>OU823263.1:17454942-18701348 GCA_917490735.1 Dryobotodes eremita
GGCACAAATCCAGACACCGGGCTGCTACTGAGAAATTCC
This sequence comes from Dryobotodes eremita, assembly GCA_917490735.1. Lineage (NCBI taxonomy): Eukaryota > Metazoa > Arthropoda > Insecta > Lepidoptera > Noctuidae > Dryobotodes > Dryobotodes eremita. The sequence goes on from OU823263.1 coordinate 17,454,982, forward strand.
AGATGGAAAACCCAATAACACAATGCCCGACCTGGGAATCGAACCCAGGACCTCATGCTCAGCGGTAGCGCTAGCGACCACTAGACCAACGAGGCAGTTTTTATCCTTATTTTGCGTAATGAAGCTTTATAAAAAAAAAAAAACAGGAGCTTTTTTCGCGCTATGAGTAGCGGCAGGCTTGCTGGGAAGTCAGTCAGACCCTTAGTCAGACCATGCCCTGCAGTCTCGACAAATATAACGATAAAAATCGGTCGTTAAGTCTAATCGATGTCACATTTCTTTAATAGATTTTCAATCTTATGCTTTCGAAATAAAGTTGAAAATCTATTAAAGGGATTTGACAACGATACGACTTGGCGACAGATTTTTGTCGCTGTCTAATCTCGAGACTGCAGGGGCTGCACTCTAGTTGCGTTACACACTATCAATCACAATCTGAATCATTTTGAAGGATATTGCTAATCCATTGCTTCATATGTACGGAAAAATTATCTGCTCAATAACGTAAACGTAAATACTTAACTGATTTTTTAAACTGATATTTTAATTGAATACATTAACTGAGGTCAATGACCCCATAAAAAAATTATAATCAAATTAATTTATTTTTTGTTGTATCATGTTTAAATATTGTTACCCATCACGTCTGCCGAGTTTCGCTAACAAATTTAATTTGACCCTGTATAAGGGTGTAAAGTAAACTGGTTTCCTCCCACCTTCTACCTGATTACATGTCGCTAATTCTATCGACACTCACGCTGTTTGAAAGGGTAATCTATTCTTAGGGCCGACCATAGATCGTTAGCGAAAGGGACACGTGTAATGCTGGATAGATAGAATACTGTTTTAAGCACATCACAGACTAAGCTATAATATATTATGTTAATATAAACCACAGTTATGATATAAATATGTTCAATACTGTCTTTGAGTGACCGCACACGCAGCTATAGATATTATTATGCATTTCTATGACGTCATCAACCTATACTGTAATTTATACAGGATGAATTTTTATCCAGTGCGCAAATTGTGGCCATGAATTCAGCATATGATTCTAGACCACCAAGCATAGACATTTTTAGTCGGTTATCAAAAAAAAAATCTGCTGTTTCATAGAATAGTGCAATACCTACGCGGTCAAAAAGTATGGAACAACAATAAAAAAAAATTATAGCCGTCCAAAAATTTCTACGCTAGGGGGTCAAGAATCATATGCTGAATTCATAGCTATAGTTTGCACACTGGATAAAATTTCATCCTGTATTATTATAATTTATAGTATTGTAGGTCGTGAGTTCGAAAGCCTCGAACCCAGCCTAGGTTGGCGCATTACTTTGTTCAAAATTATTTCATCACCACTGCTCTCAAAACGATGTAGGAAAACATCGTGAGGAAACTGGCATGTCTTAGAATAAAAAATTCGAAGACTTGTTACATCTGCCAACATGCTCTGGGCCCGCGTGGTAGATTACGGCCCACTCCCTCTTACAGAGAGGAGGCTTGTGTCCCAGCAGTGGGAACATTATAGGGTGATTATGTAAGACATGAAGGCAAAATGTATAATAATTATCATCGTCTCCGTGTGTACCCGCTTTCTATAATATATATTAAAGCATAACATAATAATAACTATAATTATAACTATAATTATATATATTTAAATATATTAGCTTCGTCTGTGGTGGGCTTTAAACTTATACGTATTCATAACAAGTTTCCCGCCCCTGCTTCGCATGGTTTATACGACTTTACAAATCATCGAGATTTCTTTATAACAAAATGTACGGCCGATACCAACCGGTGAAATGACGAACTTCCATATCGTCGTCCCCTATTTAATCTCTTTAGGGGATGCATTTTCAAAAATCCTTTAGTGCTCACTTTAGTTGCATAAGGAACTCTTTTGTTGCATAAGGAACTCTTTCGTTGCATAAGGAACTCTTTCATTGCATAAAGAACTCTTTCGTCGCATAAGGAACTCTTTCGTTGCATAAGGAACTCTTTCATTGCATAAAGAACTCTTTCGTCGCATAAGGAACTCTTTCGTTGCATAAGGAACTCTTTCGTTGCATAAGGAACTCTTTCGTTACATAAGGAACTCTTTCGTTACATAAGGAACTCTTTCGTTGCATAAGGAACTCTTTCATTGCATAAAGAACTCTTTCGTCGCATAAGGAACTCTTTCGTTGCATAAGGAACTCTTTCGTTACATAAGGAACTCTTTCGTTACATAAATAACTCTTTCGTTGCATAAGGAACTCTTTCGTTGCATAAGGAACTCTTTCGTTACATAAGGAACTCTTTCGTTACATAAGGAACTCTTTCGTTACATAAGGAACTCTTTCGTTACATAAGGAACTCTTTCGTTGCATAAGGAACTCTTTCGTTACATAAGGAACTCTTTCGTTACATAAGGAACTCTCGTTGCATAAGGAACTCTTGTGAAAAAAATCATTCTTCTAGACCCAGTGGTTTAGGTTGTGCGTTGTCTGTCATTGAATGAATGAATCCAAGGTTGTTATTAAGTAGAAGATGTTCAAGTGAATATGAATGTACGATAAACATAAACCTCCCGGCGGAATATTTTTTTAAAATGATTATAATATAAGCGGTTACACAGAGAGACATGAAAAGTGACATAAATATTTATTATTCTTTGAATCTTAGACACTTCACAATAGAATTTGTTGATTATTTCCACAGTTATCAATATAATTGTACAGTGCGTGTGTATGACAAATAGCTGTATCAGAGAAAGAGAGAGAGCGTGAAAGGGATACACAGATGTGAATATAAATTAGTATGGCAATACTAAACATTTTCACGCCTTCTTTTAACAAAACTGCACAAAGTATATTATTTTACAACGTAAGGTAAGTTATTAATTAAGATACAGTAATACGACTTCACAGTGTATAAAGGTTTTATTTTGAATAAGAGTAGCGTAGATATTAATAAATGATTAATACTAGGTCCTTGACAATTCAAAAGTGCCTGTAATTGGTTTATTTGAAATAAATGCTTTGAGTTTGAGTTTGAGTTTGAGTACATACCAACAAGAAAAACATTTGCATAACAACTTTTTCGCTTTAAAATTGTTGGTATCGTTGTAGTTTGTTTTTACTATACGTACGTATCCATCTAGGTAATTAAAATTGTTTCGAGAACGTAGCAACATTCAACAAGCTTTAAATTGATAAATTTTACCTACACGTTTTTGCAAATAAATTGGGAACGAAACTACGAACCCTGGTATAATAATATACTTCGCCAGCAGGCGTAGCATGACGCTTTCTATTTCTTGGAAGACAGGACATAGCTATTTCTATACAAAATGACATTTCGTTTCTCTATTTTTGACATCGCACCGTAAAAATCCTTCTAAAATCCGTCAATTTGTCTTTTGTTTTACCGATCGTGGTCTAGGTCTTTTTATATGTAGACTGTTTCAGAAGAAAGTTTTCTATCCCAAACGTCAAAATCACACTGCCAACTGTCAGTTGACAATTTGATTTTGTAATCGCCATGCTACTCGTAAAGACAGTAGAAAACTTTTTACTCGACGGCCGCCAAGTATAAAAATGGAATGGAAAAATGGAATTTTTCACTTTTTGTGTGGAAAATGTGAAAAAGTATTACCTACATGTTTAGTTATAGGGGTTTAAGAGTTTCATTAAGGGGGTCGAAATTTTCATTATTTTTGCGATAGGACACCCCATTTTCGAGATATAAGGAAAATAAAAGAAAAACGTGAACAAACTACTGAATTTTGTAAAAAAGTGCAGTTGACTCTTTCTACTTTGTTGCCGTCGTACTGTCTTCACGGAACGTCATTTTTGTCTATTCTTCCGTCGACAAAACCCGTTTCTATAATGGTCATGCTACGCGTGCAGGTATAGCATTCCGAGACACAGTGGTCACGTGGGACACAAGCCTACGTCATCACCGCTGTGTTAGCAGTAGTGTGTAATAATAACTCCCCAACCGCCTTTATTACCTGTGCGAATCCGATAAAACAATGCGGTTTTAACTAACAATTAAGTTGGTATATATTTAAATTGAATTGTTGCGTTTTATTAGAAAAACGAAACGGCAATATTTAAATGCTTTATATATATTTTTAGCAGAATGGTGACCGAAAATGTTTCCAGAATTCGTGTTTTGTTGCAATAAAGTGGCAACTGGATAGTGACGTAAGCATGTGTCACTACCGGAATGCCAGACCTTGTTTTTTTATACCATGCTACGAACGAGGTTTGATGAAGCTGTTGTAGGTAACTACAGTAAGTAGGTATTTTAAGCTGGTCTATTCTGTAAAAAAACTCACCGTTCAAACATAGGTGAAGTGAGCTGTCATTTCACTTGATGCTAGGGATTGACACTATTGACAGCTTACATCCAGCTGACTGTGCTTAAGTTTTCACGGTGTAATTTTTACGGAACAGATCAGCTCTTTCTTTATATTGGAGTGATTTGGCGGTCCCCATATGACGCTAAAACGGAACGAAAATGTTTTTCTTTGACCCCTAAATATAAAAAAAATGCTTTTATCAAATCAGTTAATAGCAGGACAAAACTGAATATCTATCTAAGGCTTCTCTCCAGAACTGAAGACAAGATCAAAGATACTCAATACTAAATAATATAATGCATTCCACAATTTCAACTTAGGTGATAGGTTGACAAAGACATGATCATTAGACCCAGTCGGGCACAGGAAAGTAGGCGAGAGGAAGAGGGCTTAAAGGAGATGTTGATTTTGGGCTACCACTATATACACTACATAGATAAATAGGAAAAAAATAGGGGATTATCATAAAAATACTAACAAATTAAGTTGAAGAAGAGTACAGGCGTACAACAATGATCATTTGGGAAGTTTTTTTAATATGGTAACCCTATTTTTAGGTTAGCCATGACGGTTGTGTTTGACATGACGTTTGACGACTTTGACAGTTTTAAGTTTCGGGAAGAGACGACTTTCTTTGCTTTGACTTTGAATTGGATACGTTTCGAAGATTTTTGTGATTGTTTTTGTTTTGCGACCCAGTATACTACTAAGGACATTGATTGATTGATTCTCTGTTGACCCTAGCTTTGTTATGTTTTCTGATTCGCCTGTGATTTGGGTTTCGTCGTGTATGTGGTATTCTACAATAACAAGTTGCACTAGGATTGCACTTATTTTATTTTTGACCAATATAATGACCTTGACCAATATAATTTAAATGTACATTGAAACGAAGTAAAATAATAGAAAATTAGCATTAAAAAACGGTAACTATATTGTAAAGCGATATTTACATATAGTGTACATAGTGCTAGCCCAGGCTCCATACATTTCTGGAACATCTCCTTTGACGAATTAGGCCAACTTGCACCGCCAATCACTAAACACGTTTAGCGCTAAACGAGTTTTAAACATTATTCTGTCTCTGTCATCTTCAAACATTTGACAGAAATAGAAATATGTTTTATGTGATTGGCGTTGCAAGTGTGCCTTAGTTATTATAGGTACTGTGGCCCTTCGTCATACGTATTTAAAAAAAGAAAGAACAACAACCGTAACTTTCAATATGGCGTCTGTTAAATATCACTAAATGCGGTTCACCGGTAAATCCGGCTGTGATCGATGTCAAATTCAATTGATTACCGGATGTACGCACGTTCTGGCTTTCATCAACGACTTTAGTTATTTCGGGAGTATACTCACTCTTCAGTTTACACCATTTAGGTTATCGATTTCTCACCTTTGGTTTTGATGCAATAGGTATTTATAATTTTGGAAATCGGTTGTCATATTGTGATCCAGATGAATTAGGAACGTGTCGTGAGGATAATATTGAGTATGAATGTGCGAATAGTCATAGTCATAGTCATAGTCATTTATCACAAACAAGTAACTTGTATCGGAATCTACACACAAAATTACAACACTTATCACAAAATACACCCAAAAATTACACTATTAAGTACAGTATATACACTAAAATAAATTACATTTGAATTTCATACAAATTACATCAAAAATAATAAATTTACATTTCTTCAATAGTACTCGTATTTCGACATTACAATAAACAATTTGGCTGACACCTCAAAATGCAAGCATGAATAAGCAACTATGGTTTGTGTGAAAGACGATATTGCTAGAAAGGGGGTGATCACCGACGGAGATGACGACTAATAGAGAAGTATGGAAAAATAGATATGATGCGCCAACTGCAAATAAATTAGGCTTAGGGCGGGAGAATGATCATGTTGAGGTATTTATAATTTTAGGCACCTATTGGTACAGATAAACTTTGTCCTATCTTCATGCTACATTAATTATACAGGGTCAAATTAAATTAACTACCGAACCTTCGCAGATCAATGATATCGATACCTGGTATTTTTGGTAACTCCTGGTATTTTTATTTATTTTGTAGTTACTTGGAGTATGAGTTTAGAAACCAGTTTTTTTTTGTGTTATCGTGTTTAGATATTGATAGTAATCACGTATGTGAAGTTTACACACAAAAACACTGATTTTCTTAACTCGCACTTCAAGTAACTACAAAAACTGCGACCGATGACACAAAAAAAAAATCGTTTCAAATTGTTTTATCAGTTTTAGACAACGATACCCATTCTGACTGCGAAGTTCCGCTGGCTAATTTTATTTGTGCCTGTATACTAAGACACAATTTAACCTCTCTCTGTTTGTCTGTCCACTGGAGAACACTATTTATAAAATTTACGTTATTTCTGTTTTTAGGAACAATTAGGTACAGTTACCGGCACGTAAGTTGGCCAGAGATTTTGTAGTGGGGGAAGTTCGCGCACGCACAATTTCATACATGTACGAACTTCCTGCTCTACGAAAATCTTTGGCCAACTTACATGCCAACATGGTAACTATACCAACTATATTTTCTGACCATGGTAAACCACCTAAGTGGAACCGGCGGCGGCGGAGGCACAGCTAGTGATGTAAACACCTAACAAATTATGCTAATTTAAATCTAGTTATTTCAAGGATACCTTAGTTTATCTTGGATGACTGACATCAGTGAAGGAAAAATATCGTGAGGAATTGTAAATTTATAATATGGTTAGTAATAATATTATTGGCGGGTTGGCAATTTCAGTCCTTTATTATAGGTCTGAAATCGCCAACCCGTCTTGAGCAAGCGTGGTGATCAATGCTCGTGCCTTCTGTGTATGAGGAGAGGCCTTTGTCCAGCAGTGGGACAGTAATAGGCGGGTATTATTGTTATTAACTATATTTTAAGTAACTTTTAATAACAACATAGGCTGTTCACAAGTTCGCTTGCTACGCGTGCTGTTTATAGCAATGTGCGTAACGTTACTAACGTTAATTGTAACGGTTATAGGGCGTATATGTTCAGTTTTAGACATTTTGGGGTTTTGCACGATAGTTTAATTTAATTTTATCCAACTGTAAAATAAAATTCAATGATATTGTTATGTAGTATCTACCCTAATTAAGTTATTTTATAAATACATTGACATGAATATTTACTTTGTGAAATATTATATTATTTTAATTATTGTGAATGTAAAGATTATGTAGGTAATTGTATTTTTTTTCTCAGTTAATTTTAACCATGGTCTGGCAGTTTGAGTAATTTATGCGGCCTACCCTAATTTCCTTTCTTTGGTTATTGTTCGTCGAATCGTTGAGCTCCTTAAGTTCGGAGATGAGCTGCACGATTACCTACTGACAAATGCGTGCACTGACTGGACAGGTCCACTCAATCTGTGTGGTTTTTCCACAAAAGACCATTTCAGACACAAATCTACATGGTCTTCACATGATCTGACCAAGATTACGTCTGAACTTTAAGAGACTGTTACTTCTGAGTTTGTTTCGGCCTTTCTTCTCAGAGTACTCATATAGGAAACGCCGACCTGGTCTAGTTTTCAAAATATGATTGACGTGTAAAAGTGCTTGGACAAATCTACTTACAGAAATAAAATTATTTATCATTTATAGGTATGTTTACATTAGCCAAGTTAGTTTTGAAGTATGAGATCAAAATGGTACTTTATTATAAATATGTAAAAGAAATACCTCAATGTATGGTTCTATCTCATATCAACTCTAATATAAACTCGGTTCTTTGCAGAATTTAAAGACTTCCTACGTTGTCGCATCAATGGCATTTGCAATGGCGCACTTTGAAAAAAAAACTTTTGACGTTAATTGTTTTAATTAATAAAAAACCCTACCTCTTTTCCAGCAATTACCGTAAAACCCAACAAAAAACGTAATTTCATAAAATTGCAGAATTAATCACTATCAGTGACAGAAAAAATTGAAGATTGCCATCATTAAAAACATAAGGGTACGGGCCGAAAAGGATATATTTTTAGCGCAAATTAATTCAATGGAACCCTTTAAGATATTATTGGGTATCACTAGGGTATCTCGGGTATCTCGGGAAGGGATATTTTTTGTAAAAGCTTTGTAACGGATACCTACGGGCGAACACTTAGCGCTCTATTGTCTTATTGGGCTTACGAATAGTGTGGGGACATGTCGATATTTATATTTTTGAAGTATTTTGTTTTACATTCATGAAAGAGTACCTAAAGTAACTATTCAAGTAAGAATAAATAAAGTAATGTAGCAAGAGTGTTCCGTTATTTTTCTAGAAGCATTGTTCTTTTATATGTTTATACAGTGTGCATCAGAAATGCGTGGGCAACTGGGCATATCAAGAACGTTGTAAAGACCATTTAACTGAACTACTTTCTTCATGGGACCAACATCGTCCAATCGCGAAAATTTATCAGCTGCCCTGTACATTTGGGTCATTGAAATTTTGTATGGGACTGCTGATAATTATGACCACAGCCTTCAATTTGACCACACATTTCTGATATGTGCTGTCTATTGACCATCAACTTATTAATGCTTTATTATGGTTACTTTGGATTGCAAATGCATGCGAACTAATTTGCAACCAGTTTCGAAACAGTAGATATTTCAAAGTAATTTCAAGAATTTGATCTACTATGATTTAATGGCTGTTAAAAATAACAAGTAGGTACTTTTTTTGGTCCGAAAATGGTACGTCTAACATAAAGATAACTTAAACTTAGCACAACTTTGAACATTAAAATCAGAACTAAGCGGTGTCAGATGTTATCTGCGAAACTTTCGGAACTTATGTTTCGAGAATAATATTTAAACACAACTTTTGAATGTAAAACCTGGTTTTTAACAGCATTTTTCTTCGTGATTTAACGTTTTATAGCCTTGTAAGAATGAAGTAATTATGAAAATTCTAGTTGGCGGATTCAGAGTCGGAGTTGGGATTCAAGTTGTTAATAGTATTAAGTAGTCGCATGTCTTTCTGTGTCGTACTGCATTTTCAGGATAGTATAAGATATTATGACTAGTCTCAGTTATTTCCAAATGCATAACCTTTTTCTTTTAAAAATAATGTAGCTGCAGAGCAACTAGCTGACTTACCAGTGTATTTAATAGGAGAACCGAATTTAAAGAGTACTTTTATCAGGTATTATAACGTTCTCAAAAAACTTTCTCTAATGCTAGATTTTATCGACACAGTTCAAACACTGCTCTTAGTAGTTATTTCCAACAAACGCCCTTCCAAAACGACTCCCCTCAACACAACAACTCCCCGATGCACAAATTATCGATAAACACACCATTACAACCCTATCCTCACCGGTTTCGTGCTCATAAATAAAATATAGGTCGCGCCAGGTGATGGGTCCCACGTAAGCGGGGTCCACCTGCGAACGACGCCGACACCGATCGATGGAAGCGCAACCGAATTTAAACATTTATATTTTTACTGGTGGACCACGTGGCTCGTGTTCTAAATTTCAAAATTAGCGTTGTTCAGCTGTCGATTTTAGGCTGAATGTTTTATGTCTTGTCGAAGAACTGCATTCGATGAAATAAAATGTGTCAGTTTATTCCGCGCAAAATTGACAGCTTGTCTGGTTTGCCGTAAATTGTTCTGTGAACTTTTACAGAAGTAGTCTGAGGTACGTAATGCTTAGTGACTCTGCAGACTAGACATAGTAGGAGGACTGTCCGGTCCGTGGGTCGTCTTAGGAGCGTTTCATGCGTAGCCATGTTCATAACATTAGAGTATCTGTGGCTGCATTAATTACAGAGTTTAAAGAATACCACGATATGGCGAATGGTGAATTTTACGTCATATTGGTTGTCATCTAGAAGCAGGACCATAACAATACAACCATGTGATTTTGGGCAGTCTGTTTCTTCATATTTGAGCCTGAACAGCAGTATCTACAGTACGTGAATTTGATTAATTACAATAATAAAATAATTAATCAAACCAACAAGCTCTGAACTAACATTTAACACAAATTAGTGAGAATAATGTAATTCTGATTTTATATTAAATACAATATTGCATATTTGATTGACTAAATTAATATTTGGTTACAAAACATTAATCATAGTAGACCTAAATGTTTATTAATTAATTATTTTAACCACTTAAAGTTAAATAATTAAAAATGAGAAGTATTTTGATTATGTTTGACAGATGAGTTATTTTCGCAAGGTACCCGTTTGTCCACTCATTTTATTTTGTCATATTTTAATGCTATCGTAACACGGAATAAGTATATTTTTGCTGTCACAACACCACGTCCATTTCAATCGTAGGACGTAGGCACAGACAACTTAGCCCCGTAGACACCTCATTAAGAACATTTTGTTCGAATATATTATCGCCAAAAGTCAGGGGGGGCCGAGGTGCAAAGAGAGCTGTGATTGGCTATTTCAATGTCACATGTCATACGTCAAATGACTCATAGGACGGCTTAGGGTTTGTATGAGACTCGATATTTTTATCGATAAGCAACATTTGTAAGTACTTAGATTTATTTATCTATTGAAAAAGGTACACCGATCAAATAAAATCTCACATTATAGCACAGAGATACTACGTATAGTAATTCGTTATACCTAGTATTTATATCTAGGTATACTTTATTCAGGAAATATTTTTTCAATCAAACAAAAAATAGTTTTGGAGAAGCACGTGCCACGTTTGCGCCAAATTCCATGCACTGAGTGTATTCATTATACACTCAGTAACACTCACTAATATTAAGTGCCAAAATATTTCGGGAATTAGGTAACTAAAGTCGATAATATCTGACAATATTGAAAAGTGACCCACCAACGTTGGTTCAGCAGTAATAAATAAAATTTGTCGTTTCTTTTTGAGTTCAAAGCAATCCGTAGTAAAATGACGGGAACATATAACACTGTTTGTAGTGGGACAACAATTTTCTTCTCGTTTTGTAGCGCTTATACAAATTTTCTTTAATTCTAGGCATTTTGGAAACCTTTAAAACAAAATAATGATTATTTATTTATTTTATGTTTGTGGTAACATATCGATATTCTATTTGTAGATTTGTTATCGATTCAACATCACTAGTAAACTGTTACCGATGATAGAGCGAGATAGTAATATATAAATTAAAACGTGAAAGAAAGAGATTTTTCAAAAGACATCAACGAGCGCTACTGCACCTTTGCATTTGTTTCGTATTCAAATAATGTCGTTAAATTAAATTTTGTAATTATTTTAGGCTTTTAAATAACTTATCGGTGAAATGTAATGCCGTATTTGTGTAACCTCGAAGTTTTGCTACATTTTCCGCACCATTTCACTGCACAATACGGCATTTTGAACATTCTTTTCGATTTTTAAAACCTCAGAACAATAACTAAAACACGTCAACATTCAGTAACGGACTGACTGGCGCTTCCTAGACGAGTTGGGGGCGTGGCCATCACATATGAGGCCGTAGAGCTAATGCTTGGTGAGCGCGGTTGCCCTCCTATGCGGTGTCTACGGGGCTAAGTTGTCTGTGGACGTAGGTCTCGGTTGACATTCGAATACCTTTTGACAGCTGTCATGGGAGTGATGTCTCTCGGCAGTGAAAAGCCCGAATATCGGAAAACGGGTTTAAATCGGCACCCTGTGTGAAGTCTAAGTATTAAGCCGCATAATTTGATGAGTCAGACAGCTAAACTCTATACTGGAAAAGTTAGTTTTGGTCTTTGGATACTATCTATGGTATCAGTGAAAGATACGGGTTTGATGCGGTTGTTACCATAATTTAGAAAAAAAACCGGAAGGTTTATGTGTATAATACTATATCATTAAACCACAGTAATGTTATCTAGCACATGGTCTAAAAAAACAAGGTCTGGCATTCCGGGAGTGACACATGTGTACGTCACTATCCAGTTGCCGCCTTATTGCAACAAAACACGAATTATGGAAATATTTTCAGTCACCATTCTGTTAACAAATATATATAAAGCATTTAAATTGTCGTTTCGTTTTTCTAGTCAAACGAAACAATTCAATTTAAACATATACCAACGTAATTATTAGTTAAAACCTCATTGTTTTATCGGATTCGCACAGGTAATAAAGGCTTTTGGGGAGTTAAATCTCCCGCAAACAGGCGCGACGCGACAGTACGACACAAGGCACCGCTCGTGGCGCGACAGGCGGTGCCTTTGTTATGTTATTACACACTACTGGTAACACAGCGGTGATGATGTAGTCTTGTGTCACTCACGTGACCACTGTGTCTTGGAATGCTATACCTGGTGAAGGATATTATTATACCATGAACTAGCAATATTCCATCTTCATACAGACAGTCGGAACGCGAGTCATACCTCGCGCCTCGAGTTCAGTAGGTATACACTCTGTAGACAAGCAGTTAAGAAGTTGCGAATGCGCCGCAGTGACGAACAGACGGTGTGATGGTTTTGTAAGCAGTAAGCGTGCGATTTGTGACAAATATTCATTAAAATAAGTACAATTACCTACTTACTAATTATGGCAAAGAGAAATTATAGACTATATTGTGCTGTTTTTGGTTGCTTGAATTCGTCAATAACGCATCCAGAGAGAATTATTTTTAAATTACCTAGAAACTCCATTTTTTTTTTGTTTTTTTTTTTTTTGGGTGGGAAATCATCAAATGACCTCTCCCGCTCTGGGCGGAGCGGAAGTGCGTGTCAGACTCTTACTGACTAAAACCCACCCGTGTTCCTTCAGTTGCCTGTGCGCCAGGGCCACGGTAACTCTTTCGAACAATCCGCAGCCCCGGCAGACTTGGAAACTCCAAAAGGTAAGACTATAATTTTTTTATGTACCTGCTTACTAGTACGTAATTTGTTTCTTTTTTTAATAGGGAGGTATTTCGCTCTTCCAACCGTGTAAAATACCTGGATTAATAAAGGATAGGGTGAAAAAAGTGACACACAAGTGACCTACCTACGCTCGCGTTAAAAAAAACTAGTGGGTAGTTTGCTAGGCTAGGCTATCTACTTAGCTACTTACATAATTATTATTGAATTAGCCAAAACTTTATGGACTCTCGGAAGTTGCAGCGAGTGGCTGCGCAGTATGCATAATATAGGTGTCCGAGGGAACTCTCTCACTCTCACTCAACTGTACCATGCGAGCTTTCGTTCTTGGGCCTACGTTCAGAGGGCTTATAGTTTTGCGCGAACTTTACCTACATAGTAAGATTTACATTATAATTTACTTTTTATGTAAGATTTTGTAGTAAGTAGGTAGTTTAATTGAGGTTTTGATTGCTGTAAGCAGCGCCCACGCGATGAGATGGTTGATATTAAGTAACGTTTGCAGCGGTTCGACATCAGATGGGTGACCAAAAAAATTGTTATTTCGAGTTGCTCCGTGCTGTAGGTAATGGTAAGCTAAGTTGAAAAAAGATATTATAATTATTCGTCACCTGTTTCTTGCATTTTAGTTGAGTAGATAGGTGTAGAAGTTTTTTAAATAAAAAAATATAATATTTACAATCACAAAAACTTTTGTAAAAAAAAACCATCTACATACTTCCAAAAATACACAAAAAAAGTGAAAAATTACTTTAATTTCGGAAATCGGTGTCTTTTGTTTTGTATTTTCGTTTTTTTCCACCGACTTCCGAAATTAAAGTTACATTTCTCTTTTTGTTTTTTTTTTTTTAAAAACGTTTTTATTTTTCACTTTTTTGTTGTGGGACCTACCCCACATAAATTCGTATACCACTACTTGATATGTAAATAACAGTGACAGGAAATTATTAAAACATCATCAATATAAACCAAGTCGAAAAATACGCAGTATTAAGGATAACTCAAAAACTCCTTGTCAGAACTTAATAAAATTTATATGGAACCACATGAGAAGTACCAGCTTCCAAATAAAAAAATAATCATCTAAATCGGTTCACCTAGAAAAAAGTTCTGAGCTAATACACATCAAAAATACAGTCGAATTGAGCACCTCCTCCTTTTTCTCAAGTAGGTTGATGAAATTAAAATACTGTAGGCAGGCAGCCCTATCGCAAGTGTACGTACCGCGCGGCTGTAGGTAATTATTTCAAGAACAGGGCCGAGTCACAATATTGCTAGATGACATTACCGTGATTAAACTTACGTATAATTAAGAAAATTCGATGTTTTGTTTTGGTCGTAAAAACCGTGCGAAGCAGGGGCTGGGCGAGGTAATTCTGAAATCGCCAACCCGTCTTGATCAAGCATGTTGATCAATGCTCGTGCGTTTTCGATATGAGAAGATGCCTTTACCCTGCAGTGGGACAATATTCTGATATTATAATTTTTATTAAAATTAATGCCATGGTGTATGCCAATCGTCTCATTGTCTTATTGATTGAAATTGCCATTTTCCAGTGTTACCAACCTAAGCAAATTGGCTCAAATCTGTGAACCTGACATAATATGTGGTTAGAACTATAAATAGGCTTAGATTGAACTTGGTTATTGGAGTCTATCTTACTAGATATTAAACGAGGTTATGTGGTTTCTGGAGACTGACTAGCCATGCCCTACTTTAGTTTACTTTATCAACGTGTAAAAGCGAGGACCTATTAGGGCCAGCGCACATCTGGCGAGGCGTAGCGCAGCGCATTCGTCACTGCCAAACAAATATCGACCGAACCAATTGCACGATGCACCAGTTGAAATAAAGTTCAAATTAAATAAACTTCCATTAGCTCGAGAGCGCATCTCAGCGGAAAGAGGCGCGCGTCTCAGGTTATTTATTCTAAACTTTATTTTTGGCCACGCAACGTTGATATTTTTTGGCAGTAACAACCGCGCTGCGCTGCGCCTCGCCAGGTGTGCTCCTGTCCTTACACGTGGATAAGGTAAAACTAATTGAAGGATTGAGTAAAGATTTTCAGTTGCGGCCTCCTTAGAAACATACTGTGATTTTCTATTTGTTAGCCAAGCGTGGTGATTAAATTGGCAAGGCAAATTGGCTCTTCAACCGTAATTGGGATCCCCTTGTTCAGTAAGTAATGAGCGTTTACAAGTTATTATAACCAAACTTGAATTTTAAAGCAACCACCACGTTTAAATCACCACTCTTGCCAGACACATTTTATATTCTTTTAGGGGTATATTTATAAACGTGGTTTAATTAAAGTTAACTGGGGCATGTTTAACCATACATTTTAACTTAAAGCACCGATTATAAGTAAAGGGGTTAATCTATTAACAAACAATTCACGCTCAACAGTAACTTCTACAAAGAAGTCCTCAATAAATCCCAAAGTATCTTTATCTGCAAAAACTTGGTATCCACTGTGGAGGTCGGATCTCATAAATTCGTTACACGGCTTTACCAGACAGTCCGACAATACAGACAGAACGTAAACTTGATAAAATATATTATACACAGCGTTTAAGAGTGTTGGCTACAGCTTCCGCAAATATGCAGTTAACGATAGGACTTGAAAACGGTAAGAAGGTTATGTTCAGCTGACGGACTGATGATTAATCTTTTATTAGCAGGTAAAACCCAAAAGAGGAGGCTGGTGCCAAGCTTTCTTCAGTAACTTTCTCGCCTTTTACATACAGGTATACAGGTATACAGGATTTTTCTAGTTTGGGGGGCAGGGTACCTATTTTTATTAGACTTTCGACCTCTACCTGCCTTTTGTACCCAATCTTTATAATTCTACTTAAGTTTTTTTGTTTTTACCATTCTGTCATAGTTCTTGTCATTTATGTTTTGTGAATAAAAATTATTATTATTATTTTATTATATGTTACATACACACAAATTATGTTTTACAATATAAGAATATAAAAACAGTTAAAAATATAAAAAGTAGTAGACCACCGGTATCGGGAACAGGTCCAAGCTAGGCAACAATGCGAGCCGTGTCTAGAAGTACATTATTATTATTATTAGTTTACACCAAAAGCTGTAACCAGAAATCTTAAAGACTGGTCCCAAATAGCCCTAGATAGAGAAAAGTGAAGACCTTTGCCCTGCAGTGGGAAAATCCAGGCTAAAAATTATAAATACTTATCTGGCAGCCCACAATGTACGACACAACACAGTAGCACAGTTATGTTGATCCGTTTACGTCCAGACATTAACTATTGAAACGCCAGCTCCGTCCCCCGATGATAGCGCGAACTTTATAAGTTCGGTTCAGACCGCGCCAGTTGTCACCACTCTTGTGACAGCTCGGACATGAGTTACTGCCTTAGCTTGTCTGGTCCTAGTTGAGCGGAAGATAAGTTATTGTAGCTTTTTTAAGTTTTTGTTTACTTTGTATTGTTGTGCAGGAATTTAAACTGTTTGAAATTGCGTATAGTCTAATGTAATTGTAAAAATGTGGTGACCTAATATCGCTCATTCGGAGAAACAACGACGTAAATGTAATTTTTTCCCAAATTGAGTTGTCGATATATATTGTGCTCGAAAAAAATTTCAGAGGAGCAGAGGCGTGAAATATTTAGTGTGAAATATTTAATATGTTTTTGGGATTTATCAAAATTTCAGAACGAGACGATAACAGATTACAAAAAAAAAAACGACTTTAAATCACTCTCCTGTAAAATTTTAAAAGCAGTAGTTACGTCGATGTTTCTCCAAATGAGCGATATGTCGTTGTTAATTAATTTACAATTTTATTAGAGGGCTCGAAAGAAGAAGAGAAAGAGCTTCAGTTCTCTCAAATTACTCTTTGACGAGTAACAGAAGGTCTAGTAGGGCTCAAATACACTTGTCCAATGGTTAATTCCAACCAAGGTGTATCGATGAGGACAAGAGACTGAAAAACAAATTAAAAAAAGTATTAATAATCCGTCAATAAAATTCAATCAACGACTTAAATCCCAGTCACTTGAAAGCACAGACAACTTCTTGAAAGACAGCCGGTGAAAAAAAAAAACAAAATAGAATGAGCAATAGAATTTCAATATCCGAAAAAAGTATTTCGCTCTGGCACTTTGACATTTAGTTTTAAATCGTCAATCACGCTGGGATGAGATTAAAAACTTTTTCAATTACGAACTAATCGCGTGTAGGTGTTCCACACATTATAAAATTTAAAAAAAAAAGAAAATAACATGGCGTCGGGCTAAATAATGGAGGGAAAGATCGCGGTGTAATATATTTTTTTCGGTTTAATCCAGGGCTGCCTCGTTCCAAACAATTAAAGCTATCCGCTTAAATCCCAGACAACTTGATGTATGGTCTGCACGGAAAACTTGTCGTGCAAGAAAATAGCTTAATAATTTGTTTAAAAATGTAAGATTTGAACCAATGGACTCTGATAGAGGCAGAGACAAGGACGTCTCTGGATTATGATGATGCTACTGAACCATTGACTGAACCTTCAATGGAACTAATGATTTTGTAATCATCATTTCCTATTTGTGTAATGAGGACAAATGATTAAATTCTTTTAATTAGTTGATGTTTATTTATTTGCTCTCATGCACATTACATATTTTACAATAAATTACGGTCGGTTTTTGTACATGAACCCAGAATGAATACTCTCTGACACTGATAGTAAAATGGTGTTGCAACGTGTTCTTCATTGGGCATCGATTGTGTTATCATTTGAATCCAAATCAGAACGCATAAAACGATACCTAAGTAGATATATTCCTCAAACTAGTGAACTGAAAACATCGGTCACCTAAACGATTTAGGTGAACCGCTAAATAACAAACAATACAATTTAATTTCCGTAAAACTGCACCAATCACAGGTTTCAAATAACCATCATTATCAGTTCCGATTTCGCAACAGTTATCAAATACCAGTTCCATTTTGAGTACGGTGATTGCTGTCCCTACATTCCGTGGGAATTAATTTCGTATGTTAAAAGTAAAACGAGGGAGGATTATTGTGGCGGCATTAAGTAGGCGTCAAAAATCCCGGTGGTATGAATATATCTGTAGCTACGAAGTATTCATGTTGAATAAGGTACGTAGTTACGGAGCTTGGTAATGGATATCAGTTTTCGCGTTCTTTTAGTGTGTTATGGGCTTGTATTACAGTATTCGGTTTTATACAGGTCGACTTGTCGATAGAAATACGGTTTTGTAGTTGTCATAAACATGATCAATGTGGGAATGCTTAATATAGTTTGATGATGTGATTAGGCGCTGCAAGTACCTACATACAGAATGCTCCAGAAATCGACCGACATACTGAGGTGGTGATAGCTTTGGTCAAGCCCTCCCGCAAACAGGCGCGACGCGACAGCTTAAAGGCTCCCACAGACAGGCGCGACGCGACAGCGCTTCACAAAGGCGCCGCTCGTCGCGCGACACGCGGTGCCTTTGTGGCGGGCGTCGCGTCGCGCCAGTTTTTACGAGCCTTAACACAAAGACACCAATCGTCGCGCGACACGCGGTGCCTTTGGTTCGCGCTGTGGCGTCGCTCCAGTATGCACGAGTCTTAAAGCTGCAAACAGAACAAGTGTATTCGAAACTGTAATTCTATCGTAACTACTTACGTTGTTTTTTCAAAATACCGTAAAACGGGGTGAATAGGGATGCAGGGGTGAATCAAGACGAAACTTTAAAAGGGATTTTAACATTGAAATTATATAATTTGTTGCCAAAAAACAACGAATAATTAACGATTAAGTGCCTTTGTTGGCAACAAACTTTATTATTTCAATGTTAAAATCCTTTTTAAAGTTTCGTTCCGATTCAACCCTGCATCCCTATTCACCCCGTTTGACGGTACCACAGGTCAAATTTCGACTTTATATTGTTATATGTTTACGCGCGTTCAATCGATGACAAAATACTAGTCTAGTTGATTTATCAATTCCCTGGGAACTGGATCAGTATTCTGTCCCGACCCCGGACAGTATTAAAGATTAAGGTCGGTCCATGTTTACACGGGAATCTATCAATATCCACTTAATCCGCTTATAAATAATTCTTTCAACAACGTATTTTGATAGAGACGCCACATTTTTTTATTTTTTGTTGGATTTAATGGAGTGGACATAATGGAGACTTTGGTCGGGAATTTTTTATGATGATAGTGTTAGGATTAAATATTTAAATATGTATTTCGTACGTGTTTCGTTAAAATTTTAAATTCCTATTATCTATGGGTACAAAATAGTTTTGTGTACGTTAAAGATAGCGACAGGAGCTGGACAAAATCATAAAGCAATGATCCACAACTGCTTTATATTGGAATAACTGGAAGTAATGAGGGAGGTGAGGTAATACTTTTTGTGCTTAAGTCCCTCTTGTAGGGCGGTGTGTTTTGTAATGCGTCTCAGCGGGCACTGACAGGCCGGTGCGAGCGCTTGAGCTGATAGATTTTGTATATATTTAAAAAATAATAATGAAAGTATAAAATGTGTTCTCAACATGCCCTAAAAACAATAAGCCCTATCTTTTGATATAATTTTTACATGGTTTCATGATGGAATCTCTACAAGGTACACGTTTTAAATAGCGATTTTGTGTCATGTTTATGTTTTTTTTATCGAGCCAATTATTATAATAATTTACGTTTCTGTCTTCACACAGCGCTTGACTGCATCTTCAATTTTCTTAAAATAATTTTTGTGCGCAACATTTACGTTTGGCTAGAGTTGCAGAGGTTTAAGAAAGTTAAAAAGACTGCAACCTCGCCTTAAGTCATGAACTCATGACATATCTACCTACGTACTTGTAAACTTTTTACTCTATTTAAAAAACTTGGTCTTTGGCCAGTAGGAGCGCTCTCAAAACTAAAATTTATTTTGATTTTTAACCGCCGACGGAATAAGAGGGGTGATACAAGTTTAAAGTTTGTATCTGTGTGTCTGTCTGCGGCATCGTAGCTCCCAAATAGCTGAACCGATATTGTTTTTTTTTGTTTTGTTTGAAAGGTGACTTGATCGAGAGTGCAATAAGCTAAAAAAAAAGAAAAAACAAAAAGAAGAAAATTTGTTCAGCCGTTTTTAGAGGGTTTTGTTTGTGTCAGGGGTTTTTTATATTTTATATTTTACTTATTGAATTAATGATTGCCATGGTTGGTGATCGCAGCAAGTTGTCACTAACATACAGAATGGCATTACTGACCATCTAAGTATTTATCTTTTACAACTTCTTTTGGGCCGAATGGGCAGAACCGCAAGCTCCTGCAGACAATCAAACAAAGAAAGGTTGCTTACCTCGGACACGTTTTTCGGCACGAGAGGTATGTCTTACGGCAACTAATATTGATAGGCAAAGTAGCGGTGAAGGCGAAGAAAAAAGTCTTGGCTGAGAAACATTCGCGAATGGACCGGAGTCACGAATGCTATTAAGTTGTTCCCCCTCACATACGACTAGGAGAAATATTCGGAGTTGGATCAGTAATCGGAGAGGCACCTAAAGAAGAGAAGAACTCCTTTTATTTAGCAACTAGCTTTTGCCCGCGGCTTCACTCGCGTTAATTTAGACTTTGACTATCAATTCGGGTTATAATTCAATCATGATTCGAAAGACACGTGGCGCCATCTATTATCATAAGAACGTTATTGTTATTTTCCTCGGGAACAGTACTTTTTTGCGGGATGAAAGGTACCCTATGTCCGTTTCTGTACACCTGACAACGTATATGCAAAATTTTTGGATGATAGGTTTAGTGGTTTAGGCGTGAAAAGGTAACAAACAAACAAACTTACTTTCGCATTTATAATATTAGTTAGGAAGTTAGGATAGTTAGGATGTATGAAGTGTTTTTTTGTTCGCGGGGATCACAAACCAGTGTCAAGTGAAGATAATATCCCATTATTATTCATTAACTTGCTAAAGTAAAGCTATGGAGTACTGTCCGTTAAGATGGGCCCTTTAAAAGTTCCTGGGCAACTGAACGGCGCTAGTTTGAACAACACTCGTAATAGTTTGTGGACGATAAACGAGACTTCAACGTGATCGTGAGGTATGTAGGGATTATTATAATAATTATTATAATAGTAGTCGATGGTAAGTTATTACAACTTCGCTTAAAACAACAAATTGACAAAATTACTCATGATAAATGATAAATTATTTTATTTCTGTAAGTAGGTTTGTACCAACACTTTTACACGTCAATCATGTTTTAAAACTAGATGAGGTCGGCGTTTCCTATCTGACTACTCTGAGAAGAAAGGCCAAAACAAACTCAGAGGTCACAGTCTCTTTTAAAGTCCAGACATAATCTTGGTCAGATCATGTGAAGACCATGTAGATTTGTGTCTGAATTGGTCTTTTGAGGAAAAACCACACAGATTGAGTGGACCTGTCCAGTCAGTGCACGCATTTGTTTGTAATCGTGCAGCTCAACTCAAAACTTAAGGAGCTCAACTCAAAACGCATGTCTCATTTACAGTATCTCATCTGCTTAGCCTTTCCCAACTCAGTACACCTCTGCCTTACCCATCGGGGATTACAGGCGTGATGTTATTTTGAAGTTATGGTTTTTTTCACTTTTACGTAAATATATTGATTAAAAGTGCTAATAAGTACAAATATTTTGCCGACAAATCCGCCCCTGTAAGAAGCACCTGACTTCTATGGGCAATTAATTTTATAATCTGAATCGAAGTCTATGCAAATCTGACACATATATTATCAGAATATAACGTTCCCACTGCTGGGACACAGGCCTCCTCTCGGTGAGAGTGGGCTGTAATCTACCACGCGGGCCCAGTGCGGATCGGTAGATGTCAAATGTTTTCGAATTTGTTGGTTCTAGGACATGCCGGTTTCCTAACGATGTTTTCCTTCACCGTTTTGAGAGCAGTCATGATAAAATTAAATACACAAAGTGAAGTGCCTGCCCGGGTTCGAACTCGCGGCTTACATGTCGTAAGTCAGGGCCGATACCATTGGGCCACCACTGCTCTCATAAAAATCAAAAAAACTGACACGTAAAATACATTATATAAGTCAAAAATCAATCTGCCTAGCCTTTTTCCGACTATTTTAGGGTTGGCTTCCAGTGTAACCGGATGCAGCTGAACACCGGTATTTTACGTGGAGCGACTGCTTATCTGACCTCCACAATCCAGTTAATGGGTAACACGATACCCCTTGGTGAGACTGGTTGTCAGACTTTTGGGCTTCTGAAAACCCGTAACGGCTGTCAAAGGTCCACGAATGAAAGTCAGGACAAACAGCTTAATGTGCTTGCCGAGGCACGGATTGATCTTGGTATGCAAAGACCAGGGGCCGACCGCAGCAAGCGTATCTTAACCTGATCGATCGCCCCGTCTCGTTTACAACAATAGTGATGTAAATGAGACATGAGTAACTTTGTCAGTTTGAGCTACGGTTACAAGAAACAAAGTGAAATCAACAGACAGAATATAATCTCTCTGTTGATTTCACTTCTCCCCAGAAGTGAAATCAACAGTAGAGTAGGCCTCGCCTACTTCCTAAGTCCGTCAACGAAGATACGGGCCTGTCCGAAAGTAGTTTAAAACTTTGGAGTGAACCCTACATTCGATTGATTAACTTTTTCGGACAGGTAAAAACACATCGAGAGTCGGGACAACTATCACATCGTGGTGTCATTCATTCTTAGGTCGCGCCCCAAACTAATCTTATGTCCGTAGGTGTTACGGAGTAGGAAACGTTCGTAACGTCGGCCGGTACTACAGATTTCTTGCGTAAAGAGTAGACCCCTGATCGTATCTCCGTCTTCCTAGTAATATTAGAAGAAAGAAAGGTGGTTTGCAAGCGAGCTCTGGACCGCAGTATCCTAGGAGTTCCAACTTCAGTGTGTAAGGAACAGTTACCGATGTTCTATCAAAGTCAAAGTCAAATCATTTATTTCAAATAGGCACAAAAGGGCACTTTTGAACGTCAAAATTTACAAAAAAATAGAATTAATTCTAGTTGCCCCTTCCAAAAAGTAGTTTCGTATGGTGAAGAATGGGCAAGAAACTACACCGTTACTCTTTTAAAATGTTTTACAATATTATGTAGGTTCACATTGATTATATAATTATATGTGAAGACGATGCACCTAGAATAAAATTACTATACCACAATAGGTAAAAAGAATTAAGTATAATGCAAAGACAGGTAAATTAATTATGTGATAGATACATGGTGCTCACATATCACATATCAGATGAGAAACCACCGAGTAGGTCCTATGGAACAGTAGGCGACACCGACGCAGACCAAGGCGAAGATGGCGGGACGAGTTTGACTGCTACGAAAGAACTGGCCCGCATTAGCAGTAGCAAATGTGTTGAAAACGGAAAGAGAGGCAGGTCCTTGCAATGACATAGTGCAGGCTGGAGAGAAAAGTATTTTAGCAGCTCGGAGTCTGGATTTTTGCCCGATTAATGGCAATAGGCTAGCCCCCTATTATACATAAACATAACTGGCGAAATGTGGGTGTACAATAGGTACACTGCTTAATCCTTTGGGGAATACAAACATTTATTTTTTGCCAACATGGGGTACACATGCTATATATGTTTTGATTATCTTCTCCATGCATGCATAATACAGTACTGCATCTCTGTTTGGGAAGTGCCGGAAAAAGCCACATGATTTACGTTGAGAGAGCTCAGAGGGCACTTCTGAAAGTCACGTTTAGGAAACCATTCCGTTTCTCAACTGACAAGCTCTACAGAGACATCCAAGTCCTCCGAGTGAGGCAACTTTTCATTGTAACTGCAATCGTCCGCACTCACAAGACCCTCACCAAAAGAGCTGATTATAGTGAACTTCTGTCAAAGCGGGTGTTTAGTATCCCAACTCCACCTGCGAAGTCCCTTTTGGCCAGACGGAGCCCAGCTTACTCTCACCTGCACACATTTAACAAGGTCTGCAAATCTTTGGACATCAAAGAATTGTTAACCGCTCGACTAAAAAGTGTACTAAAGAAATGGCTTCTGGAACTAACATACACCGAAACAGAATCATTTCTCTAACAATTGTCGACAAGCCAAAGTGCCAGCAAATAACATTCCTCTCTTACACTTTCATCCTCACAGACTCTCACACAAACACACACTCACTACATAATACACGCTTTACTCAACTAGCCTCCAAAACCGACATAGTTCTTTCTGCTCACTCGCACTCCGACCCCCAAGATACAAGCTCTGCTTCGTTTGGGGATCAACGGTCAAACCAAAAAATTGTGATGTACAAACTTAACTGTGTTAACGTAAAATTACTGTCTGTCATCACCTTTTCCTTTAGCCAATAAAACTTTTTGTATTTTTTGTATTTGTATGCTCTGCCGTCACTTGGGCTTGCAAAATTTTACACATCAATTTAACAATATACTATCAAAATACTTTGCTGAATAACAATAAATATTACAAAATTATTAAATTGGATAATCATTTGTTATGATATGATGTTGTAGGTGGATATTTTTCCGAAATAAATAAATTGAATTGAATTGAATTGCAATAGATCAGTATGTCAGCCATTCCATCTGAATGATTGACCATGATAACATAGGCACTCGTATATATTCGTTTGTTCTCATTAATTTTGAAACTATACCTGTATGAACAGTCACCAGCAGGTCAAGCTACACGAAACTGTCAAATTTCTCCAAACGATTTTAACCGATAGAATCCCGGTGGCCCTCTGTAGGGCCGGGGTGGCGCCACCGGCAAGCCCCGCTGGCCCTCTAGAGGGTCGCGCGGTCGTGCGGTTAAATAATCATCATTATTGCTTCTAAATGAGGGCTAGTATCGTCTTTTGAACATTTCACTGTAAGGGCTTTTGTTTTTTTTTTTTGGCCTGACGAACTGTCTTATTCCACGACATACCGGCCCTACAGAGGGCCACCGGGATTCTATCGGTTAAACCTTAAAATGTTGACAGTTAAGTTCAAAATCGAATGAGAAAATCTGACAGTTTGTGGTAACTTGTCCTGGCGACTGTATACAAATATTATGTAGTACGTGATGGTAGATTGGTGCTCAACAAAACATCTCTGTTACTGCAGTAGCTATCTAGATTAAAAATATGTAAAAACCTGTGGGCATATTTTTTGGCAATTGTTACTTGGCACTTTTGTCATTATCAAAAAATCGGGGAGAATTTTTTTCAGCTTTCAAATGTTTGCACGGGCGATTTTCTATCGCGGGGATTTCTTTTTCGCGCATTTGATTTTTAGCGCACTGCTCAGTGCTGAGAGTTGAAAATCCAACAGTGCTTTTTTGACGCGTTGGGATGCATTCTGTTGGGTTCTCAATGCTCGGCACAATACCGAGAATTGAAAAAACTTTTTTACAAAAAAAACAACCGACTTCGAAAAAAAAAACGCAAAGAAAAAGTTAAAAATAACTTTAATTTCGGAAGTCGGTGTCTTTGGTTTTGTATTTTCGTGTTTTGCCACCGACTTCCGAAATTAAAATTATTTTTCACCATTTTTGTGTTTTTTTTAAGTCGGTTGTTTTTTTTTGTAAAAAAGTTTTTATTTTTCACTTTTTAGTTGTATTTATCCCACACAAATTCGTATATCACTAGGTACTTGATATGTAAATAACAGTGACAGGAAATTATTAAAACATCATCAATATTAACTAAGTGGAAAAAATACGCTGTATTAAGGATAACTGAAAAACGACTGGTCAGAACTTGATCACATTTATATGGGACATGAGAAGCACCAGCTTTTAAATAAGAATCATTCAAATCGGTTCACCTCAGACATTTCAGACACAAATCTACATGGTCTTCACATGATCTGACCAAGATTATGTCTGGACTTTAAAAGGGACTGTGACCTCTGAGTTTGTTTCGGCTTTTCTTCTCAGAGTAGTCAGATAGGAAACGCCGACCTCATCTAGATTTTAAAATATGATTGACGTGTAAAAGTGTTTGTACAAACCTTCTTACAGAAATAAAATCATTTATCATTTACCTAGAAAAAAGTTCTGACACACAAAAAAAAATACAGTCGAATTGGGAACCTCCTCCTTTTTTTGAAGTCGTTTAAAAATACCGAGCGCTGTGAAAAATCATCGCGTTAAAAAACCAACTGTGCGTACTAGGGCTAAATCCTCTCCGATTTCTAAGTCGTAACCACACTGACTCTTGCATCTCATCAGTATCGTGACTCGTATTTACATACATACATAAACTCACGCCTTCTTCACATGAGGGTGAGCAGCAATTACAGTACGCCACCTGCTACGATTCTTACATGCTCCTTTTGCCTCGTTTACGTTCATACATCATGTCATACACGTACGCCGGTTGCGAGTACTACGTACCTGACCTTTCTGAAGAACATCCGCAATAAGGTCCACCAATTTGTCTTCCTAGGGCGTCCACTCCCGGCGCGGCGGCGTTTCCACTCACATCTGCCTTGTTAGTCGCCGTTCATTCATCCTCTCAAAATGACCAAACCATCTAAGCATACTCTTTTAAATTTTTGTCACTACATCTTCCTTTAAACCGCACCGTTGCCTTATCACATCGTTCTTCAGCCTGTCATTCATTTGCCGTACCACACATGCTTCGCAAGGAGTGCATGTAACTTTCAAATATATAGAATTCTGAGTTACGATCTGTGGCCCAAGCACGAACACGCGGAGTACATAAACGTAACGTAATATAGAACGATTTTAAAATTGAAAATACTCGTTTCACACATAACATTTTCTCAGTTTTAAGACTCTTTTCATGCTTGTCGCGAAAATTTTAACCAAATGCTGTTGATAGCTGTTGTGTTTTCGATTTAAAAATCGTTCGAATTTATGTTACATTTACGTGATTCGTTCTTGTTAGGGACTCTGAGAAACTCAGAATGTTGAAACTTGGTGTGAACCTTCTGATTGGATCCATAGGTTGGAACTTAAACTAAATCGTTACGTCCATCGTATGTATTAAGGGGACTACAGCAGCTAAACGCAAGGTTTTTTAATGCCTAAAAGTATATGATCCACTGCAGTAAACAAAATCAGAAAATATATATTCTTCAGGATATATGCTAGTTAGATAGTGTATTGAAAACATAATACGAGTATAACTTATTTGATACGATAGAAAAAAATCACGAAGGAACCACAAAAAAAATATTTTAACGATTATAAACCATACTAATATACATGCAATCATTCTGATTTTTTGTCAGATTATTCTACAAGGAATATATGTTTGACGGCGCGTTTGATTATTTAAGAGTGAATGTCAACCGGATATGCCTAACGCCATCTATCGAAGAAATCGGTTGTCATTCACTCTGACGCAACACCAACAGCTAGCGTGGGGAGGACGAACGGTGCGACGAGGCAGTTCGAATCCGAGAGGCGACCCGTTCGCATCACGAATACGCGCTACGTTTTTGGTGGAGTGTCTACTGATTTAGTGTTCCTAATAATTGATGCTTGTAATAAGATCTTGATTATATTTTGTGTAAAATACGTCGTTTGATTCTTCTCGCCCGATCATCCACGTCCTAGTAAAATCGACCATGGATCCAAATGATATTGTGGACCGTCCTGACGTCCCTTTATCAGAAGTGGGATGCGAAGGGCATTTACAAGGAGAAGATATCAATGCGCACGTGGCATCGTCGCAGAATTTACTGCGCAATATGGAAGCCTTATTATCTCGCCTCTTGAAGACTCCGCCGCCCACCGAAGATTCAAACCGCATGACAATACAACTAGTGCGGTTTGACCCCGATGAAAAAGATGCGGACATAGAAGGTTGGTGCAGGATAACGGAAATAGTAGTGAATAGCAGGAAACTAGATGGTGCAGAACTTTTGCTAGCGCTTACACACGCTCTGAGAGGACGGGCAGCCACGTGTTTGACCAGATTGCAAACTTTACAGTTAACATGGATGCAAATAAAGGAATTACTCCTAGCAAAATTTGGAAAACTAATGCTACCGCAAGATCACTTCGACGAGATATTAAGATTCCAACTTGGAACGAAAGAAACCGCAATTGAAGCTGCAACACGTGTCTGGAGCATGATAGAGCGCATTCCTCGCACCAATATGTCAGAAGACGTCATCACGGGGTTTGTAGCTTCTGTGCTATGCCAAAAAGATGGTACTATACGACGAGAGCTGCAGTCTTGTAATGTATCTACCAGAGCTCAGTTGCTAAGAGTTCTCAACGGTGTTCCGTCGAAACGAAAATACGAAGGACAAGAAAGCAACGAGATCGAAGTCAAAAGAAGCCGCTACTACAACGAACCACGCTTTACTGGATCGTGTCATCGGTGTGGTGTATCAGGCCACCGAGCCGTGGCCTGTCGCAGACGCCGCGAAGAGCCTGTTGCTAAAGCAACTACGAAGACAGCCGAGCAGCCTATGAAGACGCACGTCCATCCGCGTCCTGTCACTTGTTACGTTTGTGGACAACAAGGGCACGTGGCATCGGCTTGTCCAGACCGCAAAGGGAGCAACGAGAAACCGGCTGTCAGGGAGGTTCATCTGTGCGAGCGAAGGCCGGCAACCGGCACCTTTACTACGTCCGCGGGTGAGCTCGTTTCTTTTCTTTTTGATAGCGGTTCCGCCTGTTCATTGGTGACTTCCGACATGGCTAGCAGGCTACCGGGTACATTATCTAAAGAAATTGTTCATCTCACGGGTATTGGAGATAATAATGTAGTGAAGTGCGACTTGCAGATACTTAGCCCCATCAAGGTTGAAGGCATTCAATTAGACGTATTGTTTCATGTAGTTCCCAACGCTGCTATTAGCGAACCAGTTATTTTAGGCAGAGATATTTTAGACAAGTGTGTTAATGTCGAAATTAGTAATGAGCGCATTCATTTCTCGTTACGTAGGGAGGTTAGTCTTGTAGAGAAATCGAGTGAGTATGATTTTACTAACATTGATACAGATTTACAAGGTGAGCATAGGGTAGCCCTCATCAGATTATTACAAAAATACCGCGCGTTCTTCATAGGTGGCATACCGACACGTCGCGTCTCTACAGGTTTTATGCGAATAGAGTTAATTGACCTAAATAAAACTGTACAGCGGCGTCCTTATAGGTTGTCACCAGCGGAAAAAGTGATAGTTAGGGGTAAAATAAGAAATCTTTTAGAAGCGGAAGTTATTCGCGAGAGCACGTCACCCTTTGCCAGTCCGATACTACTCGTTAAAAAGAAAGACAATTCTGATAGAATGTGTGTAGACTATCGCGAGCTTAACGCTAATACCCGGCCAGAACATTATCCGTTACCGATAATTGATGAGCAAATAGATCGTCTTCACGGTGCTTGTTATTTTTCGTCATTGGACATGGCATCAGGCTACCATCAAATTTTGATAGAGCCCAAGGGCGACAGCATAGCTCGTACATCTTTCGTGACCCCGGAGGGGCAATATGAGTTCCTTGCCATGCCCTTTGGCTTACGAAATGCAGCGTCGGTCTATCAAAGGTGTATTAACAAAGCTCTAGGTACACTTAAGGATACGGTGGCATTGGCTTATATGGATGACGTCCTCTGTTATTCTGATGACGTCGCACGCGGCCTTGAGCGTTTAGACCTTACACTTAAAGCTCTATCTGAAGCGGGTTTTTCGGTAAATGTTCATAAATGTAAATTCATGAAAAATGAAGTAGATTTCCTCGGTTATGTCGTAAAATCAGGTCAAATAACTCCCAATCCTAGGAAGGTCCAAGCACTAACTGATGCACCTACTCCACGAACAGCCAGTCAAGTTCGTCAATTTTTAGGTCTTGCATCTTATTTTCGGCGTTTTATTCCAAATTATACCCGCTTAGCAGGTCCTTTATACCCCCTAACAAAACTAAAACGTCCGATAACCTGGACGAGCCATCATAGTGAGATCCACAAAACCATAGTTAGCATATTGACATCAGAGCCGGTCTTGACGATCTTTGACCCTAAATCCCCAGTAGAGCTTCATACAGATGCGAGCTCAGAAGGGAATGGTGCAATTCTTATTCAGCGACGTAATAATCTACCACATGTGATATCCTACTTTAGTCGTCGGACAGCCGAAACTGAATCTCGTTACCATTCCTACGAACTTGAAACCTTGGCGGTGGTCCGAGCAGTCAAGCATTTTAGACATTATCTGTATGGACAGTACTTCACAGTTTTCACGGACTGTAATTCTCTTAAGGCGTCAAAGTCTAAAACCGATCTTACACCCCGAGTCCATCGGTGGTAGGCCTTTCTCTAGGCTTAAATGATAAATGATAAATGATAAATGATTTTATTTCTGTAAGTAGGTTTGTACAAACACTTTTACACGTCAATTATGTTTTTTAAACTAGATGAGGTCGGCGTTTCCTATCTGACTACTCTGAGAAGAAAGGCCGAAACAAACTCAGAGGTCACAGTCTCTTTTAAAGTCCAGACATAATCTTGGTCAGGTCATGCGAAGACCATGCAGATTGGTATCTGAAATGGTCTTTTGAGGAAAGAACCACACAGTTTGAGTGGACCTGTCCAGTCAGTGCACGCATTTGTCAGTAATCGTGCAGCTCGACTCAGGAAGTCAGGACTTAAGGAGCTCAACGATTCGACGAACAATACCAAAGAAAGGACATTTGGGTAGGCCGCATAAATTACTCAAACTGCCAGATCATAATTAAAATTAAATTAGAAAAAAAAAAGCAATTACCCACATAGTCTTCACATTCACAAAATTAAAATAATATAATACTTTACAAGTAAATACTCATGTCATTGTATATATAAAATTTATCAATGTCAATGTGTATATATAAATTCGGTAATAATGTTTGAAGATCATGTAGATCGGTGTCTGAAATGGTCTTTTGAGGAAAGAACCACACAGATTAAGTCGACCTGTCCAGTCAGTGCACGCATTTGTCAGTAACCGTGCAGCTCAACTCAGAACTTAAGGAGCTCAACGATTCGACGAACAATACCAAAGAAAGGACATTTGGGTAGGCCGCATAAACTACTTAAACTGCCAGACCAAGAATAAAACTGAAAAAAAAAAAATGACCCACATAGTCCTCATATTTACAATAATGAAAATAACATAATACTTTTTATAGTAAATATTCATGTCTAAAAAGAGTTAGCAAACTAAAATCAACATTCACTGTGTAAATTTATTGGAGCAGCTCAATCCCAAGCCTTTTTGTCTTCAATATAGTCTTTCACATTATAGTAGGCTTTCTGGCATAATTTCCGCTTTATAAAAGATTTGAATTTATTAAAGCTTAGATCTTGAATGTGGCTAGGAAGTTTATTATAAAAACGTATACATTGGCATCTAACTATGACTTTGACATTGACATCGACTTTGACATTGTCCACAAGCAAGGGAGTAGCATGGAACATGCCGATTTCCTCTCCAGAAATCCACTCGACGAACCTACTGCAAACCAGCCCGATACCAATCTGTCCAAGAGATACAAGTCTGTTCAATTCGTTGAACTTCATCAGGGTTGGCTGACAGTTGAACAAAAGAGAGATAGTGAAATACAGGACCTAATTATTAAGCACAACAACAAAGAACTCCCTGAAGCCGTTGCCCATACCTACGATGTTCGAAAAGGGATACTTTATAGAAAAATTGAGCATAACAAAAGTAGCTATTGGCTCCCCATTGTACCGCGCTCCCTCACTTGGACTTTAATCAACCACGTCCATACAGAGATTAAGCACCTCGGCGCGGAAAAGACGCTAGACAAACTATACGAGCAGTATTGGTTCCCACAAATGTCAAAGTTAGTGCGCAAATTTGTAGATTATTGAATAGTGTGCAAAGCTTCAAAGGGTCCATCTGGTGCTACCCAGATAAGACTTCATCCGATTCGTAAAGTTTCTACTCCTTGGCATACCATACACATTGATATCACGGGTAAACTCAGTGAAAAAAGCGATCGCAAAGAATATTCATCGGTAATTATCGATTCCTTTACCAAATATGTTCTGCTTGAATATACCCCCTCGTTAGATTCAGCAAGTGCTATTAAAGCTTTAAAAAAAGCGGTTTGCCTTTTTGGAGCACCTAAACGTGTTATAGCTGACCAAGGGAGATGCTATATAAGCGCCGAATTAGTGACCATTCCATAGACCTTCATCTCATCGCAACAGGATCTAGTAGAGCAAACGGACAGGTAGAACGCGTAATGCGCACCCTGAAAAGCATTCTCACTATAATTGAGAACGACCCGAACAAAACTTGGCGAGATGAACTTCTAGATGTGCAGTTAGCTATAAATAGTACGCGATCTAGGGTAACTGGATTTTCACCCACAGAACTAATGTTTGGAATAAAAGCTCAATCGTTAGGTATGTCAAAAATTGTACTTGGTTCCGAACCCCAACCCCGATCAGACTTAGACACCATTAGACGTAACGCCTCTGATAACATTGCGAAAGCAGCTTCAGCAGAAGTAGAACGGTTCAATCGAGGCAAGGCAATCGTGAAGCCATTCTCTATAGGCGAGTATGTTTTTATAAGAAACAACGAGCGCAATCAGACAAAACTTCACAAAAAATTCAAAGGTCCATTTTTTATTACCAAGGTGTTAGAAAATGATAGGTATGAGCTGAAAAACATTGATGGGTCTAATCGGACTTACGAGTACAAATATGCGCACGAAAATCTGCGTTTAGTACCCAGGGGCCATGACGGTCTGGTAGAGATAGCTACCTCATTGATTAATAATGATGAGGAGGAGGCCGAGACGGCGGAGCAGGGCCAGATCGATAGGGCACTAACATTAGATGATGATAGTGACACACTATCGGTGTCCAGCGGTCATACTGAAACTGCAAGCTCAGTAACCCTCTCAGCATCAGAGCGTGAGGAACTTCAAGGTTAGTAATGTCAGTTTTATGAGAATTAATTACTGCTACAGAATGTCTAAGAAGCCGTCATAGGAGATGACAGGTAGAGAGCCAGTTGTCGGACCATGTTGTCATTTGAGATGATGACTGGTCGAAGGATCGCTGTCACTCTCTGGGCTGGGTGTGGTCATATGAGATGACAGGTAGAGAGACAGTTGGCCGGTCCACGTTGTCATATGAGATGATGACTTTTCGAAGGGACGCTGTCACTCTAAGCTAGGTGTCATCATATGAGATGATGACTAGTCGAGGGCTAGGTTGTCCGGTCCACGTCATCATAGGAGATGATGGCTGGTCGAAGGGACGCCTTGGCCAGTGTTGGGTTGCTTGAGGTTAAACTTAATCGCCTTGCGTATATGTGAACTTATGTGTGGGTTCTTTAATGTCCAAAGACAAAGACAGTGTACCTATCATGTCAGGATAGGACGAGCAAACTGAAACTGGTAATCCCAGCGGGTTTTATTTTCCTATTTTTACAGAGTAACTCAACGCTGAAAGAAACGGAGCAGCACGAGGACGTGCTAATGTCAGTCTGGCCGTGACGGCGCGTTTGATTATTTAAGAGTGAATGTCAACCGGATATGCCTAACGCCATCTATCGAAGAAATCAGTTGTCATTCACTCTGACGCAACACCAACAGCTAGCGTGGGGAGGACGAACGGTGCGACGAGGCAGTTCGAATCCGAGAGGCGACCCGTTCGCATCACGGATACGCGCTACGTTTTTGGTGGAGTGTCTACTGATTTAGTGTTCCTAATAATTGATGCTTGTAATAAGATCTTGATTATATTTTGTGTAAAATACGTCGTTTGATTCTTCTCGCCCGATCATCCACGTCCTAGTAAAATCGACCATGGATCCAAATGATATTGTGGACCGTCCTGACGTCCCTTTATGTTTTAGTTTTTTAGTCTAATCAATAGATTATGTGTAAATAGATAATCTAAATATATAAAATGAATTGCTGTTCGTTAGTCTCGCTAAAAATCAGAAACGGCTTGACCGACTTAATTATTTTTTTTTGTTTTATTCTCCTCTTTACTGGGGTGGTTTAAAAGAAAAGAAAAATAGGAAAAACCCAAAGGAAAAATTTTGACAGGACAACGTCTGACGGGTCAGCTAGGTAGATAGCTAGGTAGGTAGCTAGGTAGAGTAGGTAGGTAGATAGGTAGGTAGGTAGGGTAAGTAGGTACGTAGGTACATAGGGTAGGTAGGTAGGTAGATAGATTGGGTAGGTAGGGTAGGTAGGTAGTGTAGCGGTATCTACATCGTCACATGCGAGCTACACGTCACACTGACGTCATGCAAAATCCTGCATCGCGCAAGCAGAGTTTACCGCGCAACTAGCACACAACGTCCCGATACGAATCGTCGGGCAGTTGCCCACCAGACACGACACCCGTCTGGTCGGAGGATCCTCCTTTTTCTATGGAGGTTTGAGCGAACTTTACACCCTGTTCCTCATTGATAGGGTTGGTAGGTAGTTAGAGTAGTTAGGTAGGTAGGTAGGTAGGGTGTTAGATACTTAGTGCTGCCTGTGCGAAGCCGGGCCGGGTAAAGCTAGTTGCTTTGTATTTTGCAATAAATTACCAGCGTTGTATCATTGCGCTTCTCTTTCTTTTCTATGCAGTCCGACAGTGACCGCGCTTTAGCTGTTGTCAGCCTCTTAAGGGAAAGATGTCTCTTCAGGGATCCTGCATGATTACTAATAATGTGTTTTTGTCTTTCACGATTCGTATTGCGTATTGTTTATAATATTTACCGAAATAGGTATAACATTCAGGTCGATCCGTTTTTTATCACAATAACTAATAATCTACATAATACTAGCTTTTGCCCGCGGCTTCGCCGGCGTGGATTTCGGAAATTATCCCACGGGAACGTGCTACCGGGACAAAAAGCCTATGTCCTTCCCCAGGATGCCATCTATCTCCGCCAAATTTTATTGCCAAATTTTATCGAAATCCGTTCAGTGGTTTAGGCGTGTAACGGTAACATACAGACAGAGTTACGGTCGACTTTATAATATTAGTATGGATACAGCATGTATCAGAAAGGTGTGGTCATATTTATAAGGGTGTGATACAGAACATCAAACTGTACAACTTTCTCCATGGGACCAACATCGTAATCACGAAAAAAAAATATCAACAGTCCCATACACACACATCACATATACATATACACGCACCTTTCTCACACACACACACACACACAAACACACACACAGACACACACACAGACACACACACACACACACACACTCACCCACACACACTCACCCACACACACTCACCCACACACACTCACCCACTCACACCCACAGTCACTCACACACATTCACACGCACCCACTTAAGGGTCCTTACAACAGGCGCGGCACGCGACGCGACACAAAGGCATTGTCTTTCGCGCGACGTGCGGTGGCTTTGAGTCGCGTGCGATTCGCGTCGCGTGTCGCTCTGTTTGTAGGACGCTTTATACTGCTACAACTATTATTAATAAATGTCTAGTTCTAGTTTTGTTGTTATAAAATGTTTACGTCTAGTTTCAACCTATATGTATAACCAAAATTTTTGTTATGAAACTCAAGTTGTCTTTCGCTCCTGCGCTGCGGTGGGCGCTAATTACTGCGACACAGTTACTAAACCAACGCAGTATTAACGTACACAAAAAATTTAATATGTTTTTGTTCCAATAAAATATTTGTATTTGTATACAAAACTTCAATACCTACTCGACCCAAATGTTTGAGACGGCTGATTATTTTTTCGCGATTAACACTCTTAACACCTCTTTTATACATGCTGTATATTCTAACCAAACACTCCGGCGACATACATTATGAGTAACTTGACTGTGCTATTTACTTTGACATCGCTACTGAAGGGACCAATCAAAAAGATGGGCAACTATAAGTTGGCAACACTGTCTTGTGCAAATTAACTCAAAGTTTTAACTGCACAAGTGCCAACCGCGTCTAATTGGGCGGGACGTATTAAGAAGGTGAATACAGAAGGTCCATTTAATTATTAAATCTAAATATCTACATGGAGAGGCCAAATTAAATATTTGCATGTTGACAAAAGAAACAGTCTCATCAGTAAGAATAATTTGCTTCAAGTAGGTACTGCAAGACCTTAAGCCCTTTCCCACGGCAACATGTCGTTTTTTGCAGGTACGGTTTTTAGCAGGATCCCGTTTAGTTGTATACGTGTCTCAATAGTCGCAGTCACATGTGTATCCTGTTTACAGTATCCTGCAAAAAAACGGATCCGTTTGAATTTGACATTCGGTTTTGCCACTACAAACTGGATCCAGTGAAAAACAGGATCCAGTTTAATTACACGTATAGTTTAATTAATTAGTTTAGTAAAATTAATTAAATTGGGAACACTCTATGATCCCGTTTTTCTAAAAGTTTGTGTTTTATTTTGTTTGGTGGTCATAGACATCCTAAAGTAATAAAGAAAATTAGATTCATCTTTCCTCAAATCGCCCATGAGATTACGAGAGGTAGCCAATGTCGATCGTTTTTTCAGCAGTGGGTGAACCCGAAATCTTCTTTTTTTCACTGCGGCGGCGGCGTCGGCGATAATACCAATATAATATCCGTGTCCACGTCCATCACGTCTGAATTTTCTTAAAGAAAGAAAGAAAGAAAATGTCATTATTGAGAGATTAAGATCTTAGAGTAACTAATAACCGCTCGTTACTCTACGCAAAAAAGCAGGATGCATACTACTGTGTGTGAACACACCAAAGATTTTTGCGGGATCCAGTAAAAAAACCGTTCCCGCAGAGCGGCCGTGGGAAAGGGACGTTAGTGCTCGTGCTTTACCGGGTCAATAAATTGCGTATTATGTAATAAACTTGTACTTACCTTTGTGACCTTATTGGTGATGTTCTTCAGAAAGGTCAGGTGCATAGTACTCGCAACCGGCGTGCGTGTATGACCAGATGTATGAACGTAAACGAGGCAAAAAGAGTATGTAAGGAACGTAGCAGGTGGCGGTCTGTAGTTTCTGCCTACCCACAGGGGAAGAAGTCGTGAGTTTACGTATTTATGTGTGTTACCATTACTATTCCTTAACATAATAATTTTTTAACATCAATACTAACTGACTCTCGATTCTTATCCTATTATTCCTAATATGAAATAGACTTCGTCTCAGACACGTATGGCTCAAAATTCTATAAACGGTGTCAATTATCACCTCCTTAACGCTTTGCACCCAGGTTCCAAACAACCTGTATATTTTAAAAACGGCTAATTGTTTCCTAATTCTATTTTAAATTTAAGACTTAATTTTATACTTTTACTGTGCTCTACATGGTCTGTAATGGTACCTTAGCTTTAAACATATCGCTCATTGGCAACAAGGGTGACATAACTAAAAAAAACAGCAATTTTGAGTCAAGTATATATTTGGTGAACGCAACAAATTGAATTATTTTTGGCTAAAGCCTAAAAATGAGGGAGCTAGAAATATGTGAGTTTATGATTCGTCGCACTCTTTCCACTACTTTTGAATTTTTAAATCATCATATCCAAAAATTGCTCTTTTTGAATTATGTCAATGAACGATATTAATATGAATATAGTGGTATTTCTGAACTTCGTTGCCTAATGATACAAAGTCGCTAAATAGACTTTTTGACCGTTCCACTTGTTGGTTAATTAAACTATTCAATTAGCGGGTTCCGCAACCGCTTGGGTTCCCAACGTAAATAATAAGTTTAAGAATTATGACTTATGAGTGGTTGATGTAAATGTCCTGGATTCTGAGTTGAAAATGTTGGACTACTTTTAAGTGCCTTTTCGTGGTTTTTAATTTGTTTGTTCAATGATTGATTGGTAGAATTTAAGGAGCTTCTAAATTAAGAAGCAATAAGGCTCCTATAAACAGGCGTGATAGGCGACGAGAAACGCACGCGACACAAAGGCACCGCCAGTCGCGCGACGAGCAGTTCCTTTGTCGCGTGCAATTCGCGTAGCGTGTCGCGCCTGTTTGAAGGAGCCTATAAAGACTAGCTACAGCACTGTGGGGGATATCTGAAATTATTAGTTAATAATAACATACATTAAACTACGGTAAATTGGGATAAGTTGGGTTTTTCCATCAGTAATTTCTCAGTAGCAGCCCGGAGTCTGCATTTGTGCCCGGTTGATGGCAATAGGCCCGCCCCCTATTACATGAGACTTAAACATATTTAAGTGTCGAAATCTGGGTGTACTTTAGGTGCACCTCTGCCTTACCTTATCGGGATATAAGGCTTGATGTTATGTTATGTAAAACTATGTTATAGGATGAATTTCAGGAGTTCGGTTTCAATGAAAAATAACCCTAAAATAGTGCTTTACTTACCCATACTTTTTGAAAGCCTGATCAAGCGACCAAGTGGCAAGTCTCCGATCAATTCTATTAACATAAAAGGTAAAATTAAAAAACCTCCGACACAAAAAAGAGCTGATGAACTTGAAACGGCTGAACCGATTTTAATAAAACATGTCTAAGAACCACCGTTAGAAAACGTGCTTTCAAATAAAAAAACCGCATCCAAATCTGTTCACCTATTTAAGAGCTACGGTGCCACAGACACACACACACATAGCGGTCAAACGTATAACAACCCTCTTTTTGCGTCGGGGGTTAATTACTGTCTAATTGTTATTTTAATTCTTTACCTACTAACATAGTTTATAAGCTCCTATTGTTACTAACCATAATAGATCATGTTATCTGACAAATAAATAAATAAATTATTATTATTATTATAATAACAACAACCAACCGTAAAAGTTGACATTTTGATTTGACAACTGTATAAATTGAAAAGCCTTTGACAACCCGAGGGTCATACCGGGTCAGAATATTACCGTTATCCTATTCAAATAAACCTTTATATTTGACAAATAACACCGCTTTCCACCATATTGTGGTTGAATGGTGGTGGAATGCACCGTCCCGTAGCGTCAACTATATACATGTAAATATTTATGTAAAGAATTTGGTTAAATTTTAACTAAAATGTCGGCTCTTCTTTGTTTAGGTGGTGTGCGAGTTAGGAGTGGAGGCGATTAATCGAGGAGCGATACTGTGTCTCTGAGATTTTCTTCACAAAAATGGTATAGACCATCTTTTGTGTAAAAGTATCAAGAATTATTGAAAGCACTACGTATCTCCTAATTATTTAGGATTATTTTTATTTTTTATGTTTTGTTTTCAAGTACACGTTTTATTTATTTATCGTAAACTACGTAATGTCCTGTATTTGGTGGAAAATAATCAAAACATTTAATAGAAAGTAATTAAAACTGTTTTCTAAAATGAAACACAAAATACTGGAACATTACGGACATAACATCTTGACAAAGGCCATTTAAAAAGAAAAAAATAATAAATATTAAAAATATATGGTCATTCCATAAATATTTTGTCGTTAAATGGTCTGCATTTTTACGTATGATAAAGTAATAAAAAAAATGATTATCTAATATTTAGGTATCTAATATTTGTTTCTGGACAAAGCGGTCGGAAAATTAATAATGAAATTATAATTTTGTAACAATAAGAATTTTTCCCAAACGAAACGCAATATAGGTACTGGCACATTATTCAGAAAACTTTTGACAAATGCCATTTAAAAAGAAACTAAATTTTTACTCTTAAAATGAATATGGCCACCTTTATCTTTTTTTTGTCGATAGATGGCTTGCATTTCTACATTATTTTGATAACGTAAAACAAGAAGTTTTGATGATATATTATTTCGTAGTTTTTTAAACGGATTTGTGATCGGAGCATCAGTCTGCTAGTGAGAAATTCTAGTGTGCTGCTACAACTGCTTTTACCAGCATGATTCAATAAATCCACAACAATATAAAAACTCAACAACAACATAACCTCTTTTCTCTTGGTCCCCACGCTGAGGATGCGGTCCACATCGGAACAAAATAAAAATAAAACTGACCGATCCAATTTCATTACGAGGCTATTTTACGGCGGGTCCTGCCGCGTACAGGTGGATGTTTTTAATGCGACTACTCTCAATTAGATTAAATTATGTGGATGGCCGTGCTAGAAACATTTAAATGATGGAGTAATAGGTTTTTAAACTGAATCTGTTTGGGACTACATTGTCCTGACATTGCTTAGCATAATCAGCTTATAACGTTTCAACTGCTGGGAGAGGTCCTCCTCTCGGTGAGAGGCAATGGGCCTTAATCCACTACGCGGGCCCAGTGCGGGTTGGTAGATGTCACATGACTTCGAATGTTTGGTTCTAGGATATGCCGGTTTTCTCACGATTTCTTCCTTCACCGTTTTGAGTGTTCACCGTTTAAAGTGCGTGCCTGGGTTCGAGCCCACGACCTATAACTCGTAAGTCGGGGCCGCTACCACTGGGTGACCACTGCTTTCATTTTCCTGACATAAATGTATAAATAAATGTATAAACAAATGTATAAATAAATGATAAGTACGTAATTCATCATCTGCCTAGACTTTCCCAACTATGTTGGGGTTGGCTTACTACTACTACGAGTACATGAAGCGACTGCCTAATTACTAGCCTAATTTATTGTGGAATGACATTTACGTTCTCAGATCTGCATCAGAAACGATAAAATATCTGTGTACCTAACTCTGTTTTGTTTTTAGACAACTTCGAAAAAGCGTTAACATAATAATATAACCAGTCGTGCTTCACCCCACTACAAAATTAACACATCCTGTACCACAAAACGGGTCACATAATACGTCCAGTTATAAAGTTTACAACCGCGACAGGACTGTGTCAATCGTGGCCACTCGTGGGCCATCGAGGACCACTCGCGGCCATCGCGGGCCCGTGGGACATGTCCTTATGTCCCACAATCATCCGCTTCATTACTGTAGGAAGGTTTTATTACTAACAGCTTATTGCCTTTTCAGATTGCTTTACAACGGTTAAGAGAAGATAATAATGTAATCTCCATGGTTGGTTGACGGATTGGTGACCTCAGTTTGTTATTTTTAGTGAATGAGAGAACGCTGCCTATCTTGTTTTAGTCAACTGTGAGTTTCGGTTGTGAATTTCTTTTTGAATGAATGAATTTATGATGATGATTTTTTCTGCGGCCATTTGGCAGTAGTGGTTACCATGGTCTAATATATAGTAGGTACCTACTAAATCCATACCGCTGTCAGACTCCTACAAACACGAAAGAGTTTGCCGTTGTGTTGCCAACCTGTACTGACCTCTATTAGAGGTCAGTGTCAACCTGTCACTAATTCCTGTTTTCATAGGTGCCCGTAATTTCAGTCAGAGATCTACGTTTTGGAATGGGCAACTAGCTTCAACTTTCTGACTAACTGACCGACTCTTTGACAATTCAAAAGTGCTTGTAAATGCTTTAATTGAAATAAATGCTTTGAGTTTGAGTTCACATGAATTTCACCGACGAATAAATCCGTTAAAACTTGAATAAATCTAAGCAATGCTGTTTAGCAGCAGAAGTAGTCTATGGTGGTTTCCCGGACGTGACCGGTCGGCGTAATGTCAGACTGTATTTTACCACAGACACGGATTGCTCTGTGCTCGCGGGTAGTTTGCTTTAATGAATGAAGAGCATAGTCTGTGTTGAAATACATTTTGCTTTAGAATATTGGAGCAAAATACATACTAGTACAGACAGCCACAATGACTTAGGTTGGCAGCTACAGCGAAGGATAATTTTAAGTAGAAAGTAGCAGCTTAAAAATCTGTTGTTAGCTTTGTTTTAATTTAAACTGGCATCAAGATTTTGTTATGGCGAGGCCTCCTATTTCGGAATGGCAATAAAAATAAGGCGTAGTCAGCGGGGCTCCTACTTCTGGGTGGTTAAAAAAAATAACCACGAGGGGATGGCGGGGTCTTCCAGACTCCGCACTCCCCTTCCAACCTTACCTGTCCGAGTCGGGGTGCCCCAAGTTTCGAGCTTGCTTCGCTCGCTCTTGCATCCTATCCCACTGTTAATATTAATCGCCATGTCATTTTTTATAGTACTTCGCCTATGATTTCTAGTAGCAAATAGTTAGTCGCCCTTAAAGTTGTCAGTTGCCTGGAAAATAATTAGCTGTTAGAAAAACTCATTACTGAACCAATTTCATTTATAATATTTAAATTGCTCTGCACTATGTGACCTTTACGACATTATACCTTAGAGGACCGGGCTGCTTCTCCTTAACACAGGTTTTCATAACCCAGCTAGGAGAGCAGTGCTCACCCACACGTTTGTAGATATAATACTTATTTTGTAAAACTGTATTTTTTAACGTGGACAACAATGCTTTGTTTTTGAGTAAATAAACATTATTATTATTATTACTCCTACGTAGTTTGCTTTGGAAAAGACGAGCATAATGTATACTAATACAGAGAATGTCTGTGTTGGAATACATTTAGCTCTTTAGTGTAACGAGCACCAAGCGGTCCAGCACAGACTGTGGATGTCTGTGGTAATATACAGTTTGGCATTACGCGACCGGTCACTCTTCTGCAACTAAAACATAATTTAAGCCTAGTAAAACCCAGACACGCTTTACTAAACTAGCCTTTTAAACCGGCATAGATACCTATTTATTTCTGTTCAATCGCATTCCGACCCCCAAGATACCCGGATGCCCTGCTTAGTTTGGGGGCCAACTGTTAAACCAAAGCATTGTAAAGTACAAACTAAATAATTGTGTTAAATGTAAACTTACTGTCTTTTATCACCTTTTCTTTTTTGCCAAACAAGCTTCAATTTTGTTCTGTGATTTCAAAACTACCATTTCTGAATCACTTCATTCAGAATAGGTACCCAGTATTTGTTGACGAGGCCTGTCGTGTCGCTATTTCCATTTAGTTCCCAGGGCGATCCATATTAATGTATAAACTAATACTAACCCCGGTCGATAGCTTAGCATTACCCCGATTAAATATATTTATAGCTACAATCATTGCTATTATTCCGGCCCTCGTTGTGGCCTGTAAATTTTATGTCTTTCCCTATCACGGAGTAGGGAGTGAAATGGAAAGATCATACGCGTAGGTATTATTTTTAAAAGAGCCGAGTTTGACATGACTTTTTTACTATAATTGGCAGCGTCTCCAGACGATGGATGATCTAAGTTTTCGCTCAAAGAGGCAAAGTGTTTCTCTCTGAGGGAGGGGAGGATTTCTAAAGCCATTTAAAAAACACGGCGAAGATGACGACGATTTATCTATATTTTAGTAATAAACTGTATACAAAGTTAAATAAAACTGTGTTTATTTAAATTTAGAGTTTTATACTCAGTTTGGCCGAAGCCCCGAGAGGGAGCAACTTCATCCGTTATCCCCCATGACCTTCCTCTGTATACGCTCCCAAGCGTCTCGCTTTAAGATAAGCCTGATAGTGATATGCTGATTGCCGGTGTAATCCAGTTATAACTGGAACTGAACAACGCTGTTTGCTCGCAGAAATAGGTGTGATAGGCAAGCTCCTCCACAAATTGTGCTCTACTATTAGATGTTGTGTGGATCTTTAAGCAGTGCTATATGGCAAATGAAATAATAATGGAATTATGGTTATTTCTGTACATAGATCTTGTAAGACACTTATATCACTTTTTAGAACAAATATTGAAACAAACTCAGAGGTTATGGTCTCTTTTAAAATCCGAACATTATGTTATTGAGATTTTATGGCAGATACTCGTATTGCGCTGATCTTCACACACCTCGTTTACACATTATCACTCCATTTGTTTCTTACTCCGTGCATACTTTTAGCCGTAACGTTTATGTGCCTTTAAGACGAGGCCTTAAGTATTGGTGTTGTTACAAAAATTGGCCTCGGTAATGTTGTATTCGGAATAACATTAAATTATTCGCACTTATTTTAACGATAATGTTTATTGGTTTTCTTTTCGCCAAGTTGTATAAAACAGCCGATATATTTTATAAAAATCACACCGTGCAAACTTAGGTGCAGTGAGCTATCATTTCACCGGATTGACATTATTGACAGCTGTCAAAAATGTCAATCCGGTGAAATGACACCTCAATTCCAGCTCATTTCATCTAAGTATTCACGTGGTTTAGTTTTCGGTGAGATTTATACAGAAAAGACTGGCTGGTCTTGGTATATGGTATGCTAATATGGTGCTTAATCGATAGAATCCCGGTGGCCCTCTGCAGGGCCGGGGTGGCGCCACCGTCAAGCCCCGCTTGCCCTCTAGAAAGTCGCGCGGTCGTGCGGTTAAATAATTATCATTATTGCTTCTAAATGAGGGCTAACATCGTCTTTTGAGCATTTCACTGTAAGGGCTTTTTTTTTTTTTTCGGCTGACGAACTGTCTTGTTCCACGACATACCGGTGGCGCCACCCCGGCCCTACAGAGGGCCACCGGGATTCTGTCGGTTAAAATAGTTTATTTCTACTATTAAGGATACCTGAGATTGTCCGGCTCACCCAGGAAAATTTGCCTTGCTGCCAACCATGTTAATTGGCTGCTCTTTTTAGACAAAATACTAGAAAACCTCCTTCCTTTTCCAGAATAGTTTGCTTCCATAAGATACAGCACCCTAATTGAGCAATACACTATC
The DNA here is from genome assembly GCA_917490735.1 of Dryobotodes eremita. NCBI lineage: Eukaryota > Metazoa > Arthropoda > Insecta > Lepidoptera > Noctuidae > Dryobotodes > Dryobotodes eremita. The sequence continues at coordinate 17,499,731 of OU823263.1, forward strand.
AATCACAATTCGAATAATTTTGAAGGATATTGCCAATCCACAGCTTCATATGTTCGAAAGATTTGTCTGCTCAACAACGTAAATAACGCAATGAATGTCGTTGAACTGTCAAAATGAAAGCCATTCCTACTGTTAGTGTGTTACGTAGTTACCCGCAGGACGTTAGTACCTAGGTACTTAGACACCAGTCCCACTGTCGACGAGGAAGAGACTAGCTATCAACGATCCAAGAAACGTACAAAAGATTGTAGGTCCCAGTAAAAGAGATACATATTATATTAATCGCTAACTGTTCACACCGCCGGCCGCGCCGCCGCCGCCGGCGATTACTCGTTTGTCGTAACGATGTTCGCTTGGCGGGCAGAACACTTGCTGAGCGATTCACGCTTGGTACATACACATCCCAGCGAGTAATCACTCGCCGCCGTGGCGCACTCGCTGCTCGTTGCTCGCCATTCGTTTTTAGTTGCTAGTTCCACTTGCTTCTCGTCAATCGCCGGCGGTGGGACAGGTGCATTAGGTAGATTGTGGTTTTCTGTTCCGGAGGATCTCTTATAAAAAGAACTCGACATCTAAAAACGAATAAGTGCCTGTGTTATCCAATTTAAACTGTAAACATCAAAGTAATTCCCATAAAACTCAATAAATATCATTATCCTTCGGGATCAGTGCTTGCTACAAGCCCAGTTTAACGCGCAGCCATATTGGATTAGACACAATTAAACTTTGGATTAACATCGAGTGTTACCCGATGCTATAAAGTTGTTTATGGTCTTCTGAGTGTTGCTATGGTTACCTATGTTTTATGACCCATGGGTTGTATTAGTGTGATAAGTAAGATGTTTTGTGAATATTGTCGATAGAATAGAAGTCAAATTGTAATAATCACCGTGTTTGGAAAATTTGTTGAATGATAAATAATTTATCTTTTTTTATTTTATCTGTAAATTGGTTTAAAAAGAGACCTTAACAAGTCAAAAATAAATTATGTTTGAAACTAGATGAGTTGGGTGTTTCCTATCCGACTGTTTTGAGGAGAAAGAACACATTCTCTTTTAAAGGCCAGACATAATCTTGGTCAGGCCATATAAAAACCCTTCCCTGTATATTCATTTTAGAAACATGCAAATCTGTGCGGACACATCAAGAATTTTATTCAAAACGTGAAGACATTCAGACACGCTATCTACTCAGACACCGATCTAGGCTACACTTACGAAGTTCTCGATTAAAAATGCACTCTACAAGTTCTCAAAAAGTAAGTAAGACAAAAGAAAATATTAATTAAAAAAATACCTAATACAAGCAAATAGGTGAATGGAACCAGCAGTCGTTTGCAAGTGACGTCGGCGCCACATCGTGACGTCACAGATTGGAAAAGTTGGTAGGTTGGTAGCACTGGTAGTTATATTTTTTAATAAAATCTGAATTAAGAACACTTCATTCGGTTTAGTAGCGAAATGAGTTTCCTTCAACAAGTTCGGTAGGCGTTTTTTTTGTGCTGTCGAAATTGTTTTAATATTCCGGTGAGTTTTGAGGAATGGGTGCTGGGCCAGGAAATTTGCGAGTTATTTAATTGGCGATTACCGCGATAGGAGTGATATGAAAAAGAAGGGAGTGAACGACAGCGTGACGGTTGGGAGAATGGATGAAGAAAACGTGTTGCGCCAACCCCAAGTAACATGGGAGGAGGGCAGAAAGAGGATAATTATATGTCGATTGAAAAAGATGAGAATTTAAATCGTCTTCATGAAAGGCTGGACAATAGTCTGTCATGTCTGTGATCTTAACAGTAGCAAGTTGGTTTAAAATACCACCATTAAGAAGAATAAGAAGAAGAAAGTAAGAAGAAGAAGCTCCAAGTTTTTCAAACATATATATCCCTTACGCCCAAAGGAGTTGAAGGTGACACTTGAAATAAAGTACTGTTCTGACAATCTATTGTCTAAAATAAACTCTGCAAAAATAGCAGAGGTAAATACAGCTGCCTGATATATTTCTCGTACAACCAAGGGGAATTCTGAGCCGGTAACCTCACTTGCAAAGCAATTATCTCTACGTCAAAGTTATATAACAGCTTTTAGATTGTGCAATGTGAGCTCTAGCACATTATAAAGCTTGTATTCATCGTACTTATTATTAATTTTAGCTTCGTTGATTCAGTTAAGCCCACAAGGAACATTTTCAGAGGTGTCATGGCGGATTTTATCGATGAAAATGAACGCGATCAGCGCAAAGCCTTTCGCTAAAGGGCAAATTCTCAAAACTTCAAATTCTCTTATGGACAAATTCGCATAATGGCAAGAGCACAGTTAAAATGAAAGTCGTTTTAAAATAATGAAAATTATATATTCGTTATAAGCATTCTTAGGTTTAAAGATATTTATTTCTCATAAGAACTTATTTGACAGTTCACTTATAATGAGATACAAAGTTAGTAATCTTATACAATATTTGCCTCTGGGGCGACGATGGTGACGTTACAGGGTACATACGTGTTTTTTTAATTTACTCTTAAATATGTTATTATTATCACACTTCTTTATGTCTTCCGGTAAATCATTGAACAGTTGTGCTCCCTCCACTAATACTGTCTTTCTGCCGTAATTAGTCCGTGCGCGTGCACTCATTAGCTGGAATTTGTTTCTACTTCTTGTGTTGTATGTTGTTGTTTTTTTATGAAGTTGTATGTTTGATTGCACAGAATTCGTGGTGATTTTTTTAATGAGAATGCAAGTGTAATATGTGTAAAGTTGTGTAGTGTCAATATTCTAAAATAATTATGACAGTAACAGCTATGGAACGCGATATCGATGTGCTGATGGCGTTCAGTTTAAATGGTGAAATTCGCCCTTAATAATTTAGCGGCATCTACAACGCCACATGCCAGCTATGCGTCACACTGACGTCACGCAAAATCCTGCATCGCGTAAGCAGAGTTTACCGCGCAACTAGCATATATACAACATCCCGACATCAATCGTCGGGCAGTTGCCCACCAGACACGACACCCGTCTGGTCGGAGGATCCTCCCTTTTCTATAGAGTATGAGTGAACATTACACCCTGTTCCTCATACCTTTATAGTGGTATAACGGTCTTCGTGACAGCGACACGAAGACTGAAAAACAATCAACTGTCACTTGGGTCGAGTGATATTGAAGTTTTGTATAGGATAGTTGATATTTTTTTAGTGATTACAATGTTGGTCACTTAAATAATGTTGTTCAGTGGGATGGTCTGTACAGGCATGTAACTTGGAAAGGTTTTGGTGTAGTGGGAGTAAAGGTGCGCAAGTACACTTAATGCAGTAAAAAAATTGCTACTTTTATTGGTTGTCATTATTCTATGGTTATTGCAATAATTTATGTTTAAACATGTCTGTTTAAAAGAAAGTTAAATAAAGGAAAAACGCATCTATCGAGTTTTGCCAAGTTACGTGCGACTGAACCACACCCTTAAATATGACCACATATTTCTGATACACGCTGTATACCTATGTATGTATCTTGAAAGACATCTTTGCGTCACTTAAGGGACTGCACTGTTTGCACTTTCGCGTTGTTTGCAAAAATCATGCGAAAAAAAGTAATATATTCTGATTCTGACTCAAGCAAAGTAGGAATTAATAAAAGGATATATATTGAAAGAAAGAAAGAAAAATAGGTTTATTTGTCACAGAAACACGTGCATACAAAAAAGATAATTAGCTCTAATAATAAAGAAAAACAAACCTAACTGTTACTGACTTTTATTAAATGATATAATATCGCGTAAGAATTTATTTCTAGTGGTCGTAAACGCTACTGTTGAGCATGAGGTCCGGGGTTCTATTTCCAGGTCAGACAAAGTGTTATTGGGGTTTGCTGTCAGGAAATCCTCAGTAGCAGACCGGAGTCTGGACAATTTAAAGTATTTAAAAACTAGCCAGTAACACAGATACAATATCTATACAACCGACATTGTCCTAGAACTCATATCTGGATTTTTTAATTTATAAAAGAAAATAGTTAATTTGTGTGCTCATCATTAAACATTTCGTCATTATATACTACTTTGCTGATCTTTTATGGTTGCTTGGATTTGCTTCTTAAATCCATTTTTACTAAGAAAAAGAATGTCGATTGAATTAAACTCATTGTTGTGTTATGTTATGTTTGTACTATGGGCTAACTTTTTATTAAATGTTATTAAATCGCGTATGAATTTATTTATCTCTACAAATAAATAAAACTAATGTCTCTGTTTGTAATTTCAAAATAACAACTTTTTATTACTAAATGAATATGAACGTATATAAGGTACTTATAACAATTTTTTATTTTATTTTTATATTTTTGTCTGTCAGTCTGTCTGTCTGTTTGTTCCGGCTAATCTCCGAAACGGCTGCATCAATTTTAACGAGACTTTCATTGGTAGATAGCTGATGTTATAAGGAGTAACATAGGTTACTTTTATCCCGGTAGAACGTTCCCGTGGGATAATTTCCGACCTCCACGTGGGCGAAGCCGCGGGCAGAAGGTAAATAAATAAATAATAAATCCAAATAAATAATAAATCTAAATAAATAATAAATCTAAATAAATAATAAATCTAAATAAATAATAAATCTAAATAAATAATAAATCTAAATAAATAATAAATCTAAATAAATAATATATTATTTGGTAAAATAATATCGCCATGTTCGTAGCCCACAGTCTTACATTACAGGGACGCAAATCAAATTAATTCTACCACTAAATTAGACAAAGTATCTTTTAATTGACGCACAACAATATATTTTCAATATTGGGACTGTTATTTTCGATGTCGAAACCCTTGACTAGGTACTGTTGGTACCTGTTTCTTTTAATTTTTGGGGAATTCTAATGTCCGTCTCTTTTTACTTTTATAATGGATGTTGCAGTAATCAATGTTGTTAAGAATTGAGAAGTTATGACGCATACAAAATTATAAGATCTTGTAGTATTAGGGCGCGGTCAAATTGAGAGTTATATACCAAAGTGTGGTGGAGTCGACCATGCCAAAAAATTAAACTTCGTGTATCGAATGATGTTCTTATACTGCACATAAAAATTCAATCAAATATATCCAATAGTTTAATCTCTATAGCTAGTCAAACATTGGCAAAACCCATAGCCGGCCCATCACAAGTATTAGTTTGAAAAAATCACGTTTTCTATTTCGATATTAGAATTTATTTGAGTTTCAAAGTAATCCTACGCATTAGTATTACCAATATTTTCATTTATTCTCTTATTGACTTCTCCATATTTTATAATATAAAACATTGATTTTAGGTTTGGCTCATACACATATATGCCTTACAAACTAATATATTATTATATAAAGTATAAATTATAATATAATTTATAAATATAGCTTAAAATTATGTTAGTATAGTGTGACCGATACCGCTGTACCGCGCCTTAGGTATGTACGCGGCGAGACGGGGGGGCAGTGCAGGCCGCTCATTCGTCAACGCTCACGGCGTCCCGCCCCCCGCCTCGCCGCGCATATCTAAGGCGCGGTACTGCGGTATCGGACAGGCTATAGCAGTTCACTAGCTTGTCCTTGTGCTGTCCTGTGATATTTGCCCGCGGAAGCGGCGGAACATCATGTCCTATGGCCAAAAGTGTTCTTCCATGACGAGGGGCAGAAGACAATTTGGTACGCGCACCACGAACGCTGTACCTAGCCTATCTTATTACGTAGTATCTATTAAATAATTTAAGGACAGCTGAACTGTAATTCGGTTTACGACTTAAGAGCGAAATGACAATAAATAATAGCTATCTAGCTCTTAATTTTACCGCGCCCTTATTCTGTAAAGTTCACTTAAAACTTCACTCAAGGTAACGCACACAATTCATAAGTAAATTCACTTTTAAGTTAACTCTTAGAGTCCCGAGGTCGCGATATCGAGCGAGACAATAGATAATCATTGTGTCTCATTACGCGGGATTCAAGAAGTTCAAGATTCATCGATCTCACACAATACCTAACCTCCGAAGAACGTAAAAAATAACTGCATTGATCTTAGCTAAAGATCTTAGACATCCTTAGATGTAGAGCTTCTGCTAATCCCCTGCAGATGATAGCGTGAGCATTAACAATCATCCACTCTTCAGATTGTAGCAAGAGCACATATTTCATCTTTTGTAGCAACGTTACTCCTTTCATTGGCCGGTTCTAAGTGGAAATAATTAATGTGCCTTCCATGAAAGGAGTTTTATGGGCGACGATGCGGCCACGACACGATTTTAACTCCGAAAGAGGAGTCTCACTCGTCGTTTTCTCATAATTTTAGTCGCAAGGGCTACTGCTTTGCATGAGGTCCTGGGTTCGATTCCCGGGTCGGGAAGTGTTATTGGGTTTTTCTATTGAATTTCTCAGTAGCAGCCCGGACTCTGGATTTGTGCCCGGTGGATGGCAATAGCCTTGCCCCCTATTAGGTACATGTGACTTAAAGTTAACTGGCGAAATGTAAACTTACTATAAGTACACCTCTGCCTTACCCTCCGGGAATTACAGGGTTGATGTAAATTTGAAGTTATGCTTATTTTTGTCCACTTGTACGTAAAGGTACTGATGAAAAGTGCTAATAAGTACAAATATTTCCCCGAGACATCTGCCCCTGTGAGAAGCACCTGACTTCTATTGGTATTAATTAATTTTATAATCTGCATCAAAGTCTATGCAAATCTGACACATAAAATACATGATATAAGTCAAAAATTTATCTGCCTAGCTTTTTTCCGACTATGTTGGGTTCGACTTCCAGTCTAACCGGATGCAGCTGAATACGAGTACCAGTATTATAACTGGAGCGATTGTCTATCTGACATTCACAACCCAGTTTCTGGGTAACACGTTACCCTGTGATAGGACTGGTTGTCAGACTTTTGCGGTTCTGACTTCCAGTAATGACTCATAACCTTCAATTGACACATGCGGCTGTAATCATGTAATCATGAGCCCCTAGATATGATAATTATTTGAATATTACAACTCGTAAATAATGAGCGTCGATCAGTTTCACAAATGTAACATGACTTATATACTGTCGTCGAAACGTACCCATTCATCTGATTCCACATTTATTTCCCGGCACTCTTATACCTGACAAGCTTACAACAATAATCCAGTAAAGACACAGGAAAGCCCCTAATATCCTCTCTTGAAAAATACTCTCGTGTCCAAAGATTTAAATAGCTAGATTAGCCCTACATCGTCATGAAATGGTCGCGTTTCTGTTTCGTTTTGACACCTCTGACACACATAATGTCGCATGCTGCCAAGGAAACGCCATAAACGGAATGTGTGATCTCACTCTTCTAAGTATTAACATTGTACGATGAGGGCAAATCTAACGATTTATATCTTTGCTCGTATCTCATTGATCTTTCGCTCAGGGAAACATCGTGAGGTGTAAACAAGCCTCCTTGATAAATGTACTTCTTTCACAGCAGCGGTTAGAATCACTTATTGTATTTAGATACTAAATTGCCTAGTAGTCAGCATATTTTGAGTGGAAGATATAAATCTTTGCTGGTGCTTCTTTGTAAATTGTACAAGCTTTAGTATTACATGGTATTACTTATTTATTGAAAGGCTCGTGGCTAAATAATAACAACCGCACAGGACTATTGATGGTTAAGCTTACGCTTGCCGCGGTCGATTCGTGGATGAGTGACCATTAATTACAGTCCTTAAGTTTTGAGTTGAGCTGCACGATTACTGACAAATGCGTGCACTGAATGGACATCTCCATTCAATCTGTGTGGTTTTTCCTCAATAGACCTTTTCAGACACAAATCTACATGGTCTTCACATGATCTGACTTAGATTATGTCTGGACTTTAAAAGAGACTGTGACCTTTGAGTTTGTTTTGGCCTTTTTTCTCAGAGTAGTCAGATAGGAAACGCCAACCTCATCTAGTTTTTAAAATATGATTGACATGTGAAAGTGACTGTAAAAACCTACTTACAGAAATAAAATCATTTATCATTTACATATCGAGACGTCATCTCCGTGCCTCGGAAAGCACGTTAAGCCGTTGGTCCCGGCTGACATTCGTAGATCTTTGACAGTCGTTACGAGTAGACAGAAGCCCAAAAGACTGACAGCCAGTTTTACCATGAGGTATCGTGTTACACAGTAACTGGGTTGTGGAGGTCAGATAGGCTAGGCAGATTGACTTATTTATTAGCGTTAGGCTGGTAGCTTAAACTTGCGATACAATGGATGTTAATTAAGCGGTTGTCACTCAGTTGGTTGGTGACCGATCTGACACATAATCATTCATTTGTATTTATTGGTGTTGCGTGACTTCTAAAGCACTTAAACCGATAGCCTCCTGATTATTTCTCCTGATTATATATATGACAAAACATAAAGAAAAAAAGTGAAGAAAAGATGATAGAAAGAAGGTGATAGTGAAAGATGATATGGTTAGAAAGGGGGTGACTACCGAGATGACGGCTGATAGAGAAGTGTGGAAGAAAAAGACATCTTGCGCCGACCACAAATAAATTGGGATAAGGGGATCTATGACAAAATTGGTACCCAGAAACGACTTCGACTACTGCTTAGCGCTTACCGAAAATCAGGTCAAATGGTAAAAACTGAAACTCAAAACATCATTGCAGCGACGTGCTACAACACTTTCTTATTTCCGGATACTTTATCTAATCAACTAGCTATCTCCTTCATTCTTAATACCTTGTTATGTAGAGCGATTGCTGATTTAAACTATAGAGGAATGAGGAACAGGGTGTAAAGTTCACTCATACCTCCTTAGGAAAGGGAGGGTCCGACCAGACGGGTGTTGTGTCTGGTGGGCAACTGCCCGACGCTTGGTGTCAGGACATTGTATATATGCTAGTTGCGCGGTAAACTCTGCTTGCGCGATGCAGGATTTAGCGTGACGTCAGTGTGACGCGTAACTCGCATGTGGCGTTGTAGATGCCGCTACAAAACTATCAGTACAGGCTGCAAATGAATACATATACATAAATATCCAGTATCTATCCTCTTTCCTACCCTTTTGCTGTACCCTATAGGGTTCATAATGATCTCAATTATATAGTTACCACCTAAGTACACTATCTAATGTATAAAAGTTTCGTGTCACGGTGTTTGTTATCGAACTCCTCCGAAACGGCTTGACCGATTTTTATGAATTTATTTGTGTATATTTGGTAGGTCTGAGAATAGGTTGTAAAACACATTTCATACCGCTGCGAGTGAAACCGTGGGGCGCAGCTAGTAGTTATATAATAAAGCTGAAGAGTTTTTTTGTTTAAACGCGCTAATCTCTGGAACATCCAATCTGATTTGAAAAACAAATTACATTTGATAGCCAAATCTTTGGGGAAGGTTATATGCTATTTAACATTACGCTACGACTCTTAGGAGCTGAGCAAATAGAAAAAAAAAAGGTCATAAAGAACGCTAAGCGAAAACGAAGTAATAGCGCGGGCGGGCGATGCGATGCGACAGGATGGGTCGGGCCGAGGGAGATTTATAAAAATGTGGCTGTTATTTTAGTATATTATGTACCTTACGATTTCCACTTGAACGAAGTCGTGGGCAGAAGTTATCTTTTATGAATAGATAGAGACCAGAATTTATCTGATATATAGCCTTTTGCACCAAAACATGATAAGCTACAGAGCAATACTTGAGCAATACCAATATTCTAACGACAAAATATCAACTTATAGCTTCTGCTCGTGACTTCGTGTGGAAGTCGTAAGATACACAAAATACTGAAATAACAGCCACATTTTTATAAAACTTTCCTGTATCCTACGTTTGTAGTTTTGGTCTCAGCAGCCAAGATATGAAGAGAGTCAGGACTGATGATGCGGGAACAAGCGACGTACAATTGTCCGTGTGAGAAGCAGCTCGTCCTGAAGTCGACACCCACAGCTTTCAGTAGTAATTGCCAATTGCTTTGTTTTAAAAATATTTTTTCGATGTCAATTACTAAGACGTGATACCCATCACGTCTGCGGAGTTTCGCTAGCTAATTTAATTTGACCCTGTATAAGATGCTTAATATTAGTAAAAATAAAGATTAAACAGAAAAAATCCTACGTTATAACAAAGAATTCCGAGTCGAATTATAAAAAAAAGGGAATTATTTAAAAAGTGCCTACAACGCTCTTCGTGTCCAGTACAACAACGCCTTCCGGGTGTTGTTGGGGCTACCGCGATTCTGTAGCGCGTCTGTCATGTTTGCTGAATCTACTACCGATGGTTTTGCAGCAATCATGAGGAAAAGAACGGCATCATTGTTACGTAGGATTCGTGGGAGTGCCAATGGTATCCTGAAGGTGATTGGGGATAGGCAGGACGGTATTTTCCTGGAGTATTGGACCCGTATGCATAGCTACGGGACTGATACTGCAGGAAGATACATGAATTAATATAATTGTAGGTTTTACTTTGATTTGGTTTCTGTTTTTAATTTAATGTAAGTACTAACATAGTTACGTAAGTTGTATCACTAACAAAGATCTATGGAGCAAGTTTCCGAAATAAACGTTTTATTATTATCTCCTTTATTTCATATATATACATACAAATTATATTTTTAAATATTAGAATATAAAAATATTTAAAAATATAAAAAATAGTGGCCCACCGGTATCGGGAACAGGGTCCAAGCTACCGGCGGACAGGGCTCCAGAGAGAGAAACCTCCTAACAATGCGGGCCGTGTCCAAAAGTACCGCCTTCTGAATCAAGCCCTTGATCCAGCTACCCAACGAGAGCCTCCTCAGGTGTTGGTCGAGGCTCTTGGCTATTAATCCATTGGCTGTCACGACTATCGGTACAATGATCGCTGAGTCCACATCCCACATGTCGACAACCTCGCGAGCCAAGTCAAGATATTTTATTTGTTTATCTTTCTCGGCTTTCACGAGGTTCCCGTCATGTGGGACCGTTATGTCAACAATCATTGCACGTCGCTCTAATCGATCCACCACCACTATATCAGGCTTATTGGCAACAATAGTCCTGTCAGTGATGATGGATCGATCCCAGTACAATGTGATATTTCCATTTTCGAGAACTGGGTCGGGCACATACCTGTAGTACGGCACTTCCGATTCTACAAGGCTGTATTTGAGAGCAAGTTGCTGATGGATAATCCTGGCTACAAGGTTGTCTATGCAAGTATTCTTCGTTAGCTAGACTAGAACATCCGGAGATAATGTGTCTGATTGATTCACCTGGACGGTGGCATGCCCGACAAATGTCAACCGTGCCGTCTTTCACAATAAATCTCCGGTAGTTGTTTGTCATCATAACTTCGTCCATAATTGCACAGACAAAACCTTCGGTTTCTCCTAAGAGATCACCGAAACGCAGCCAGGCTACGGACGCTAGTTGATCTATATCGGGTCCATGTAGGGCCCGAAAATAGCGTCCGTGAAGCTCCTTACTCTGCCATACTTCCATGCGATCATTAGTGTCAAGCACTACTGGCTTGCGCCAGTTCTCTTTATTATTATGATCCTTTATTTCATTATTGTACATATAAATTATATTTTTAAATATTAAAATATGAAAAAATATAAAAACATTTAAAAATATAAAAAATAGTGGCCCACCGGTATCGGGAACAGGGTCCAAGCTACCGGCGGTCAGGGCTCCAGAGAGAGGAACCTCCTAACAATGCGGGCCGTGTCTAGAAGTACCGCCCTCTGAATCAAACCCTTGATCCAGCTGCCCAACGAGAGCCTCCTCAGGTGTTGGTCGAGGCTCTTGGCTATTAAGCCATTGACTGTCACGACTATCGGTACAATGATCGCTGAGTCCACATCCCACATGTCGACAACCTCGCGAGCCAAGTCAAGATACTTGATTTGTTTATCTTTCTCGGCTTTCACGAGGTTCCCGTCATGCGGGACCGTTATGTCAACAATCATTGCGCGCCGCTCTAATCGATCCACCACCACTATATCAGGCTTATTGGCAACAATAGTCCTGTCAGTGATGATGGATCGGTCCCAGTACAATGTGATATTTCCATTTTCGAGAACTGGGTCGGGCACATACCTGTAGTACGGCACTTCCAATTCTACAAGGGTGTATTTGAGAGCAAGTTGCTGATGGATAATCCTGGCTACAAGGTTGTGTCTATGCAAGTATTCTTCGTTAGCTAGACTAGAACATCCGGAGATAATGTGTCTGATTGATTCACCCGGACGGTGGCATGCCCGACAAATGTCAACCGTGCCGTCTTTCACAATAAATCTCCGGTAGTTGTTTGTCATCATAACTTCGTCCATAATTGCACAGACAAAACCTTCGGTTTCTCCAAAGAGATCACCGAAACGCAGCCAGGCTACGGACGCTAGTTGATCTACATCGGGTCCATGTAGGGCCCGAAAAAAGCGTCCGTGAAGCTCCTTACTCTGCCATACTTCCATGCGATCATTAGTGTCAAGCACTACTGGCTTGCGCCAGTTCTCTTTAGCCAAGGAGAGCGGGGTGAGGCCCTTGTCCACTTTGACCACATCTCGATGCATCCCCACGTCGGCCTCTAAGAAATATTCCCTGAGACTGCATATCTCGCGATTGTGGAGGGTCTTAGCATTTAAAAAGCCTCGACCTCCACATTTTCGCGGGATATACAGCCTCATTACCGATGAACGTGGGTGATGCATTCGATTTGCAGTCAGCAGTGTACGGACCTTCCTATCCAGGGCGTCGAGTTCGGTCTGAGTCCATTTGAGTATGCCAAAAGAGTACATCAAAACCGGCATGACCCAACCGTTAAAGGCGCGTACCTTGTTTCCGCCTGATAGAAGACTATTAAATACTTTTTTCAGGCGGCCAAAGAAGCGTTCCCTTAAAGATTGCTTCATGTCAGTACCATTGATGCCCAATGCTTCCGACATACCCAAATACTTATAGGTTTCGGATGCAGAGAGGGTTCTAAGGTTTATGGAATCCGAGAGTTGGGTTCCAACGGATTCCACAATCTCCCCTCGCTTTACATGCATGACCGCACATTTGTCCACACCAAATTCCATTCTGATGGCACTACTGAAAATTTCAGTTACTTTCAGTAGCTCCGTCAGTTGCAAATTGTTGGGGGCAAAGAGTTTTAGGTCATCCATGTAAAGGAGGTGAGATATAACCTGACCACCTCTCCTCAGCCGATAGCCTAGACCTGAATCTTCCAGCAGTGTGCTTAGAGGATTCAAGGCTAAGCAAAACCAAAGCGGACTCAAACTATCACCCTGAAATATGCCTCGCTCGATCCTTATCGGTTCGCTATTCCTCTGGACATTTCGACATCCTGGATAGTGAAGGACCATTCTCCATTGCCCCATACATGACATCAGGAAGGTGCGCAGAGTTGCATCTACTTTATACAACTCCAGCACCCTCATAAGCCATGTATGTGGCACCGAGTCATAGGCCTTCTTGTAATCTATCCAACATGTCGACAGATCCTTTCGGGAACGACGAACTTGTTGGCTAATGGCCATATCAATGAGGAGTAGCTCCTTAGTACCACGGGACCCGTTCCTACATCCATTTTGAGAAGGAGACATGATAGAGTTTGTGTCTATATGTTTGTTAATTTTAGCTCTCAAAATGGATGTAAGAACTTTATAGACCGTCGGTAAACACGTGATCGGTCTATAATTTTTGGGTTCCGTAGTGCTACCTGATTTATGGAGCAGGTGGGTAACTCCTGTTGTTAGGAACTGGGGTAGCGAACCAGACTTCAAAGCAATCTGGTACTGAGCCGCCAAGCGAGCGTGCGACCTTACGAACCATTTAATCCAAAAGTTTTGCAGTCCGTCCGGCCCTGGAGACTTCCAGTTAGGCAGCGGACGGACTGCACGAGTTACATCTTGGGGGCAGATGGTAATAGCCCCCATTTCTGGTATTGGATCGCAGGCTCGCTCGACTTTCCGAGTCCAATCGCCTTCGGTGTGACTGACAGGCACCGACCAGATATTGCGCCAGAAAGAACACATGACATCATCATCTGGTAGGCACGTGTCAGCCACATCTTGAACCGGTCGCTCCCAACCCCTATAAACCCACCTTTGATCGCGTTGGAAGGTGCGATTCTGAGTGTATCGCTCCACTCGCCGCTTATACCTACGAATACGGTTCGCCCATGCATACACTTTCTGCTTCAGGAAGTCGATGCGCTCTGTGACACAGGACATATAGTCCTGAGGGCTGATATCAGTCCCTGCGAACGCACGTCTCACAAAGCGCATCACTCTAGGGCGAGTATTGCCCTCCCTGAAGCAGATTAGTTTGCCGATGAGCGTTCTGGCCCCACCAATACGGCGTTCAATTCTGCACTGCCAAGCTGGTACGGCTGGTTTCGGTCGTGTAGCTCTAGAATCAATAGCAAATTTGACGTGAGCTACACGACACGCCGCTACAGCCGCGCAGTACAGAATCGAATGAGTATCGGCGAGGTCTACGCAGTCATCAAAATAATTTGACAACTGCGCATCCAGGACTGCCACCAGCGCCCTATTTTTGTTATGCATGGGTAAACGAGGTAAGCGTGGTCTAAGTTCGGGCGATATGAACCGATATTGTCGAATCGCATCCTCCAAAGCACTCCTCAATTCCTCATTGCACTGGGTACTTACGTTTGTAGTCCTGTCATCACTCTCCTCGTCTTCTTTACTTATGTTAGACTGTGGTAGAACTACAACGGTCTGAGACGGGGGGGCGATGACATGACTACTCTGCATTTCATTTCGCATTATATTATTATTATTATTTGTACTTTGATCTCGTCGATATAATAATGTAACAAAATGTAAAAACAGGAAACATAAAAATATCAATTGTTGAGAATCGAACATAAGTACTTACATAGGTTTGCGAAGCCTTCGTCCAACTTTTAAGCTATTTGCTTTATTGAAAGTTGACTAAAATAGCCGTTGTTATATTAAGTCATGTTTGACTGCTTATCACCTTAAAGGTATATCGGGAAGATAAATAATTATTTAAAGCGTTAAATCTGTAATTATTCGCTATATTCGTTCCCTATTCAACCCTATTGAAGTAATGGAATAATTCGACTGTTGTCATACACTAGTATATTCTGCTCTCCATCATCTCAATCTCATTTTCTATGAAATGTATGAGAATTCTATTGCGATTTCTGTCGTTTCTAGTACTCAAACCTCAATGGTCTCATAGAGTTTTTTGATCCTTATAAGAAAAAGGATCGGCTGGCATGTTTTTTTTTTGGTGAAAATTGCCTATTTTCGTAAGCACGAAAATAGGCAATTTTCAAATATCTGAATGCAGATCATAATATTTCAACAAGTTAAGGACAGTCTTCTAAGACTGTTTTCTTGTAGCGACAGTTAAGGTCCTTACTGGCAAGGCAAGGCTCTTATTGCCCCATCTCAAAAATCGACTCTGTATATGTCGTGATTGACTACTTAGCTCCATAAAGGTACAGCATGGTGATAATCGTTTAAAAGGTTAATTCTGTAAAAATCTGCAAGTACTCTAACCTGTTTGCTTGTCTTTTCAATATTTTCACTAAACTGTAGAAGAAGACGAACATAAAGCAATATTGCTCATCCCCCATAGCAAATAGCGTTATAATCTATGGCCTAAAAACTGACCAGACTTATAGGGAATATCTATGCAAAATTTGATTAAAATCTATCCGGTAGTTTTTGCGTGATGCATACATTCAGATAAAAATTCAAAATATTATATTTTCGGCATTAGAATCGTTCCCAGACTTCGCAAAGATTACTTAAAAAAAATGTCAATGTACAGTTTTTACTTCGCTACGATTTTATTATAAGTATAGATATATCGTATATATTTCAGAATTCCACTCAACAGCAAGAACCGCAGGATACCTACCCTGTTTGTGGAGTTCTCGCAGAAAATCACAAGGGAAGATATCCTTCATCACAATAGAAGCCGTGAAGGATCGGGGGCATTATTGCCGAATACAAATTGCCTTATATATAAGAATTGCGATGATATTGCTGGACATTTCGCCTCTCTACTGAAGGGCGAGTATTTTTACAATTTATTTTGCGAATTGTATGTTTGAAGACGGCCTTAAGTGCGTAATTTGTATTATGGTGTTTTTTTTTTTTGTGAACTGATGAGTCGTAGATGGAAACTGGCTACCATCATCTGTTTCCTTCAAAACCAAGTGTGTAAATCATGATGACATCACTCATAAGCCAGGTGCATCCATAGCACACCCATATTTCTCCAGTTATGTTTAAGTCCCATGTAAAAGGGGGCGAGCCTATTCCCAATAACCGCGCACAAATCCATACTCCGGGATATTGAGAAATTTCTGATGGAAAAACCCAATAACACTTTGCCCAACCTAGGAATCAAACCCGTCCTGGGTTTGATTCCTAGGAATCAAACCCAGGACATCAAGTTGAGCAGATGACGTTAGAGATAAAACTTAAATAAAAGTAATTTCACTAGCATCATACGTTTTAGATCGAGGTACATGAGGCAATTCAGCTTTGTTTCTGAAATGGCAACGCATTTGTGATAACTCTGGTGCTGCAGATGTCTATTGGCGTCGTTGGCTACTTATCATCTGATCAGCAGCATGCTTGCTTGCCACCCTATTATTATTAAAAGCCTGTGATGTCCCACAGCAGGCCAAAGGCCTCCCTACTCTCTTTCCACTTGTCTCTGTTTTAAGCTGCTAAGGACCAGTTCTTGTTGAAGGAGTCCAGCTCATCCCTCCATCTCCATCTGGGCCTACCACGATGACGCTTGCCATTAAGAGGGACTCATTGGGTCGTTAGTTTGGCCCAATGATCGTCTGACATGCGGCATATGTGTCCAGCCCAATTCCATTTAAGCGTGGCAGGTTTTCAAGAGACATCAGTCATCTTTGTGATAGAACAAATGGCTTGCCGCTCTGTAAAATACTGTGGTCATATTTCTGTTGCACTTTTCAGATGTCAGACTACACCACAATTGAATGGTGTTGTAAGTGGCGTCTAAGTGATTATTACAGTGTGTTTGTGTGTGGGTAGTAATATCGATTTAAGTTGACGACATCATACTGCAACCGCTAATTGGTCTGTCGATCACTCTCAAATTACGACGAGCGCCTTTCTTTCTTGAATCAACTTTAAAACATGCTTGTTTTAATTGCTTGTCTAAGGCAGGATTCTGGCATAGAATAAGCTCGTGGTTACACTAAAGCTTTGGCCAGGGATTACCTATTTCTAGATGATGGGTACCAGAAACATCTTTTGGCTCTTAAATTTACTCATCATTATCACCGATAAGATTGCCATGTCTTGTGATTTCTGGTTTTGTAATAGTTTTTAAACTGGTAGGTACTGTAAAGGTTTTGTCCGGTTTGCTTTGATAATCGATCGGTTAAATATAAGTTGACTAGGTTCTGCTCGCGGCTTCACCCGCGTTATTCTCGAAAATTATCCCACGGGAATGTGCTACCGGGACAAAAAGTAACCTATATCCTTCACCAGGGTGCCATCTGTCCTTGGCAAATTTTATCGAGTTTAGGGGTGAAAAGGTAACATACAGACAGAGTTACTTTCGAATTTATAATATTAGTATGGATGGCATCTATAGTGAGATAAACACTATTTCAGATTTATAAAAGAATAGAGACTCACCTTGGAGAACGGTCAGTGCGCGTCATCCTAATCCTAACTTCCTAACTCTCCTAACTATAATATTATAAATGCGAAAGTAAGTTTGTTTGTTTGTTACCTTTTCACGCCTAAACCACTGAACCGATCATCCTGAAATTTTGCATATACGTTGTCAGGTCTACAGAAACGGACCTAAAGTACCTTTCATCCCGAAAAAAGTACTGTTCTCGAGGACAACAACAATAACGTTCTTATGGTAATAGATGGCGCCACGTGTCTTTCGAATCATGATTGAATTATATTATTGTAGAAACTTTAATAGTGTGTTAAGAGATTTTTTTTATCATTAATTTAAGTACCTAATACATTTTGTGAGTCTAGAGTGTCGATAGACCGGTTTTTCATCCTCCTAACTACAATTCCCCGAACAACTCGAATCGATTGTCAAATTCTAAATTAACGCGAGCGAAGCCGCGGGCAAAAGCTAGTCATATATAAATAAATGTAGTACTTATTAATATTAAATAAACTTCGCATTTCGTCTTGGTTGGTAGGTCCATAATGTCTGGTGCGGGATTTTAAAGTTTCTATATTCTAAGTACCTAAATTAGATTCTTGAGAGTTCTCTGTTGCTAGCAGGTTTTGAAAGCTTGAAATAAAATAAATTGTCTTTGAAAAAGAAACAATTTCCTGCGGCTCCGCTAAGCATTAGATTGTTGAGGTATTTTAAATCCACCAGACGGCGCCACCAGAGAGACGGTATTTTTACGAAAAATTAAACGGATTTCCTTTGCGCCATCCAGCTTTAAAAATACGTTTTAGAGACTCTACCAATGTTGCCAGTTTATTAGAATTTCTATACGAGTGATAAATCAGCACTCAAGAGTTAATCAATAGATTAGCTTACGAGAGCTGTCGCGGCCCGGTGGCCGCGACGGTCGTAGCTTCAAGCCCAGACTACTTTGTGTAAATTATTTCATCACCACTGCCCTCAAAACAGTGAAGGAAAACATCGGGAAAAACCGGCATGTCCTAGAACCAAACAAATCGAAGACATGTGACGTTTACCAACCCGCACTGGGCCCGCGTGGTGGATTACAGCCCACTCCCTCTCACAGAGAGACGGCCTGTGTCCCAGCAGTGGGAACATTATAGGCTGATTATGCTTGTGCTTAGAAGGTATATTTAAGACAGTCACCATGAGTGACAATAATTATGTATGTACGTCTGGCGCTCATTTGGTACCCAGTCAGTTCCGTCGCTAATTTATTGAATTACCTACGTTGTCGTTAGGAGGCAAACTGGTTACATTTCAAACTCAAACTCAAAGCATTTATTTCAAATAAACCAATTACAGGCACTTTTGAACTGTCAAGGGGTCGGTTAATCAGAAAGATGAAGCTATTTGCCCATTCCAAAGCGTAGTAGGTACCTATGGAGAAGAACGGGCAAGAAACTCCATGGGCACTCTTTTAAATCAAAATATGGTTACAAAATATTGGTTACATCATTCATGTTGAAATTATGCACGTGAGAACGATGCGGAACGTTAGAAGCGTCCGTAATAAAGTGACAAAAACAATTCAAATATTAAATTAAATTAAATTAAGCCGTGGCAGCCAAGGATGACCATTTATTTTGAAATGTTGACTTCATTGTAAAAGTTCAAAGTATTGTCAGAAAACGCGTGATCATCATCATCATTTTAATCGAAAGACGTCCACTGGTGACGTCGATTGGCCTAACTAAACAACCTCCTACAAAGATATGATAAAAACCCCGACGAGACTTTTGTCACTAAAAGTATGTCTTGTTGAAATTCGATTTTAAACTCGACCTACGAGGCCTAAGTCACTCCACCTTCCTTTATAAAAAGAAAAATGTCAAACACAAATAACGAGATTTCACCACAAAAACAAAAGTTTAATCTATGAAATTCGTCTTCAAACTCGACTCAAAGGTCAACCAATAGTAACGCCCCGCGATTTACCGCACAATAACTTCGTGGACGTAAAAACTCCGCATTGTTAGCTCACCGATTCATATTTAACGTTGTGTTTCAACAACAATGTGCACTTGCCTTAAAATTCATTACAACTTTTAATAGTTTCAGCAAGGTAGCTTAGAACATGGAAAATGGGATTCCACTATTTATTTTGAAACTAAATAATAGAAACCCATCTGAATCCATACTAGTATTATAAATTCGAAAGTAACTCTGTCTGTCTGTTAACTTTTCACGCCTAAACTGCTGAACGGATTTTGATGAAAGGCATTTAGATAAACCATGACCTGGGTTAGGACATAGACGATACTTTTTGTCGTGGTAGTTGCTACGTGAGACAATTTCCGACCTCCACGTGGGCGAAGCCAAGGGCAAAAGCTAGTACACTTATAATACTACTCGTAAAACGGGAACTACTTACATATTCCCTAAAAATGATCTTCAAAGTATATTAGATGCCAGATTTACAGAAATTTGTACCCACAGGGAGATAATTGGGTCTAAAATAAAAATAAAATGTTTCACATAAACCTACGTGGGCACTTATGAAACGTCAGAATCTAGGTGCACGGTTCCAATTGGTTGTTTCCTATGGAGAAGAGCCGGCAAGAAACTCCACGGTTACTCTTTTAAAAATAATTGGCATTTACAATGTTTTCAAATTACCCTGTTAATAGGTATGGGAAGACAGTGTAGGCCTGTCAACAAGTAACAGGTACTCAACAAAATAGAAAATGGTCTACAAATCTACAGTTTACAAGTTAGGTCTACAACGTTCTCACATTCACAAAATATGAAAGAATCTATATAAAAGATAAATTAAATAAAAGCCTATTTAAACCAAATGACATGAGTACCATTACAACTTTAACAAATCTGTATCTGAATTTGCGGGGTAATTGCGTAACACACTAACAGTAGGAATGGGTTTCATTTTGACAGTTCAACATCATACATCGCGTTATTTAAGTATGTTGGGTAGACAAATTTTTCGAACATATGAAGCAATGGATTAGCAATATCCTTCACAATTATCAGATTGTGACTGATAGTGTGTTACGCAATTAGTGTCCTGTTCATTATTGAATACCTGTAAAATTACTGAGGTTGGCTGTGACGTTCAGAGAGCTCTACGAGGAATTTAGAGGGAATCACAGTGACAAGAAAACAGTGGTGCAATAAGGCAGGGTTTTTCAAAATAGGTAACTACATACAGCGAATCGATATATACATATTTACCGAGATATCGGAACATAGCTGACTGGATGACACAGTTGGTACTTCTTGCAGCATACTCCCGTATTCGCAGAAATTAGGTATCTACTCGCTTCGCTACCTTACTCAGCGTATAGCAAAAGTAGAAAAACAGCCTTATAGAAGAAAAGTCTAATTTATGAATTAACTAGCTTTTGCCCGCGGCTTCCCCCGAGGGGATGTCGCAAATTATCCCACAGGAACGTACTAACGTGGTAGAAAGTATCCTACGTGTTAATCCAGGTTATAAACTGTCTGTGTTCTAAATTCCATCCAAATCCGTTGAGTAGTTTTTGCGTGAAAGAGTAACAAACATCCATCCATCCATCCTGATGGATGGATGGATGTCAAATACAAACTTGCACATTTATAATATTAGTAGGATATTGAATCTACATTGACGGTGTTATTTTTACAGAATAGTGCGTAGGAGTGCCCTCAACCATAAGTTTAAATATTTTAATTTAACTTAATTTAGATCGTTTTCTGTCTAGCTTTTTCCCAATTAAGTTAGGGTTGGCTTCCAGTCTAACCGATGCAGCTAAACCAGTATTTTATTTAGAACCTCATCATTTAGGTATTTATGAAAAATCTGTGTTATCCTATTAATTATACCAGCCAATTATGGTCCCACTGCAGGCAACGGCTGCTCATAGAAAGAAGGCACGAGCATTTTAATCACGATCTGGCGGTTTGAGTAATTTATGTGGTCTACCCAAATGTCCTTTCTTTAGTATTGTTCGTCGAATCGAAGTCCCGAGTTGGAGCTGCACGATTACTGATAAATGCATACACTGACTGGACAGGTCCACTCAATCTGTGTGGTTCTTTCTTCAAAAGACCATTTCAGACATTAATCTACATGGTCTTCACATGATCTGAACAAGATTATGTCTGGACTTTAAAAGAGAGTGTGACCTCTGAGTTTGTTTCGGCCTTTCTTCTCAGAGTAGTGAGATAGGAAACGCCGACCTCAACTAGTTTAAAAATATGATTGCCATGTAAAAGTGTTTGTACAAACCTACACAGAAATAAAATCATTTATTGATCACTAGCTGCGCCCCGCAGTTTCACCCGCAGAAATCTCGATCCCGTGGGAATATCGGGATAAAAAGTATCCTATGTCCTAATCCAGGTCATAGTCTACCCATGTGCCAAATTTTATCCAAATCCGTTCTGCCGTTTTAGCGTGATTGAGTAACAAACATCCAAACATCCACACTTTCGCATTTATAATATTAGTAGGAAGTAGGATAGTAGGATATTAGTAGGATTACGCTTGCTCAAGACGCGTTGGCGATTTTTTTTAAGGCGTTTACCAGCAAGGAAATCTTAGGCAGCATTACCATGAAACTTGTAGTTCAGAGTATGAACTAACTGCAACGGTTCCTATCGTTTGGTCAAGTCTTCCACAAAACGACCCTAGGACTGACTGAAGGACTGACGGCCAATTCATTACGTCACTGTACTTTTTCTATCCGATGCTTTTTTTTCTTAGCTATTACACTTGGAGACAAAATTAATGCACAAACAATTAATTATTTTAGGAAATGGGTAGGTAAGTATGCCTTTCCATTACTCTCATGCTTGCAACTTGACCAGTTACTGTTACTCTTTTTTTTTTCAAATTGGACAGGTTATTAAAAATAACATGGCAGTTTTTTTAGCCTACATTGTGCCAACTGCTGGGCAAAGATCTCCTTTTCCCTTTCGAATCCCTCTATTTTGTGAGATGTCTAGAGATGTTGGTTCCATAGTATTTATATCGACAACCCTATCTGTGATTATTTTTGATTATGATTAGACTGTTGAAATTTTAATTGACTCTATTACTTTTTATAAATTTGTAATATTCGGTGCTTCTATTTTATTATCAAAATTAAACGTATTACAAGTGTCGGATGTGCTTTCTTCCATCTATTTCGACGCAGTAAGTATTAGGAGATCATATATTATAACTGCTTCATTGGCTAGTTGTCGCAAGCGCTATTGCTGAGCATGACGTCCTGGGTTCGATTCCCAGGTCGAGCAAAGTGTTATTGGGATTTTCCATTAGGAATTTCTCAATAATAGTCCGGAGCATTGATTTGTGCCCGGTTGATGAAAATAGGCTCCCTCTATTACATTGGACTTAAACATAAATGGCGAACGTGCATGTGCATGGAAGGTACACCTCTGCTTAATACCATTAATTAAAAAAAATAACAGAATTAATAGTAAACGTAACTTACCAAATCTCGTAAAATTTTCACCCTCAAATTAAGTAGGTAAATCAGATTAAATTTAAGAATCAACAAAATAATCTAAATTATCGTGAAAATTTTATACGGTTTCTTAAAACAAGCACACTTACGGTTACATGTCGTCAAAGACTTCCTGCTTTCATGAAACAAGGAACATTTGTTTCTTTTGAACAACGAAATCTTTTGTATCAAACGGCGAAAGGAAAGTGCGAACAAATAACTGATTTTGTGTTTTGCCGTCGATTCTTATGAACAATACTTCCTAGTATTGTACTTTATTTTATAAAATGACGGGGGTGGGAACGCATGTTAAGGTTGACGTGATAAAATGAAAGTTTCCTCGAACTGACAGGTTTAAAAAAATTGGTTGAAATTAAAATAGACAGTCATCGGGACTGCCGACAGATGTGTAAATTTAAAACTTTGAAATAACAGTCTTCTTTTTTTGAATTTTCAAATTTATTGTAGTATCAAAAATTTTAATTTCATAACTTGTAAATTAAAATGATTAATTAAAATATAGCTTTCACTGCTGGCAACACTTAGTCACAGCTACAGATATACTGATAACATGACCATGACGGGAACTCGTAAGATTTTCCCCTACCAAAAATCGCTTAACGCGCCAGAAGAAGTTTTCACTTCAAAAATGTATAACGGTTTGTTCTGCAGTAAAATAACTAAATAAATTTCATTTTATCATCAGTAAAACAGGCAAAGTCGCCCGTGTAAGTGGTGTTATAAATAATAATGTTTATTGTTCAGTTCACAGCGTTGAAATCATTTAATATTTTATGGTTCATTAATATTCTAATGGTTTGCATAAAACTATTCGTTTGTTTGAATGTTAGTGTTAACTGTTGTTTTATTTTATGGAGTCATTACAGAATATTGACTAGATAAAGCGACGGCATAATTTCGGAAGCTGACAATATATATATTTTGTAAATCTTTTTACTGTAAATGTTATAAGACCTTTTTTAATTGGGTTGCAGATCTAAAACCTTGACTTTAATGTTTAAAATCACTAATAGTAAGCCAGCCTTGTGATTTGAGAGCCTCCTATTTTTTTGTGATTGGCTTCTCGCAGGTCAACCTAGGAGATTGTCGGCTGCTTAACCGGACATGCCTGTGGTTGCCCTGATAAATTAAGGCCCCAGCCAGGGCTTAAAAGACTTACAAACTGGGCGACAACGACGCTAAGGGCACTCCCTTCGGGGTACGAGCCTCGGCTTAGGGCGTCGCTGGGAGAGGGCAGCAAGGGACAGGCTGGATCGGAATTAAGTTACTGTTGCCAACTTGGAAAACCTTAAATAGACTTGTACCCAAGTACGCCTGAGCAAGGACAACCTCGACAAGTGGCGGGGGTTCATGGAAGGCTCAGATTTCCGGCGCGTATGCGGCGTTTCTCCACAGACATTGGCTAACCTCCCATCTTGCACAGCCTACGACAGGACCTAATGGCTGCAAATGGTATTCGCGTTGCTGAATATTGGGCCGAACAAATAAAAAAAATACGTTTTATTTTCTCTCATGTTATTTTTGCCTTCGACACGCTAAGAAAAAGAATCCTCGTTCCATCTCTGTACGAAAAAGTCTGCCCTGTATCGAGACAATTAACGGTTGGTATTTTTAGCTGGGTCAGTACGTCTGTCCCGCAGTGTACGATGTCAGAGTGACGTTGACAGACGAACGTGTTTCGTGTTCACTCTTAAGGTAAACCGTTCCAAATATTGGTTAGAAATGAAGAAAAACATCGAAAAACAGCTGTCGGTTTTCATAAAATATGGGTGCCGTGTCAATCTATTGATCTTTAAATGTTGGAATATCTCGTTCTTACTATGTCGAGTCTGTTATATAAGACGTTTGAAGTTTATTTATTTATTTATTTACGCAATTCTTACCTACAACTACCATTACAGATCAGCGACCCAATGCGATAGAGTGGCCTTACATCCAAAATCCTTAAAAATGACATAATATAATTATGTTAATCTTTATATATATAAAAATTACGTGTCACGTTGTTTGTCCGCGATCGACTCCTAAACTACTGAACCGATTTTAAATTTGATTTGCACACCGTGTGCAATTTGATCCAACTTGAAAGATAGGATAGCTTACATCTCAATTTATAGTCGCAATATTATATTATTGCAAATTATTTGTCTATTATTTGACAGTTACAATTATCTGTTAGCTCCAAACGATTCTAACAGATGGCGATATCTGTTGACTGGATTGAGTAAGTATTCAATAGATGGCGCTATGTTAAAAATACAAACGTTTCATATAAGCTACAATTTAATAGCATATACATATATAGATATATAAAGAGAAAAGATATGATTGTTTGTGTGTATTGAATAGGCTCCGAAACTACTGAACCGATTTCAAAAATTCTTTCACTGTAGTTAATATAATTATGTTTGTTAATGATAATCAAATTATGGTAATCAAGACTAGACAGCTATGTCCGGCTTCTTACAATATATCCTCAACAGTTATTCATTCAAAAGTTGTCCATTTAAGAAAAGTTCTTCAAGTTCTGTAAGGGTTTGTACAAACACTTTTACACGCCAATCATTTTTTTTAACTAAATGAGGTCGGCGTTTCCTATCTGACTACTCTAAGAAGAAAGGCCGAAACAAACTCAGAGGTCACAGTCTCTTTTGAAATCCAGACATAATCTTGATCAGACCATTTGAAGACCATGTAGATTTGTGTCTGAAATGGTATTTTGAGGAAAAACTACACAGATTGAGTGGACCTGTCAAATCAGTGCACGTATTTGTCAGTAAACGTGCAGCTCATAATTAATTAATTGAAACGCCTTGATATCAAATCAATAACACCGTTGAACAGATAAACTCCGGTTAAGAATACCTCAGTAACCAGCACCCCAATAGCGTGACACACTTTCCATCACAATTCGAAGGATTTTAAGTAATTTGCTAATCCATTGTTTCATATGTTTCCAACGTATATAAAGCATTGAATATTGTTAAATTGTCAAAGTGAAAGGCATTGCCATTGTAAGTGTGTGACGCAATTACCCCACAGGTGTGAGAGTTAAGGATGATTTCCACCAAACGGCTCGCATCGCATCGGATCCGAACGGATTTTACAATCTTTAAACGATATTAAATCGTGTACACAGTATTTAAAGTCTATATTACCAAGCCTCGCACAGCAGCTTGACCGCGGGCGTTTTCCGCGACACGCGATCGTAGCAGAAAGTATGGTGCGACGCGCGATCGACACCATTCGCCTGTCGTTGTAACTTTCTTTTCCACTTCTGTTTTATGATTATTTTCTTCTTCTTTTAATGCAATAGCCAACAATATTACTTACACTTCAACCATTTTCAAAAATTAGGACACGTCAACACGGTAGGAATGAAACTACTCGTATTTGACTAGGCGCAGAAACGGATACGTTCGCAAGCGACGGTGCGGAGCCGATCGTATGCGTCGACATCCTGCCGGACGCGATCGGCTGTCGCCGCATCCGTTATTATCCTTTTCGATCCAATGCGATGCGAGCCGTTTGGTGAAAATCATCCTTTACAAATTCACATGAGTGGAGCTATTTATTCATACGGATTCGTACAAAGTGCGTTGGAGAGAAACTAATCTTTCAGTTCTGAGTCGGATTGTCAGATGAATACAATTTCTGCCTCTTTGGTGTAGTGATTGCAAATTCTACTATTGAAAATGAGGTTCTGGGTTCGGTTCCCAGGTCGGGTAAAGTGTTATTGGGTTTTCCATCAGAAATTTGTCAGTAGCAGCCCTGAGTCTGGATTTGTGCCCGGTTGATGGCAATAGGCTCGCCCCCTATATTACCTGGGACTTAAACATACCTGGCGGAAATGTGGTGGGTGTTCTATGGGTACACCTCTGCCCAACCTTTCGCGGAAACAAGGCGTGATGTTATGGGTGGAATTAGGGATTTTAAAGTTATAACAAAATTAGAATAAAATGTAGCGGTTTTATCGTTTTACTAGCAATTTTCGCTTAAAAAGCGATAATTCACGGTTTAATGTGGCCATAACTGTCAGTTTAAGAGAGGATAAATTAAAATTAATATTTATTGTGTTATTTGAGAAATAACTTAGTATTTTCTATTAGGTTTTAAGTCCATTGCACTCTCTGATTCATTTTATATCTGCTTGTCCGTGACTTCGTCCGTGTGAAATTTCTTGTTTAAGGGGACTACAGGACCTAAATGTAAGTTTTATAATGCCTAAAAGTATATGATCCACTGCAGTAAACAAAATCAGAAAAATATATGTTATTCTTCAGGATATTTGCTAATTAGATATTGTTTTGAAAACATAATACAACTAATTTGATACGATAGAAAAAAATCACGAAGATACTACCTCTAAAAATTTCTTATAACGATTAAAAACCATACTACTATGCATTTAATCATTCTGATATTTTGTCAGATTATTTTACAAGCAACATTCTAACGTAATAGTGTTTTAATTTTTTAATCCAATCAACAGATTTTTTGTAAATAGATAATTGCTTCGTATTTTGCAATAAATTACCAGCGTTGTATCATTGCGCTTCTCTTTCTTTTCTATGCAGTCCGACAGTGACCGCGCTTTAGCTGTTGTAAGCCTCTTAAACATCAAATATGTCCTATAACTGTGTCCCGTTAATTCGTTTTCAATTAGCTTTCTCTTTTTTTTCTTTTTGCTCTTCTCCTATGGTTCGTAGCGTGACGTTAAATAGAGTGATGTGTGCCTTCTTCAAGAATTGGCCTATCAAATAGAATACGATTTTCTTCTAATTCGACTGATATAGTTCCAGAGATTAGCACGTTCAAACAAACAAACAAACAAACAAGCAAACTCTTCAGCTTTATAATCCATACTAATATTATAAATGCGAAAGTAACTCTGTCTGTGTGTTACCTTTTCACGCCTAAACTACTCAACGGATTTCGATAAAATTTGGCAAGGAGATAGATGGCATTCTGGGGAAGGACATGGGCTACTTATTGTCCCGGTAGCACGTTCCCGTGGGATAATTTCTGATATCCACGCGGGCAAAGCCGCGGCCAGAAGCTGGTATTATATTACAGGGTGTAAAAAGACCCATCACATAGCCGTCAACTACACATTCTGTACATTAAGTAACATTGGACAAAAATAATTGCTGGGCAACGAATTTTATTTTTGGTTTGAAAAATCGATGTTTGCAGTAGTGCGCAACGTAACGCACGCAAAACATTGTGTATTTGATTGCTTACAACGGTACAGGGGTCATAAGGGTATTTAAAGTTGTGTTCTAACATTAAAATCTGGTTTTCGTAAAAAAGCGGCAGTAAAAGTTGGAATTTTGACCTTCAATACTCTGTAACCAGAAGGTTCCCAGGTATGGTCCAGTTAAAAAAAAAAAATACAATGATGGGGAGTACATGTGACTGTCGGATTCGTTAAGTGTCTTTTTACAACTCGTTATATTATAGATACAATTTGTGAATGATGTAGGGAAATACAGATTCCCCTAGAAAATACTTTGCTGAAGTACTTGAGATTTCCAAGAAAATAAAAAATACTGGCTTACCTTTTCAAATGGTGGCTGTTGACGCTTTCAGAGAGTACGCAGAACTTGTCACGTGATAAACTTAAATGTCACGTACTATTTTCTTCTTATCGTGTCGATGGTAAAGTACATTTTGTTATTATGTGTGTGTTTGTGTTTTTTTGTGATATGTGTTACAGTTTTGTTTTACTCTGGACACCCCTATCATATATTTTATCTTTACCATAACTTATATTCAGAAAAAAGAACAACAGAATCGTACTATGTTGTGAAAACGGGCTACTACGGAACTCTACACTGTGCGTGGCCCGACACGCACTTGGCCGGTTTTTATTTTATTTTTTTGGCTGGGATATCATCAAATAACTTCTCCCACTCTGAGCGGAGCGGGAGGACGTGTCAGACTTTTAATCACTAAAACCCACCCGTGTTCCTTCAGTTGCCTATGTGCCAGGGCTACGGTAACCCTTTCGGACCCGGTACGGACGGTAAACCCGTGACCCTGGCAGGTATCGGCCCTAACTACGATCCTAACAAATTCATTTTACTTCCTCCTATAAAACATTTTATCTGTTTTTTTTTTATCTGGTGACGATGAAGATTCCAATAAATAGATACAGTAAATACTCATTGATAAACTAATACTTTTAGTTTGCGGACTATCCTAATACTACAGAATTGTAATTGAAAGTTTTTTTTTATTGTGCGGATTTATAATTTCTGACGTGACGATATTATCGTGGACGTCCACGTCATAACGATAACGTAGGGTAGTAAAATGTATGCAAACTTACATTTTACGGATACGTATGCAGACGGTTTTAAATTTCCCTCCAGGATGTCGTTACAACGTGCACATCCATACCTTTTATGGACGTGCACGTCACGTTAGACATTACAAAAGCACACATTATTTGGCGAAGTAACGTTTGACTCTATTCGGTACATATTGAAAGTAAACTCTTAGTTCGTTTTCAATTATAATCGTCTATTCTCTATTCCATTGATTGCCATCCGTTCTTCTTCATTTTATTAATCATCGAAATCACGACACTCGTTAACTTTTCCCCTCCACTTTTACAAGTGACAGTTGACAGCTGTCAATCTCTTGACATAGGTAATACTAAAACACATTCGGAATATTGCAAATCACCTTTCAGTGTACTCGTATCATACAAAATGTTTATAAGATTTTTGTTGTTGTAAATTTATATTCATATTGAATCTTAGATATAAGATTTATACTTTCAGAAGTTTTTTTAAGTTTATTATTATTTTTTATTTTTTTTATGGTGAATGCTGTGTATAGTGTAAACCTACAATAGGCATACATACCAGTAATATTATTAATTATTGTTCTGTTTTAATTCTTTGTATGAACTGCTGTTGGTGTACCAAATCTTATTTAGGTCATAATACAATATTACCTACAAAATATTTCACACAAACAGATTCTTCTGTAGACCCTTTGTTCCAATATCATTATTAATAGTCACCTATTTGAATATTTTAAATAGCTTTTCAACCCTTCGCTGCCCTTGAAAGAAAGGTACGGAGATTCCGGGATTTGTATCAGAAAGCAATAAGCCGGGGCTTTGTCGGGCTATATTATAGCTTGTAATTATTTATGTGCTTCAAAGTGTCGCTCTTTTCCGAACCCGGGATGAAAGGGATTGTGCTGTTTATTTTGTAATACAACCTTTTTTGGCTGACTGTTAATGTGAAAGAGTGTATTTTCTGTGGTAGATTCGCTTTCTTTCTTTCTTTTCTTTCTTTTTGTAAAAACGTTGCCCCACACTAGGAATTTCTCCTGTATTGTGGGTGCGTTTACAAACATTTAAAACTCACATACACAAACAGCCAGACCCGGAACAACTACTTGTACTTGCTTTGGTGCGTGGTTTTGCAATTCTCGTTTTGTACTTAAGTTTAGGACCAGTAATTAATTATATACGGATACATTTGAATGACTTACTCTGTATTTTTAACCAAGACGGTGAATGAAAGGCGACTAACGAAGGATATCTACAAGGCAGATGTGAGTAGAAACGCCGGAAGTGGACGCTCTAGAAGGACATGTAGTGACCTTATTGGTGATGTTTTTCTGAAAGGTCAGGTGCGTAGTATTTGCAACCGGCGTGCGTGTATGACCAGATATATGAACGTAAACGAAGCAAAAGGAGTCGGTAAGGATCATAGCAGGTGACGTTCTGTAGTTTCTGCCTACCCCCATGGCAAGAAAGCGTGAGTTTATATATGTGTGTATTTCTAACCGACTTCAAAAGCTGAAGTTTTCGTATTTTATTGATTACGTGGTTTACATTTACGTAGTAACAAACGTAACTTAATGATATTTTTCAATTTTACCTTTATCAGACGTATATTATATAGTAATTCGCTGTCTTACAATCCCGTGCCGAAGCAAATGGAAGTTTCCAAAGGCACTGCAATCGCCTGGGAAGTTGCCAACGCACGCAAATCACAACGCGAAGCAATAAACCGTCTAGACGGATTGGAGACTCACGATAATGTGTATGTTTGTACTAGCATAGTATAAAATAGTACTGTAGATTTGTACTATTGTGTATGAACCTTTTGGATGTTTGCGTCACCTTACTTTTGGTGAGGCAAAGCTAAAAAGGAAGGATTTTGAACTTCACAGGCTGTCTTATTAAGTCACAGGAACTTACGGGTAAACCAGAAAAAGTATGCGCTTCGGTTGTCTTCGTGTTTCCGACTTAGCACGAACGTCGCGCCACAGAGTAATCTATATATCTTCTATACATCTATACAAATAAATAAAATTGAAGTGTCTGTTTGTAATGTCATTTTTTTTACTAAATGCATATCAAAGTATATATATACGGTACTTATAAAAAATCATTATTTTTTTATTTTTTGTCTGTCTGTCTGTTTGTTCCGCCTAATCTCTGAAACGGCTGGACCGATTTTGACGGGACTTTCACTGGCAGATAGCTAATGTTATAAGGAGTAACATAGGCTATTTGTCCGGGTAGCACGTTGCCGTGAAATAATTTCGGAAAAAAAAATTATGCAAGAAGTAGGGATCCCGTTAAACTTAGGTACAATAAATAAATTTCGATGTTTTGTCAAGTTGTAAAAACCGTGCCAAGCTCGGGCGGGTCGCTAGTACCTGCATATTTTCACCCAGTTTAGAAAAACTGGGTAGAAACCAATACAATATTATTTGGAAACGCAATAGCCCGCAGCGGACGCATCGTAGCGTAAAATGCGTACGTACTTGGCAAACAAGTACCGCTTGTAGCATGTCGATGCATTTTATGTACAACACAATATAGATCGGTCCGATCCACATCCGATCCGATGTTCATCTGGAACATTCTAGCCAGACAATTATTTTATTGCGGATTTTGTTTCCAGGGGCTTTCTTATAACCTGTTATGACAACCTAATTTCGTTTTGATGTAAGGAGACCCATTTGGAGGGTGAGAGGGAGTGGTGGTTTCTTTGGTTTTTCTGTAGTAGAATTCTGCTGCAGCCACTAATTGATTTGTGTCGCGTGTACTTAGCAGATCGTCAACTCTTCTCCTTTTCGTTTTATCACTGGTTCGTGGGTTTTTCTGTTTGTGGGTTTTGGTTGTTTTCTTATTAAAGAAAGAATTTTCGACATATTCGATAACGAATTTGGTCCAGATAACATGTACTAATTGCTGCGGTAAGTCCCCTCTTTGAGGAGTGGATTGAAAGGCGCCA
Organism: Dryobotodes eremita; assembly: GCA_917490735.1. Taxonomy (NCBI): domain Eukaryota; kingdom Metazoa; phylum Arthropoda; class Insecta; order Lepidoptera; family Noctuidae; genus Dryobotodes; species Dryobotodes eremita. Next base: position 17,532,179 of record OU823263.1, read on the forward strand.
CGGCGTCTTCACCTTCCGCCTGACGCAGGTCCTCACCGGACATGTTTCGGGAGGTTCCTATTTCGTATAAGGCGGGAGGAAACGCCCGGGTGTTAATATTGTGTGGATCGACCGGAGGACACGGTGGAGCATACGGTATAGGACTGCCCGGCTTGGGCGGAGCACCGCCGTGTCCTCGTGGCGGCGATCTCTCGTGTCCGGCCCTGATCCAGGCCATGCTACGGAGCGAGAGGGCATGGGAAGCCGTCATTTCCTTCTGCGAAGCAGTAATGCTCGCAAAGGAAGAGGCGGAGCGCGTGAAGGTGAGGCAATCGTTGCGTCCTCACGCCTCCAGTCGCCGCAGGAGGAGACACCTTGGGCGTCGGGAGTCGATAGCCGATTGCCGGCCACCGCAGGCACGGGCTTGCGAATGGCGAGCAATGGGTAGCTCGCCGTCCGGGTTTGGTCCAGGCTCGGGTCGACGGCGCGTTGTGTTCCACGCGCGCCTCAAAGAGATGTCAGCACTCATTGACGGGGCTAGGGCCGATGCCTGCCGGGGTCGCGGATCGTCGAAAGAGTTACCGTGGCTCTGGCACATACTCAACTGAAGGAACACGGGTGGGTTTTAGTCACTAAAAGTCTGACACGCCCTCCCGCTCCGCCCAGAGCAGAAGAAGTTATATGATGATTTCCACCAAAAAAAAAAAAACATGTACTAGACGAACCATAGTGTGATGTAGCGAAAACAGCGCGTAGCACTCGCGCTACGGCGTAGAGTTTCGCTACGATATTCCGTAGCAACTTTACTGCATGGGTTGCTGTAATGTTGTAAACTATAAACTAATTTAATTTGGAAATTATGTTGTATACTTTTTGTTGCGTAGGTTTGTTGTTTTATGGTAATTTTGTTGTTCCCGGAAAATAATAGGTAACCCTTCATTTACTCGCGGGTATCGTAAAAGGCGAATACGGAAATAGCGTCTTGCTGTCGGATAATAGAAACAAACTCCGATCATTAATTTGCCTGTCTGTGAGTTTTTCGTAGTATTTCTTTTACCCGGTTTTGAGTAGCCCATGTTCAGTAGTGGACTAATGATCTTTACGTACACAAAATAATATCAGCCGATCTTTTCTGTAACAATCTCACCGTGAAGACTAAGCTGAAGTGAGCTGTCATTCTATCTGATGCTAGGGACTGAAAATGTAAAAAAAAAAACCTGAATAACCAACTTATATTTACAGTTTGCACCACACAGACAAGTTATCAGTCAGTACTAGTAATTACTACCTACTAATATTATAAATGTGAAAGTTTGTGAGGATGGATGGATGGACGTTTGTTACTCTTTCACGCAAAAACTACTGAACGGATTTGGACGGAATTTAAAACACAGATATTTAATAACCTGGATTAACACGTAAGATACTCTTTATCCCGGTAGTACGTTCCCGTGGGATAATTTCCGACCTCCACGCGGGCGAAGTTGCAGGTAAAAGCTAGTATAATCATAAAATTAGGTTAAATTACATAAAAGTAGACAACATTTGATGAAATTAAATGAAATTAGACAAAATTAGATAAAAGTGGAAAATATTAGATAAAAATAGAAAAAATAAAGATATAATTGTTAATAATTTATAAAACTAGAGAAAAAAATACTCAGACACTTCACTTAAGTTTTCACAGAATATGTCAGCTAATCTTCTATGCAACGTACTAAAGGTTAAGTAAATTTTAGTTTCAAATGCCATGAAATATTAATTTCACTACTTAGTGCAATTTCATTACGGGTTAAACTGACATTATTTGCACCTTGATTTCGTTTTGTTTCTAACTATCCGCAACTTCGCCCGCGTGAAATTTATTATTTTCACATAAAATATATCCTATGACGTGGCGATAGTGTAGTTTCAATTAGTGAAAGAATTTTCGGGATCGGATCAGGAGTTTCCAAGATTACCCCCGTATACAAACTCACAAATTTTTCCCTTTTTATAATATTAGTACAGATTGTAACTATACGAGTACAGGGCTCCAATTCTGTTTGGTAATAATTATTCCCCGCGTAATCTTACCACGTCAATATCGTGTCTTGTGGAAACGGTTTCGTTCATTGTATCATAGAGAATACGTTTTTAGCAGATGTCGTGGTTAGATAAGGAATTGACGTGGTTTCGAAGTAAGGAATCGTTAAGTGGTCATAGTGAATTAGGGCCTGTATAAGGCAAGAAGAGTGAGTAGGAGATTGTATTTAAAACTGGTAAAAATCGTATAACCCAGCTAAATATATGTGTGTGAAAATACTATTTTATTTCACGTTCAAGAAAATTTAAATTTACCTACAGTTAGTTTGTCAAACTGTATCGTGTTTTTGCCAATTGTGAGTGACCAACATTTAGTTCATAAATACAGAAACAGGAATTTGTACCTATATTTTTCTATTTACTAAGTAATCGTTCAAAATATAGGTATTTTCTAAATATAATTATAGTGTAAATTTGCACCGACGTTGTTTTAAAAATAAAGTGTATAAAAACAGATATTTTAGATTGTAAAAATCGTCGATTCAGTTAAATTTAATCCTTTATTGCATACAAAATGTCTTCTTAACATATTAAACGAGCATTATTATAATAATTTGCGACTAGTGTGACGTCAGCTAGAAGGTGCTTAAGCCTTATTTTTAATCGACTTCAAAAAAAGGAGGAGGGTCTCAATTCGACTGTATTTTTATTTAAAAAAAAAATTATGTGTGTTAGCTCAGAACTTTTTTCTGGGTGAACCGATTTCGATGATTCTTTTTTATTTAAAAGCTGGTGCTTCACATATGGTCCCATTTAAATTTGATCAAGTACTGGCCGTTAGTTTTTGAGTTATCCTTAATAATGCGTATTTTTTCCACTTAGTTTATATTGATGATGTTATAATTTTTTTTCCTGTCACGGTTATTTACACATCAAGTAGTGGTAAACGAATGTATGTGGGGTAGGTACCACAACTAAAAAGTGAAAAATAAAAGATTTTTACAACAAAAAACAATCGACTTCTAAAAAAACACTAAAAAACGTGAAAAATAACTAATTTCAGAAGTCAGTGTCTTTGGTTGTGTATTTACGTTTTTGTTTTTTTTTAAATAGCCACTTAACTGTAAGTTTCGATAGTTACCTTGTTAATTTAATTTAATTTGTCCTCCTTACAATGTAAACCAAATAGTTGTAGACAAATATGTAACCTCTTAAACAACACAATGTATTACGTATTGCTGTTGTATGCTCACATATAAATTTACAGTCTAATTCTACACGCGAAGACTTGTAATTGGCTTCCTGTTGACTATCGTTTCATTTTTATTAAGTTTTTAAGCTGTAAGTCTTCCATGTTTCAATAAATAAATAAATAAATAATAAAAACTAAACATAAACTCACGCCTTCTTCCCATGGGGGTAGGCAGAAACTACAGAACGCCACCTGCTACGATCCTTACATACTCCTTTTGCTTCGTTTACGTTCACATACACGCACGAAATAAATAAATATAATGATATATCATATATAATATTTATATAAATAATAATAATAATATTACCAGCCAATTATTGTCCCACTGCAGGGCAAAGGCCTCTTCTCATACACAGAAGGCACGAGCATTGATCACCACGCTTGCTCAAGACGGGTTGGCGATTACAGACTTACATTAACTATAAGTCCAGATCTCCTCCCGACATTTTCCTTCACCGATGTTAGTAATATCCAAGACAAACTTAGAAAATACATAAGCTTTCAATTTGAGAGACGGTATCTCAAAAATCTTAATGAATATAATTTATTAATTTATATTGTGTGAAGGTAGGTAAGGTACAGTCTATTTGCACATCCTAATCCTAACTTTCCTAACTTATTTTAATATTATAAATGCGAAAGTAAGTTTTTGTGTTTGTTTGTTACCTTTTCACGCCTAAACCACTGAATCGATCATCCTGAAATTTTGCAAATACGTTGTCAGGGGTACAGAAACGGACATAGGGTGCCTTTTATGCCGAAAAAAAGTACTGTTCCCGAGGAAAACAACAATAACGTTCTTATGATAATAGATGGCGCCACGTGTCTTTCGAATCGTGATTGAATTATATTATTATAGAAACTTTAGATTTTTTAATGTACCTAATTCATTTTGTGAGTCTAGAGGTCGATAGACCGGTTTTTCATTCTTCTAACTATTTCCCCGAAAAACCCGAATTGATTGCCAAATTCTAAATTAACGCGAGCGAAGCCGCGGGCAAAAGCTAGTACACTATATTTGGATAAAAGCAATATTCTTGACAAGATCGACTCAATTCTTCAGATGTCCTCATCGCTCACTTTTGCGCGGATAAAGTGCGTGAATTTTTTTTGCCAATGAAATTGACATAGAATAATTTTGTTTATTTCTGTTCGTTTAATGAAAATTTAACTTGATTTTTTAACGGACTTCAAAAAATGGAGGTTCTTTATTCGAACCCCCATGTTCGTAAATTCGTGTTTTTTTTTTTAAACTTATGAATCAGTTTTGATAATTCTTTAACTAACGTAATCTACTACATACTTTCAGGAAGGTTTTATTATAGAATATATTAGGTTATTGTTAGTAAACCTTGGTGAATTATATTGTTTCAAATTGAAGAGCACGGGATGGGTCGATTTTATTGCACGCTAGTGTATGAATTGAAATTAATGCATTAATATAATGATAAAAACACGTGTGGCACTCGGGGACTGCCGCGGTAAAGCTATTTATATTTATTTTTTATTTATGCAGTATTTTATTTTCTTTGATATTAATTCAAGTACAGTCGTACCATATACATACACGTTAAGCGAACGCTCGGCCGAGCTACATGGTAGGCGGAGTGGGGGGTGTTAGGTTTTATTTTCGTTACGGAATTTCTTGATTCGGTCGCCGCGCTCAAAGCCCGCGATAAAAGCTATGCAATAGCTTAAAAAATATATTACGGAAGACACTCGAGAAATCGAAAAGTAAATTAAGATTGCACAAACACTTCCACCCTTGTTTGTTAAACAAATGAACAGCGAACGTCAAATTTGACAATCACGTCTACTCGCTTATTTGGTACTTAACCCCCCGTCAGCCGCGTCCGTATTTAATTTAGCTTATTCAGTCTGCCTAACCTTTTCCCAACTAGGTTGGGGTCGGCTTTCCAATCTAACCGAAAGCTGCTAAATACCTTTATTTTACATGGAGTGACTGCCTATCTGACCTCCACAACCCAGTTACTTGGGTAACACGATACCCCTTGGTAAGACCGGCGGCGGTTCGACGTTTTTGGGCTTCTGACTACACGTAACGACTGTCAAAGATCAACGAATACGGAGGTGTCTCGGTATGTAATGGATGGTCACCCATTCATGAATTGACCGCGGCAAGCGTAGCTTAACTTACAATCGACCAGTGCGGTTGTTATTATTTACTTATGAGCTCCCTTAATTTAACTTATTTCTAGACCCAATGCCAAAAACAATCTATGTTCACGAACTCCTGCTGTTTCAAACTAGGCATTTTGAACCACTTTCATAATCTCATTTTATCTGACTGTGACATCGGGAAGTTGAAATAGAAAAAAAAAACAAAAATGTTTCTTTATTCTTTTCAAAGGAGGCGAAGTCTTCCAATTTCGAAGTCGCTAGGGTTGTATATTGATGAATCACAATCAGAGAATGAATGTTTTAATAGATTTGGAACCTTTTTAAATTGGAGCCTTTTTGCAAATCTCATTAAAAATATAGAATGGTTATTTTATGAGCGTAGTTTGAATTGATTTGAATTTATGTTAAAAGACGGGATTATAAAAAGGAATTTAAAGTTGTGATTATTAATTAGTTCGCGAAGTAATTGTTATTTATGCACTTTAGTTATTTAATTTTAATTATACTTATAATTGAAAGAAAAGAAAAAACTAAAATTGTTTATTCTGCACAAACAACACGCACAATACAAAAAAACTATTGTAGACAAAATACATACACTTATAAAAAGTAGCCAAAAGCCTTAAAAGTTTGACAACGTTGTCTATTTCTTGTCCAAAGACCAAAGACAATAATAGACATTGCGTAATGCGTTGCGACTCTGGCAAATGACAACAAAAAACAAACTAAACATGGAATGATCTACTTTTGTAACTACTAGTAATAATAGTAATAAATAGTTATATAGTAATAAATAGTAGTAAAATTATTGTGATCTGTATTTAAATCTTTGGTTAATAACATATTTTTAAAGTCTACTAACAAAATTATGGATCACTGTGTCTGATAAAAAACACAAATATAGAATTGGACGTATAAAAGACCAAATGTTTACTTAATTATTAATTGAAATTATGCTTAATTAATTTTGGGCAATACACAAAGAGAGACTCACGCCTCAAAGGCTAAAGATATTTAAGTAAGGAAACGCAGTAAATTAAACTCAACGGTTAAAAGTTAAAAGATCACTCTAAAGTTACTCGGTTCATCTCAAATACATAATTTTGAAATGGACTCAGTAGTCTGACCTAATTACGTTGCTTGAACCAGAAGCCGTTACACTTAGCTGAGAGGTTAAACGAAAAACACAAAGATGTGAAAATTTTAACATACAGAATTTTTAAACAGTGTATTTTAAAATTAACATTGGTTTTGTACCTCTTCTGAAATCCCTTAATTTTTTTTCTCTTTACTTTTTCACTTTTATCGCTTTTGTTGCCCCCTTTTACATGGAATTTCATTAACCGACGAAATGTTAGTGTACTATTCTCCTCAGCCTACCCCATCGGGACATATAAGCGTCATGTTATGTATAAAATATTCCCATCCAATTTAATATTTGACTCAACACTGCAAACGACGTCTATTAAATTTTCCAGTTTAAAGTGATTTTTCTTAAGAAAAAAATTGTATACGACTCTTTCTATCGACAGCAAAGCCTACCTATAAGGCCGTTTTTAAATGTAGTATAACGCAATGCGACGTACGACGTTTTGTAGTACAACGGTACACCCATGCGCAAAGAGCATTCGGTTGTACGCTGCCGCGGCGAACGGTTGCGTCACTTTGCTCCTAACGCGATCGAAAAATACAGACGCGGGACGACTTCGAAACGTTTCGTGTGACAGTTAAAATCGAAGTGTTTTCGACAGAAAAATTACAGTTGCAGTGAAAGTGAAGAATTTAATTGGTGATTGATTTTCGAGTTTTTGATTATATTTTTGTTTGAAAAAGTGAAGTGATTTTTTTTTGGGACGAAGTGAAGTGAATTTTGTCGAGTTTTTTTTTGGAACACGATCCTGCTTTTACTGTAAGTATTTAGCGTGTAATTTAATAATAATATGGTTTATTCAGGATTAATAATTATGTCTAAAATATTTTTCGCATTTTCAGAGTTTTGAAAATTTTTCGTTGTTTTTACAATTTACTCCACCTGAAATAATTAATAATTATTCTTTAAACAAATATTTATAGTTTATTTACATTAATTTCCAATAGTAAAGGTATTGAAGTCCACGTGCATAAGTTAGCCTAGAAATTTGTAGGCTAGCTCGGTCAGACAGGTATTTCTTGTAATTAAGTGTTGTTTAACTAAACTCGAGCTTTTAAGGGTTAAAATATATTTCAAGTCGTTAGCGAATGTTTACGCTTTTGTTAGTGAAAAGTAATTATTTTGTGTTGGTACAGAATTCAGTGGATACACATTAAATACTACTGGAGTGGTGTTTATTTAGGAAAGTACTTGGAAATGGATTTGAGGTTTAACGCGTGAATTTATTTGCATTAAAACAGTTTGTTTTTTTCTCCTGAGATTTCATTTTAATCTATGAATTAATATATCTAATCAGATTAAGAAGATTTTACGCTGCGATCCGATAAGATTTTTCCCACACAAATTATGTAATGATTTCCTTAAAAAAAAAAACATAAATGAAAAAGGTTTTTAATTAGAACGTCACTCTTTCAAAATATTTTATAACAAACGCTCTTGCTTGTTTAAATAATACAAAGCTCTCTTCAGAAGCCCCAAGTTTTCAAACAATCAAGACACGTCGCGTGCCATTCACTCAGTCAATTAGCAATCAATCAGACTGAATGAACGAACGAAATCATTGAATTAATTATTAACTCTTCTTCCAAATTGTGTTTGAAGTAAAACAGTAAAATAATTAATGAGGTGCCTTCCCTCGTTAGCTTGAGCTTTACAAAGATATTAGCTTTATAAGAATAACTTATCATCGTCATCATCATTCTCCCCCCTTATCTCAATTAATTTGAGGTCGGCACAACATGTTTTTCTTCCACACTTCTCTATCAAGGCTCCTACAGACAGGCGCGACGCGACAGCGCTACACAAAGGCGCCGCTCGTCGCGCGATACGCGGTGCCTTTGTGTCGGGCGTCGCGTCGCGCCAGTGTGTACGAGCCTTCAGTCGTCATCTCGGTAGTCACCCCCTTTCTATCCATATCATCTTCCACGCAGTCCATCCATCGTTTCTTTGGTTTTCTACTCTTATCCAAAATTTTCCTCACGACATTACATTGGCATTATTTTTGGTGAACTATACTGCTGAATATACGAAACTCCAACTTTTTAGTAACGAGCTCACCCAGAACTGTTAATTACGGAAACAGAAACATTGAATATGAGGGTGTTAACCTGTACAAAAAACTGGCCAAGTGCGAGTCTGACTCGCGTACGAAGGTTTCCGTACATTTACCTATAAAAACGGCAAAAAAATCAGGTGTGCTGTATGGGAGCCCCCTTTAAATATTTATTTTATTTTGAGTATTTGTTGTTATAGCGGCAACAGAAATACATAATTTGTGAAAATTTCGCGGTTCTTGAGATACAGCCTGGTGACAAACAGACGGACGGACAGACAGCGAAGTGTTAGTAATAGGGTCCCGTTATTACCCTTTGGGTACGGAACCCTAATAAAATACCGATGGCTATACAAGAACAGAAAAGTATGTCTGCGTTTAAAAAACAATTAAAATCACACATTATGAGTAACTCAAAAATCTAAAATCTCAAAACTAATACAAAAATAAAATAAAAATATTCAATTGGTCAGTACGCTGCCTTGTATGCCACATCTAGTATGTTGTAACTTTTACTTTTGTATCCGTGTTTGCTCGGTTGGTGATATTCATTGTGTTATGTGGCTACTCGTTACCAATATTTTTTTCTGTACGCTTGTTATTTAAACATACATTGTAAATCTTGTTTCTCAGTAAGTGAATTATTGTTAATTCTTATGATGAAATAATTATTAAACCAGATATAGTATAGGCATACAAACGAACAATACAAAAATGCTCAAAAAGTGTTGCTAGGAATTGGCGCAACATATATTTTTCTTCCATACTTGTCTATTAGTCGTCATATCGGTAGTCACCCCCTGTTTAGTCATATCATCTTTCGCACAGTCCAACCATCTCTAATCCTTTGGGAAAATAAGGCAATCAGTGAGGTTCATAGAGGAGCTGAGCTGCCCCGGGCTGGCCAAACGTAAATACAGTATTTTCACAGTTATTAGGACGGGTAGAATTACCCCGTTGGCGAATGCAGGTGAGTAAATCGCCAAGCTGTCCCATCATTATTCATAATTAGTCTGAAAACGAAAGTGACTTTAGGTTTAAGGATTCAGTAATATCAAACAATTTGTAGCAGCCAAGCAGCGGAGAGCACCACCTTTATTAAAACGCCGTAGTTTTGAGAGCTCTTCAATTCGCCCGTCGGTTCCGTACCTGCCTCAGTCGTAGCCCTTTCTGCATTGGAGTTGGCATGAGCTATAAGGGAATAGTCTATGCTGTGGTGCATCAAGTTCTTCTGACTGAAGAGACAGCTGTACTGCTGGGGAGTTTGTTGCATCATTTCTTCTTTCCAGTTAAAGCACTAGGAAGTGGTGAAGAGCGGGCGTTTTGGGGGACTGCCACACGTAATTTTAACGTTCAAAAAGTGCTGATTCTCAGCCCAGTTTGAATAAATTACTTTTGATTTTGATTATTTGATTTTCGTGGGGAGATTAGCCTATTAGATGTATGAACGTAAACGAGGCAAAATGAGTATGAAAGGATCGAGGAAGGGTTTGTTCTGTAGTTTCTGCCTAACCCCATGGGAAGAAGGCGTGAGTTTATGTAGGTATGTATGTTTTAGCTAATCAGTGAGCTTTATAGGAAAGTCATGCATGCGTCAGGAGCCAGTTAATGAGACAGATCACTTTGACGCTTACAAAATTCCGGGATAGTATAATTTCTTATAATATTATAAGCTCGCTTTAAACCTGTCTTGTGTTTAATACAGGTTGGCAGGTAGATTGACAACCTGTTACCATGGATTCAGGTCATGATTATAAACCCTCCTGCGTTGCCATTTTTCGTTGGTTATCAATAAAAATAAAAAGTGTTCCATACATTTTGACCGCGTAGGTATTGTACTTTTTTTTTTTTTTTGAAATAGCAGTTTTTTTTTTTTTTTTTTTTAATAGTCAGCGAAAAATTTCTTCTCTGGTGATCTAGAATCATGTGCTGAATTCACGGTTTCAGTCTTCGTGTCAATATCCCTGCCACCCTGTATAGTTATAATAGGATATCTTAATTAATAGCTTTCTATGTAAAAAGTCAATCACAATGTAATTGAATTTTTAAGTTTTCGAGATTTGAAAACGTTATAAAGTATCGGGTGTATTTGAGGTTTGAGATAACTTTATTCTCATAAGAACAATTCACTTATATGAGAATGTAAGTGAATTATTTGAATTATAATTAGACTTCTTGAATCCCGCGTAAAGGCTCGTACACACTGGCGCGACGCGACGCCCGACACAAAGGCATCGCGAGTCGCGCGACGAGCGGCGCCTTTGTGTAGCGCTGTCGCGTCGCGCCTGTCTGTGGGAGCCTTAATGAGACACAATTATTATTTATTGTGTCTCGCTAGATATCGCGACCTCGGGACTCTAAGAGTTAATCCTCTCGATGATCATAATAATTAATAGATAATGATGAAACTCCATTAATCAGTATCCTTGGTGACTATGTTACTACAAAAATAAATAAAAAATTATAATAATTTATTTTAGGTAAATCCCATATTAAACCAAATAAAATTGGTAACAAAATAAAAATAAAATTACAAACAAGTAAAATAAAAATAACAATTAAAACAAAATTTCACAATACCTATTGTTAAATACATAGAATAAAATAAAATTAATGCAATTAAAATAAACGGAAGACGGATTACAATTTAATATAAAAATTCGGTATGTTGAATGAGCGATGCTGCTAAACAATGCTTTAGTTGCGTTTAGGGTTGCACGGTGTCCGGCTTTTTACAATCGTGTCCGGCCAAATACATACAAGTCCGGCCTGTCCGGCTTTTTTAGGCTATTGGTCAACCCCGCCCCGTCTCTTTATAGGTATAAAGTGGAGTAAGGATACTTAATTATTTTATTTTTGTAAACTGGAAAGTTACCTATAATTTATTTACAAATGATACGGCTGATTATTAGAATAGAATACTCTTTATTATTTACACCATAAAAATTACAGATATAAATGTAGACATTTTATACAGGGTGACACAATGGGCGGTCTTATCGCTAAAAGCGATATTTTACAGACAACCTTTGGATGGATTCAAGGGAGAAGGAGAGACAATAATGCAGGTAGTCAGTGGTGTACCATTTACATACATATACAACAAATACATTATTATTTATGGTTTTAGTTACTTTCAATGTAAGTAAAGAAGTTAAAAATTACTTTAGTAAGGATAAAATGTGATTCATAATAAGTATAACATACGCATAATTAAGAGTAAAGTAAGTCTCAAATGATTAACAGTAGGTAATACACAAATAAAAGTATATTTTTTCTTTTCTTTTGAAAACCTGTGTCAGATTTTCTGGGCAAAATGTCCGGCTAAATATAAATCTGTGTCCGGCTTTTCTATTTTTGGGGCTGGCAACTCTAGTTGCGTTCCACGACATCCACGTAAAAGTCGATCCAATTTTCTTGCTGTGAACACACGTTTACGGAAAATCAACTTTTATGTGTACAACTTTTGTTTTAAAACTCCATAGCATTGTAAAAGCTCAGAATCTACATTAAAATGGGTGTTCTAAGTTCAACATTGAAATATTATATTGTCATTACTCAACGGTCCTTGGAAAGTCTACGAAGTTTTTCATCAAAATTACTTACAATTGAAATTGAGACGACTATTCTGTCTAAGGTATAGAAATTATGAAGTTAATTACGCTGTTGGGAACAAAACTTGAGTAATATTATAGAAATTAGAGCTCCTTTTAAAAGGTCCTCCTTCTTGAGAAGTATCATACCAATTTCTGCTATCGAGTAGGTAGCATTAAGGCTCCCACTAACACGCGCGACGCGACAGCACTACACAAAGGCGCCGCTCGTCGTGCGACACGCGGTGCCTTTGTGTCGGGCGTCGCGTCGTGCCAGTGTGTACGAGCCTTTACTGTGTTCTAATTTAAAAGATTGGTAAAATGTGTATTCCAATTTTATTTTTCACCGACTTCAAAAAGGAGGAGGTTCTCAGTTCGTCTGTATGTTGTTACACGATTTCGAAAATTCTTTTTTTTTAATTGATAGTACCTACCACCACAACATACCAAAAAGGTACCATAACAAAAAGTGAAAAAAATAACTAAGTGATTTCTGAAGTCGGTGGCAAAAAACGAAAATACAAAACCAAAGACACTGATTTCCAAAATTACTTAATTATTTTTCACTTTGTAGTGTCTTTTTTCGGAAGCCGGTTGTTTTTTTTTTGTGAAAAAGTTTTTTGGAACGAATTTCTTTAACGGAGTTTGCGGTAGGAGTAAAATTTTAGAAATCGTCACGTAACGAAAAAGCGTTGTGCCCCCTCCATGCAATTTTTTATTATATTATTAAAGAAAAAGACACGAAGTTAGGCACAAATAAAGTTTACATCTTTATAATATTAGTATAGAGATATGTGTGCAAAACTTTAAATTAAATTAAATTAAATAATCATTTATTTCAGGAAATTATTCCCATATTAAGCACTGCAAATGACATAGAAATATACAAAAGGATTCATTATATATTAAAACGTTACACATTAAAACCATTGCATTAAAAATAAATTTCAAACTGACTTGGTTTCCGTACGTCATTTTCGGGTGACCACTGAAAATCAGCGCTGTGCTGTGGGTCCTCCATAGCACAGCACCATGCTGAGTGGAAGCCTTCTTGTCATAGTCATGACGTGCAGCTGTCGGCTATTTCTGTTCTATGCTCGTGATTATAGATCTATTTTCTTTTTAGTTTTCTTTATTAATAGAGTTAATAATTTTTTTGTATGTACGTGTTTCTGTGACAAATAATCAAGTATTTTTTCCATCTCTTTTTTTTAAATCGAGCTTAGAAAATATTACACTACTGTATCTACAAATCGTAGTACAAAATACACGGGAAGATCAAATAATGTGGCCAACATTTTCTCTCAAAATCGGCATCCTTTTAAGTTTTAACCTACCGAATCGTTTCACACCTCCGAAAGCGGGTATAAATCGTGTAAGCGTGGTGAAATATAAATAGATTGCAACCAATAGGAATTGGGTCAGCTTACACCTTTGAATCACTGAGATTTACACCCTCGAGTGTTGACGACATAAACAACTTAATGAATTTGTGAATCAAACCCATTTATATTGAATTTGGTGCAATTTTTGAGAGTGGAATTCTCTACCTGCGTCTGTGTTTCCGAACGCATACAACCCAAATCTTTTCAAAGTGAGAGTGAACAGGCTTCTTCTGGGTAAGCTCACTCCATCGTCGAGTTTGTCTCTGTCACCTCTGACCTAGACTAGAGTCAAGAGCAAACCCATATAAAAAATATAAAAAAATAGTCTTAAAAAAAAGGCGAATAACAAAAAGAGTTTACAAGGCTGATGTGAGTGGAAACGCCGGGACCTTATTGGTGATGTTCTTCAGAAAGGTCAGGTGCGTAGTACTCGCAACCGGCGTGCGTGTATGACCAGCACTAATTGCGTAACACACTATCTACCACAATCTGAATAATTTTGAAGCCTATTGCTAATCCATTGCTTCCAATGTTCGAAAAAAAAATCTGCACTACGACGTAAATATCGCAATGAATGTTGTTGAACTGTCAAAATGAAAGTCATTCCTACTGTTAGTGAGTTACGCAATTACCCCGCACATGTATGAAAGTAAACGAAGCAAAAGGAGTATGTAAGGATCATAGCGAGGAGTTCTGTAGTTTCTACAAACCCCCATCGGAAGAAGGCGTGAGTTTATGTAGGTATGTAATCTCGTGCATAACCCATATTAAAGGGTGTTAATATGTAGTTTTACTTTGTGAAATTTTCTCTTGACTTATTACGTTGAAACTTTGTCTGCTTGCGCTGTTGTGATGACAATAGGATCCTTTATTTAGTAAATATGACCTAATACTGCAGCTACAATGGTCTCCATGCAAGGGAACTCTTTAATGGTTACTCTTAGACCCATCGCCAACCGCGCTATTCAAAAGTAACGTGTTACAAACTCAAATCACCAATGAATGGCGATCCGTACACGACGCAACCAATCACAAACAAGCGTTAGTGTACGGACCACCATTGAAATACTAGTGCTGTGATATTCTGGCTCCTCATTGGTCTTTTGACTAACTTTGTCCTTATTGTATTTTTAAGTACGCAAGTTGAGGTCGGATAGCAAAACAGTTAGCGCGGGGAGTATTAAAAGAGTGGACTGTATTTTAGGCAATTGTTTATTGGGGAACTTATTACAAATTATAAACTTTCCCGGACAAACAGTAAATTATATAGGTTAAGGGGGATGCGCTAAGGTAGCCCGCGAAATTCAAATTTTCTTACGTTTTTTGCAATTTGCAGGTCGGTATCAGGTTGTATGTTGATCTAAATATGATTCGCGGCCGTATCAAATGTTTATTTATAGAATTATAATCATAAAAATCATCAATACATCTCTCTAAGTTCATATTACCCTATTGAATGACTATTTCATGAAATCATGACATTTGAGGTCAATTCTAACTTAAGGAGTTGTATTGCTGATTGTAATGATTATAATTCTCTAAAGCCATATTTGTTACGGTCGCGAATCATATTTTAATCAACATAAAACCTGACACTGACCTGCAAATTGCAAAAAACGTAAGTAAATTTGAATTTTGCGGGCTACCTTAGCGCACCCCCCTTAAGATTGAGAGAGAACTATCATCCATCCCGGTGGAGTCCGAGGAAGCGAGTGGTCATCGGGTCGAGCCGAGCCATGTCGCCACCGCCGCGCCGCGCCTCAGCGAGCCGATGACGCGTTGATCACGCTGCCTGTGGCTGAAGACCGCGCGCAAGATGTTGTTGATGTGTTGTTGTTGGTATGATGAAAATAACCAAAAGTTGTTAACTGCTAAGCGGTTGATATTTACGGTTTGTGATCTTAAATACAAGTTCACAAAATTATTGATCTATGTTTTCTTGTGTATCAAAGGCCTCTATTCTATCTAACTTTATATACATACTAATTTAAAGCTTAGCTTAGCGGCTTGTTTTTATTTAATATTTCAATTGTTTTTATCTTTTTATTACGGACGCTTTTAACGTTCTGCATCGTTCTCACATGCATAATTTCAACATGAATGGTGTAACCAATATTTTGTAAACATATTTTGATTTAAAATAGTGTCCGTGGATTTTCTTGTCCGTTCTTCTCCATAGGTACCTACTATGCTGTAGAATGGGCAACTTGCTTCATCTTTCTGACTGACCGACCCCTTGACAGTACAAAAGTGCGTGTGATTAGTTTATTTGAAATAAATGTTTTGAGTTTGAAAGACAAAAATTCATCAAATACCACAAGTGATAATTAAGTCATTGCGTACCAGCGGCCATGATTAACCGACTTCAAGCATGCGAGGTGCTGTTGTTTACATGCTCATTATCAGCCCGTAAGGGTGTAATTTAAGAGGTTGATATTATCTCTAGTTTATGGCAGTGTTTCCTGTTGGTATACGGGAGGCGATCATTTTGGTGGGACATGTTAAAATTATGTTGGGAGAAGTAATTTGGTTTTCTACGCTTTTAAAGATAAATTAGGCCATCAATTATGATGATTGTGGTGCATTTGAACAGCACCCTTAATTAGTGGTGATATTTAAGGCTCCCGTAAACCACCGCACCGCAAGGCACCGCTAGTCTTGCGACACGCGGTGCGTTTGTGTCGCGCTGTCGCGTCGCGCCAGTGTGCACTAGCCTTTAAACGTTTTATTATGTCCAGGGCACCTTGGTCAGTCAGTCCAGCTGCCGCTTTATCAACATTTTTTTTTTGTGTTGGCAACTCGTAGTTCCTCTCGGCGACCCTCTGAGGTCATGGCTACTTAACCGGACTATCCTGAGGGTGCCTTAAGGTTTACTCAAAGTCTCCAGCCAGAGACGAATTATTAAAATTATTAGGTGACCACACGCTAAGGGCACCCCCTGTGGGGTACGGACCTTGGCTTCACTGAGGGGAGGACAGCAAGGTAGGACAGGCTGGATCGAAAGGTTTACAGAATTATTATTATTGGCGGAATTTAAAGCTACAGGCTCAGGCTACGGCGCGGGCTGGCGCTTCGTCGAGCAAGGGTGGGGGGGTAACTAATTTTGTTACCACAGCATCCTAGATATCACGCTTTGTTTCCCTTCCGGGCTGTTACGGAGAAATTCCAGATAAAAAAAACTCAATAACACTTAGCCTAACCTGGGAATCGTCCCCAGGACCTCGTGCTCAGCAGTAGCGTTTAGTAAAAAATAAGAAAAAAAAAATAAAAAATACAAAAAAAAAAAAACTTTTTGGACCGCCTTGTTGGTCCAGTCGACCACTGGACCAACCAGGCGGTCCAAAATGTATTTTTATTTTTTGTTATTTTAATTTATTTGAAATGGGTTTGCTCTTGACTCTAGTCTAGGTCAGAGATGACAGAGATAAAGTCGATGATGGAGTAAGCTTACCCAGAAGAAGCCTGTATTATTTTACAAGAAGAAGAGCTACCACGAAAATCGAAGATGTAATGGACGATAAGGGCACGTTAAATAGGTATGTGTAGGTAATTATTAAGTGACCTGTGAAATCAGTGCTCTAAAACCAATCTAAAGTTTCGTTTCCGTGACTCACAGAGGAGGCCGAATCCAGTAGTGAATGTCAGAAGGCTGATAAACGTCATTTATAGGTTTTTTATCAGCAGATATGTTAAAAACAGATTATAAATACAATTGAGTAGAGCCAATGGGGGCTATCGTTTTTGTGCTCACCAGTTGGCGCCACTGGCGAGTAAGATCCTGTTGCAGTACTTTTATTTGATGTTTTGGATATGCTTAAGTACCCATAGATTCATATTATGTTTATTTTATTACATTTTAAAACTTCAAATGAATATTTAGATTATAATGTTCCTAAAATTGGCAAGCATGAAGCAGACAAATCTTATTCTTCCTTCAAGTGCTGCGAAATTAGATCCTAACGTTTTACTTAAAATCTTAAGCCATAATTAATCAGGAATGGCACAACCATTACAACAATTATGAATCATTTGTTAAACTCCTGATAAAAATCCCGCAAACAGTGAACGTTCAGTACATATTTTGACATTTGGATACCTTACACTACACTAGCGCCTCTGGCCCTCTTGTAGGTAAATTAATGGATTTCTTTGGTGCATAGTACTGAGTCTTATCTGTAAATAATAAATTAAAGTACCAAGGGTTTGCAAGTGACCATAGGTGGCTGTAACCACATTACATTATTGGTCCTAGGGACAAAACCTACGGTCCTTGACGGCTGTTATGAAATTAATAGCAGCGGGGATTGACTTTACGGTGAAAAAACGCTCTCTAAGAAAACACACTATCTTATTACCATAAGTAATGTTTCAGTGACGTCATTCGACGGTAAATTACGAACGTTATATGGAGGCCATCGCAGTCTCAGGAAACCTAGCTTTTCCAGACGAACTCTTTAACAAAGAGAGCACCTATACCTTTAAAAAGAAGCCAATATATTTCTTATCCCGACATAAAATCACTTCATCCAATCTTAGACACTAGCGTAACAAAGTTAGCGATGCATTTAATGCGCCTAGTTACCGCCGGCGCCACAACGGACCTGCCATATATAATTAATTGAATGCAAATCAACTTCCGCGAACTTGTAGTCGTCAGTGGACGAGGCTGTGAATGGAACGTGTTTGCAGATGTGATTGTTTTGTTAATAGTACTATTGTGTATGTAAGGATTGTGAACCTCTGACGGTGATCTTTACCGTAAGCCATGTCTAAATGCCACTCTTGGATACTTCACTAATCATTCATCTTAATTCTTCAGAATATCTTAACAAATTCCAACCAATGTTATCAACATGCGGGGTAATTGCGTGACACACTAACAGTAGGAATGGCTTTCGTTTTGACAGTTCAACAACATTCATTGCGTTATTTACGTTGTGGAGCAGACAAATTTTCCGAACATATGAAGCAATGGATTAGCAATAGGCTTCAAAATTATTCAGATTGTGATTGATAGTGTGTTACGCAATTAGGGTGCAGTTCTCAATACTGGTGGGCTCCTGTTTACAGCCTGGTATAAATATTCATTTATCGAGGAGATAGATTCAGATCTTAAGAATCAGTCCCGCCGGAGATGGGTTAAGAAGAACGACCTTCGAGGTTTTAGACACTACGAGTATAACGTACGACGATGACCTTAAAAAGGTGACTGGGACAGACTGGATATCGGAAGGCGGAGGACAGGGTGTTGTGGCGCAGCCTGGGAGAGGCCTATGTCCAGCAGTGGACTGCGACAGACTGAGTTGATTGTGAAACCCGGCCCTCGGAGTTGTACAGAATTGGTTAGGAGACTGGATGTTGATGGTCTCCTTCGGTGTTGTACTACTCACCACCGTGCTAAAGTAAATTTGTAGGGTATAAATAAGCTGCTAGGGAAAGATTCAATTAAACAAGTACCTTCTTATACAATGCCATATTTATTACAATAACTCGCAATTGAAGGTTCACAATATTGAATGTGGCTGGCCACATACCTTCCCCCATACACCTGGGCTTCCACACCAGTACAACCAGTCTCGGGTCTAGTTGTATTGGTGTGTTCACCTGCAATGAGACTATTACAATAACTCAGAGTCGCTATGGCGAGTCCGTGAGATGAACCACTTAATAGATACTAGCTCAATCATACAAGTACCTACCTATCAAGGTTGTGCTAACATCGGGAACATAAGATTATGCTAAACAATCCACGACACAACACTTTATGGCAACTGGTCTCATCACCCAGTCCATACAATAGGCCTAACTCTCTCATAGACTAAATCGCTACCTTACCGATTCTTCTCGGGGATCTCTCAGTACTAATCCCTTCACTTGACAAGACTACGACCCTTGGCATCAAACACAGGATACCCCTGTGTTCGCACGTTACGTGGCCTACGGGTATAATAATGACGCTTCGTTACCTGGAGCGGCGAACTTCCCTCATTACCGATATCGGCTAAGTAAAGCCTTCCTGTCAAACGGATGACCACACCTCAAAGGTTGCCTGCACCCGGATCCATTCCAATCATCAGACCACGGGGCTACTCCAAAGCATCACGTCTCAATTATGTATTAGAGCTACAAGAGAAAAAAGGCTAGCATAAACAGCCAGACCTGTAACAATACACTCGTGTCAGAAATCACATGTACGAGCCACGCCATCCCGCATGAACAAAGAATACGGTTGAACACTCACCGGATTCATCTTTGAATGGGACTTATCGGAAACCCATCGGGTTATTTGGGTACAGTCTGTTCCTCCAGAACTAAGTCCCTCTTCCAAATCCTATTCGTATCGTGTCACACACGTTGCGGGTCTTCCCCATGCCGGATCAATGTCACAAACCTTCGAGAAGCTTCCACCACCATAGACTAAATAGAATTCTTGTCTATTGGTTATTTTCCATTTCTTAGGCATTGTTTTAAATAAAATGTGGGAAATTATGTCTGTATGTTTATTTATTTAAATTAACTAATACTTTTGTATATAATTTACATGACATAATTTCTCTAGTGTTATAGAGAACACGCTGACAGCCATGCCAATGCCTGACACAAGATGTCGCTACTTGTTGCGTTATTTATTGATTTTGCAACGTCACAATTGTTGATTGAATATAAATATAACATACACGATAGCGGATGATTTTTGACAGACAGCATTGTTATATTATAATAATCATCACTCTCTTGCCCTTATTCCAATTTATTGGCGGTTAGCGCAGCATGTCTTCTGTCATATTTCTCTATCAGTCGTCATCCCGGTACTCAGCCCCTTTCTACCTATATCATCTTTCACACAGGTCATCCATCCTTTCTTTGGTCCTCCCCTACTCTTTAGCCATCCAGATTTGTGCATTTCTATACGGGGTGGCAGGGTCATCAACGCGCAACCTGTTATTATGGATTCAGTACCTGATTCTGGACCTCCTGCGTTGAAATTTTAATCAGTTACATAATAAAAAAATTGCTGTTCCATACATCTTGACTACGTATGGCGTAGGTATTGCACTTTTGTAGGAATCAGCAGTAACTCAAGAAAAATATCAACGCAGGTCCAGAATCATGTACTGAATCCATGGTATAGTACGATTCAAACTTAATGGTGGCTCGGAACAAGGGGCGAGTCGCTGCGCGGTAACCAATTCACGTGTCAGCGGGGGTGAAGGGTGAGGTACTGCGCAGCGAACAGCGCACTTCACAGCCGCCATTAAGTTTGAATCGTACTGTAACAGGTTGCGCGTCGACGTCCATGCCACCCTGTATAATATACCTAATTGCCAATTAAAGTTAACAATTGATTAATTTTAAGTTACGAATCTGAGTGCTGCAGATTAGCTAAGAAAGTTCAGATAACATTGGAAAAGTGTTGTAATTCATTGACTTGAATGTGCCCTGGCGGCTGAGAGTATGTCATGCTCACTCAAATGTCTCGCTGGTGGTGGCGTGTGTGTTGGATCATTAAGTTCCCTTCAAAATGGTTGAGCTAAATGGTGCTGATCCATACGTCATGTTCGTGAACGGGCGCCGTCAGTGAGGACTGGTCATCTCTTGGCTGCCACGGCTTATTTTAATTTAATATTGGAATTGTTGTCGTCTCTTTATTACGGACGCTTTTAACGTTCTGCATCGTTCTCACATGCATAATTTCAACATGAATGATGTAACCAATAATTTGCAACCATATTTTGATTTAAAAGAGTGTCCATGGAGTTTCTTGCCCGTTCTTCTCCATAGGTACCTACTACGCTTTGGAATGGGCAACTAGCTTCATCTTTCTGACTGACCGACCCCTTGACAATTCAAAAGTGCCTGTAATTGGTTTATTTGAAATAAATGCTTTGAGTTTGAGTTTGAGTTTGAAATGTCAAAGTTCTGTAGAAAAAAGTAGTTCTTAGTTCTAAATCACCATGAGTGTAGTAGCTGGTTGAAAATCGCCAAATCGTAGTTAGCAGGTGTGGTAATAAACGCTCATTTCTTTTCTAAATGAGAGAAGAATTTACCCTACCGTGGAATAATAAGAGGTCGATGTAAAATAATTATACATTTTATAATATTTTCCTTCATTAAAATGGAAATGGTCCATGATTTACATTAATATGTCCAATTGAACAAATAAACGTCTGTATTCATAGACCGATGATGCTTTAAATGAAATAAACCGAACTTTTTTATTTATTGTTTCGCGTCCATTCGTTTTAAGTTTTAAAACGCCATGCGATGTTATGATAGTGATGCTCTCTATAATATTAAATGTTTTTGTAAACTCTGTTTAGGCAGCGTTTGGGTACGGATCCAAAGGGTGCCAACGGAACTCTATTACTAAGCCTCCGCTGTCCGTCCGTCTGTCTGTCAGCGGGCTGTATCTCTTAAAACGTAATAGGTAGACAGTTGAAATTTTTACAGAGTGTGCATCTCTATTGCCGCTTCAACAAACAATAATTAAAAATTAAAAGGGGTCCCCATCCAAGATACGTGTTTAAAAAAAAAATGTAATGTTAAATATTGTACGATGGTTCGGAACTCTTCATGTACGAGTCTTACTCGCACTTGGCCGGTTTTATCTACTACTTTCGGACCAACAGGGTTTAGTAAAGGTTTTTATCGGGATCATTATCCAATAAAATACTTTCGCTATTGCTGAGCATGATGTCCTGGGTTCGATTCCCAGGTCGGGCAGTGTTATTGGGTTTTTCCATCAGCAATTTCTCAGTAGTAGTATTTTTTTATTTGAAATTGTAAACCTTTGCATGCCCACGTGACGGTAAAATATGGAGAACTTTATTATAAAAACACTATTTATTTACTATACCCATGTTTGCAAAGAAATAAATGATTTGATTTGATTTGAGACACGAAGCAACAAAATTCGATCTAAAGAAAAGCGGCCACATTCCTCTAGATCGTATTTTGTTGCTTCGTGTCTCAATATGAAAGTTTATAAAAGGTATTAGAAAATTCTAGACACACTTACCGAGGGTGCTTATTGAGCCGTTATTCAAAATTCCTTCTCAGTCACGAGATAATATTATTTTAAAGGAGTAGTGCTAGTAGACCTGTGTGCGCCCTCTTAACACAGAAAAAATATTTTCTATCTCTTTCTATTAAGTAAAAGTAGCTCATAAAAATTTTGTAAGAAAGAGAAGGCACATGTCAAACATATAGTTTTCCCTACTAATTCCAATTTAAATAATATAATGACAAATTTACACCAGAAACTTATTCGTCGACCGTTCTATGTGCCCAAAGAAAGCCTCGCGTGTCTACGAACAATTAAACAAACAAACAGATATTAGTATTACGGTTGTAACGTTACTGAAGAACTCGTATTAACACGAATAACTGGTAGAAAGTATACGTAAGTATTATGTCTGGGAATAGAAGTAAATTGGTACTTAATTAAGTACGTACAGTACCTACAAATATTTTCTTAATGTCCCTCGGTAATCATCGCATTTCCGAATACAAACGAATGCTAATTTCCATGTCCATCAATTATTAGATTTATCGTGTATAATAATTTGAATTCAGAACTATGTAGTACTTTATTGTTCTTTTGTTTTGACGTAACAACAATTAAAGTACTTAGTTCTGAATTCAAATAATTATACACGATAAATCTAATAATTGATGGACATGGAAATTAGCATTCGTTTGTATTCGGAAATGCGATGATTCCGGAGGGATATTAAGAAAATAGTTGTACTGTACGTTACTTTGGAAGGCTCTGGTCTGAAGCCAAACCGACCCCAATGTAGTTGGGAAAAGCCAAGGCAGATGCGGACTTCGGAAGGGTGTGGAGAATATTTTTTTACATACATATATAAACTCACGCCTTCTTCACACAGGGGTAGGCAGAAACTACAAAACACCACCTAGATCCTTACATACTCCTAATAATTATTTATTTATTTGAAAGAAAGAAAAAGTATTTAATAGAACTCGCACAGGATTATCACAAACTAAACTAAACACACTCTTAAAACAAAACAAAAGTAAAATGAAAATAACAACAGAAAGTCCTGTACGAGGCCAAAAGGCCCCTATCTCAGCATGATGCTGCGACATTTAAAAAATAAGTGTCGCAGCGCTGATATATTGAAACTTCTCGCACATAACAAGGTATAAAAGCGGACTTAATGCCTTAGGCATTCTCTTTACTCCTGGCTGGAGGCTTTTCGAGTAATATCTTAAGGCACCCACAGGACAGTTCGGTTAAGTAGCCAAGACCTCAGTGGTCAAAACTACGAGTTGCAATACCAAAAAAAAAATACACATGTGGCACTCGGGGACTGCCGCGGTAAAGCTATTGCATAGCATATTTTATCAACTTATGCAATTATAATATTTTATTTATTTTTTATTTATGCAGTATTTTTTTTCTTTGATATTAGTTCAAGTACAGTCGTACCATATACATACATGTTAAGCGAACGCTCAGCCGAGCTACATGGTAGGCGGAGTGGGGGGTGTTAGGTTTTATTTTCGTTACGGAATTTCTTGATTCGGTCACCGCGCTCAAAGCCCGCGATAAATCTATGCAATAGCTTAAAAATTGGCATTCTCTACCAGTCAACCAAGAGTGGTGTCTAATTAATAGTTTTTTTTAAGTTTTTAAGTAGGTAATGTATAATAATCTTAGCACCATGACAAAGTACCTAGCTAATTACACTACGCACTAACTTATTAAATACTAGTTATGTCAGGCTCTGCTAGCGTGAATTCATTTACATTAAGTGTAAATGAAATCACGCTAGCAGAGCCTTGTCAAATCATTTTCAAGAAAATTACGTATATCGGATAAGTGGTGGTGCTAGACAGTTGTGTAACTATGTTTAAGTCCTTAAAAGTGTTAATATTCCCTGCATTATTATATTTTAGTTTAGTAAGAAAAAATAAAAATTACTTCCTAACAGTGTCATAAACTAGAAAAGGGCCTGTCTGAGCCAATATAGGAACCTATTACAAAATAATAGCTACAATACAGCTTTACTTAAGAAAAGTGTTTTCGGCATGGGTCCCACCATATAACGGGTGTAAAATGACACTTAGCGAAGCCGAGGGTCACTTGCACTCCTCGTCATTGTAATATTTTTTTTGTACTGGACCATACCTGGGAACCTTCTGGTTACGGAGATATTGAAGGTCAACATTCTAACTTTTACTAGCGTTGTTTTTACGAAATCAGGTTTTTAATGTTATAACACAACTTTAAATACCCGCACGACTCCTGGACCGTTGTATGCACCCATAAGCACAATGTTTTGCGTGCGTTACGCTGCGTACAACCGTAAACAGCGATTTATTCACACCAAAAATAAAATACTTTTCCCAGCAATTATTTTTGTGCTATATTACTTAGTTTGATGTATTATGCCTGATTAAAATACGTATTTTCTTTTTTTCTTTCTTTTCTATAATAGCTTAGCAGGTATTTAAAAGGATTTCCCAATAAATATTGGTTACCTGAAAATTATTATTTGTCGATTTTCTAAATATCTATAAAGAAGTAGTGTAATTAAGTTTAATGTATCCGGTTAAAGATACAATACATTGGTTTTCATTATTTTTTTGAGTTCCGGTGGGCTGGAAGAAATTAATGTTGCTCATATCTTAAATCTTTCCGCCGATAAATAACTCTCATATGAGAAAAGGCCTTTATTAACCGACTCTGCCATACTAACGTAACTTTATTCACGTGCCGTTCAAGTTATTTCTTTCAATGGTCGTATCTTTAATCTCCAACACATTATAACTAAAGTCACATATTTATAAACTTCTAAAATGTCATCCGAACCAATTTTGTAAACCAGTTTAGATATAATACATATCTCACTTAAGATTTATTTGACAGAAAAATGTTAGAAATTAATTAATTTAATGAAGCTATCCGTCAGTCATACGATATTTTAATATGTACAGTCAACAAAAGAGACAAGTATCCAGGGTCGCCGGATATAGTTTAAGTTTAGTAAGTAACCGATGAATGTTTTCGAATGAAATTCAATTTGATAAATTGCCTGTTTGTTTTTTATTAATTTTATTTTATTTTATTCGAAAACAGTCATCGGTTTCTTACTAAACTTCAACTATATCCGGCGACCCTGCATACTTATTTCTTTTGTTGACTGTACCTATATAGATATGAGCATATAAATTGGGAACGTAATATAAAATGTTTGATCATGTTATCTGTCTTTGATAAATAGCAACTTACTTTTATCGCGGGTCAAATTCATGAGAAGCTTAAC
The DNA here is from genome assembly GCA_917490735.1 of Dryobotodes eremita. Taxonomy (NCBI): domain Eukaryota; kingdom Metazoa; phylum Arthropoda; class Insecta; order Lepidoptera; family Noctuidae; genus Dryobotodes; species Dryobotodes eremita. The sequence continues at coordinate 17,558,057 of OU823263.1, forward strand.
TTTACCTAACTTAAATAATGTAGATAAGGTTTAGGGTTCGAGATTATCTATTCTGCCCTTGTTAGTAAGGAATTAGGGAACCTAACATATTTAGTTCTGAACTAATAATTAGTTTTGTATAATATTCAACTAGTACTCCATAATTTCTAGTGTTCCGTAATGTCAAACGAGGTGAAGGGATGCAGGGGTGAATCGAGACGAAACTTTAAAAGGGATTTTAATATTGAAGTATTATAGTTTGTAGCAAAAAAGGACTCTAATGTGTTTACTGTTTGTTATTGTTGGCAATAAACTATATTATTTCAATGTTAAAATTCGTTTTAAAGTTTCGTCCCGATTCACCCCTGTATCCCTATGCACCACGTTTGTATAGTGCTTAATATTATTCGCATAGGTATATATCTTATTTATTTATTGGCTCTCTAATCATCCAATTCATTATGCTTCAATACTTCGTTATGCTGCCTACAGATCCTTGGCAAAACGTCAATGAGTCCTCACTATTATTAAAAAGACCTCACAAAACTAATAGATTCATCTCAACTGTTGGAAAAACTAGGGTTTTACTCTCTAAGCACGAAATCCGTTGTTTCGGCCGACGGTACGGGCATTTCCTTCTCCGTATCACTTACGGACATAAGATTAGTTTGGGGCCCGATCTAAGAATGAATGACACCACGATGTAGCAGTTGTCCCTACTCCCGATGTGTTTTTACCTGTCCGAAAAAGTTAATTAATCGGTTGTAGGGTATACTCCAATGTATCGAAACTACGGGTGGGCCCGTATCTTCGTTGACGGACTTAGAGTAGGTTCCATTTCATCTGTTACTTAATTCGCTGTAGGTACTGTCAACACAAGACATACGTAAGCATGCAGTCAGCTAACTACAATGACTACTTTGAAACCTATATTGAGCGAGAGGGTAACCTGGGTAGTGAATAGTCACGTCTATGTAACATTAATCGTCTTTATTAAAAACTTAAAATGCACACTTCTAACCTTTTATGTATTATTTAGAGCTATTTATTTCTTCGAGACGTCACTTCAATAAAATAACACGAAAGAGATCCCGTTACTGACAATTTCTTGCCTGCACACCAAACTATTTCGTCGGCTGTGCAGCCAAGTACTTTGTTACTATGGCAGAACATGTGTTTGTTGAACCTACGTTTGGTGACAGACTTAGTTTCACAAGTTAGTCCTACAAAGCATTTAGACCGGGTTGGTTACGCCAGAAACTTGTGGCTATAATTGCTGTTTCCAAAAACTTTGTAGTTGGGAACTCTAATTATCATCATTAATGACGATATAAAATGGTTGATCATCATTCTTCTTCATACAGGGTATAGAAAGACCCATCACATAGCCGTCAACTACGCATTCTGCTTACCTCCCAAGATCTAAGCTCGATTGATGTTAAAAGAAGATTGAGTTTAACGACTTCATAAGCACGCCGATCGCATCAGTTATCAAACCAATAAAATATTTTAGACATGAAGCGATGAATTCGTTTTGTATTCATTTAGGCGAGGCAACACTGCAAGAAAACAGCGAAACACTCGCGTGTCTTTGGTGGAGATGAACCCCTGAAATAATAATCACTACAAGGAGGTTTCTCCAACATTTCTTCTTTTCTCGTGCCGTTATGGACTGTCACGGCTGTTGCCGCTTGGTAGTGTGTATGGAAAGGTTTCGAATAAAGAAAAAGAAAAGAAAGAAAAAGTATTTATTGCCACTCGCACAGGAAAAAAAAAGAAAAAAGAAAAACACGTGTGGCACTCGGGGACTGCCGCGGTAATGCTATTGCATAGCATTTTTTATCAATTTATGCAATTATAATTATTTATTTATTTTTTATTTATGCAGTTTTTTTTTCTTTGATATTAATTCAAGTACAGTCGTACCATATACGTACACGTTAAGCGAACGCTCGGCCGAGCTCAAAGCCCGCGATAAAAGCTATGCAATAGCTTAAAAAAAGTTGTAACAGCACTACGAGTAACGTATAAATGAGTTCGAGGCACGGGCGCGGCCGCCCCAGCGGCATGGCTATGAGGGAACGGCGGTGGTAAGTCCTACCGTAGTGCGCGCGGGGCTTTAACAAGGACTTTATAAGATTAGTTCATGTCATGATCACTGATTAGTCAGTTAACGGCTACTAGGTATTGTGGTTATGAAAGAACAACTCTAAATATTCTCTCATCTCATGTTAACTCTTTAATTTCTCGCTCAGCTTAAGGGGGAAGCGCCAGGGTAGCCCGCGAAATTCAAATATTTTTACGTTTTTTGCAAATTGTAGGTCAGTGTTATGTTGTATGTTGAACAAAATATGTTTCGCGACCGTAACAAGTATGTATTAACAGAATTATAATCATTAAAATCATCAATACAACCCTCCAAGTTCTTAATAATATTATCCTACTAGCTTCTGCCCGCGACTTGCAGCGTGAAATGTCTCGTGCCCCCGACCCACCCCTCGCTTTTCTTAATTTTTCTTTCCGTAAGAACCTTCTACAAAGTACACGAAAACTTTAAAAAAAAGTTGGATGAAATCGGTGAAGACGTTCTCAAGTGATGGCGTGACCAAGGGAAATAGGGATTCATTTTTATATATGTATATAGATTGATCGATATTTTATGAAATTGTCATTCGCTTAAAATTGCCTTAACCGTTCATTTCTCGCTCAGGTTCCAACGAAGCACAGCCTCAAACCAGCTACAGATTTACGACTCCAATATTATTAACTGCGATATTTATTTAACTAAAAATGCTCAGTTAAAATGGTAATAATCAGTTTATAGGTGCCTAACAAAAACATATTTGTCCCATAACCTACTTTTGGACTGCACAAGGGATTATAAGCTTTATTTTAATGGAAATAAGATTTACAGTTTGATTCGTAAATTAAATGCTGTAAAATGTATGTGAAGTTATCAAAATAACCACAGCATACAAATATGCAGTAGGTTCATAATGCGTACGGTTAGGTTAGGAAATACTCCGGAAATTTTTGGATTGAAATAAATACCTTTTTCTCATCCACAATTGCAAGTGTAACTGGTGAGCGAAAAGGGTTGCGTACCTTTTTTAAGAAGGGTCCGACAATCCCTGTTCACTTTGTAAAAAATCTGTGCCGGATGCGTCCCGGAAACCGTCAAAAGGAGGACAAATCCGCGAAATCCCGAACGTACGGCGAGTACCCAAGTTCAGCATGTTTTTCGCCTGATTTCAAGATGATTGTGTTTTAAACGGAACTACTGTAATGTTTATTATACTGTGACACAACTGTGAAATTGAAAGTTTCGTGTTATCTACGAATATTAATGGCTCATTATCGATTCAATTATTCGAATCATTCGTATCGCTTTAAAAAATCGATATAAAATATCGGTATCGTTTGTGGTGGTATTATAGTTATGTGAACAAATAAAGTGGGATATTTTTATGGAGTCGAGTATTTGAGGTAGTAAAATAAGTTGAAACTGTCGGTATTGACTTCAAGGCATTTTCGGCATTTTATCATTGGTGGTCCGGGTGTTAAAAAAAAAGTTGGGTGTAAGAATTTATACAACCGTTTAATGATCCTTATCTGCGGAAGGCTACCAAACTGTGTACGGTGTACGATGTAACGGCGCTGTTTGGTCTTTACCAGAAGTGGTCATCGTATAAGTGGTTCAGCAGCTTCATTAACATCAGGATTGTGACGGAATATAGCAGTTCGTTGTGGACGTGGTACTATAGCGGCTCCTCTGACACCATCTCTGTCATCAGAAGACAGCCAGCACAATGGAATTATTATGTACTGATTGGCCACCACGCAACCATCAATGCGAACATGGTCTAAAAAACAAGGTCTGGCATTCCGGGAGTGACACATGCTTACGTCACTATCCAGTTGCCACTTCATTGCAACAAACACGAATTATGGAAACATTTTCAGTCACCATTCTGTTAAAAAATATATATAGAGCAATTAAATTGTCGTTTCGTTTTTCTAATCAAACGAAACAATTCAATTTAAACATATACCAACGTAATTGTTACATAAAACCTCATTGTTTTATTGGATTCGCACAGGTAATAAAGGCGGTTGGGGAATTATTATTACACACTACTGGTAACACAGCGGTGATGACGTAGGCTTGTGTCTCCCACGTGACCACTGTGTCTCGGAATGATATGCCTGGCGAAGTATATTATTATACCATGGACGCGAAGCTCTGCTAGAGTGACAGTCACCAGCCAATGTTACTCTTATACCACCTTTTCGGTGATTCCAGTAACTTCGATACAAAACGCCGCGCGCCGCTGCTCCCGTCATATTTACGTGTTTGTTATAAATAACGATTATTATCCACGGAAGGGTTTCCATTCTCTTTCTTTGATGATAGTTTATTATCTACAGTTTAAGTACGACTTAGGCCAGCGTCACGTAATAATTCTGTCAAAAGTTTGAAGTTATTAGTTTTTTAATGCGGGCCAGTACATGAACGATTTTCATTGCACAACTCTCCCGTTGGAAGACTGCGTGTTATAGATAATAGATTGTGACTTCTCATAGATACATACAGTGCTACAAGGATCTATTGGTGGATTCAGGGGGCTCGTGGCTAAATAGTAACAGCCGCACGGGTATATCGAAGGTTAAGCTACGCTTGCCGCGGTCGGTTCGTGGATGGGTCACGATCCATTCCATATCGAGACCCCTCCGTGGCTCAGAAAGTGCGTTAAGCCGTTGGTCCCGGCTGTCATTCGTAGATCTTTAACAGTGGTTATGGTTAGTCAGAAGCCCAAAAGTCTGACAATCAGTCTTACCAATGGGCATCGTGTTAACTAGTAACTGGGTTATGGAGCTCAGATAGGCAGACGTTTCATGTAAGATACTGATATAGCTGCATTTGGTTAGACTGGAATCCAACCCGAACGTAGTTGGGAAAAGGCTAGGCAGATTTTATGTGATATCATTATTAGAAATCAATTGAATTGACAGGGGGCGTTGTTGGTAGATAATTGCGAAATTACCACAGAAATCGTATAAAAAAAACAAGATGGCGGCTTTAAATTAAATTAAATATTTGTTTATTTATGACAAATAGGCTCAATTTTTGGAAACATTGTTCTTAAAAAGTATTGTTAGTAAACAAACACAGAAACAAAAAGAAAATTGTAAGGTTAGCTGTGGGGTCTTCTGACCAGCACCTCCACAGCGTGCGACAACTTTAGTTCCGATTTTGGCGCCAAGGATCCTTGTATAGCTATACGTTGAAGTACTTCTGGCGCACCCTGGACAGTCAGCCCCGCTTCCATACTGCTGACTTGTGACTTGCTAACTATTGGATTTACCACGGAATGACCTACCCATACTTCCATACTGATCTATAGGGAAAACATTATCAATTAAAGTCCCTTTTCGTGTCTGTCTGTGTGACCGCGTTCTTCTTCAAAACTACGCAACGGATTTAGATACGATTTTCACCATAATTAACTTTTTTTTTGCCTTTTTGGCCTCGCACTGGTCTTTTATTTTTTTATTGTTGTTTTTAATGTTAATTTAATTAGTTTTAAATGCTCCATTTTTATTTTATTTTTACCGTTTGTATTTCCAATGCGTGTCCCAAATAAAATATTTTCCTTTCTTTCTTTCTTTATTTAGAGAATTTATTCCAGAAGGTTTATGTTTATATTAAACTTTAACATACTTAATAAGGAAATTTAGATGTTTTGTAATGTCGTTAAAACCGTGCGAAGCACCCGAACGTCCAGTAAACGGGGTGGCTCCCTAATAATATTAAAATGTTAAAGAAACTAAGTCTGTCTGTCCCTTTTCACATCTTAACGGCTGAACCGATTTGGATGAAATAAATAGCACACAGGTAGTCCATGACTTGGGTATATATATTTTTTGTCCCGGTAGTACGTTCCCATGGGATAATTCCCGACCTCTACACGGGCAAAGCCGCGGGCAAAAGCTTGTAAAAGAAAAACAAATTGAGAGAGAGAAAATAGTAAAAGAGATAGAGAGAAAGATAGTAGGGATAGAGAGAAGAAAAATAGAGAGGCTTAATAAATTCGCTATTCTATTCTAGTTCTCTTATAATTCGTGCCGATACGAGAGAAGAAGTCTTTAGTAATAATGCACGACTTTCAATCTGTTTCACAGCCTCCGTTCCAAAGGTGCCCCACATTATGAGCGTTCTAAATTCATCCCTAGTTGCGTATTAACTTTGAACGGTTTGAACCGAGAACTTTGATGAAGCTCGTTATTATATGAACCTCTGAAGGGAATACAACCTTTTCGATTTATTTTATTGAATCTATTTTAGAAAGTCTAGCATTTAATGCAGTGGTTCCCTACCTTATTTGACCAGGGACCACTTTAATTTCATTATTATTAACAGGGCCCACTAGGTTAAAGAATAAACTGTATTGTTATTGTGTATGTATAAAAATTTAAAAATAACATTAATTAACAAAACACTTAATTTTTTAGTAGATAATTCAGTTTGCATCTATGAGATTTTTGAGCTTGCATCTTCGGTACAAGTTCTTGAATTCTTGGGGTAATGTTTTGCTCAAAGCTATACGCATATTATCACTTTCTTTCAATCGATTCCTGGACTTGTTTTTAAGTTATCAGTAAAGCAGAAAATCCTTGGTCTCATAAATAAATTGTGGAGAAAAGCATAAGATAGCGCAAAGCGATTTCTCGAATTTTAATGTATGAAATTGGTTTTTTACACCAAAACAACTCCAAAAATCAGATTCAAACGCGTCTTTACATTTCTATCATTTTGTTTGAAATCTTGCGCGCACTATATTTTACCACTCAAACTCAAAGCATTTATTTCAATTAAACCATTTACAGGCACTTTTGAATTGTCAAAGAGTCATTCAGTTATTCAGAAAGTTGAAGCTAGTTGCCCATTCCAAAACGTAGATCTCTATGGAGAAGAATTGGTTGGGAACCACTCATTTAATGGGTCCCAATCAGTGGTTCTTTTAGCGCACAGGTTATCTGACATGCAAAGGGACACCTTTGTCCAGCAGTGTGACGTTACGAGCTAAAGAGATAGATAGATTTCGGAAAGTGATGAGACGTAGCTAGTCAAATCCTTTCTATGACCACTGATTGAAAAGATTGATCATAAAGAGGCCAACGGTATAGAAAAAGAGGTAAAAGTTCGTCTGAAAGCACAACTAGGCGTAATAATACATAACATATCATCACGCCTGTATTCCCCGAAAGGTTAGGCAGAAGTGTACCTATGGTACACCCACATTTCTCCAGTTATGTTTAAGTGCCACGTGGTAGGGGGCGAGCCTATTGCCATCAACCGGACACAAATCCAGGCTTCGGGCTGCTTCTGAGAAATTCTAGTTGTTAAAACCCAATAACACTTTGCTTGACCCGGGAATCGAACCCAGGACCTCATGCTCAGGAGTAGCGTATGCGCAGTCTATTGTACTATCCAAATTTCAATAATTCATACTAAATTCCCATAAAAAATGTACTTTCAGTTTTCCCAAATTTTCCAATTTTCCCGGGAACTTTTTACCAATTTTTCTTGCCGTATAAACCTGATTCGTACTATTACGAACATTTTAAAATAAACATTTGCCAAATCGGTCCAGACGTTCTGAAGTGATGCGCTTGTCTACGAACAGTATTTCATTTTTATTATACAACATGTCCTAGAATTAACGCACACCACCAAACACCTCAATTAAAATAGTATGTTATAATCATAATACATACACTGAATTTTTACTATTATGTATAAAACATTGTTTAATTTATTAAATTTGTTGTACTGATTGTGGGAGAAAATTATGGTCACATTACAGATCTACGCACGCACACAGTTGCACACGTATAAGGGTCTAGTGTAGTAGGTACTTCGTCCATTTTGGTTTGTTTTGACTGTACAGAGGAATTGTGACTGTAATTTACGTGGTTTTTATTATTTTTGTAATAAAAAAATACCTGTTTAAAAAATTACAGAAATTGATTCAATAAATGATTCTGAAAAAAACTACTTTCATAAAGTGCATTAATTCAGTTTCCCTATAGATAAAGTAGGATCGGTGGCAATGTTGCAGTACCTACTGGTATCAATGCTGGCTGAAATCATGATCTAAAACCTTAATTAGCCCCAATAGGTTACCTATAAAAAACCCAGCCTACATTCTATCATCATTAGCCCGTCTTTCTCATTAATTACTAATTAGCTGTCTAGAGCTTAAGTCTTAATACTGTTGTTAAGTAAAACACCAATCAATAGTAACTGTCTGGCGATAATTAGTAGAACATAAAAGAGTATATTTCTGTCTAAAGAGGGTTTTCTGAAATGACGTTCACAAGGTGGCAGCACCAGGACGTCAGGTCCGGGCACCTGTCAAAAGTGTCAAAGCGCTATTTTCTTTATTTCTATATTTTTGGATCGTAGCAGGTGGCGTTCTATCGTTTCTGCCTACCCCCTTGGGAAGAAGGCGTGAGTTTTTGTATGTATGTATTCATTAGATATTCCTGGTAAATTCAGTTCGCCCCGCATTTGAGATCTACCTAGGATAACTAACTCCCTGAAACTTTATAATAAAAATTAAGTTATCAAGGGCCAAAGGAATCGATGTGATTAGAATTTCAAGAGGACCCACTCCTTAGTAATTCTAGGTTCTATTAATTAATAATACTTACTCAGATCTGACACGTTTTGGTATACTTACGCTTTTTCCCTGTTTGTGGGTAGTATTGTCTTTGTTGTTATAACTTTTTATTTTTAACCTTTTTTTTTTCAGTTTTTGGTTGTGGTACCTACCCCACACAAATTCGTATACCACTACTTGATATGTAAATAACTGTGACAGGAAATTATTAAAATATCCTCAATATAAACTAAGTGGAAAAAATACGCAGTATTATGGATAACTCAAAAACTATTCATCAGATCTTGATAAAATTTAAATATGGGACCACATGAGAAGCATCAGCTTTCAAAAAAAAAAACAAGAATCTTCATAATCGGTTCACCTAGAAAAAAGTTCTGAGGAAACACACATAAAAAATAATACAGTCGAATTGAGAACCTCCTCCTTTTTGTGAAGTCGGTTAAAATACAAAATTATACTACCCTTTATTGTGTAGGTCTGAAGTATTCTGAAAATATCGCTCTCATTTTCTAATAAATAAAATTAAGTTCATGAAAATGACAGCTGTCAAAACTTACTAGTTTCGACAGCTGTCATGTCACCTACTAGTTTAAACAATATAGTCATGTGAAACTTTATATATTATAATTATATATATATGTCGGAGAAACAGCATTCTTCTCGACATCGTCATTAGTGGTCACGAGTTTAGTGGGCGTCATTAGGGTGAAATGCGAGCACAAAACAAAGTATTCACTGTTTCATACAATTTAATAGCAGTTATTTTACAACGTTGATAATCACTGAAGGAATCAATATCTCACAATAACTAATTTGCTTAAATAATTATATTCGAGCAGCAGGTTCGCGACACCAATCTAACTTTATCACCAGCGATCCACCTCGATCAACCACCGTTACTCTAATGAATCCTCACTCTACCCCACCAAAGTTAAGATGGCGCCTCGACCCCACTCTAGATTTATCCTCTGCTCTGATTGGACGTTATACAATGCAGTGACTTTTAAATCAATTAGTTAGATTTACACAATATTAAAATGTAATAAATTAAATCAAATTAAATTAGGATTTAACAAGTTATTTTCAGTTAACAATCAACCTTATCAATTAATCGTATGCAACCAACAATCAACTCTCAGTTTACTTCCTCCGACATATATATATATAATAATAATATTTAAAATAAACTTTAATCAACTTAAGTCAACATTTTTATTACTTTTATTAAGAATATGAAAAAATATTAGAACAGTAAACCAGTGTTATACTTATACAGTAAATATATCTAATAGTCAAAGTTCAAAAGAGGCAAATAATTTTTCAGAAAAAGTAATTTTGCCACCTTTTCGCCCATGTGGCGATTTCTAAGGGCGCGCGGTTATATATGGCCGGCTGCACTGAACCTGTACACATTCGCATTTGCAAAACATTCGCATCGCTTGATGCGAATGCGATTGTCGAGACGAATGTTTAAAATTATGCGAATCATTCGCATAAGCGAATGCGAATGCAAATATTCGTAACATCCCTACTATACATTACAAGTAGATTACACGTGGGTAGGTTACATACCCCTTTTACCTACCTTATCAAATATGTGGTGACCTATGTAAACTTTATGGACAGTAGGTCAACTCCGACTATAACTTCAAACAAAAGAATACACCTAAATCAAATAGCGAAACCTTTCGGCAGAGAACATAGCTAGTCGTGACAACCACCAAAGAGTATTTTTAATAAATCGCGGAGTACAATGTGACATTTAAAATGACGGGTGTAGGAACTGTTTGCGTTTATCAAAGTTGGTAGTGACTAGGGCCTGACTTCCTGCGCTGGTGTCGGTTGCGTACAGTCGTAGCAACGTACGTGCCGCTGACGTCAGCGTCGCAGTGTGGTGCTATATCGAAAACAATGTATATTTGTACGCGCGACCGGCGTACGCGACCGACATCAGCGCGGAAGGAATGCAGGTCTAAAGCTATGGTTTCCCAGAAGAGCGGTGGCCGCTACGACATAGCGTCTGCTATTTACCGGTGAGTGGCACGTCACTGAAACGTTATTTGTGAAAGCAAGTTGGTGTCTTTTCCTAGAGAATGATTTTTCACACCATAAAGTCAAACCCTGCTGCCATAATTTCATGACAGCCGATACTGCGAAATCGTAGCTTGAGTAGTGACTTATGGTAAAGGAAAACATCGTAAGAAAGTAATCGTATCTAATCGTAAACACGTATTGGGCAAGTGTGGTGATCCATGCTCGTTCCTTTTATGTATTCTCTTGAAGTGAAACAGTACAGGCTGGAATTATCGAGGACATCATAAAGCTCACCTTCTGTTTCCCACACATACTATGACTTTAAAATGATTTTGTACAAGTTTCGTCACGCGAGGTTGAATATTATATTACGTCGAGTCGTACCCCTAAAGTGTTAAGGAATAATTTCAAGTTTGTATGTTTTACTTTGTTCTAGATTTTAAGTTTTGTTTGTTTGGTAATGGATGTTGATTAAGGTACGCTAAGTTTTGTGTATAGCTTCAAGTTTCAAGTTTAAATATCTGTATTTGAAATTTTGATAATATACACATGCGGTTTGAAGTATTTTTTTATGGTTATTGTTTGTTTCGTCTGAAGGCGAAGGAAGTAGTCTACTTTCGTATCCACAGTTGCCGAATGCCCCATCTGTGGTGAAAACGGCTGTCATTCATAGGTCTTTGGCAATCGTTATGAGTCGTCAGAAGCCCGAAAGTTTGACCACCAGTCTTGCCAAGGGGTATCGTACACCTATGTACGGTGTTCCTCAAGGCAGCGTACTCGGATCTTTATTATTCATAATATACATCAATGACCTGCCTAGGGCCATTGACCACCCCATGACTCTCTTTGCCGACGACAGCACTATGACTATAGCATGTAAAAATAAATACATATATGAAAGTGACATAAATTAATCTTTGACATCAATAATATCATGGTTAAACCGGAACAACCTAAAAATAAATCTAGATAAGACAACTATTATGCATTTTAGGCAACGGACCCAGGCTGTATTTGACCATAACGCAATTTACAATTTACTCAATAAAGTCGACACTACAAAATTTCTAGGAATTATTATTAACTCTAAATTGAACTGGAAGGCACACATTGAATACCTAAGTAAACGGCTGAGCTCCGCTGCGTACGCCTTATATAGACTGGCCCCAGAGCTGAACACAGATACCTTAGTAACAGCTTATCATGGTCTAGTAGCATCGTTATTGCGCTACGGTATTATAATTTGGGGGAATTCCACAGACAAAGCAATAGCTTTTAAGGCACAAAAGAGATGCATTCGTGCTATGTTCAATTTGAAGTCGACCGACAGCTGTATGCCATTATTTAAAAAATACAAATTATTAACTCTACCATCTCTGTATATTTTTTAAATTGCGGCATTTGTTAGGGTGAATCAATTTCTGTTTCCACGATTGGCTGACACCTTCCCTCGTAACAGACGTGACAATAATCAACTGTGTTCGCATACGTCAAAGGCTGCATTAATGGGAAAAAGCGTTTTCTGTATGGCTCCTAAAATTTATAATAAAATACCACCAATAGTCATATAAAGCATTGCCGGTAAATTTGTTTAAAAAAAAGTTGCGAGATTTATTAACAGACAAGTGTTATTAAAATATAAATGACTTTTTGAATGACATTATCTGACATTTTTTTAATTATGTTTTTATTATTCCTTAATTTTTGTGACATTTTATGATTAATTTATTTTACTGACTTATCATTGTGTATTATTTATGATTATTATTGAAGTGCCTTTAGTAATTTAGATTTTATTTTGTAATTTAGTTATGTATTTTTTTATTTTTTTTGTAAATTTTATAAAGAAGGATGGCGAGTTTGGACCCAGATTATTTATAAATTAACGAAGTGTCATTCACTTGCAAGTTCATATTTATTATAATTAAGGGTTTGTAAGAGGATTATATAAAAAATATTGAGTCACTAGATGATGGGAATTAAAAGTTAGAAAAGATTTTTATTTACTTAAAAATAAGTCATCATGCAGTTATTAAACGCACCGTGTTTCGTATTACATTCCAAACTTATAATTACATGATTTGCCTACGTTCTTACATTTGCAGACGTTTGCGCTTGTCAATTTTTTTTAATAAACAAAACGAAAAATAAAAGATTTATTTTTTATATAAATATTGTTTTATTCAACAAACCCCTTGTTTAAAAATTCAAGTTCTTAATAGTCTGTAAAATCGCATCTTTGCTTAATTGCTTTTCACGGAGGGAGTTCCAGGAGATAGATATTTATTCCTAGTAGGTATCTTTACTTCGTTTTCGACTACTTTGTTGGTCTAGTGATCGTTAGCACGACTGCCGAACGTGGGGTCCTGGGTTTGATTCCCAAATCAGGCAAGGTGAAATTCTCAGTATCAGCCCGAAGTCTGAATATGTGCCCGGTCAGTGACAGTTGGCTCACCCCTCATAGATGAGAGTTAAACGTATGTAACTGGCAAAATGTGGGTGTATAGCACGCCACTCCACACGCAGGTATGACCCGACTTTAGAAAGAATCTTGGTCGCAACTAGACACATCGCGCCAATTGAGCCTTAAAACTACATATTCTACTAGATATGTACGCTTCTTTCAACTTACTTTTTTACCAATAATAATTATAGTTTCATCCTATATCAATCCAGTCTATGCTTACAGTATTTCATATCTCGTTTTGACCAGGTCACTATAGTTCCTAGCTCCCAGACATAGTAGGTATGTATTTTTTATTTTGAGAAGGTAAGTACCTATATTTGGCCAGAGAGATGCAGATCCACGATGGTAGTGTTGGTACTTAAATATTTTTATTCTGATTGAAGACCTTTTTGAAACTACTTAGTACAAAAAAAAGACATTGTATTATCACTATTATATTCGTTTTAGGTTATAATCTTTCACCTTGCATATCTTTTTTCTCCCAGCCTCTACAACTTACTGCCCATTTGCTTTTTTGCTAGTTTTATATAGTTCTACAACCAGTTATAAGTTTCCATACTGCACGGTACTCCTAACAGTGGGTCCCATTGTACATGCAACCTCGCCATTCTCCTTTGTGTGCCTTACGGGTGAAACATGTACGTACCAAGTATTAATATGGACACATCCTGCATGCTTAATTAGCATGTATACGCATGTTTTGACAAATAAAATTATCTTTATCTTTATCTTTATCGTGTTACCTAGTAACTGGGTTATGAAGTTCAGATAGGGAGTCGCTCCATTTAAAATATTGGTATCCAGCTGCATCCAGTTAGATTGGAAGCCGACCCCAATATAGTTGGGAAAAGGCTAGATAGATTGTTTCATGCTTGGTGGTAAGCAACTCTTTCGGCCCAATTTTAAAAACAAAGTTGCTACTTCACCCAATAACATTGTTCACGACCTGGCTATTTTACGACCAAAAGGCGTGGAAAAATTCTTAGACCGCATTCATAATAAAATTAGCCGCAAAAATAAATGCTGTTTCTTTTGCCTCCTTCTCTTAAACCAGGTCCAGGAGTATTTCTCTTATGCTATGGTGTGAGAGCAGTGGTGGCTGACTGGTAACGGCCCCTCGAGTCACGAGTTGCGGGTCGTGGGTTTGAACCCAGGCAGGCACTTTGTGTAAATAATTTCACCACCACTGCTCTCAAAACGGTGAAGGAAAAAATCGTGAGGAAACCGGAATGTACTAGAACCGAAAATTCGAAAACATGTGACATTTACCAACCCGCACTGGGCCCGCGTGGTAGGTTACAGCCCAATCCCTCTCTCAGAGAGGAGGCCAGTGTCCCAGCAGTGGGACCGTTATAGGCTGTGGTTTGCGTCTACACACAAATCCACGTATATAATGTTTGTGCACGTGTTTGTGCCACAAACAGACTCAAAACATAGGCCTAAAGTCGGTTTTCGATTGACATGAGTCATTTAACGTGTCGTCAACTCAACAACACTTCCAATTTGACACATTTCAAACATAATTTCCTGCTTATTTTGAGCCTAACGTTGCCCAGCAGTACAGCAACAACGTTCCCACGTAAGCCTTGCTTACCCTACACTGTTTACCTTTCATGTAATAAAATCTCCTTCGAGATTGCTTTTCATAGCCCGAGAGCCGGCACTTATTACGACTAAAGTAATATGAAAATTTCTGAAGAAAGCCCTTTTGTATGAGGCAACTTGAAAACTCGGTATGGATTTGTGGTGAGGTGCGAGTGGGGGCGATAAGTTTTATGAAGAGGTGGGCATTATTCATTTTGATCAAAATTATTACTTTTGATGATACTCTTCTCATCATCTTCTGCCTAGCCTCTACCCAACCATGTTGCGGTCGGGTTCCAGTCTAACCGGATGCAGATAAATACCAGTAGTTACATGGAGCACCTGGCTATCTGACCTCCACAACCCAGTTACTGGATAATACGATACAGGGGAAGCGTATGGATAGTAAGACTGGTTTTCAGATTTTCGGGCTTCTGACTACCAGTAACTGTCAAAGATCTACAAATGGATTATAAACAACAAATTTTAACAAGACTGCTATTAATGAAAATGCCAAATTATTTGATTTTTTGCAACCCTGCTACTATGTCGATAATGCTTCCGCAGGATCGTTTAGGCGCGCGCAGAGTGTCCAATTCACAAAATGTCCAGCGGTCGCAAAGTGTCCAGTTCGCAGAATGTTTAATTCGCAGAATTTCCAGTTAGCAGGATGTCCAATTCGCAAAATTTTCTGTTCGTAGAATGTCCAATATTCCTCATAACGTTGATGTCGAAAGGACCCTTTTAGAACTTAGGATGCACGAGCTAAGTGAAGCCAGCTCGAGACTTGGGGCACCCCGACTCGGACAGGTTAGGCTTAGGGTCGAAGGGGATGGCGGGGTCTAGCGAGCGAGCGAAGCGAGCGGACAAAGACCGCAAACCCAACTCTTGATTCAATTAGTGATTGATGGGGTGACAACGTATGTCACCTAAGCCTAACCTGTCCGAGTCGGGGTGCCCCAAGTCTCGAGCTGGCTTCACTTAGCTCGTGCATCCTAAGTTCTAAAAGGGTCCTTTCGACATCAAAGTTATGAGGAATATTGGACATTCTGCGAACTGGACATTTTACGAATTGGAAACTCTGCTAACCGGGCGTTCTGCGAATTGGACCTTCTGCGAACTGAACACTGTGACCGCTGATCATTTTGCGAACTGGCCATTCTGCGCCTAAACCCGTAGGATATGTTGTGTGCTGACAGGTTTGGGTTCACCTCAATAGTGCAGCGGGTAGGATTTTTGTCTTCATAATACAGAATGTATCAGAAAGGTGTGATCAAATTTAAGGGTGTGGAACAGACCATCAAACTTAACTACATTCTCCATGGGACCAACATTGTAATCACCTTCCAGCAAAAATTATCAGCTGTCCCCTAAAAAACTTCTACACCGACTCGACCCAAATGTATAGGATGGCTGATATTTTTTTTGCTATTACGATAGCAAAATATTTTAACTGAACAAGTTTCTCCATGGGACCAACCCCATGGAGAAACTTGTTCAGTTAAAATATTTTATTTCACATAAACCTACATGGGCATTTATGAAACGTCAGAAGCTAGGTGCACGGTTCCAATTGGTCTTTTCCTATGGAGAAGAACCGGCAAGAAACTCCACGGTTTATTTTATCATAACTGTGTGTCCATTCTCAGAAATTATGTTTTCAGTAGGTAGATAAGCAATGTTATCAATTAACAATAATTTCCTGCAATAATTAGAACTCCACTAACAATTTAACGTTACTAACAAAGTTCTAAGTGAAATTAAGAGGTATCGGAGAAGATAGATGGTCTGACAAATTTCATAATAACGATGCTAGTTCACAACAATATGCCTTTGTGTGATTTATGGACACACCAAATTGTTATGAATCGAACATTTTGGGAGCTCCAGACTTGAAAAGTCTTTGATAAGCTTTTTGTCAGCAGTCTGTCTTTAACGAAAATGCTTTATATTTATAAGATTTTGGGAGGGGAGGAAGTTTATAAAAGATATACATACATACTTAAACTCAAGCTTTCTTCCTATAGGGGTAGGCAGAAAGTAAAGAACGCGACCTGCAACGATCCTTACATACTCCTTTTGCCTCATTTACGTTCATACATCTGGTCATATACGCACGCCGGTTGCGTGTATTACGCACATGACCTTTCTGAAGAACATCACCAATAAGGTCACTATATGTCCGTATGTTTGTGTGTGTTTATAAAAGATATATGCAGTATTTAACGCGTAATTATTTGAATGAAATTAAACTTATCAATAACATTTTACATGATAACGTCTTCTGTTAGCTCTTCAAGCTGATTCTCAATCATTTTTTGTCTTCAAAATTCGCGATTGTGTTAAATCTCATGATCTTATGCCATCATCTTATAAATACTCGCAGAGGTTACATGGAAACGCTAAGTAGGCCGAAGTCTCTACAGTACATAAGGACTTAAGCCTGGTTAATCTAGTCCAAAATGTTAAGTAAGGAATCATTTAGTATTTGATAAACTTGCTTTAACTTGAACGGGGTATGAAGGCTTCCGAAGGATTTATAATGATTAATAATTCGATCAGGCCAGCAACCTTATTGCGTAACACATTATCTGTCACAATCTGAATCATTTTGGAGCCTATTGCTAATCCATTGCTTCATATGTTCGAAAAATTTGTCTGCTCAACAGCGTAAATAACGCAACGAATGTTGTTGAACTGTCAAAATGAAAGCTATTCCTACTGTTAGTGTGATACGCAACTACCCCGCAGATAAACATTGAATGAATTACGCAATAAAGTACTATTTAGTACGTTCGGCATTTTTTGGTCGAATAGATTCTTTATTTTTACTTCTAAGGGGTAAATATCATATTACCTAGTAACTGGGTTGTGGTGGTCAGACTGATAGGCAGTCGCTCCATGTAATATACTGGTATACAGCTGCATTCGGTTGGACTGGTAACTGACCCCAACGTAATTGGGAATAGGCCGGGCAGATGGTTCATTTTCACATTCAGCGCTGCACTGATGTAAATATTAGTACAGAATTAATACCAGTGAAAATCAAAAGAAATCCGTTCTAAGCACAACTACGTAAGTAAAGATTCTTAATCCATTCTCCTCACTCGACGTCAAGAACTTTGTCAATTTGTCATGACGCGGTGTTGCCAACAGTTTGCATGGCAGTGCGCCGCGCCAAGTTCGCACACGTTATTAAAGTTCGCCTGTATGACTGACAGCAACCGAAACTTCACTACAATTGAATAGGACCTTGTGGGGTGACGTGCTAATCGTTCTTGTTGAATAATAATTTGAAGACAATGAGGTTGGTTGCTACTTTGGTTTTGGTTTCTCGATGAGATTGAATTTGATTGCAAAAGAGTGTCCGTGGAGTTTCTTGCTCGTTCTTCTCCATAGGTACCTACTACGCTTTGGAATGGGCAACTAGTTTCATCTTTCTGACTGACCGACCCTTTGACAATTCAAAAGTGCCTGTAATTAGTATATTTGAAATAAATGCTTTGAGTTTGTAAAAATGGGGATCCTGTTTTTTTTATAATATTTTCTTCTTTCTAGGAATTTCTCCTGTCTCGATAAACAATTTGTCTCTGGGTCGTGCAATTATTTGTTTGAATATTTTGCGGGTATTGAAATTGTAATCTTATGAATTACAAGTTCGCAGAAGGTTTTTACTAAGATATTGATAATGTATTGTAGTATCTTATTATTTAAAGGACCTGAAAAAAGTTGCAGATTTTAAAGAAAAACTCAGCAAAATTCAAAATTTTACTCTGAGAACAGTTGAACAAACATTTCCAATGATGTAATATTCTTGAAGTAAATCTGATCCTCAAAACATAATTACAAATTTGTAATTTACAGAACATATAAATATAGAACTTATTACAACAAAACTTTGTAACGAAGCGAATGGAAAATTGATACTCGCCGAAACTCCGGAATGAAATGAACACAACACTGAAGACATTGTTACAATTAAAGCAAAACAGTGCAATATTAATAAAACACAAAGCACTGGGATTTAATGAGATTCTCTGAAATTTATGATTGTTATAAAGAAGGAAGAGGATTGTTGTGTTTTAGGTGAAAGAAATGGATGGCATTGGTGACTAGATACGCAATCTGCCTGGACTTTTCTCAACTATATTGGGGGCGCCTTCCAATCTAACCGGATGTAGCTGAAGACGTGTATTTTACATGGAGCGACTACCCATCTTACCTTCACAACCCAGTTACTGGGTGACACCATACCCCTTGGTAAGACTGGTTGTCAGACTTTTGGGCTTCTGACTGACCGTAACGAGTGTCAAAGATCTACAAATGATAGCCGGGACCGACAGTTTAAAGTGCTTTCCGAAGCACGGAGGGGTCTCAATATGTAATAGATGGTCACCCATCCACGGAGTGACCTCGGCAAGTTTAACTTAACCTTTGATCGACTCGTGCGGCTGTTATTAGTTAGCGACGAGTCCCTGCTTTAGCAGTTTGATTATAATATTATTATTGCCTTTGAGATTGAAATTGCAATTTCCATCATAACTCAATTTCTAAAGCTTGTCTTCACTATAATCGTTTTCTTGTTGACAATGTGCTTTTCAGCATATTGCTAGAGTTAAGCAAATTTTATTAACGGTAGTTCGTGCAACTGTGGGCAAATATATTAACGACAGTTCGTGCAAATGTGGGCAAATATATTAACGACAGTTCGTGCAACTGTGGGCAAATATATTAACGACAGTTCGTGCAAATGTGGGCAAATATATTAACGACAGTTCGTGCAAATGTGGGCAAATATACTAACTGTAGTTCGTGCAAATGTGGGCATAACTTATTTTTAAGTTTGCTTTAAAACATTGCGAAATTAGAAAATCATAAAGTCTAGGGAACACTACCTACATTCAAATTATCGCTAAAATAAACGAGCTATTTTCTTCAAAGAAATAGGAAAGGTCCCAAAATCCTCCAACTTTTACTATTGCATTCAACCCTGACCTTTTCCACTCGAAATAATTTTAGTAACATCTGCCTCTGCGCGATATTCGTGATTTCCATTAAAACTTGCCTTGTGTTGATGCGGGGTCGACAGAAACGTTACCTATGTATCACACATGCGCCAAACTCAGACAGAAAAGGGTAGACAACAAAGGTCCGGCAATCTGTCACAACTTACTATTTTCGACTCTAAACTTTTGGTCTGGTTGTGAAAGGTTTGACCTTAATTAGGCGTGTTAATGTTGATTTGTTTAAAGTATCTACAGAATTGGGTGTATGTCCAGACTTTAGGACCTGAACAACAAGGGTACTGATGGTATGGAAATCGGATTTTCACGCGGTCAGTCAATTTAATAGTGCCCCTAATTCTTATGATCAAATTAAGGCTTACGAGTACTTTGAGGTCAATACGGTTGGAAGCTTCAGTTTTTTGCCCTATGAAACTTAATCTACTTTGAAATGAAATGATGTTTATTTCTGTAAGATTATAATATTTACGTAATATATAAGCTAACAGACTTACAATAATATTAATAATATGTACAGTCACCAAAAGAGATAGTAACCCGGGTCGTCGGATATAGTTGAAGTTTTGTAAGAAACAGATGGATGTTTTCGAATGAAATTTTATTTGATAAATGAACTGGTTGTTTTCTGTTAATTAAATTAAATTTTATTCGAAAACAACCATCGGTTTCTTACTAAACTTCAACTATATCCGACGACCCTGGTTACTTATTACTTTTGGTGACCGTACATGTATATAAAAAAGAAGGAAAAGAATCATAGGGCATCAAAAAATTCTTCCGTATCGCTGTCAAAAGGCTGGCAGCATTGCGACGTTGTATGGCGATGCTGATTCTTCAGCCAAAAGATAGGCCAGCCCTCTGGTCACGTGAAGAGTCGATCAACCACTTGGCGATGACTCCAAAATCTAAGTGGGCACTCAGACCCCATGGCCCTAGAATTTCAACCCCAAACGGCTCGAGCATATAACTCTCAATAAGATTGGAATATTTTCGCCGTTTGAGGTTTTCCGCACCTTTATGTAAGTAGATCTTTTAAGACACTTTTACACGTGTATCTTCTGATCAATATTTTGAATCTAGAGGGCGCCGGCGTTTCCTAGCTGACTGATCCTTGAGAAGAAATGCCGAAACAAACTCAGAGGTCATGGTTTCTTTTAAAGTCCAAAAACTATAATATTAAAATGTTATGTGAGTCTAACAATGCAGGGCCATGTGCGTGTGCTTTCTAGTGTACCTAACCTAGTACAGCTAATCCTTTTACAAAGTACGGCTTCGTCTGACATCAACAATGATTTAGTCTAGATGTGACTGTACTCAAACCACTAGGCTTGTCTTATAAAGGAACTAGCTTCTGCCGGCGACTTCGTCCGCGTGGAAGTAGTAAGATACACAATATACTAAAGTGATAGCCATATTTTTATAAAACTCTCTCGGTCCCGAACCATAGTCGCATAGCATCGCCCGCCCGCACTATTACTTCGTTTCGCTTAGCGTTTTTTCTTTTTGCTCGGCTCCTAAGCGCCGTAGCGTGTTGTTAAATACCCTATAATCTTCCTCAAAAGTTGGGCTATCAAATCCAAATAGAATTTTTCAAATCCGACTGGTAGTTTCTGAGATTTGCGCCTTCAAACAAAAAAACAAACTCTTCAGCTTTATAATATCAGTATACTCGTAATTAGTATAGATATCCGTAATTTACACTGTCCACAGATGTCCCAAATGTCTTTCAGCAGACACTTCTAACTTATCCAAGAGTCGGTTTTAATGTTAAAAATTTACAACAGCTATTAATTATTCTACTTTTTCTATATCTCAAAGAGAATTTGGAAAAAAATTACATCCTCTGGAGTTTTTGAGTGGCTGTTTGTTACCGTATAATGTTTTATGTAAGGAGTCTGTTGGCAGGTTAGTTTCACAAGTTCTTTTTTTTTTCAGTTATAAATTATTTAAATATTGTTAGCCTTATTTTCGGAGGCGATTTCAAAGTTTTTATCAACGCTTTATCGCAGTCCGTTGCTGGTCATGTTCACAATGTCTGCTTCATTGGTGTTTTCATTGCAACCGAAACTAATGTGCTTATTATGTCCTTTGGTTCAATTTTCAGTCTGAGCAAAATAGTCCTGTTTCTGGAACACTAAGAAAGAAATTTCTTAATAGCTACAATTTGCAGTGCTAAATAGAGTTCCGGTATTTGTGCCCGGTTAGGGGCATAAACCTCTCACTTTTATACGCTTCGTAATACTGTCACAGTGAAATGCAGAATGTACTGTGGTGAATGACAATAAGCTCTATCCCGTGCCATCCCATCCCAGTGTGCATCAGTCTGTGGCATCAGTACCTCTCTACAATACCTTTGGGAACAGACAAGTGACGTATATTGATACCTATAATAGGTAAAACTAAAAAAAAATCAGACACAAAAAAGAGCTGATGACCTTGAAACGGCTGAACCGATTTTAATATAACATATCTAAGAACCACCACTAGAAAACCTGCTTTCAAATAAAAAAACCGCATCTAAATCGGTTTAACCGTTTAAGAGCTACGGTGCCACAGACACACACACATAGCGGTCAACCTTTAACACCCCTCTTTTTGCGTCGGGGGTTAAAAATAATATAGGTAAATACATTCTTTCTTTAAATAAAAATAGTTCAATCGTTTCTCTCATTCGCAATTCTCGTACAAGACACGAAAAGCGACCAACATTGTATTAGATCAGATTGTTCGAGTGAACTTCTATTAGCACTGACTCCTTTATTTTTGTAACTAATGGTAAATTCTCAATCTAGTTACAAAACAGAATGAATCAGTGCTGAAATGTCGAAGGACGGAGATTAAATACACAATTAAGTTTATTTTTAACCCCCGAAGCAAAAAGACGGGTGATAAAAGTTTGAACGCTATGTGTGTGTCTGTCTGTGGCACCGTAGCTTTTAAACGAGTGAACCGATTTGGATGCGGTTTTTTTATTTGAAAGCAGATTTTCTAGCAGTGGTTCTTAGACATTTTTTATCAAAATCGGTTCAGCCGTTTCAAGGTCATCAGCTCTTTTTTTTTTATTGTACCTGTTACTGTCACTAATTGGTGATATCCTTCGAAAAAAATTAATATGAATTATGTAAAATTTCGTAATTTTCCCAGATTGCTCCTTAGTTTCTACCTACTTCTATTGAACTCTTATTTGTAAATAACTGTAATCCCTTACGCTTCCATCCAGCCCATTCAAATGTAGGACAGTTTTATCCAGGCTTATTCATAACTTTCACGGAAATATTCCTAGTTGTTAGCTTTTAACTTTGAAAACGGGTCAAATCCTTTTGATTGCGGCGACCGCAACTGACTGGCGTTTGAGGCGCATTGCAGCATTTGACACCGACTTGTGAAGATTGTGGGATTGCTCGTCCGTTCAGCTGTCAAGGCGGCGATGTGACGTCACCCATGCCTGACAATATTGCGTTTTGAGCGGGAGATTTGACAGATGAATTGTTTGTAAGTCTTGTTTTTCTTTTTTTAATTTATCTTGTAGGCAGTGGACAGTTGTTTTCCTTTGGTATTTGAACTTATTTAATGTTCGATCTTGTTTGGTTGTTTTTTTTAAAGCGTTACAGATACGTTATTGTCGTTTTTCTAAAACAAAGTTATATCAGTAATGGTTACAGTAACTAAATGTGCCTAAACTATAAATACATTTCGGCTTTTGAATAAATACTTTACAATTGTACGTCCAATTAAATTAAAGAGATTCTTAACATCAAATCTTCTGAATAGACCTCAAACAGCTACCAGAAAAAAATAAGTGAAATTATGATTTTTTGCAGCTTTTCTAATTTTTCTATTTTAGCCAGAAGTTAAAAACTGAAATTATGTTTCTTGAAAAAATATAGGAATGGTTAAATGTGCTGAAATCATTAATAATTTATAAACCTGTACACATTGACAGAATCTATCAATGGGAAATATATGATACATATATGAACGTAAATGAGGCAAAAGGAGTATCTAAGGATCGTAGCAGGTGGCGTTCTGTAGTTTCTGCCTACCCCCACGGGAAGAAGGCGTGAGTTTATGTATGTGTATGTATACATAAAATCTTACATACACAGTCATAATATTTATTCCCTCTTTCTTTTACGAGGTTGGTCTAAAACCTTTACAAGTTTTAACTTACGTATCTCTACTTGTACAGAACTTATGAACAAACTAAGTTTAACGTGCTCCTTAGTCGTGACTCTGTCCAGCTAGACGCTACTTCATGTATAGTGTTTATATCATAAATATGTTTTTCACTACTCTTGCTCCAAAAGTGCGTCATTGTAGCGTACCAGAGCGGGGATAAAATAGCAAATTTTCCTCTAGGGGAAAAAGTTTTTTATTTTTTGTCTGTTACCAGCGAGCCTACAAAAGCGAAAAGTCTTTATTCATACATAGAATAATCATGAATAAAGACTCGACTTATTACTGTTTCTTAAAAAAAGAAGAACATTTTATTTTTCAAAATGGAACTAAAAGCGGCGATCTCTTTGGTAGAATGCGTGTATTGCGTTACGGCTACAGAAGAAACAAAATCAAAAGTAAACTATTTGATATTGTATTGGATTATTTTATTTTCTCGCAAACGTAGTGAAAAGTAGAGTGTAACATACGGCGCTAAAAACCCATTTTAACTAGGTTTCTATTTACTCCCGAGCTTTAGCTCAGGAGTAAAACTACCTCGTATATAATGGATCATTTTAGCCCCTTGTTACCTATAACAAGTTGTTGTTTGTGTTATAACAATCTTCTATTGTATTTTATAAGAAACATCGCAGACCCGGTCTTGGTGATGTGGGGGTAAAAAATATCCTAGCCTTGCATCTTTTACTCGTTGTTTAGTGTTATTAAGGGGCTCGTGGCTAAATGATAACAGCCACACGGGTCGATCAAAGGGTTAAGCTACGCTTGCCGAGGTCGGTACGTGGATGTGAGAACATCCATTACAATTATCGAGATCCCTCCGTGCTTTGGAAAGCACGTTCAGCCGTTGGTCCCGGCTGTCATTTTTAAGTCTTTGACATTCGTTACGGGTAGTCAGTAGTCCAAAAGTCTGAACAAGTCTTACCAACGGGGAATTGTATTACAGTAGTTGGGTTGTAAAGGTCAGATAGGCAGTCGCTCCATGTAAAATACTCGTATTCAGCTGCTTCTGGTTAGATTGGAAGCCGACCCCCAACATAGTTGGGAAAAGGCTCGGCAGGTGATGACGTGTGTTAACGTGCTGCAGAGGAAATGCTGTTTCTTTAACGAATTATATTTCCTTCCGTCTTGTATCAGTGTTTAAAATTCAACGATGGACAGGCTTCTAGAGTTAATGGTCAGTAGCATAGAGCCCGCAGAAGCCTCGGGCCGCTGCGCTGGTAGACGTGGCATTGTCAACAGTTTCCATATAAACCAAGCGCGTCACCGTGTACTCGCATTACGATACTAATGACGTAGATAAATTAACGGTTTTGAATGTCAGGCACTTTCGGCCTACGAATTTTATTAGTAACTATAGCTTTTGGCGCGGCTTTGCCCGCTTGGATATCTGCAAATTTCCACGGGAACTTACTATTGATGTTAAAAGTACCCTATATGATAGTCCAGGTTATAAACTAACTGTGTGCCAAATTTCATCCAAATCCGTTTAGGCGTTTTTGCGCCAATACGGAACATACATCCAGACAAACAGACAAACGGACAAAAATTCTAAAAACTATATTTTTGTCATCAGAGTCGTTCCCACACTACGTAGCAATTAGTTTTTTTAAATATTCAATGAACAGTTTTGACTTCGTAAAGTCTCCTTCAAACAGTCGCGACACGCGACGCGACACAAAGGCACCGCTTGTCGCGCGACAAGCGGTGTCTTTGTGTTGCGTGAGATTCGCGTCCCATGTCGCACCTGCTCGAAGGAGCCTTTACTACTTTATTATATGTATAGACGCCGCCGTCTCTAGATGCTGCCGGGGCGGGTGATTCTGTGCTCTGTGGTCAAAGAGAACTTTGGGGTTCTCTAACATAGCCTTCATAAGAGACGTTAGTTGAATGTGGGTACATGGGGCACATCCTTGATAATCAGCCCGCTACCACCTGACTGCCTGGCTAATATTTTAACCACCTTTTGGGTTTTACTGAGGTGGGCAGGACACTTGGCTAGACGTGGTGATGGCAGGTGCAGCAGAGCCTTAACGGAATGGTCGTCGAGAAACGGTAGAAGGAGCGTTGACAGACCAATAGCCAGGTGGGTGGACGCTCTACAGGAAACCCGAGGAAGGCCTGGAGGAGACTCGCACAGACCAGGGAAGCATGGCAGAAAAGGGAGGAGGCCTGTACTTTGTAGTGGGTGGAACAAGGCTGCCAATGATGAAGATGATGATGCTAAGCTTTTCTTGTTTAACTAGACGGATAATGCTAGGCCTATGTTTTTTTAAACTTCCATTCATCTTCTTAAGAGACTAACCCAAACTCAAAGCATTTATTTATATTTGAACTAGGTGCGCCCCGCGGTTTCACCCGCATAAGTCTCGATCCCGATGAAATATGGGGATACTAAGTATTTTATGTTTTAATCCAAGTCATGGTCTACCTATGTACCAAATTTCATCTAAATCCGTTCAGCCGTTTTTGCGTGATTGAGTGACAAACATCCAAACTTTCACATTTATAATATTAAGTAGGATAAACCAATTACAGGCACTTTTGAATTGTCAAGGGGTCGGTCAGTCAGAAAGATGAAGCTAGTTGCCCATTCCAAAGTGTAGTAGGTATCAATGGAGAAGAACGGGCAAGAAACTCCACGGACACTCTTTTAAATCAAAACCACACTTATTCAGCTCTGTTCAATTTTGTGCATAGAAAACAACGACTTTGTATGGAGACGCATACGCATCCATTCAGCTTTCCGCGTCTATTTAGTTTTCGCCGCAAATAGGCATGAAATTAGGACAAGTGTGTTTTTATCATGCGCATGGTAACGACAGTGTTCAGACTAACATTAAAATTAACATTAATTATTAACATTTACATTAATTGTGTTTAGTGTGTAGAAATAAGGAAAATCGTCCTCCGAAACCCGAATGGAGCCGAATAAATGATAAATGATTTTATTTCTGTAAGTAGGTTTGTACAAACACTTTTACACGTCAGTCATATATATAAAAAAAAAAAACTAGATGAGGTCGGCGTTTCCTATCTACTACTCTGAGAAGAAAGGCCGAAACAAACTCAGAGGTCACAGTCTCTTTTAAAGTCCAGACATAATCTTGGTCAGATTATGTGAAGACCTGGAAGAATTAATAAATGGAATGGAATAAAAGTAGTTACTCTCTAACACCCACGTCTACATACAGGATGTTCTATTCCCGTCATTTATTTACACAAACAAACATTGTATCCCACAATAATAATATTAGATTTGTGTAACAAAGACATTTGTTTTCTTTTTCTGTTTTCACTTCGCGTTTTTTGCTTCGTTGTCTCCCTGAGTTATTGAAGGCGCTGTAGTTATTGTCTTGTTTTTTTTTTTTGGTGTAACTAGAGTTTGTTTTGATACTCATATAATTGGTGAAAACAATTGTGCAGAACTGTTTATTTATTTATTTTATTATTTATGTACACACAGTAAAATAGATACAGATGGCATATTAGTATTGAGTACAAAGGTACTGCTTATTTCTTAAGAAATTCTTCCAATAGACCTACGAAAGGAGAAATGAAATAGAAATGTAGACAATAGTGTGTGAGAACAAGAAAAGAAGAATTTGATTCTGTGACGTCATAAACTAGAATAATCCTCTAATTAAAAATATTTTGCTTGACTCTCGTTGGTCTAGTGGTCGCAAGCGCTACTGCCCAGTATGAGCTCCTGGGTTCGATTCCCGGGTCGGGCAAAGTGTTATTGGGTTTTTCTATCTGGAATTTCTCAGTAGCAGCCCGGAGTCTGGATTTGTGCCCGGTTGATGATAAATGATAAATGTTTTTATTTCTGTAAGTAAGTTTGTACAAACACTTCTTTCTACACGTCAATCATATTTTTTAAACTATATGAGGTCGGCGTTTCCTATCTGACTACTCTGAGAAGAAAGGCCCAAACAAACTTAGAGGTCACAGTCTCTTTTAAAGTCCAGACATAATCTTGGTCAGAGCATGTGAAGACCATGTAGATTGGTATCTAAAATGGTCTTTTGAGGAAAGAACCACACAGATTGAGTGGACCTGTCCAGTCAGTGCACGCATTTGTCAGTAATCGTGCAGCGTGTGCGTGCGTGTTGATGGCAATAGGCTCGCCCCCTATTACATGGGACTTAAACTGGAGAAATGTGGGTGTACAATCGGCACACCTCTGCCTCACCTTGTGGGGAATACACGCGTGATGTTTGGTATGTAATGATGTTATTCAAGTAGCTTGCATACCATTGTGACATTCATTAATCAGATTTTTTTACAGTGGGTTGCAAGTTACTTGCATGCCTTTGTGCGAGTTACAGCCGCGTTAAAATTTACTGCTTGAGACTGAATCATTCTGCCTAGCTTTTTCTCAACTGTGTTGGCGTCGGCTTCCAGTGTAACCGGATGCAACTGAATACTATTTTACATGGAGCAACTGCCTACCTGCCTATCTATCAAATACCTCTACAATACAGCTAGGTACTGGGGAACACGATACCCCTTGGTAAGACTGGTTGTCAGACTTTTGGGCTTCTGACTACCCGTAACGACTGTCAAAGATCTACAAATGACAGCCGGGACCAACGGGTTAACGCGCTTTCCGATGCAAGGACGGGTCTTAATATGTAAAGGATGGTCATCCATCTACCCGACCCGTGCGGTTGTTATCATTGAGCCACCAGCCCCTTTTCTGTCTAAGACTATGAGCCAATAAAATGCCTGAGTTAAAAAAAGGTTATAGGATAAAAATGTATCATTAGCACCATCTTAGGGCCCCCTCGAGACGATGACGCCTATCCTTGGGGCCCACTCGAGACGATGACGCCTATCCTTGGGGCCCGCTCGAGACAATGTCGCCTATCCTTGGGGCCCACTCGAGATGACAATGCTTATCCTTCGACCCGCTCGAGAAGATGACGCCTTTCTTTGGGGCCTGCTTGAGACGATGACGTCTATCCTTGAGATCCGC
The DNA here is from genome assembly GCA_917490735.1 of Dryobotodes eremita. Lineage (NCBI taxonomy): Eukaryota > Metazoa > Arthropoda > Insecta > Lepidoptera > Noctuidae > Dryobotodes > Dryobotodes eremita. Next base: position 17,586,992 of record OU823263.1, read on the forward strand.
TTGAGATGACGACGCCTAACCTTGGGGCCCGTTCGAGACGCTGATGCCTATCCTTGGGGCCTGCTCGAGACGACGACGCCTAGCCTTGGGCCCCGCTCGAGACGATGATGCCTATCCTTGAGGCCCGCTCGAGACTACGACGCCTACCCTTGGGGACCGCTCGAGACGGTGACGCCTATGCTTGGGGCCCGCTCGAGACGATGATTCCTAGCCTTGGGGCCCGCTCGAGACGATGCTATCCTTGGGGCCCGCTCGAGATGACGACGCCTATCCTTGGCTGTCTAACGACTATATGCTTTACAACCACTAACATTTTCAGCCAACAAACTTTATAATGCTCCCATCAGCCATATACTGCGCTGTTTGGCTAAAATCCTGGAAGTTTGTTAAAATATAAAACTGAAAAATAAAACTTGTTTTTTACAGCTTGTTGCAAAGATAAAATGTCTATGTTACAGCGGATTCCCGAATGGATACAAGTTTTTGTTTGTCCCAAAACGTTGTTAGAAACTTTTGCTAGTTTCTTTCGTTAGATTTGTAAAGCTAGACTAGTTATTTTTGTGCCAGGATTGTGAGGAGAATACAAATCGAAATGGTTGTTATCTAGAAAGGTTTTAAAACCTGTCAAATGCATATGAAGGGTACAGAAAAAGATGGGGCTTATCGACATATTTCGTAAAATCTAAGTAAATATGCCATTCGATTCACTATAAGCGGGTCTTTCATTGGTTTATTCAGAACAGTATAAAGAGGGCTCATTGTAAAGATAAATCACAAACAAAAAATCCACAAACGACTAAAATGATCCCATTGCAGCTCAAACTTTCAAATATCCTTGCTTTTATTGATACAAAACTGATAATTACAGAAACACTAGAATACGTGATATATAAAATTCACAATTAATAAATATAAGCGCTGATTTTTGACAGAATAATTACATGTTGAACATTTAATTTGTCATTATCTCTGAATATTTTTTTTGTTGATGAGCCCCTTCTTTTTCTGTGCCCTTCATATGGGATCACGTCAGTAACCATAATACAAAAACAATCCAAGTGAATCATCAATATCATTCTCCCGCCCTTATATATTTGTGGTCGCCGCAACAAGTCTTTTACTTCCACACTCCTCTATTATTCGTCATCCCGGTAGACTCTCTAGCCATATCATCTTTCACGCAGTCCATTCATCGTTATATCCAAGTGACTAAAACTAGAAATGACTTTATTCTTTCTTGAATTATCATCATCATCATAATCAGCTTATAATGTTCCCACTGCTGGGACACAGGCCTCCTCTCTGGGAGTGGGCCGTGATCCACCACGCGGGAGTGCGGGTTGGTAGATGTCACGTCTTCGAATTTTTGGTTCAAGGACATGCCGGTTTCCTCACGATGTTTTCCGTCACCGTTTTGAAAGCAGTGGTGATGAAAATTATTTACAAAAAGTAAAGTAAAGTAAGTAAGTTCTTGAATTGTATCCCAGTTAAACTCGATCTTAGGTATTTTCTGATTTAACCCTTTTTACCCACTCTGATTGAGTTGCTCCGTATGTGTGTTAGAAGTTTGTTATCATGTCTGTAAAGTTTTAAACAAATAGACAGAGTGAAGGCAAACTTGATCAGCTGTCGATACGGATACGTTGCTCATTCGGGTCGGTACCGGATGAGCTACAAAATTGTATTACTGGAGCTAATGGACCAATGGACGGGCTCCGACAGGCTGTGACATGGTAACATCTGCCACTACTTTTACCTACTGCCAACATTGTTTGTTGTATCTCATTTTGCGTAATGTCTGTAGATTGAAGCTTTAGACTAAGTGATATTGACAATGGCATAATTATGTATTGCGCATATAATCGAATTCTTTAATGCAAGACACATCTGGCTTACCCTTTAGGAGAACCGAACCCACCCTGAGATTGCTAAAGTAGACACCGTACCTGCAGGCGTAGCATGACGCTTTCGCGGCGGCGACCTCTCGCGTCCGGCCCTGGTTCAGGCCACGGTACGGAGCGAGAGGGAATGGGAAGCCGTCACCTCCTTCTGCGAAGCAGTAATGCTCGCGAAGGAGGAGGCGGAGCGCGAAAGGGAGAGGCAATCTCTGCGCCCTCGCGCCCCTAGCCGCCGCAGGAGGAGGAGACACCCTGGGCGTCGGGAGTCGATTGCCGACTCCCGGCCACCGTAGGCGCGGGCTTGCGGACGGCGAGCAATGGGCAGCTCGCCGTCCGGTAAGGACCAGGCCCGGGTCGACGGCGCGTCGTGTTCCACGCGCGCCTCAAAGAGATGTCAGCAAAATTGACGGGGTCCGATAGGACCGATGCCTGCCGGGGCTGCGGATTGTTCGAAAGAGTTACCGTGGCCCTGGCGCACAGGCAACTAAAGGAACACGGGTGGGTTTTAGTCAGTAAGAGTCTGACACGCCCTTCCGCTCCGCCCAGAGCGGGAGAGGTCATTTGATGATTTCCCAACCAAAAAAAAAAAAAAGCATGACGCTTTCTATTTCTTGGAAGACAAGACATAGCTATTTCTATACAAAGTGACATTTTGTTTCTCCATTTTTGACATCGCATCGTATAAATCCTTCTACAATCCGTCATTTTGTCTTTCGTTTCTGCCGATCGTTGTCTAGGTCCTTTTATATGTAGACTATTTCAGAAGAAAGTTTTCTATCCCAAAAGATAAAATCACACTGAAAACTGACATTTGTCTAAGGTAGTGAAGACAATTTGATTTTGTAATCGCCATGCTAAAGACAATAAAAAACTTATTACTCGACGGCCACAAAGAGTAAAAATGGAATGGAAAAATTGAATTTTTCACTTTTTGTATGGAAAATGTGAAAAACGATTACCTACATGTTTAGTTTTAGGGGTTTAAGGCTTCCTTAAAGGGGGTCGAAATTTTCATTATTTTTGCGATAGGACACACCATTTTCGAGATATATAGAATAGAATAGAATAGAATACTCTTTATTATGTACACTATAAAAAATAACAGATATAAATGTAGACATTAACAAACACACAGACATATATGCGCGAAATAAATGAAAAACGTGAATAAACTACTTAATTTCGTAAAGAGTGCAGTTGACTCTTTCTACTTTGCTGCCGTCGTACTGTCTTCACGGAACGTCATTTTTGTCTGTTCTTCCGTCGACAAAACCCGTTTCTATGATGGTCATGCTACGCATACTGCTGTGTAAGAGAAAACTTCTACCTCGTCCTTCTATAAAACCAATAGATTCTACTAATAGGCATTGACAATCTACTAATAGGTGACAGTGAACAATTTTAAATAGTGAAATTCCTAATTAAGAGCATTTACGCATACATTTACTAACTCACCTATCAAGCACCAGTAAGGCAATCTCAGTAATTCTATCGGCATTGCGTGGCTGTTGTCAGATTGTGCACCGCACCTAATTTAAGCCGTATTTACTAAGGTTAATACTCCTAAATACGGATGATACAATTTCAGGTCAGATAAACTGGCTGTATTTGCTGCTTTACTATGACATGTAAATCAAAACTAACGTATATTCCGGTCATAATGCCATCTGAATGTGCAGGCGGCCAAATAGAGCATTAATTTTGAATGTACTGATTTTGACCTAATATTGTCAAACTAGCTTCCACCCGCGGCTTCGCCCGCGTGGTATATCGCAAAAAAGTAGCCTATGTCCTTCCCCAGGCTTCAAAGTATCCCTATACAAAATTTCATCAAAATCGGTCTAGCCGTTTAGCCGTGAAAGCGTAACAAACAAACTCACATTCGCATTTATAATATTAGTTAGGATAGGATAATGTGCACTATTTTGAAAGTAAACACCTAGGTACACATACACACATTAATTAGATTCAAGCCAAATGAAAATTCATGGTCACCATGGTATTTTTGTCATGCTATTGTATTTTTTTAAGATAAAAAGAAATCGATTATCTCTCAGAAAGTGCACGATGTGGCACCATGTGTCTTTGGGCAAAATGTGGCACTTAGTACGAAATGTTGTTTATAACAGTTTGAATTATAGAGATAAGGCAATCGATAGCCTTATCAACATCAGTTTCATCCGTGACCTTTGTACTAGGCATGAAATCGGAGCGATAAGGTTTCACTAAAATGTATATAAGTATTATGTATTATTTATATTAATATTATATTATGTAGCCGTGTGTACATATGAAATTAAAAAGTCACACTGACTTACCCGGATATGAACAGCAGGCTATTGCATAAAAAACTATATTTAATTACTTAAAAATCAAGATCAAAATAGCATACACCTTTCACTAATGTCGGGTTAATATCAACGTCAAACCTTTTTAATCAAAGATCTACGAATGACAGCCGGGACCAACGGCTTAGCGTGCTTTCCGAGGCATGGAGGAGTTTCGGTATGTAAATATCGTCACCCATCCACAGACCAACCCTGGTAAGTGTAACTTAACCTGATGGATTGACCCATGCGGCTGTTCTGTATTACTTAGCCACGAGCTCCTCACATGTACTTACTTATAACATAACATAACATCACGCCTTGTTTGCGCGAAGGGTAAATGATAAATGATTTTATTTCTGTAAGTAGGTTTGTACAAACACTTTTACACGTCAATCATATTTTAAAAACTAGATGAGGTCGGCGTTTCCTATCTGATTACTTTGAGAAGAAAGACCGAAACCAACTCAGAGGTCAGGGTCTCTTTTAAAGACCAGACGTAATCTTGGTCAGATCATGTGAAGACCATGTAGATTACTATGTCTACTTACTTGTCTGAAATGGTTTTTTGAGGAAAAACAATACAGATTGAGTGGACCTGTCCAGTCAGTGCACGCATTTGTCAGTAATCGTGCAATTAAAGTCGGTCCACTGGGTCAAAGTTACTACAATTTATTATCTGTTATCTTTTCACTCCTTAACGGCTGAGCGGATTTGGATGAAAGGCATACGGATAGGGTATGATTTGGGCTAGGACATAGGATACCTTTATCTTGGTACTACGTCCCCGTGGGACGATATTCGAGGTCCACGTGGGCGAAGCCACGGGCAAAAGCTAGTAAGAATAATAATTTGCGGCGCATGCGTCACACTGTTTGGATGCACCTTTTTGACTTTGATTCTGTTGTTGCTACATACATATATTTTTGTTGTTATAAGATCTGACTCAAGCAGTAGATATTGTAATTTTTATGGAATAAGCCCTTTGATTTCAATATTTATTTCTGCCGTTCTTACGAGTATCTCTAGCCATTTCTGAGAAAATTCTACCGAACGAAAAGAGGCGATCTATGTAAAGACAGACAAAGATTCTATAAGGGTTCCGATATATCCCTAAGCTGAATCCATGGCGAAAGACGAAGGAAACTATAAGGAAGTCCTCAATACTTCCTCATACGTACTTATCTCCACTTACCTCGTCTTTAGGGAGTACACACGACGATACAAACTCGTATCGGACCGATCAATCTGCTGTCCCCACAATTTCATAAGAAACAGTGCGCGCTCCTCCGGGAGGGGAATTCTCATAAATTTTCCAAGAGACACAGTTTGACTTCCCAGATACATTGGACGGGCTAACGACTCCTTTGGGAGAATAATCCTGCAAATCGCGTTATATGGGCTAACCTGTTTATTTTGACGAAGTTCCGTTGTGTCTGAGTGGTTAGTCTATCTTGATATGTCAGGGTGGCGCTGCTCGTTAAGAGGAACCTTGGTTACGTGGTCGTTGGCGTTTGTTCCATACAAATGCATTCCTCCTTCATACAACACAACTACACACAACACCCATACTACATCAAGCAATTGGCAACATTGTCAAACTTTTAAAGTTTTGAATACGAGGCTTTTGGCAACTTTTTATTAGTGCAAGTATTTTGTCTAGTTTTTTTTTAAATGTGCGTCGTGTTTGTGCAGATTAAATATTTTTTCTTTCTTTCCTTCCTTTCTTTGTTTTCTTCCTGCTTTATGATACTAGAGCGATTTTTTTACGATATAATGTATGTGTGCCACTGGCATATGCCCCTATGATTTATTCATGGCGTACTCAAATAAATTTACGAAAAAAAATTTAAGAATGAAATCAAAGATATGAACATGGCCCTGGTATATAAAGATTAGTATCATAAAGATTGTTTTGTAAAAAAAACATTTGCTCTAGTGTCATTAGCCAAATAGAAAATAGAGGAATAAGTGTGTATGGACTGAACGCCAATGACCACGTGGTCATGTTGCCTCATAAGGTAACTCTCAAAGATGTGTCAAATTCACTCACATTTTGGATTTGAGTTCCATTTTTCGACGCGTCTCAAATTATACTGGTTGCTTTATTGCTCTGTCTAGTCTATTAGGGATTTATAGTAATTATATTTGCTATTTAGTATTATTTAGTTAATTAGTACAGTTGTTTGAATACCAGCGCGGTTCGCAAATAAGGGCGTTTAGTTATGAGCTGGCATTAAATGAAAGAATAATATGATTATTAAATTAATGTATGTGTGTTTATCATTACTGCGAATGATGTAGAAAATTACAATTTTAATGAGATTTTTAATTCGTTTTAAATGTTTTGTCCATTTAAACATAAGCGTGAGGGTAAAAAAAAAAGTTTTCTTTTCTATATTTTTAATTAAGCTACCAAAATAAAACAGCCAGAAAAATCTGCTAATTTTGCTGAATTAGGCAAAGAGATGGAATTAAGTCCGAGCGAAACATTTTGGTCCTTAAATAATTCTAAGAAGGCACAACCATGGCTTGAATGTTTTAGATCTAAACCTCTAAATTTACTTTTAATTATGAAAATTAACTCGATTCTGAAAGTAATGTAAGTATATGACATACGGCTATAGAGGTATGAGGAACAGGGTGTAAAGTTCACTCATACCTCCATAGAAAAGGGAGGATCCTCCGACCAGACGGATGTCGTGTCTGGTGGGCAACTGCCCGACGTTTGATATCGGGACGTTGTATATATGCTAGTTACGTGGTAAACTGCTTGCGCGATGCAGGATTTTGAGTGACGTCAGTGTGACGCGTAGCTCGCATGTGGCGTTGTAGATGCCGCTACACGGCTCATAATTTCCTGGGTCATACTAACATGCGAAAATAATCAATCCTGAAAATCTATACATATTATAAAAGGACTTTAAAGTCGCATTTCGTTTCTGTCTGTGTGACAGTGTTTAATGCGTGTAGAATACATTCATATTAAAATTAAAATAAAGAAATCACGATTTTTTTGAAGCCATCAAAAACGTGCCAAAGTGGGGGCAGATTGTTAGTTCAATATAATTGAGAAAAATAAAATGTAAATGATGACGGCTTCCAACAAAATATCCTCCAATACTCCTCAATATCTACCTACCCTAGAATAACAAGATAAGAATTTTGATAGTGCCTTCGTTGGGGACGCAATATTGTCGAACATGTTCCTCCTACCCACCCATTGAGTCGATCAGCTCCAACAAGGAATGTATTTTATTAAAGGACCAGTCTCTATGACTGGTATTCTGCGATAATAACTGTAATATATTCTGGAGAGAAAGGCTTATGTACGGGATCGATCAAGTTTTGTTAGAGTAATATGCGGAACTTAGGACCAAAAAAAATGTCTCGCAAAAAAGTTCCCGGTTGGGTTCATAGACAGGTAGGTAACATCTTAACTCTGTAAATTCATTTATTTTCCTTGGTTTTGATGGAAATGAGAAAACTGATAGAATAGAATAGAATAGAATAGAATACTCTTTATTATGTACACCATAAAAAATAACAGATATAAATGTAGACATTTTACACAGGGTGACACAATGGGCGGTCTTATCGCTAAAAGCGATCTTTTACAGACAACCTTTGGATGGATTCAAGGGAGAAGGAGAGACAATAATGCAGGTAGTCAGTGGTGTACCATTTACATATACAACAAATACATACATACATAAAACATATACTTATCTACATATAATATATACAATAATAAACATGAAACAAGAGCAAGGAAACTAAATGTAATGATGATGTTTAAGGAGAGAGGAAGTGTTTTTTAACCATAATTTTAAAAGTGGACAAAGATTGAGCACGCCTTATCGACTCGGGCAAGGCATTCCATAACCGTACTGCTTGAACTGTAAAAGACTTGTCATAAAAGCTGGTGGAATGCATCGGCATCTCTAGTCTTATAATTAAATCTTATAGTCTTATAGTATTTATAATTAAATATAAAAATGTCGTGTCACGGTGTTTGTGGTCGCACTCCTCCGAAACGGCTTGACCGATTTTTATGATTTTTTTTAATGTATATTTGGTAGGTATGAGAATAGGTCGTAAAGTATATTTCATACCGCTCCCACGGGATCGAGACTTATGCGGGTGAAACCGAAGGGCGCAGCTAGTAGTAGATAAAAACTGCGTAGTCTTTTCCCAACTAGGTTGGAGTCGGCTTCCAGTCTAACCGGCTGCAGCTGAATACCAGTATTTTTCATAGATCGACTGCCTATCTGACCTCCACAACCTAGTTGCGGGGTGACACGCTACCCCATGGCAAGACTGGTTGTCAGACTTTCGGGCTTCTGACGACCCGTAACGACTGTCAAAGATCTACGAATGACAGCCGGGACCAACGGCTGGACGTGCTTACTGAGGCACGGAGGGGTCTCAGTATGTAAAGATGGTCACCCATCCACGGACTGACCTAGGCAAATAACTTAACCGTCGACGGATCCGTGCGGCTGTTATTGCTTAGCCACGAGCCCATCGACACAATATTCCCTTCCTCCTTCAATGCTTATTTTTTTTGACATTTCCCGAAAGGAGTGCGAACGTTGAAGTTTTGCAAGAATTTATCAGCGTACGAACTTCTCATACTTTATAATAAAATTGATTGACGGGTGACGGATATAATTCCGCAAAAGTTTTTCCGTTTTTTCCGGTTTTCTTTAATCTGTTCTGTGAGAAGTCCTTTTGGGGTTTTAGAATCTTTATTTGGATTTACGTTATTTTTCTGGATTTTTGATATTTGGAAGTGGGATTGTACAGTCACAAGCATGAATAACTTACAGTTACGCAACATACAATAAGTGTTTTTTCTTGTGAAATAATAATTGCAACTTTGAGAATAGTAGTTTTAGTTCTGAATAGTATGGTTTCGAGGATACCATGTTCGTAGTATACCGTGAAACATATCCATCTATTCTGAAGGAGAAAATCGTTTTTAGCGTACCTCGCTTCACGTAAAGTGAAGATGAGTCGTCTACCCCATGGCGTGGGGTGTCGTTGAAAGGTCGTTCAAATATATTGCGAGTGTGTGAAAACCATTTTTCGATTCAAGGATCCTTTTGGCGAAATATGCTTAAAAGTTCAAATTTTTGTTAGAGTCAAATGTCCCTCCCCCTGCCAGCTAAATGGTTGTTTTTGGATATGCGAAAAAATTCACGGCAGTAGTATATATAACGAAGTTAAAAGGAAAGCTATCACAGCTAAGTAAGCTTTACAAATTAACGAGCAATAGTCGACCAACTTACATGTGCAGTTGGTATGTATCGGACTACATATTTTTCAACTACAATGTTAAGTTTGTTGTTGGGATAAATTCACCCTAACTATGGAACCCTTCATTGTGCCTGGTCCGATACGCAATTGGCCGGTTTTTGAATCTTGCGTAAATGTAAGTGTTACAGATGCTAGATGGAAAACTGTCTACATGCAAGTTGACATGATTATAATTTTTTACGAGACTCCATCTTACTAAATTCTTCCTAGATAAACCTTTATATCTTCCTAATAAATGCTAAACAGTATTTCCTGTGTTTTCGCTCTGCAAACCTCCCCAACAGTCAGGTATGAGCTCGTGACTTTACTGACATCTTTAGCGGTAGCGAGAAACTTTAAAGTCATCAGTCTTGAAATGGAACTTAGACAGAACTCAGTTATGTACTGTATCTGATGGGGATAAAATAAAATTCCATGTAAATTTAATGTTTACATTGGCCCATTAAAAAAATCAAAATATTTTATTTCACATAAACCAACATGGGCATTTATGAAACGTCAGAAGCTAGTTGCACGGTTCCAATTGGTTGTTTCCTATGGAGAAGAGCCGGCAAGAAACTCCACGGTTACTCTTTTAAAAATAAGGGGCTTTTACAATGTTTCAAATTAGTGTTGATAATGGGAGGACAGTGTAGTCTTGACAACAAGTAACCGGCACTCAACAAAATATTAAAAAATATATATAAAAAGGTCTACTAGTCTACAGTCTACAAGTTAGGCCTGCAACGTTCTCACATTTACAAAATATAGAAGAATCTGTATAAAAATAAAAGCCTATTTAAACCAAATGACATGATTGCCATTACAACTGTAACAAATCTGAATTAAAGTCCTGACTAAAATCATTGACTTTTGACTTGTGCCCGGTCGATGGCAAAAGTTTCGCCTCTATTACATAGAACATAAACATAACTGGCGAAATATGGGTATACTATAGGCACATCTCTGTCTATCCCTTCTGGGGTTACAGGTGTGATGTTATATTATATAATGAATGTTTACATAGGGCGAAGTCGGAAAATGTGAAAATGTTGTTGTGTAGCTAACATTTGTAAAGTTGTTATTTGAATAAAAAATCGCCTAGTCAATATTTGAACAGACAAAAACTAAAAAAAATGGCTTGAATATTTTTAACCAAAAAAAGGCTTGAAGTTTTAAAACCAAAAAAGAGCTTGAATATTTTAAACGAAATATTTTTCCGTCGCAAAGCTAATCCGGTTGCCAAAATTTACGAAACAAAACTAAAACGCCAGCGCAATCGGATATTATAAATAAAATATTTGTTGCAGATTCAACAAAATAACAAATTGCTCCCCAAAAGTGTCACCGAATGAATTTATTACTCTTTCGGCATCCAAACTATTTTAAAACAGACTATCCGGATTAAGAAATAAATGAACTCTGAAAATTTCGTTAATTATTCACAGGGTGGCAGCTCTCTGTGAAATGCTAAGGTCGTGGCGCGATGTGCGGTCATCTCATACATAATTAATCTAATATTATAAAAAGGTAAAATTTGTGGGTATGTATGTAAGGGGTAATCCTCGGAACTGCAAATCCGATTCCTAAAATTCTTTGACTAATGGGTAGCTAAAATATTACCGATTGTTTTATGATATATTTTATGTTAAAACAAGAAATTAAAAGCAGACAAACTCGCGTGTAGAAGCTATACGCGATAGAAAGCACTGTTTGCTCGCGTAGAAGCAATGAAGCAGCCCGTATAAGTACCTATCTACTTTCGTTTGAAAATTTTTGCACTAACATAACATTTGGATCAAGTAAGTATTGAAGTTTTGTATGGGGCAGCTAATTATTGACGTGAAAACGTCTTTTCGCTCGGTGTACTGGTGGTAAGTTCAATATTTCTGACCGACAAAAACATGTAAGAATTCAATCGCTAATAATTACGAGAATTTTAGTGCTATAGTAATTGTAGAAAATTCAAAAGATAGGCCGTATTTATACAAAAAAATTAAGCTGGATGTAATTTACATATGACGTCTCACAGCGTGTTTACACGCATGCGCACGGCCCTCTATTTTTCAGTATGTTTCTAAATTTCAATTTGTATCGCGCCAAAACGTGTTTAGTTAGAACAGCGATTCTGGTGTCGATGTTAAGAATTAACAAAGCACTACTAATATCTAAAGAGAAACAAAAAAATATATTGGTTAAAATGGGATCCAAAATTAATATGAAGTTGACAATGACAAAAGAAGACTCTTCTATACATACAGGTGACGAAAAGGGAATGAAGCGAACATTGTTTACAGCCGAGCGAGCGAAGCCAGCCCTATGACGCCACGACTGAGCAGAGTACGCTTACTCAAGCAATGAGCGAGCGGAGAGAGCTGAGCGCACTTGCACATGACAAGAGCGAGCGAGCGAAGCGAGATTAAATACCCAACAAGTGGGCGAAGCACGCTTCACATGCGAAGAGCGAGCGAAGCAAGCCCCTATTTCAAGAAAACCGTGTTTAGCAAGCTTACATTTAACTACGAACAACGAAGCGAACGCACTTTCAAAACTAGAGAACACAACCTACTATGCTTCGCTCACTCGTGGCGAAGGAAGGCTCGCTTCCCTCGCTTTTCTCGCTCGATTTAAGAATATGCTTATGTGTTGCACTCGCTTGTTTTGCGGGGGGCTTATTTCGCTCGCTCATTGCATGGATAAGCGCTCTGCTCAGCCGTGTCGTCAATGGGCTCGCTACGCTTGCTCGTCACGAAACTGTGCTCGCTACATTGGGCTGAGTTAGAGAATCTCATCGTTAAGTCAGATTGTCTTGATGTCAATGTGACCACCTTTCATTTATAGTTGGGATATAGCAAGCTTGTCATGATAGTGGCTGGGAAAATTGACTATGAATTCTTTTGGGAACTTTTCTCACTGGGTTCGGTTAGGTTACAGTTGTAGCCAAACGTTTTCACGAAAACAAACGGCGTGGACTCGAACTGCGCCTACTTAATTTTTTTCACGATTATGGTGTTGGCTCGATTGAAAAAGTTGTTCCGTTTGATGGTCTGTTCCACACACCCTTAAATAATACGACCCCGCATTTCTGATACACGCTGTATATCGCGTAGCGCCGAGTTTGTATAGCCGCAGCCTTAGCCATGCAAAATATTCATTCTCTCTACAAGACGGTTTGCAATTCCAACGCAAATTCAAATTGTGTCTCTAACGAAAGGGAGGGTCATATGAAAATTCTGGGAAAAACACCCACCAATTTTTGTTAGTAATAACATAAAATTATTTGTTTTGTTTTGAAGGATTTTTTATTTATTTTTAGTATTCAGAAGGTTTTTGTATGCAATCCAATTAAATTCTTTAGCGCCATTCGTCAGATAAAACAAATCAAACAAATCTATTGTTTCCTGTTGTACCATAAAAATTGCACCTATATTCTCCGAATGGTTAGACAGATGTGTATCTATAGTGTCACCCATATTCGCCAGTTATGTTTAAGTCCCATGTAATACGGGCCGAGCCTATTGTCATCAACCGGGCACAAATCCAGACTCCGGGTTGGTACTGAGGAATTCCAGATGGAAAACCCCAATAACACTTTGCCCGATCCGGGAATCGAACCTAGGACCTCATGCGCATCAGTAGCTCGACCACTAGACAACGAGGCATTTATACTATTCTACCATGAATTCGTAGTTCGCCACCTGATATCTAACATTTACTATTGTATAATTGCATAGCACATGTGTGAGTACTATGTACCTACTATAAAGCTACCATTTTCTAGGTTTGTCTTTCATTGACTTGAATGTGCCCTGGCGGCTGAGAGTATGTCATGCTCACTCAAATGTCTCGCTGGTGGTGGCGTGTGTGTTGGATCATTAAGTTCCCTTCAAAATGGTTGAGCTGAATGGTGCTAATCCATGCATCATGTTCGAGAACGGGTGCCGTCAGTAGGGACTGGTCATTTCTTAGCTGCCACGGCTTATTTTAATTTAATCTATTATTTGAATTGTTTTTGTCTTTTTATTACGTTTAATGTTCTGCATCGTTCTCACATGCATAATTTCAACATGAATGATGTAACCGATATTTTGTAACCATATTTTGATTTAAGAGTGTCCATGGAGTTTCTTGCCCGTTCTTCTCCATAGGTACCTACTTCGCTTTGGAATGGGCAACTAGCTTCATCTTTCTGACTGACCGACCCCTTGACAATCCAAAAGTGCATGTAATTGGTTTATTTGAAATAAATGCTTTGAGTTTTAGTTTACATGGCATTTTTTAAAGAACCACCTCTAAACAGTTGGTTATTATTACAGTTTAATGTGTGGAAGTGTTTGTAATATACCTATGTATAATTCAAAATCAAAATCAAAATATTTGGTTCCACATAAACCTACATGGGCATTTATGAAACGTCAGATGCTAGGTGCACGGTTCCAATTGGTTGTTTTCTATGGATAAGAGTCGGCAAGAAACTCCACGGGTAATCTTTTAAAAATATGGGCTTTTACAATGTTTTCAAATTACAGTGTTATAAGGTGTTGGAGGACAGTGTAGGCCTGTCAACAAGTAGACAAGTCTACAAGTTAGGCTTACAACGTTCTCACATTCACAAAATATAGAATAATCTATTTATAAGAGAAAAGATAAATAAAATAATAAAAATAAAAGCCTATTTAAACCAAATGACATGATTGCCATTAACTGTAACAAATCTGAACTAAAATCCTGTCTACAAAAGCCATTAGTAAAGAGTTGAAATAAGAATTGGAGGTATATAATGTCAAATGTCCAGCGCACGCTCGCACTAATTATGGCAAAAAAAAAAAATTGGTTGAAGGAGCACGGCTGTTCAATAGTTTACCGGAATATATAAAAATATGTGACAATATAAACACATTCAAACGCAGAAAAAGGCAATACATCACTATATTTGAAATAACATACAACGGAATATGCTAATATAATGTCTCCAACACCCTAGAGCAGTGTTTCCCAACCAATGGTCCGCGAGAGCTAAAATATGGTCCGCGCAAGATTTCAAACAAAATGATAGAAACTGTAAGGACGTGTTTGAATTTGGTTCTTTGGAGCAGTTTTGGTTTAACAAAGCAATTCCATACACTAAAATTCGAGTTATCGCAATCTTATGCTTTTCTCCACAACTTATTTATGCAAACAAGGATTTTCTGCTTTACTGATAACTAAACAAAAGTCCAGGAATCGATTGAGAGTAAGTCATGAATGATATGCGTGTAGCTTTGAGCAAAAATATTACCCCAAAAATTAAAGAACTTGTACAGAAGATGCAAGCACAAAAATCTCAATGATTGAATTATTTACAAAAAATCAGTATTTTGTTAATTAATGTTACTTTTGAATTTTACGATTACGTATGTTAAACTTTTTTTTTAAAGTTTATTTTAAGATTGATAGTTTATTTTTTAACGCTGTGGTCCCTGCTAATAATAATTAAATCAAAGTGGTCCCTGGCCAAAAAAAGGTTGGGAACCATTGCCCTAGAGGTAACTAATGTTAATAGTACTAGTAACAATCACTTATATATCTCATTATAAGCGAACAGTTATTTTTAAGTTCTTATGAGAATTAAAGTTCTTTAAACCCAAGTAATGAGAAGACTACGTCAAAGAAGAATGTATTTTTTTTAAATTAAGTTGCATGTATAATATTCTATTCGAAAGATTTCCCATTTTCACACACCCGGCAGAAGTAACGATTATTATTATTATTATGTTACTGCTAAAAGCTCTTTAACTGACTATGGAAGCTCTAATTTCATTATCTAGACTGCAGTTTGAATATAACAGGTCTCTGACGTGCAAATTAAGGTGTTAATTGGAGTTCTGGAAGAGATTTGCACCCTAATTGCGTAACACACTATCAATCACAATTTGAATAATTTTGAAGCCTATTGCTAATCCATTGCTTCATATGTTCGAAAAATTTGTCTGCTCAACAGCGTAAATAACGCAATGAATATTGTTAAACTGTCAAAATAAAAGGTATTCCTACTGTTAGTGTGTTACACAATTACCCTGTAGGTCACCATGCATCATCCCGTGGTTGTCATGAAAGGGAAACTGTCGATGGGTTAGTCGTAGTATTAACAGAAATCTCACCTCTCTTTTCAAAACCAATAAATCATAATAAGATCAGCGGATTAATTGCGTAATAAGTACACTAACAATTACAATGCCTATCTATAATTTCGAAAATTTTACAACATTCATTGCGTTATTACTTATTACTTAACGTTGTCGAGCAGACGTATTTTTCAAACATACGAAGCAATGGATTATGAATTGAAAGTGTTTTACACAATTGGAGTGCTGTTCTGCAAACACTTCTATATCGCGAACATCTGGTTGTAGAATTGTAAAAATAAACCATCTTAAAAGCAAAATATACAAAACATACAAAAATTGCAAATAAATAGTCTCCAAGCAATAAAACTTACATGCGCACAAAGTTCATAGAAGAAACACGTCGAGGTAACGTACGCTAAACCTTTATACAGAAGAAAATGCGCCGCGGAAGCGTACGGCGCACGTTAAATGATAAATTCTGTGTGTAATGCGCTGAGAACGCGACAGGTGTTGCCTGGGCGAATAAATGGCAAAATGCGAATACATTGCGTGTTCACTGAATACCGTGATGAATTTGCCTTTACTGACACGGTAATAGATGAAAAATAGAACGTAATGGTCGTGTGTTATTTGCCGTGTGTAAGTATTGACATAGGCATACGGGCGAACTGTAGTTTTGTTTGCACAAGGACGTAACATAACCTCTTTAGGGTTGTCCCTCTGAAAGGACATTGTAGGGTTTTGCTGTTTGTAACTACGAGCAGGAATGTGGAAGAAATAAATAAATAAAGAGAAAGAAAGAAAAAGTATTTATTGAGACTCGCACAGGATTATCACAAACTAAACTAAACACACTCATAAAATAAAAATAATAAAATAAAAACAAAAGTAAAATGAAAAAACAACAGTAAGTCCTGTACGAGGCCAAGAGGCCTATCTCAGCATGATGCTGCGACATTAAAAAAAAAAAGTGTCCCAGCGCTGGTATTCTGATAGGGCCCGCTGCTGACGGACGGACGGCCCGACGGTGAGGGCCTAATTTTGTGTCCTATTTTCATGGGAAATGCCATGTCACAAGAAAATTAATAGCATTTCCCTAGAGGTACGCAGACTTGCAATTAACCTCATGTAAATTAAGTGCGAGCATATAATTACCATTTACCAGGATCCATTTTAAATAACGGAACGCAATTTTCCTAACCCAAGATCCACTTTAGCCATTGCTACACTAATCATAACAATTTTACAGAAAGCACTTAATTCTATTGTCCCATCAAAAAAATACTTTTGACCATGATTGGACACTTCTCATCAAAGTAGTGACAGTTCCCGAGGTCACACTCTACTGTGGCCAGATGAAGGAAATCAATTGTGACCACAAAAGGAGCGCCCCTAGTCGTGACAAGATTGGACATATAAGATGCCATTGTGGCAGAACACGTTAAACCGACGTATTTACCGATTGGGGACGATTTCTGAAAATACGTAGTTATAGACAGGGTTATAGCTATTGTTGCTGGGTTGTTCTTAAATGTTTTAAATTACTTTTGCACTCGTATGATAGAGATAAAGATATATTTGTTTATATTATATACATAACATTTTTAGGCTCAACAGTCTATATGCAATAGTAGGAAGAACGGAATTATAAATTACATACTAACATAATTTTTTCCCAAATAACTCATGCAGATTATTAAAAAAAACGAAAACTCTCAAATAGAACGTTTGCTTATCATACCGTTACCCACCTATGGTCCGTTCTAGAAGTATCTCATGAAAATGTAAACAAATGATTCAGTAAACGTAAGTGTCTGTGGATACCAATTTTGGTGCCACTACCAAATTGAGTGTTTTGATAAGTTTATTTGAAAACTTAATCACGAAAATCTTAATTTTTAGTCACCTAATTGCAGATGAATATGTTACTAATTTCTTTTAGTAAGAGATTGTGTAAGAATTTAACTTGATTACGGTTTGTTGACACTTTCGTCACGTAATTTTGGAACAGACATGAGATAAAGCCTACGAAATGAGTCGCATCATACCTCTTGTTAATTATGTTTTTTTTTTTTTGCTTTGACAATCTTAAAACATGTATCACTTAACGGCTTACTACGTAGATAGCTAAAAGTAGGTGTGTCTTTTGCTATTCATAGCTTACAAATGCAAAACTTCACGATTATGGAGTCTGATAACGTTTCAACTGTGCAGATTTTAAAATACTAACTCATTTCAAAGTAGCTTTTTAAATACTAAAGCTGCTTTATTTACCAAGCAATACTTGCATAGACTTACTCAACTTATATACTCTGAGACTCAATCTTCCTTTAACCCTGTCTAAGTGAAGCACAAGCCTTTCTCCGCCCGAAAATGATTCGCCAAATTCCCGTACCCTTTCACCCTTTGAGAAAATTATAAAACAGTTAGGTTCTTTGAGCCGGAGTCCCGAGGTCCGGGATCCTGTAGTCCCGGGGCGTTGCCTCGATTGTACGCTAATCGCTGGCTTGTTTACTAAAGTGCGTTTGGGCCTGACGACGTGTGCGGTCCGGGTGTGAGCGGGGGAGAAAACAAAGCAAAAATATTTATTGTAGTTAAAAAAAAGATCAAGTAAAATTTTAAATTGTTCCGATAGACTCTTTGCAAGAGTTGATAAAGGATGTGTGGTGTTACGCGAATCGATAGAATAAGAAATTAGTACATAGGAGGAAGTTTGAAAGCGGCACCGGTGGCTGAAAAGTTGTGTGGAAATCTGCTCTCATGGTGTGAGCATGTGATGCGGAGGAATGAGGAAAATGTCGTGAGGAAAGTTTCGAGTATGAAGATCAAAGAAACGATGGATGCACTGTGTGAAAGATGATATGGCTAGAAAGGGGGTGACTACCGAGATGACGACTGATTGAGAAGTGTGGAAGAAAATACATGTTGCGCCGACCACAAATAAATTGCGAATAGATTGTAATGATTTGTTAACCAAAAGTTACCATGGAGTTAATTCTCCGTTAATTTCCATAGGAATCAATGTGGCAAGTAACTTTGTACTTGAAAATTCAAATGTCCGGTGAATAGTCTTATTTGTTATAAAGATATATAAAGAAAAAAAATAAAAGAAAGACAAAGTATTTATTGGGACTTGCACAGAATTATCAAAGACTAAACTAAACACACTCTTATAAACAAAAAAAGAATACAAAAGTAAAATGAAAATAACAACAGAAAGTCCTGTAGGAGGCCAAAAGGCCCCTATCTCAGCATGATGCTGCGACATTTAAAAAAAAATAAGTATCGCAGCGCTGGTATTCTGATAGGGCCCGCTGCTGTGATATCACGGACAGATACAAAAATAATAAATAAATAATATTAAATAAAAATCAAATACGTGAGTAACATATCGTACCTTCGGTAGGACAGGGGCATATCTGCGCTTTTAGTGATTTTACAATAGTCATTTTAAGATTTTGTTGTGCCCATGGTATAATAATATACTTCGCCATTCCGAGACACAGGGTGACACAAGCCTACGTCTTCACCGCTGTGTTACCAGTAATGTGTAATAATAACTCCCCAACCGCCTTTATTACTTGTGCGAATCCGATATAACAATGAGGTTTTAACTAACAATTACGTTGGTATATGTTTAAATTGAATTGTTTCATTTGATTAGAAAAACGAAACGACAATTTAAATGCTATAAATATATTTTTTAACAGAAGGAGACCGAAAATGTTTCCATAATTCGTGTTTTGTTGCAATAAAGTGGCAACTGGATAGTGACGTAAGCATGTGTCACTCCCGGAATGCACGACCTTGTTTTTTAGACCATGGTTGTGCCAAGATAGTCAAAAAAATGCACCAGTATGTCAAAGGCACTGTTGCCCTCTGGCGGCCTTAAGCTGATATTGATACGGATCTTTGTTTCTCTGGACAAAAGGGACTTTTTAAAGCACTTTGGCATACTTAAGTCATTTTTCGATTTTTTGTCAGTTACGCCCTTGTCCTACCGAAGGTGCGGTATTATAAAAATAAAATATTTATAATTGTATTTTATAAGATATCTTTGAATTTGAGGTCATTGTACTGGTAATATCAATAAACTAAGATGATGAGGAATAATAGAAAAATAGATGGAATGTCGTTTCCATGCGCGTGGAATATTTCTAAGAAGTACTCATCCAATAAGTACATAAGTAAGAAAAATATTTTCTATAACAATGCTTTTGTATTATTTTACTAACTTGTGCCCACGACTTTCTCCGTGTAAAATTTCTTGTTCCCCCGGCCCACAGCGTCGCATCGCATCGCCCGCCCGCGCTATTACTTAGTTTTCAGTTAGCGTTCTTTCTAACCTTTTTTCTTTTTGCTCGGCTCCTAAGAGTCGTAGCGTGATGATAAATAATAATATTTATTTAAATAATATAAAAATAAAAATATTTTCGCAATTGATAGACCAAATCTTTAGGAACGTTATGGGCATAACGTTCCTAAAGATTTGGGCTATCAATTGCGAAAATATTTTTGCAAATCCAACTGGTAGTTCCAGATATTAACGCGTTCAAACAAACAAACAAATTCTTCTGCTGCATTATATCTGTATTGTATAAAGATATATTATATTATTATGGTATAGAATTTCTTCCAAACACTTTTCCGTATAATAACTTCCTTGGAACGCTGAAAACACTCGAATCCATTCCATTTAGAGGAAGATTTAAGTTCGTACTCCATTCAATTAAGTCGGAATACAATTAATTAAGTAACCTGTTCCTTTTGTTGTAATTAAGTAAGCAGTAAATATGGTTCTATTACCACTCGGTTCATTTTAAACAATAGCCTTTTCTTGTTTCCTATTATGGTAAACAATTAGTGGAAATAAATAAATAGCTTCGATTGTATCGATAATAATAATATTGTTATTGTGTAATAATAACACAATATCCTATACAAAACAAAATTAATCAATAAAAATTAATTATAAAATTTTTAGGAAGATTTTTGTCAGGTCAAGTATCAAGGAAATGTTAAGAGATGGCAGCAGTTTACTTCTATCTATTGATACTTATCAATCTCTTCGCCAACCACCTCATATTGTTGACGTCAAGTGGCAGTGCGGTGTATTATCAGTAGAGATCGGATATTCGGATGCATATTCACCTAAAGTTGAGATGTTGGCTAATATGGAATGCACTTTTGTGTCGAAAAAATCTTAACTTTAACTAACCCACACAGCACCCCTCCTCTTACACCCTACATACACATATTTGCATTGGGGGTTAAACATTAATTATAAATAAATATGCATCTGAATAGTTATGCTATCCAAGAACACGGGTTTATTTTTAAGAAATAGTTTTTTTAGAAATCGCTTCCATACTTTACACCCGACAAGTTATGTATTCCTGGTGTTCCTGGCACTCCGGTTTTTTTTTTTACAAAAAATATGTTTTAAGAAGCCGCTTCCATACTTTCATAGCTGAAAATTAACTTTAGGTAAAAATGCATCCGAATACTCTATCTCTGATTATCATAGATTATGGCCGCTCAAATAACAGACTTGCTCTTGTCGGAACATAAGGTTGTGGGTTTGATTCCCAGGTCGGGACAAGTGTTATTGGGTTTTTCCATCAGATATTTGTCAGTAGCAGCGTGGAGTCTGGACATGTGCCTGGTTGATGCCGATAGGTTCGTCCCCTGGGACCTAAACATAACTGGCGAAATGTGAAGTGTATTCATTGGGCAGGCAGAGGTGTAAGTATAGGTAACCCTTCGGGGAATGTAGGCGGGTTGTTATGTATGTAAATAAATTATATTTTACTTGTTGACAGGCCTACACTGTCTTCCCATACCTAACAACACTGTAATTTGAAACATTGCAAAAGCCCCTTATTTTTAAAAGAGTAACCGTGGGTTTTTCTGGCCGGCTCTTCTCCATAGGAAACAACCAATTGGAACCGTGCACCTAGCTTCTGACGTTTCATAAGTGCCCATGTAGGTTTATATGAAATAAAATATTTTGAATTTGATTTTGATAGGCACTCGAAACATTTGAAGTTTAGCTCCAAGTTTGACAACGTATAAATTTTTCGTGTTGATTGTGTTTCTAGGCAGAGGTAACCGCTTTCCACCCGACGGTTTGAAGGCCCCTAGGAAAATTAGCAAAACATAGACACTTTTCATCATTTTATCACAAATTGGTTTGAATGTGCCCTGGCAACTGAGAGTGTTTCATGCTCACTCAAATGTCTTGCTGGTGGTGGCGTGTGTGTTGGATCATTAAGTTCCCTTCGAAATGGTTGAGTTGAAAGGACGCCGTCAGTAGGGACTGGTCGACTCTTAGCTGCCATGGCTTGTTTTAATTTTTGAATTGTTTTTTTTTGCTCCTGACTTTTTTATTATGGACGTTTTTAACTTGCACGTCTTCCTACATCGTAATCACATGTATCATTTCAACATGAATGATGTAACCAATTTTATGTAACAATATTTTGATTTAAAAGAGTGCCCGTGGAGTTTCTTGCCCGTTCTTCTCCATAGGACCTACTACGCTTTGGAATGGGCAACTAGCTTCATCTTTCTGACTGACCGACCCCTTGGCAATTCAAAAGTACCTACCTGTAATTGCTTTATTTGAAATAAATGTTTTGAGTTGGAGTTAAGATTTTTTTTATTTTTTACTTTTTTGTCGCCAACCCAAAAAACAAATTGTGGTAACTCCGCTAACACTGTGACCGCACACAATTTGTTGCTGACTCACGTGCGACGAAGCAAATGTACTTCGTAGCGTACAGTCAGCGAATTTACAGTTTTTGTAAAGCGGCTGTATGTACTTGCCTAATGTTGCTACATAACTGAATGGGAGCCTTCATGTTGTGCCTTAATGTATGCCTGTTTAAAGAGTAAATTATGTGGATTTTTCTTCGGGTTAAGTAGGCTGGTGCGGTGGTAGTTAGTAAGCATATCGACACGAGCTATGTTAGGTCACTCCGTGGTGAAAAGATTAAACAATCTCTCGGCTCTAACCGTCTTCATCACTATCAGCCTACAGCAGTCCAACTGGACATAGGCCTCTCCAATTGCACGCCATTCAGGTTGATTCTCAGCATCTCTCATCCAGCTGCTACCAGTCAGCCTGCGAAGATCTTCGCTACACCTAGCCTGAGGGCGTCCTACCTTACGTTTGCCGATTCGCGGTCTCCACTCAAGAATAGGTCTACCCCAACGGTCATCGGTTCTAAGGCTAATACTGCTGATCCATTGCCACTTCGACTTGCTTATTCTGTGAGCTTTATCGACAAAGTCAAAGTCAAATCATTTATTTCAAATAGGCACATAAAAGGCAGTTTTGAATGTCAAAATTTATAAAAAAAATAGAGTTGATTCTAGTTGGCCCTTCCAAAAGGTACTTTCGAATGTAGAAGAATGCGCAAGAAACTCCAGCCTTACTCTTTTAAAAAGTTTTTACAATATTTGTGTACATGAATTATATAACTATACTAGCTTCAAATCGCGGCTTCGCCCGCGTGGATGTCGGAAATTATCCTACGGGAACGTGCTACTCGGAGAAAAGGTAGGCCTATCTCCTTCCCCAGGATGCCATCTATCTCCTTGCCAGATTTTATCGAGATCCGTTCAGTGGTTTTGGCGTGAAAGGTAACATACGGACAGAGTTACTTTTGAATTTATAATATAAGTATGGATGTGAAGACGATGAAAACTTTGGTTGTAGCCATATTACTGCGGGACAATAGGTTTTTTTCGCGTCCTGAGAATCAATCAGCGATCACCACACATGATTTTTTTTGGGGCGATAGCTGGCTTTTTAACACAGTAATTTGTTACTATTACTGTTACTTCTGGGCTTTATCATCCCATTACTGGGCAAAGGCCTTTCCTCATGACTTCCAGTACTTGCGATCCAGGGCTAATATGGACCAGCTCGCCGTCCGGTAAGGACCAGGCCCTGGCCGACGACAAGTTGTGTTCCACGCGCGCCTCAAAGAGATGTTAGCACACATTGACGGAGTCCGTTAGGGCCGATGCCTGGATCGCGGGTTTCTCTGAAATCAAATCAAATCAAAATATTTTATGTCACATCAACCAACATGGGCACTTATGAAACGACAGAAGCTAGGTGCACGGTTCCAATTGGTCGTTTCCTATGGAGCAGAGCCGGCAAGAAACTCCACGGTTACTCTTTTAAAAATAAGGGGCTTTTACAATGTTTCAAATTAGTGTTGATAATGGGAAAGGGTTACCGTGGCCTTGGCACACAGGCAACTGAAGGAATACGGGTGGGTTTTAGTTAGTAAAAGTCTGACACGCCCTCCCGCTCTACCCAGAGCGGGAGAAGTTATTTGATGATTTTCCACCCAAAAAAAAAAGGGCTAATATGGACCATTGGTCGTTTCTTTTGTCCAGTAATATGTATACAAGTCTAACTTAGAAAGTGATCCTACCATGCAGTTTATATATCCACAACCTGGTCCTTTAATAACGAGTCCTTATGACCTTAAACCCCCGGGTCACGAAATCTTCAATTTGTAAAAAGGTACGACCGAAGTGCTAACATTACACTGTTTGAGTCAGCAGAATGGCGCGGTGGAAAGATTCTAACGCCAGTAATAATCGTAATAATAACATTTAGGGAGAACTTTATATTTTATCTGAATATCATCGAGCTGAGTGCAGAGAAGTTTTGTAGTTATTTCGCTGTTATTACTTGGATTTTACTTTGATAATTAGATATTATTTTCATGTGTTTCGAAAAGGTACATTTGAAACTAAAGACTTAAGTTCCCATTTTATGATATTAAAGAGTGAATAAATATTAATTACTAGCTGCGCCCCGCGGTTTCACCCGCAGAAATCTCGATCCCGCGGGAATATCGGGATAAAAAGTATCCTATTTCCTAATCCAGGTCATAGTCTACACATGTGCCAAATTGTATCCAAATCCGTTCAGCCGTTTTAGCGTGATTGAGTAACAAACATCCAAACATCCACATTTTCATATTTATAATATTAGTAGGATAGTAGGATAATTAATCGACTGCCTCGTTTGTGTAGTGGTCGCAAGCGATACTGCTGAGTGTGAGGTTGAGCCTGGGTTCGATTCCCGGGTCGGGCGGTGTTATTGGGTTTTTCATCTGTTCTCAGTAGCAGCCCTGTCAGGATTTGTCCCCGGTTGATGGCAATATGCTCGCCCCCTATTACATGGGACTTAAACATAACTGGCGAAATGTGGGTGTACTATAGGTACACGTCTGTCTAACCCTTCGAGGAATACTTGCGTGATGTTATGTTATGTGTTACACAATTTATAATTTTAAAATAATAAAATTATATTACAATTACTGACGAAGTAATAGGCTAATAAGATATAAAGCCCTCGTCTGTATTAAAAATTTCTTCAAAATAACTATTTCAGCACAGCTAATCCCTATTTTTAATAACATTCAGGCATAATATTAGACAAATGCCTACTGCTCTGTTTAAAATACATAAACAACTATATCTCATAGACAAATGCTATTTTAAAACCATATCGGATTTTTTAAATGACCGCAATTCATTAAATAGATTCCTATAATTACGACATTTTCACAATTTGACCCTCAAATCTGTAAAAATAATACTTTCCCCTTTTTTAATTAGCATTAGGATTAAGTTATTAATTTCATAATTTGTTGTGTATACCCAAATCTTTTTATTCTAAACCAGTAATATGTTGTTTTGTACGCCATAAATGACAAAACATGCAGATCTACCTGTTATTTTAAGACATTGTACATATTATTTGATATAAACTTATGTTTTACAATAAATATATTCTATTTTATTTTATAAGGATCACTGGCTGGATATTTTCATGAATACCTTATTACAAATATTGCAGTTACAGTAAAAGAATATTACAGACTTACGTCACCCTTGGGTTCTGACCGTCTGTCTGTCACGAGCTTTTATAAAACTTAAATCAAATTGAAGTCGCGTCTGTGATTGTGAAATAAATGTGCTTGTGTCTAAGCATTTTTCGTATTATTTTCAAGATTTCAGCGGCTGCTAGCAATGTGACTTTCACAATGTCATTTCTATTTTCAGAGCTATCTAAGATATAATTTACTTACGGTAAAGGATACTATCGGATAGCATGTATTATACATATTTAATCGAACCTCCCCAATTTCCATTATGCGTTACTAAAAATATTATTGATCACTCTAATATCATAATTGCGCCTCTTTTTGTGAACCTCAAATAATTTTTATTTTGGGTTCTTAGAACTACTAAATAGCTAATAGTAGCTAGTAACTGCAACCAATTTGGATGTAGTGCTCACCGGTCGCTGCCACGGCATTGCTCGCTACGCTCACTGGGCTTGCGCGTGGTGGGTCACAGTTCTAACCCGACCCGTTTGATTGGGGTACCCTAGCTTAGTTACTGCGACCAACTGCAAAAAAAAGTCCAGACCGTAAAAAGAGGATCAATTATTTAAAAAAGTGTGCATCATTAGAAGCGCACTTTTTTTTCAGAGATCCCTTTGTTTAAAAAAGTGTCTATTATTAGAAGGTCAAAAAGATTTTAGAGGATCAGTTAATATATTTTCTATATCGCATGGGGAACCTGGACTCAAAAGTCAGGATTCGCCAAACGCCTAAGAGAGAAGAGGTTTTTGTCCTGCAAAGAGAAAATAAAAGGCATTATTTTACCATTACTTATTACGTTATTCACACACTTATTACATTATTGCGTGACAGAGCTTGGTATCCTTCGTTTAAATATATTTTCTTCGTATTCTTTCCCGGCTCATTGCTTGGGGCGCATTTCTAAGAAAACTGGTCCTTTAGTTAATACGGCCATTTTCTTCAACAATAATAAGGTAATTCTCCGTATGTATCTTTAATGTTACGCCTCAATACACAAAAGGGTTGGGCAGTTATATTAGAACTTTTTAATCTTTACGTCTCGTCAAATGTAGATACATACATAAACAAACTCACGCCTTTTCATGGAGGTGGGCAGAAACTACAGACCGCCACCTGCTACGATCCTTACATACTCCTATTGCTTCGTTTACGTTCATACATCTGGGGGCCTACTCTTTACCCGTATCTTCAATGAAGATACGGGCCCATCCGAAAGGAGTTTGGAACTTTGGAGTGAACCCTACACCCTATTAATTAAATTTTTCGGACAGGTAAAAACACA
The DNA here is from genome assembly GCA_917490735.1 of Dryobotodes eremita. Classification (NCBI taxonomy): domain Eukaryota; kingdom Metazoa; phylum Arthropoda; class Insecta; order Lepidoptera; family Noctuidae; genus Dryobotodes; species Dryobotodes eremita. The sequence continues at coordinate 17,613,830 of OU823263.1, forward strand.
TCGGGAGTAGGACAACAGTCACATCGTGGTGTCATTCATTCGCAAGTCGGGCCCCTTTCTAATCTTATGTCCGTAGGTGATACGGAGTAGGGAACGCCCGTAACGTAGACCGAAACTACGGATTTCGTGCTTAGAGAGTACACCCCCAGGTCATTAACGCACGCCGGTTGCGAGTACTACGCACCTGACCTTTCTGAAGAACATCACCAATAAGGGCACTGTTTACATTATTTATTTTATTTAAAAAATATTTTGAAATTATAAATAGGTACATACTTCACGATATAAAGTCGCAGGCGAAGTAAGAAATGGATACAATTATTATGTAATTAAAAATTATCGTATATGTAAACTTATTTGACGTGAACTTGGGTAATTACCTAAGTAGCATTCGGTCAATTCCACAGTAATTCAGTTTAGAAATAACTTGTGATTACAGAATTCGAAAGGAGGCACTTAATAATAAATACCACTCCTACTAATAATACTAATACTATTATTAAACTCTCCTATCACTGTATGCTGGAAGAGATTTCTTTAGAAATAAGCATCACCTTTGTACGTATATTTCTGTTCCTTTCTTCCTGTCTGTTTATTTGTGTGTACATAAATGGTTAAATAAATAAATAAATCATGAGCAGAATATAAAGATATGAAAATAAGACTATTTATTACCGACTTCAAAAAAAGGAGGAGGTTCTTATGTCGTCGGAATCTTTAATTTTGAATGTATGTTCCTCGATTAGGTACTCAAAGACGGCTGGACCGATTTTGACAATTCTTTTTTGGTTTCCAGGTGGTACTGTTGTCATCAAGTTCGGATCTGATGATCCTGAAGAAATCGAGGGAAAATTTTCAAATATAATAGGCACACCTATAGCGATTTGGGTATTTTTTTGTGGTGGTTTCAACTAAAAAGAGACAATTAAAAACTGTATTACAAAAAAAAAAGAAAAAATACTTTAAAAAAAACACTACAAAGTGAAAATACAAAACTAAAGACACCGACTTCCGAAATTAAAGTTATTTTTTACTCTGTAGTGTTTTTTTGGATGACGGTTTTTTTTTTCTTTTTGTAAAATGTTTTTTTGTATGTTACACATAAAATGCCTTAAGGGTAGTGTCGTAGTAGCTAGGTTTATCCATTAGCCAGAAATAAGAGAAAAGTGAAGTACCTAGGCCAATTAACGCAATATATTTCAATACTGATGTTTGTCAGAAAGGTCAGGTGCGTAGTACTCGCAACCGGGGCGCGTGTATGACCAGCGGGTAATTGCGTAACACACTAACAGTAGGATTAGCTTTCAATTTGACAGTTCAACAACATTCATTGCGTTATTTATGTTGTTAAGCAGACAAATTTTTCAAAACATATGAAGCAATGGATTAGCAATAGGCTTCAAAATTATTCAGATTGTGATAGATAGTGTGTTACGCAATTAGGGTGCTGATGTACGAACGTAAACGAAGCAAAAGGAGTATGTAAGGGTCGAAGCAGGTGGTGTTCTGTAGTTTCTGCCTACCCCCATGGGAAGAAGGCGTGAGTTTTTAAATGTATGTATATTTATGTTTTTCACTAGTTTAAAAATCATAGAGCTACGCATTCGCGTCGCATTTAGAACTTGGTTATTATAATATATCCATGATATCGTCATAACATAACATGACGCCTGTAATCCCCGGAGGGTTAGGCAGAGGTGTACTTGTAGTATACCCATCCGATATCTTCATATCGAGCCCAAATACGTTCAACCACCCGTGACTCCAAAGGAAAGCTCAAGCTCCATCAAGAAGGTTGCGATTGGCCTCATTTTACGCTTGAAACTATAGAAGTACACACGGCTACATATATTATCAAGAAAAAGAAATAAAATACGTTTATTTGCGGTAAATATGATGCAGAGAAAAACACACATACACAAAAAAGACCGAGTTGGAGGAGAATATGCGTCACATTCACGCAAAACGGTAATCGCTCAGCATAATGCTACGACCCTATGCGAGACAGAGCCCCAGCGCTGGTTTTCAGCGATAGCCGGCATTGACTTGATGACGTCAACCAGTGCAGCATACGAAAATAAGAAATAAAATAAATGCACTATACCTAGTTCTAAATGTTTATATAAACATAATATTTATAAAATGGTTACATTCCGGGGAACGACTCATGCGCCGCCGGCCTTTAATAATCTGTGCGCGCAGCTGTCATAAAACTGCTTGAAATTTCGACATACAAAAGTACGGAAATATTATACAATGCAAGATCAGCCTATACTGGAGTCGTATTGACGTGTAGCCGTGTACCCGTGTGTACAACTCATAAATTATTGTTTACGAAAAACAACGTTTTGAAACACGCCTCATTGGCAATACTAACAAGGACTCACAGAAGAAAATCTAAGCATAAAAACTTGACAGAGTTTTCCCCACACGACAAGGCAAAAGAAAGCACATTGAAAACGCTTGTACAAAAGAAGCGATTTAAGAAAAAACTCGCTTTGTTCCGCGACTGACAAAAAAAAACATGGAAACACGAGTGTTCTCACTTGTTTGCGTCTAAACGAGGCTCCGGGCAAAAAAAATACGAAGCCATGTTTTTTTCCACGGCCCCGTTTGCTAAAGCACACTGTTAACAGTCATTTGTTTCGTTTAGAAGTCGACGAGTGCCTGAAGGATGCTCTGCCGAAAAATCTTATTAAATGTATTTCGTCCAAATATGTTTGAGTTAGGAGCACTGTGCGCGTTGGAGTGAAGTGTAGTAGTTTTTTTTTGGACTCGTTGAAGAAGTTTCTGTGAGATTTGTTTGGTGAAATGTATTTTATTTTGATTATAAAGTTTTTATTTTTCCATGGAAATGATTTTTCTGAAAAGAAAATTTCACCAGTGTAAAGATATAACATAACATCACGCCTGTAAACCCCGAGGGGTTAGGCAGAAGTGTACCTAATAGTACACCTACGTTTCGCCAGTAATGTTTAAGTCCCGTGTAATAGGGGGCGAGCTTATCGCCATCAACCAGGCACAAATCCAGACTCCGGGCTGCTACTGAGAAATTTCCGATCGAAAAACCCAATAACACTTGGTCCGACCCGGGAGTCAAACTCAGGACCTTATGCTCAGCAGTAGCGCTTATGACCGCTAGACTAATGAAAGAAAACATATCAAAACTCGTATTCAAACGCAAAGCATTTATTTCAAATAAACCAATTACAGGCACTTTTGAATTGTCAAGGGGTCGGTCAGTCAGAAAGATGAAGCTAGTTGCCTGTAGCGGTATCTGCATCGCCACATGCGATCTATGCGTCACACTGACGTCACGCAAAATCCTGCATCGCGCAAGCAGAGTTTACCGCGCAACCAGCATATATAAAACGTCCCGACATCAAACGTCGGGCAGTTGCCCACCAGACACGACACCCGTCTAGTCGTGGGATCCTCCCTTTTCTACGGAAGTATGAGTGAACTTTACACACTGTTCTTCATATCTCTATATGCCCATTCCAAAGCGTAGTACGAACCTATGGAGAAGAACAGGCAAGAAACTCCACGGACACTCTTTTAAATCAAAATATTGTTACAAAAAATTGGTTACATCATTCATATTGAAATTATACATGTGAGAACGATGTAGAAAGACGTGCACGTTAAAAGCGCCCGGAATTAAAAAGATAAAAACTATTCCAAAATTAAAACAAGCCGTGGCAGCTAAGAGATGACCAGTCCCTACTGACGGCGCCCGTTCTCGAACATGTATGGATCAGCACCATTCAGCTCAACTATTCAGAAGGGAACTTAATGATCCAAAACACACGCCACCACCAGCGAGATATTTAGATATTTGAACAAAATGTCCGCTGTAATCTTCATCCATAAATTATCCTTACTGGATATACATCAGTATTAATTATCTCCATAAGTACATTTATACCTACTGATAAAGCAACAGGTAATATAAGACATAATTCTCCTTTATTAACTAATTACTTCTTAGGTAATACTTTTGTTACTTAATTAAGAATACAACAGCTGGCTCAGTCCTACGAATGGTATCTAACTAATTATCGAAGGTTTTCTGGCTAAATAGACGCGTTTCTGTTAGGACCAAGACTTCTTTAATAATGATATTTTTCTTGTATGTATCTTGGGCCACTTTTAGTGGTTGAAATTATATTTTTATGTGTCTAGAAGCCACTAATTGGTCTCTAGTGATCGGTAAGATCGATCGCAATAAAAGTTTTAAGAATCGAATTGCGTACAAAAGGACCAACTATTTTTTCAATAAGTATTTGAAGGTCAAATTTATTAGTCCAAAGTTGTCTACTCTTGAAAGCACCTGAGAGCTAGGGAAAACAATGACACCATTCTACACACCTTATATATCTTGATGTATTATGTCTTTCAGCGTCATATCCAAGTGTCATACACTTTTTGATTCCCCAAAGTGGCTCAGATATCAGCCATCTTATAAAAGCATCTATATTTCTCAATTCTCTGAGGGAAAACAGCGATCTATATCTATGTACATAATAAAATGTAATGGCGTCTTATTGATCGTATATAAGATGGTGTATGAAGCGATTTTCCTCCAGTTTACTCCGATACGATCGTAGAAGCTGCCATTTTAAATCGAGCGTGCGTTATTGCAAGATTGTTGCGCTATTACAGCTGGAAGACACATTTCGTCCAAATTGTTTCATACCTTATCTTAGAGCAGGCAAGCTTTAAATGTAACTATTTAAGTAACTATTGTTTTTTGATACTTAGTAAACGAACGTTTCAATCGATAACAAGAATTCTCGACTCGAAGGACCAGATTTTGTTAATCCAAGCCAAACCTGTCTGAGCTCACCCACCTAAGTGCCTATTAATTTCACTGACTTACAAAACTGTGACAAAATCGTGTTTTCCTCACGAAAATAAAATACCAACTCCTATTTATTCAAAAGGCTCGCACAGGCACGCAGAACCACACAACTAAGGGCCCCGAAATTCCTACAGAAACTCTCTTCAAGGGCATACCCCATTGCCCTTCATATCTTCAACTCTTCCACATCTAAAGGACCATTACCGTCTCGCAACAGCCCTTTACAAGTGCAAATATTATTTTTATTTTCATTTAATTGTGGGCCTTGCCCCGTTGTTGCCGAAAGTTCTCGTAACGACTGAACTTGCAAACGGTCTCCCGACACTTAAGTTGATTTAAGTAATTTCGCAGTTGCCTTGTGAATTTGGAATGCGACGGACGTCGGTGTGGTGATAAAAGTGGCTTGGAACCTTGTTACTTTGAGTGGTATTTGCATTGTTGTAGGGGTAGTGGTTGTTTTTGAGTTAAGCTGTTGAGTATGGGTCATTTGAATTTTAAGATCATTGAAGTGATCTACTCTTCATCCATAGTATAATGTTATAAATGCAAAAGAAACTCTGTCTATCTGTCTGTATTTTACTTTTTAACGGCTGAACGGATTTGGATGAAATTTGGTACACGGACAGGCCATGACCTGTGTTAGGAGCTTAGGACATAAGATACGTTTTATCATGATAGTACGTTCCCGTGGGAAAATATCTGACATACACGCGGGTGAAAGCCAAAGGTTACTGCCTATACCCCTGTTGATATGTAGAGCAATTATATTGATCTCATTATGTGACTTGAAGCGAGAATTTCTTTTACGATCGATACATACGATTTAGACGTTATACAGGTTGAGTTTTTAAACTAAGATTTCGAGAATATTGAGATCTCGATCTCATGTTCGTGAACGGGCGCCGTCAGTAGGGACTGGTCATCTCTTAGCTGCCACGGCTTATTTTAATTTAATTTAATATTTGAATTATTACGGACGCTTTTAACTGTTTGCATCGTTCTCACATGCATAATTTCAACATGAATGATGTAACCAATATTTTGATTTAAAAGAGTGTCAATGGAATTTCTTGCCCGTTCTTCTCCATAGGTAACTACTACGCTTTTGAATGGGCAACTAGCTTCATCTTTCTGACTGACCGACCCCTTGACAATTCAAAAGTGCCTGTAATTGGTTTATTTGAAATAAATGCTTTGAGTTTGAGTTTATTATCGTTTGGTCCATAGAAAAAAAATTATATTCATCATTGTCTTTCCCTTATTCCAATTTATTTGCGTTCGGCGCTTCTCTATTAGTGGTCATCTCGGTAGTTGAGATCTATATAGAGTGACTGGTAATTAGTGACCGATACTTAGAATAGAATAAATTAATAAAATAATAAAATCTATTGGGGCGATTGGAGTCATACGCTTGGTAAATAAATCAAAAACGTTTCTTTGGAAAAGTTGTTTGGAAAGTCAAATAAATCAGAAGACATCTTTTGTTGGACAAAGATCTCTCCCATAATTATTGATTTATTTTATTATTTATGTACATACAGTAAAATAGATAAAGATATGGCATTTTAGTATTAAGTACAAAGGTACTGCTTATTTCTTAAGAAATTTCTTCCAGCAGACCTGCGAAAGGAGAAATGAAAAAGAAATGTAGACAATAGTGTGTGTGAACAAGAAGAGAAGAATTTGATTTGTGACGTCTTAGTTAATGTCATAAAAATGATCGATTTTGTTCCTTTAGCAATAATTGTCACCGGCTCATACTTATTTTGTAACAGCATATTGCCGAAGTGAAATTAACCACTAATAGAATCTATGCAATTCCAAACTATCTGTCCCATAACAACGATCTACCCCGATTCGGATCCAAAGACCAAATTAATAATACAAGAACTGCCCCACAGGGTACATTGAACTCCAAATAGCTTACAACTTGTATCTCAACTTACCCCGGGAGGACAACAAGCTCTCTAATTGAGGACATACCTCTGAGGTCCCTTTAAAACTAAGTTTAGACATGTAACTAAATAATCCAGGGACATTCAAATATATAATTTAACGCTTCGAATAATCTCTTAATTAAAGTTTATTTGTAATAGAGAAATAAGTCGCTCTCCTAAACTGAACTTTATTTCTTGGTCTCCAGGGTAGCATGAAGTTGATCTTGAATTGTTTATGAGTTTGGATTTAGACGTTTCACGTAACTGCCGTGTGGTCACCCTGAGTGTCGTAAAAGAATTTGAAATGATTTCAGACATAAGAATAGCTTCTTCCTTTATTGTACTTTGTGACAACGACATTGCTCTTAGCACGTATGAAAGGTATATATAACAGAACATAACGCCGGTATGCCCTAAAAGGTTAGGCAGCGGTGTACCTAAAGTAAAGCCACATTTCGTCAGTTACGTTGAAGTCCCATCTAATAGGGAGCGAGCCTATTGCCATCTACCGGGCACAAATGCAGACTCCGGGCTGATACTGAGCAATCACTGATGGAAAAACCCAATAAAAATTTGCCTGACCTGGAAATTGAACCCAGGACCTTAGCCTCAGGCTCGCTAGACCAACGAGGCAGGAAAATAAAAGAAATTTCCTGTACAATAAGATGTTGGCTGGAACAAAAGATTATTCAAGGACAGTGGACTCATCTAGTTAGAAGGGAGAGATAATAAAAATAAAAAAAGTTTATTTAGTAAAATCATTTATTTATATATTTAACCATTTATGTACATACTTATATAAACAGATAAGAAGAAAGGAACAGAAAAATACGTACAAAGGTGATAAGTATGGGTTATAAACAATTTTTTTTTATTGTATCCTCCTTTTAGGCAGATAGTGCCAGTATTAGGAGGGTTCGGTCTTCCATAGCAAGGCGTGTTATATAAAAGCAAAACGTATAATTTTTATGCAAAAACTACATAAATTAACATTAACTTAAATGAAATCAAATGTGTGTATGAGTGGGTGTATGTGTGTGAGTATATATGAGTGAAAGTGTAGCCTGTAGGTGTGACTCACATGAGTGTGAGGGTGTGTATGTGTCAAGGTTTATGAGGGCCTCCAATGTTTAGCAACAGAATGGATTCATTCGACTCAGCCTTTGGCAAGCTCCTGTACTGAAGTTGGTGCAAACCACTTGGTGCTACGTCACATTGGTCGTTGGTCCTTCTAGTCAAAGCTCGCTACCACTATAATTTGCAGAATCTTCAAGGTATGTCATTCACACCAGATCTTTTTGAAGTGAAAACTTCTTTAGGTAAACTTTGACTTTTTGAATGAACGAAACTGAACTGTCATGCTCGGGTTAGTGACGCTGAATCGAGTATACTCGACTCCATTCGGTCGATGACGCTGAAATCGCGTAGATACTCGGCGCTGAATCGCGTATACTAGTCTTCAGTCATAACTTTTCTGTTCTATCGTGCGGTCATGAGCACCCACCTTTTTTTGTTACGTTTTTTTAATAGCTAGCCGATCGCCATTATTTTGGCTAACACAGGATTGATTAATCAAAATCTTGTCGCAATAAAGGGGAAGCCCATACCATTAATTCCGATTCGAAATAAAACATCCCCCTATCGCACAAAAGTCGAATTAACACGGACATTAAAATTCAAATAATTGCGTGCCGTACTTTATCAAACGAATGGATGCGAGGAGCTAATTTATATTTCATCCCTCCGGATGAAAAACACGTCGAAAATCCCGTTAAAAATATACATATTACATGTTTAAGAATCATTTTTGAAGAGCTTTATACATATTTGACTGGCTCCCCCTAAGGTTATCAATTTTTACCGACTGTGATGAAAAAATATGGGTACTGAGTTTTAAATCAGGTATTGTGTTTATTTACATATATGTCGTTGTGTTTAAAATTATATGTATCAATGACTCAATCAATATTATAGGTACAGTCTAATAAAACAAGTAATATAATTAAAAGCCCTTGGAAGAGAAACGGCTAAGTGCCAAAGTTGTCAGCCTTTGATTTATTTATTATTTATTTATTTATTTATAGTTAATTAAAACGGCACAGGTCCAATTACATTAATTAACATAGAATTATAAAAATTAAAACAAAAATTAAAATTGATAAACTGCACAGTGATAATTTGCCTTTGAAAATCTTTTAATTACTCATTCATCATTGCCTTCGTCTTTGATTCATCTTTTTTCCTAGAAGCACCTATAAAATTAAAGGTATCCTTTGCTTCGTAATACTAAGGTATCCAAGCGTACCAATCTCTCTCATTGTTTCTTGACCAAATATTTTATCAATCAGTGGCGTATCAATATTAATGCTTGATCAGCAGTGCAAACCCACCCTAAAAGGTATTAAGCCCACGATTGAAACAACAGCTTTAAGATATTCAAATAATCTTTGCCAATAACCGAATATTATTTACCTGAACCGATCTATCAAGGGTATCCCACAGGAGATCTTTTCTTAATAAATCCGAATCCCCTTTGTGTGCAAAACTTATTCGCCTCAGCTTGGTTTTAATAAAATTCCCAAGAAAAACTGGCTGTTATAATATTTCTGTAATATCTGAACGATAAACAGATGCTTATTGGACGAGAAAAACTCATAACTTGCAACTATTTAGCGGTTTTGCTCGAGTCTTTTGAACAAGAAGTGTTTTTAAAGAAAGAAAATAAAATTTGTTTATTCTGTTCTTTATTAGTGATCGATATTTATTCTGTATAAAAAGAACGCACTTTACCAAATAAATAGTCGCTCGCATGAGTAAAAGTCCTATTTTCCAAATTTTTTTTTTTTTTTAATGTTTATATTTTGAGATCCAATTATAATTGAATTGAATTAAATTTGATAATTATCAGAGAAACGACGGTTAGTGAAAAATGTAAAGAATCACGAATAGAAAAATGTAATTCTCCTAACTCAAATCAGCTAAAAAATGAGATAGGACTTTTAGTCATGCGAGCGACGAATTGATCAATCATCATTATCTTCATCATCATACAATTTGTTCATGTTTCTTTCTTTTTAATTTCTCGATGTTTTTCTCGACTACAATTAACAAAAATAGGACATCAAATGATAGTTTCATTTTGTTACTGGAAATTATGAGAATTCTTCTCTCGCCATCATCTGCCTAGTCTTTTCCCAACTATGTTGGAGTCTGCTACCAGTCTTACCGGATGCAGCTGAATACCGGTATTTTATATGAAGCGACTACTTTTCTGACCTCCACAACCCAATAAATGGGTAATACCTCTTGGTAAGACTAGTTGTCAGACTTTCGGGCTTCTGACGACCCGTAACGACTGTTAAAGATCCGTGGAAGACAGGCGGGATCAACTGCTTAACGTGCTTTCCGAGGACCGAAGGGGTCTTGGTATGTAAAGATGGTCACCCATCCACGGACAAGCGCAGCTTCTGCCAGAAGTAGGTACTGTAACCGTTATGTCCCGCACTGTCAGCTCTCCAAGTTGATCCTCTGTTCTGTTCTTATCTTCGAAATATTAAATAGTGTTAAATAGTGTTAGTTATATATTAAATAGTGTTAGTCAAATAGTGCTAAAAACCTCTACAGTACATTCAAGTATTTTCAGGCCCTCTTGCGCGTTCATGAGTTATCCTAAATAACTCGGAGTTAACAGCTAACTCAGGGTTAATCAAATAACACATCTTGCGCCACCAAGAGTTAGAGGTAAACTTAGAGTTAAACTTTTAAATATTTAACCCACCGATATGGGAGAGTTAAGTCGCTAAACTCTGGATTAGTGTTAGTAATGTCAAAATAAATTGACGTTATGAGGTACCGCTGATAAATTATATTGTTCGACGTTGTACTAAGTGAAAAATTGGTACTATAATAGCAGGCAATATATTCATGAACTCATGAAAAAATAAATACGAATTATAAAAACCTTAAAACATATTTTTCCATACATGACATCTCCGTCAATTAATAAACTAAATCTCCATGGAAACCACATACAATACTATTAAAATGGAATGTCATGTTATAAAATTCAAAGACAAGAAAGTATTACGTATTGTAAGGTAGTGTAAAAGAGATGGGTATCCAATTTCCGTTAATTGTTCGTTAATTAATTGTTTGGTCGGATTACTTATTAAGGCAAAGACATTGCAATTTTATTATAAATTTCGTCCATTGAACTACAATGTTCCCTACTCAAAAAACACAAATATCAGGTTTATTAACCCGGAGTTACTTTTTAGTGGCGCAACGCGAATTAAGAGTTAAAATGTTTATTACTTAACTCCGAGTTTACAAACACTACATTTATTCATTTAACCCGACTAAACGCGCAAGTGGGCCTTAAGGCTATTTAAATACACGTCAAAACAGTTAGGACTGTTGACTCATCATGGAATTTGGGATCCCAAGGGATTATTTAGCACGACAAGTTCAAACAGTATATCAGGGACATTATCTTTGAACTAATCTCATTCATTGGACTCATCAAAGAGGGTCAGAAGTAGTAAAAGCACGGGACGCCGTAAAGATACGGCAATCTTTTGTGCCACGCCTGATGATACAGGGGCGTTGACGCCGTGACCCTCTGGCTAATTACAGACCTTGACACTGCCGACGTGTGAACTTTTCAGCGTAGGCTTTTGTATACTTTTTTAAAGGTTTTGGTGAGTCTAGGAATAGCTGGTGCATCTGCACTCGTATAGGCAAGAACTAGATCATGCTGTGGTGGAAAAGATAGCCAGTCAGTAAGGCAGTCGAAGGGGATATCTGTCCAAAATCTTAATGTTTAATGCGTTGGTCATTTTGATTTTTGGGCATATCATAAAAATTTGTCAGTCCACTGTTAGGTCTGAGAGCAGTGGTAGCCTAGTGGTAACGGCCGCGACTTATGAGTTGTAGGTCGTAGGTTCGAACCCAGACAGGCGCTTTATTTTGTGTAAATTATTTCATCACGACTGCTCTCAAAACGGTGAAGGAAAAACATCGTGAAAAACCGGCATGTTCTAGAATCAAAAATTTGAAGACATGTGACATCTACCAACCCGTATTGGGCTTGCGTGATAGATTACGGCCCAGTGCCACTCAAAAAAAAGAGGAGGATTTTTTTTTTTTTTTTTTGGTAAATCTTCAAATGACCTCTCCCGCTCTGGGCGGAGCGGAAGGGCGTGTCAGACTCTTACTGACTAAAACTCACCCATGTTCCTTCAGTTGCCTGTGCGCCAGGGCCACGGTAACTCTTTCGAACAATCCGCGACCCCGGCAGGCATTGGACCTATCGGACCCCGTCAATTATGCTGACATCTAAAGAGATGTCAGCATAATTGAGGCGCGAGTGGACTAACGCATGTTTTTTTTTAATTTATGTTAATAAAGAGCACAACACAAACGTACCGTCCTAAACCCTTATGGCCATAAAACTAATTTCATTTCAAGCTGTAAAATGTTATATAATACATAGTTTATTTCGCCATTAATTTAATTAAGACGTTTGCAAGCTCTCCCTTTAATTAAACGGGCTTATTTAAATGGTTTATTTATTTATCAGTTATAACGAGGACTGTTTTAAGCTTCTTATGAAGAGGAAGTGGCTCCTCCTTACTGTTGGTACAAAGAAGGATTGTGCTGGATCGATATTGTAGAGGATAAGATTTTTTTTTTTGTATTCCGTGTCTATTATTTCATACTAGCTTTTGCCCGCGGCTTCGCTCGCGTTAATTTAGACTTTGACTATAAATTCGGGTTATAATTCAATCATGGTTCGAAAGACTCGTGGCGCTATCTATTATCATAAGAACGTTATTGTTGTTTTCCTCGGGAACAGTACTTTTTTGCGGGATGTAAGGTACCTTATGTCCGTTTCAATACACCTGACAACATACGTGCAAAATTTCAGGATGATGGGTTCGGTGGTTTAGGCGTGAAAAGGTAACAAACAAACAAACAAACTTACTTTCGTATTTATAATATTATATATAAATATATATATATATAATATATACCCACTGAACACTTTTACACTGAACTTTATTTTAACCCAGTACCTTCAGATAGGAGAAGAAACGATTTGGTTTGTGCTAACTCTCAGACTAAACATGCTTTTGCTAGTCGATTTTATTTATTTTTAGGACCCTACTTGTATAACCAGTTTAACAGAGTGCTAAAGATTTATAGTTTAACTTATAATAGGTGTAATTTACTAGTACAGGAATATTTGGCAAAACTTAATGATGCAGACACGGAAAAACTACTAGAGATTTTAAAATAAAATTTCTATCTACCTACTCAAATATAAGTCTCTTCTTTTACCTAATTTATAATAGTCTCCGTTTTATCTACTTTCATATTATTTGCTAATTTATTTAAACATAAATATATCTTACATAATCTAGTTTTATAATAATATAATCAATTAGTTACTATTTAAGTCATTGAAAATATTATGTCTACTTTCAATTAAGCTTTTAATAAATTTATTGTTGTCATCTTTTTAAATGCTTGATATAAATAGATGGCCTGAAACACAGGTTTTATAAACCTAGATCAGGCAGGTCTACATTACAGTTAGAATTAAAATTTTCCTCGATTGTAATTAATGTAAATCATAATTTTATTTTATACTTGAATAAATTTATTATTATTATTATTATATATATATAGTGAGGATAGGAAGTTAGGATACGTGACATGAAAATGTTAATCCATACTAATAATATAAATTCGAAAGTAACTCTGTCTGTATGTTACCTTTACACGCCTAAACCACTGAACGAACTTCGATAAAATTGGTAAGGAGATAGATGCATCCTGGGGAAGGACATAGGCTACTTTTTGTCCCAGTAGCACGTTCCCGTGGGATAAATTCCGCCATTCCTTTGCGTGCGAAGCCGCGGGCAGAAGCTGGTATACAATATATACCAACACTAACTATTTAAAGAAAGAAAGATTTTTTTTTATTGTACACAAACAAAACGCAGTATACATAAATCTATTATAGACAAAATACATACATTTAGGATGGTGTGGATGACCGAAATAAGGATTCTTCACTTCTTCAAAACTTCTTTAATTAATTTTAAAAAACTCTTCACAATCTTAACGTCTTGTTCGTCTTATAGCTCGCTCGCCATCTTTCTTCTTCTCCCTCCCACACATTCTCTCATTCACTCATCGTTGCATTCATACTTATATTTTCTTAAAATTATGATGCTTTCCAAATTAACTTTCTACATACACTAATAAAAAGTAGTCAAAAGCCTCGTACTCAAAACGTTAAAAGTTTGATAATATTGTCTATTGCTATTGTTGCTATTGTTTATTTGCACTAGGTACTAAATTAAATGACTAACTAACTATACAAATAAATACAAAAGTAAAATGACACTTAAGCGTATCCGCATCGCTGTCATCCGGAAACGTGCCCAGAAGACAGGCAACAATGCCACGTTGATTGGCAATGCTAATTCACTGGCCAAAGAACATAGTTATTATAGTGAACAAAATAATGTCTTGTTAAGGGCGAATGTTGAAAACATTTGCAAAAAGGGACACGTATGAAAACACCACTGGAGTCTGCTTGTTTGTCACAGTCAACTTAAATTGACATAGTGCCAGGCACATGACATATTTCAGTTTTGTCGTTTTTAGCAACGGATTGGAAAACTCTTTGATATGTAACTCTTTGAATGAAAGGGTTCTCGGTAGCAGCCCGGATTTGTGCCCGGTTGATGGCAATAGGCTCGCCCCCTATTACTTGAGACTTCAACATAACTGGCGAAGTGTGGGTGTACTGTAAGTCTCTGCGTAACCTTTCGGGGATTACAGGCGAAATTTTATGTAACTCGCGATGATTTTCTCAGTAATTATTATTATGACACTGTAAAAACACATTGGTCAATATTTTGGCGCACATTTTTCTGTATAACTTCTATCCATCAAATGAGCTTTTGGCCAGTTTGTCTTCATTCCCCATAATAACAACCGGATCAGCAGTCACCCCACTACATTTGATCAATATCTCGACAGAGTAACGAGCTTATTATACGAGTATTAACTAAGCAAGCGTGCACTTGGCTAGTAGGTACTTAACACCCCTCTCCTCCCAATTAAGAGGTATTAAGGCACTACCCCTGCACACCCCTAGTTTTAGCTCACTAAATTAATTTTAGCTCCAATTTACATAGAAGCGTCAAAATTTTACGTCGTGTGCACTTTATGAAATATGTTCTTGAGTCTGTCGTTTTGTCGGTCAATCACCAGCGTTTTGTTGGCTGGTTGCCCGGGTTCTGAGACCCTCAGATAAAGCCTCTATAGGTATTGATTTGATAAAGTTATTTATTAAAACTAGGCTTTTTGACCGAGCGATCGCGAGGCGTCTCCGTTTCAGCTTGGGCAAAAATGCTTTCATATTTCCGGATGTCCGGCTGTTCTCCTCTACAGGTCGCATTTCTCAACCGATTCTCGTGAAACTTTGTGAACACGTTTGAAAATTACATGGATGTTTTTTGTCGAATCAGTTTATTGAGATTTTTCAAAATGGCGGAGATATGGGGTTTGAAAACGTAAAAAAATTACATATTTCAGCCTTTTCTCTCGCTCTTTACGCGCGCTTTTTGTTTTAAGAAGCACGGTGAACATTTATTCAGTTTTAAGCTATGCAAAGACAGACTCGCGAGGTCTACAGCTCACAAAGCCACTAGTTTTAATAGTGAGATTTGACGTTCTTCTCCATAGGAATCTACTACGCTTTGGAATGGGCAATTAGCTTCATCTTTCTTACTGACCGAGTCTTTGACAATTCAACGGTGCCTGTAAATGGTTTGATTGATATAAATGCTTTGAGTTTGATATGAATACCACAATCGGATAGATAAACATTGTTTTTTTTTTCAGAAATCAGGTTTTGAGAATAACACTAACGTGTGAGTTTGCATATAGAAATTAAAGTGAATTATTATTGACCATCATGTGAGCATATAATATTCCTTTGCTTGTAACTCTCAACTTGTATCAACATACTTGCATGGTTCAGGCAGCCGAAGAAGCGAATTTGTGTGCAAATATTTCTCTATTTACCTCCGTTTTCCACCAACATTATCAACATTTATTTTTTACTGTATTCAATAAAGCTTACCTTCTTCTACCAATTTACGCGGAGCTTATAAAAAAAAATAACCTACGTTTAGTTTTAGCTATATTTTCCATTCAGGGTCACAGTATTCGCGGATTAACTCGCACAGCATTTTAAAGGAGAAAATTCCGGAGGTATAAACAAATTCATACTTATCACGGAACGAGAGGCGTGACCCTACTTATAGGCTATCTTATCAGGAGGCTCTTCTCCAATAAAATTGTCTAAGCTTGTGAAAATCAATGAGTCCGTAAGCTAGGGATGCTTGTTTAAAAAATGACGCGGATTTTTTTTTCCGATATGGTTGCGGATATTTATTTGTTTCACTAATTACACTTTTTGAAGGCAATGTTGGGGTAGGCTTCTAGCATAATAAATTTTAAACGGACAACGGTTACAGCAAATGACTGTCATCAGTATTGTCATCACAATTAAAACTACTCGTGGAGTCTACTCTTCCAGGCATAGAAAAGGAAAAAAAAACGTGTGGCACTCGGGGACTGCCGCGGTAAAGCTATTGCATAGCATTTTGTATCAACTTATGCAATCTGCTTACGTATTCGTCCGATTTCGGAGCAGCTCGTCTCGATCCGTGCGAGCTTCGTACAGTCGTACCATATACATACACGTTAAGCGAACGCTCGGCCGAGCTACATGGTAGGCGGAGTGGGGGGTGTTAGGTTTTATTTTCGCTACGGAATTTCTTGATTCGGTCGCCGCGCTCAAAGCCCGCGATAAAAGCTATGCAATAGCTTAAAAACAATCTGCCTAGCCTTTTTCTATGTTGGGGTCGGCTTCCAGTCTAACCGGATAACCTCCACAACCGACACAACTTGGGTAATACCATAGATACAAGAAAGAAGGAGATATGCCCGGTAGTTCAAAATGTATTGGAACCCGGTGTCTCCAGTTTGCCCCTACCACGCGCCACTACTACACATGCAGTTCAGTAAAAGCAATATATAAGAAGTCACACACACACACACAGTCACACACTCGCAATTCATAAATCAGAACGTACTACACAATCAATTTTAAACCTTATTTCGTCAAGCACAGCGTGCATTTACCATGCACCGTACTACTTACTCACACAAACACGTTTGTCGTTATCGTTGTCCTGTGCAAAAGCAATTTATTTTACGTATACTCTAGTGATTGACTAAATTTGGAAAGTTATCGAATTTTTCATTGTTTAATGTACTAAAAAAAAATGGGGTCCTGAAAATAAAATTAATTAGAAAATATTGTATTATAAATAAACAAAATGTAGCTAAAAAAATATGAAGTAAATCAAAAAACTTAAATAGTATAAAAAAAATACCGGTTACGTTGGTTTAGGCTGTCATAGCGTATTGAAACAGTAGGTATTGTGGAACCGTTTTAACGGTTCCAAACGGGTTAAAACGGTTGACCAATTGAAAAATAAACTATAATAGCACTATATTCGTTGAGAAATCGACATTATTGTCGATAGCCTACGTTAGTAGATCTGCACAAGGATATCACTAACTCGCCGCAAGATGCAGCGGCCGTACCACGCGATGCATCCGCACGAATGAAGTATCGTTTTGTGATTTTTACATTGCTTGTCCAGTCACTTTGCGACATATTTAGGTAGTAGTTAAGAAGCAATGTATTTACTCCAAACATAGTAATAGTCGTTGGGAAATTTAAAAACAAATAACGTCCTCATTTTTGAAGTCGGTTAAAAATAACGTAGTAAAAGCAAGAAATATTTTATGATTTGTTGTTTTTCAAGATTTTAAAGACAAATATATTAAAGTACTTGTACTTAAAAATGGTGAGTGATTCCATGATTGACAAAGTTTTTGTTTTGGCTTCGGTTTTTACAAGAAAACACTGAACAACACGGCATTCTTATATTTTGTCACGATCACGGTCGAAAGCGCACTAGTTTGGGGAGACGGCCATTTGCCTGTGACATGAGCAGTTTGAACATTACGCGTGGACACAGACACGACCCCTTGCCACTTCACCTGTTTTTTTTTTGTATGGTAATACGCTATCCCTGGGTAAGACTGGTTGTCAGACTTTTGGGCAGTAACGACTGTCGAAAGATCCCCGAATGACACCAGGGACGAACGGCTTAACGTGCTTTTCGAGACACGGAGGGGTCTCGATATTTCATGGATGATCACCTCTCCACGAACCGACCGCGGCAAGAGTAGCTTAACCTTAAATCGACCCCGGTGGCTGTTATTATTAAGGCAGGAGCCCTTGCGTGGAAGAGTCAGAATGGTCATCCATTTAGTATCGATCGGGAAGCGTAGCTCTATCTAGCAGGTCGATTGATTTGCGATTTTTATACTTTGTGATACATAATACGAGCCCCTCTCGAATACTTTAATATGAAAGTGGTTTTTCTTATAAAATTGTATATGTTAAGTGACATCGTATTAGTTTAAAATTGAGTCTCGTTCGTGCAATATAGTTTGCATAAATGGAATCATATTTTGCGGTTCAAATGTTTTAAGAGTATTGCTATTTTAAATTATGCATGTATTTGAAATTTTCAGCTCAAATATTACCATATTTTAGTCATAATTATCTGTGCTGTGTTTAATTTGTTATTAAAACTGAGTGTATAATTTTGTCATATGATTATTCATTTAGGAACGAAAACCACTATTTCACAAAACATCTAATATTTCATTTCAACAAACAGTTTTAACGTTTTGAATAAAATCACAATGAGGAAAGACGGTTGTTTATTTTTAGAAATATTATGAGTTTATAAGGAGCAGAGCCAAATATCCGCACATAAATTTCGGATATTATTAAAGTTGACATCCTTATTTTACTCATCTCACCTCTAGTGTATTTTAAAAGATACCTTCAAAGACTCAAGCGTGTAGTCCTAACAGTCACTTTAGAAAACAAATGAAATCACACTTTAACTCCTATCATATACAGTTCAAAATTGTCTGTTGAGACCTTCTATTTTTAAGGAAACATTCTTCGATTATTTTAGAAGCCTTTTATGAAGGTTCTTAGTTTATTTATCTTTATTTGTCAGATCAATGGTTTTGGAAGTATGATACTTGAACTTTTATTTTTTGTGCTAGTGGAATCAGGGGACTTGTTCAGAAGGGGGGAAAATAATATGGATTTGGAAAGTGCATCATGGTAACGGAAATATTAGGGTTTCGTTCACAATGGTGTATGGGGGATATAATGGTATACTTAACTGAGAAAACATGGTTCCCTTAAGGTTTCCGAAAAGGAAAATACCATGCAGGAAAAAAAAATTAAAATCAATATACAAAGGATGTTGCCCCAGCCAACTTATAGATTGACTAAAAAATAAATAGCATGGTTTACAGATCTCTAATAACCGGTCCACCGAGCACGGTGATTATAAACTTTTTAACTTGCATCATCATCATCATTGGCAGCCTTGTTCCATCTACTACTAAGTATAGGTCTCCTTCCTTTTATGTCATGCTTCCCTGGTCTGAGCGAGTCTCATGAAGGTCTTCGCCGCGATCTTCTGTAGGACGTCCACCCAACTGGCTGTTGGTCTGCGAACGCTCTATCTGCCGTCTCCCGGCAACCATTCCTTTAGGGGTCTGGTCCACCTGCGATCACCACGTCTAGCCAAGTGTTTTGCCCGCTTTCGTATCAAAGGGTTTTCTCTCTTAAGCAAGAAATCCGTAGTTTCGGCCGACGTTACAGGTGTTTCCTACTCCGTATCACCTATAGACATAAGATTAGTTTGGGGCCCGACCTAAGAATTAATGACACCACGATGTGACTCCCAATATGTTTTTACCTGTCCGAAAAAGTTAATATATCGAGTATAGGGTTCACTTCAAAGTTTGATATTGCTTTCGGATGGGCCCGTATCATCGTTGACGGACTAAGAGAGAGGGCCCCCTGATTCCCCTGAGCCGCTGCCCGTAGTCCGACGTCTTAAACCTTAGTCCTACGTCGGATCTTTGAGTTCAGAATTCATGATTAAATAATCACCCCTTTAACCCCCGATTATTGCAAAACAAGTAAATAAAGTCGTTTCTCGTCAAGTGGATGTGGGTTTATGTTCTCCTTTACGAGATAACTGCGAGAACTGCGAGAACGAGAAGGCGTGGAATGTGTTTTACGTGCGACCACGTTTAAATATATATTTTGATGTTATGGGGTGTGTTTATGGTGGGGTTCTAGGGCTGACGTTTAGATTTGTTGGAAGGGTTTGGGGTTTAAATGAGATGTCTCGATTGATTATTGAAGAGTCTGGCAATAATCGATGGTGTTGTCTTTTGTTGTATGTAGTTTTTTTTATGCGTGACTTTCAAGTGCTTAGGATCCTGTATCGGGAAATGTTTTATTGGGTTTTTATATTCAAACTCAAAGTATTTATTTTAAATAAACTAATTTAGGCACTTTTTAATGGTCAAAGAGTCGGTTTGTCAGAAATGAAGCTAGTTGCCCATTCCAAAGCGTAGTAGGTTCCTATGACGAAGAACGAGCCAGAAATTCCCTGGACACTCTTTTAAATAAAAAAACGAATATAAATATTATATTGGCAGCAGCTCAGAGTCTAGATTTGTACGGTTATTGGCCAAAGATTCACCCCCTTTTAGGTTCACTTTACTGTATACATCGTCTACACCCCTTCGGAAAATACAGGTGGGTTGTCATTTAAAATGCAAAGCAATTTACATTTAAAAAGAATGTATTTTAATTTGCATCTTTTTTATGGATATAATTATTTGCATTCTTATCAGGCAATTTATTTTACAAATTTCTATGGTTAGAAACTGCCAACCCTATAAAAAACAACCCTGTATAGGTGTCGACGTGCATTTTCTTTTATTCTCAGTTTTACGAGCACCCTTGTGGTTTAACATTCGAAAATCTATAATTTATGACGAACATGTTATCCTTATGTTTGCATTTTATCCTGCAATGACAAAATAGATGGACATAAATCTTGTTACAAGATTTGTGTACGAAGTTTTGATGTTGACATAAGTATTGTGAAAAAATAAACATCGCCGACGACAGCCATTCCAGTTTTTCGCACGACTGCATTAATTTAAAACAAAGATGTTTGATATTGTTATCACGAATCGTCGCATGTTCTCATAACTGCGTCTGTGAGCGGAGTTTGCGCAGCAGAATTTTGGGTCAAACGTATTTGAAGTTTTTGCCATCGATACGTTAAGAATATCACAAATTAGATCGTAACATTGCAATGATTTGTAAATAAGACGTGCCTCAGTGGCTATTCTAGTGACAGATTTATTCTTCAAATGGCATCCCAAATTTTTTAAATTTTCCATGGTTATGTTGACAGCCTTGGAAATAATGCGCTTGCAGCCCATTAAAGAAAGACTGAAATTAAACATAGAGTAAATGCTTATTAAATCATTACTCCTATCACATTTTTCTTCTTCTTTTCTTAAGTGTAGTCTATCTATTTAATAGATATTTCTCACACTGGCTCATTAACACAAGAGAGGTCGCTGCTGTCATTAACGTCATCTGTCAGTCACGAGAATTGGCGGGAAACAGACAAAGTGAAGCAGGGTCTGCACTATAGAGCTTGGTGTGGTAGTGAGCAAGTGAAGTGATATATTCAACTTAAATACGAAATCAACAGGATTCTACAACAAGCTTTTCCTAAAGGTGGTCAACAACACAAAACAAAAACCATTACAAAAATCACTCGTCTCTTCTCAATGCTTCCCACAAACTTCGTCACACACACACACACACACACATACTCTAACACACAATATCGGTCGTCACGGACCACATTACAGTTTTATTGGAAAAGTTCCGTCCAATCCAACGTGGGGACACCCGCACTAGATAAAAATGCACGTAAATTATATATACATCCTTTATATGAGATTGTTTGCCCCTGTTTGAGAGTCAAGGAGTTTAAAGTATAGTGGAAATAAGAAAGTAAGAGGGAGACGGAAAGCAGATAGCTATGCAGAATGCCAATGTTATTGCCATCACCACAGACCATGGCAAAGTTGGTATTCATATTCGTCGCCACCATACAATTTCTTGCCTGCACGAGTGGCGATGGTCAAATGTACATCCGGGTCACCCTGTACTGTCCTCGCAACCACCTTTCTGATTAGCGTCTCGATGGCAATTTAAATAGAGTCAGCTCAAAATTTTGCTATGAGTTTTGCACCTTCAGTAGCGTCCATCAGTTCCTGTAACGTGCAGCTAACAGGACAGGACATAATATTAAGTACCCCATTACTTTTGGTACAGCACCACATTTACAATCCAGTAGGAGTTATCTTTGAATCTCCGCCCTCTCACTCCTACATGAGCTATTAGTTTGTGTCAATATTAGAGAAGAAGAGTAGCAATTTATTGCCTGCTAACTCCAACATAGTGCCGACTACAATTTTACGTCATCACGTCAACGCCGGCAATCACTGAAAATTAGCGGTGTGGCTCTGTCTCGCATAAGGTCACAGCATTATGCTGAGCGATGGCCACTTTGCGTGGATATCACGCATATTTTCCCCCAACTTGTACTTTTTTGTTTGTTTTTTTTTGTGTCATATTTTACCGCAAATAAACATATTTTCTTTCTTTCTTTTCTTTAACTTCCAAACACAAATTATTGTAAGTTCTTCTTTGTTCGTCAGTGTACCATAGAACATCAAGCTACTGGCAAAGTTATGATGAAGCAAACCTACTAAGTCTTAAAGCTGTCCTCCTATAGAGAGACAATAAAAAACAAAAGAGAGAGTTTGAAACTTCCTTCTCTTTATCCCGTCATCTTTATCCGAGGTGCGCACAATCTCCGCCTATTAGCATATGCCCGATAAGTCGGAGGAGCGAATATTTTAACTCGAGAACAATTTTCTTTCGTTCACTTAGAATAAAAGTAGGGTGGTAATCATGATATTGGTTTGAAAAATGTTTATTGATAAAGGTGGTTGTTAATTAATCAGTAGTATGAGGAAATTGTTTAAAATTGCTATATTAGCACGCTTCGCAGTTGGATGGACACTTGGAGAGCGTGTTGGTGTTAAACACCTAATTGAATTGTTTGTGTCACCTGTCATGTGCTTTAGTAATGGTTGAATAACCAGTAAAGATTTGAAAAACTATGGACTTTAGCGGAAATAATTCAACGTATCATTATAGTTGCCTTTCAATGACGTAGGGATGAATAAGATATGACAAAGTTATATGTCCTTTTATCGAAACGGGGTCTGCTGCAACGCAAAACAAAATTCTAATATTATTACGTTCCTTCACAACTTGAAAAACCCATGACCAATCAGCGGGGTAATTGCGCAACAATACAACAATAGCAGTGCCTTTCATTTTGACAATTCGACCACATTCATTGCGTTATTTAAGTTGTCGAGCGGCGAATTTTTGAAACATATGAAGTAATGGATCAATGTAATTATTGAATGGATTTGGAAAGTGTATGACGCGTGCGAGTGCACTGCGATACAATAACTCCTTCAGAACATAAATGTCTCCTTGACTAATGAGCAGAATCAGCTTATAATGTTCCCACTGCTGGGACACAGGCCTCCTCTCTTCGACAGGGAGTGGGCTGTAATCTACCACGCGGGCCCAGTGCGGGTTGGTAGATGTCAAATGTCTTCGAATTTT
Organism: Dryobotodes eremita; assembly: GCA_917490735.1. Classification (NCBI taxonomy): domain Eukaryota; kingdom Metazoa; phylum Arthropoda; class Insecta; order Lepidoptera; family Noctuidae; genus Dryobotodes; species Dryobotodes eremita. The sequence continues at coordinate 17,637,426 of OU823263.1, forward strand.
TGGTTTTGGGACATGCCGGTTTCCCCACGATGTTTTCCTTCACCATTTTGAGAACAGTGGTGACGAAATTATATATACAAAGTAAAGCGACGTACAACTCGTAAGTCGGGGCCGATATCACTGGACCACTAATGCTGCATAGTCACAATTTGCCCATGGTCTTGGCTAATGAGGCTCCTTTCCAAAAACAAAACACAAAATATTATACTAAGACAGCATTATTTTTCAAAAAAGAAGAAGATATTTTCTAAAAAGATTTAAAAAAATAAGCCTATTTAAACCATGACATGATTGCCATCACAACTGTAACAAATCTGAATTAAAACCCTGTCTACAAAAGCCATAGGTAAAGAGTCATAATTTCAAATACATAACCCTCCTTCAAAGCTACATTTTCAAGTAATTTCCTTTCCTAATTCTTCTCTTCTCAACCCAGTTCGCCAGCACATTACATTCGTTTGTAATTCAATATGCTGCGGGCACGTACCACACGTATGTTAGGTGTCATGTGTTCACGCGTGCTGTCACCCGGGTATCAGCGGGTTGAGAGGTCTCCAGGGATCGATGCACGGTACCTGATAGAAAGCAATGGATTGGAATTTAAAGCTGATAAATCGTAAGTTATGGTTCATTTTTGTCGTTATGGGTAGTCAGAAGCTTGAAAGTCTGTCAACCCAGCAACTAAGTTGTGGAGATCAGGTAGGCAGGCAGTCGCTCCATGTAAAATATTGCTATTCATCTCCATCCGGTTAGACTGGAAGCCAACCCCAACATGGCGTGCAAAAAAATTGGCCCACCCCGTGTTTTCAATTTGAGAGACAATATCTCAAAAATCTTAATGAATATCATTTGTTAATTTATATTGTGTGAAGGTAGGTAAGGTACAGTATATTTGCACATAGACTATATTTGGATAAAAGCAATATTCTTGACAAGATCGACTCAATTCTTCAGATGTCCTCATCGCTCACTGCTCGGATAAAGTGCGTGACTTTTTTTTGCCAATGAAATTGACAAAAGAATAATTTTGTTTATTTCTGTTCGTTTAGTGAAAAAACTTGATTTTATAAAGGACTTCAAAAAAAGGAGGTTCTTTATTCGAACCCCTTATGTTTGTAAGTTCGTGATTTTTTGATAATTCTTTAACTAACGTTATCTACATACTTTCAGGACGGTTTTAGTTTACAATATATTAGGTTATTGTTAGTAAACCTTGTTGAATTATATTGTTTCAAATTGAAGAGCACGGGGTGGGTCGATTTTATTGCACGCCAGTGTAGTATGCAGTTGGGAAGAGCTAGGCAGATGGTAAAAGCACCATGATTTTGTAAAAAAATAATAGGCTAAGAATAAGGAGTTATAGCATTTTACATATGAAGTAAACAGTAATACCTACTGTAATAGCCTGATTTAAAATGGTAACCATGGAGTTTTTTACCCGTTCTTTTCCATAGGAATCTACATTTGTCTTTGGAACGGCCAACTAGCTTCCGACTGACCGACTCCTTGACAATTCAGATTAAGTTTCTTTGTAAGTCGTTTATACCAGTTATAATTAAGGAGATAGTTTAGGAGACAGTATGAATAGGGGCTTTATTTAAGTCCTACAATAGCAAGGCTAACCTGATTCATGCATCATAAATAAAATTAGCCACAAATGCAAACGTCAAACACAAAGCTATGTCCTTAGCTTTGTTTCTTAGCCCTTTCCTTGTCCAGTGATCACATTAGATTCGAAGTGATTGTTTAACTATTGTGTCTCCTTCTCGGACAATGAGATTGTTTACGGTTGATTTTACCAAAGTCATTTATCTTTTATCTGTGGAATAAAATTGAAGTGTGACAGTTCTAGTACGGAAAAAAGAAAAACTGTCAAAAATTCAAAATTGATATCATTAATAAAAAATATAAATATTAAGTATATAATTATGTACATAGTTTATTATTATATAATGTTAATTTTTAAATTTTTTGTCTGTGTTTTTTATGGTGTACATAATAAAGAGTATTCTATTCTATTCTATTCTATTCAATTCTATTCTAATTTATTCTCAGGCTAAGACTTATTTTTAAAAGAGTTACCGTGGAGTTTCTTGCTGGCTCTTCTCCATAGGAAGCCACCAATTGGAACCGTGCACCTAGCTTCTGACGTTTCATAAGTGCCCATGTTGGTTTATGGGAAATAAAATATTTTGATTTTTGATTGATTCTAAGTATAGAAATTTGGTGAAATTTGCCCTAAGAGGAATAAGATACTTAGGTTTCTCAAACCGAAGGCTAAGTAATCCTTTGGACAGGAAATGAATCCTGCTACAGGAACGTTCAACTTGACTGAATTGGGCCAACAGCCGGTTAAATTGGCTCAGGAAAATTGTCTGTCAATTACACACATCAAAAAAGTCTAAGCGATATGTACGGTTTTGAACTTTTGAACGATTTTTACTATTGTAATATATTTATATTTCTTTTATAAATAATAAGTTAATAACTGAGCATTTTTTAATTCATTGGTGACTAAAGCAACAAAATCCTTCATTAAATTGTTCATTTAATCACAATAATTAACAATATGTGTACCGTAACATACGTAGTATAAAATAAAGTTAAAACGAAGTTAAAGTTTTCTTGTTTTACAATATTAAATAACGACGTTTTTTAATTATTTGGTAATTTAATACAAAGTGTGATCACCTGTGTTGTTTAAAACTTATCAGCATTGATTTTTCATTGAATTTATAAGATTGTTTATCTGATCCTGCGGCAATCACTCCCAATGGAATTTTAACAAGTTTTTCAGTTGTTGGATTGTCGACACTCCGTCCAGGTTCTTTAGAACACGTCTCTGGAGCATGTCCCATGCGTGCTCGATCGGATTGAGGTCTGGCGATTGTGCAGGCCACGACAATACCCGGATGTTTTCCATTGCCAAGTACTCTCTGGTCCTCCGAGCTGTGTGCGAACGCGCATTGTCATGCATCAGCGTGAAATCTAAGCCAAGACTTTGTGCAAATGTGTGAACATAAGGCCCGAGGACATCTTCAACGTAACTTTCAGCGTTCATATTGTCATCTACAAAAATGAGCTCAGTTCGTCTGTTCTTCATAATACTTGCCCATACCATCACTGTGGAGCCTCTGTAAGGGTGCACTTCCTGGATGCATCTCAGCCGTTCAGCATTTCCGGGACGACGATACACTCTTACCCTTCTCGTGTCAAGTCCAGACATAATCTTGGTCAGATCATGAGAAGACCATGTAGATTTGTGTCCGAAATGGTCTTTTGAGGAAAAACCACACAGATTGAGTGGACCTGTCCAGTCAGTGCACGCATTTGTCAGTAATCGTGCAGCTCAACTCAGAACTTAAGGAGCTCAACGATTCGACGAACAATACCAAAGAAAAGACATATGGGTAGGCCACAAAAATTACTCAAACTGCCAGACCATGATTAAAATTAACTAAGGAGAAAAAAAAGCACATAGTCTTCACATTCACAATATAAAAAAAAAAACACGTGTGGCACTCGGGGACTGCCGGGGTAAAGCTATTGCATAGCATTTTTTATCAACTTATGCAATCTGCTTACGTATTCGTCCGATTTCGGAGCAGCTTGTCTCGATCCGTGCGAGCTTCGTACAGTCGTACCATATACATACACGTTAAGCGAACGCTCGGCCGAGCTATGTGGTAGGCGGAGTGGGGGGTGTTAGGTTTTATTTTCGTTACGGAATTTCTTGATTCGGTCGCCGCGCTCAAATCCTGCGATAAAAGCTATGCAATAGCTTAAAAAAAACATATATTCAATGTAGCCTGCATGCTACTCACATTCACAGACAGTTTTCTCTTTAAAAGTCATCAAAAATACCATAAGTTATGTCATGTAAATCAATAAAAATGACATTATTAATTCTAAAACACTCATTCACAGTATAAAATGGATTGTTGCTTGGGGGGGGGGGGGGTACATCGAAGTAGCTTAGTTAATCCCAAGCCTTTTTGTCATCCAAGTAATCTTTAAGTTTATAGAAACCTTTTTCACAGAATTTCTGTTTAATAAATGATTTAAATTTATTGAGGCTCAGTTCTTTAACAAGACTTGGGAATTTGTTATAAAAACGTATACTTTGGCACTTAAATGAATTACTAATTTTTTGGAGCCTAGTCGTGGGCACAACAAGTAAATATTTGTTTCTAGTATTTATGTTATGAACGTCGCTGTGTTTGGAATATAGATTAATATTATTTTTTACATAAATCAGGTTCTCATATACATATTGAGATGCGACTGTCATTATGTTTATTTCCTTAAATTTATCCCTCAGTGAATGCCTACAACTAAGGTTATAAATTGCTCGAATGACTCGTTTCTGCAGCACAAATATAGCCTGAATGTTGGCTGCATTTCCCCACAGCAAAATGCCGAACGACATTACACTATGGAAATAACTATAATATACTAATTGAGCTGTTTCGACTTCAGTCGAAACGCGGTCTATAAAATGACGGATTTTATAGACCGCGCAGGCTGCAGAGCTTAGCCGCTTCGACAATTTGGTTATATGTGGGCCGCACTGTAGCTTCGAGTCCAAAGTAATACCTAAGAACACGGTGGTGTCCACGAGATCCAATTCCGCCCCATTATCTAACTAGCACATTGGTTTTCACTTGGTTAACGTTAGGTGTCAGAAATCTAATACATATAGTCTTTTTCTCGTTTAAAATTTAATTATTAACCTAAACCAATGCACTAAATTTTTTATTAATTTTTTGGGTGGTAGGGCATCAAATTACCTCCCTCGCACTGGACGGAGCGGCAGGGCGTGTCAGACTCTTACTGACTAAAACTCACACGTATTACTTCAGTTGCCTGTGCGCCAGGGCCACGGTAACTCTTTCGAACAATCCGCGACCCCGGCAGGCATCGGCCCTATCGGACCCCGTCAATTATGCTGACATCTCTTTTAGGCGTGCGTGGAACACGACGCGCCGTCGACCCAGGCCTGGTCTTTACCGGACGGCGAGCTGCCCATTGCTCGCCGTCCGCAAGCCCGCGCCTACGGTGGCCGGGAGTCGGCATTCGACTCACGACGTTTGTCAGTGACTGGTGTTTGCCATACAATTTTTTGTGTTATGTGTGTCACAGTGTAAAAAGTAGGTAAGTATGTTTACTTTATAGGTAAATAGAGGAATGATACCTTCATAGAAAAGAGAGGATGCTCCGACCAGACGGGTGTCGTGTCTGGCGGGCAACTGCCCGACGTTTGATGTCGGGACGTTGTATAATATACTAGTTACGCGGTAAACTCTGTTTGCGCGATGCAGGATCTTGCGTGACGTCAGTGTGACGCGTAGCTCTCATGTGGCGTTGTAGATACCGCTACAGGTATAGTTTGTAAGATTATTAATTAATTTTCTCAGAGGCGTAGAGTAAATATGTAAATACAATGTATTGTATTAGACAATGTAGGCTCCTTCTCAAGCCAAAAAACTCACCGTTTCCCTAAGACTTAGCGGCGATACTCTTAATTATACCAATTACATAGAGTTTAGATTCAAACCGTAATCATTAATTATGTTAACGGCACCGCCAGACACATTTACGACACGATGCGATCCCGACAATACTTCGGGAAGCCATTCCGATTGTTAAGTAGTTATTAGGAGCTTTTTAACCGGATTAGTAGGAAAAATATTTGAGCATAAAATGTTAGGAATTTTTGTGGTATGGAAATGAGAAATAGAAGATAGATCTTCTTAAACGATTGGTGTATTGAAAGGTTTTTATGGAACTGCCTCGTTGCTGTTGCGACTGCTAAGCAGGGGTGCCTAGGTTCGATCCCCAGGTCGAGCTAATTGTTATTTTGCATTACGAATTGCATTAAGAAGTCTGTCTTGGCACGGGTTAGTGGCTAAAAGCTAGCCTCGTATAAAGAAATTTCATAATTGACATGAAAATATTCTTTTACCAAGACTAAGCTGTGCTTATAAAATTGCGTCTATAGCAACATTTATGCACTCATTAACAAATGCTCACCGAGCATTGTTTCCAGGAGAAATATATAACTCAGTCATACTAAATGCAACACGCGTGCTATAGGGATCTGTCCCACCGCCGACGAGGAACCGATTCGATCAACGATTTTCCCGCCGGCGAGTACTCGTTTGTCGCATTGATAAGACCTATGAAACAGAGTACTCGCTCAGCGACACTCGCTTGGCGAACAAAACATCCGCTGAGAGATTCACGCTTGGTGTAGCCTGACCGATACCATTTAACCGCGCCTTAGGTAAGCGCGGCGAGGCGGGGGGCGGGACGCTATGAGCGTTGACGAATGAGCGGCCTGCACTGTCCCCCGTCTCGCCGCGCACATACCTAAGGCGCGGTACAGCGGTATCGGTCAAGATATACATACACATATCAGCGAGTAATCGATCGTCGCCCTCGCGCACTCGCTGCTCGTTGCTCGCCAACTTGTTTATAGTCGCTAGCTCTCCTAGCTTCTCGGTAATCGCCGGCGGTGGGACAGGTGCCAGAAGGTGTATCTTGAAAGTTTACTCGTGCAGTACTAAGCAAGTGCTACAAATGTGTTGAAAACATACTAGATTTAGTGTAACATTTCGTGATTATAATTGTATACTTTACGACTTCAGCCCAAGATAGATGGGCGGCATTTCTACTGCAATGAAACTGCCAAATTGCGGTTTTGATGCAGCTAGAGTGCAGTAATTTATATGTGTAGCAGTGACTTCATCTGCATAAGGCTTGCAGCTTGCTTGAACATACATAGATCTGTATAGGCAATCAGTAGTTTGGCTGTTTGTAACAATCGGGATGTATACAGCTCGTCTTTGGTAGTGGATCCTTCGATTATCCTTCAGCTGTTTGCTATAAGACCTTCCTGTATACAATTTTTGTACCACGTGGGGACAGGGCCTAGTGGTATCGGCCCCGACTTACGAGTTGTAGGCCGCGATTTCGAACCCAAGCAGGCCCTTTACTTTGTGTATTTAATTTCATCACCACTGCTCTCAAAATGGTGAAAAAAAACATCGTGAGGACACCGGCATGTTCTAGAACCAAAAAATTCGAAGACATGTGACATCTACCAAACCGCACTGGGCCGGCATGGTGGATTATGGCCCACTCCCTCTCACAGAGAGGAGGCCTGTGTCCCAGCAGTGCGAACGTTATAGGCTGATTATGCATGTGGGGACAATAAATGAAAACACTGGCAATACTAGTGCGTAGGAGTATTTTGTAATATCTTGATTTAAAAGAGTGTCCTTTCTTGCTCGTTCTTCTCCATAGAGAATGGGATCTACGTTTTGGAATGGGCAACTAGCTTCAACTTTCTGACTAACTGACCGAATCCTTGCCAATTCAAAAGTGCCTGTAAATGGTTTAATTGAAATAAATGTTTTGAGTATGAGTTTGAATTAATCATCAAATACATAAATACAAAAATCGAAATTAATTTGAAAAATCGTCAAACAATCTCAGTAGTAATGATGGGCCGACTATGGGTTTTGTCAATCAGCCAACTAGGTTATAGTGACTAATTGGATATTATGTATTTGATTGAATTTTTGTTTGCAATAATAGAAAAGTCCTCCACACCGCATTTCGGCCATGGCGGCCAGGCGTGGGAGATATTATAGTGCACTAGTGTATGCGCAGACACAGGTGCACTCTCTCTTCCCTTCCTCTCAAAGTCCGATGGGACGGCACGCAAGCCGACATGACCGGAGAGAGATCAGGTGCAGGACGTGCTTTCCGTGTGTTTTTTGTTTGTAGACAGGGACCGTCAGTGATATACGAAGTTTAATTTGTTTGTCGAATTGACTTCCCCATCCTGTAAAATTGGCTGTCATAAAGAATGTCTACTCTGTCTACATCTATCTACCTGCATTTTGTATCAAAGTTCCTTTGAGAAAAGCCAAAACCGGTGCTGCTTTTAAGAAATAAAATACCATTTTCTCCAGCCATTTTATTTGACATCCACAATACTCTTCACCTTTCAATTGTTAAAGTATTGACATAAATGTGGCAACATTTTTCAGCGACGCTAGTTTGGTGGAAGTGCTCAATATATCCTTGCAGAACAATTGGTTCCGCACAATATAAATAACAGGACATCGCTCAAAGTGGTTGGGAGTAAGCGTTCTGGCGTTTATGGTTGGGTCACAGTGAGAGAGAGTAGCGGGTTTTTCTTAAATATAAATGTTGAATCTAGCTGAATTATGCAATTATAGTGTGACCGATACCGCTGTACCGCGCCTTAGGTATGTGTGCGGTGAGACGGGAGGGGGGGGGGGGGACAGTGCAGGCCGCTCATTCGTCAACGCTCACGGCGTCTTGCGCCTCGCCGAACATACCTAAGGCGCAGTACAGCGGTATCGGTCAGGCTATACAAAAGAAATGAACTGAGAAAATGATGATGAAATATGATGTCCGTCAAAATGAGTTCACAGCCTAAACCGCTGGGTCTAGAAGCTTAAATTATAACGAGAGTGAGCAGTAAGGAAGTATTTTTGAAAATTCACCCTACCGGGGTTAATCCGCACAGTATGTATCCGGCAGGCAAAAGGCGACAATCCGACAATTTACACACTTTAAAAAAAAAACTGTTTTAAACAGCACTTGTTGCGAAAAGGTGACAATTTTGAATGTTTTTGACAAATATTTCACATTGTCAGTTATACCCTGGCCCCAGTTGGGCCCTGGTTCTAGCCTCTCCATCTTTTTCAATAATCATACCATCCTCTCGCAACTATTGTGCATTCCAGTTCCCCTTGACCTCATTTGAATCCGTTGGCTGCTCCCCGCCCTCACTGCACCACACCCGACACTTTTATTGCAAAAGTTTTGTACACTCTGACTGCCGGAATTCGCCCAGTAACTGCCAACTTTACCCATTTGTTGGATACAAATTCAAACTGTATGAATTGAAAAAAAAAAGCGTTTTCTGACTCTTGATAATTGTGTGGCGCTCATCGTTTTCTTGTTTCAGCCAATTTATGGAACAACTTTGATGTGCTGTTATTTTTATTTGAAACGTTATGTTGAATTGTTTTTCGTCTTTTGTTTTTGCTGTGAGAAGTATTGAGGATGATGCGGTATCTACAACGCCACATGCGAGCTACGCGTCACACTGACGTCACGCAAAATCCTGCGTTGCGCAAGCAGAGTTTACCGCGCAACTAGCATATATACAACATCCCGACATCAGTCGTCGGCAGCCCACCAGCCACGACACCCGTCTGGTCGGAAGATCCTCCCATTTCCATAGAGTATGAGTGAACTTTACACCCTGTTCCCCATATCTCTATAAGAGTTCATGAGGTTCATGCGATCATCAGTCTCTTGCCCTTAGCCCACTATATTTGGGGTTGGCGAAGCATGTGTTTTTCTTCCACACTTCTCTATTAGTCACTATCTCGGTACTCACCCCTTTTCTAGCCATATCATCTTTCACACAGTCCATCCATCGTGTCTGTGGTGTTCCCTATGAGATTCATGCAATAAGGTAATTAATTTTGACTAGCATTTTCTGGTATAAAGGATGAACAAGAGATTTTTGTCATGAACAAAATGTGATCATCAACACGTCTGCCATGAGGGATGGTATAAATGTATAATTACGTAAATTTTGTACAATTTAACACATCATGCTTGATTTAAAGGAGTTTAATTTTTCGTCTCACATAAATGTTCGTATCAGGTATGGAAAAAAGGTAGCTAACGGAGGATAGCTCATAACGAGGTAAACATAAACACGTTAAAAGTATCTAGGGATCAAACATGTTTTTGCTAGTTACTAAAAATAAAGGTTAAAAAAAAACGGTCAAAAGATGGATATCTTATGTTAAGTCGTATTCCTATTTAATCCTGTAACGGGTTTGAGGCCAAATCGGTAAAATTTCTGCCATACTTCTGAGTAGAATCAATACCAAATATCGTCATTATAGAGAGAAGATGTCATTTGAGCCGAGAAGAAATGATCAGAGCCGTGGGAATGTTGGAAACTGGTTCTCGGCAACATGCTGTAGCAATCGCTCTGGGTACTACGCAGAGTGTTATAAGTCGACTTTGGAGTCATTATTGCATTGCTGGCAGCGTGGTAGAGTGACATGGAGGATGAGACAAATGACTGCTCGACGAAATTGTACAATGACCGCGATGGTGTTGGTTACGAGGCTTCATAGCTCTTCAGGGATGTTAATAAGCGATCATACCATAAGAAATCGCTTGCATGAAGTTAAACTCCGTTCCTGAAGGACACAACGTATACCACCTATTGAGCCCCGCAATCGTAGAGCCCGTTTACAATGGGCTCGTGAACAGAGAAATTGGGCAGAAGAAGAGTGGCGTTTTGTGTATTTTTCTGACAAATCTTGATTAGGTATGTGGCCAGATACTAGACGTACATGGTATAGGAGAAACCCTGGAAGCCAAGTACGTTTAAAATCATGTCAAGAAGTCCATGCATGCATTGGTGGAACAAGCACGATATGGGCGGGTATTTAGATCGGCGGAAGAACCGAACTGATTTGGATCAGAGACAATCTCAATGGCTTGCAAGCAACTTTTTATTTTTTTATCACATTAACTAAGGTTAAAAATCCAGCATAAGCAAAAATTTCGAAAAGTTTTTATTAATAAATGCAAAAGCAGAGACTTCGTCGATCTACACATACGAAAACATTTTATTTAATCAATATATATAATAGGTCTTTACCTATGAAATTGCCGTTTTGTATGAAAAAATTTAAACGAATTTTTTTCATGAATTTTTTATTTGTATTAATCGAAGTAATCACCCATGCAATCAATGCATCTTTGCCATCGCAGTGGCAGTTTATTGATGCCCTTCTTAAAGAAATCAGCTGGACGGGAGGCAACAAATTCTTCAAAGGCATTTTGTACTGCCTCTCGGGTATTAAATTTTTTTCCCGCCAAGAAGTTATCCAAATTCTGGAAAAAGTAGTAGTCTGTAGGCGCAAGGTCTGGTGAGTAGGGCGGATGACGGAGAGCTTCCAACCCCAGTTCTTGCAACTTGGAGACCGTCTGCTGTGCAGTATGAGGTCGCGCGTTGTCGTGCAGGAGCAGCGGAGACGAGCGATTGACCAATGCTGGTTGGAGATGCGCCAGCTTCTCCATCATTGTGTTCAGTTCTTCACAGTACACATCTGCAGTAATGCTCACCCCGTTTGATAAGAAGCTGTGATGAATCACACCGGCGCTAGACCACCAAACAGTGACCATCACTTTTCTAGGGGTAAGTTTTCGTTTAGGGCATTGTTTAGGTGCTGAACCAGGATCCAACCAACTTGCTGAGCGCTTACGGTTATCAAACAGAATCCATTTTTCATCGCAGGTAACAATGCGGTTCAAAATTCCTTCATTTGTGTGTCTGTTGAGCAGTGCAAGGCACGTCTCGACGCGTACTTCGCGCTGGCGATCATTGAGTTCGTGGGGCACCCATTTGTCAAGCTTTTTTACCTTGCCAATTTGACGCAAATGGACCAATATTGTTTTGACGCTAACGTCGAAAGCTGCTGCTAATTCAGCCGTAGATTGTGTATCATCAGCTTCCACAATCGCCTTTAATTCGTCATTGTCGACCAAAGTCTTCGGACGACCGCGAGGTTCATTTTTCAGGTCGAAATTTCCAGAACGGAAGCGAGCAAACCAATAACAGGTGGTGCGTTGGTTTGTAGAGTTAGCTCCGTAAACGTCGTTGATGTTGCGTGCCGCTTGTGCCGCGTTGCTGCCACGACGGTACTCATATTCCATAATTACTCGAATTTTTAACGTATCCATGATGACGAAAAAGATTGAAATGCGATGAAAATGTAACACTAATCAATAAAGAAATGACTACTTTTAGAAAAAAAAATCCATGTTTTTAAAATAAAATTAATTTGAAATTAGAATTCATAGCCAAACAAAAATTATTTTGATTTGAAATGGCCAGTACTGCAGAACGGCAATTTCATAGGTAAAGACCTAATATATATATATATATATATATATAGACATTTTTATTTAATTTCAATAGGGCGATAAAATATATTTTTTAAGTACCTTGATCCCTAGACACTTTTGATTTGTGTATTAACCAGTCTGCATAGTGGTGGCAGGGCTGACTGCCCAAGGTGTGTGCTGAACGTACGTTTTAGTATCGCTACGCGTAGAGGCTATTTAATTGCACCCATTCTCGGTAGTTCAGTTCCATTTTCACCCCCTGGATTTTAACGACCGCGTAGCATGAAACTACATTTTATACGATATGAAAAGTTAACAATTCTTGACCCGTTAACAGGTGGGACAAGGCCCTGGTATAAACATTAGTAGTTCATTTATTTTACATTTACATAGTTAAAGTGATAAAAAGATTATTAAGTCAGCAAGGTTGACGGAGTGAGATGTATGAAGTTGGAGTAAAATAAAGGAACAAAAACTTGAAGCATTTATTTCAATCAAACCAATTACAGGCACCTTTGAATTTTCAACGAGTCAGTCAGTCAGAAAGATGAAGCTAGTTGCCCATCCCAAAACCTAGCAGTTTCCTATGGAGAAGAACGGGCAAGAAACTTCATGGAAAGGTTGTGTGAGAGATGATATTTTGAATGAAAAGGGAGTAAATGATAATGTGATGGTTGACAGGGGAGAATGGAAGGGAACAGCATTTTGCACGGACCTTTTGAAACAATTTGACTTTTGAGACTTTTGACACCGCCTGGTGCCCAGTTACTGGTAATAGGCTCGCCCTTCATCCATACCTTCATAATTAATATTATAAATGCCAAAGTAACTCTGTCTGTTTCCTTTTCACGCCTTAATAGCTGAATGGATTAGGATGAAATTTGGCATACGGATAGACCCTGACCTGAGTTAGAGCATAGGATACATTTGATCCCATGGGATAGTTTCTGAAATCCACGCGGGCCAAGCCGCGGGCAAAAGCTAGCTAGATATAACTGATGAAATGTGACTGTCTATACCTATGTCAACCTCTCCGGAGATTTCAGGTGTTGATTCAAATACTCCGATTCAAAGCTTCCATTGTTTAACCTTTTTCCACAATGAAGTGTTGGACTATCGCTATTTATAACTCGCTTTCCATGTGACCTCGATAGAGATCGATCGCGTTAGGCGTATACCCTAAGAATAGAAGAAACTTCGAGGGAAACACGGAAAAATAAATTAAGGGTAGAAAACACATACTTGTTATGTTTTGTATAGTTAGGTACCTAACTATGTGTTTCCGTGGAGTTACTTGCCCGTTCTTCTCCATAGAGATCTACGTTTTGGAATGGTCAACAATCTTCAGTTTTTTGACTAACTGACCGACTGACAATTCAAAAGTGCCCGTAAATAGTTTAATTGAAATAAATGCTTTTAGTTTTGTGAAAATCGTGATCAAGGGTGATGAAAAATCACCCTTAACTTCATAGAAATTAAAAGTAAAGGCGGGAGTGTCAAACTTCTGATTTTACTTACATCTCTGTCACAATCACACTGATCTTTACTATCGTTGCAATAAGGTTGCTGTTGAGTTGCTGATGGAGAAAAAATAACTGTGGAAGGACTGTACTTAAAGACTGTACAGGCAATTTGACAATCATCGACAATGTTGATGGAACTGAACAAAAACTACATCCGAACTTTTTCAGAGCATCCAGCTGGCAGTCAAAATGTAAACCGTGACACAAGGGGGCGTATGCAGACATGGAGGCCCACAGAGGTCTCTCTGAGAGGCAGTTACTGGCAAATGTCACGTAGCTTATACCTAGCCAAGCCTCTGATCAAAACCTGACGAGACACTATTTCTCACAATCATTATAAAAAGCTACTGCTAATCATGAGGTCCTGGGTTCGATTTCCAGGTCGGGAAAAGTGTTATTGGGATTTTCCTATAGGAATTTCTCAGTAGCAGCCCGGAGTCTAGATTTGTGCCCGGTTGATGGCAAACGGCTCGCCCCCTATTACATGGGACGACTTAAAACATATCTAACTGGCTAAATGTGGGTGTACCTGCTATAATTATGATATGAACACCTCTGCTTAATCCTCCGGGGAATAGAGGCGTGATGTTATGTTATTATAGAAAGTACCAGCGAGGAAGTTGTGTAATACACTAACAGTAGGAATGGCTTTCATTTTGACAGTTCCACAACATTCATTGCGTTATATACGTTGTTGAGCAGACAACATTTTCGAATATATGAAGCAATGGATTAGCAATAGGCTTCAAAATGTTTCAGATTGTGATTGATAGTGTGTTTTACAATTATGGTGCAGGTTGTTCCGTGTAAAATATTGGTATTTAGCTACGGTTAGACAAGAAGCCGACTTCAAAAGTTTAGGGAAAGGAGAGGTAGATGATTGTGATGATGATCATTATTATTATTATTAAAGAAAGCACCCTTTTGTCTCTGTTTTTAGCACAAGTACCCTAATAAAACTTTAGAGGCATTTTTTCGTAACCCAACACGTCTTCTTTGGCTATGAATTACTAATGCCCAGTAAAGCTAAACCGGGAAAACATGAAGCTATAAAATTTAATCGCAGCGATAACTTTTGTGTGGCGAGTGGTAAGCATTAGGTGTTTGATGGCAATTTATTATAATATGGGTTGGTTTTCGTAAATCTATGTTGGAGTTGGAAGTTCCATTATATAAACGTAAGCTTATAAATATCTAGCCGTGGCCTGCAGCTCTCTTTGACAGATGAACGTTAATACGTTCATGCTGACAATTAGAGAAAGACATAATTGTCTTTCTCTAATTGTCAGCATGCGTAGCATGACCACTCCTATTTCTACTATACGAAGAGAAGACAAATCGCTTTCTTAACAAAAAGTCATTCTTTTCTTGAATTTTGACATCGCGCCGTAGAAATATTTCTACTTTCTGTTATTGTGACTTCCGTTTCTATAGTGGCCATGCTACAAATGCAGTAAAATATTTTCAAAACGATCCGACAGTATTAAAATCGTTTCAAATATCATTAATTCGAGGGAAACAGTACATTTGTACTTAACTTGTCGTAGTAAGAAGTAATAATCGAGTCGAGCAAGTTTTGAAAGAAAGAAAATACATTTATTTAATTGTGTGCATTTTAGTATGTGAAACTGAAAAATAAAAATACATTTATTTAACACACCTAATGAATGTATTTATTTCTTACATCAACTGTGCATAACCATACGTCTTCGAATACTCTAGCGATGTCACTAAATTGAATGATAGTTAATTTAACTGTATGCCCAACCCAACGATCTCCAGCTTAATTAACTTAAACATCTAATTCTCGCATCTTACCCTCAGAAAGTTACTTTTAAACAATTAATTCGTGTAAATATAATTACCAGGGGCACCAGGCTATAAACTGCGCTGAATAAATAGACGCCAGTGGTCTAATTTATATGGAGTCAACTACTGGTTACCAAATAAGCTGGAGGCATTTGAGCTGAGCGGTTATGCCAAGAGTTGAGCCAACTTGGCAATTAGCTGGATGAGATACGACTAGGAAGGATGTGCAGCGAATATGTTGGCGACAAAAAGGGTTGGTATTTACAAGGCAGATGTGAGTGGAGCCGTCGCCGCCGGGAGGGGACGCTCTAGAAGGACATTTATTGACCTTATTGGTGATGTTCTTCAGCAAGGTCAGGTGCGTAGTACTCGCAACCGGCGTACGCGTATGACCAGATGTATGAACGTAGACGAAGCAAAAGGGGTATGTAAGGATCGTAGAAGGTGGCGTTCTGTAATTTCTGCATAACCCCATGGAAAGAAGGCGTGAGTTTAAGTATATATGTATGTAAAATGGTTAGTTGATTTTGGCATTCCTAAAACCCTAAAACTGTACAGAAACATCCACATAATACTTAAGAAATAAAGTACTGTGAGGATGTTGTTAGTGAGGCTGTGCGAGGTAGCATCTTTAGTTTTATCCAGAAGTATCTCATGAAAATGTAAACTAAGTGATCAGAAAACCAGCCATAAATAACTTTAATTCCGATTTTGGTATTGCACGACTTGACATAGCTAATGTATTATCTTGACATACCTAATATGGTTACATTGTAATCTGTTACTTAGTCAAATCGCTGTAACTGGTCAACGCAAATAACGCGTAACTAATTAGATATATACCTGTGGAAGCTTGTAATTAGCAAATGTCAAAACTTATGCAGGATATTCAAGATTGTTATTAGTCTGTAAGTTTTCTTTAAAAAGTAATAAATAAAACGTTCCTGTGCCAATTTGTAGTGCCTCTTACAAATTAAGTGCTTTGATTTGATTATTAGAATACTGAAACACGCATGTTCTAATTTTTAAATCACGCTATTGATGTTTTTCTTTTGACAATTACCATTAATTTTATGACCCCAATTTTCGGCGATGTTTTTCGATTACAATTTAATGATGTTAGGCAATAATTGGTGCTACTGAAGTCGCCAAACTCGTAGCCAATGCCATTGATATGCTAAGAAAAAAAAAAGTGAAATTTAAAACCTTCTAAATACAAATAAATGTGACGAGTGTGTGTGTGAGCGTGTGTGTGTGTGTGGTGTCTGTGTGTACGTCATGTTTACCGCAAATAATCGAATTTTCTTTCTTTATTTTCATTTTTGATACTAGAATTAGTATCACATTCATCTGTACTTAGAGGGTGTAAAGCGCTATAGTAAGGAATTATGTAAGGAATTATTTACATAATTCCTTACTAAAGCGTGTTTAATCTGAACAAGATTTATTTACACTTTATATCAAATACTTTCGAGACAGACTAGTTCTGTGATAATCATAAACCTTTTGGCGTGATGTCTTTGATTTATTTAAAAAAAAAATGGGTGAGGAAAGGTCATTTGAGAATGTTAAAATGTAGTGCAAAGCCAGTTGTTGTTTTATTGTGAAATAGTGCAGTTGTGTGGAATAAAAGCGTTAGCAAGAAAAGAGTATTTTTCCTTAAACTTTCTTTTAGCTCATCGGTATTCAGATAAAAAAGAAACCAACTTCTTTTTATTACTTAACCCAACAAACTCCCAAAAGGAACCTAACTAACATTCACTTAAAAATCACGACCGAAATAATGTTAAAACGCTACTTTCAAAATACCAAAACGACATTAAAACCTCACTCCTAACATTGCAATGAATTTTTGAAACCTCAACTTAGTTCAATATTAAAGCGATACTAATATTAAAATAGTTGGCCGAACAACTTACGAGTTGTATTGTTGTGTAGTCGTAGGTACAAATTCAGGCAGGTTAAATTATTTCATCACCACTGCTCTCAAAACGGTGAAGGAAAACATTATCGTGAGGAAACCGGCATGTTCTAGAACCAAAATAAAAACGAAGACGTGACATCCATCCATTAAAAGAGTAACGGTGGAGTTTCTTGCCCATTCTTCTCCATACAAAACTACCTTTTGGAAGGGGCAACTAGAGTCAATTCTATTTTTTTGTAAATTTTGACGTTCAAAAGTGCCTTTTATGTGCCTATTTGAAATAAATGATTTGACTTTGACTTTGACTTTGACCATCAACCCGCATTGGGCTCGCGTGGTGGATTACAGCCCACTCCCTCTCACAGAGAGGCGGCCTGTGTCCCAGCAGTGTGAACATTATAGGTTGGTTATGCAGTATTAAAACTGTTGACCGAACTTCACGGCCGTGTGTTCGCGCGGTCAAAACTTTTTCCATTTAGCAGTATACCAGTGTTTATAAGCAGAACTGTCGTCTTGCAGACTCCATGGGGATTTAATTTTTATTTTGTGCTTGCCGAGCTGTTTTTGTTTAGTTTTAAAGATGGTTAAGTTTTTCAGTCCGTTTGAATTGGAAATGAAGCTGTGTTTTGTTTTAAGTAAAGGGTTGTGGCTTGGAGAGAAGAAAATCTTTCTTTTTCTCTTTTCTTTTTTCTCTGTGGTGATGCGGGGAATGGTCACACGATAACGGCTGTCCAAGTACAAGTCTGTAGTAGTAGTAAGTAAAATAAATAAAATGTATATATTTATATATATATATACATTTTATTTGACATTGAGGTGTCAAAAACGCTCTGTACTGTGCTCTCGTTATTATCAGCCATATTTTAAACTACTGTGGGCGTACGGGTACGGGGTACGGGGTATGGGTAGTGTTGGTTATTGCGCTATAAAAAAACCGTTTGCAGTTCAAATCAAATTATAATTTACGATCAAATTAATCAAACTGCGAATCACACACTGTAGGTACACAACACAACTATACAGAACGCGCGACAGTTTCTAAACGTGTTCACTGCTTAACCGCCAACAACGAACTCTGCTTTCACTCTGGGTAAGTGTTATGTTATAGACTCTGTCGAGCGCCACCAGGTGGCGCTAGCGTCCCGGTTAGTCAAAGTCAAACGATTGATTGAACGTATTTCCGACATTTAAAAATAAAAAATAATAAAAAAACCAGCGTCAGGCACTAGTTGTCTGACATTTTTGCTAAACGGGACATATTTGGCGCAGCCGCGAGAAACTTCCTGCTAATTTCTCACTACGCACTTGAATGAAAATGAATGAAAAATGCGTTTATTGGCATTGCAGCAACAAAAATACACTTCACTTCACACTTTTTATTTGTTTTATTTTTCTTTTTTACTTCTAGGTATATATTGTGTTGTGTGCTTTGTAGTCTGTGCTAAATAAATGTATTTTCTTTATTTCTTTCTTCTTTCTAGATACTGGTGAAAATGACAGATATTCATAGCGGCCGTTATAATAAGACATCCATCGCTTTTCTAAGAAACTGTAGCTTAAGCAACCATTTTGTTTTCGTAACTTACGTAAAACTTAGCTATGGGGGGTTATGTCTAGTGACAGGTCATTAATTTCCTTGTGTATTCCTCAAAATGGATTACCACCATAAATCGTGGTGATCAGCGCCCTTTTACTTCATCATCGTTATCGTTTTTTTTTAGTAAATATAGAGTTATTTATGACATACATAGATAAACTCATGCTTTCTTCCCATGGGGGTAGACTGAAATTACAGAACGCCATCTACTACGATCCTTAAATACTCCTATTGCCTCATTTTCGTTCATACATCTGGTCATACACGCATGCCGATTGCGATTACCTCGCACGTGACCTTTCTGAAGAACATCACCAATATGTCACTATATGTCCTCCTAGGGCGTCCCATCCCATGTTTCCACTCTCATCTGCCTTGTAAATACCTTTTGTTAGTCGCCTTTCATTCATCCTCTCAACATAACCAAACCATGTACGCATACTCTTTTCAATTTGTGTCACTACATCTTCTTTTAAATGGCACTGCTGCCTTATCACATCATTCCCCAGCCTATCATTCATAGTCACACGCATAGAACGCCTTTCCACAGCATTAATTCTACTTTCATCCTTCTTTTGCCACACCCAACATTCACTTCCATATATAAGCGTAGGCATCAGCACACCATTGTGAACAGTCAGTCGTGCCTTTTAGGACATCAAACTGGTTAGTTCAATTGCATGTGTAGCACCATTCACTTTATTTCCCGCATTTACTCTCCTTTCCACATCTCCATCAATCTTCCCACCCCTTGTAAACAGACTCCCCAAATATACGAACCCACTTACTTGTTCCACACTCTTATAATTTATTTTCACGTCACACACCGATACATTCTCTTCTCTTTCAAAAACCGTGACCTTCATCTTATTCACATTTATATTCTTGGTTATTTATGACTAGGTACTATAATGGTCTCTCAGAGAAAACGCTGGTGCGAGGAGCTAGAAATTACACGAGGAAAATTATGGACTCGATCGACAGTCTATAGGGAAAAATGCAAGGAATTGGAGGAGGCCTTTGCCAATGGGCACACAGACCAAGACAGCCGGTGTCAATAGTACAATAAATCAGTTTTAAATGGTCTGAATAAATGGCTTTTATTGTTGTACTTCAGTCCGGCAATGGAGAGAATGCGTTCTTGACATTTGTCAGTTTCATATAAACGAATACGTGTTTGGCGAATTTGATCTTTGTTAGATACTAGAATTGTAAGGGTGACAAACATTGTACATTACGGCCGTCAAGAAAATGCGTTCGTGATGAAACGCATTCTCTCGACGACCGAACTGTACAATGTTTGTTCCAAATTGCCACAGTCAACTCTCATAACAAAAAGAAGTCATCACAAATAATAATGACGCTGCTGCTTCCTTCTAAAACATCACTGATATACTTGAAGAAAGATTCAGACAGATAGATGGTCAATTTCTTAAGCAGAAATCACATCAAACTCAGAACAATTTCAGTGATTATAACCCACCCTTCAGTATCTGGGAGACAAATGTTCCTCAGCCCTAAACCGGTGATTATCATGACGATACGTAAACGGCCACAAACTAGGGTCAGCCTTACAAATTACCCTGACGGATGGCTTGACCCGTCTGTATGGAGCCTAATGGCTTTTCGTGACCTTCATCGGTTTACGTATCCCGTTCAGGAGATAATATTGTAATGTATGTTTTGACTGTGATTTTCAATTTCTCCTCGTGTGATAATATGCTGTGAAATCTTTCTTATTTAAACAAAAATATTATTGTATACAATACCTAACACATTAAGTCCGCTTTTGTACCTTATCGTGTGCGAGAAGTTTAAATAAATCAGTGCGAAAATTTCAGAGCGTGCATTCTGTTAGTAGGTAACGCTTTTTTTTACATCTTAAACTAAATATTCAATATTACGATACTAATTATTCCAATACATTCTCAATATTGTACTGTAATACACAGCGATAATTCATAATTTAATTTAGTTATACTATATTTGACAGATACTATATTATAGCGAAATATTTGACAGATATTTGCGACGTTGCCAACTTTCAGAATGCACCTTATTATGGGCGTGTCCTTCTTTGGGTTACTCATAAGTAAAAGCTTATGAGTTAGTTACCTAAAGAAGGACATGACCAAAATAATCAATCGTCCCATACATTTGGGTCGACTAGGTATTAAAGTTTTGTATGGAACAGTTGATATTTTTTTTGCGATTACGATGTTGGTCTCATGGAGGAAGTTATTCAGTTTGATGGTCACACCCTTAAATATGATCACACATTTCTAAAACACGCTATCGGAACTAACCACCCGTGCGCCAGAGAAACCAACAAATAACGTAAGATTATGCGCACAAACTCGAATGTTAATAAAACCAAAAAGAGTCTCAAGTTTCCACCGAACTTGAACAACGATTTTCTTTAAAATCAGCATATTAATATAGATGAATGGTGTACATAATCGTCAAATACATGACTTGGACAAGGATAGTTGATTCTCGTCTACATATAAAACGGTTCACTAATAGTCATGTTTTATGCATGTAGGTTGTATATTAGCATAATACTTCTTTTCTAGTTTATTATAATTGCTATAGGTTGGCATAGAGTGTGGAGTTGTAAGAGTGGACTTTGTTAAAAGGCAATATAGTTTTATTATTTGCCTACACCGGTGAGGGTAGAGTCGAGTCTATTTTCTTTTTGGAAAAAGTAAACAACTGACACTATAAAGTAAAAATAACTCTAATTTCGGAAATCGGTGTCTTTGGTTTTGTATTTTCGTTTTTTGTCATCGATTTCAGAAATTAAAGTTATTTTTCACATCGTAGTGTTTTTTTTTGGAAGTCGGTTTTTTTTTTTTTTTTTGTAAAAACGTTTTTATTTTTCACTTTTTTGCTGTGGTACCTACCCCACACAAATTCGTATACCACTATTTGATATGTAAATAACAGTGTCAGGAACTTATTAAAACATCATCAATTTAGACTAAGTGGAAAAAATAAGCATTATTAAGGATAACTTAAAAACGACCGGTCAAATCTTGATCAAATTTAAATGGAACCACATGAAAAGCACCAGCTTTCAAATAAAAAAAAAACATCATAATCGGTTCATCTAAAAAAAAGATCGAGATAAAACACAAAAAAAATATAATAAAAATACATTTGAATTGAAAACCTGCTTCTTTTTTTGAAGTCGGTTAAAAAGAATCTGAAATTGCTGGGATACACTCAAAGACTAGTCGTAGTTCTGCTGATAGCAAACTTGACATAATATTATTCTTATTTTGGCTATACTATTATATTCTATTTGGATTTAGGATGCGTTCTTTTTTAATAATTGAGCGATAAAAAAGCATAAGTCCTGATGACATCATATACCATTTAAATGATCTGGACTTAAAATATAATATGAAATATATATATTTTCTTTGTATTGGTCTTAAAATATAATATGAAATATATATATATTTTTTTTTTTGTTGGGCTTAAAATAGTATACTACTACGTAGATCGTAAAATGGGTATTTCAATGACACATCAAAAAAGCGAATCATAAAAAAGATTGACTTAGGATAGTATACCCAAAAGAAACACCGGTTTGAAAGTAGAATGAAATTATTTCAAAAGATTACACTAGGAGTAAAGGAATTTATTAAACGGAGTTGTAATGTGCACGTGCATGTGTAATTGTGTGTGTGGACGTGGAGGTGTGTTTGTGAGAGTGAGCGTGTGTATGAGGGCCCGTAAGTGTGCGTAAGGGTGTGTATGATTAAGTTTGTAAATATTCGCATATATATTTGTAGTATTACTTATGTATCTTGCTAAAATTGTTGAGAATACGATTGATAAGAATGGGTAGAAGAAGTTTGTAAGTACGGCTACTGCCGGAGGTGGAGTAGTTCTTCTGTTCGAACGTTTTATTGGAATTTTCCATCTGGAATTTCCGGTCTCAAACTCAAACTCAAAAACTCAAACTCAAACTCAAACTCAAAGCATTTATTTCAAATAAACCAATTACAGGCACTTTTCAATTGTCAAGGGGTCGGTCGGTCTACTATAATATTTGCTCCCGGTTGAAGGCAATAGACTCAACCTATTGCATGGGACTTAAAAATTACTGGTGAAATGTGGGTTTAATATAGATGGACCTCTGTCTAACCCTTTGGAGATAATAGACGTGATTTTATGTTTATTTGAATTCTCATTTCCACAAATATTTTCACACTTTTCATATCACGTTACAAACCAACTCATTATCACCACATCTCAAATATTCAAAGCTCCTAATTTCCATTTTTATATATAAACCCAGGGAAATACTATGAATCACTCTAATCCCCGGCTGTAATGAAGGCAAGCCAAGGGGATGGCCAGCGCCATTATGACTAATGACATCAATGACTTGTGCCAACTAATACCACCCCTGTTTGCTTGTCATTCGGGAAAGGCTCCCGCAGATAGGCGCAACGCGACACTAGTTGAACAATTTCTATGAAAACTTCAAGGAAAATTGTTCTACCAGAATCGCGTTGCGCCGTTTCGCGTGGCGCCTGTTTGCGGAAGCCTTAATATTATGATATTTTTTGGGTTCTGAGTAACACCCGCAACGTTGTGGGAACTTCTGATGCTGCAGCCATCTGGCTGGACTGAAAAGCGCTCCTTCATGTCAGTCAGAATGGGCTTAGGTTTTCTGAGAATTTATTTATTATAGATATACTTTATTTTTCACCAGAAAAATACATTACAAAAAATAGCCGACTTCCAAAGAAAAAACAATATAGTGAATAATTACTTTAATTTCGAAAGTCGTTGTCTTTGGTTTTGTATTTTCCTTTTTGGCACCGACTTCCGAAATTAAAGTAATTTTTCACTTTGTAGTGTTTTTTTTGTAAGTCAGTTGTTTTTTTTTTGTAATAAAGTTTTTATTTTTCGCTTTTTAGTTGTGGTACCTACCCCACACAAATTCGTATACCTTTACGTGCTAAGTAAATAACAGTGACAGGAAGTTATTGTAACATCATCAACATACACTAAGTGGACAAAATACGGATTATTGCAGCTAACTCAAAAATCTCTCATCAGAGAACTTAACCAAATTTATATGGGCAAACCTTATATGTATACCCCTTAAAGAAAAGAAGAATTTTTCAAATCGGTTTATGAATAACGGAGTTCTGAGGTAACAAACAAAAACAATGAAAAAAAAATACAATTGGGAACCTCCTCCTTTTTTGAAGTCGGTTAAAAACGTACAATGAGCAGCCTTATCTCTTCCAGGCAACCTTGGAATCGACAGTAATTGATTATCTGGACATACAATTACTTTTTTTTTGATTATTTAATAATACTTTTGCAGTTTCCTCATTGCTACAATACGTTCTTTATTATTTTGCAAACTTTAACACTACTGTTATCTTTATCTATATATATACAAATGAATCCCGACGAATGAATTTTTTTAAAGAAAGTTGCGAGATTTATGCGGGTGAAACCGCCGGGCGCAGCTAGTTTTATAATACTTCTGAGTCCATGTTACAGTTTAATCCTGTTCAATAATTTTATCGTCAGTATAATTTGTATGTTTTTCCCATAGCTTTCTGATTTCAACTTGTTTTTAGCTGAGCCTTCTCTTTCACTTAGAAAATAGAAGTAAGAAAACAGTTGGTAAGTTTATACCAACTGTTTTTTATAACTTAATTTTAGTATTATATTTTTCCTTTTAGAAGTGAATAATTTTGGTGAAAGTTAACTTTTTGAGTGAAATAAAGTATCTTAAACCGAAAACAACGATACTTCCTAGGTTTGTGTCTTTTAAAAAATGCAGTTTTCTGATTGATCAAAATCAGGTTCATCGACTTCCGTATCCAATTTTGGTCACCTGTCTAATTCTGATCATCGAATTATAGATACCTCTTATATTCTGACGGTTCATGGATCTCGCGATCTCAAGAATGTCTCACCAATAAAAAATGTTTGACAATTCAAATTAAAAGATTATACTTTAAAATCAAAACATCTACATACGAGGGCTATAAAGTTTGTCAGTACATTTATGACAGCTTAACCTTACTTATACAGGTAACTTAAATGAATGAAGTTGTCCAAGTAACACCGGTAGTGCTAGCTTGTCAGGTTGGTACGACGGCTTATGTTATAAATAAGTAATGTTTATTAGCATGTTGGTAACACATTCATACTTTGCATAAGTCAGATTGTAAAGAAGTAGGATGGAGCTTAATTTTTCATTTGGAGACGCAAATTAGTGGTCCCAGTAAATTAAATGATGAGTGAATGGAGTGAAGTAAATGATTTTAAATATAAAACGAGTGCCTAGTTAAAATATTAAAGTAAAATATACGCAGTAGGAAATGGAAGACATCCAATACATACAAAGCTATACACACCCTTCAGTAAGCGCACTGAAGCTACGGTTCATTTAATAATGATGATGTTGAAATCTGGTCTTACCAAGTACCTGGGTTTTGGAGGTCAGATAGGCAGTCGCTCCATGTAAAATACTGGTAATCTGCTTCATCCGGTAAGACTGGAAGTCGAACCCAATATATTTGGGAAAAGGCAAAGTAGATTCCAAAATGCCAATATGGATGAGCCATGGCCAGGCATAATATAAAGATGGACGGACGGGTTAGCCAAAGACTGCATAACAAAGAGCCCGTATGTAAATGACAAAACAAAAGAGGTTGATAGGACAATTAAGATATTGTCAAAACGTTTATCTAAAATTGTGTGACATCTGTAAGCTAAGCCAATTATTCAGATCAAACAGAAATAACTTACCGATTCGATTAGAAATCGACTAAATTAAAAATGAATAAAAATACCAATAAATCTTATCTTTGTCAATAGCCACAATTCGTTGTACAACTCTGGGATTGTTTAGAATTCATAATAACTTCACGAAACGTTCCTTTATGCTAAGTAGTCGATTTAAATTCGATATTAAATCGATTCTTTTGAGCGATAGGCGAGTGATCTTGTGGCGTTAGTTAATTAAAGTACGATTATTATAATTCGATTGGATAGTTTAGTTGATATATTACGTTTTTTTGTTGTTTAGCTATCAAGTTTGATTTCAATAACGATCACTTGACCGACAACATTTTTTGTTGTGTAGTCGTGTGCTTGTAAAAACTTGGGAATTTTAAGTGTATCATAATTTTCGATAGGCGGCGATATCTATTTATCTGATAGAGTGAAATGGGTCTCGTTGGCCTCAACGAATGGTGCGATACTAACGTAACGGGATAATCAGAACATTTGGAATCCGGATTGGTAATCGTAATATTATTGGTATATCTGATAAAATTCCTGAGCCGTCTCGTACGATATTCATGGAAAGTGAATAGGAGTATATCTTGGAGACGTGTTTATCTATATCAGAAAGTACATGATCAACTCTTTTATATCCAAGATATGAGAAGGTATCACCAGCGAGTAACTGATTGTATAGTTTTTACGCGGCTGCAGCCTCCAGAATTTGTCAGGTTTATATCACATCAAATCAAAAGTTATTTATTTAAATTACACGCCTGCCCTTCGCCACTTCCTAGTGCTGAAGCTGGGAAGAAGTGGCGCAACAAATTCCCTAGTAGAATAAATGTACCAAGCCAAATATTTAATGCACGCCTCCTAAATTAGCAAAGGACCGTCTTGAAGTGTTTCGTATAGCGTAGGTATATTTACTACAAAAAAAATTTGCAGCATTCAGGTGTATAAAAGCATCCTTTACCAAGAACCATACCCTGCAAACTTTAATTACTTCCAAAATTAAAGTTGCTTTATCTTTAATAGTTAAAATTAGCGCTGGCTACGGCAGCCGCTTCATATTCATAGCTCCATCAACAATTTAACATGCACTTATTTACTCATGCACTCTTGTAACTTCGCACTTTAGTTCAGAAACTAAGTTCTATTTTTTTATGTTAGAACATTTATTAGTACCATATGACATGACAATGTTGTTATTTTGAAGTTAGTGTAACGTCACAAACATATGCCAATATATTGTGTTTCTATAGTCTATAGTTTGTTATACTATAAATATGAAGCCGTCTTCCAAAATACAAGAGGAAGGGACTTTCCTTTCATCAACTTGTCTTCTGTCAATATCCGTGGTTATAAATAATTATTATGGGGTTCAACAGGAACCGGCCACGTGGTAGCCCGAGAAGGCCATCTGGCGTGATGAGTGAGACTCCTACATAAAGGATTGGGCTCTAAATTGAACTCTATATCTCAAAAGAGGGATAATAGTGGAAAGACGGAAGGGAGGCCATTGCCCTCCAGCGATATACGGCAGGCTCAACGCTTGCATCTAAAGTTCACTTGTTTAGCAAACTTTTATGCTCTCCCTTACAACCTTCCAGAAAAACTATTTAGCACAATATTAAGCTATCCCTGTCCTACCTTGACCCTCTATTCGCTGAACTCAGCAGAAAATACTCGAAAAACCAGGCGACCACTTGCAAACAGTTTGCAAACACTCGTTCTCAACTCAACACAATTACATGAATATACTCATTTTGTTCATATTGTACACATGTTGGTTGTTTCAGAGCATTCTGGGGCCCTTTCTGTTGAAAAGACAATTTGGGACAAAGAATATTTTTATAATGTTTTGCACAAAATGTTTGTTATTCGTTTTGTGAAGGTGAAATGATTTTTTGGTCGTTTAAGGTTTTTCTGTAGATGCGGAATTACTTTAAGAGTATAGTTAGCAGCATCGAATTGTATAGAGAAGTAACGACTGATACAGAAGCCCATCAAATATCCAATGCTTTTCAGATTAGAATGGGCCCGTAGTGAAAAACCCAATTGGTCAACCACGATCCGTCAACTTGCCTTCTTCGCCAGACTTTCAAGTACTTACAACAATAAATTAAAACCTAGGTCATTCTCAAGTCATTTGCCAGTCCTTCTAGCCCCAAGCCGTTCGAGTAGTACCGAAGTATAGCTATTAGTGGCAAGTTTTCGATGAATGCCTTTCAACTCTGTTGAAGGATCTTTCAGAATAACTATTCTTGATATAATTGCTCCCAAGTTGTTTGTAGCTTTCGTACTGATATTATCTTAGTGTTTGTTGTTTCTGACTAGATAAACTTGGAAGCAAGACGCTGAATTAATAGTTGTTGGATAAATAGATCAATTTGCCGCAGTCTGTGGATGTTTCTGTTATTTGTGAAGTATTGTGTGGATGCAGCCCTAGCTGCGATTGGTTGATATGAGAACTGTCAGGATAATATAAGCTCCGCCTTGTTGTTGCTTGGTTTTAAAAACTTGAAAAATAACTTTAATTTCGGAAGTCGGTGGCCATAAACAAACATACACAACCAAAAACTTATTTTTCACGTTTTGTAGTGTTTTTTTTGAAAGTCGGTTGTTTTTTTTTGTAAAACCTTTTTTATTTTTCACTTTTTAGTTGTGGTACCTACCCCACACATATTCGTATACTACTTGATATGTAAATAACCGTGACAGGAAATGATTAAAACATCATCAATATAAACTAAGTGGAAAAAAAACGCAGTATTAAGGATAACTCAAAAACTACTGGTCAGAACTTAATCAAATTTAAATGGGACCACATGTGAAGCTCCAGCTTTCAAATAAAAAAAAAGAATCATCCTAATCGGTTCGGCCAAAAAAAAGTTCTGAGCTAATACACACAAAAAAATACACCTCCTCCTTTTTTTGAACTCGGTTAAAAATAAAGCGTCAGTGTATAAACCACTTCCGTGTATATTACTTGCCTTCCTCCTACAAACATAACAGGTTTGAAGTAATATACATTGATCTCTGTGGCTCGGAGACATCTTGAATCATCTACTTGTGTCGCGAACACAACGCGCGTTGTGTACTTGTGTGTGTGTGTGTGTTTGTTTTTTGTACGGAATGTTAAGCCCCTATTTTCTGGTAATTAACATTATCATCAACTTATGCCACTAATATATAATAACTGTCACGTCTTATTTTTATTATTAATCTAATATTTTGAATTATTTCTTAATATATATATATATATTATTTTTTTCATTGTTCTCCCATATAGAAGCAACAAGAATAATGTAACCAGGATTTTGTAATATCTTGATTTAAAAAGAGTGTCCTTGGACCTTCTTGCCCGTTCTTCTCCATTGAGATCTACGTTTTGGAATGGGCAACTAGCTTCAACTTTCTGACTAACAGACCGACTCTTTGACAATTCAAAAGTGGCTGGAAATGGTTTCATTGAAATAAATGCTTTGAGTTTGAGTTTATTTTTATGAACTTCCATTGAAATTGAAACTGTTTATTGAAACTATTGATGTACATAAATATTCACAATATTAGGGCCTTAAATTGGAGCTATATAATCGTTGGATTCTACCTGAACTGGGAATAAAACCATTACTGGTCATAAACCTTCCAATGTCCGCTAAAATTCACAATCAAAGTGAAAATTTAAGGATTAGTAAAAGCAGTTTACTTAAATAACCAGATAATTTATTTCTTAGCCATTGGTAAAAATGAGGATGTGGTTCTCCATTCTCTTGGCCCAATGCCTTACAAAAACATGACTGCTATCAGACTTCTTAGTTGCAAATTAAATTCTGATTCGGATTACTTCATAGATAGTGCACGACGATTTCAAGTAATTGGAGCAGATTCCTTGCAAACAACTTTATCGCAACGTCCATCTTTCAAATTATATCAATGTGCAGAAACGTCTCAGAAATTCAGAAGTTTGCTCTATAAATGTTATAAGAAGGTTTAAAGTTTGTGTTCAATTCGAAGGGGAGCATGAAAACCAATTTCTATAATATCTTGAGCCGATTATAGCTGAACGGAGCTAGTTTTTAATAGCATCACAACTTTGTTCAAATGTTTAAAGACATTCTTACACTAACCTTAAATAATATTTTATATTTCTATTTAATAACAAACTGGTTAACGGTATCGTAAACAAAATATTTTTTTATTAAATTTTGACCAGCATAATTTGATCTCTGTGTCCAAATAATTGGTAGTTTCATGGGTGTCAATGAATTTTGGTGGTTAGTGTTAAAAATGCAAGTTTGAACGAAATCTATTAAGCGAATTTTGTGTAGAAAGTTTAGAAAAATTAATGGTATTAAGGTTATAGGTTGTGATACATTATCCCGTATCTGTGTTTGTATGCAGTAATGTTTGTTTTTCTCTTGAATATTTGATTAAATTGATAAGTTCGGACGCGCCTGTTGAGGCTATGCATAATTATTAAGATATGGATACAAGAGATTTTGTAGTTTTTGTCGGAATTTATTGGTAGTTACGACATGTTTTCGGGAATAGAGCTTTGATACCTTATATTAGGTGATAAATTCTCCAAAAATTATAGGAAATTGACTTGTAAGTACCTATTTGGTAAGAAATATCAGACTACGTCTTAGTATTTAACCATATATAGTCACAATCAATCTGCCTAGACTTTTCCGAATTATGCTGGGGTCAGCTTCCAGTCTAACCGGACGCAGCTGAATACCAGTATTTTACACGGAGCGACTGCTTATCTGACCTCCACAGCCCAGTTATTGAGTAACACTGGTTGTCAGACTTTTGGGGCTCTGACTACCCGTAACGACTGTCAAAGGTCTACGAATGACAGCCGGGACCAAGGGCTTAACGTGCTTACCAACGTACGGAGGTGTCGATATGTAATGGATGGTCACCCATCCACGAACCGACCGCGGCAAGCGTAGCTTAACCTTCGATCGACCCGACCGGCTGTTTTTAGGTATCTAATCACGAGCCCCATAACTATATATTTATAGACGTGGTTTTATAATAATCATGGTTAAATCTAATTAATAAGATGTGAAGATACCTCTAAGCAAATGAGTTCTAAAAATAATATCTGAAAAGCTGTGTTTTGAATGCGCTGCCAGCAGATCCTAATTCGTAATCTTTTGAAGCCACTCTCATTTACTTAGTCACTACAGCAAAAACATCGCTGAATTCATGACGTTTCTAATCTGGAGAAAAGCGCTCTAAAGCACTACGCAAATTGGGGTACAGACAAATGTTTTTCTCTAATAGAAAGGAAGCTGTAAATTATTTTACGTGTTGGGTGGGTGGACGA
This sequence comes from Dryobotodes eremita, assembly GCA_917490735.1. Classification (NCBI taxonomy): domain Eukaryota; kingdom Metazoa; phylum Arthropoda; class Insecta; order Lepidoptera; family Noctuidae; genus Dryobotodes; species Dryobotodes eremita. The sequence goes on from OU823263.1 coordinate 17,668,385, forward strand.
AACATGGTAACCACGACGGTGGGGTGAATGTGGCATGTTCTTATTATTTTTCGGTCTCTGAATTTAGAAGATGGTGACCACAGATTCTTCTGTATTCAGTTTTGACTTTTAGATGACGTGGTGCGGAAAGACTCCAGCAAAAAAAAAATTGTTTCAAAAATGATAAGTGCTACAGTATTTTTATCTCACGAAGCGACGCGCGCTTTACTTGTGGTTACAATGTGTACAAAGACGCTGTCAATGTGTGTGTAAGCGCAGTTCTCGGTACCGTCCGAGACAATGGCGAAGTCGGAAGTGTGTGTGTGTGTGTGTTATTTGCTGACGTTAATCATCTTCACGCACACATTCACAGCGTGTTTGTATACTTGGTTAGCACAAGTAAAACGCGCGTCGCTTCGTGAGATAAAAATACTATAATAATGTACGTTCGCAATAACATTATGTCACGGGTTGATAACATCAGGGTATTTTTATGACCTTGGAAGCCATTATAATTTGACATAGTTTAGAAAACCACTCCTTTGAATGGACATCCATCTTGTCTCACTTACCTCCTTAACATTCATCATTATTAATAGTACTTTGCTCTTGTTTTATGATTATTACTATGTATTTATATATAGATAAGTATATGCTTTATGTATATATGTAATTATTGTATATGTAACTATTACACCTCTGACTTCCTGCAGTATTGTTTCTCATTCTCCCTTTAAATCCTCCTAAAGCTTGTCTTTAAAAGATCGCCTTTAGCGATAAGACCGCCCATTGTGTCACCATATGTAAAATTTCTACATTTATGTCTGTAATTTGTATGGTCCACATAATAAAGAGATATCTCTTCTATTCTGTAGTCGAAACGTTTTACAAAGCGCAAAATTTCAACAAAATCATCTACCTTCCTAAAAAGTTTCACATATGGCAGCGCCTTAAAGAGCTTTATTTAACACGAGCGCTTCCATTAAAGTAATTGGGCGCACACGGCGTGTGGAACAAATGAAAAAAATTACTAACTCGCTTACACTAACATTGTGAGCTCTCTGTCACTCCGTGAAATAGCTGTTAGAACACTTTTTGTACTAACAAAGTGGGTTAGGACTTAGGGATGTCAGTTTTGGACATAAATTCTCGTGTGAATGTGAGTTTTCTCTGCAGTTGCTTGTTTTTTTCTTTTTATACAGCGTGTATAAAGGTATGGTTGTTGTAGGTGTTGAAGATTTGTATGGGATAGTTGATATTTTTTTCGCGATAATGATGTTGGTTCAATGGAGAAAGTGGTCAGTTTAATGGTCTGTACACCTTTCTTATACATGCTTTAACTGCAGTGGAAAATCTTCTGGTTTGTCCAGAGAAGTTAAATTGTGTTTGTGTACCATCCAGCATTTCTCTATTCAAGTTTGTAAGGTGTTACTGAAATTACTAACACGTCTTAATCAGACTTTAAATAATCAATCTCTTAGTTCGATGACGTATTGACCATTCCCTGGGTGAAGCAGATGTTGTTAGGTGACATTATACTGAAGCCACTTACCATCAGGTAGGTTTACGGCCTATTAGACACCACATTTGTTATGCGCACGGTCAAAGTGTGGAACTCTCTGCCAGCGTCTGTGTTCCGTTCCACCTATAACCCGTCAGCCTTCAAATAAATAGTGAACTGGCCACTTTCGGACACGTTCGTTCTGTCGTACACCTCATTCACTGCTTTGCATCAGGCGAAATTGAGGTCTAGAGGAGGTTCAGCAGGCAATAATAAAAAAAATACAAATGGGAATTTAAAAAATAAAATATTAACGACTGCCTCATTGGTGCAGTAGTCACAAACGCTGCTGCTGAGAATGAGGTCCTGGGTTCGACTCCCAGGTCAGGCAAAGTTTATTAAAGAAAGAAAGAATCCATTCCATTTTTCCATTTTTTTTCCATTTGGAATTTCTCAGTAGCAGCCCGGAGTCAGTCCTCTATCCATTTGCATAAAATTTTAAGACAATATGACATTGGCATAACGAAATTCAGCAGAATGATCATTACGCATAATATTATTATGCATAAATATGTTACCGTAATGTTTATTGCCATATATTAACCTAACCTAACCTCACTATTGCATTATGCCAAAGTATTATTATGTCACAGTATCATTATGGTATTAAAAGTTATGCGAAAACGGTTATGCCAAAATATATTAGTAAAAAAAAATGCGAAAAGATATCCCCCGGAGTCTGGATTTGTGCCCGGTTGATGGCAATAGGCTCGCCCCCTATTACATGGGACTTAAACATAACTGGCGAAATGTGGGTGTACAATAGTCGCGCCTCTACCTAACCCTTCGGAGAATACAGGTGTGATGTTATGTTATGAGAGTAACATTATGGTAGCCTTCCTCTCCCGCAGTGTCACCTACCCAAGATTGTGACCATTAGGTGATCACGCGCAGATGACCTACTGCATATGCAAATAAGTAAACTGCCCGCTTACCTTCCAATATTTGATTTGTGATTCAACCATAAAAAATCTTTAGTTTTACGCCCACTGACCAATCACAGTAAAGATTGAGCTATCAAAGCTTATTTATACCACTATAAGTAGTAGGAGACCAATAAAATATGCATTTTACGATGTACAAATCTGTGTTTTGTAAAATTTATAGGAAACTACTGAATCGTTTTCGATGTGGTCTTTATTTATTGATTGCCTCATTGCAATCTTAATTGATAACTGCGTATAAATGAGAGGCTGTCGCACGTCTGGTTAGAATGTAGTGATTTGTGTGAGATCGAATTTCGTATTGATGTGTTAAATTTGATTCTGGATTGGGAACATAATTTAATGCATATAGTTTTCTTTTTAATGTCCAATCTAACACTTTTACTAATGATTTCCATGACTTTATTCCCATGGGGACTATGTCACTCGTTTTTATCGTTGTGATCATATTAGCCAAAAGTCGTCCAGTGCTGGACTTAGGAACATCCCAATGTAATGTTACATCTCTAGGTTTTTCTTTGTTAAAACCTAGTCCTAGGTTATCTATTACAGATCCAGCTGCTGGTGGGACATGCATGATAAAAGATATTTTAGTTTTTCGTCCTTTGGTATTTCGCAATAATAAACTTAAGAATATCGAGGATAACTCTAGGTATCAATTCGGGGCTTGAAATACCGGTATTTTTGGGAACAGGTACTATTGGCCTTGGTCTGGAACCGGGACCAGTGTAGTACCTGTACTTTTGGTACCGGTACCAAACGTAATACATGTAATATTGGTATTTCTAATAAGTATCTGTACTGTATGGGTACCAAAATCGGTACCTAACAAATATTTCTGTAAGTTGTAAGAAAACTGATATAGTAAGTAAAAAGGATCGTTAATAGGCATTAGAAAAATAACTTCAACGTTGCCAACTGTACGAGGTTCCTTGTACAAATTTGAGATTTGTGGTCCGCGCCGGTTACCTGAATTTGGTACCTGTCCCGTCTGGAACTGGTACCCGTCTGGAACCGGTACCCAGGAACCGAAATGGCAAGGACCGCTAAGTACCGTTACAGAACTTGTACTTTTGTGACCAGTTCTAAGCCCTGGCGTACCATTAACAAAATTTAAGATTACATTTCTATAAACTCGGTAGTTTCGTTCCTATTTGTAACAAATCTACAGTAAGATATTAATCACCCTAACAAGAAATATGATTTGTTTGCATAATTAAAGCGAAACCAAGTGAAATTCTTACCATTCCGTATCTAACGCAACCTGGCAGATGTGTGTTTGGTATCAGCTTCCATCCCATACATCACACATACCATAATGTATGGGACACATTAATATTATAATGTTATAATTATTAACCAGTTATCTTGGCTCACTTATTTATGATATTTATGGAGTTGTTGGATATCATTCTAAATGTTATACTAAGTTTCTGCCCATGACTCCGTCCGCATGAATTTTCCCATACAAACTTCATCACCAGATTTCGCACACACCGTCTTGATAAAAAAAATTGCTACAATACCTTCATCATCTTCATCATTTCAAACTCAAAAAACTCAAACTCAAAGCATTTATTTCAATTAAACCATTTACAGGCACTTTTGAACTGTCAAAGAGTCGGTCAGTTAGTCAGAAACTCGAAGCTAGTTGCCCATTCCAAAACGAAGATGTCTATGGAGAAGAACAATATTGGCAGCCTTGTTCCGCCCACTGCTGAGTAAAGGCCTCCTCCCTTTTGTGCCATGCATTCCTGGCCTGTGCGAGTCTCATACAGGTCTTCCCCGCTATCTTCTGTAGGTCCATCCACCTGGCTATTGGTCTGCTAACGCTCCTCTTACCGTTTCTCGGCAATCATTCCGTTAGGTCTCTGCTACAATACGATACAATACTTTTATTTAAGAAAACGACAACTTATTTGTCTACAGTAGGTGTTGTCGGTCCTAAAGTACTCCCCCAAGGTCCCTTCCTCAAGGTTTTAGGTATCATCTTCGCTCCAAATTCCATCAAATTCTGGTTAAGCTGTGATAACGCAATAGATATACATAAACACTTTCACATTTACCATAAGTATGGTTATTACTTGTTAATATGGATTGGTTTAATATAATTTCATGTATATAATTATATGATTTAGCTCGACTACTGTGATGTCGTCCATCGTCAGTAATTACAGTTTTGAAAATGTTTTGATCAGGTGCTGACTACCGTTTATAAGTGGGACAGGTTTTTTGCATAATTTTATTATTTATTAATTGCACGCCTCATAAGCGAAGCGCGTGAGGTAGTGCTCTACTTTCGCCTTACAAAGAACAAGTAATTCCTTGTGCTAAAAATGTCTCTATTTACTTCCTAGCGCACTTGTAGAATAATATACACACACCAACGTCAAGAAAAAAACACTAGTTTCAACTCTCATGTTATTTTCAAAAGACATTTTGCTATTTAAAATAATGAAAAAAACCGTTTAAAAAAATATTCTGTGGACGTCCGTGTGTGATTCATGTATGGATCCCGGCGTGGTCACGATAACTCCCGAAAAACTTAACTAATCGAGTCCATTTCTTTTTTAAACGCTTCTGTGTTATCGAAAACTAAGTCCTTTAGAAAATCACGGTCTAATTCAATGTAGTTTAATTGTAATTAGTAATACAAAAATACGACTGGACATTTCGTTCGTTTTTTGTTATTTTTTATAGAATTGAATGAGCTTACGAGGCGTGCACTTATGGATTTTCCATTTTTTTTATTATTTTGCGGATTACGGAACATTTAGACCATCCTGTTTGTATCCGAGTGTATGATAATTCATAAAATGATGATGCTAAATATCATACAGTTATACTAAATACATTACTAAAGTGTGTTGATCAAGGCTATTTAGTATGAAAGTTAATTGGTAGCGAACTTTTAGAGAATACATGTAACGTAATGCCGATGCATGGGTTCCATATGAACCAATACCTTCTTGTGTGTTCTAAAAATGGGTTTTAGGAGGGTGCAAGTGGGTAAAATCCCACTTCTTGCTGTCTTCGGGCTTCTGACCTTGTATATTGCATATCGGGGACCCTTCAGAGCTTTTCCCTCAGAAAAAGAACACAAAAGATTTTTCTGTTTAATCTGTGAAATATTACTCCACGCTATTTGAATATACAAATAATACCACACAGGGTACCATTGAATGAAGCTTAAAAAAGTTCCCATCGCTTGTAAACCTCATATGCACATATTAACTCAGCATCAATTGAGGGTCACAAATACATTCAAATTATATATATTTATTCATGTAATCCACTAAGGCGATTAATAAGCCAAAAATATTGCTTAACACGAACAAAATTAAAAAAGAAACTAGGTCGTGGTGGCTATAAGTTAATCGATTAATTTACGATTACATAAATAACCGATTAGAACAAAATCGAGAGGTTTCTGTGTGAGCGCAGTAGGGGGGCGATGACAGAATTGCGTACCTGTGGTGATGTACCTTAGGGTTGGCACAGACGGTACTAAGCGGAGGTTGAGTTGGAGGTTGTTAAGCTGTTGAAACACATTTCACCACTCTACATCATACCACACCACACCACACTACACACACCATACCATCCATCCAACATCCTACCATACCATTCTACATGCATGTCTGAATGTCATCGTTATCATCCTATATGCATGTCTTTTCTTGTATGTATGACACATGTTTAAACAAATAAATATTATCCTATCTTATCTTATCTTTCCACACACCATACACTTCACACCACACCACGCACCACGCCTAACTTCACACCACATCGCGCGCCTCATCACATACCACATATAACACCGCATTATTTACCACACCACACTATACACCACATCACATGCACTAACTGAGAATAAGTTTTGTTAGTTTTAGTTTTACTGTTAATAATTTAAAAATCAACCTTACTTATAGATTTTTATTTTTATTTTCTTAAGATTAGTAAATATAAGCTAAATTTAGAAAAATGTACTGGCATTGCATATTTACCCTTAAGGGCACAGTAGGTACACTATATTAACACTAGTTAGTGTAAGTATACGACACCGATGTGAAAGAGCGGAGCCTTCTTTCTAATACAGGCATTGTTTGCTTAATAGTAGATTGTTATACAAGGGGCTAAAATTACTCATTATATACGAGGTAGTTTTACTCCCGAGATTTAGCGAGGGATTAAATGGAAACCGAATTATAATGGGTCATTTTATGGCTTGAAGACAACGCAACGCAATGCACGCATTCTACCGAAAAGATCGACGCTTTTAGTTCCATTTTCAAAAATAAAATGTTATTATTTTTCATGAAACAGTATTAAGTCGAGTCTTTATTCATGATTATTCTACTTATGAATAAAGACTTTTTCGTTTTGGTAGGCTCGTTGGTAACAGACCAAAATTAAAAAAAAAACTTTTTTCCTCTAGAGGAAAATAAGCTATTTTAGCCCCGCTCCGGTACGCTACCATGACGGACTTTTTGAGCAAGAGGAGTGAAAAAGGAATTTAGTAATTTTCTACTTGTCACAATAAAATATTTTTGTATTTCGATCGTCTTCACTCATCATTTACCTGCTTTTCTGGTTTGCATAGCTGATAAGCCTTCCCCTTTTTGTGCCATGCTTCCCAGGTCTGTGCGAGACTCATCCAAGTCTTTCTCTTGGGCCTATGTTAGTCATCTACCCATGTGGCTGTTGATATGCAGAACTTCTGCTATTTTGTCTCGGCAACCATACAATTAGGGCTCTGCTCCTGCCTTCCCTATGAAATGTGCTGCCTCCTCCATTTCATAGCCCAGGTCTGTTAGTTAGCAGTGATGCTAACTACCCAGGGAGCACCGATTTTACATTTAAGTGCTGACACTTCTGAGACTAGGCTATTGTTCAATACGTTTCCATGACTTTATAAAGCGATTTTAAATGTTATTATCTCAAAATTCCGCTGTTAAATTAGATACTGTCATTGCTACACTGTTTGACCACAAATCACAGCGGTGGTATGCAAGCGGCGTTGGTTCACGTGAAATTTAGAATTTGTACAAATTAATGTTTAGTCACGTGAGCTGATTGAGTAATTATCAATTAGAACAGGATACATATTCAATAACAATTAAATTGTATTTTGCTCGCCATTTTAACTAAATTTCGCACGATTTAGAATAATTATACAAATCTAATTTTTGCGTGGAAATCAGTTTTTATTTTTAGTTAATTTTTATTTCTTCAGGATAACAAACAAATGCGCAATAATGCTTAATATTTAGGTACAGATATTTTATAAAACACGTTAGTAATCACGCAACCAGCATCGTTATTCACAAATTAATACTACAGTGAAAATAGCTTCAGCAAGGTCCAAGCAAAGTTAGCAAACAATGTCTATTATTATTAATTAACGTGTCTTATGAAAAAGCATGTGAATAACGGTTGTCATGGTAACGGCATATGATGCGGAGAAATGAAGAAAATGTCGTGAGGAAAGTTTTGAGTATGACTGTGGATGGTTGTAAAAGTAGGGGAAGACAAAAGAAATGGTGGATGGACGGTGTGAAAGATGATATGGATAGAAAGGGGGTGAATACCGAGATGACGACTGATAGAGAAGTTTGGAAGGAAACGACAGGTTGTAGACCACAAATAAATTGGTATAAGGAGAGGAGAATGATGATACAAATCTCATTTTGTTATTTTGAAGCGTGACTCCACAGCGTTGGTTCTTGGGTTCGATCCTCGGGCACACTATTTATTTATTTAACCATTTATGTACACACATATATAAAAAGACAAGAAGAAAGGAACAGAAAAATACGTACAAAGGCGATGCTTATTTCTAAAGAAATCTCTTCCAGCATACCTGCGATAGGAGAGTATATTAAAGAGATGTAGGCAACGTGTGTAAGAGTAGAAGGGAAAACAAAATACAATCTTTATATATTTTTTTCATTGTTCTCGCATATAGCAGCAACAATAATAATGTACCCAGGATTTTGTAATATCTTGATTCAAAAATTGTGTCCTTGGAGTTTTTTGTCCGTTCTTCTCCATAGAGATCTACGTTTTGGAATGGGCAACTAGCTTCAACTTTCTGACTAACTGACTGACTCTTTGACAATTCAAAAGTGCCTGTAAATGGTTTAATTGAAATAAATGCTTTGAGTTTGATTTTAGAACAATAAACCTTAAATAATTTTCCACTTTAAATATAAACATACAATATGAGAATATACTTACATACATACATATTACTAAAATAAATATCACTAAAATATATAACAATATAATAAGGTGTAAGGGGACTTTTCCATTAGGAAATTCTCAGAAACAGTCCCAACTCCGGACATGTGACAGATTAATGGCGAAAAGCTTGTACTTCTTGGACTTATGTGACATATTTGGCGAAATAGTAGTGTTAGTATATCTTTGCCTTCTTTTTAGTGGATTGTGGAACGCTTGCCAAGGTGCCGGTCTGTCGATTGGTGACCATCTATTACATACTGAGGTCCCTCCGACCTCAGAAAGTACGTAAGCCGTTCGTTGGCGGGGCTGTCATTCGTAGATCTTTGACAGTCGTTACGAGTAGACAGAAGCCCGAAAGACTGACAGCCAGTCTTATCAACGGGTATCGTGTTACCCAGTAACTGGGTTGTGGGCAGTCGCTCCATGTAAAATACCGGTATTCAGCTGCATCCGGTAAGACTGGAAGCTGACCCCAATATAGTTAGGAAAGGGCTGGCAGACGATGACAAGTGTGATGACATATTCCCAGTCTGTAGATATAAGGGCTTGTTCCCACTGTGCCGGACCGGCGGATTTGCCGGAAACCGGCTCCCGCAGAAAAGTGTTAACATTACACCGGATCCCGCAAGAAAACCGGACAGTCAAGTACTCACCTCAGTTGAATTCGGACCTGTGCGCACAATGGACGACGACATAGATACCGGCACAAACTCGTTCACATTACTCCGGTCAGGGTGTTCTACCGGCGCTTCACAGTGACAAACGCTGGGTTAAAATGCCGAGCTCGGTGTTTTTGCTGGATCCGGCATAATGTGAACAGCTTCTTTTAAATTCTGTAGCCACTAGCTCTTCCGGAAATTTTGTCATGCCGGTAAATCTGCCGGTCCGGCGTAGTGGGTACCTGGCCTTACATGTTAGTTAACGCAGAGACCAAACACCGCATACGTGTATCACATTCAAAACCTTCACCTTTGAAATTTAGTGACCATCCAAATTCAATTGTACCATAGCCGGTTTTGGCACTCACCTTAAGCTATCTCCGATGTCATTCCATCTGGCTAGGAAGCGTTCCAAGTCACGTGGGGCACTCACAGTGTCCACTTATCGACTGGTATGCTTCAACAAACACAAGCTTTTGACTGTGAGAGCTTAATTTTATGTCCGTAAGGATCAGGGATGCAAGATATAAAAACCGGCAAGTGCGAGTCGGACTCGCGCACGAAGGGTTCCGTACCATTATATATAAAAACGGAAAAGAAATCATGTCTGTTGTATGGGAGCCCCTTTAAATATTTATTTTATTCTTTTTTTTTGTATTTTTTATTATAGCGGCAACAGAAATACATCATCTGTGAAAATTTCAACTGTCAACAGTAGTTTTTGCGTAAAAGAGTAACAAACTTTCACATTTATAATATAATATAATATATAATATTAGTGGGATAATTGGTTGAATTTTTGTATGCAGACTGGGGACGTCATTAGATACCTAAACGCCATTGAATTTGAACATTTTTAAAGTACGAGACTTGGCCTTCAGATGAAATTAAATAAGCTATCTGGTGTATAACTGTGTTGTATCAATGAGCTGTATGTATTGGGGTTCCGTACCCAAAAGGTAAAACGGGACCCTATTACTAAGACTCCGCTGTCCGTCCGTCTGTCTGTCCGTCTGTCACCAGCTGTATCTCATGAACCGTGATGACAGTTGAAATTTTCACACATGATGTATTTCTGTTGCCGCTATAACAACAAATACTAAAAACACAGAATAAAATAAATATTTAAGGGGGTCCCATACAACAGGCATAATTTTTTTGCCGTTTTTATAGATAATGGTACGGAACCCTTCGTGCGACAGTCCGACTCGCACTTGGCCGGTTTTTTTAATTTAGATGTGTGTGTGATGGATTTATTTAATAGTTTCTTAGTATTCCTAAGTATTAGTCTTGTTAGCGTTTTCATTTATTTTCGAATTGTCGTCTCTATATTGCATACGGGCAGCGTTGCAAGTACTTTGCGATCGTGACACACGGTTCGTTTGCACTGCGCGGCATTGATTCTAGCGCAGTGGATGAGACATGGAGCAATTGCTTTGTAACACACAGTTAGCCAAACTTCGCTCCAAATTGTTGAATAATGTATCGAAAGTATTTAAAGTTCTATTCAAACAGTTCCTGGTCATGGTCTTCCCGGGTGTCAGGACCGTGTTTGTTTACATCAGGACATGCTCCGGTCTACAGCTCTGAAATGTGTAATCAAGTTCGAAAAACATATTTGCAGGCAATCTTTATCCCGTGTCAGGCGGCCTACTCTCTAGGTCCGTCAACGAGGATACGGTCTCGTCCAAAAGTAGTTTGAAACTTTGGAGTAAACCATGATCTAAAACAACAAGGTCCGCATTCCGGGAGTGACACATGTTTACGTCACTATCCAGTTGCCGCTTTACTGCAAGAAAACATGAATTATGGAAACATTTTCAGTCACCATTGTGTTAAAAACAATATTTATAGCATTTAAATTGTCGTTTCATTTTTCTAATCAAACGAAATAATTCAATTTAAACATATATCAACTAATTGTTAGTTAAAACCTCATTGTTATATCGGATTCGCACAGGTAATAAAGGCGGTTGGGGAGTTATTATTACACACTACTGGTAACACAGCGGTGATGACGTAGGCTTGTGTCTCCACGTGACCACTGTGTCTCGGAATGCTATACCTGGCGAAGTATATTATTATACCATGGAGTGAACCATACACCCGATTAATTAACTTTTTCGGAAGGTAAAAACACTTCCGCAGTAGTGACAACTGTTACATCGTGGTGGCATTAATTCTTAAGTTGGGCCCCAAACTAATCTTATGTCCTTAGGTGATACGGAGTAGGGAACGCCCGTAACGTCGGCCGAAACTACGGATATCGTGCTTAGAGAGAATAGCCCCTGAAGTGATACTTACTGAACCCTAATGTTCCAAAGTTTAAAAAGATCCGAAAATGTAGGGTATAAAGCACAGTGCTCTGTAATGTCATAAGCAGAGATCGGATATTCGGATGCATATTCACCTAAAGTTGAGATGTTGGCTGATATGGAATGCGTTTTGGTATCGAAAAAATCCCGCTAACGTCTGATTTCAGTTACCAAACGGACCAAATCATAGCGATCGAAAGGTAGTGATTAAAGTTGTTGTAGCCGAGGTACTATTTACGCCCAATAAGGATAAAGTACTTAATTTAACAAAAATTATTATTTTAATTATTGGAACACTTTATTGTTATTAAAGTTAATATTTACATAAAATATATCTTACATAATCTACAAATAATATTAATAGTATGTACAACTAAATAACAATAAATAAAAATAAAAAAGAAAGAAGGAAAATAATCATAGGGCATCAAAAAATTCATCCGCATCGCTGTCGACAGGAAAAGTGCCCAAAAGGCTGGCAGCATTGCCACGTTGTATGGCGATACTGATTCTTTGGCCAAAAAATAGGCCAGTCCTCTGGTCACGTGAAGAGTCGACCAACCGCTTAGCGATGTCTCCAAAAACCAAGTGCACACTCGGACCACACGGCCCTAGTGTTTTAACCCCAAACGGCTCGAATATATAACTCCCAATTATTATTATTTTAATTTATGTTTTTTTGTTTTGTTTTACTAACACACACCACCCCTCCGCTTACACCCTACATACACATATTTGCATCGGCGGCATTGATATATATCAAAGATCGGGAGTTAAACATTAATTTTAAATAAATATGCATCTGATTTTTTTACAATACAAAATATTTTAATTAGCCGCTTCAGTACTTTCTTAACTAAAAATTAACTTTAGGCAAATATTCATCCGAAGATCCGATCTCTAGTCAACAGTAAATATTTTAATTAGCCGCTTCAATACTTTCTTAGCAAAAAATTAACTTTAGGTAAATATGCATACGCATATCGGATCTCTAGTCATAAGACACAATCTCTGCTGCAACAATGCAGCACTGCACAACGTACCTATATTCCAGCCATCCTACATTAAAACACTATATAAACAGTGTCGCAGCGACATCAAAACGTGTGGAAGGTCGCTTAGATTGGACAGGGCCGCCCCGCAGAGCGCGCACATATTATATTTTTATGTGTTTTCTGACAAATTGGGTATTTTACGATGCCACGTCCGTGTCGCCGTGTTGACATCTGACAGATATCATTAAAGTTGAAATGATTAAAAACTACTGTGTGGAAGAAAGGCGGATATTAAGATAGAAATATGCATAAGTTTACGCTTTGGAAGACGGGTTTGGCAATTTTAATTACTGAAGATCTAGTTTTAATCAGTTTTTCCTGAATTAATATTGACTTTGGAGTTATTTGCTACAGACCAACAATACTGGACTATTAACAACATGCAATGTACATGGAACTGTTGTCTAGTGGTTGTAAATGCTACTGCTGAGCATGAGGTCCTGGGTTCGATTCCTAGGTGGAGAAAAATGTTATTGGGTTTTACCATCAGGAATTTCGCAGTAGCAGCCTGGAGTCTGAATTTGTGCCCGGTTGATGGCGATAGGCTCGCCCCCTATTAAATGCGACTTACAAGATAACTGGCGAAATGTGGGTGTCATGTAGGTATACCTCTGCCTAACCGTTCGGGGAAATATAGGCGTGATGTTATGTTACATGTACTTATTTATTTTTTTACTTTTTCAGGTAAGTATCCTGATGCAGACCTCCTGATCCAGCTAGTGTAAGTCTTCAATATATTTTGACATTACAGTAACAGTAATGTCAGTGAATACTTCATTTGACGCCTTAAATAATTTCATTCCGAGAATAATTTTGTAGCTACAGATTGTGGTATTCTAATTAGACTAATTAGCACCTAATGAAACCTAAATTACGAATATACATCAGTGGGGAAGGTTCCATACAACTCGATTCCTACCTGCTTCCCTTTGAAAAATGGCACAGTTAATATTCTATAGACAAAAAATAAATAAACACGTTAAAGATATGTACTCCGGCTTACTGCTTACAAAAATTGTCCCTTCGCTACTCACATATACTATTATAATCTCTGGCCAAACTGAAGCGAATCGCGCGCAGGATTCGGGACGAAATTCGCTCGCGCCGATTGTGTCAAACAAACTTGTATGGAGGCGGTCAAACTGACGCAAATTGTCACGTGAAATCCTAATCACTAAAACAATCGACGCGAGCACCCGAGCAGGGTGGCTCAGTGGTAACGGCCGCGACTTACTAGTTGTAGGTCGTGGGTTTGATCCCAAGCACGCACTTTACTCTGTGTAAATTATTTCATCACCTCTGCTTTCAAAACCGTGAAAGAAAACATCGTGAGGAAACCGGCATGTCCTAGTATAGAAGTATAAGGAACAGGGTGTAAAGTTCACTCATACCTCCATAGAAAAGGGAGGATCCTCCAACCAGACGGGTGTTGTGTCTGGTGGGCAAGTGCCCGACGTTTGATGTCAGGACGTTGTATTTATGTTAGTTACGCGGGAAACTCTGCTTGCGCGATGCAGAATTTTTTGGGTGACGTCAGTGTGACGCGTAGCTCGCATGTGGCATTTGTAGATGCCTCTAAACTAGAACCAAAAATTGAAGATATGTGTCATCCGCTAACCCGCACTGGGCCCGCATGGTGGATTACCGCCCACTCCCTCTCACAGAGAGGAGGCCTGTGTCCCAGCAGTGGTATTTGTTACGGTCACGAATCATATTTTTATCTACATACAACCTGCAAATTACAAAAAACGTAAGAATATTTGAATTTCGCGGGCAACCTTAGCGCATCCCCCTTAAAGACGCAAGATTCATCGTTATCTGCATGGACTTTTCTCAACTATATTGGGGCAGGTTTCCAGTATAACCGAAAGCAGCTCAATACCAGTATTTTACATTAAGCGACTGCTTATCGCTCTATCTGACCTCCACAACCCAGTTCCTGGTTCAAACAATACCCCTTGGTAAGACTGGTTGTCAGACTGAAGATGAAAGCGCGCAAGTGTCAATCAATCAATTAATCTTTATTTGTGAACACAGGTATTACAATAAAGGTCATATATGTATACATTTTAGTCGTGCTCTATGTCCTACCAATGAAATTTGTGAATAATAGAATAGAATAGAATAGAATACTGTTTATTATGTACACCATAAAAATTACAGATATAAATATAGACATTTTACACAGGGTGACACAATGGGCGGTCTTATCGCTAAAAGCGATCTTTTACAGACGACCTTTGGATGGATTCAAGGGAGAAAGAGTGACAATAATGCAGGTAGTTAGTGCTGTACCATTTACATAAACAACAAATACATACATAAAACATATACTTATCTACATATAATATATACAGTAATAAACATGAAACAAGAGCAAGGAAACTAAATGTAATGATGATGTTTAAGGAGAGAGGAAGTGTTTTTTAACCATAATTTTAAAAGTGGACAAAGATTGAGCACGCCTTATCGACTCATTCCATAACCGTACTGCTTGAACTGTAAAAGACTTGTCATTAAAACTGGTGGAATGCATGATCTCTAGTCTTAAGTTTTCCGATGACCTAGGATATCTATTATGTGTGTCATGAAGGAACTTGAAACGTTCTTTAAGATAAGAGGGGGTTTTAGGGTAATAATCAGTCTGAATCTATACAACACAGAGTTAAGTACAAGTGTGGACGTATGTTTACACATCCGCGTCTGGAATCTGGTCTTATCGCATACCGGATTCCAAGCGTTTAAAACGAACGACAACCACCTCTCATTATCACTATAAATGATAATTTTATTCGTATAATTAACGGAAATTTTAATACAAATCGTGACAAATTAATTATTGTATGATTTGATTGGCAGCGTATTAAAATAATCATCGCTCTGCTATAATGTGAATTCATGGACGATATTTATAATGCAATATGCATAATATGAATTTTAATTTTGATGGGAAACTTTGTTTTTGATTTGTAGTTTTAATTCTGTGTCATTGATGTGTATATTTACTCTCGTTATGGTGTAACTTGCGTGTAGTAGGTATTAAATTGGGTCATATGACCAGCAATATGTTCCAATAGTTGACTGTAAAAAGTTTCTTAGGACTTATATCGTTGTAGACTCATAGACGCTTCGCTTTGTTGGCCATTTTCTATTTTGTTAAGTACCTAGCAATTATTGACAGACCTACACTGTCCTCCCATACCTATTAACACTGTAATTTCAAAACATTGTAAAAGCCAATTATTTTTAAAAGAGTAACAGGTAAGTAAGTAGTTTCTTGCCGGCTTTTCTCCATAGGAAACGACCAATTGGAACCGTGCACCTAGCTTCTGACGTTTCATAAGTGCCCATGTTGGTTTATGTGGAATAAAATATTCGGAATTTGAATTTGAAGTTGTTACTATCATCGGTGCATTTACAAAAACACAATTTCCACATGACCAAACTCTCAGACCTGTAAATATTTCAGTAGATCACACAAAAAAGTGTTTCTTCCGGGAATCAAACCTTTTTTTTTTCTTTTTTTTTGGGTGGGTAATCATCAAATGACCTCTCCCGCTCTGGGCGGAGCGGAAGGGCGTGTCAGACTCTTACTGACTAAAACCCACCCGTGTTCCTTCAGTTGCCAGTGCGCCAGGGCCACGGTAACTCTTTCGAACAATCCGCAGCCCCGGCAGGCGTCGGTCCTATCGGACCCCGTCAATTTGTGCTGACATCTCTTTCAACCTGCGATGTATCTGTCTGTATTACAAATCTACTAATTACTATTTACAATGATTATATCTATTGAAAATGATACCATTATCACCAATCCCTCTAATTGCAAACAATAGAAGTGTGTCTTAATGTTATTTCAACGATGGTTTTAAAGATTTACAATTAACATTTGGGTTTTCTAAAGCTACCCGAGCCTCCTAAGACTCGGATGGCCGCCACATAGCGTCCGCAATTTACCGTCGAATGACGTCACAGAAAAGTTATTTATGAAAGTAAGTTGGTGTGTTTCCCTAGAGAGCAATTTTGACACTGTAAAATCCAACCCTGGTTCTATTATTTTCATGATAGCCATCTCTCCAACCATTATTTATTTATTTAGAATAAGCACACCAACAGCACAGTCACTTAGAATTCAAATTAAAATAACAACTAAAAGTTTCCTTAAAGTTTCCTTTTAACTGTGAGAATTTATATATTTATATATATAAGTTTATTTATTTTAGCATTATGTATTTATTTAAGTATATGTTATTTTTATTTTTATTTTTATTTTGCATTATATGTAAGTATATTTAATATTCTAGTTTAAGACGTCACAAATCAAATTCTTCTCTTCTTGTTCTCACACACTATTGTCTACATTTCTTTTTCATTTCTCCTTGCACAGGTCTGCTGGAAGAAATTTCTTAAGAAATAAGCAGTACCTTTGTACTTAATAGTAATATGCCGTATCTGTATCTATTTTACTGTGTGTACATAAATAATAAAATAAATAAAATTGGTATTTCAGTAACCATGCAAATAACAGGCACACATGACATTGACATATGAATATTTGAGACAAAGGAAAAATAAAAGTGTGTCTAGAAGACATAAAACTAGAACACCACAAAACTAACCAATTTGAGATACATAGACGTGCACTGTTCACAATGTTTACATAGGGAACGTCTGTATGAAGCGAAACTCGTGCAGAAAATATCAATAGGGTAATCTGTCAAGTTGGACCTATCATTGTATTAAATGATAAATGATTTTATTTCTGTAAGTAGGATTGTACAAACACTTTTACACGTCAATCATATTTTTTAAACTAGATGAGGTCGGCGTTTCCTATCTGACTACTCTGAGAAGGAAGGTCGAAACAAACTCAGAGGTCACAGTCTCTTTTGAAGTCCAGACATAATCTTGGTCAGGTCATGAGACGACCATGTAGAATGGTGTCTGAAATGGTCTTTTGAGGAAAGAACCACACAGATTGAGTGGACCTGTCCAGTAAGTGCACGCATTTGTTAGTAATCGTGCAGCTCAACTCAGAACTTAAGGAGCTCAACGATTCGACGAACAATACCAAAGAAAGGACATTTGGGTAGGCCACAAAAATTACTCAAACTGCCAGACCATGATTAAAATTAACTGAGGAGTAAAAAAAAGCAACAATGACCCACATAGTCTTCACATTCACAATATTAAAATATTAACACTTCCATTCATTATTACCGACATTAATAGTTTTAAAGTCAATTTTAATCAATCAATCGTGCTGACTGCTCGACTTAGGAAGTTAGGACTTAAGGAGCTCAACGATTCGACGATATTGCCTCGCCATACGTGTTAGGGGGCTATCATATGTGGTATTTAAGGTGGATTTAGGCAATTAAAAAATACGATGATGACGCTTACTATATTGGCTAGCCAACGTTACGGTTATGTTGCCATCGCTCTTGAAATCTTAGCTTTAAGGCTGATGTTTCTAATCCAGCTTTCTATTCTCTTAAAAATAATATTAGTTACGGAATTCCAATCGGTTATTTCTAACCCACCAAATAAATACCACTTATCCTTATCTCGATTCATTCACTATTTCCAATTTTACGTCAAATTCAATTGACGTACAACAAAAAGGTTGCGACGTTTAGTAGCGAATGGGGGTGGAGGGGGGATGAAGGGGAATGAAATACTCTGTGTTGTACAATAAATCTTTGTGGACGGGGATGATTTGTGGGCGATGTGGACGACATAATAAACAGTAAGAGGACCAATCGATTGGGGGATAAGAATTTGCGCTGAGTTCTGCGGAATGGCGGCTGTAAAGGAAAATGTTTGGGGATTATTTGATTAATTTATGAACTTATTACGTTTCAATTTCTGATGCATTGATATATTTATAGACAATGTTGAAATTATTGTGTTTTATGGAAGTTCTGGCCATACAATTTTAATCAAAATGGAGCTATGTTGTTCAAGGGTTTTTAAAAAAAATATTTGTGTTGATAAAGTTGGTATAATATTATATGCAAATTAATTAAACTACAATGTCCTGTACTTACTTAAAAGTAATTTTCTCATAAAAAGAAGAAACGTGCATTAACCATTAATAACCACGATGGCATAGTTCTTACAATACCAACATAAAATTCTTATAATTACGAAAAATGACAACATTTACAAGACTCTCACATAAACCACCTTCAAATCTATAAAAAGTCACGAATTTAGAATATAGAATTAGATATTTACACTGTTAAGCATGCTATTTTAAAATTGGAGGTAGTTAAACGAAAAGGATCCAACCCACAAATGGCCGAAAATGAATTGTGATACCAAAGTGTATGTGTTTTGGTATCATTATTCATTTTAGGCCATTTGTGGGTTGGATCCTTTTCGTTTAACTACGTCCAATTTTAAAATTTACTTACTAATTCAGAACTAAGTACTTTATTGTTGGTTACGTCGAAACAAAACAACAATAAAGTACTTAGTTCTAAATTCAAATTATTGTAAGTACACGATAAATCTAATAATCGATGGACATGGAAATTAGCATTCGTATGTATTCGGAAATGCGATGATTCCCGGTGGACATTAAGAACATAGTTGTACTGTATGTATTTAGTTGGAACGTCTTTATATAAATAAATAAATCATGATCCCAAAACTTCACATATACACATTCCCATCAAGACTGTCGGTCTTTAAGTCCTTCACACATTACGTCACCGTATCCAAGTGATAGCCAGAAACACTTCAAACAGATCATGGTATGTTGATTAAAATATCAAGTTTCCCCACGATACGAGGATTAGTATTCGATCAACGAATTACCATAGATCTTGAGATAGGGAGCTTAGGTGTACCATTAGTGTGGGGACGTGCTTGTCGATAGATTTGGAAATTAATATTCTGTGACGCAAGTGTGAGTCGATAGTTTGGGATATGAAGAGTTTCTTTTTACTACGGCAAAGACAAAGGAGGGTTCAGATTTAATAAGCTATGTATGTATATTCATCTGTCCACTCATGACATGGCAATGGGGGGGACTGACACCTCGTTTGTCAAAATATGACGAGTTGTTTATAACTCGTCGTAATTTGACAAACGAGGTGTCATTGGAAGCATTATGTTGTTCCGCGGTTTATAGGATATATGACTTCATAAAGATCCGAGTAGTAAAAGGTTACAGAAAAGAGAGATTTTTTACATAATGACTATTGCTGGATGTGATTTTACTGTCTCGTTGATTAACAATAGCGACTTCTGGGGTTTTAAGTACGATTCCTTGGTCAGACAGTGTTGGTAATTAGGCTTTCCACTAGATAATTCACAGTAGCAGCCTGGAGTCTTGATTTGTTCACGGTTTATGATAATAGACTCGGCTCCTGTTACATGGGACTTACAACGCAGTACACACCTCTCTGTTCACTTCACTTCACTTTATACAGCTCTGTGCCTCCCTATGGGTAATACCGACGTGATGACGTGATATTCCGATATTTTGAAATTTTTTCTTCTGTTACTGCATCAAAAGGAAGTCGATAAATTATTTTATGATACATGGCAAGCAGGCTTACTAAGAAAATTATCGATAATTATAATACCTGCCTATTATTGTCTCACTGCAGTTCAAAGGCCTCTTCTTATACAGAGACGGTACGAGCATGATCACCACGCTTGCTCAAGGCGAGTTAGCGATTTATGTTATACTAGCTGCTGCGCACGGCTTTGCCCGCGTGGATGTCGGAAATTATCCAACGGGACCGTGCTGCTGGTACAAAAATTAATCTATGTTATTCCTTATAAAATCACCTATATGTCAGTGAAAGTCCCGTCAAAATCGGTCCAGCCGTTACGGAGATTACTCGGAACAAACAGACAGACAGACAGACCAATTTTTTTTAAATTGTTATTTTGTTATAAGTCCCGTATATACTTTCATATGCATTTAGTAAAAAGCTGTTATTTTGACATTAATAACTGACACTTCAATTTTATTTATTATTTTTATTTTGACATATTTGACATTACAAACAGACACTTCAATTTTATTTATTTGTATAGATGTATAGATAAGTAGTCCAGGTTTCCTCACGATGTTTTCCTTCACCGATATCAGTAATCCAAGATAATCTCGAAAAGTTCGGTGGTTGTCTAAGGTTAATATCGATATTTACGTAACTCCCCATCACTAAACTTAAGCGCCACGTCAAAATATATAAATAATACCATCTTGATCCATTTTGTCAAACGGTTACGAAATAGTATTACTTAGTGCCGTAAAACCCTTAATTACGCCGTAAATATCGATTAAATGAATGTATAAGTGATTGAAATGTTTCCATACAAAACCGTGGATTCAAAGTATTTTAAATGTGTTTTATGATGTTAAGTTCATTGGCTTCAAGTGAAAGTGAAGTGTTAAGTTTAATGTAAGTTAGTCGAAAATTGAATTTGAAAGACGTCTTCGCGTATCGAAGGATTTTTAACAAAGGAACATCGATGTATGTTATTTTTTTACGTAATTTATTTAATCGAACGTCTAATGATTCCTATTTTGCGCTCTTAGAACACTCTATTATAATGATAGCGCTTCTTTTTGTGAATTTCACATAATTCCTATAGCGGGGTCCTAAAAATAATGAATAATAGCCAAGCAACTGCGGCCAACTTGGATGTAGCGCTCCCTGACCGGCAGTTACTGCGACCAACTTTGAGAAAAGGCCAGAAAATTAAAAAGAGGCTCAACTATTTAAAACAGTGTACATCACTAGAAGCGCAAAAGCATTTTAGGAGTTCATTAACTTAAAAAAGTGTCCATCATTAGAAGGTCAATAAGGATTTTGAAGGGTCAGTTAAATATTTCCGTTTTCTTACTTCGGAATGGGCCTGCTATTGACCACAATCTATTTCGTTTGAATTAATTTTTTTTCTGAACTGTAGATATGTAGTATTCTATTTATAGTCTCTTTGCTATCACACAATCAATCACAATCTGAATCATTTTGAAACCTATTACTAATCCATTGCTTCATATGTTCGAAAAACTTGTCTGTTCATTAACGTAAATAACGCAATCAATGTTGTTGAACTGTCAAAATGAAAGCCATTCCTACTGTTAGTGTGTTACGTAATTACCCGCTGATACCAAAAACTTGGGTGTTGAAGTATCAGGTTCCAACCGTTGGCCGAGGTTAGAGACCCCGCCTGATCTGCCAAAATTCGTCAAATCTCATTCACCATTCTCTATCATTGGAACCCCACCTTCCCCGCCCACGTTCCAAGTTCCCAGCCGGTTCAAGGTAGTATCCTATTTTCAGATATTCCGTTTGCGGGGTTTTGTCAAAAGAAAAGAGGCTATGAATCAATTTGCCAGAGTGAGCTTTATTTCTAAGAAGCATATTTCTTTGCATTGGGTCAAATATTATAGTTGACAAACGCAAGCTTATCAAAAATAATAATAATGATACTTGGTCCCGACCCGTATGTAAGGTTTTTTAACCTCTCTTAAATGAGAAGAAACGTAAAGAACCGAATTATAATAATAATAATACAAAAGCAGCCAAGTGCCAGTCGGACTCACACACGACGGGTTCTGTAACACCGTACAATATTTAACTCTACATAATAATTAAACTCGTATATTTGTTTTAATACTTTAGGTAAAAAAAACACGTTTTTTTGTAGAGGGACCCTTTTTTTATTTTTAACTTTATTTTTATTTGTCATAGCGGCCATAGTACACTCTGTAAAAATTGAGATTGAGATTCAAGTGTCTACCTATTACAGTTCAAAAGATACTGCCCTGTGACAGACGTACGGATGTACGGAAAGCGGACCCTTAGTAATAGTGTCCCGTTGGCACCCTTTGGGTACGGATTCCTAAAATAGAAGCTACCAAATCAACCAAGAAATAAATTAATGAAACAGACAGAGTGATAAACAGTTTTTTTTTCTATTTATTGAAAAAATCCTCATAAAGCTTAAGGTACTTCATTTAAATTCAAACTGAAATCTTTTCAGGAAAATCTTTTTCAATACTTCCTTAGAAAGTTTATAACACAGCTCATTAGTATAAAAAGTAAAAACGTTTTAAACTGTGACGTGGGCTGACGTCACTGACGTCGGCGTGATTGATGACGTCGGCCGTACACTTACTGTCACAATTATTGGACCAAGTGGGATTTTATTTTATTTTTTGTTAACATTTAGATGATTAGAGGTACGACCTTATGTAGTAACTCTGCTATTTTTAGAGTTCCGTACCCAAAGGGTGCCAACGGAACCTTATTACTAAGCCTTCGCTGTCCATGCATCCGTCTGCCTGTCAGCGGGCTGTTCTCATGAACCGTAATGGGTAGATAGTTGAAATTTTCACAGAGTGTATAACAACAAATAATAAAAATAAAATTAAGTTAATAATTAAAGGGGTTTCCATACAAGAAACGAGCTTTTTCGGCGTTTCTTGCGTTGTGGTTCGCAACTCTTCGTGTGCGAGTCCGACTCACACTTGGCCGGTTTTTTAGGTTTTAGTTGCAACTTTAAGGCTACAATATATTTTTAAAAATGGGAATAAAAATTAGGTTTTTTTTAAACTTCGGACGGTGTAATGAAAGTTTTTGGGATTGTATTTTTGTAATGAACTTTATTAGACTGTATTAAAATTGGCTTCTTTGGCGTGTAATTTCTGAACTATTAATAATGAGAATAATAATCATTTATTTGCAGAAAATATAGGTGTTACCAGTTGTAAAAGACATAGTTACCCTAATGTAAATAAAATTAATCATTTCATTACGAAATCAACATTGAATTCAATAGCACGAACATTATTAATTAATTACATAATAATATAATTGTAATTCCACAAATTTTATTTGTCCAATAATATCAGATCACTAATCTATTGATAGCAGACTCGCTTAATTAAATATTATCATTTAATTGAATTATTATAATTCGGGGACCGCGTCCGTTTTATCTTAGTACTCAATTTATATCGGCTCGGAGTAAGGGAGCTGACCTCCCAACAGATACAATGTACTTTCTATCGAATTGATAAAAGTCAGAAGGGTCATTACATACATAAATTCACGCTTTATTCCCATGGGGGTAGGCTGAAACTACAGAACGCCACATGCTACGATCCTACATACGCCTTTTGCTTCGTTTACGTTCATACATCTGGTCATACACGCACGCCGGTTGCAAGTACTACGCACCTGATCTTTCTGAAGAACATCACCAATAAGGTTATTCTATCAACGTATTTAATTAAGACAGGTGAGAGGTTAAGTAGGAGATCCCCCTTTGAGCATAAGGTACTGCAATTGCAAATAGTTAACGTATTTTTGAAGTATTCCCGTTTGAGCACCTATTTTTGGGCAACTTTGCATTGGGCACCAAAGGTATTCCCATTTGAACACCAATCAATATTTTAACGATGTAAAGACGTTTCAACTACGAGGCTCATTATCCTCCAATGTTGCGGTGAAATAAAATTGCAGGACTGATTGTGCAGAATGTGCCTGAGTATAATTTTTAGGGCTCCGTACCCAGGCGGTGCCAGCGGAACTTTATGGGCCGAGTCACACCGGAATGGCAGAGGCCAGCGGCG
The DNA here is from genome assembly GCA_917490735.1 of Dryobotodes eremita. NCBI lineage: Eukaryota > Metazoa > Arthropoda > Insecta > Lepidoptera > Noctuidae > Dryobotodes > Dryobotodes eremita. The sequence continues at coordinate 17,692,755 of OU823263.1, forward strand.
ACGCCAGCGGCCCCCGGCGGCGCTGCTGGCGGCCTCGCGCGACCTCCAGACCCCACGCGCCTCCTCCTCTTGATTAGTTTAGTTTCTACATTTTTCTTTTCTACATTAATTTTTAAAACGCTTTGCGATGTTATGATAATGATGCTCTCAATAATATTAAATGTTTTTATAAATTCTTTTTGGGCAGCGTTTGGGTACGGACCCAAAGGGTGCCAACGGAACCCTATTTAGTAATAGGGTTCCGTTGGTTGCTTAGTAGCCTCCGCTGTCCGACCGTCCGTCTGTCTGTCAGCGGGCTGTATCTCATGAACCGTAATAGGTAGACAATTGAATTTATAACATTGGGATTGCCGCTATAAGAACAAATAATAAAACTTAAATAAATTGAAAAATTAAAGGTGGTCCCTAAAAGAAAAGTGTTTAAAAAAATGTATTGTTCAATATTGTAGGGTGGTACGGAATCCTTCGCGTGCGAGTCTGACTCGCACTTGGCCAGTTGTTTTATAAATAATTTTCGCAAGTAGAATAGTTATCATAAATAGGCTTTGATTGTCAGTAAGCGGTAGGTTTTTGCATGACATTTGAAATACTGACAAAGCGGTTGTTACAATGTGCAAATTTTTTCCATGATTTTGTTTCTTAATTACGTATTTTGTAAAAACTCAAACTTGAAGCTTTTATTTTAATTAAACCATAATTACAGACACTCTTGAATTCCCAAGGAGTCGGTCAGGCTAATAGCCCCTTCTAAATTCGTAGATATCCATGGAGAAGAACGGGCAAGCAATTTCACGGACACTCTTTTAAATCAAGATATTACAAAATCCTACACCCTAATTGCGTAACACACTATCAACCAGAACCTGAATAATTTTGAAGGATATTGCTAATCCATTGCTTCATATGTTCGAAAAATGTGTATGCTCAACAACGTAAATAACGCAATGAATGTTGTTGAACTGTCAAAATGAAAGCCATTCCTACTGTTACTGTGTTACGCAATCGCCTCGCTGGGTTCATTATTATTATTGTTATTACTCTAAGAGAGATTAATGTAAAAAGTGTAAAGTCATAATTGCTTGTTTTTCTGAGTAGTCCTTCGGTTGATCTCTCTGTGCTACGGTTAGGCTTCGTGCCGTGGGTTGGCGAGGTGGCAATTGTTACGGATAACATCTTGAAACAGATTACTTAGCTTAAAAAAAAAAAACTTGTAATAAGGGCTTGGAGCGAAATACGTGGAATTATACTAACTACTTACTATCGAGGTATTTTATATTAAACTAGCTTCTGCTCGGGACTTCGACCGCGTGAAAGGAGATGTTTTAAAATGGGCCAGGTCTATGTACACTACCTCAAAATAAGGAAAAAAATCCGTAGAATTCGGGTAAAATATAAATAGGTTCGGTTGATCTCTCTGTGCTACGGTTAGGCTTCGTGCCGTGGGTTGGCGAGGTGGCAATTGTTACGGATAACATCTTGAAACAGATTACTTAGCTTAAAAAAAAAAAAACTTGTAATAAGGGCTTGGAGCGAAATACGTGGAATTATACTAACTACTTACTATCGAGGTATTTTATATTAAACTAGCTTCTGCTCGGGACTTCGACCGCGTGAAAGGAGATGTTTTAAAATGGGCCAGGTCTATGTACACTACCTCAAAATAAGGAAAAAAATCCGTAGAATTCGGGTAAAATATAAATAGTTCATTTAAATGTTTACTGTTGTGGTAGTTAATTGATAATAATACAATTTATTCAATTATAAAATAAAATGATGATTTACATTATTTACAATTGAGGAAACATTTAATACTACAACGTACAACTATAACGTAGACCTGCCTGATCTAGTTTTATAAAAACCTGTGTTTCAGGCCATCACTTTACATCAAATATTTAAAAGAAGACAACAATTATTAATTAGAAGCTTAATAAAAAAAAAGATATAATATTATCAATTATTTATACCGACTTTCAACATGGCGTTTCACCGATTTGGTTACTCTGTGCTTAATAACAATGACAGTAAACCATAGATCAACCATTGATCACAGAAAGAGAACTGTCAGCTGTCACAACAGTGTCAATAAACATGTCAAACTTCATTAATCAATCAAAATGACAGCTTACCGCCATGCTGGGCTTTTGTTGTGTGTTACAACTTCAAGTGTAATTTTTTGTGGTTTACCAGTAATAACTGCCATTTTAAAGTAATTGGACAGTTGAGAACTGTTGAGAAATATGTTTCCCTATTTTTCGGTATAATGTACTACGACCTGGCCCGGGCTCCATACATTTTGGAACATTTCCTTTCGGCCGCGACCCACCGCGTTGCGTCGCATAGTCTGCCCGCGCTTTTACTTCGTTTTCGCTTAGCGTTTTTTCGGACTTTTTTATTTTTGCTCGTCTCTTTAGGGCCGTAGCCTGTAGTTATAGCCTACAATCTTTCTCTAGAAATGGAGTATCAAAAATAAATTAAAAAGAAACAAATTCGACTGGGAGTTTCAGAGATTAGAGCGTACAAACAAAAAAATAATAACTTGTCAGCTTTATTATTTAATAAGTATAGATAAATTTATTATTTAATAACTCTAACATTCATTTTCAGAGATCCAAATCGAAAAACAGCTCTGTAATTTGGTCGAAACTCGCAATCAGTTTTAATATTTATAAATTATATTTTTGTCCTCGAAAATGGAATATGATATCCATTTACTTTTGATATCGTTCAATTATAAACTGGTTGAGCTAAAAATGTAATAGCTTGTTGCTGGAATCTTCAGTAATGTCTCCGGGATGTTGTCGTATAACCAGCGTTAGAATTGCTTCGACCACATGGGACAAGGGAGTGTAGATGTGTCGCAATTTACCACGGACTACATGATCTCTGTTTAGGGATTACCTTTGGGGAATATTCCTGTTACGGTTCGAATTATCTCTGCAGGACTAACCTCCTGTTTCTGGACGCCTATTCAATTAATATCAAATGTCATGTATTTAATGGGTTGTTTTCATTTTGATCAACCAATTATAAAGGTTCAACAGCCTTCCGAACAAAAGGTCCAGATCGAGTAAGTAGTTGATCAGGACTTTTAAAAGGGTCCAGATTTGATTTTTGGGAAACTATGTGTCTTTAAACTTCAAATCTGTTTTTTAGGGTTCCGTAGTCAACAAAGAACCCTTATAATTTCGCCTCCTGTTTCTGGACGCCTATTCAATTAATATCAAATGCCATGTATTTAATGGGTTGTTTTCATTTTGATCAACCAATTATAAAGGTTCAACAGCCTTCTGAACAAAAGGTCCTGATCGAGTAAGTAGTTAATCAGGACTTTTAAAAGGGTGCAGACTTGATTTTTGGTAAACTATGTGTTTTTAAACTTCAAATCTCCTTTTTAAACTTCCGTAGTCAATAAGGAACCCTTATAGTTTCGTCATGTCCGTCCATCCGTCTGGCTGCAGCTTAGCTCAGCGACTCTTAGTATTAGAAAGCTGTAATTTGGCATGGATATACATATTAGTCACGCCGACAAAGAAAACGCATCGGGGGCTGTAATCCTCTGCTTTACAATAAATTGAATATATATACGCAGCATTATGAGTTTAACTAATTTAGTAAGAATTCATGGAATTTTGGATTACTTATTTAAATTGCTATACATTTTAACTGAAAGAAACAGACCCCTGGGCAATGGCAGCCCCCAGAGGGTTTTCTTTGATTTATAAATTATATAGGTAAATGTAGTACCCATATTTGATATTATTGCTTTATCTATCCCTACGAGAAACCAATAAGTAAGTACGTAATGGTAGAAAAACTAAGAAGATTCATAATTAGTTGTTTGTGTGGTAGAACTCGAAAGAGATCAACTGTTTTGAAAGGTTTTTTATTTAATTTGTCCTTTCATATTAACCTCTAGTCGGGGACCATCATAAAATTTATTAAAAACCTTTTCGATTATGTTTTAATACCCAGAGTTTGTCTTTTCAACAAAAAAAAAAAATCTTTCTTCCTTCCTTTCTTTCCTTTATCACACTGTCAGAAAACTTTCTTGGATTATGTATCAACATCTCAGTATTATCCTTTACTAAACTAAATTAATTTACGTACAGTCTGCTCGCAATCTTGACAAGCTCCTGAGAAAATAATCTCACAAGTTTGCAGAAACTGATAGCATCGGCCGGTGAATGGCTGACCCGATGCAGGAGGAGGGTCAAAACTAGAGGATGTATACAAGGTCAAATTAAATTAGCTAGAGAAACTCCGCAGACGTGATGGGTATCGATATAAATAAATTGTAAAGACAGTAACATTAAAATAAAAAAAAACACGTGTGGCACTCGGGGACTGCCGCGGTAAAGCTATTGCATAGCATTTTTTATCAACTTATGCAATTATAATTATTTATTTATGCAGTATTTATTTTTATTTGATATTAATTCAAGTACAGTCGTAACATATACATACACGTTAAGCGAACGCTCGGCCGAGCTACATACTAGGCGGAGTGGGGGGTGTTAGGTTTTATTTTCGTTACGGAATTTCTTGATTCGGTCGCCGCGCTCAAAGCCCGCGATAAAAGCTATGATGCTTAAAAGATTTGATGTGTTTTTTAGGAGTCAACGACCACTGATAGTGTTTTTACGTGAAGCACGAGTTGAAAAAATATGTTTTATGGTGTTAGATATCGAAACCAATCACTCCTGCAAAGTTTACACAAAAAAAAACTGATTTTATAAACTGTTTGAATGACACTAATTGCGGTCAATGACACCAAAAAAGAAACCAAGAAATTAATATTTTTTTGTTTTATCATGTTTAGGTATCGATACCCATCACGTCTGCGGAGTTTCGCTAACTAATTTAATTTAACCCTGTTTGTAGTTGTGTTGAGTTGACCTTTAAGAATGTATTTAGATCATTAGTCGGGGTGTCAGTAGAAGGATGTACCTAGTTTAGAGATGTTTATTTTGGACAGAAAAGATCGTCTGCTTTCTAACTTATAGTGTGGTAGCTAAACAATATCAAAAATCATTTATTTATTTAAAGATTTATGTACAAACAGACAAGAAGAAAGGAACAGAAAAATACGTACAAAGCTGATGATGCTGATGGTGGTGTGACGTGATTTATTAAAAAATAGGCTGATAATAAACACTTTTTGAACGTTAAAATTACATAAGACAGTCCCCTGAAACGCCCGCAATACACCACTTCCTAGTGCTTAAGCTGGGAAGAAGTGGCGCTACTAGCTCCCCACCAGTTATCCGCTGATTAGTTACCAGACTTAGCGCCATTTATCAGTTAATTGGTGTTTTTAGAAAGGAAGTGCCCTTACCTGCTTCTAACGACTCCCATTCTTAGAGACGTAGATCTGCCGTACAGTACCCAGCGCAAATATTTGCCTTTTCCACAAGAAGACCACTAACACCACAAAAGAAAACTTCAAATACACGAAATAATACTATATCGCAATAATCTTGAACGGAAGTGTACAAATATGTCCTGTTTTCTTCGCGAAGAAATATTATATTATAGCCAAAACGTATTAGCCGACAAAGGTAGTGATGTCCGAATTAATGACATGTCAAAAATATTTCTGGGACAAAGTACTTAGCGGAGTAGGTATCTAAGTACCTAAGTGCTTTATTTATTTGCAAGGAGTTTTTCCTTCTCTGGTGCCAGGGGAATATATTGTTAGACTTCTTTTGATAGTATTAAGACCCTTTTTGTTACCTACTGTACAGTATTTTTATCTCACGAAGCGACGCGCGCTGTACTTGTGGTAACTAAGTGTGCAAACGTGCTGTGAATGTGTGCGTGAAGACGTGTAGCGTTAGCACATAACACACACCCACACTTCCGACTTCGCCATTGGCTCGGACGGTACCGAGAGCTCCTGCGCTTACACACACATTCGCAGCGTGTTCGTACACTTTGTTACCACAAGTAAAACGCGCGTCACTTCGTGAGATAAAAATACTGTGAAATAGTTCAATGCTGAACATAGGCTTAGCACCAGTTCTCGGGAAACTCAAACGCATAAGTACTCAAAGCATTTATTTCAATTAAACCAATTACAGGCACTTTTGAATTGTCAAGGGGTCGTTCAGTCAGAAAGATTAAGCTAGTTGCCCATTCCAGTGTAGTAGGTACCAATGGAGAAGAACGGGCAAGAAACTCCACGGACACTCTTTGAATCAAAATATTGTTCCAAAAAATTGGTTACATCATTCATGTTGAAATTATACATGTAAGAACGATATAGAAAGTCGTGCATGTTAAAAGCGTCCGTAATAAGAAAGATAGAAACAAAAAATAAACAATTCTGAAATTAAATTAAGTTATGGCAGCTAAGAGATGACCAGTCCCTACTGAGGGCGCCTAACATGAGGCTTTGAATAGCGGTCCGTGACAGAAGTTGTACGCACTTTTGGCACCATTAATTTTACTAGTACTGCCATCTCTTGACGCTGCAGAATCAAATTCAAAAGTCATTTTTTGAAACTAGGCTGAGAAACAAAACTTTTGAACGTCAAAACTACATAAGACAGACCCCTAAACGCCCACCTTTCACCACTTCCTAGTGCTATAGCTGGTAATTTTTCTTTCTTTTTTCTTTCTAATTCAGCTGTCAATAGTGTCAATCCCTACCTTCAGGTAGAATGACAGGACAGCTCACTTCATCTAAGTTTTCACGGTGAGATTTTTACAAAATACACCGACTGTTCATAACTCAAGGAAAGATCATAATTATTAAAATCACAAGGTAGATACTTGTGCATATTTACATTTTATTTTATTCCCATCGTTATCACCAAGAGGGTAGCAATAATCATTCCCAGTATGTATATCACACCGCTCACGTCAGAAAAAATTATATCTAAAGGTAAAAGTATAAAAACTCAATAATATCTGTTTACCGCCAGATCTAACGATATCTTCGGTTACAGCTAAATTCCGCGAAATCCTATTAAAACAATCCAAGCGATTTCAACCCTTATTTCAGAGATGATAAATTCTACAATCCCCTAAAAAAGTCGGTCGCATGTTACACCATAGCGGAACATATGTAAAAAGTGTAAGTGATGTTTAGTTAACGTTTGCACATAACGGCTTGGTCGTCCCGCGGAGGCCCCGAACAATTTTCGTCGGAATTTTCTCTAGGGTATTTTAACGTTACGCTGGGGTGTGATTGAGGGCAGGTCGCGGCGCGAGAAGCGATTTTCAAATGTTTTTCGGGTTAACGGTGTAAGGAAATTGTAAGGTGAAGGCTTATCGGTTCTTGTGGGTTAAAGAAGGGTGATAGCAGTGCGTAATAGCTTAAAATACACATTTATTACGGTAGGAAAGTTCATACCTAACTGCTGAGTGTAAATTTTTCCTCTAAGTGACTAAATTAAGTGTACGCATTGAGGTTATTTATCGTTGGAACAAAATTTTAAACATAATTTAGGTTATTATGTATTATAAAGGCGCAGCATTAAGAATATATAAGAATAATAATAACCAAGGCGTCGAAATGCCTGAAAAACTAATTTTGTCAGCCATTACCTCTAATTTAACTAGAGTTAACATTTGTGGGCTTTAAAGATTACAACAGCATCATCATTAAATATTTAAAAAAAAATGGAAAAATTTAGTAACAAAAAAAAAAGGGCTAAAATTATGTGAAGCTGCTTGATATATTAAAAATCAGATTTTTGTTTAGTCACATAACAATCAAAAAATCCTACATGATTCCCCCAAAGTCAAAGTTATTTCAAATAGGCAGATAAAGGGCACTTTTGAACGTCAACAGTTACAAAAAAAATTGAATTGATTCTAGTTGCGCCTTCCAAAAGGTAGTTTCGTATGGAGAAGAATGGGCAAGAAACTCCACCGTTGCTCTTTTAAAATATTTTACATTATTTAATATACACTAATTATATAATTATACGCTGCCTCTTGTAACATGAGCCTCAAAAACTTGAATAAGAGACATCACTCACAACTTTTACTGAAATCCCTTATCTGTCAGAATCGCTGGAGTTATACCACGTTATACCAACTGTGGACTGTCGTGTAGCCATGATTGTGACGAAGCGGGGGACAAACCTGTGACGTCATCGCTGACGTCGGCGAAGTTTTTATATGGCTGTGAAGGAAGGTAGGCTTTTTTGCTTGATGTATACTTTTAGTGGGTGAGAATTTTTTCGTGAAGGAAATGTAGAGTTTGTGATTTTGAGGTTTTCGTTATTTTCTTTTGTGGTTTTGTTAGCTTTGCATTTTTGGACTGGGCTTTGCATTTTTGGACTGGGCTGATTGATTGACTTTCAAATTTTTGCGAGGAAAGCTGGGGATTACGGAATTTGTAACAATTTAATCACAATGCAAACAAAATAGTAAGTCTTCAAGTTTTTCTGAAAATTTCACCTACGCAAGACTGGACGTACCACTGTATATATACAAGCATACATAAGCTCACGCCTTCTTCCCATAGGGGTAGACAGAAACTACAAAACGCCATCTGCTACGATCTTACTTACATACTCTTTTTGATTTTACTTTCATACATCATATGGATAAAATAAACATATTTTTTTGTCAAAAGTCGCACATACTAAAAGGAAAACAATCCCAACAAAATAAACTTGTATTTCTCTAAACTAAGGATCCCATTAAAGCCATCGATCGCCAAGTCAGTCACCAAAAACGTAACAACTACGATTGCCAGTCAGTTCCACAATAAACCATTTCCACACCGAGCTACCCAATCGGAAAGAACATAAAAATGTAAAGTCCGGGACTGTACACTAATGTGTACGAAAACAGAGTCACCCTGTCCCTCGTTGGGTAGCAAATAAATGTAGGGGATAAGTCATTTGCGTTCGGCCCCGGTTATAGCCAGTTACTACCGGTTAGATCCGGTTATAGCTAGTACTTATCGGTTTTTACTGGATTATTACGCGGCCAGGTAGGAGTTGTAAAGTTTGTGAGTGCAGTTTTAGTGTGAAAGGGGTTTAGAGGTACATAATGGTGAAAAGTTGATAGTTTTAAAGATATTAATTAAAAAATATTGAAGAGATGCTGCCAGTGTCTTTCAATCTTGGTTGTACACGCGTAAAATTGTCGTCTGATCAACAGCCCTCAACGAAACTTTTAAATTAGTGTAATGGTATTATACGTACAAAAGAGGGCAAATTAAACCTTTTTAGTGACCACTAAAAAGGTTTAATTTGCATTTTCAATTCCAAGATTTCAAATAAAAAGTTTCCAAGTTCTACGAAACTTTTATTAACCCACACAACGATAAATCACCCGCAAATATAATAAAACGCCCCTGAATTCTATCAGTTATCGACAACATAAAATAATTTATCCAATCCATCATCACCTTAAAACAGACATCTACAAGACAAAACGATTTTGCGTCAAAAAAAAGAAACGTCGCTATAAAAAAAACAAATTCGTGCGAATCACAGATAATTTTTTATCCGCGCCAAAAAGTTCCCGCCTTTTCTCCGCTTACAAAATGGCGCTTCCTTTTATATTGGACAAAAGCGATTTGTATAAAAAATGCTATTGTTCATACGGACAATATGTCAAAATGTTGCTTTTAGCTAAATTACTTATTTACGTAAGCTATGTAGGCCGTGTTTTAATGTCGGATGAGTTATCTACTGTTTTGCAGTTTATTTAGGTTGTATTTATGACTTATTTTGTTAAGTTTGTGGGATTTTTATGCGATGTTAAAAGAGCGACAAAATATAAAAGCTGTCCTTTGATGAGTTCTGTTTGTTTGGTAAAAGGATTAGCATGAAAATCAGCACCCTAATTGCGTAACACACTATCTGTCACAATCTGAATCATTTTGAAACCTATTGCTAATCCATTGCTTCATATGTTCGAAAAAATTGTCTGCTCAACAACGTAAATAACGCAATGAATGTTGTTGAACTGTCAAAATTATACCCATTCCTACTGTCAGTGTGTTACGTTATTACCTCGCAGGTTCATGTTTCCAGAAATGTAGCTTACCATCAGGATCTGATAACTTAACTAAAGCTCCCCTAGTTGATATGACAGATAATGCGACTAAATCGGAGTTTAAAACAAAGTTTTGTTTGCATCGACGCTAGGTCAATGAGCAGGGTAGTTGATCCTATTTTTAGAAATACAAAAATACAAATTTTTTTTTTTTGTTTGTATGTCTGTTTGCCTGTAACAAGCTTTAAGAAATAGCCAGTTGATCGCCTATTATTAATGTCAATTCGTTAATGTCTAAAGAATTCCTAGTTTCACCTGGCACCACATAGCAAAACCTAACGTGTAATTATCTAAATCTCATTACCTATGGTAAGTAATTCAAAGAGTATAGCGCGTTCACAAAAATGTGCGAGAAGCATGTTGAACATAACTGTACTGACGTGTGATTCAACAATGTTGATCTATCAGTTTAACGTCATTCTGTATAAATTAACAACTCGGATTGTCTCGATGTTGATGCCTTAACAATGCCAGTGAACTTGGAAATAGGATTCTATAAGTACATCTTCAATATCCACTGCTTGCGTTCTATGAAAACGTTGTTAGGAAATCCGTGGATTGTAAAATTATATAATATATTCTATATATAATATATTCGCGGTGACGTAGATTGTAAATGGCTCTGACAGCTCTCTTTTGCAAAATAAAAATGGATTCAATGTCAGCGCGACACCACAATAAAATGCCATATGACATAATGCTGTGGAAGTAGCTAAAATAGACCAAACGCGCGGTTTCTACATCTGTTAACTGTCTTATCTTTCTAACAGCATAAGCGGCTGAGCTTAGCCGTCCCGCAAGAGATGTTATATGAGGTTCCCAATGTTATTCCTCGTCTAGCGTGATTCCTAGGTAAACCGACTGATTATTTAATGCTAGTTTTTCTCCATTAAATATAATGTTACATTCGCAACTTTTAACATTAGGTAATTTAAATCGAATGTATTTGTTTTTTTTTTTTCATTTAGTACCGAATTATTTAACGTAAATCAATCTTGGACCTGCAGAATAGAGTTATTCACGTCATCATGATTTTGTGATGTCGGTCTATTTAAAGATCAATGATGTGTCATTTGCAAATAACACCATCTTCGATTGTTTTTGAAGTAATTGGGGTAAATCATTAATGTAAACTAAAAAAAGGAACGGACCCAATATCTAACCTTGAGGAACACCCATTGTCATTTCAGACCCTAATGAGTTTATGCCGTTTACTTGAACTTTAATCTTTCTATCTTTCAGGTATGAGCTTAGTAAATCAAGAGCTGTATTCCTAATCTCAAACTACTTTCAGTAGAAGTGTCTCATAGTTTACGCAATCAAACGCTTTAGAGAAATCGCAAAAGATTCCAATGACATCTTGTGGTTTTATCTAAGCGTTAAAAATATTCTTTATTACGGTGACACCGGCATACTGATGCCGATGTCACCCTAATAAAGAACATTTACAACGCCCTTTGGTGAAACCGTACTGTTGTTCATGAAAGATGGAATTTTTATTAAAGTGATGTAAGATTTGATTGAGCATCAACTTTTCAAACACCTTACTGAGAACTGGCAGAATTGACTAATTGTCGGGTTCTTTACTATCACCGATTTGAACAATGGAACTACTTTACTGTGTTTCATAAGGTCCGGAAACACTTCTTGGTCTACACTGGTGTTAAATATGAAAGCTAAATAGGGCGAAATGGTTTTGATGAGAGATCTTCAGACTTTTACAGACATTCCCCAGATCTCTGGGGAATGTCTGCAAAAACCAATTGCAAAAATTAAGACTACTATCTAGTAGTCTTGATTTTTGCAATTGGTTACAATCCGTGCGCCCGCCTGATGGGATTTCCCATTGACAAAAATTCAAAAAAACATACTCCATTTAACCCCTCTAGGGGATGAATTAAAAAAAACTTTCTTAGTGCTCAATTTCGCTAAACCTAAAAGGAATACTTATTCGAAAGTGACAGTTAAGCGTTAAGCAGTTAAACGGACAGTGACACCCTACTTAAAAATGAAAATGTGGTGTCATCCGCGATGTCTTGTTTATGCTTTTTTAGTTGACGTTTTTGCCGTGGTTGGGTTTTAGTTTTTAACTCATTGCAATCCTGTCACACTAAATATAAAAACAAAATGGTGTACATAAAAGTTACTGCTCCTAATTTAAATGTTTGGAATGGAATTAAAACAAGTGCTCGGGAATTCTTCCACCCACACACCCCGGGTTGAAATAAAGCCGAGTACTAACAGATCCGTATCGCTGGCACGTCGTTGATGTCCTACGGTTTTATTAGCCGATCATTTAATTAGGTTATTTTCTTTTAAGGGCCTGCGTCCACTAGCGGCACAGTACGGCAAGGGATTTTTATGCGAGGAATAGGAATGTAACATAATAGTATGACAATAAAATTTCAATTTCAATGACACGGCATGTCTAAGCATACCGCAGCTTTGTTTTTGTACCTACGATGATTATAATTGAAATTTAAATTTGATTGTCATACTTATAAGTTAGTGGCAATGCCAGGAGGGGAAACCCTAGGTCCCCTAATGCATGCCTTTTTTTTTTTTGGGTGGGTAATCATCAAATGACCTCTCCCGCTCTGGGCGGAGCGGAAGGGCGTGTCAGACTCTTACTGACTAAAACCCACCCGTGTTCCTTCAGTTACCTGTGCGCTAGGGAAACGGTAACTTTTTTGAACAATCCGCGACCCCGGCAGGCATCGGTCCTATCGGATCCCGTCAATGGTGCTGACATCTCTTTGAGGCGCGCGTGGAACACGACGCGCCGTCGACCCGGGTCTGGTCCTTACCGGACGGCGAGCTGACTAATGCATGCCTGCGCCGTGCTTTTGTTTTTAACGCGAATATTCGAATATTGAGTTTGCGGGCCGTTATAATATAGATGACGGGTTTTGATCGCGGGCCGGATTGACTCATGTCTGGGGTCGGACTTGGCTCGCGGGCCGCCATTTTCTCATAAGCCTTAAGAGGACATAATTATAGTGTCGTTATCGGTGATGCTCTTCAGAAAGGTCAGGTGCGTAGTACTTGAAACCAGCGTGCGTGTATGACCAGATGTATGAACGTAAACGAGGTGCCGTAGTTTCTGCCTACCCCCATGGGAAGAAGGCGTGATGCATTAAGTTATATTCCTATTCGTCGCATAAGATTCCTTGACGTGCCGTGCCGCCAGTGGGCGCAGGCTCTAAAGGTCGTCGATGGGAGTGAGTGATTATGTGTACGGCTTAAAATTGTGTGAGGTGTTGCCAGTCAAATTATTTGAAGGTGTTGCTTCATTGGGTCTTAAATAAATAATGTAATGGGTGTGATAAGCCATTTCATTAAAAAAAATCAAGTTAAGTTAATTACTTCACGTTCAGAACAAAGACTTTAAAAAGAAAATGTCAAAAGAACTTGATTTATTTAGTAGCGAAGACTTGTCATAGACTATCCGCCCCTGCTTCGTATCGATTTTACGACTTGACAACACATGAACAATTCTTTATTATATCTAAGTTAATTATTACCGTAAAATACTGGTATTCAGCTGCATCCGGTTAGACTGGAAGCTGACCCCGACATTGTTGGAAAAGGCAGGCAGGTGATGATTTGATGATTTAAGTAAAATAATTAGTATTAATGTATTATACGCTTATAAAACTTCCGCAATAAAATCTCTACATGATGTTGAAAACCGCATCAACATCCATTGCACAGTTCTAAACGAACACAGACAGACACGAAAAGCGATTTTAATTTATATAATACTAGCTTTTGCCCGCGGCTTCGCTCGCGTTAATGTAGACTGACTATCAATTCGGGTTATAATTCAATCATGATGCGAAACACACGTGGCGCCATCTATTATCATAAGGACGTTATTGTTGTTTTCCTCGAGAACAGTACTTTTTTGCGGGATGAAAGGTACCCTATGTCCGTTTCTGTACACCTGACAACGTATATGCAAAATTTCAGGATGATCGGTTCAGTGGTTTAGGCGTGAAAAGGTAAAGAACAAACAAACAAACTTACTTTTGCATTTATAATATTAGTTAGGATTAGGATTAGTTAGGACTAGCTTCTGCCCGCGGCTTCGCCCGCGTGGATTTCGGAAATTATCCCACGGGAACGTGATACCGGGACAAAAAGTAGCCTATGTCCTTCCTCAGGATGCCATCCATCACCATGCCAAATAATATCGAAATCCGTTCAGTGGTTTAAGCTTGAAAAGGTAGCAGACAGACAGACAGTTACTTTCGAATTTATAATATGAGTATGGTGTACGGTCACCAAAAGTGATAAGCAACCAGGGCCGTCGGATATTGTTGAAGTTTAGTAAGAAACCGATGGATGTTTTCGAATAAAATTTAATTTAATAAATAGAAAAGAAACAGTTAATTTATCAAATAAAATGAATTCGAAAACATACCGTTTCTAACTAAACTTCAACTATATGCGACAACCCTGTTTACCTATCTCTTTTGAAAGACAGAAAAGAAAGAAAGAAAAATAGGTTTATTTGTCACAGAAACACGTGCATACAAAAAAGATAATCACGAATGATGATGGTGATGATTTTGGTGACTGTACATATAGATATTCATCTGTATTCTGTTAATTTCTAAAACAGATCAGATACATAGTTGATGAATTGACCCAGTTCCCTCCCAAGGGACTAGAATCATACCCGAACATGATTTGCAAACACCACTTAGAATAGAGGTCAGGTAAACGGTTTCGGGAGCAGTGGTGGCCCAGAGGTACCGGCCCCGACTTACGAGATGTAGGTCGTATGTTCGAACCCAGGCAGGCACTTTACTTTGTGTAAATAATTTCATCACCACTGCTCTCAAAACGGTGAAAGAAAACATCGTGAGGAAACCAGCATGTCCTAGAACTAAAAATTCGAAGACATGTGACATCTACCAACCCGCACTGGGCCCGCGTGGTAGATTACGGCCCACTCCCTCTCACATAGAGGAGGCCTGTGTCCCAGCAGTGGGAACATTATAGGCTGATTATGCTAAAAGGTTTCACTAGTCAATTCTAATCTTATCTTCACTTTTGAGGTTATTGGATAATACCTATAATATGATAGGAAGGGCTATAGAAAAACAGCCGCAAGGGTCGATTTTCAAGGTCAAACCACCCTTGCCGAGGTCGTTACGTGGATGGGTGACCATTCATTACATACCGAGACCCCTCCGTGCTTCGGAAAGCACGTTAAGCAATTGGTCTATCATTCGTAGATCTTTGCAGTCGAAACGGGTAGTCAGAAGCCCAAAAGTTTAACAAGCAGTTTTACCAAAGGGTATCGTGTTACCCAGTAACTGGGTTGTGGAGGTCAGATAGGCTGTCGCTCCATGTAAAGTACTGGTTTTCAGCTGCATTTGGTTAGACTGGAAGCTGACCCCAATGTAGTTGGTAAAAGGCGAGGCTGATGATAAATATGGCATTCTTGATCCATAGCTATAACCACAGATGACCAATAAATTGGTGAGCATAATAAAACAGACCGCGTACACCAAACGGATAACGAGTGTTTAAACTAAACGCACTATTAAACCCAGTTTTATGAAATTGAAAATCAAATGTTTACTTGGTCTCGTCAGATTAACGGATTGTAAACGTGAGTTAAAACTCAAAGAATGTGTTAAGTCACATTGTACAGCACATTTTTGTGGTAACTACTGTGTGTGGCCAGGAAGTCAGCGAGTTAAATGTAAAATAGTTTTTTATTATTTTATTACTTTTATTAGTTTTTTATTACTATACTATAACAGATATGTGGTAAATACTGAAGATGGTATATAATTAAATATTAAGCATGTATTTTGTCTTTGTTTTGTGCTGTCACTAGGCTGAGTTTTGTACTGGATTGAAATGAAAGATTGTAAAAAAAAAAAACACGTGCGGCACGCGGGGACTGCCGCGGTAAAGCTATTGCATAGCATTTTTTATCAACTTATGCAATTATAATTATTTATTTATTTTTTATTTATGCAGTATTTTTTTTTCTTTGATATTAATTCAAGTACAGTCGTACCATATACATACACGTTAAGCGAACGCTCGGCCGAGCTACATGGTAGGCGGAGTGGGGGGTGTTAGGTTTTATTTTCGTTACGGAATTTCTTGATTCGGTCGCCGCGCTCAAAGCCCGCGATAAAAGCTATGCAATAGCTTAAAAAACCAAAGGCACTATTTGCTGGACATTAGTCCAGCCAACAGTGCAGACTAGACTAATATTAGTCTAGTGTTGAACATTGCTGATCTTGTTACTCATACAGCAAAAGGCCAATCGCTTGTACGGTCACCAAATGTGATAAGTAACCAGGGTTTTCGGATATAGTTGAAGTTTAGTAAGAAACCGATGGAAGTTTTCGAATGAAATTTAATTTGATGAATTACCTGTTTGTTTTCTATTAATTAAATTTTATTCGAAAACATCCATCGGTTTCTTACTAAACTTCAACTATATCGACGACGCTGGTTACTTATCTCTTTTGGTGACCGTACCTACTGACAGTGCCAATTGACGCGTTATTTCACCAGCAAAATACTTATCGAAAAGCACAAAATATTTGACAGGGCTGAGCGACATTTTAAAAGCAATATGATAATTTAATGTCACTTATACCTCATTAAAACACTGTACAAAGAATTGCAGTAACAAACCTCTCAGAGTTATAAATAACTTGCTGATAACCAGCGAGATAAAGATAAGAAGCGTGTCTTTCTTTTGTTATAAAATCCTGCATTGACCGAGAGAGAAAATAAAACGGAATGAAGTTGCATCCCACTCGAGGTTTTAGGGTTCCGTAGCCAAAGGTTTCCAACGGGACCCTATTACTATGCTCCACTGTCCGTCCGCCCGCGCCCGTCTGTCTGTCATAGGGCTGTATCTTTTGCACTTTAAATTTTCAGAATGTGTGCTACTATAGCCGCTATAACAACAAAAAATAATATATAGTTCAAAATTAAAGCGGTTCTCGATAAAAAAAGGTGGTTTTTTGCAAAAGTATTGTTTTTAAATATTTAGTGTTAAATATTCTACGATGGTACTGGACCCTGCGTGTGCGAGTCCGACTCGCACTTGGCTGCTTTTTAAAATTAAACCGAAGTGCAATGTTTATCGACTAGTAGTTTTATCTTAAACTCATTAAAGAAGTGTTTTAAAACTAGTGCAGTAAATTGCATTAATTAACGATCGTATTAAGAGAGGTTTTCTTATTTTACTGAGCGATAAACATATTACCGACGACGTGTTTTCCGTCTGATGTGTTCATTGGTCTCGAATGAAATTATCGAGCAGAAATCGGTCAAGTGCTCAACAGTATTGCTCGCTGCGGATTCCGTACAAATAAAATGTAATATAGGGAGTTAGAAGTTGATAGTTTTTTTTTTTCAGTAAGTAATTGAGATTAGGTTTCAGACCTTTTGTCTGTGTTTTATTTAGTCTTATACTGGAAATGTATATTGTGTTTGATATGTAGCCGAGTGTTCTAACAGTTGCCCGTGACTTCATCTGCGATCCAGAATAAAAAGTAGCCTATGTCCCTTTCCAGGTCATGGTCTACCCATATGCCAAATTCCATCCAAATCCGTTCAGTCGTTTTAGCGTGTAAGCGTAACAAACAAAGAAACGTACTTTCGCATTTACAGTATTAGTTAGGATTAGGATTTTATCAAATATTTATTTTTGAATAAAAAAATTGTTTCAATTATTTTTTCCGTTCTTAAAGCCCAACACGAAGTGCTAATTTCAAAGTAATTTGTAGCTACGGGCTCGCCCGTTTGTTTAGAGCGATGATATTCCGAAATCCGCCATTTTAATAGAACGACATAGTTTACCAATTTAATGATTTGTGTGTAGAAACTCGAAGAGGCACATTATTGTTTGTTTTGTAATAAAACGCTCGTTAGTTAATCTACCGATTAGTTGAACAGTTAACGGCTGGTTGCACCATTACGTTTAGTTCTTAACTAGAATGGAGTAAGACCACGCACGGACGCAAAAATATCGCGGCGGGATTTTATCGCGCACCGGATTTTCAACTCTCAGTGTTGGACCGAGCATTGAGAATCCAACAGAGTGCATCCCAGTGCGTCGAAAAAACACGTTGTTGGATTTTCAATTATCGGCGCTAAGCAGTGCGTTGAAGATTCAGTGCGCGAAAAATCCCCGCTGCGTTAGTTTTACGTCCGTGCGAACGTGGACTAATGATTAAATTATCTTTAATTAGTAAATAAATTCAAAAAGCCTCCATTAGCTTGACTGCCTCGTTGGTCCAGTGGTCGCAAGCGCAACTGACGAGCTTGAGGTTCTGGATTCGATTCTCAGGTCGGGCAAAGTATTATTGGGTTTTTCCATAGTTTTTCCCTTACTTGTTAAAATTTTACAAAAATCATCTACTTTTCAATCTTTTTAAATATGTGAGCACCATGTATCTATCACATAATTAATTTACCTGTCATTTTTTTTTATATTTAATACTTTTTACCTATTGTGGTATAGTAATTTTACTATTGGTGTATCGTCTTCACATATAATTATAATAATTAACATATACATAATATTGTAAAACATTTTAAAAGAGTAACGGTGTAATTTCTTGCCCATTCTTCTCCATACGAAACTACCTTTTGGAAGGGGCAACTAGAATCAATTCTATTTTCTTGTAAATGTTGACGTTCAAAAGTGCCTTGTATATGCCCATTAGAGATAAATACTTTGACTTTGACATCAGGAATTTCTCAGTAGCAGCCCGCAGTCTGGATTTTTGCCCGGTTGATGACAATAGGCTTGCCCTTATTACATGGGACTTAAACATAACTGGCGAAATGTAGGTGTACTATTAAAGACACCTCTGCATAACCCTTCGGGGATTACAGGCATGATGTAATGTTACGTAAAAATTTACAAATTGAAAACGGTGTCTGTCTAACACAGTTCATTTTCTCAGAAACTATTATTTTGTCGTACTGCAGTCTACAAGCGACGTGATAGTTACTGAAGTTGCACTACTCCTCTGCCTGACCCTTCGAGGATTACAAGCGACAAACTTAAGGGGATGCGCCAAGGTAGCCCGAGAAATTCAAATGTTCTTAGGTTTTTTGCAATTTGCAGGTCAATTTCAGGTTGTATGTTGATCTAAATATATTATATTATAATATTTGTTTATAGAACTATAATCATAAAAATCATCAATACATCTCTTTAAGTTCATATTACCCTATTGAAAGACTATTTCATGAAATCTTAACATTTGAGGCCAATTCTAGCTTAAGAAGTTGTATTGCTGATTCTAGTGATTATAATGCTCTAAAGCCATATTTATTACGGCCGGGAATCATATTTTAATCAACATACAACCTGACACTGACCTGCAAATTGCAAAAAACGTAAGTATTTATGAATTTCGCGGGCTATCTTAGCGCATCCCCCTTAAGCTTATTGAAACAAAAACTGTTACCCAGTGACAACTTCAAAATGAGACGGAGTCGTACTACGGCCGCTACGCGTAATGTCCGTTTATAGCCCTATTGTATTCTTGAAGGTGCATTTTTTCTCGGAACAGTTGCGTTACAGCTGTTCTTCCTAAGTTCACTCGACATTAGAAGTGCCTGTGATGAGAAAACAATCACAGAGAGAAGCATGGTACTAGGCGAGCAGACCTATCAGGAGATTTTTTTGCCGCCAGCACACGCCATAATGTTGTGCGTGTTCAAATTCAAATAATACTACGCGTTTTGACTGTACTGGACTGACGGACGTAGAGTGACTATTCGAAAAATATGAAGGTCAACAGCCGTAATATGATCGATCTAAACCAAAATACCAATAAAAACCACCAAAAATCAATATAAAAATAAAAATTAATAAAAAAAAAACAAATAAATATATATCAAATATATATCGCTGGAAACCAGCGCTGGAGCTCTGTCTCGCATAGGGCCGTAGCAATCTGTTGAGCGATTGCCGTTTTGCGTGGATGTGACGCATATTTTCCCCCAACTCGTTTTTTTTTTCGGATTTGTGTGTTTTGTTTCGCGTCAAGTTTACCGCAAATAAAGGTATTTTCTTTCTTTATCTAAAAAAAAAATGCATCTGCCAAATACAATAGGGCCATAAACGGACGCTACGCCTAGCGTCCGTAGTGCGACTCCATCCAAAATGACAAGGTAGCTCATAAAACATCCATATTTTTAACAACACCACTAGAATATTCACATAATTACTTCAATATTCTAATAGTTTGGCAACACTGCTATCCAGGGAGGTATAACTCACTGTGAATGACGCGAGCCGTCAACTTCGTGCTATACGACTAAAGTTGGCCTCGAGTTTAGCACCCCTGTTAATTATTGCCTTTTCAACGTCAAGCTATTTTTGAAGAGGCACGAGAATGGCTGGTTATGACGTAAAGTGGACTCGTAATTAAAGTATTATTATTTGCAATGGTAATATTTTTTAAGTAATTGGTAACACAATCACTTCTGTGGGTTTTTTTAAATAAAGGTATATTCAATCTGCTTAGACTCTTCCCAACTGTGTTGTGGTCGGCTTCCAGTCTAACCGAATACAGCTGAATATCAGTATTTTACATGGAGCGACTGCCTATCTGACCTCCATAACCCAGTTACTGGGTAACACGGTACCCCTTGGTAACACTGGCTGTCAGTTTCGGGCTTCTGACTACTCGTAACGACTGTCAAAGATCTACGAAGAATTACTGCCGGAACCAACGGCTTAAGATGCTTTCCGAAGCACGAGCTTGGTATGAAAGGGGTAGTCACCCACTAATGGAAGCCCCCTTAAAAAGCGTGGAGCCCCCAAAAGCATATTATGCCATTCTTATAAAATTATTTTAAAATTGTCCCAGTACCTCCTCAGGGTTTTTTTGACGTACCGGGTCAAACGGGGTGAATAGAAACGCCGGGGTGAATCGGAACGAAACTTTATATGATGCAATAAAGAATTGAGTATTGAGTATTGAGTATTAAAAGGGATTTTAACATTGAAATAATATAATTTGTTGCCAACAAGGGCACTTAATCGTTAATTATAATACAGTAAATACATTAGAGTCCTTTTTGGCAACAAACTATATTATTTTAATGTTCAAATTCCTTTTAAAATTTCGTTTCGATTCACCCCCGCGTTCCTATTCACCCCGTTTGACGGTACTTTTCTGAAGGGCCTGTTTTTGATATTCTTAAACTAATGTTTAATTCCTTAACCAATACTTTTGATCTCTCGTTTCCCAATCAACCTAAAATAAACTCGATAAATTGTGCCATCCGCTTCATTTGACGTTACAAACACATACATAACATAATCACACGTTTACACGAGTTTTCCTCCGTTTACACGGAAAATATGAACCTTTTCTAAATAAGATGAATGTTGTGGGCCAAGTTATAAACGCAGACCATAAAACAGGTTTTCCGTTTCATGAAGTCTTGTTAGTTATTGCAATTTAAACTTTATTTATTCATCTTTAATTCAGGCACATTATCTATCATTTAGTTTATTAAAAAAAAATGGTATAATTAACTAAGACAAATAAATTAGGAACAATAATTAATACAACACAACTTAAGATCGTAACTCTAAAACTATGAAAAGTCGCGGAACATACATGGGGGTGATTCGGATACCCCACGATACGAGGGACCTAAATTTAATTTTTGGACGTCAATGTTCCGGCCACCCTGTATATATTATGCCATCTTCTGGAAACACCTGGCAACATTACATGCACTCCGCACAGGTGCCCCATTAGGTGGCCTCCAGTCTTACTAGCTACAATACTTAGGAGACTATGTCATTGTCATAATAGTAACAAGACTGAATGTCATGAAATTGTATGACTATACTGTTGGTTGGGATAATCTTATCAGCTTTGACGTTCTTACAAGTTTTCTTCGCACAAAGAAATCCTACATTATAATATTATACTATGGTCTACAAACTGGGCTGGACAAATACCGCTTGAGGTGAATACTCTTGCCAAGTTAAAGACTTCTAAAGAAATAAAAGGAAAAAACCGGCCAAGTGCGAGTCGGACTCGCGCACGAAGGGTTCCGTACCATTATCTATAAAAACGGCAAAAAAGTCTTGTCTGTTGTATGTGAGCCCCCTTAAATATTTATTTTATTCTGTTTAAACAAAAATACATCATCAGTGCAAATTTCAACTGTCTAACTATTACGGTACATGAGATACAGCCTGGTGACACACAGGCAGAAAGACGGACGGGCAGCGGAGTCTTAGTAATAGGGTCCCGTTTTACCCTTTGGGTACGGAACGCTAAAAATATACATTTATTTTCGATAAGACATGCCGCAAAGAAAAAACACAAACAAAACACAGAAAAAATTGCGGCAAAATATGTCACATACACGCAAAACGGCCATCGCTTAGCATAATGCTATGACCCTATGCGAGACAGAGCCACAGCGCTGGTTTTCAGTTTCATGACTTCATTTCCCAGTCTCATATTGATTGTTGATCGTCTTTTGTTAATTATAGCAGGCTATTTCAAAGAAATACGGCAGAAGTTGATAATGTAGGTAGTAATGTTATGGTTTTGGGCAACAAAGCATATGAAATTGGCATTTTGGGTTGGACAAGTACTTTACTTAGGTACTCCTTGTACTTTATTTCTTATTTCTATGAATTCAAAAATGTGCCTTCGTTAGTCGCAAAAATATTTCTTGTTGTAGCAATCCTACAACTTACGCATCTAAAACTAAAATCTCTTTCTCGCTTTCCGTTTTCCCTTGCACCACAGCCCCATCCAATATAATCGCCACAATATATTCGCCACTCCCTTTAATTATTACCCGCACATCACGTGCGTCTGGTCAGCCTCACTGTCACTCGCTTTCTATCTCTTTTATTTACTTTGACGTATTGTTTTGATATAAGAAAGATCTTTCAGTTTTTCGGGTCACCCTGAGATGAGAGGTAGAATGAATTTTATTTTTGATAAGCGTTGACTGATGCCAGGATTAGACTAGCATGTAGATTTATGAATGCAGCCCAGAAATTGTATTTAAATCCATCCAGCCGTTAGAATGCTTCGAGAGAATAGAGAACTCCAGATGCAAATATATATAGATACGCGTGAAAAACGCGTGTGCCTTTGCTGTTGCGCTTTCGGGTAAATAGTTTACTATTTTCATCATTTGATGTCCAATAATAGCTATATTAATCATCGTGTTACCCAGTAACTGGATTGTGGAGGTCAGCTAGGCAATCGCTCCATGTAAAATACCGGTATTCAACTGCATCTGGTTAGACTGGAAGCTGACCCCAAAATAGTTGGAAAAAGGCCAGGCAGATTGAATGGCTATCCCCTGGCACCCTATCGTAGGTAGTCTACTGCTGGACATCAGCACATCTCTCTCATGCTGCGCCACAATACCCGGATTTCCGCCTTCCACATCCATTCTGTCAAAACCATATTTTGTTATGTGACCTATCCAACTTTCAAACTGTCAAAAGCATATTTTGTGATGTGATCTACCCAACTTTAAATCTATCAAAAGCATATTTTGTGATGTGATCTACTGAACTTTAAATCTATAAGAAGCATATTTTGTGATGTGACCTACCAAACTTTAAATCTATCAAAAGCATGTTTTGTGATGTGACCTTCCCAACTTTAAATCTATCGAAAGCATATTTTGTGATGTGATCTACCCAACTTTAAATCTATCAAAAGCATATTTTGTGATGTGACCTACCCAACTTTAAATCTATCGAAAGTATATTTTGTGATGTGACCTACCCAACTTTAAATCTATCAAAAACATATTTTGTGATGTGACCTACCCAACTTTAACTCTATCAAAAGCATATTTTGTGATGTGACCTACCCAACTTTAAATCTATCAAAAACATATTTTGTGATGTGACCTACCCAAATTTAAATCTATCAAAAGCATATTTTGTGATGTGACCTACCCAACTTTAAATTACGCCCTTTATTATCGTATGCAAAACTTTGAAGTGTAAAAAAATATTTTTTCCGTCAAAAGTTTTTACACAAATCACTCCTTGGTGGGACTAATTCAAGATATCGCTGACTTATGTTAAAAGAGTACGTTTTTAGGGTTCCGTACCCAAAGGGTAAAACGGGACCCTATTACTAAGACTCCGCTGTCCGTCCGTCTGTCTGTCCGTCTGTCAACAGGCTGTATCTCATGGAGCGTGATATTTGGGTGTGTAACGTTTGAAATAACAACAAAAGTTCTAATGATCATATGACCTACTTTCATTTAATATACTTTCTTTTTAATATAACGATGGAGTGATATAATGAATTAATACACTTGGCCGGTTTCTTTTGTATATCGTCAGCAAAGGCGATAACAATTAATATGTGGTTTCATTTATTGCATATATGTAGTATCCATACTGTATAATTCCTTATATTTTTTTATTATTATTCCTTTTTATTATTAAATTTTATAATAAAATATATGGAATTATACAATTTTATTTTTATTTCCCTGTGTTAACATGTTGCCGTGACGTGTTTTTCTTTCGTTTTACTTTTATCTATTTTTCAATGCTGTCTTTGCTTTAACATTACGTCATCTTTTACATTTGGGGGTTGTCATTCCATTCAAATGACCTAAATTACAACAGATAACATGGAATATTACGGTAGATTTAACGATTAGAGACTTAAAAAAGGCTCCCGTAGACAGGCATGACGCGACGGCGCGACACGACTCTAGTAAAACAATTTCTATGAAAACTTTATGGAAATTGTTCTACCGGAGTCGCGTCGCGCTTGCCTGCGGGAACCTTACTGCTTTTCCGTACCGAGTGTTATTAATTTCAGACCCATAATACTTTAATGAAAACTAGTAAAATGTCTTATAAAAAAACCTGTCTTATAAAAGAGGTCATCATTTTTACTGCATAAATCAATTTCAAACATCATATAATTGAATTAGTTGCAGTGATGCACCTAATTCTTTTATTAGTTTCTTTCATACAATTCAGTTCTTCGCCTCAAGGAAAAAGCGAGGGAACCTGTCAGCTTTGTGGCGTAAGATGGTAAACCATTTAACTGAGCCCGCAAATTATGTGCCGTCAGGAGTTAAGGGGAGGTCACTCCGGATAGTTTGTACCGAGGAACTTGGGGCTGATAACTTGTTTAAAGTAGCTTTATACAGAAAGAGATTTAAAATGAATCCAGCTGTATTTTTTTGCAAAACTATATTGTATCGCATTTCTCTGGCATTTTATCCGATTCAATTTTTTCTTTTTAAGTTTCTTTGACGTGGTTAATGAAGTATTTCTTTTACATTTATTTTGCTAAGAGTAGAAACATAATTCATGGTCACCTTTGTCACTGGGTGAAAAATGTGCAATAGCAACCGAATCTCTGGTTCTTCAATTTAAGTAAACTTATGAAAAAAAAAACAACTCCAGTCCAATTCCACCTAAAATAGAATAACTAACAAAATAAAAAATAAAAACTCGCAACCGGCGTGCGTGTATCTCGAGCTGTATGAACGTAAACGAAGCAAAAGTAGTATGTAAGGATCGTAGCAGGTGGCGTTCTGTAGTCTCTGCCCACTCCAACGAGAAAAAGGCGTGAGTTTATGTATGTATAAAACAACTAGCTGTTGTCAGCGACTTCGTCTGCGATCCAGAATGCAAATAACCCTATGTCCTTCTCCAGGTGATGGTCTACCCGTGTGCCAAATTTCATCCAAATCCGTTCAGCCGTTTTAGCGTGAAAGCCTAACAAACAAACTTACTTTCGCATTAATTTAAGGTATGTAATGCCAGTGTTGCCAGAACAGTCTATCCTAGAAACGTATTGCAGTACATTATTTACTTACTACAACCGATGCATATACTGTCACCTCTGTTTATTTACCCTCTGTAAACGAATCTGACTGCAGGTAAGCGACTCCGTATTTATAGAACAGCGTCCTCAGACTAATGAATAATGAAACCTCATATAGCTTCACGTCG
Organism: Dryobotodes eremita; assembly: GCA_917490735.1. Classification (NCBI taxonomy): domain Eukaryota; kingdom Metazoa; phylum Arthropoda; class Insecta; order Lepidoptera; family Noctuidae; genus Dryobotodes; species Dryobotodes eremita. Next base: position 17,718,793 of record OU823263.1, read on the forward strand.
TCTAGGAAAACAGTGCGTTTACTCTGAATAAGCAGTTACTCTGTGCCACGGGGTTATGTTTATGTACAAAATGTTATTGTTTTTTTTCACAGGAGTTATCACAGGAAATATTGTTGGTGAAGTTTATAAAATCTTCACTTTATAGTTTGAAATCCTCGGATGTATTGAACTTACTTACTTTCTGAGATGTTCTCTCATTCGAAAATACTTTATTTCAATAGGAATAGATATCGTCGGTTTTATTTTTTTCTCAATTGATATTAAGATCATCAAGGTTTAAAGAAACTCAACTAGAGTTGCCGACAATCGTAAATGAACCGGAGTTACCGACATGGCTTGCAGAGTAAGCAAGCTAAAGTGGCAGTGAGCTAGCCATGTTTGTCAAAGGACCGATGCCGATGGTCGGTGAAGCAGACGAGTCTTAGAGTGGAGCCCACGTACCGGCAAGCGTAGTGTAGGACGCTCCCCTGCTAGATGGATCGACGACTATAAAAAGGTGGCTGGGACTGACTGGATGCGCAAGGTGGAGGACAGGATGTTGTGGTGCAGCCTGGAGGTGACCTATGGCCAGCAGTGGACCGCGATAGGCTGAGTTGATTAAACTAGATTTGAGGCTATGAGAGCCAGAGTGGCCTAACTACTCAAAAACATATTTTCAGTAGGTATGGAAAAAACAAAAGCCCTGATTTCAAATAATTGAAACTAAACTAATTTATAAATGAACTAATTTAAATACTAAATAAAAATAAACAAAACTTGTGTTAGTAAAAAGGCTTAAGACTATGTTAGTAGCGCTTCACTTTGCACTAGCTTGATTTTGTGCTGTTCAGTGGAACTTGTCCGCGGAAGCGACGGAACACCACATTCTGAGGCCAAAATTGTTCTTCCATTACGAGGGGCAGATAACAGTTCCGTACACGCACGACGAACGCTTTGAAGTTGACGTTCCGATGCGATTCCAGTAACTGCACCCTTGGCGTGTACATCGTCTTCTGGCGCACGTACTCCACGATGTCCTCCGGCTTAGTGGTGAAGTGTAGGCGGGAGATGTACACCAGCGTGTTCGGCTTTGCGGCATGCAGGCTCACTTCTGGGTCCATAGGGGTTTGTCGCAGCAGTTCTGGTTCGTTCGCGATCGGCGCTTACTCCTTTGCACCGTCACGGAATCGTCATCATTAATTAACAGCCTTATTCGGTGCCTTTTCTGGCATGGTCTTGATACTAGGAGCGCCACGGGCACTCGCGGTGACGCTAATGAAATCCCTCTGTAGGGGTTTTGTCAGGGCTGCAGACACTGACAGCGGGATGGAGCAAGGGACGTGAGCGGCAATGCGAGGAGGAGCCGTGGTTACGAACACGGGGCTGCAGGGGGCGTCGATAAAGAGACCAAGAGAGAGAGAGAAGATAAGAGAAACCTGTTAGTGTGCCGATTAGCAGAGCCAATGAACTAATAACCAGCCAATAGGATCGGGATAGGCGTAAACTGAGATAAAAACAAAGTAATGAAGTCGTTCTCATATTCATTTTAAAGTAATCACCGTCCCTTTACTACTAGATTAATGAAAAACATAAAGACTTAGGAGTTAATTACGCAGACTACTTAATGTAATGAAAAGTGTCTCGCCTTAAATATCGTCTGTTTCTGCTCAATCTGCTTAATGACAGCACAAAATAGATAGCAACAGAAGGTCCGCTCAACAATCCATCTACATAGCCTTTTCCCAACTATTTATATGTATATAACACCAGTATTTTACATGGGGGAAAACCCAGTTACTGGGAAACAAGATACCCCTTGGTAAGACTGGTTGTCAGACTTTTGGACTTCCGACTACCGGTAACGACTGTCAAAAATCTACGAATGACAGCCGGGATCGACGGCTTAATGTGGTTTTCGAGGCACGGATGGGTCTCGATATGTAATGGATGGTCACCCGCCCACGAACCGACCGCGGCAAGCGTAGCTTAACCTTCGATCTACCCGTGTGGCTATTATCATTTAACCATGAAGGCTTCCACAGACAGGCGCGACGCGACAGCGCTACCGACAGCAGTGCCTTTGTGTCGGGCGTCGCGTCGCGCCTGTGTGATCGAGCCTTGAGCCTCTCGCGGTCAGCTCCATACAACGAGCGAAAACACGCGCACACATAGACACGATTCACGTACAGCGAGTGCAAGCGCACTCGAGACTGGCGTTTGATTGAAATCGCCGTACGTACGAATTTATGTGTGTGTGCGTGCGCCTGTTTTCGGCCGTTGTATAAAACTGAACTTCTGTACCTATATATTCTGTGATGGTAAACAGAAAATTTGGACTTAAAACAAGAGCTTTTTTTGTCAAAGGCGTGTGTGGCGTGATTAAAAAAATATTAATTACTTAGTGTTTGCTTTTACACTGATTTTTGAGTGTTTGACATTGTTTGATAATGACGTGGGGAGGTCAAGTTGTTTTAAAGTAATGAAGAAGGTTACTGGCGATCGAAAGGTTAAGCTTGAATCTTGGATGTTGTGGTTTTGCCTCAAGGTGCGTTTGCGCTGAAACGGAGATAAGCAGAGTGGAGCAGGAATCGAACAATCACAGATGAGATTCGAAAGAGGCGATGTTAATTTCAAACAATGTGATTGGTCGATTTCTACACTTCTCTCCATTCTGTTTTTTTTTTTGACTGGGAAATCTTCAAATGACCTCTCCCGCTCTAGGCGGAGTGGGAGGGCGTGTCAGACTCTTCCTGACTAAAACCTACCCGTGTTCCTTCAGTTGCCTGTGCGCCAGGCCCACAGTAACTCTTTCGAACAATCCGCGACCCCAGCAGGCATCGGCCCTATCGGACCCCGTTAATGGTGCTGACAGCTCTTTAAGGCGCGCGTGGAACACGCCGCGCCGTCGATGCGGCGACTCCACTCTGCTGGGCTCCGCTTTAGTGGAAACGCACTCTTACGCATGGACTCTTTTGACTAATAGTAATAGATGGTCACCGTTGCCCATGAACATAACATTCTTGGGGGGACACTGATGCTCTCCCAGCGCACGTGTATGCTCAACTTTAGCGTCCCAAATAACTGAAGATTTATAGGAAATCAACAAGTTGGCAACTCTTGGCCGACAGTCCAGTTTCAAGGCAACATACAGGCGCACACAAATGTAGAAATGATTCAATCTAAACAAGTTTAAAACTGCAGATTTCCTCTTAACCGTCTTCTAAGAAAAACTCTTTCGATTCTAATTTCCAAACGCAACCAACAGTTGCCTTCTTCTCCTTAAGAGTTCGTCTAAAATCGATTCCGTCACCTGCATCTGACGTAATTACAATCTTCACGCTTACGGCTCTAGTAGAAAAATACCTCCACAAAGGCTTCATGAGATTGGAAAATTCTTCGAGAAAATTCTACGGATTTCGCGTTGGTAGCGAACTTGGTGAGATATTTTCTGATTTTTGTGCGACGGGTTTATGACCGTGTAGTTGTGTGTAGGGGTGAGCAGAATCCTATTATGCACTGTATTCTTCGTTGTTTGTTAATTTTTCTCACATATAGAGGCAACAAGAATAATGTATCCAGGATTTTGTAATATCTTGATTTAAAAGAGTGTCCTTGGACTTTCCTACCCGTTCTTCTCCATAGAGATCTACGTTTTGAAATGGGCAACTAGCTTCAAATTTCTGACTAACTGACCGACTCTTTGACAATTCAAAAGTGCCTGTATATGGTTTAATTGAAATAAATGCTTTGAGTATGAGTTTTTTTTAAATCTTCTTGACTTGTCTCATTCTTCATTAAAACAATATCAAAGGCTGGTCGAGAACTTCTGAAATACACAAAAACTATGAACATTCAAGTACTTACTTATTTCCCTTGCGAGAATCAAATTCCCGACTGTAGCACAGAAACCAATACCTCAGTTACTGCGCCATAATATAATCAAAATCATCAATATCATTAATCTACATACTTAGAACCATCAAACGTGAAAGCTTAACCTTTCAAATAATTTCGAAAAACTGGATTGGAAATAAGTGTTTAACGTTCGCTAAATGTACAAAAAAAACTCTCACATCAGTACAAATTCGACACATTTCATAACCATAGACTGCTGTTACCTGAGCAACTTACAAAGATTCCTAACAAACTCTTCAATGGATCGCACACGTTGTATAATTTTCTCGTTAATGTTTGATTTACAGTACAGGTATTATGCGGAAGCTTCACTAAGCGATAGTTAACTCGATAAGGACTAATTAACTATCCGTTAATGGTTATTAGCACTGTTACTGATATAATTGGCTGCTGTGTGACCAGACTTAGTTAGGGCTGGCAATTGGCATTTATTTTAGGAACTATAGAAATTCGATGTGAAAAATAATAAATATTTAAAAAAACTGAGAAGACGTCGATTGCAAAAAATCGCTATGAATCAATGAGCCTGTTTTATTAGTTAATTAATCAATAATTGGACAGTACTGTAGTTATCTGTACAATAAAATAAAATTGAACTGTCTGTTTTAATGTCAAAATAACAGCTTTTTACTAAATGCATATGAAAGTAGGTATATACGGGACTTACAAAAAAATACATTTTTTTTTAATTTGTATCTGTCTGTCGGTCTGTCTGTTTGTTCCGGGTAATCTCCGAAACGGCTGGACCGATTTTGACGGGACCTTCACTGGCATATAGCTGATGTTATAAGGAGTAACATAGGCTACTTTTTGTACCGGCAGCACGATCCCATTGGATAATTTCCGACATCCACACGGGCGAAGCCGCGGGCAGCAGCTAGTAGATTAATATTTATACGATAACTACGAATACATTAAATCGAATCAAATCAAATCAATTTAGTTCTATTTTTTTTCTTTTAGTTAACATATTGTTGTTAGAAAGGTATTACACAAAATAAGAAGTCCATAATATTCTGCTGTTTCCAGCGTACAAATATTTCAAAGAATTAAAATTAAATGCATTAGAACAATATATCAATACTAGTAGTATATACCATAAAATGTCAAGGGTAAGGAAACTGCTAACTATTATTAAATATTATGTCAAAGATTATTAAATATAATGTCAAGAGTTATTAAATACAATGTAAAGAATTATTCAATACAATGTCATAGATATTCAATTCTATTCAATCATTAGGAACATTTCTATCATCATATATTAAATACTAGTATTTATTACTAAGCGAAATAAAAGTAGATTAGTTTTTGAAGAAGCTAATTCCATGTAAAAAACTGTGGCAATTTATTAGCTGTCCGTGCGAACTATTTTTAAAGTAATTTTTTTTCAGAATGAACCTCAATACAATTTAAACCAATTACAAGCACTTTTGAATTGTCAAGGAGTCGGTCAGTCAGAAAGATGAAGTTGTCCTTTCCAAAGCGTAGTAGGTACCTATGGAGAAGAACAGGCAAGAAACTCTCTATCAACCTAATTAGCATTCTGGAAAATTCAGATGAAAATTATCTATTTTATAATAATTTCTAAGAATTTGAACCCTTCTCGGAACCAAATAATTAAAATTCAGTGAACTCCTTTTTTAAGATTGTTTCAACAAACTCATAAATAAAAACAGGAATGTTAAATTATTTAATACTTTCTTTAAAAAAATACTAAAAATTAATGGAGGCAACCTATAATTTACTTTACCAATTGGTTGCTAATCTCAATAATTTGCTTCGGAAATCGTTGTCCAAACGTTCGTGCATCCGATACGAGTTATGAAGATTAGCGCCTTGGTTAGTGGGTTAACGCGGTACTTAATGCGCTAGTGGTATGTACCTATGTAGAAATGCATTGAGTGCTAATTAGTGCATTTTCAAGTGTTTTAGAAGAAATATCAACACACAGCAGCAGTGAGCAGTGGTGGCACAGTGGTATCGGCCCCGACTTACGAGTTGTAGGTCGTGGGTTCGAACCCAGACAGGCGCTTTTCTTTGTGTAAATAATTTCATCACCACTGCTCTCAAAATGGTGAAGGAAAGCATCGTGAGGAAACCGGCATGTCCTAGAACCAAAAAATTCGAAGACATGTGACATCTACCAACCCGCACTGGGCCCGCGTGGTAGATTACAGCCCACTCCCTCTCAAAGAGAGGAGGCCTGTGTCCCAGCAGTGGGAATATTATAGACTGATTATGCATGCATGTTATGCAACACACAAGGCCCGTGCCTTGTGCGTTGGTATTTCTTCTACTTCGCCTCTATCTTTGCCATCAAAGGTAGAGGCGAAGTGAAGTTGCTAATTATGTTTAAGATTAGTACCCGTAGATGTCAGCAATCACCGATATGGTTGCTCAATTCGGTGGCTAGGATTTCTATACTGGTTTCTCACATTGATATGTGATACCTATTGGGATCAATCATGTGCTTCATATTGTCAAAAACACTATCAAAATAATCTATTCATGATGTAGCTTTTATTTTGCCAAATTAAATGTTGTTCATGTTACTCTATATACAGTTTTTGGAAGCCCAATTATGGTTAATTTTTCCAATTAGCCTTTTCACAAAGCGTTCTACTATTTCTGTAATTATGAAAGAGTATACAGGCAGCTCTATCTCAAAAATCGGAACCCTAATCCGTCACAAAACTCCTAAATTTTTACGACTAATCGTAACAACTTCCAAATTCTGAATCCTCTGTCTTTCAGCATCCTTATGGCAAGTATCTGAAGGACAGACGGGCGGTTAGCCGAATTACGGCTGTAAGTAATTTTGATGGCACCGACGTGCCGAGAGAGCTAAGTGAACCAAACCTTCAGGGAGCCACCAAGTTCACGATAAGGTCAGCTTGTTACTGCTCCTATAAAACGAATTTGGAAGAAAAAGAAAGGGATTTAATCCAAATGTAACAGTGTCGATGAGGAGACTTAAAATGTTTTCAATAGTTTTTTTTTTTAAAGTAGTTATTATGTTATTTTAACATTAACCTAACATTACGCCTGTAAACTCCAAAGGATTATGCAGAGATGTGCCTATAGTACACCTACATTTCGCCAGTTATGTTTAAATCCCATGTTATAAGGGACGAGCCTATTGCCACTGAGAAATTCCTATTGCAAAAATCCAATAATACTGCCCGACCTGGGAATCCAACCCAGGACCTCATGCTCAGCAGAAACGCTTGCATCCACTAGAACAACGAGGCAGTCTTCAGTCAGTTATTATAACGTCAGTCAGAAAATTACTGTTGTTGCATATATACGGTCTTCAAATACTGCTTCAATATGTACCTATTGCTTAGTAGCGTGACTGACTGACTGAGAACGTGAAGCGGCATCTACAATGCCACATGCGAACTACACGTCACACTGACGTCACGCAAAATCCTGCATCGCGCAAGCAGAGTTTACCGCGCAACTAGCATAATATATACAACGTCCTGACATCAATCGTCGGACAGATGCTCACCAGACACGACGCCCGTCTGGTCGACGGATCCTCCCTTTTCCATAGAGTATGAGTGAGCTATACACCCTGTTCATCATATTTCTCTAAACGCACTGAACAAAACACATCATAGAGATAAGTTCCATAGATGAAACGGTTCTAGAAACAGTACCTAAGTACCTTACAGTAGTAAGAGATGAAACGATGGATGGACTTAGTGAAAGATGATATGGACACAGAGGGGGTGACTACCGAGATGACGACTGATAGAGAAGTAGTATGGAAGAAAAAAACATGTTGTACCGACCACAAATAATTGGGAAAAAAGGCAGGTGAATGATGATCTCTGAAACTAGGGGCAGCAGTAACTGATGTTTCATAAAATACCTGTGTCTTTTTAACCGACTTCAAAAAAAGGAGGAGGTTCTCAATTCGACTGTATTTTTATTTAATGTGTGTTACCTCACAACTGTTTTAAGTTGTACTGATTTTGATGGTTTTTTTTATTTGAGGTCTGATGCTTCTCATGTGGTCCCGTGTAAATTTGATCAAGATTTGACCAGAGGTTTTTGAGTTATCCTTAATAATACGTATTTTTTCCACTAAGCATATATAGATGTTTTAATAACTGCCTGTCTCTGTTATTTACATACCAAGTAGTGGTATACGAATTTGTGTGGGGTAGTTACTACAACAAAAAAGTGAAAAACAAAAACTATTTTACAAAAAAAAACAACCGACTTCCAAAAAAAAACACTACAAAGTGAAAAATCGGAAGTCGGTGGTAAAAAACGAAAATACAAAACCAAAGACACCGACTTCCGAAATTAAAGTTAATTTTCACTTTGTAGTTTCTTTTAGAAGTCGGTTGTTTTTTTTTTTTGTAAAAAAGTTTTTATCATAGACATCAAACGAACACTAAAGTGTACGCTCCAAAATAAAACCGTTTAATTTATCCTCTCATGTCCTAATAATGATCTACATTACTTTAACAGGTGCCTTTAACGTGCACAATACTGGCCATTAAACCCTATTCCCCTTTACGACACCTACCTTAAAATAGCGTAGAATCTCTTTAGTAGAGGACTACACGACTTCTATATTTTACTGAAGGCTAACAGCGACCATTCAGCTTTTCTCACGTATCCTGTGCTCGATTTACGAGCAAAAAATAAGGCAAAGGATTTGTAAGGAGTTTTGATAGGGTTTGACCTATTTATATTTTTTATTTTTAGTCATACATTTTGGATAACAGCCGCACGAGTCGATCGAAGGTTAAGCTACGCTTGCCGCGGTCGATTCCTGGATGGGTGATCATCCATTACATGTCCAGACCCGTTCGTGAATAGGAAAGCACGTTAAGGAGTCGGTCCCGACTGTCATTCGTAGATCTTTGACAGTCTTTACCAGTAGTCAGAATCCCAAAAAATAGTCTGACAACCAGTCTTACCAAGGGGTATCGTATTACCCATTAACTGGGTTATCAAGATCAGATTGGCAGTCGCTCCATGTAAAATACTAGTACCCATTCAGCTGCATCCGGTTAGACTGGAAGCCGACCCCAACATAATTGGGATAAGGATCGGCAGATCGAGTCATACATTTTGTATGATGGTTATGTATTTGGGAGGTTCTACAAGTACAGTAGCATAATCATAATCAGCCTATAATAGAAATAAAAAAAAGAAAGAAAATACGTTTATTTGCGGTAACCATGACGCAGAGAAAGAACACAAACAAAAATGAACAAGTAGGGGGAAAATATGCGTCACATCCACGCATAAAGGCTCGTACACACTGGCGCGACGCGACGCCCAACACAAAGGCACCGCGTGTTGCGCGACGAGCGGCGCCTTTGTGTAACGCTGTCGCGTCGCGCCTGTCTGTGGGAGCCTTAACGGCCATCGCTCAGCTAAATGCTACGACCCTATGCGAGACAGAGCCCCAGCGCTGGTTTTCAGCGACAGCCGTCGTTGACGTGATGACGTCAATCAGTGCAGCATACGATAAGATAAAAAAAATAATAAAATAAGAAATAAAATATATACACAATATCTCGTTTTAAATGTTTATATAAACATAATATTTATAATATGTTAACATTCCGGGCAACGATTCACGCGCCGCCGACCTTTAATAATCTGTGCGCGCAGCTGTCATAAAATTATAGGAGGAGAACGAAAAAAAATGGCGGGAATAACATGAAGGAAACGAAAACCTAAGTAAAAAAATAAATAATAATTGACCATCATGGAAATCATTGTCAAGAAATATGAAAATAAGTACCTAAAATGGCTAAATATTCTTTGTTCTTTGTATCAAGTGTGTACCTTGAAAAGTGGAAACCTAAATTATCAAGCCCAAACAAAGCGAGTGCATTAAGTGAATTGTGTAGTGAAAGTGTTGTGCTAAATAATATCTCCCGCCGCTTGACAGAATTATAAAAAAATAAGACTTGTTATCGAGCAATATATAAATATATTAAAAACACTTTCGAAGAAATTTTGTGAAGGAAATTAAATAAACTAAAGACTTGGCTAAAAGGTCTTAGCAACCAGGCCATAAAATACTTATAAAAAAATAAAAATAAATTATAGGTTTGACGTTTTGTAATTACGCAATAATTGACATGGCGCATTAGGTAATGAATGCTGCTGCTGTTCCCACTGCTGGTACACAAGTCTCCTCCCTGTGAGGGGGACAAGTAGGTACAGTACGCGGCCGTAAATATTTTGGCATAAGTACTTAATTCCTTTTAGAAAATGTACGGTTTTGGAAAGGGTCGAAGTCAAATCATTTATTTCAAGTAGGCTATTAAAAAGCACTTTTAAATGTCAAAATTTACAAGAAAATAAGTATTGATTTTAAGCTCCCCCTTCTAAAAGGTAGTTTCGTATGGAGAAGAATCGTCATTGGGCGTCGTCACTGTTGTCCAAAGACCAAGACCTGTATGCCACTCTCTTCTTAAACCTCAAGTTATAAATTACGACCGGGTAGGTAGGTACTTTATTTCGACCCTAGGGATATATATGTAAAATATTTTTTACAGCTTTGTTAGAAGGAAATTCTTCAGAAGAAGTACAGTTTTTCTATATCTCTCTACCTCCTTGTACCAAGTAGCAAGTACCTATTTATCAATACCCTTGAAATTACCCGCAAATTAGGTGCATCAACATTGCAGCTAAATCTTCTATGTGTCGCAGGTTTCCATAAGCTTTCCATCAGTTATACTAATACATCTAATACCCACTGTCCACTTAACCATCTATAACCAATCCGATCTTATCCGTTTACCATCAAACCTCTACAAAGGATCCAAAATACTTGAGTGACACTTAAACTCAATATATAGTACTTACAAGTACTTGTTAAGTACCTCAACAATAGCTTAACAAAGCAACCTGCGCACGCCCTTAGATGGCGGAAACGCTTCAGTTCACATAAACGCCGTATAAAAATGCTCAGTATGTACGCAGCCTTATGTGACAAATATAAGAGGAAGCGATTGAGCGTGGAATTCACATTACACGCACAAAGTTTGGGGTAACGAACCCGGGTTCGCCAGACGGGCGGGCGAAAAGTGGCGGTTTTTTTTTTACACACAATCTTTTTTTAATCACTGTGCATATTTTCTCAGTAAATTAAAATCTCGTATATATTATTTTGCTGTCGAAAGAAAAATATCACATCACGAAAAAAATTTGTTAAAGGCGTAAATTCTTGCCTATAATAACACTTTATCAAATCTTACACCACACGGCGACTAATCAGTAATCAGCAACACATTTAGATTGCCCACAGAAACCCGAAACCGTTTAAAATTAATTTCATCTTATTAACATATCATTATGAGAAGTATCAATCAAAGACATTGGGCAAGCACCTTCAGAGCCATTAATTTTTGACACATAGAACTCTATAAATCATGGGTACCCTAAAAGTGCCATTTAAAATGTAAATACACGGTTATTCCATATAATTTACATGAAAACTAATTTATATTTTGCTCTGATTTGTCACTTCTATTAATGAAGACAATTTATTATGGCTTTTAATACTGTTGGATGAGGTCAGACCCACGAAATGGAAAATGAAAGAAGGCCCAATTCGTACATAATCGTATATTGTTTCTCTGTATTTTTTGGGGCATAGAGAAGAGGATAGGAGATGGGACATAGTTTATGCCTCAGCTCCACATCCACACCCTGCTGCCGTATCGACGAGGTAGCCCCACTTGGCTATGTTGTAATAGCATCTTCCCGCTTGGATTCGGAGGCGGTACTGAAACTTCCAAGTGGGCCACGCTGAGTTGGACCCTGCGGGAAGATGCTCGCTTTGTGGTATGTATTGAGTAGGCAATGAGTGGGTTTTGGGTGAGGTGGGTTGTTCAGCCAAAGCGATCTCTGCGCTCCCATCGACGATGCCGTGGTAGGGCGAAGTTTTAGACCAACAAAATGTATGCACTGTCGTGCCAACGACATGACAAAGAAGAAGGTTGCTCTTCTCTTGCTCTTGTTGCTTTAGCCCAAAGCTCCTCTAGTTTTCAACGCTGGCTGTCACTGAAAACCAGCGCTGGGGCTCTGTCTCGCATACGGTCGTAGCATTATGCTGAGCGATTGCCGTTTTGCGTGGATGTGACTCATATTTTCCCCATACTTGTTCTTTTTTGTGTTTGTGTGTTTTTCTCTGGGTCATGTTTACCGCAAATAAACGTATTTTCTTTATTTCTTTAAGCCTTCTGATTTTCTTTTTGTATTTCGCGTCAAAACTGATGGCCGAAAATAAATCGCGTGATTCAAAGAATTCTTATAAGGACGTTGTTGTATTTAAAAAACAATAATAGTTATTCTAATGGTGTTCATAAATTAGGCGGCTTATTCTTTTGTTTGTTTGATGCGGGTTACTCAATCTTTATATATAAAGAAATAAAGATTATTATTATTATGTCTGTGAGAGAACATTTAGGTAACCACCATATTTGTCACAAACATCAATGCAGTAGTGCCCTAGGCTAATTCATTTGTAGTTCATGAAAACACCTCGAAGTTTTACAATGACAAGATTGTATAATATGCCTCACGCCTTCTTTTCATGGGGGTACGCAGAAACTACAGAACGCCACCAGCTTCGATCCTTACATATTCTTTTTGCTTCGTTTACGTTCATCTGATCATACACGCACGCTGGTTGCGAGTACTACACACAACTGACCTTTCTGAAGAACATAATCAATAAGGTCACTATATGTCCTTCTAGGGCGTTCCCTCTCAGCGTTTTTAGTTACATCTGCCTTGTAAATACCTTGTAATTTTATTTGGTTCTAATTTGGCCCATAATAAAATAAGGATTACTTGTATGTCACTTACCAGAAGTCTGGATTAAATATGTCTATCTAAACTTGAAATGGTACTTATTAACTTCTTCTTAGCGAGTCGATGGCAATCTATATAGGGTCATATTAAATTAGCTAGCGAAACTCCGCAGACGTATTGTGTACCGATATTTAAACAGGTTAAAACTAAAAATTAATTAATTTAATGTTAGTGCAGTAACTTGAAGTATCAGTTAAAAAGATCTGTTACTTTTTGTCTAAACTTCATAGACGTGATAGGTATCGTTATCTAAACACTATAAAACAAAAGAAAACAGATTTTCTTAACTCATACTTTTAGTAACAACACCGCCAGTGGTCGTTGACCCCCCAAAAAGAACATCAAATCATTTTTATTTTATCGTGTTTAGATATCGACACAAATCACGGCTGTAGAGTTTCGCTAGCTAATTTAATTTGACCCTGTATAGAGTCGGTCCAGAATTTGGCAACGAGTTTAGCACTTTCAGTAGCGTCCATCAGCTCCTGTGATGTGCAGTCAACGGAACACGCTGGCCACGATATTAAGTGTCCGTTTGTTTGTAGAATTATTTATTTACTGTCTTATAAAACTCCTTCACATTTACTTACTTCTTTAATAAAGAAATTTGCGTAAGCCACGCCAAGCGCTGCAGTCATGCGACATGGGATGTTATTTATGTTAAATATGTTGGTTGAAAATATTTTTTAATATTTACTGTCAAAACTGTTTAACGACAAATGATAAATGATTTTATTTCTGTAAATAGGTTTGTACAAACACTTTTACACGTCAATCATATTTTAAAAACTAGATGACGTCGGCGTTTCCTATCTGACTACTCTGAGAAGAAAGGCCGAAACAAACTCAGAGGTCAAAGTCTCTTTTAAAGTCCAGACATAATCTTGGTCAGATCATGTGAAGACCATGTAGATTTGTGTCTGGAATAGTCTTTTGAGGAAAAACCACACAGATTGAGTGGACCTGTCCAGTCAGTGCACGCATTTGTCAGTAATCGTGCAGCTCAACTCAGAACTTAAGGAGTTCAACGATTCGACGAATAATAACAAAGAAAAGACATTTGGGTAGGCCACAAAAATTACTCAAACTACCAGATCATGATTAAAATTAACTGAGGAGGAAAAACAAGAAGCCACAATGACCCACATAGTCTTCACATTCACAATATTAAAATAATAATCATATATTCAATGTAGCCTGCATGTTACTCACATTCACAGACAGTACATTGAAGACATTGAATGGACCGTCCAAATGCTGACATTATAGTCGATAGTCCTAATATATATTCATATTTGTACATAGGTGCCTATCGCAGGACTTCTACATTCCGTCGTAATATCTGGCACGTAGTTTTAAGTGAAGTAGTAACATACGTTTTGTTTTTACCATACCATTGCCAAAGTCGGTTACAGAACGTACCGATCGAAAGTTCAAACCCACATCAAACGCATCATTTCTAAAAGAAAAGAAAAACGCCCGTCTGTACACCAGCCTGAGGGCTTGTAAATGAAGTAGCTTCCAAATGTCAAATGTTTGTCGTCGATAGAAAGAACGCGTCTGTACACAACACGGGCCAAGGCGATAGATTCACGAACACACACAAATGTTTGTGTACCACAGTACACTGTACACATATTGTGTACTCTGTGATCATTTGAGATAGTCTACTATTGTTTACCACCAACCAAAGAGATTTAAGATACTCAAGAGAGGCTATCAGAAGAACTGACATAGGAAAACTGTGACCCCATGTCTGTAACGCAAACTAGCTTAATATATCAAAATTATTTAATACCAAAGTTAGTCACGATACACTTTGATTGACAGCGACCTCTGATTACCAACCGTCAGATAGTTTGACTTATTTAGGATTTCAAAAGTTTTATTTTATATTAATACTAAAACGGTAAATTATAAAATTCTAACGAAAATAAACCGTAGTTCAGTGCAGTCGTTTTTAACCGACTTCAATAAAAGGAGGATTGGTTCTCAATTCGACTGTATTTTTTTTTATGTGTGTTAGCTCAGAACTTTTTTCTGGGTGAACCGATTTGGATGATTCTTTTTTTATTTAAAAGCTGGCGCTTCACATGTGGTCCCATTTCATGATCAAGTTCTGACCAGTAGTTTTTGAGTTATCCTTAATACTGGGTATTTTTTCCAATCAGTTTATATTGATGATGTTTTAATAATTTCCTGTCACGGTTATTTACATATCAAGTAGTGGTATACGAATGTGTAGTAGGTACCACAACTAAAAAATGTTTTTTTTTTTTTTTTTAAACACTGAATACGTTTAAACGTTTTTTCACTACGAGGTCAATGTACAATTCAGCATATTTTCTCTGAAAATAATTTTCTTTTGCACACATTGCGACCTGTCATGTGGGGTCTATATGACACGAGACACAGAACTAAACGGAGCGAGATGTGACCTGCAGGATAGTTGCGTAACACACTAAAGGATGATTTCCACCAAACGGCTCGCATCGCATCGGATCGGAAAGGATACGAATGGATGCGGCGACAGCCGATCGCGTCCGGCAGGATGTCGACGCGTATGATCGGCTCCGTACCGTCGTCGCTTGCGAATGTATCCGTTTCTGCGCCTAGTCAAATAGTTTCATTCCTATCGTGTAGACGTGTTTTAATTTTAGAAAATGGTTGAAGTAGTATTGTTGGTTATTGCTTTAGAAGAAGAAGAAAATAATCATTAAACACAGAAGAGGAAAAGAAAGAAACGACGACAGGCGACCGGAGCCGAACGCGCGTCGCAGCATACTTTCGACTACGATCGCGTGTCGTGGAAGACGCCCGCGGTCAAGCTGCTGTGCGCAGCTTGGTAATATAGACTTGAAATACAGTGTACACGATTTAATATCGTTTAAAGATTTTAAAATCCGTTGCGATCCGATGCGATGCGAGCCGTTTGGTGGAAATCATCCTTAACAGTAGGCATGGCTTTCATTTCGACAGTTAAACAACTTTTATTGAGCTATTTACGTTGGTGAGCAGACAAATTTTTCGAAGACATGAAGCAATGGATTAGCAATAGGCTTCAAAATGATTCAGATTGTGATTAATGGTGTGTGCAATTGGGTGCTGAAGGTGATACCTTGTAGACTCGGATGTTGTTCGTTTTGTCGCGTCTATTGAAAGTGCTTTTATTTAAATGTCTTTCATATTATAATTTTGTTGAAGGCAATGTTACGACTGTTTAGAAGATTTGTGGCTATTTAGAAAAAAAAAAATTACTCTCCACTACTCTCTCTCTCTATCTACTCTAGATTTTAGTCTCGTATCGGCCTGGACTATGAGAATAGCATATGTCTCAGTAAAAATATTTTTAATCAGTCAGCGAGTTGGTATCGCGGTTAATCTACGCTTAACGCGGCTAATACGTAGCTGGGTGGCCATTATTAATACATGGATTCTTTGATTCTTCCAAAAGCACGTAAAGTCGTCTGTATCTGGCACAGACCCGAAAGTCTTAATACCCTTTACTTATACCGTTACCTAAAGTTAAGAGTTTAAGAGAAACTCTAACGTCTTCTTCTTCATCTTCGTTTCGGTGGCACGACTTTTCTCAAATTTTGTTGGCCCAAAACTTCGCCACTTCCACGGCATCATCGGTGGCAGCGCAGAGGTCACTTCGACTGCAAGTTTTGGAACACAAAGGGCAAGATAGAAGGTGGAGCATAGTTTGCAACACAGCTTCACATCCACACGAAACTGCCGTTCCCTCGAGGTAGCCCCACCTTACCAGGTTGGAGTTACATCTTCCCACTTATGTCCGGATACGGTTCAGAGACTTCCAAGAGGACCACGAAAGGTTACACCCTGCAGGAAGATGCTCCTTTGGTGGTAGATAGTAAGTGGAAGAGGGAATAGTGTCTTGCCACAGTTTGCAACGGGCGTCGGCCCGGTTTCCTAGTAGAGAGCCTGTCGAACGTCAAAATGTTTACAGTGACGTCAACTATTACTTAATTTTATCAACCGACTTCAAAACAAGGAGGAGGTCATGCATTCGGTGGTTTTTTTTTTTACATGTTGTACACCGTTTTCTCCGCGATTACTGGGCCGATTTACGTGATTGTTTTTTCATTTGGTAGAAAAAGCTCGTCGTTAATTTTAATAAATTTTACTTAGGTAATGTTTTAGTTAGCTTCAATAATACGCATTTTTTCCACTTTGTGTATATTGATGATGTTATGATAACAGACTTACATAATTATTATTTTCTTTCTTTTTTTGTAATATTTACTAGCATACATAGCAAGTAGTGTCCCAGTATTAGCCCAGTGGTCGTGGGTTCGAACCCAGACAGGCGCTTTACTTTGTGTAATAATTTCATCACCACTGCTTTCAAAACCGGCATGTCCTAGACCCAAACATTCGAAGACATGTGACATCTGCCAATCCGCACTCCCGCGTGGTGGATCACGGCCCTCTCCCTCTCACAGAGCGGAGGCCTGTGTCCCAGCAGTGGGAACGTTTTAAAGCTGATTATGATGATATGAGGTACCTCTTTGGTATTGTTCGTCGAATCGTTGAGCTTCTTAAGTTCCGAGTTGAGCTGTACGGTTACTGACTAATGCGTGCACTGACTGGATGGGTCCACTCAATCTGTGTGGTTCTTTCCTCAAAAGACCATTTCAGACACCAATCTACATGGTCTTCACATGATCTGACCAAGATTATGTATGAACTTTAAAAGAAACTGTGACCTCTGAGTTTGTTTCGGCCTTCCTTCTCAGAGTAGTCAGATAGGAAACGCCGACCTCATCTAGTTTAAAAAATATGATTGACGTGTAAAAGTGTTAGTACAAACCTACTTAGGTACAGAAATAAAATAATTTATCATTTACAGCTAAAAAGTTTTTAAGCTATTGCATAGCTTTTATCGCGGGCTTTGAGCGCGGCGACCGAATCAAGAAATTCTGTAACGAAAATAAAACCTAACACCCCCACTCCGCCTACCATGTAGCTCGGCCGAGCGTCCGCTTAACGTGTATGTATATGGTACGACTGTACTTGAATTAATATCAAAGAAAAAAAAATACTGCATAAATAAAAAAATAAAAAATAATTATAATTGCATAAGTTGATAAAAAATGCTATGCAATAGCTTTACCGCGGCAGTCCCCGAGTGCCACACGTGTTTTTTTTACGTTTATAAATAAGGGCGTGTATAACTGTGGATGTTCAATAATCATGGTAGCCACTGCATGTAAATTACAACCTAAAAACAACTTGATTTGTCCATACAATGTAAACAAGAATGTTCCTACTTTCCTATTAGTGTTTGTTATCAATCATTCATAGTTCATAGATGATTAAAGTGAAATTAAATTCCGACAGAAGTCGGTGTTTGTTCCGGTCTATCAAGAACTGCTAAACGAATTCTGATTGGGTTTTCACATTTTTGGCTACTTTAAACAAAATACTAATATTTACTTTATTTTTTGTCACAATAGGAAGCTATATAGGTCTTTGACAAATTTTGGGTGCAGTCTCTAGTCTAATAAAAACGGGAAATTTTTATTTGATCCTCTAAAAACTTATTGAGTTTCTAATGATGCATGCTTTATTAAATTAATGAAGTTCTGAAAACTTTTTGAGCTACTAATGATGCACACTTTTTTAAATAAATGGTCCTCTTTTTAACTTTCTGGTCTTTTCTCACAGTTGGTCGCAGTAACGAAGCCAGGATACCTTGACCAAACAGCGGGGTAATTACGTAACACACTAACAGTAGGAATGGGTTTCATTTTGACAGTTCAACAACATTCATTGCGTTATTTACGTTGTTGAGCAGACAAATTTTTCGAACTTAAGAAGCAATGGATTAGCAATAGGCTTCAAAATGACTCAGATTGTGATAGATAGTGTGTTACGTAATTAGGGTGCTGGTTAGGTTAGGTTACTACAGGACTGCTGGACTGGGGAGTCTTACACCTCACTCCTCCCGCGGACTTGAGGAGGCCCGCAAGGGTGGGCCGGCACTAGGCAGAGATCATTGAAGGCGTACAAGTTGCCATGATCCCCGATGCAAGTGTGGGAAGAGAACACCGGGGTGGTTTTTAGTCAGTAAGAGTTTGACAGATCCATCTGCCTGCCCCAGGGCGGAGGACATCCATGAGGATTTTCCACACCGGAACAAAAAAACAAGGTTACTACTATGACCAACCACGGGAGAGCCGAATTGGTCGCAGTAACTAAGCATAGGGCACCCCGACCAAATGGGGGTTAGGTTAGGTTAGAACTGTGACCAAATTCGCGCGCGCCGAGCGATCGCTACACTCAAGTTGGTCGCATTTACTCGGCTATTTAGTATTAATAGAACCCCAAAATAGAAATTATTTAAGGTCAAGAAAAAGTGGCTAAAAGTGGCAAAATTAGGTAGTGTCCAATTATATTTTTAGGAGCGCAAAATGGGAATTATAAGAGGTGCGATTAAATACATGCCAATCCGACGGAAGCCTGCCTCTGTTTGTTCCGGTGTATCAAGAACTGTTAAACGAATTCTGATTGGGTTTACACATTTGTACCAACTTTAAACAATTTAGTGAAGACTGTTTGCTAATATTGACTTTGATTCGAATAAGGGGCCATCCATAAATTACGTCACAGAGTGTGACATTCTTGTCACACGATGTCACATTTTATTTCGAACGAGTCATAAGCTTCGTGTTGTCACATGTATAAATCTAAAGAATTAAAACTCTAAAGTTTAACCCTTACAAAAAATATTAAAATATTACTAACTCGGTAAATATTATAAGGTTTAATTTAAAAATGCATAAAATGTTACATATGTCCACCTGTGAAGAGGGTTCCAACAATCATTGAAATTCGTGTGACGTAATTTATGGATGGCTCCTAACGGGAAGCCATCACCAGTCTTTTACAAACGTTGGGTGCGTTGACAACCTCATTGGTTTAGTGGTTGCAAATCCTACTGCTGAGCATGAGGTCCTGGGTTCAATTCCCGGGTCGGGCAAAGTGTTAATGGGTTTTTCCACCTGGAATTTCTCAGCAATAGTCCGGAGTCTGGATTTGTGCCCGGTTAATGGCAAAATGCTCGCCCCTACTACATGGGACTTAAACGTAACTGGCGAAATGTGAGTGTTCTATAGGTGCACGTCTGCCTAACCTTTCGGGGAATACAGGCGTGATGCTATGTTATGGATGTGGTCTCTAGTCTAATAAAAACAAGTCTCAGAAAATTATCGTAAAAGCCATTATTCATACTAATATTATAAATTCGAAAGTAACTCTGTCTGTATGTTACCTTTTCACGCCTAAACCACTGAACGGATTTCGATATGCATTGGCAAGGAGATAGATGGCATCCTGGGGAAGGACAGGCTACTTTTTGACCCGGTAGCACGTCCCCGTGGGATAATTTCCGACATCCACGCGGGTGAGCAGTGGTGGCCCAGTGGTATCGGCCCCGACTTACGAGTCATAGGCCGCGAGTTCATACCCAGGCAGGCACTTCACTTTGTGTATTTAATGTCATCACCACTGCTCTCAAAACGGTGAAGGAAAACATCGTGAGGAAAGAGCATTTCCTAGAACCAAAAATTCGTAGACATGTGAAATCTACCAACCCGAACTGGGCCCGCGTGGTAGATTACGGCCCACTCCCTCTCACAGAGAGGAGGCTTGTGTCCCAGCAGTGGGAACGTTATAGGCTGATTACGTACGCGGGTGAAGCCGCGGACAGGAGCTAGTAATAAATGATAAATGATTTTATTTCTGTAAGTAGGTTTGTACAAACACTTTTACACGTCAATCATGTTTTTTAAACTAGATGAGGTCGGCGTTTCCTATCTGACTACTCAGAGAAGAAAGGCCGAAACAAACTCAGAGGTCAGTTTCTTTTTTATAATAAATAGATAGTAATTTAAAAAAAAATACTATCATACTGGTTTCAGAAATATATGGGCCGCGTAAAAGCCTAGCTAGCTTAAAGCATATTTGATTACGGATTAAAATAATAACAATCTTTCGCGTTCGTTACCCGAAGAGCCGAAGATAAGAAGTCCATTAACTTAGCAATGTTTTTCTTTCTTTACAACAAAATAAATAAAGAAACAATGTAAACTTTTTACTTCGACAGAGCTCTCGACGATTTTCTTTCAACCCTTTTTGTGAAGAAGTCACAGAGAAAACAATTAATGAAGTGCTTCTAATGTTCACGAAGGTACCTACTGTCTTTGTCGCCTAAGTTTTAATAAACGTAAGACCTCTAACTACCACAAAAGGGATGAATGAAAGGCAATTGCATGCAGTTGAGATGAGAATACTAAGAGAGATGTGTGGTGGTAGCGGCATCTACAACGCCAAATGCGAGCTACGCGTCTGACGTCACGCAAAATCCTGCATCGCGCAATCAGAGTTTACCGCGCAACTAGCATATATACAACATCCCGACATCAATCGTCGGGCAGTTGCCCACCAGACACAACACCCGTCTGGTCGGAGGATCCTCCCTTTTCCATAGAGTATGAGTGAACTTTACACCCTGTTCCTCATACCTCTATAACGCGAATAGAACGAATAATAAAAGAGTACATTAGAGGAAGTCTTAAAGTGGTACCGGTGACTGAAAAGTTGCGTGGAAATCGGTTGTCATGTAATGCGGAGAAGGGAGGTAAATATCGGGAGGAATATTTTGAGTATAAACGTGGGAGGTTATAAGAGTAGAGGAAGACCAAAGAAACGATGGATTGACTGCGTGAAAGACGGTATGGTTAGAAAGGGGGTGACTGCCGAGATGACGACTGATGGAGAAGTGTGGAAGAAAAAGATATGTTGCGCCGACCACAAATAAATTGGGAAAAACTTTTTTACAAAAAAACAACCGACTTCCAAAAATTACACTAAAAAACGTGAAAATAACTTTAATTTCGCAAGTCGGTGTCTTTGGTTTTGTATTTTCATTTTTGGCCAGGGACTTCCGAAATTAAAGTTATTTTTCACGTTTTTTAGTGTAATTTTTGGAAGTCAGTTGTTTTTTTGTAAAAAAGTTTTTATATTTTACTTTTTAGTTGTAGTACCTACCCCACACACATTCGTATACCACTACTTGATATGTAAACCGTGACAGGAAATTATTACAACATCATCAATATAAACTAAGTGGAAAAAATTCGCAATATTAAGGATAACTCAAAAAATACTGGTCAGAACTTGATCAATTTTAAATAAGACCACATGTGAGCTTTAAAAAAGAATCATCCAAATCAGTTCACCCAGAAAAAAGTTCTAAGCTAACACAAATAAAACAAAATAAAAATAATCCGTCGAATTGAGAACCTTCTCCTTTTTTTGAAGTCGGTTTATAAAATAGAATATAATACGAATAACGGCAGGAGAATAATGTGTCGTCCAACTATTGCCCATTCTATTAAATTCAAACGCATTACGGGCATAAAAAGAATTGTCTTAATAGTAATGTACAAATCTGTGGTTTTTGTCCACCTCGCAAATTGGGTGAAACTCCAGGAAGAAAATGTAACCGTTTAAGAACTCCATTCGTTTAATACTCCACGGCACATAAAGATAGACATCTTTACCGTATCTAGTTCCACCACTTTCAAAACTGCAGTTTAAAAATTTCCACTTCTATAAAATTCAAGAAAAAATCTTCAGAGCAATTTTCATAGGAATTACGGCAACAATGGATGCACTGCAAGATTCCAACCCAGCCGAATAAAATAGGTCGTTCCACGGCACGTAATAAACTGACACGGGGAGAGACGAGATTACCTCTATATTTGGCCGGGTTATCTACGGCTGCAGTGGAGCCAAAGATTAAAACGATAAACCATAGATAGGTAAGTTCGATAACAATGTATGAGAGGGAACAGGATTCGGGAAAATCTATTGTGATCTGAATTGTTGAGAAATAAGGCAAAGTTGTAGTTTGCAAGTTGAACATTTTCCAAGAATTTGTAAGATTTTATTATAGATTGTTTGACGTAAATGGAACTGTTGACTGCAGCAGTTAGTTAATTTTACGCAAGATGGATGAAAATGAAAATGAATGAAAATTAAATCTTTATTTGTAGACATAGGTTGTTGGATCCAAATTATTGTCATGTTTGAATGATTATTCGGAACTTGGAGATTCATAGCAGGTAAGACCTAGATTGAATGAGACTTGCATAGTCCAGGGAAGCTTGGCACAACAGGGAGGAGGCCTATATACTTAGCAATGGGTGGAACAAGGCTGCCAATGATTATGATAATGATGGAGACCTAGACTGCTTGAAACCTAACTGAAGGTAGTGAAGTGTAAATCTGAACGCAACTAAAGAACACTAGGTTGGACATAGTTTTGAGTCTCAATTATTTTCCGACTACAGTATTTAGTTATTCTTTCATTTGAACGCAACTTTTCGCACCGGCCTGTCTCATAATCTTTGACCGCACAACAGACACAGAGCCGTCAGCGTCAAATTAAACAAATCCCGGCGGAGTTATGACAATATTTGTACTGCCAGTTGCCTCCCAGAGGCTGCCGTGAACTTGGTATGAAACGTTCGGAATTGTTTAAGGAAACAGGCTGTATAATGTTTAATTAACAATGAAGAAATATTTTGCGAAGATTTTAGTGGTCGAGGTGTTCCGTGCATGCTCGTATAGTTATGCATTTTTCACGTACATATTCTTTGAAAGGTGAATGCAGAGAATTGAGAGAATGTACGGTTGTAGGCACATAGCTGTTTCGTTTCAAGTCCCATGTTATTGAGAGTGAGTCTATAGCCATTTCATTATTATCAGCTCTAAAGCAGTCCACTACGACATAGGCCTCTCCAATCACACGCCATTTAACTCGATCCTCGGCTACTCTCATACAGCTACAAGCAGTCACCCTGCAAACTTGCTCCACCTAGTCAGAGGGCGCACTCTACGCTAAGCATAAAAAAAAAACGGCGCCGTGCGAGTCGGATTCACACACGAAGGATTCCGTACCTTTGTACAATATTAAACACTACATATAAAAAGAAAACACTATTTAAAAAAAACGCCGTAAAAAACACGTTTCTTGTCCATACAAGAAACGTGTTTTTTACGGCCTTTTTTAAAGTTAAATATTAAAGATGGGACCCTACGGGTCCCCTTTAATATTTAACTTTTTTTATTTGTTTTATAGCGGCCATAGTAGTACACACTCTGTGGAAATTTCAAGTGTCTACCTATTAGGGTTCAAAAGATACAGCCCTGTGATAGACGGAAGGACGGACGGACTGCGGAGCCTCAGTAATCGTGTTCCGTTAGCCCCCTTTGGGTACCGATCCCTAACAATGAATTGGCGGTAGAATACATCTTTGGAAGAAAGTCAAATACTTAAAGGTACTAAAACGTCTGATTTGTATCTTTCACAGATGTTACTGAACACTTCTAACCTCACCATAATATATTCGGAAACACTTACAACGAAGCAGTTTAAAAACCAATCGTCACTAAACCTTCGTTTACTAACACGCGTTTGGACTATTTCCAAGCACTCCTTAGCATCCCACACGCCTACTGTTTGCTCAACTGTATTTGGCATTTCTAAATCATGGGAATTTTTTGGTATCGAGGTGTGTTAGCACTTGTCATTGCTTGTTGATAGATCGACGACACAAAGACAGGCATTTTTTTATGATATAATATTGGAAAGTCAACGACAAATGATTCGCAAATACTTTAGAGTCGGTATACATTGCACTTTGCCAGCAATTTCGTAGGCCAGTCTTGACTAAGGGCGGGTTGTTTGAAATCAATTTAACAATTAGTCACTTGACAAATAGTCAATAGCTGTCAAAGTTTAACTACTCTGTCTGCGCATGGTTACCTTTTATAGCAAATTGTAAATTTTTGTAACTGTAGTTAGCTTAACCATTTGCCAAACAACATACTTCTGTAATTTTTTACAAATTGTTAGTTTAACTAACGCATGTTGACTATTAGTCTGGTTGACTACTGATTAAACAACGGGCCCTTAATATGCGCTCAGCCTCAATTTTGACGCAGATTGACGATGACCATACTCATAACATCGTACCCCAGGGAGCACGATGATCATTTTCTCTCTGCATGACTATAATCCACAAAAGAAAAAGGCTGATAACCGTTGTACCTTTAGACTATTGACATAGGTTACTTAGTACCAACCCGCAATGGGCCCGCGTGGTGGATTACGGCCCATTACCTCTCACAGAGAGGAGGCCTGTGTCCCAGCAGTGGGAATATTAACGGCTGATTACGGCCCACTCCCTCACAGAAAGGCCTGTGTCCCAGCAGTGGGAACATTACAGGCTGATTACGGCCCACTCCCTCACAGAAAGGCCTGTGTCCCAGCAGTGGGAACATTACAGGCTGATTACGCTCCACTCCCTCTCACAGAGAGGCCTGTGTCCAAGCAGTGGGAACATTACAGGCTGATTACAGCCCACTCCCTCTCACAGAGAGCGAGGCCTGTGTTCCAGCAATGGGAACATTATAGGCTGATTATGCTTACTTATTTCCTGAAATACTGACTGTCTCGTTGGTCTAGTGGTCGCAAACGCTACTGTTGAGTATGAGACCCTGGGTTCGATTCCCGGGTCGGGCAAAGTGTTATTGGGTTTTTCCACCTGGAATTACTCAGTAGCAGCCCGGAGTCTGTATTTGTGCCCGGTTGGTGGCAATAGGCTTGTCCCCTATTTCACTGGACTTAAATACAACTAGCGAAATTTGGGTTTACTATAGGTACTCCTCTGCCCAGCCTTTCGGGTAATATGTGTAAAAAATACTTATAAATATAAGTTTCAAACACAACGGATCAAAATTAGAAGCAGTAAATAAATTCACCCTTTTAGGCCTAGACATAGATTCACACATAGATTGAAAATCACATATTCAAAAAATAAGTACTAAATTATCCAAGTTTTCACACGCTCTCCGAGAAATCAAGAAAACAACAGACATCAAAACAGCACTAGTGACATATTATGCGTACGCTTTTGCATGGCTCAAATATGGAATTATCCTATGGGGAAATAGCACAGACGCGCCGTCATTATTCACTCTACAGAAAAAAATTATTAGAATTTTATAAAATATCGAAGATACAGACACTTGTAAGCCCCACTTTACAGATCTAAAAATATTAAACCTGCCCTGTCTCTACACCTCTCACCTTCTGTACCTTATTTATGCACTTAAATTATTTTTGATTTTTTTGATTTTACATACTTTAAATTTGTAAATTTGTACGAAAATATCCGCAATTCTATACCAAAAGAGGAGATATCCAAACAAAAATTGCACTTAGACGTGAAAGCAGATTAAACATACCCACTTCACGATTAAAAATGCACTCTTCTAGTACATTTGTTATGTCCATTAAAATATACAATAAGTTACCTAACCTATATAATTTAAAACCAAATATACAAATACTTGAATAAAATATAAATACCAGAAAAGCAAATTATACTATTTTAATTTAATATATATATATTATTTTATTTTTTCTTATCAAAAAGCGCCTTCATCCTCTCTCCTATTAAAAATTTACTTTGCTGTGCCCGACAGGGTCCATAATTGATTCAATGTTTTATCATACCAACTGTTATTATGTACACATTATGGAATGCAATAAAGTATTGAGTATTGGTAGTATGTGTAGTAACTGAGCTACGAAGGCCAGATGGCAGTGTCATCATAATTATCATCATCGTCTCACCTAGTCATTATAATCATTATTACAGATCATCATCGTACGTTCGTATCATCTGATAACATTCCAGCGGGGTAATTGCGTAACACACTGAAAATAGGAATGGCTTTCATTTTGACAGTTCAACCACATGATTGCGTTACTTACATTGTTGAGCAGGCAAATGTTCCGAACACACGCAGCAATGGATTAGCAATATCCTTCAAAATGTTTTAAATTGTGATTAATTGTGTGTTACGCAATTAGGGGGCAGGTACATATGATCAATGAAGACTAGTTTCATGCTGGTTCTTCTCCATAACCTGTTGGCCTTATGAAAACGAACTGAACTGTAGCGGTATTAACATCGCCACATGCGAGCTACACGTTACACTGACGTCACGCAAAACGCGCAAGCAGAGTTCACCACGCAACTAGCATATATACAACGTCCCGACATCAATCGTCGGGCAGTTGCCCACCAGACAAGACACCCGTCTGGTCGGAGGATCCTCCCTTTTCCAAAGAGTATGAGTGAACTTTCCACCCTGTTCCTCATACCTCTATGGAACCAATAATACAAAGTTTTATAAAGAGCTCATTCAAGACGAAAAACTTTAACTTTAATTAAAACTAAAATAAACGTTTTACTCCGCCACAGTACTTGTATTTTTCTAGACTATTTAACCTACTTTGTTTGGTGTGAGTTAGAACATTGTTCAGTAAAGTCTATTATGTTTTCTCTGTTTTTAAATTAAGGCTAATGGCGTTCGCAGCTTTGTGATAACAGTGGCGCTGTTTTGGGAGCTTGTGGCCGCTTGAATAAATGACTTCTAGAGTTTTCACGTCTGTGTTAGAGAAAATAGAGTTAATTAGGTCAGTTATGTGGAAAAGCAGTACCTATTGCTTTGGAGTGTATTGAATTCAAATTGAAAAGTGTTGATTGAGCCATCTGCCTAGTCTTTTCACAACTATGTTACAGTTACGATACAGCTGAATATCAGTATTTTACACGAAACGACTGCCTATCTGACCTCCACAACCCAGTGACTGGGTAACACGATACTCCTTGGTAAGACTGTTTGTCTGACTTTCGGGCTTCTGATTATACCTGTAGCAACTACCAAAGAGCTACAAAAGACAGCTGGAACCAACGGTAACGCGACTTTCCGAGGTAGGGAGGGATATGTAATGGATGGTCACCCATCCACGGGGCAATCTCGACAAGCGTAGCTTAACCTTCGGTCGACCCATGCGGCTGTTTACACACCACGAGCCCCAGTTTAGTGTAAATAAAAAAACGTTTTCAATTGACTTCTGAAGGTACAAAGCCCTGAAATTAGTTTTACTGGAATAAGGCACGCGCCGCTCTCAATTTTGACACAATGTCCTGTATGACAACAAAATATGTTCATAGTGGTCAATCAGACTGCACTAGTGGGTGCAGGGGCGGGCGAGGGCGCTTGGGTCTTAGCGTCTGCGTGTTCACAGTGCCGAACGAGCTACGATATAAATTATTCTGTATTGATATCCATGACGACCGACGCTTTGGCGGGTGAATCAAAATGGTTTAGAACCACACGCGCAGTCACCTAACAGACGCTATATCACTGTGAATGATACGGGCGGACTGAGCCATTAGAAACATCCGCGCCACCTGCGCCCGCGCCCGCCTCATGCAGACGCGCGGCTCGCGGGAGCAATGTGAACGCAACTGGCGTCTACATACATATTGATTTACAAGCGCCCGCGCTGGCATCCGCGGCCGCCTCCACTCTGAAAGAGTACTTAGAATCGGCGGGTTTTAATTTTTAGACTTTATTGTAGTAATAATCTTCAACAAATTTCTATTCATGTAGTCAAGAGATTACAAGGTAAAAAATCAATGAGCAGAAAAAAATATATATCGATGTATAACTCAATATTTTCACATAGTTACAGGTCGACACAACTTAGTTGTAGCATCGGCAAAATTCGTAAAACCGAACACATACGAAATGAGTGCGCCTTCAAAATCACCAATCTTTATTACCGCTTTAGTCGAAAATGATCTTTACGCAAACGCAATAACTTGTAAAGTCATATAAGCAAATAAATTCGTATGTGTATGTACTGTTAGTTCGTAAGCATTCCCTGTCGAACATTAAAATCGTTAAAATCCAACCTTTTTATAGAAACACGTATAAAAATGCCTGTACTCAAAAAACCAGATGCAACATCCTAAAACCCCTGAAATACAGCCGTCTTTCAGAAAAAAAGTTTTAATTAATTATTCGGCTCACACAAGGTACTCAGCCATTTAAACAAAATGCTTCCACACACGTTGGTACCTTGAGTAACAACAAAGAGAAACTCTCTCAAAAATAGTACAGTACCATTGTAATTAAAACATTTCAAAGCTTTGAATACATTAAGCCTTTTACATTCGTACCCCACTGGCTCCTGAGGCTATTTATAATTTTAAAAACTTTTACCCTAAAAAGGACCTTAAACTTTCTACACGAAGAATTAATTTCATTTAATTAATTCCGCTTCTAGTATTCCAAACATGCTGTATCGGAAGCACTTTCCAAAGTAATATTCAACCCAAAGTTTTAAAACATAAGGTTTTATTTTGATTGAATCGAGTCTCTCTACAGTATTCCAAGTATGCATCATGTGACAAACTTATACAGGTATATTATACAGACCTTACATCAAAGACATAGGTACTATTTTCGCTTGTAAAGGTGTGGGAGATAAGTTTGTTCTCATGGTTAAGTGTTTGTTTACTAAAGATGTGAGTATGAAAATGCAGCTATGTCTTTATACCTCGCCGCGTGTCATCGTGTGGATTCAGTAAGCGTAGATACGACGTTATTCACTGTCAGTGTGGATATTAGACAGAATTTAAGTCTTTTCCTTTTTGTAGGAAAATGTTTTAGCGGAGAGTGTTTTGTTTTCCATATCCATAGAAATGGATTGAAGTGATTTATTTATTTATTTAAACTTCTCGCACACTACAACATACAAAGGCGGACTTAATGCCTTAGGCATTCTCTACCAGTCGACCAAGGGTGGTGTACAGATAAGATGGCAGGTGCTCTGTTTAACAGGCGTTAATAATAATAAAAAATGTTAATTATAAATGAAATAGGTATACAAGTACCTAAATAGGTTATAAACTTATAATGCACATACATACATATTTACTATAATATATACCTACATTATATATAATATATATATACACAAAAAGGGAAAGAGGTAACTGAGATGACTCTACACTATTTATTTTGAAAATAACTCTGCAATTTTCGCATAAATGCATACCGACTGGTGGCCGTCCTGATATCAAGAGGAAGCGTATTCCAGAGAACAATGGACTAAATACGAAAGGATGAATGAACAAAATCAGAAGTATGAGAAGGACAGAGTAGGAGAAGATTACTGTGTAAGTGATTCTTTGCTGGAAGATCTTTTGTTGAATATATTTTGGTGAAGTTTTTCCCGTGTGTTCTTGGCTGGCATTTGTAGCTCTTTGATAGTCGTTACGGGTAGTCAGACACTCGGAACTCGGACAACCAGTCTCACCAAGGGATATCGTAATACCCATTTATTGGGTTGTGGAGGTCAGATAGGCAGTCGCTCCATGTAAAATACTACTGTTGAGCTGCTTACGGTTAGACTGGAAGCCGACCCCAACATAGTTGGAGAAGGCTAGACCAGGGCCGGCAGTCTCGACATTAGATAGCGACAAAAATCTGTCGCTAAGTCGTATCGATGTCAAATTCCTTTAATAGATTTTCAACTTTATTTCCAAACCTTAAGGTTGAAAATCTATTAAAGAAATTTGACATCGATACTGTAACCCGTCAAGTGGAGTTGTACAGAATTAGTTAGGAGACTGGATGTTGATGGTCTCCTTCGGTGTTGTACTTACTCACCACCGTGCTAAAGTAAATTTGTAGGGTATAATAAGCTGCTAGGGAAAGATTCAATTAAACAAGTACCTTCTTACACAATGCAATGTTTATTACAATAACACACTATTGAAGGTTCACAACATTGAATGTGGCTGGCCACATACCTTCCCCCATACACCTGGGCTTCCACACCAGTACAACCAGTCTCGGGTCTAGTTGTATTGGTGTGTTCACCTGCAATGAGACTATTACAATAAACTCAGAGTCGCTATAGCGAGTCCGTGAGATGAACCACTTAATAGATACTAGCTCAATCATACAAGTACCTACCTATCAAGGTTGTGCTAACAACGGGAACATAAGATTATGCTAAGCAATCCGTAACACAACACTTTATGGCAACTGGTCTCATCACCCAGTCCATACAATAGGCCTAACTCTCTCATAGACTAAATCGCTATCTTACCGATTATTCTCAGTTATCTCTCAGTACTAATCCCTTCACTTGACAAGACTACGACCCTTGGCATCAAACACAGGATACACCTGTGTTCGCACGTTACGTGGCCTACGGGTATTATAATGACGCTTCGTTACCTGGAGCGGCGAACTTCCCTCATCACCGATATCGGCTAAGTAAAGCCTTCCTGTCACACGGATGACCACACCTCAAAGGTTGCCTGCACCCGGATCCATTCCAATCATCAGACCATGGGGCTACTCCAAAGCATCACGTGTCAATATTTATTAGAGATACACGAGAAAAAAGGCTAGCATAAACAGCCAGACCGGATTCATCTTTGAATGGGACTTATCGGAAACCCATCGGGTTATTTGGACACAGTCTGTTCCTCCAGAACTAAGTCCCTATTCCAAATCCTATTCGTATCGTGTCACACACGTTGCGGGTCTTCCCCATGCCGGATCAATGTCCAAACCTTCGAGAAGCTTCCGCTACCATAGACTAAATAGAATTCTTGTCTATTGGTTATTTTCCATTTCTTAGGCATTGTTTTAAATAAACTGTGGGAAATTATGTCTGTATGTTTATTTATTTAAATTAACTAATACTCTTGCATATAATTTACATGACATAATTTATCTAGTGTTACAGAGAACACGCTAACAGCCATGCCAATGCCTGACACAAGATGTCGCTACTTGTTGCGTTATTTATTGATTTTGCAACGTCACAATACGACTTAGCGACAGATTTTTGTCGCTATCTATGTCGAGACTGCAGGGCCTGCTTAAGTTAGTGAAGTTTTGCATCAGTAAAGTCGGAATGGATTACTATCGTGTAAATGATGATTTCTATCAAACGGCTCGCATCGCATCGGATCAGAACGGATTTTACAATCTTTAAACGATATTAAGTCGTGTACACGGTATTTAAAGTCTATATTACCAAGCCGGGCACAGCAGCTTGATTGTGGGCGTCTTCCGCGACACGTGATCGTAGCCGAAAGTATGCTACGACGCACGATCGGTTCCGTTCGCCTGTCGTCGTATCCGATCACACATTCATCCGAATTAGAACACTTCAACACGGTACGAATGAAACTATTTGACTAGGCGCAGAAAATGTTACGTTCGCAAACGACGGTACGGAGCCGACCGTATGCGTCGACATCCTGCCGGACGCGATCGGCTGTCACCGCATCCGTTCGTATCCTTTCCGACCCGATGCAATGCGAGCCGTTTGGTGGAAATCATCCTTTACTAGACAGTAAAGTCTGCTAGTTTACCAACTTCATTAACGTCATCATCAAATTTACAATAGTCTACAACATAGACAAGTGATGTTGGAGCGTTGGGCGTGGGTCGATATTATAATCATTGTCATACATAATCATGGTTTTTATATATATATATATTTTTGTTTTTTATTTTCTAAACTATTTTTTATTGCTTTATTTGCTTATTATTTTTTATTATAATTTTTTTATCCCCTCGTGGGTCCGTAGGAGTGTCCGTGGCATCACACCGGGTCCAATCAGAATACCAGCGCCGCGGTACTTATTTTTTTTTTAAATATCGCAGCATTATACATAGATAGGAGCCTTTTTGGCCTCGCACAGGTCTTTTATTTTTTACTTGTTTATTGTTGTTTTTATTGTTAATTTTGTTAGTTTTAAATGCTTCTTTTTTATTTAATTTTTTATTTTTACTGTTTGTATTTCCTGTGCGTGTCCCAAATAAAATATTTTTCTTTCTTTCTTTCATTATTCGAAAATCAACTGCATTTTCGTTAACGTTAAAAGGAACTCATTTCAGTCAATTTAAGCTTCATCTTCATCAATTTCATAACCAAGTGCAGGCAGTGGATCGTAGCGGATGACGTTCTGTAATTTCTGCCTACCCCTATGGGAAGAGCGCGTGAGTTTTTTTGTATGTATGTCATTTCCAACTAAGCCATTTTCAGTACTGTGCTGGACATAGGCCATTCCAAACATCGCTTTTGTGTAAAAGCTGATGATAATTAGAACTCCCAACATTTCCGCTAATTGCCGAACCGAGTTATTGAGGTCACATGGCAGTCACTCTGAGTTAATTATTGATTTCAACCCGACCCAAAATAGTTGGGAAAGGATAGACGGATGCAAAATTTAGGATAATATGTGAATGAGGCTTTTTATGATGCTCCAGCACATGTCGGCGCTTTTCTTTTTTATCGGCACGAACTATCAATACATATATTGTACAAAACAAAATCTCTTTTCGTGTCTGGGGGCCTAGTCCATAAGCACTAATTCCGTAGATTCAGCCAAAGTTACGGGCGGTCCCTACACCGTATTACCAAAGGACGTAAGATTAGTTCGGAGTCGGAACTAAGAATTAATGATCCTACACGATTTGACAGTTGTCTGTACTCGCGATGTAGTTTTGCCCGTTCGAAAAATTTAATTGGTCACTTGTTTTGACGGAAACTACTTTCGGTTGGGCCCGTATCTTCATTGACGAACTTGAAGAGTAGACTTCCCATTTGCGTAACCACTTAGATGTTCTAAGCTACATATTGGATTTTGATGCGGTTTTCTTCATAATTCGGAGCATTTATTTGGGGTTTATGTGTGTTATAAATCCACATAGCCCGAAGAATTGCCAAACTTAAGTTGTAGAGCATATTGCTCGCATAACAGATGGCCGATGGCCTTGAAAGGTTCTGGAGTAGCGACCGCGTATCGAAAGACACGTCTTCTTGTACGTGGAGGTTCCCACGCGCGGTTTCCGAGGAGGCCTTCCAATACGGCATTGGAAGACCTCCCACAAGGTGGACCGATGACCTTGTGAAGGCCGCAGGAATCCGCTGGATGCGAGAAGCATAGAACCGGTTGAAGTGACGCTGCTTGGGGGAGGCCTATGTCCAGCAGTGGATGTCTTTCGGCTGAAACTATGCAATCAATATTTAACTTAAATTTATCACAGAAACCTAGATTTTTGTCGTGTTGCCATTGCATCCGTGCGAAGCTGGGGCGAGTCACAATAGTATAAGAAAAAATCATGCCGTGGTAAAAATATCAGCCAGTCAGGAAGATGGTTGCAAGGCAGCGTGCCCAGAGTGTTCGGTATGTAGGTTACAGTCTCGCCACTCATGGAGGCTACTTTAATGCTCCCAGACAATGTCTTAGAAGACGCAGACTCAACAAAATAACGACAAAAAAGCAAAAAAATTAAAATTTCTACTTTTGTTACGAAGTTACCTACTGGAATCACCGAAAAGATCCGATAAGAAGAGTGACACTGGCTGATTACTGTCACTCTAGCGGAGCGTCGCATCGATAGTTGCGTCGGAGCGGCCACGCAACCGTCTTCTGATGACCAAGGCGAAGACGTCCACGACGAACTGCTATAGGTATCAGTGGCGCAGTTTCCATACAACTCGATTCCTGCTGTCTTCCCTTTGAAAAATGGCACAGTCAATATTCTATAGACAAATAATCTTATCACATTAAAGATATGTTACTCCGGCTTACCTCTTACAAAAATTGACCCTTCGCTACTGATAGGTATTCGGGCACAATTCTAAAAATTTTAAAAATGTTGAACCGCTAATACGATGACCACTCCTGGTGAAACTCTTTTAGGGGTATATTTTATGTTCTGTGTGGTAAAGGCTATCCTGCGCCGTAAAGTACATAACGTACCTCATCCATGAACTCACGCCTTCCCATGGGGGTAGGCAGAAACTACAGAATGCTGCAGGCTACGATCCTTACATACTCCTTTTGCTTCGTATACGTTCATAGATAAGTAGTTGACACAAAATGCAAAATACACGTTATCTTCTAAGGCAGTGCGCCTGTCTGTTTATCTGTCATTTATTGCCATCACAAAGGATTCGAAGACAAAGAAACAGTTCAGGAAGCCGACGGCACGACAAATTATACAGTTTGCTGTGCATTTATCTTAGAACTTGCTCAGATAGGCGATTAAATTTGGGTTGAGATGGAGTTAGGATTTTGATATTATAGTTCAAGAATATTGCGTTCGTGATTTAGTTTCTAAAAGTGTAAACAAGTATGTGTTTTTGGAGTATCTAATTTAACATCGACACATAAAGTATTTTTATGACTTTTTTAATAGTAAGTACCATCAAACGGGGTGAATAGGGATGCAGGAGTGAATCGGAACGAAACGTTAAAAGGGATTTTAATATTGAAATAATATAGTTTATTGCCAACACGGGCGCTTAATCGTTAATTATATACAGTAAAACATAGTCGTTTTTGCCAACAAATTATATTATTTCAATGTTAAAATTCCTTTTAAAGTTTCGTTCCGTTTCACCCCTGCATCCCTATTCACCCCGTTTGACGGTACCTGCAAGTCGTTTTGACAACTTAATTAACAATAGTTCAGCTGTTAAAGCGTGAAAAGGACACAGAAACATAGACAGACAGACACAGTTATTTTCGCTTTTATAATATGTAAGTAAGTATTGAATTTCATATTACATACGATAGGCTTCCTTTCTAGTCATCTTTCTATTCATAAACTATTTCTGGACGCAGGACTTATGTTATAAATCGCTTTGTCCGAATGTTTATTTCGGAGTAAGACATTTTCTGTCTACAATGTAGTAAGTATTTAATGAAAAGATATTTTATTATATTTGTTATTTTGCCAAGTAGGTATAAATCAATATACTGTATTTATAAGGACAGCTTTGACCGCAGAATAGAAAATATGAAATGATTTCGAAAATAAACAGTTTTCCTATCAACACATAACATAAATCACGCCTGTATTCCTTGAAGTGTTAGGCAGAGATGCATAGTACACCCACATTTCGCCAGATATGGTTAAGTCTCATGTAATAAGGGGCAAACCAATACCAAATGGGCACAAATCCAGACTCCGGGCTGCTACTGAAAAATTCCAGAAATCCAAGAATTCCTAAAATATGATTTGATAAATACTAAGAGGAGCTTCAATAAAGGCTATCGCACTTTAGTTCGCCGCTAGAGGCGCTAGTGTAGAGTAAGGTCTCTAGATGTTAAATGTACTAAACATTCACTGTTTGCGGGATTTTTTATCACGGATTTTTACTAATGATTCATAATTATTGTAATGGTTATGCCATTTTTGATGAATTATGGCCTAAAATTTTAAGTAAAAAGTAAAGATCTAATTTGGTAGCACTTGAAGGAATAATAATATTTGTCTGCTTCATGCTTGCAATTTTAGGAACATAATCTAAATATTCTGTTTTAAAATGAAATAAACTAAACATAATAATTATGAATTTATGGGTACTTAAACATATCAAAAACTTCAAATAAAAGTACTGACAGGACCTTACTCGCCAGTGGCGCCGACTGGTGAGCACAGAAACGATAGTCCTCATTCCAGGAACATGACAGAGCCTATTTCAGGTATTCTGGTTCTTCATTGAAATGCTAAAAGCAAGTTGCACTATATTCGAGGTGTAGTGTTAAATGTCTAAATGCTTTTAAAGCTAGTGCACTCAGTGTAGTCTGCGTTCCGTTTTAAGAGTAACTTCGTGATTCCCAGAATGTTGCGTTGTTTAGTGAAATATTATGATTTTAACATATGAAAGGAAAGAGGAACTTTTAGACAATGTAAAGAGATTAAATATTTAAATAAGTTAACTTCGTATCCATTGCAGAGATGCCTCTTTATAGGGAACGAATAAACATTGATACGCTTGCCCCCTGAGTTGGATTTTAGACCAATAATGAGACCCCGATTGCGGAACACAGTTTTTACCGCAATCCGAACGATTTGGAAGGAAATTCGTTATCCATTGCTTAAATTTTTTGGAAAAATTGCCTGCTCGACAACGTAAATAACGCAATGAATGTTGTTGAATTGTCAAAATGAAAGGTATTGCATCGATTGTCATTTGATGTGTGTTACATAATTACCTCGGGGATTTCCTTAAATGATGTTTTCTTTCATTAGACTGTCAGATACGAGTATTAGAGGTTTCCAAGATAGACTTAGAACTTAACTAATTTTGATTTTCTAACGTCACATTGGTACTTGTCGAGTTACAAACTCGCGATAATGTGTTTGAGAAGGGTGCCTTATAACTCCTGGCTATCACGACATTGAGCTCATCAACATCACCTATCAGCCCACTACTGGACAAAGTCTTCTCTCACGCCATTTAAGTTGATGCTCTCATAAAAAGTCTGACAACCGGTCTTACCAAAGTGTATCGTATTATCCAGTAACTGGGTTGTGGAGGTCAGATAGGCAGTCGTTCTATGTAAAATACTGGTATTCAGCTGTATCCGGTTAGACTAGAAGCCGACTCCGACATAGTTGGGGACAGGAAAGGCAGATGCTGTCTTGGCTACTTTCATCCAGCTGCTACCAACCACCCTGAAAAGACCGTCGCCTCAACTAGTCTGAGGGGCTTCAACATGTTTGCTTTGCACATCCTCATTCTCTTGCTCTCTTCCAATTTACTCGTGGTTCTTCCACACTTCTCTATAAGTCATCACCTCGGTAGTCACCCCCTTGCTAGCCAAATCATCTTTTACAGAGTCCTGGCCCATCCATCGTTTCTTTCGTCTTCCCCTACTCTTATAGCCATCCACATTCATACTCAAAACTTTCCTTGTTCCTCCACATGACACGTTTGCTGTGCTCATTATTATTACTTTTTTATTGTTCGAGCGAGCGCAAAGTGCGAGCGAAGCGTCTCCGTTTTAGCTTAGGCAAAAATGCTATGTTCGAATGTCCGGATGGCTGTTCTCCTCTACAGGTCGCATTTCTCAACCGATTCTCGCCAAATTTTGTGAGCAGGTTCGATAATTTTATTTTTATGTCGATTCAGTTTTCTGAATTTTTTCAAAATGGCGGAGATATGGGGGTTAGACGTAAAAACAAACATATTTCAGCCATTTTGCGCTTTTGTTTGAAGTATTTTGTTTTTGTGAACATTTATTCAGTTCTAGAGTATGCAAAGGCAGACTCGCGAGGTCTACAGCTCACAGAGTCACTAGTTTCTAAACATTGCAACAGTAGAAATTAAAGCCTCCAGCTTCAAATAATAATCACAAAGTGTATAATCGCAATTCCTGGAAAAATCGCTTGTGTGCTCGAGTTTCACCTACTTCGTTTGTCCCCTTAGCAGAACATTATGCTTTGAGCAAAAATAATAAACCTTTAGCTTCGAATTTCTTTGAAGATATTTTTTATAAAGGTTATTCATGTGTGATCGATCAAACGTGAACACGTTTCTACCGACAATTTAGGAACTTACTTGTTATATTGTGTCAAAGGAAAATGGGTTTTGTGTAAATGAAAGAAAGATTGTTGTTGAGTGATTTATTGAGGGGCAGAAAAGCGAAATGTCAATGCTTGTATTTATAGAAATAGGTCGTTGCTCAGAAAATGTTAGGGTTATAATTATGACGGGTTGTCATAAATTATACAGGCCAGGAAAATGTTTGTTTCTATTTTTACACTAACATCGTTAGTAGTCATTTTGTGCCCGGATGATGGCAACAGTCCTGCCCCTTCTTACATGGGACTTAAACATAACTGGCGAAATGTGGATGTTCTATAGGTTCCCCTCTGCCTAACCCTTCGGCGAAACAAGTCGTGATGTTATGCTATCTTCAAAGGCGCGACTCTAGTAGAACAATTTCTATGAAAACTTCATGGAAATGGTTCTAGAACAGT
The DNA here is from genome assembly GCA_917490735.1 of Dryobotodes eremita. Lineage (NCBI taxonomy): Eukaryota > Metazoa > Arthropoda > Insecta > Lepidoptera > Noctuidae > Dryobotodes > Dryobotodes eremita. The sequence continues at coordinate 17,757,331 of OU823263.1, forward strand.
CGCGTCTGGCTATCGTGTCGCGCCTGTCTGTGCGAGCCTTTAATCGTCAATATTACCAAAAAATCCATAAGAACTTGCCTGACGTCTGAAATCGGGATCCTTAAACTTACGTTATTTTGATTCATAATTATTTCTGGCTCTCCTACTCCTCTGAGACTGGTACTAGAAGCTGAAACCAATACCTCAACAAAATCCCCTAGTAACAATTCTATAGTTATGCCCAATAAAATTCGCCGAGAGAGCCTATAAAGCGTGAGAAGTTACAACTAAACTAGGCATCGAGACGGGCTATAAAACGTAAAATATTATAGTTATGTAACTATCCTTATGTAACTATAACTTGGTTATGTTACATGATTTATTCAGGTTTCAGTAATATTTTATACAAGGTGTATCAGAATAAACACAAGACTTGAAAGTAATTTGTTCAGAATCGGCTTCTAAATCGATTTCTGTTATATACGTTCTGTTATATAATAATTATGTTAATTTTTCCCAAAAATCTATATTATTTTTGTATAATTTAACACTTTGAGCTGAGCATCTGGGTATTAAATATTTGTTGCGCAGCGCACTATTTTTAACCGACTTCAAAAAAAGGAGGAGGTTCTCAATTCAACTGTATTTTTTTTATTTGTTTTAGCTCAGAACATTTTTCTGGGTGAACCGTTTGGATGATTCTTTTTTTATTTGAAAGCTGGTGCATCGCATGTGGTCACATTTAAATTTGATCAAATACTGACTAGTAGTTTTAGAGTTATCCCTAATAATGCCTATTTTTTCCACTTGGTTTATATTGATGATATTATAATAATTTCCTGTCCCGGTTATTTACATATCAAGTAGTGGTATACGAATGTATGTGGGGTAGGTACCACAACTTAAAAGTGAAATTAAAAACATTTTTACAAAAAAACAACCGACTTCCAAAACAAACACTAAAAAACGTGAAAAATAACTTTAATTTCGGAAGTCGGTGGCCAAAAACGAAAATACACAACCAAAGACACCGACTTCCATAAAGTTATTTTTCACGTTTTTTAGTGTTTGTTTTGGAAGTCGGTTGTTTTTTCTCATATAAAATAAATGACGATTAGTGACGTTCTGGTTTTCATACCAACAAAGATATTATGAAATGTGACAATACCGTTACTACACGTCGACGTTTATCCATGTTGTGTCCATCCATCCAAATGTATGCGTAATTAGAATGTATGTGTGTGAGTAGCCTTATAAAGTGTACAAAAAAAACAAACGCGAAGTGGCGCTAGCAGTCCAAAAATTTAAAGTGAAGTGGAGGAATTGGTATAAGCCATAGCCGTCTATACACATTCTTTTAAAAAAGACATATTTTTTGCTGACGTGATTAAACGTTGTGTCAATTAGCATTTATCAAATTTTACGTATTATAACGTTGTTCCGCTGAAAGTGGTAAATTAGAACGATCGCGTTATAACAAGTTAATTAAATCTTTTTTTTTAAAGAAAATTGACGCCTTATCTCAGAACAACGAATTTTGGTTTTCTTACAGGTTCACGTTTAGTTAAGACATTTTTTTTAATTATTTGGTTTGTTTTAACCAAATTAAAATAATAATACATAAACTCAAGCCTTATTCCCATGGGGGTAGACAGAAAGTACAGCAATTAAATTATAAAAATATATGATATTATTAATAATTATATATTAAACCATATTACAGATTTATTTTAGTGTGACAATTTAATATTCTTATTGGGGTGTCTGATGCTCAGGTTGTGACTTCTGTTACACGTTGTATACTTTGGCCATAATTATGATGATTTTAGATGGCCCAATGATCAAGGCCTTGCCTGTCATGTACAAGGTTGTAGAGTCAAATCCGGGCAAGTTCCAATGAGACTTTTCAATTCACGTCATGTACAATACGACTATTTTCTTAATGTCCTTTAATAACTTTATTGTTGTTTTAGTCATTGACCAAAACTACAAGAAAGCACTTAGTTCTGAATTTAAATATTATACACGATAAATCTAATAATTGATGAACATGGAAATTGGCATTCGTTTGTATTCGGAAATGCGATGATGCCCGAGGGACATTAAGAAAATAGTTGTACTATACTTTCTAAGTTTATGACACGCCTTCTCTATGTGAGAAGAGGCCTTTGCCCTGCAGTGGAACAGTTACAGCCTGTTATTATTTTATTCTAGTCTTCGTCTTCTTCGCGTCGCTGGCACAACTTTTCTCATATTTTGTTGGCCCAAAACTTTGCCACTTCCATGGCGTCATCGGTGGCAGCGCAGAGGTCACTTTGACTGCAAGTTTTGGGACACAGAGGGCAAGATAGAAGGTGGAGCATAGTTTGCGACATAGCTCCACATCCACATCCAGCTGCCACTCCATCGAGGTAGCCCCACTTTACTAGGTTGGAATGACATCTTCCCACTTGTGTCCGAAGACGGTTCAGGGACTTCCAAGTGGACCACGAAAGGTTACACCCTGCAGGAGGTTGCTCCTTTGGTGGAAGATGGTAAGTGGGAGGGGGAATAGTGTCTTGCCACAGTTTGCAACGGGCGTCGGCCGGGTTTCCTGGTAGAGACACTGTCGATTTCAGGAAGCTGTGCCTGCTTTTAAGCCGTTGCGTTGGTAGTTGTACGCCAGATAGTGGGTGTCTAGTATCAGATTCCTGTTTGTGTTTCTCCACTGCGCTTGCAACTTCTCTTCGTACTTGTGGTGGTGCTATGTCAGGTGTGGGATATAGTGCGCTAACTGGGGTCGATTTCAGGCAGCCGGTAATCGTTCGGCAAGTTTCATTTAGAGCAACATCTACTTCCTTGGCGTGTGCGGACCGATGCCACACTGGGCACGCAAATTCTCCCGCAGTGAAGCAGAGTGCTAGGCCAGTAGTCCGGAGTACCTGAGCTGAAGCACCCCAGGCAGTTGAGGTTAGGTGCCTGAGCAAGTTGTTACGGGAGCAGACTTTTTTCTTAGTTTTGAGGAAATGGTTCTTAAATGTCAGCGCTCTATCAAGGGTGACACCCAAGTAGGTAGGGTTACTGCAGTGTTCGATGGTGACACCTTGCCAATTGATATTCAGGGTGCGTCTTGCCGAATGGTTGCGGAGATGGAAAGCGTATGCCTGTGTTTTTGTGGGGTTCGGTCTAAGAGCGTTATAAGTATAATACTTTCCAAGAACTTCTAGGCCTGTTTATTCTAGTTTTCAACTAGTTCGAAAGGTCAAGTTCTTGCAAAACAGATCGCGCGCGCTTTGTTATACCTATGTATTTACTTACACAATCCATTTGGAGCCCTTTTCAACCTCCCCTGGGAAAGGTCCAAGCTTAATTACGTAAACTGGTCTAGGAGACTGAATTTGCATAAACAAAATTGTATCACCCTGTAAATAGTTTTGATGCTTGCCTCTTTTGAGCCATCAGCTCTTGCGTATTACTCATTAAACTAGTCTATTCTTGTCCTACTGTAGGGTAACGGAACAGGCTCTTTTACTACGCTAACTAAACGCATGGAGGTGATTTCAGCTATTTAGCTGGGGAGTTTTTGCTGCTGCGGAATTTGTTGCGACACTTCTTCCCAGCTGAAGCACTAGAGATGGGAATTTCGGGAATGTCTTCTTAAGTAATTTTGACGTTCAAGAAGTTCTGATTAAGAGCCTAATTTGTATAATGACTTTTTTCTTTTTTGATTTTTCTAAATTAAATCCAAATCAAATTATACCGTAACCATGACTTGCTCTCAGAACTTGCCTGATTCTTGATATTTTCCCTCGGTTTTCAGCCGTTAAAAGCATGTATGTAAAACCTCCATCGGAAACTTTCCAAACTGTCAAAGGGCTTGGTAGTTAGGCGATTCAAACAAACTATAAAATAAATAACAAACTAAAACGAGTAGTTTTTCGACATTTAGCGGTTCAAACGGCCTTAAAATAGTTCGTTTGATCTACAAATAAACCTAATTCATAAACATTTACACTCAAATCTAATCAGTAATCGCCGCTATCTTATCTATCACATATAATTAATTACGCATCACGATTATCTTGCCTCCATCTTGAGTAGGCGACAAATGTCGAAGATGTTCAGCTGATAACCAAGATGTTTTGTGATAAGAAAGTATTAGAACATTCGTATTGATGTTTATATACCTCATTTAGTTTCATAATTATGTGGGAGACGTGAAATAAACTCTGAGATGAACAAACGATGAGTATGTTTAATGTGGATACATTTTGACTATTTGGGTCTTGTTTAATACGATTTTGAAGTGCGAAAAATAGGGTGTTGAAGGTTTTTAATTGATTGTGTCCATCTACTCCTGTTTTGAAGAATAAGAGACTGTAATTGATGATGTAGGGCCAAGTTCTCCTTTTGTTTAAAACTTCCGACCCGACCCTGCTTCGCACGGTTTTTACGACTTGACAAAACATCGAGATTTCTTCACTATATGTAATTTTAATACGAGTATTAATGTTTTATACACATGAACCTTTTGGAATAAATTCTCTAAATGATGGTGAAAACCGCATCAAAATCCATTGCGTAGTTTAGAAGAACAACACGGTCATACAGACTGACACAAAAAGTGACCTTAATTGACCATGGGAGCTCGAAGCGCGAGCGAAGCGTCTCCGTTTCACCTTGGACAAAAATGCCTTCGTATGTCCGGATGTCCGGCGGCTGGCTATTCTCTTCTACAGGTCGCATTTCTCAACCGATTCTCGCGAAATTTTGTGAGCAGGTTCGATAATGATATGGATTTTCTTTTGTCGATTCAGTTTTTCGAAATTTTTCAAAATGGCGGAGATATGAGGGTTAGAAACATAAAAAATCATATTTCTGCCAATTCGCGCTTTTTGTTTTAAGGTGTGCGGTGAACATTTATTCAGTTTTAAGCCATGCAAACACAGACTCGTAATATAGATAAAGACAATAGAAATAGCACGATTGCTGTCAGTTTTATGTGCTTCTATACCGTGAATGAGAAACGAAAGGTATTAATTACCACGAGTTGTGATACTAAATTACGTACGGCGGCTTCACGTTCTGGGTAGTCACCTGCGATACCATCCTACTGACTGGCTTATCTTTTTACTACGGCATGAGCTAAAATTGTCGTATATCCTATACTGTCGAGAGAAAAAGAATTGATATCACATTGGTACATTATGCTAGGTTTTCAACCTTGCTTGAAAAGTGGTAACGCAATCGAATCTTTAAATGGAATGAAAAAGAAACACCAAAACTAATTCACAAATTATTATCCAGTTTAATGTGAATTACATGCCAAACTTAAATACTCAAAACAAAATCAAAAATAATACCAGAGTTTCCATTTAACGCTATGTTCTTTTTACCTTAATATTCCTTGACCAGTCTAGTTTGACAGTAGGAGGGAACTTGATTGTGGTGACTGATTGCGACGAAGTGACTGCAGATGAAGATTGTGTGACAGCCCACTGTTCGACCGACGGAGGTTCAGCGAGCTCAGTAGATTGTTCTGTCTCAAATTATTGTGCAAGCTGTTTTCTTGCAAGTTACTCAACAAATTATTATCTTGCAAATTATTCAGAAGGTTGTTTTGACGCAGACTATTATTGTTCAAGTTATTTTCTTGCAAATTATTCAACAGGTTATTCTGTCGCAAATTATTACTGTTCAGATTATTTTCCAGCAAGTTAAGGTTCAAGTTGTTGTCTTGCAAATTATTATTCAAGTTATTCTCCAACAAACTATTGAGATGGTTACTCTGTCGCAAATTATTGTGAAGATTATTTTCTTGCAAATTATTGTATAAGTTATTTTCTTGCAAATTATTCAGTAGGTTGTTATTATTAGACCTTAGATGCAATAGCTGGTTATTTAGAGGACTGGCGAGCCCCTGGGCCACCATGACGACGGCAATACCGATCACAAGTTTAAACATGGTGACTTTTCGAATCGAATAAAACAAAAAAACTGTCGTAAATCGAATGTATTATCCGGATTTACGCGGCTTATATACCTTACGTAGTAATCAATTTGCTTTGTAGTTACATACCGTTAAGGATGTTTTTCGAATCGATTTAATACATTTCGATTATTCGGGGTTGTTTAGTTTTAATTGAGCGAGTAAGTATAACATTAATTTGGGATAGTTTTGATACAATACCAGTGTGAGAACAAAGTTTTGAAGAAAAGTGAAGAGTTCAAAAGCCTAAGACACAATTGGAAAAGACGATATTTAGTAAAAAATAATTGATTGAAATTAAATGAAATCATGCTGCTACAGATCAACAAACAGACATATCTGTTTGTCGATCTGTAGCAGCATGATTTTACGCGTTTTTAGGGTTCCGTACCAAAATGATAATAGCACTCCTGTTTTGTGCAACTTCGTCCAGAAAATGAACTCCATGGTATCAACTTGATTTTAAAAGTTTTAAATAATACTCGCCCACTTATATTTCAAGGGAAATAATTGGTATTTAAATTGCAACATGGGTCGAAATGGGGGATTGTATTTTTTTAATAGGGTTTCTAGGTCGTTGGGGGTGTCATTATGAAATGCATTCAAGTTACTTTTCTGCCTGATGGTGTAAGCAGAAGGTCTTATGTCTATAACTACCATAGGTTTCAGAAATCAGCAAAAATCCTGAAGGTACCTACAGACTTAGCAGTGCAGTCTCAAAGAAAAAGAAAAATAAGTAAAGAAAAATGGATTTCCTTCAAAAGTAAGGTGTCGGTGCGCGAGTTCGACTCGCACTTGGCCAATTTATCTGACAATGTACTTAACAAAAATTGAATCATGTAAAATTATGTTTTGTATTATTTCTGCAGTGCCGCCTCATGTTTTCAGAAGCGTGAAATCAATTACTATTAATGGGCAGTATGCGTGTATATTTTTGTGTTATCAGACTTGTAGTAAAACTTCATTAAACTTTAACAATATGAAGTCGGTTAAATATCATCAATTTCTTGTGTAATTTTAAGGTACTTACATTTTGTTGTAATATCTGCTAAGTCAAAGTCAAATTATTTATTTCAAATAGGCACATAAAAGGCACTTTTGAACGTCAAAATTTTCAAAAAAATAGAATTAATTCTAGTTGCCCCTTCCATAAGGTAGTTTCGTATGGAGAAGAATGGGCAAGAAACTCCACCGTTACTCTTTTAAAATGTTTTACAATATTATGTAGGTTCACATCAATTATGTAATTATATGTAAGGACGATGCACATAGAATAAAATTACTATACCACAATAGATAAAAAGAATGAAATATAATGCAATGACAGGTAAATTAATTATGTGATAGATACATGGTGCTCACATATTTACAAATATTGAAAAGTAGAAAATTTTTCCAAAATTTTAACAAGTAATAATTTAGTGTGTGAGTTAAAGTAGTTGAGTACATAATGTAAAAATCAATGTCATAAAAATTATAAATTATACAATTAAATTAGCAACCTAGCTAATAGCAGGTGGCGTTCTGTAGATTCTGCCTACCCCCATGGAAAGTAGGCGTGAGTTTATGTCTATGTATGTGTGTATCTGCTAATAGAGGGGCAGGTAAAATTGGGATATTTTTTTAAGGTTCCGATCAAATGCAAATAGGATCCTTATTTCACTTTCTTGTCCGTCTGTCACAGAGGTTTTTCTCGAGATCTAAATAAAGTCACCGCCCCGAGAAGCTATAAATTTAGCAAATAAAGAACTTCTACCAAATTACGTAGCGTCAATTCAATCGACAACAAATAATCCCAAATTCAATCAACTCAAAGTAACATACGTGTAATACGAAACTAACGAGCAATTTCACTTGGTCGCGTTATATTTGAATTTTTAATTTTGGCCTAAAGTTAGGTCTGGATGACGCGCGCACTGATCGTAGTCAAGGACCAAAACATATTTTATGTCTTTTAGGGCTGATTTTTCATTCGCCAGATAACTTTTATCTGAAGAATAAAAATGGTGGTTTGACATATTTTCTATACAAAAACTGTCACACTGTCATATTTATTCCTCAAATAAAACTTATCTGACGATTGAAAAATCAGCCCTTAGATGTGTACTTTATGAGCCAGCGCAGGTTTATTGATTTCGCAAAATACAGTTTAGTACGGCTGGCCAGCGAGCGTTACAAAAACTGCGAAGTACGGTTTGGTTGGGAACCTTAATTGTGTGAGCCCGACTCGCTTTTGGCCGGTATTTTTTAAGTATTGCTCTCAAAACACTAATGGTCTACAGTACTGGATGACGGTTTCCTTTTTTATTCTTCCCCGAATTCTATAACGATAGACTGATCTTTAGAGACCGCCACGTGGCGACATTGCGTTGTAGAAATCGGCAACGTCACCGAAGAGTTTCGTGACGTCTCACCTTTTTCTTTATGTCGGCAATGAGATTTTCTTACAAGTCTTTCTGTCGCTACAGTACATTTGAAACTAACAGTGACAGCATGAGACTTAGAGCGCGGCTCACGGCCTCGAGCGATGCGACTTCTGACGCGGCTTGCGGCTCGCTCCGCAAGTCGTGCCGCGGTGACTCTCTTGAACTTGACCGATCTTTCATTTGTTTTCACCGCAGTCGCAAGACTCGTGTCGCTTGAGCATAAAGCTCGTGGTCACAGGTAACAGCTACCTAAAATTGGAAAGCGTAAAGGGGTTACTCCACCGCCACCGTCAACGGAACGTCACCGAGAACGAGATGACGGCGCCAAAAAAGCGATACATACATTTACTATGGTCGCGTGTCCACCGCACGTCCGTCACCCGAGCGTCAGATTCCGGCGCCCGAATTTACGAATAGTTCTGAGCCACCTCTAGATCTCGGCCCGATACTGTGACGGGCCGACGTGCTGGCAATACAATATACGTTTGATCTTGTCCACACACTGCCTTCGCACCGGTGCCGTCGCTCGGCTTTTGTTTTGTCTTTCTTATTATACTGAACCGCTGAGTTTGGTCGCGGTGAGCCAACGATCGCTGTCACCAGGACGTCACGTTCGGTTCGAATTATCTCGTTTCTCGTTGACGTCCAGGTGACGGCTGTGTTGGACAAACACCGTTAGAGAATTCAGCCGTTAAAGTCGTCCCTTACCCACGGCCAGAGCGGAACGACCCTTTTCTTTTGCCACCATCACTTGAGATATTATCTCAACATCATTACTGTATTTTAACCCCCACACTTCCAATAACACAAACACCTCCAACCGTCCCGCTTAACCCTACACTACCGAAACACATAATCGTTGCAAGACAGGCAAAAACGTTAGGTGTGACCAAATCTCGGATATAACCCTTAATACGGCGAATGTGCCGAATTATGAAGGGTTAGAGAATGCGGTCGCGGTACGAAGGTGTTGTAATTATGTTTGCTTTTTGGGTTTTATAAATGGTGGAGTAAACGGTCTTTGGGATCTTGAAGTATACCAAACGGCTTCTACAGTGTGTTAGGTAAAAATGAGCGACATAATTTAGGGTAGTGTTGTAGATACTCATGAAAATGAACAACTTTTACGAACGAACTAACCCCGAATTTGCGAAAAAAGAACATCATCTGATCCTCGCATAACTCGACAGATTGTAGGGAGCAGCAGATTTGTTTAAAACGAAGTTCATTAACGCGGCTTGCGGTAGGAGTAAACTGGTAAAAAGCGTTATGCCCTTTCCATGTGAGTTTTCAAGGTTTTCGTCGGTGCTAAAGCCAATAGTGAGGGCAAAATGAAAATCCAAGATGGCGGCTCCAAAAATTACCAAATTTTTATCAGGGTTGTCGTTTTCATATTTTTCGAGAGCGCTGAAGCCAATCAATGAGGTCAAAATAAAAACACAGTGTGACGACAACTTTAAGAGAGCTTTTAAAAACTTGGCTCTGTATTAAAAACTCGTATTAATTACACACTCTCTCTCTCTCTCTCTCTCTCGTGTGTGTGTGCGAGTATCGCGTAAGGAACTTCGTTCTTGACGGGGGTTCCCTGACCTCAGATATTTTTTTAATTCGTATTTTAGAGTTGGTTCCATAATAAAAGTTGTCCATTTTCATGAGCCCCCCATAAATTATGTCCTTCTTTTAACCTAAATAAATATACATTGTACCAAAATGTTGAATCACCTAAACAAACACTAAAATGTATGAGACACCCTGTTTTCATTCCATACCCTCAGACATGACAAGAATGTCTGCTATGTAAAAAAGCGGCTCATTACTGTCAAAGTGTTCGCTCCAATTATACGTCAATACTAAAGTAAATTGGAGGCAGAAGTGTCAAACAATATGTCACTTACAAGTCTGTGGTTATTGGAGGCCCTAATTGTTTGGACAAGTAAAGAATGGGACACCCGGGTTATATAGTATAGTCCCTTATTGCTAGTAATAATAACGAGGCTCTTATTTGGAACCTCTCTCTTAAGTGATGTTTTCCGAACTCAAATAGATCTTAGATTGGTTCAAGGTGGACACAATATACAAATTATGATGCTGATGAATTAATATAACATCACTACTGTTCTGAAAACGGCGAAAAAATCATGTTCAGTAACCAAAAATTCGAGGGTATCATGTTGTGATATACACTAAACCCACATTGGCATCCAAATTACGTAAAACACTATCTATCACAATCTGAATCATTTTGAAGCCTGTTACTAATCTATTGCTTCATAAGTTCGAAAAAATTGTCTGCTCAACAGCGTAAATAACGCAATGAATGTTGTTGAACTGTCAAAATGAAACCCATTCCTACTGTTAGTGTGTTACTTAATTACCCCGTTCGCTGGTCTGCGTGGACCACGGCCCGTTCCCCCTCACGAAGAGTGGATATTACTAATTCAACATCGATGACCAGGTACTAAAGTGAGACCCTTTTAATCCCTAAGTTCACATAAGGAAAAATAAATGTATGTAGGTACAGAACATAATTTAATTATATTTGGGGTCGGCGCAACATAATATTATCTTTTTCCATACTTCTCTATTAATTAGTCATAATCTCGATAGTCAGTAGTCACCCCCTTTCTAGCATGCTCACTCAAATGTCTCGCTGGTGGTGGATCATTAAGTTCCCTTCAAAATGGTTCAGCTGAATGGTGCTCGTCATGTTCGTGGACGGGCGCCGTCAGTAGGGACAGGTCATTTCTTAGCTGCCACGGCTTATTTTAATTTAATTTAATATTTGAATTGTTTTGTCTTTTTATTACGGACGCTTTTAACGTTCTGCATCGTTATCACATGCATAATTTCAACATGAATGATGTAACCAATATGTTGTAACCATATTTTGATTTAAAAGAGTGTCCACGGAGTTTCTTGTCCGTTCTTCTCCATAGGTACCTACTACGCTTTGGAATGGGCAACTAGCTTCATCTTTCTGACTGACCGATCCCTTGACAATTCAAAAGTGCCTGTGATTGGTTTATTTGAAATTAATTCTTTGAGTTTGAGTTTGAGCCATTATCATCCTTCACACACTTACTAATTATTGAATGTTTATTTCACAACATAGAAACTTACAAATATGACATGTATTTCTTTTTCTCCCAGACTACCAAAACTCCGTGATTTACAATAACTTTAAAACGATGATAAACGAACACTGTGATTACAGTGACAGCAACTAACAACACTGGTAACTTATGAGTATGACGCCGGCCATTAAGTATATACGATTTTAATTTTGACTCTTAAACATATCGTAAATTATGGTTTTAGACTGTACAAGTGATAGAAGACAGCGACAAAAATTTATGTTGCTGAAAACTTTTTGGTATTATATATTTACTAGTTGTTGCCCGCGACTTCGTCTGCGATCCAGGATCAAAAGTAGCCTATGTTCTTATTCAACTCATGGTCTATCTGTGTGCTAAATTTCATCAAAATCAGTTTAGTAGTTTTTGCGTGAAAGAGTAACAAATATCCATCCATCCTCACAAACTTTCACATTTATAATATTAGATATATGTATAGTAGGAAGTAGGATAAGTTATTAAATTATATTTCGTCTCTAAAAATACTTTAATCAATTTCTGAAAAAGGATGTGGCAGTTTTTAAATCTACTTTTTATCCAAACTCTGCTTGGGCAATAACTTTTGAGGGCGTATATATACTTTATAACAACAGACTACGATTTAAAAAAAAAGGTGCCCAAATAACAACAACAACAATATTATCTATTCCTTTTTATAGATATATTTCAATCTAAAGCAATCACCAGTGCTCATCAAAATTACGAGAAAAATACCTTTTGCGTTGCCGACCAGCGGGTAATTGCGTAACACACTAACAGTAGGCATAGCTTTCATTTTGACAGTTCAACAACATTCATTGCGTTATTTACGTTGTTGAGCAGACAAATTTTTCGAACATATGAACAAAAGGATTAGCAATAGGCTGCAAAATGATTCAGATTGTGATAGAGAGTGTGTTACGCAATTAGGGTGCTTTTAGGTTATCCCCAGAAAGAAGAAATAGCTTACGCTGTTCATCCCCAGCGTGCACGTAAACCGCTACAGCTTCCAAATTACGCCATGCAAAAAGAAGCTTAAAGAACCAGTAAATAAACATTATATTTCTCAATCTGACTGTTGTTACGACCGACTGTTTATAAGACCAATATTTTACCCATAATAGGCGATATAACTGTACTTAAATATGAAACTATACTTTAATTACATGAACAAATATTCAAAAAGAAAATTATATTTCCTTCGTAAATAAACTGTGTTTAAAAAACTGTTAGTTTTGAGAAATTATGTGAGTGTAATGAATGGTTTTAATATTTCCTGTTGGTTTTGTAATAGGGGTTTATAATGAGATACGGTCTCTCTCTAAAGGACTATCGTTCATTGAAGAATCGTGATCGCAAATTGATTGCCAACTTAAAGCGTCCGTATGTTATAATCACATTTGTATGAAATTGTTATAACACGGACGGCAAATTGACGATTGATGTCAATTAGTTTAACAATTATTTTCTCTGGTTGTATATTTATTTATTGATTTATTATTAGGCTTTTCAATAATAAATACATCGTTACTTTACAATTTGTACAGTGAAAACTTAAGTCTAAGCGCCTCATTACTTTTAGAAAAGCACAGCATACACTACATTATGCGCAGATAATAACACAATGAATTAATTAAAACAAGTATTAAATAGTTTGAGAAAAAAAAATAACATTATTGAAAGCTAAATTGATTACAATAAAATAAAATAAAGTCAGGTGCGTAGTACTCGCAACCGGCGTGTGTGTAAGACCAGATGTATGAACGTAAACGAGGCAAAAGGAGTATATGAGGATCGTAGCAGGTGGCGTTCTGCAATTTCTGCCTACCCCCATGGGAAGATAGCGTAAGTTTATGTATGTGTATGTATGTATGTGTAAATTTTAATTAAATTAAATAACATGGATTAAATTAAATTAAAATATATTATATTTTTATATTTTATATTTGATAATTTTTCTATAAGATTAGGTTAATATATTTTGATTTTAGAATAGAGACACCTATTAAATGTATAAAATAGAAATGTATAACTACATTCATGGGGACAGCCATTATGAAGTACATAAGAAACGGAACATAAGCAAAATGAGCAAACCTTTTCACGATTTAAAAGTTTTATTGAAAACGGCCGTGATAAAATAAATATCGAGAGAAAATAACAGCGAAAAACTGAAAATAACAAAACTGGAAATCAAAACACATTATCGTAACTTTTCTTCTTGAAATGTCAACTGGAAAAGCCAAGGAAACTAAAACATTTTGTCTCCAGTACTCGCAAAGATCAAAGTTGTACAGAATCGATAATACCTATAGGTTCCCGATAGGTTTCTTGTGCTCGACAGTATAAAGGACAACCTTCTCGACACAGTTTTGAAAAGAGATGGGAAATAAAGCTTCCTTCTCACTGGGCAACTAAATGTTGGGTTGTTGGGGAAAGTGTAGCTTGCAACATCGCACTGCTCACAGGAAAAAATCATATAAGTGTACCGTCAAACGGGGTGAATAGGGATGCAGGGGTGAATCGGGATGAAACTTTAAAAGGGATTTTAACATTAAAATAATATAGTTTATTGCCAAAAAGGACTCTAATGTGTTTACTGTATTATAATTAACGATTTAATGCCCTTGTTGGCAAAAAACTATATTATTTCGTTCCGATTCACCCCTGAATCTCTATTCATCCCGTTTGTACATTATTTGATTTTTTTTTCTATATAGTGCGACTGCAGCTTTTGCCATTTTGTGGAATATGAAGACGCCAACCATAGCTACATTGTCACTAATTTGTCATCATCTTATGAGCCAAATGACGTCCTCTGCTGTCAAAAAGCCTCTCTCGTAGATTTCCACAAACATTGTGTGCTGAGCAGCTCGTAATTTTATCCGTGAATGTCGTCGTAAGCATTTTTCACTGATTCTGTAATAGGAGACACCTATCAATCACTGCATATAAAATACTGCTATTCAACCTTATCTGATTGGATAGATATCCCTCCGTATCATTACATAATTGGAAGGTGATCTCATCCGTGTCATAAGCTGATATCATCACAATATGTTACCTACATAGAAAGAAGAAAGAAAATACGTTTATTTGCGGTTAACATGATGCAGAGAAAAACACACAAATACAAAAAGAATGAGTTGGGGAAAATATGCATCACATCCACGCAAAACTGCAATCGCTCAGCATAATGCTACGAGCCTATGCGAGACAGAGCCCCAGCGCTGGTTTTCAGCGACAGCCGGCGTTGATGTGATGACGTCAACCAGTGCAGCATACGAAAATTAAAAATAACAAAATGAATAAGAAATAAAATAAATGCACTATACCTAGTTCTAAATGTTTATATAAACAAAATATTTATAAAGTGGTAACATTCCGGGCAACGACTCATGCGCCGCCGGCCTTTAATAATCTGTGCGCGCAGCGGTCATAAAACTGTAGTTTGCACATACACACACACAACATACAACACAACACACCAACATACACACACATCACACACACATCATGTTGGCTGTACATCTCAAGCAACATATTTCCAATACCAATCCCTCGCCCGCTGAGGAGCCAACCTTATTCTAGAACATCACTTTGACTATTGGAGCGCGATCTCTCGTCAATTTCACTCGTCGCTGACTCCCGATTCGCGTCCTCTCAAATTTAACTGTCTTTCCACCCATCCAACTTAAAATATTGACGAAGCGTTGTCAAGCATTGCTTTATGAGGGAAAGTTTAAATGAGGAGGAACTAAGTGCTTTAAGCTTTCGCTTGAAGTTTTTTGTTAGTGGTGATATCTCTCTGTCTCTCTCACTCACTATCTTTCTTTTCCATGTTGTCTTGCATGTCAATAAATAGTTCATGCCATGGTGAAGGGTTGCCAGTCTATAAAGTTGCTAGAGGGACTGATTACTGATTACCCAGGGTGGTAAATAACTGTCATCTCTAGATGAGGATCTTTTAATTAATTAATTAATTATGGAAATTATACTTGGTGATGGATTTTGCTGATATCCCATCCAAACGTTGCCTATTTACCACGTTCACTCGAAGTTTTATTTAAATCTAAAACCTGAAAAAGCAGATTCTCCATTTGACATGTTTATGTGTGCATTTTTATGAAAAGTTGTAATATTTAATATTTTTCACCCCCTGTACCTACCTAACTATCTAGGGCTATCACATTCTTAACTCCGCACCGAAAAAATACACATTTTATCCGCAAGTACGTACAAATCCCATACAATCTTGGTACAGGACATTTTACGATGGCTCTGCTATCCTTTTATATCCCAACCCTGATTGCCTCGCCCTCAGGGTACCGCCAGCAAATGAAATGGGGATACAAATTTATGACTGTATTTTTTTTACGTTACAACCCTAAAGATTTTCATAAATGGTAACAAATCGGTTTTTGTGTAATACGAATTGGGTGTTCATGTTTGTTTGTTGATCTTAGATTTAAAAGGGCGTTTGTTATTCAAAATTGGGGGTTATTGTGATAGGTTTATTGTTGTGGAATTGGGGTGGGTTTATCTGTGGAAATTATAAATGGGAATAATTATTTTTCAGTCAGCAAGATTGAAAGTAGGGCTCAGTGTCATGGGTTCGAGATTCTTTTATGTTTTGCTACTCATGGTGACCCTAACAGACCACTCCTGACAATGGGTCACTGAGAAACTGCTAAAACAAATGGTCAGATATAACATAACGCCTGTATTTCTCTAAAGGGTTGGGCAGAGGTGTGCCTATAATACACTCACATTTCGTCAGTTACGTTTAAGTCCCACGTTATAGGGGGCAAGTTTATTGCTATCAATCGGGCACAAATCCAGACTCCGGGCTGCTACTGAGAAATGCCCGATGGAAAAATCCAATAACAAGTTGCCTGACCTACGGGGTAATTGCGTAACACAGTAAAAGTAGGAATATCTTTAATTTTGACAGTTCAGCAACATTCATTGCGTTATTTACGTTGTTGAGCAGACAAATTTTTCGAAAATATGAAGCAATGGATTAGCAATATCCTTCAAAATGATTCAGATTGTGATTGATAGTGTGTTACGCAATTAGGGTGCTGTGAATCGTAACCAGGACCTCATACTCAACAGTAACGTTTACAACCTTAAGAGTAATGAGGTGGAGATATAATTGTGAGAATTACAATGTTGGACAAACTGGATAAGTGTATGCATCACTTTGTGAAGGTACACCTTAATGGTTTTAGTAGAATAAGCTTAGCGTATAACCGTGACAACTTACCAATCATACGGCAATCAATCGACTGTGGAACCAAGTAGGCCGCTGTAAGCACAAGCTAGCAAAATGGGGGATATAGAACCCACCAATACCTAATGCGAATGTGGTGGTCCTGACCAAGCTATGTCCCATATGTTGGAGTGTCCAAAGTTTTTATACTCCTGCGCTTCTGCGGGCCTTAAAAACGCCACTGATGCCGCGATTGGCGTAGCCAGCTATTGGGTCCAACGCATTTAACATAAAAAATTTAAGCTATTGCATAGCTTTTATCGCGGGCTTTGAGCGCGGCGACCGAATCAAGAAATTCCGTAACGAAAATAAAACCTAACACCCCCACTCCGCCTACCATGTAGCTCGGCCGAGCGTTCGCTTAACGTGTATGTATATGGTACGACTGTACTTGAATTAATATCAAAGAAAAAAAAAATACTACATAAATAAAAAATTTATAAATAATTATAATTGCATAAGTTGATAAAAATGCTATGCAATAGCTTTACCGCGGCAGTCCCCGAGTGCCACACGTGTTTTTTTTTACAATAAAACAATCGACTTCCAAAAAAAGTAGTCGGTCGTTTTTTTAATTTTTTTTTTTTACGTTTTAGTTGTGGTATATGTAAATAACCGTGACAGGAAATTATTAAAACATCGTTAATATAAACTAAGTGGAAAAAATACGCAGTATTATGGATAACTCAAAATCTAGTAATCAGAACTTGATCAAATTTAAATAGCACCAGCTTTCAAATAAAAAAAGAATCATCCAAATCGGTTCACCCAGAAAACGTGAGCAAACTAACATAAAAAAACATACAATTGAATTGAGAACCTCCTCCTTTTTTTGAAGTGGGTTACACATTTATTTACCATCGACTCGAAAAGAAAAGGAACGGAGATATTATCGAATCTCTAGTAATTCCATAATCAGAGATTTAGACTCATCTGCTGACCGTACATCAAGTAATTTTCCTGATACTTCTACAGATATTCAAGGGAACAAACTATGTTAGCCTGTGTTTCCTGTCTGTACGTCTCACAGCTTCTGTTATAAATTTAAAACGTAGATAATTTCTTTATTAGTTTATTGTGCACTTTTCTGCGAACAGTACCTCATAAGCTCCGTGAGAGTTGCTCTATATAAAATTGCAACAAGAAAAAAAACAGTTGTTCTAATAATCTGCGTCTTACAATGGCTTTTGTGTAAGTAATAGTTACTTCTTTCTCTGCTTCTTTTTCTATTTTATTGTCACGAAATATTCGAGAATTGTTCATGCCGTCAGTCAGAAAGTTTGCCGTGCAATAATAATACATAGTATCAAAAAAAATCTGAAAATTTTCAGAAATCGCGATTTTCTGTTTTTTGGGAAATTGGCCATGAAACCTTTTATGAGTCGGATTTTGAAATTTTGGTTATG
The DNA here is from genome assembly GCA_917490735.1 of Dryobotodes eremita. Lineage (NCBI taxonomy): Eukaryota > Metazoa > Arthropoda > Insecta > Lepidoptera > Noctuidae > Dryobotodes > Dryobotodes eremita. The sequence continues at coordinate 17,775,498 of OU823263.1, forward strand.
TTTATTTTATTTTAACAGCAATAGAGAGAAAAAATAAAATGTGTGTGTCGTGGAACACTAGGTTGGAACAAAGTTCCTTTCTTAGTTTTTTAGTCAATTTGTCAATTAATTTGCGATAAAAAAATAAGAGAGTCGTAATATAAAAATTTTTGGTTAAAAATAAATTATTCACATTAAAAAAAGCAAGCTACCTGCGCAGCCGGTACAAACTTACTGGCTGCCTTGAATCAATAAGCGCGCACCTATGACGGGGGACAGCCAATAGCATACGCGCTGTGGATAACCGTCTACACTAAAGAAAGGGTCGTGACGGAAAATTCTTACACTTTTTTCGCCTAGACCCCATCCGCCAAGTCCGTTCCGTGCGATAAGGAACTTCGTTCCAAAACATATATCAAGATATGTTTGATCAAAAATTAACTGGACGTGTGAACTGAATGAAATATGTTGTTAAAATAGTCAAAACACGGTATCTAGCATGTCTCGAACTCGCCTTTTTTGGGGATTGTTATATGAAAACACTGTATTTATAGAAAGTGGGCGTCTAAAACATGACGAAACACTGTAATCATTTATAATACAGTGTTTTGACAAAACAGACCCTGACTTTTTGGAGATACAGTGTATGTTCCTATCATGTTTCTCAGTATGTGGATTGTATGTGTGTAGACTTAATCGAAATTTTGATAATTATGCCATCCTAAGTAAATAGGCGTCCCACAAGGTGGACCAATGACCTTGTGCAGGCCGCAGGAATCCGCTGGATGCGAGAAGCACAGAACCGCTCCAATGTTGGTGCTTGAGGAGGCCTATGTCCAGCAGTAGACGTCTTTACGCTGAAATTATGATGGTGATGTAAACATGCACAGGCAACAGATTTATACGAGTTACGATGAAACATGCTATCTACAGATACTGTTCAGAAGAGTTTGCAGCAAGCAGAAACAGATTTCCCCAGGATGTATTAGACGTACTTGAGGGCCTAGACAAATGACATTCGCTTCGGAGCGATTCTATTTCTACAATCGCTATCTCTTTCGCTAATATCTCCATCATACAAATCGAAAACTAGCGATAACGCTTGTCAAAAAGTGCCACTTGGCCACGCATCTATAGGAAAATAATCGTTCGACGCTGTCGATTCGTTTCATAGAATCGAATGATGTTAACATTGTCTAGTTAATTTCTATTCGTTGACCTATGATCACGTGACATTTTGATAGCTTATGTCTACCCCATACATTTTTGAATTTCGTCATCGCTAATCGAATGTTACATTTTGTCATGGCTCTCTGGTACATTTAAGTATCGCCTCTCGCGAGGACACAGCACCGGTCCTTGTGGCGATGCTTGGGGAGGTCCTATGTCTAGCAGGTGAATGATGATGATGACTCAGGCTGGCTGGGTTAATATAGTACCTGACTAACGAATTGGCGACGCTTATCAGACAGGAGTAGGTAATGCTTTCCCTACACTGATCTTATTCACAAAATTGTATTGTTTGCCTATGATTGTATATCATACGAATATATATTTATTATAGCTATTTACTCTCAGTGAGCTCTCAGCAGTATAAGAAAATGTTATAGTCAAAATGTCGCGGAGTTGTAACGGCTGATGGCCCTGTTTACCCTCCAAACGAATAATAAGCCTAATGCAAAGGCTTCGTACTTTACTGAAATGGTACTATCCTAATCCTAACTTCCTAAGTATTATTTTTATTAATATTACAAATGCGAAAGTAAGTTTGTTTGTTTGTTTGTTACCTTTTCACGCCTAAACCACTGAACCGATCATCATGAAATTTTTCATATACGTTGTCAGGTGTACAGAAAAGGACATAGGGTACCTTTTATCCCGAAAAGAGTACTGTTCCCGAAGAAAACAACAATAGCTTTCTTATGATAATAGATGGCGCCACGTGTCTTTCGAATCATGATTGAATTATATTATTATAGAAACTTTAGTGGTGTGCTAGGAGCTTTTTTATTTTTTATTTGAGTACGTAATTCATTTTGTTAGTTTAGAGTGTCAATAGACCGGTATTTCATCCTCCTAACTATAATTCCGTGAACCAACCGAATTGATTGTCAAATTCTAAATGAACGCGAGCGAAGCCGCGGGCAAAAGCTAGTACAATGTAATATTACTAGCTTACTACCTGCGGCTTCGCCCGCGTGGATGTCGGAAATTATCCCACAGTAACGTGCTACCGGGACAAAAAGTAGCCTGTCCTTCCCCAGGATGCCAACTATCTCCTTGCTAGATTTGATCGAAATCCATTCAGTGGTTTAGGCGTGAAAAGGTAACATACAGACAGAGTTACTTTCGAATGTATAATATTATAGTATGGATAAATGTGAAAGTTTGTATGGTGGGATATTAATTTGTTACTCGATCACGCAAAAACGGGTTTGGACGAAATTTGGCACACAGATAAACTATGACCGACGGGGTTATTACGTAACACACTAACAGTAGGAATGGGTTTCATTTTGACAGTTCAACAACATTCATTGCGTCATTTACGTTACTGAGCAGAAGAATTTTTCGAACATATGAAGCAATGGATTAGCAATAGGCTTCAAAATGATTCAGATTGTGGTGGATAGTGTGTTACGTAATTAGGGTGCTGGTTTAGGACAAAGGATACTTTTGTCCTGGTAATACGTTCTCGTGGAATAATTTCCGACACGGGCGAGGACGCGGGCATAAGTTAGTGTTATTATTTCGTTCACAGGGCGACATGGAATTCGAGCAAAACGGGATTATTAATTGGAAATACAAGTATATCGATCGTTTGGTTCTGGGAACAGGGCGGACCACTTTCTTTAACTTTGTATAAATATAAAATGGGAATAAGGGATTTCCAAGAAAAATAATTTCTATTTCGTCCCATCTCCTTTTTTAACCGACGAAAAAAAGGTGGAGGTTCTCAAGTCGATCCGTATACTTTTTTATGTAAGACCACGCATAACTTTATACAGAATAGTCAGATTTTGATGTTTTCTTTTACACATACTTTCTTCCCAACCGCGTCGCGCTGCGCCATGCCGCGTAATACTTGCAACCGGCGTGCGTGTATGACCAAATATATGAACGTAAACGATGCAAAAGGACATGGACACCAACTCCATCATGTTTGCCTCTCAGAATGGATGTAGGAACGGGTCCCGCGGTACTAAGGAGCTACTCCTCATTGATATGGCCGTTAGCCAACAAGTTCGTCGTTCCCGAAAGGATCTGTCGACATGTTGGATAGATTACAAGAAGGCCTATGACTCGGTGCCACATACATGGCTTAGGAGGGTGCTGGAGTTGTATAAAGTAGATGCAATAGAGGATCGTTGCAGGTGGCGTTCTGTTGTTTCTGCCTACCCCCATGGGAAGAAGGCGTGAGTTTATGTCTACTTTTGTATTTCATTGTAAAAATTGTATACGCCACACTATGAGCGTCAATTTCAGCGTCCTATTTAACATGGCTGCTATGAGCTTTTATAGTATAGAGACATAATATTAGGAGACTATTTTGGAAGTAAGCAAGAATGAGGTTCTACTAAAAGGATTTTCAGTATGTTTTATCTGTGCTTTAATCTATAAAATAATGTTAAACACCTATCATTCCTTTGCCTCAACTGCTTCTTGGTTTAATGGTTGCAAGTGTTTCTGATAAGCATGATGTTCTGGGTTCGATTCCCAAATCGGGCAAAGTTTTATTGGGTTTTTTTTAGTAGTACTTTCACTCTCTTTGCTGAAACAACAACACATCGATCCGCAAACAACAATTACTTAAGAGGACATTCAACGGTTCTATTTTTCCTTATACAAGCAGGCACAAAGCGATCCCATCAATTAAGTGCCCCTATAAACGGCCCATGGCTACCCCATAACAATTGTGATAAAAGTTAACAGCGATATGCATAATTTTTCTATTCAAATGGTTTTGAATGAACCTTGACATTATACAGGGTGTTGGGTAAATTATTGGCCCTATTTGGGGTGATTAATTAATTACATTGGGGTAGCTTAGAGGGAATAATAGGGTTAAACCAAGAAGGTTTATACCTTGCAGTGTGACAGTCAAAACTATGAATGATGACGCAAAATTGAAGTTCCAGTAAGGCTAATGAATGACACGCCTTTATTCCCCGACGGGTTAGGCAGAGGTGACTATAAACCCACATTTTACCCCCCCTCGGGGAATATAAGGGTGATTTTATGTATAGTCAAATACATCAGTGAAGTATGTTTATAAACCACAATGTTGAATAAATACAAATTTTTCGTGTAGTCGGATATGATCACGCGATTTAATAATGAACCCAGTTAATTCTTGTCCGAAAACTAAATACAAATACAAAATACAAAATATTTAACACAAAAACAAACAAAGAAACAAAAAAAATGGGTCTGTAAACATGTACGTATGTGTTTTTGTTTTGTTTGTTTTTGTTTTGTTTGTTTTTGTTTGTTTGTGTTTGTGTGTTTTTGTGAAATAAACATTTTAACACATCATCATGCTTAAAAGGAGGCCCTTTTAAACCTGATGACGCTTGTGTTAGGAGACTCCGCACACCCATAGCTTTGGCTGTTTGTACAACTTACAAATACAACCACATGCTAGCCGAAAAAGCGAACAAAAATGACAAAAATAAATTGGATGCATGAGAGCCCATAACAATAGTATTCCAGTGTTTTTTTTTAATAGCTATGACGACAGAACTGGCAACCTGTAACATATTCACAAACAGAGGTCCTTTGTCTGTCCTGTCGGCGAATCCGCTGATAAATTGAAACCGTTCCCGGTAAATCACTTCATTGAAACAGCCGGACCGTCAGTCTATTAAAAAAAACAAAAAAAATATCTGACAAATAAACTCTCTCATAAACTCTATTGTATAAAAAATCTGGTCAAGTGCGAGTCGCATTCGCTTTAAGGGTGCCGTACCACGCTAACTATTAATAAAATACAAGATGAAGAAACTAAACTATAACAGCACCCTAATTGCGTAACACACTATCATCACAACCTGAATTATTTTGAAGCCTGTTGCCAATCCATTGCTTCATATGTTAGAAAAATTTGTCTGCTCAACAACGTAAATAACGCAATGAATGTTGTTGAATTGTCAAAATGAAAACCATTCCTACTTTTAGTGTGTTACGCAATTACCCCGCTGTTTATTTGTAAATATGACCGTTAGCTATATTAAAGCTATGGTTTCCTAAAAAAGCAGGGGCCGCAACATACCGTCTGCAATTAAACTTCACGGAAACGTTATGTATTTATTTATATATATTTTTATATATTTTTTAACTGTTGCCCCACACTAGGAACTTTTCCTGTATTGTGGGTGTATTTACAAACATTTAAACTCACATACACAAACAGCCAGACCCGGAACAACTACTTGTAGATCATACAAATATGTGTTCCGTGCGGGAATCGAACCTGCGACACGCAGCGCAGCAGTCAATCGCTTAACCACTGCGTCAACCGTGCCGTCAAAAGAGTCGTCATGAAAGTAAGCCGGTGTGTCTTTTAGAGAGCGTTTTTTGACAGCGTAAAGTCAAACTCCGCTGCCATCAGTTATGACAGCAGTCACTGCGGCCATTTTGTGGCGGCCACTGCTCTTCTAGGGGCCCATTCACACGTACCACAACCATACCACATCGCAGCGACAAAATGTGGTCAAGTTGTTGTTACGTGTGAATTTTCATACAAAGTACAAGGTTGTGGTAAGTGTAAATAGGCCCTAAGAAACCGTATAAGCATAATCAGCCTATAATGTTCCCACTGCTGGGACACAGGCCTCCTCTCTTCGAGAGGGAGTGGGCGTTAATCTACCACGCGGGCCTAGTGCGGGTTGATAGATGTCACATGTCTTCGAATTTTTGGTTCTAGGACATGCCGGTTTCCTCACGATGTTTTCCTTCACCGTTTTGAGAGCAGTGATGATGAAATTATTTACACAAAATAGCGCCTGCCTGGGTTCGAACCCACGACTTACATCTCGCAAGTTGGGGCCGTTACCTCTGGGCCACCACTGCTCTCTGCCACGAAGAAACCGTAACTTTACACGAATTCCATGAAAATGTCTACTGGCTTTCTATTACGGTTTCAAAGATACAGCCCTGTGACAAACAGACAGAAAAGCACTCTTTGGAAAACAGAACCCTAATATACAAAATAAAATAGGTACAATAAATAACAACGACAACTCTTTCGCCACAAACTCTTTTGTATAAAAACAAAATTGAGAACAACATGTTTTTGTTTCGTGACGTCACGGCTTTTGACGGACGAAAAGCGATCACAAAGAAGAAAATTAATTTGGAAGGCGGTGACCGCTGGTTGTGACGTGCAATTCATTACGTTATAGAAAATAGCGGATAAGGGTCGGGGCATAGTGCGCAGTGGGAGCGATTAAGTGTGCTTGATTAATTGTGGCTGAAGAAAGAAAAATATTTAGTTATTCAAGCATGAATTCATAAGGACTCAATTATTTTTTGTAGCAAATCTAAAAGGATTTTCAATTATTTGTTTACGGTCAGCTTGTAATTTATAAAATCACGCCTGTTATTCTCCAAAGGGTTAGGCAGGGGTATAGGTACCTTAGCATGTACACCCACATTTTGGTAGATATGTTTAAGTCGCATATGGGGGCAGTTAATCCATCGGGCACAAATTCCGACTCCGGGCTGCTACTGAGAAATTTACTAAAAATTCAAGTTCTATTCACCGATCTTCATATACCTATGTATCTTCCGCGTGAAATGTTTTATTGTCTCGATCAATGAAATTACTGTTGTTTTTGGTCAATTTGGATAAAATTTTACATTCATATTTTTGATTATTTTGGCCTGCATAGACGTCACAGATAAAATAAAATCGCTATCACCATTCCGCTTCACGTTGCATCCCAAAAATACTTCTTGTTGCTTCCTTTGTACCGATCTTATTATGGCCCGTTAATTTATCGCGCTATAAAACAATATTTAATTTGTTTACGTCGATCAAAAATACCTTTCAAAATATTCGGCAGATTTCATTACAGATTCAAACTTCGCAAACGTGAAAACGCTTTCAAAGCGGAGGAAAATTTGTGTTTTAGTATTTTATTACAGACTTCAAAAAAATTAGGAGGTTCCGCATTCGCCTAGTTTTTTTCCTAAAACGAAGATAAATGGAAAATACCTGATTCAAATTGACACATACCTGATTAGATCTACATTTGAGTTCTACGTAGACTAAATCATTTTTCTCGTCTCTATCAGGCTGTGGCTATCCATAAGATCATAGATGTATCCATTAGATCATTGTTTTTTTTTTCTTCTGATTTTGTTTTAATCATGGTCTGGCAGTTTGAGTAATTTATGCGGCCTATCCAAATGTCCTTTTTTTGGTATTGTACGTCGAATCGTTGAGCTCCTTAAGTTTTGAGTTGAGCTGCACGATTACTGACAAATGCGTGCACTGACTGGATAGGTCCACTCAATCTGTGTGGTTTTTCCTCAAAAGACCATTTCAGACACAAATCTACATGGTCTTCACATGATCTTACCAAGATTATATCTGGACTTTAAAAGACACTGTGACCTCTGAGGTTGTTTCGGCGTTTCTTCTCAGAGTAGTCAGATAGGAAACGCCGACCTCATCTAGTTTTAAAATATGATTCACGTGTAAAAGTGTTTGTTCAAACCTACTTACAGAAATAAAATCATTTATCATTTATTGTCTATGTCTACACAGCTTTTCACAGCTAGCTGCCACCAGTCACCATGTAATGTTCGGCATTCTACATAGCCACGCCAGCTATGTATGTGACGAACGCTCTACACTACATACATTATCTGATACACATCACAGGGAGAACAATGGACAAGAAACAAGAAAATTACTTTTAAAAAAAATATTTTAGCAATATTTTGTTTACTATAATTAGATTAATAATCACAATGTGAAGACAATGTACCTAAAATACAATTTCTATCCCACAATAGATAGGTATAAGCAAAAACAGATCAAATGATTATGTTGCAAAAAAAAGGAGAAAGAAAAAGAGAGAAAAAATGTCCCCGTGAAAACTTAGGTGTAATGATGGCTCACTTCAATCTAACTTTCCTCAAATTTTTCACTTCCTTCCTTCGACAGAATAAACTGGCTGGTGCTCAGCGCTTAGAACACCCTGCTGGTCGACTTTGTACACCAGCCATACCACGTCTCGTTATCCTCGTGTAGTCATGCATTTAATGCGATCCCCATTGCTATCTGCATCTAAATTCATCAAAGAGAAATACGCTTTCATTAACACGTTGGAATCCGAATCTGAAATTTCGAAATCGTTGGGAATTCTGTCATCATTGCAACTTGGTTCTAGAATGTTTAATGTGTCAGTCTGTTAGCTGTCTAGCTTTTATTAAATGGACAAGTAGGGGTGCGATTGTAATTAAGACACGTCTTAAGAAAAATTTGCCAATCGTGTACTTGATTTAAAATTGAATTGACCGGACTCAGGTGAAATAAAATAAAAACATGTGCGGTCGGGGGACCCCCGACACATACTCGTATATAAAAGAAAGAGACAGAGAGTTAGAAATAGAGAGAGAGAGAAAGTCGCATGGAGGGGGCATAACGCCTTTTCTGCGTGGCGATTCCTACCAGTCAACCCATACCGTAAACCGCGTTAAGGAACTTCGTTCCAATATTAGTATCATTGTAGCGGTATCTACATCACCACATGCGAGCTACGCATCACACTGACGTCACGCAAAGTCCTGCATCGCGCAAGCAGAGTTTACCGCGCAACTAGCATATGTACAACGTCCCGACATCAATCTCGGGCAGTTGCCCACTAGATGCAACACCCGTCTGGTCGTAGGATCCTCCCTTTTATATGGAAGTATGAGTAAACTTTACACCCTGTTCTTAAAACCTGTATATCACCATGTTATTTTCAAACATTTTGTGGAACAGAAACATACAATAATATTTTTTCTATAGAATTTTTGCTTCTCATTCACCGATGCAATGAAAATTACTGCCCTATGCCTGACCAAGGGTTTCTTGATCGATTTCAATATTGGTGGAAGCGCAAAACGAAAAAAACCGGCCAAGTGCGTGTCGGACTCGCGCACGAAGGGTTCCGTACCATTATTTACAAAAACGGCAAAAAAATCATGTCTCTTGTATGGGAGCCCCCTTAAATATTTATTTTATTCTGTTTTTTAGTATTTGTTGTTAGAGCGGCAACAGAAATACATCATCTGTGAAAATTTTAACTGTGTAACTATCACGGTTCATGAGATACAGCCTGGTGACAGACGGACAGGCAGCGGAGTCTTAGTAATAGGGTCCCGTTTTACCCTTTGGGTACGGAACCCTAAAAATAGGAAGAGAATGAAACCTCCTTTTTGCCCGTGGATGACATAGTTGTCTAACCTTCCCGGGAATCTTTTGGTGGAATCAAATAAGATACTGTTTTACATTTTAATAAACTCAGTCCACACCGACTGCTATACAGAACTATAGGCGTCTCCGAATTTACGGCCTTAGCCAACGACTAGAAAAAAAATACAACTTTATTAAAATCATAACCTTAAAAAAGGCCCCGAGATTTTATTATTTAATATAGTGAGTAAAGGCTGTGCTTCCACGAGTACATAGGATTCTCCGTCGTCCCTCGTCAAGCGTGTCGGGGGCAGCTTAACTTTGTTTTACCAATAAATTTGTATGCAGCCCGGGGCCTTCACCAGGGCCTTATTAGATGAAGTAAATATAACCAAGTTAGGATTATTTTGATACAAACTGGTTGAGAGATAATCGCTGGGATTGGATTTATATGGCGGTGAGGTTGTGGCGTTTAGTTTTGTTAAATCGATAGCGGCAAAGATGAAGAATTTTGACTCCTCTTGCTCTCAAAAAGTCTGTCACTGTAGCGTGCCAGAGCGGGGATAAAATAGAATATTTTCCTCTAGGGGACAAAGTTCTTTTTTAAATTTTATAGAATAATAAGTATGTCATGAATAAAGACTCGACTTATTACTGTTTCATAAAAAAAAAACATTTTATTTTTGAAAATGGTTCACGGTAGAATGCGTGCATAGCGTCGCGGCTACAGAAGAAATTAAAAAAGCAAGTAGACTATTTAATATTGCATTGGATTATTTTATTTTCTCGCAATCGTAGTGAAAAGTAGAGTGTACGTCGCTAAAAACCCATTATAACTTCCAACAAACCCATAAAACTACCTCGTATATAATGGGCCATTTTAGCCCCTTGTATAACAATCTACTTTTGCGTTTTGGATGCTGTTTTAGAAAAAAGTGGTTTTATAATTATTTATAAGTAGTAGGTAGGTAATAAATATTATAACTTTTAACATGTATAGTCTGGGAATTGATTGTTATGCAAATTGACACCTTACGTTAATTTGTCTTGTTAAAGCCATATAATACGACTGCCAGAGAATGACAGTTTTTATTTGAATATTATACCCACTGACAATTTAAGTCGGTCGTCAATTTGTTTATTAAAAATTAATTTCCCTGACTGATTAAAATCAAAATTAAAATTAAGCTCTAAATTAAAAACAAATTTAAAATTAAATTAAAAACAAAATTAAAATTAAATTCAAAACAAAATTAAAATTAAATTCAAAACAAAATTAAAATTAAATTTAAAACAAAACTAAAATTAAATTAAAAACAAAATTTAAATTAAAATCAAAATTAAAAATGAATACACTTATTACATTATATAATAATCGCAGGCGCTTGCATGCAGCTGCAGCCACCTCCGCAAAACAGACGAGTCCCATCGCTCGGACAACATACTTAGGTGGCTGTTCGAGCTGCCACGGCTGCTTTATTAAATATTTGTAAGATTTTCAGCAAGTGTACCTGAATTCAGTTTCATCGCTTCCCCATTTTGCACAGAGCAGCTTCCATCTTATACGTGCAACCCTTCCGTCTTATGAGAAGATAGTATCTTAATAATGTGTGCTCATACGAGGACAATACCCGCGGGATGTGATAATGTAACGTATTTCCTGCTGACACGGCAACTAAGGAAGCCAAAAAGCAAAGGTACTTTCTGATCATAGTCTTAGATACAAGATAGTATAAGGTGAAGGAAAACATCGTGAGAAAACTGCAACCTAATTGGGTAACAAACTTTCAATAACAATCCGAGAGTTTTGAAGGAATCCCTAAACCACTCTTCTTCTTTTGAAAAATTCGTCTGTTCAACAAAGTAAATAGCGCAATGAACGTCGCTCAGTTGTCAAAATGAAAGGAATTAAGATTATTTGTCATTTTTGTGTGTGTTATGCATTTAAACCACTGGACATAATTTTAATATCCTAACTTCCTAACTTCCTAACTATCCTAACTAATATCCTAACTTCCTAACTATATAATATTATAAATGCGAAAGTAAGTTTGTTTGTTTGTTTGTTACCTTTTCACGCCTACACCACTGAATCGATCATCCTGAAATTTTGCATATACGTTGTCAGGTCTATAGAAACGGACATACTCGTAGAGCCTACCTTTCATCCCGAAAAAAAGTACTGTTTCTTATGATAATAGATGGCGCCACGTGTCTTCCGATCATGATTTAATTATAACCCGAATTGATAGTCAAAGTCTAAATTAACGCGAGCGAAGCCGCGGGCAAAAGCTAGTAATTAATACTTATAAGTCTGAAATCGCCAATTCGCCTTGAGCAAGCGTGGTGATCAATGGTCGTACCTTCTCGGTACGAGAAGAGGCCTTTGCCCTGCAGCGGGACAAAAATGGCTGTTATTTTAAGCCCACACGCTAAAACATCGCGGCGGGATTTTATCGCACACTAGATTTTCAACGCTCTACTTAGCACCGAGAGTTGAAAATACAACAGTATGTTTTTTCGATGCGCTGTGATGAATTCTGTTAGATACTCAACACTCGGCTCAACACCGAGAGTTGAAAATCCAGTGCGGGATAAAATCTGCCGCGATATTTTTACGTCCGTGCGAACGTGGGCTAACGGTCAGAGTTTGTACGTGCGAATACTATCCTGCATTAATTCATCAATCCATTTTCAATTCATTAATCCTACCAAGGAGTGATGAGTATGATGGATGCAGAGGGAGAGGAAGGCCAAAAAAAGATGGAAGGAGTGTTTGAGAAAGAAAGAAAGAAAAGAAAGAAAGAAAAAAATTTGGGACACGCACAGGAAATACAAACAGTAGAAATAAAAAAAAGCATTTAAAATTAACATTAAAAAACAACAATAAACAAGTAAAAAATAGAAGACCCGTGCGAAGCCAAAAAGGCTCCTATCTCAGCAAAGGACAGAAGGCAGTGAATGATAGCGTGATGGTAGACAGGGGAGAATGGAAGAAGAAAACGTGTTGCGGCGACCACAAGTAAAGGCTCCTTCAAACAGGCGCGACACGCGACGCGATACAAAGGCACCGCCTGTTGCACGACGAGCTGTGCCTTTGTGTCGCGTCGCTCGCGTCGCGTGTCGCGCCTGTGTGTAGGAGCCTTAACATGGGACAATAGCAGGAAGACGATGATTCATCCCTACCTAATAAATGCAAAAAGTCAAAATTCATTAACTAAGCATCAATCAAACAAAACGGTTCCCTATCCATTTGCATAACATTTTAAGACATAATTATAATATTGGCATAACGAAATTCAGCACAATGATCACTACGCATAAATGTTTTGCCATAATGTTTATTGCCATAAATTAATCTAACCTAACCATTGCATTATGCCAAAGTATTATTATGCCACAGTATCATTATGCTAATAGAAGTTATGCGAAAACGGTTATGCCAAAATATATTAGTATAAAAATATGCGATCCCAAAACATCAACATACAATCCGAATATACAAATAACTTACACTTTCCTCCACGTTTTGATTAAAACACTCATAAATCAAATATCATAAAACTTAATGGGCCGAAACGAAATCCCTGTCCCTTAGCACTTGAGTCCCACATTTTTACATTTCTCCCTCGTACCTAATTACAAAAATTAATTCATTTATTCCTTCCGATAATTAGTATTCGAGCTCCGCTCCGAACATCTGGGCCTTTATTAATGTCGCCCGGGATACGGGATCCCAGCGATACCGGGATTGAGAACGGGATCCGTGTAACGTCATTTGTCCGGATACGTTCTGTGTTAATCTGTAATTTCCACGAAATAAGGTCTGATGTGGCGCTAATGGATAACATTTTCGCCAAACTGCTGACTCTTATTTATTTTCTTGGTGCTTTGATGTATGAACCGTTCTTTGTTTACACACACACATGTATGTTTACACGTGTGCGTGTTGTTTTTAATTACAAGGTGCCCTGATGGATCGCGTCATGCTTAAAGTAACAAGTTTTCATGTTTGCCCAATTTTAACGAATGAATATTAAACGTTTTAATTAGGATTATAATTTCAAATTCAAATTCTGTATTCGTAGAGGTATGTTAATCTACTTATATTTTTTGTAAATAAGCTTATTTTATTAGCAGAGGGCTAGAATTAAATTGTGTATCGTATTTTATTTAGAATTTATCTCTTATTTAATTTTCTTTAAGAGAAAATACTTTTTATGTTTTTGTTTTCATATAAATCCTTATAAAACATACATCTACGCTTGCAACGAGCCCAAAAAAAGATATAATCATGCGCGACACGTCCACAGCGGCCATTTTGTCAGCCATTTTTCTTTTCGGCCGTCCGCTCGCCACCTGTCAACTGTTTGACCCTTGCATTTGTCACTCGGCGGTATTCGGGTAACATCGTGACAGTTCGGTTGTTTTCGTAATTTATATACTTTTTTTTTGTTACCCGAATGATCATTCTCGTCCTGTGGGAAGTAATGTGTTGAGATTTTTGGGTTCCGTTGGTTTGCGTTTGGCAAGAATTATGTATGTTGCCATAATTTTGGAGTGGTTTTTGGCTGAAAAGTCGTATGTATAACCCTTGTATACCACTTGTCCTTAGACACGGTTATGGAAATACCGTTGTGGAACTCAAACTCGAAGCATTTATTTCAATTAAACCATTTACAGACACTTTTGAATTGTCAAAGAGTCGGTCAGTCAGAAATATGAAGCTAATTGCCCATTCCGAAGCGTAGTAGGTACCTATGGAGAAGAACGGGCAAGAAACTCCATGGGAACTCTTTTAAATTATACTTTAACAAAAATATTAGTTAAATTACATCATTAATGTTGAACTTCTAATTGGACGTAGTTAAACGAAAAGGATCCAACCCGCAAATGACCGAAAATGAATTGTGATACCAATGTGTGTGTGTTTTGGTATCATTATTCATTTTAGGCCATTTGTGGGTTGGATCCTTTTCGTCTAACTACGTCCAATTATGTGTGAGAGCGATGTAAAAAGGACGTACACGTAAAACGCGTCCAAAGTACAGCAAATAGAAACAAAAAAACAAAAAACCAGAAATAAAATAATTTAAATAAGCCGTGGCAGCTAAGAGATGACCAGTCCCAACTGACGGCGCCCGGTCACGAACATAACGCATGGATCAGCACCATTCAGCTCAACCATTTCGTAGGGAGCTAAATGATCAAACACTCCACCACGCCACCGTCAGCGGGACATTTGAGTGGACTTGATTCAAGTGTTAATCAATTAGTTGTGGTTGTGGAGCAGGAGCAGCATTGAGCCAGCTTTTTTATCAGCGATGTAAAGGCTCGTACACACTGGTGCGATGCGACGCCTGACACAAAGCACCGCGTGTCGCGCGACGAGCGGCGCCTTTGTATAGCGCTGTCTCGTCGCGCCAGTGTGAACGAGCCTTAATCCCCTAACTTATAAAACGCCTGCCTGCATAGTGTGCGTTTATACAAGATTTGAATTTCGTCTTATTCAGTTGACGTATATGGTGAGGTATTTTATTGTAACATTTTAAACAGTGCCCCATGAAAGATGAGTCTACTATAGACTTGGAGAAGGGTTTCCCAATAAAAATATTCCGACGAGTTTCTGATTTCCATTTCCATCCGATGCACAATTGACACGAACCCACTATACTCTTCACTATTTACTATTAACTTAGTGGAATCTATAAACATTCAATCTTTAGAAATACTGTTTGCGAGAAAAAGTACGATACTCCTACGACTAAAGGCTCCTTCAAACAGGCGCGACTCGCGACCCGACACAAAGGCACCGCCTGTCGCGCGATTAGTGGTGCCTTCGTGTCGAGTGCGATTCACGTCGCGTGTCGCGGCTGTGTGTAGGAGCCTTAACGCTGCGTTGAAACTCAATTTTTTAAACGCAAGTTAATAAATTAAAAATCCGAGCATATCTGTGAGAATTCCCACAATCCCTTTGTTTGTATACAACACAAATTTCTCTGAACGTGGAACTGATATCCATCCTGTCAACAACGAAAATAAAAGAGAAAAATATTCCAATTTCGTTGAAAAATTTATTGAAATAACTAGAGCTTAATACCCTCAAGCTGATGGAGTAAAGGTTCCCGCAGACAGGCGCGATGCGACTGTAGTACAATTTCCATGAAGTTTTCATAGAAATTGTTCTACTAGAGTCGCGTCGCGCTGTCGTGTCGCGCTGTCGTGTCGCACTGTCGTGGTACGTTGTCGTGTCGTGCCTGTCTGCGGAAGCCTTAACGCAGCAGTTTCTACTGAATCGAGTAGAGAATCGAGTGGGCTAACATGGTTTTTCATGCTCATACGATTCAGTAATTCGTGACGGAATTACCTAATCGATTTGGGGTTATTTTTTGAACGAGGGTTTGTCGATTATTGGTTATGTAGTGGAGGGGCTCTCCTAATGATAACAGCCGCCCGGGTCAATCGAAAGTTAAACTATGCTGCGGTCGGTTCGTGGATGGGTGATCATCCATTACATAATATATCGACACCTCTCCGTGCCTCGGAAAGCACGTTAAGACTGGTCTCGGCTTTCATTCGTAGATCTTTGACAGTCGTTACGGGTAGTCAGAAGCCCAAAACTCTGACAACGAGTCTTACCATGGGGTATCTATCACGTTACCAAGAAACTGGGTTGTGGAGGTCACATAGGCAGGCGCTCCATGTAAAATACTGGTATTTAGTTACATCCTGTTAGACTGGAAGCCGGCCTCAAAATAGTTAGAGAAAGGCAAGGCACATAGAACTAATCTTTTCATAAAAAATGTAGCGGCATCTACAATCGCCACATGCGAGCTACGCGTCACACTGACGTCACGCAAAATCCTGCATCGCGCAAGCAGAGTTTACCGCGCAACTAGCATATTTACAACGTCCCGACATCAATTGTCGGGCAGTTGCCCACCAGACACAACACCCCTCTGGTCGGAGGATCCTCCCTTTTCCAAAGAGTATAAGTGAACTTTCCACCCTGTTCCTCATACCTCTATAAAATAATTGTACACTATTTATAATATTTTTCCTGGTTTTCTTAAAACATATCACACGATAATATCGTAATATTATCCTGTACATCACACACTTCTCACATCTCCATAGGGTCTTGTCACATGAAATTGGATTGTCAACTTAGGATTACAAAAGTTGTAGCAGTCTTTGATAACTTGATTAATATCCTGGGTATTGATATGGATAACTTGAGCAGAAAACTTCAATGTTACTCCGGGGAAATCATTCTACGGTTTCCGTCTTTACTTAAGTTGTAAAGGTAATCTGTAACTTGGTATGTACCTATTGAAAAGTTTTCTTTGAATTTAGCGCATGGAAAGTATTAAGATATTTTTTCAGGTGATTTATTATTTCATAACAATAGGGTCGCCTCTATTCTAAGGGCTTAAATATACTAGCAAAATTTTGGTGTGTTATAAATAGCACATCTGCCTAACCCCTCGGGGATTACAGACGTGATTGTATGTGTAATTTATTTATGATTTTGATGAATTATACTAATCAAGTATGTAGGTAACTATTGTAGGTTTTTATGAAACTCGACAAACATCGGTCGCGTAGTCGTAGTAAAATGTCTTAGTGCTCAAACACGCGAGTGACACGTGTCAACGGCAGAGACAACTGCAGTCGTCGACGACAGTTGACGGCTGTCGTCAGTATTGTAAAAGCCCCTTATTTTTAAACGAGTAACCGTGAAGTTTCTTGCCGGCTCTTCTCCATAGGAAACAACCAATTGGAACCGTGCATCTAGCTTCTGACGTTTCATAAGTGCCCATGTTGGTTTATGTGAAATAAAATATTTTGATTTTGATTCTAGACGCGTGTCGGCGGCAGCCGTCAAAAACATACCGATCGTGTATTTCAGCACCGTACTCAAATACACGAGCGGTACGTTGTCGACGGCGTGGGTGGCCGTCGACACTCGTCGACGACTGCAGTTGTCTCTGCCGTTGACACGTATCGCTCGTGTGTATGCACACTTAGGGATTTAGTCCGTAGACGTATCACTTATCGTCAAATTCGTCAATCAGAAGTTTAAGATCGTCAAGGTCTCATGTTCGCGTGTTCGTATTTCCGAAGATAGACGATGATTACCGAAACGAATATCTTTCCGGTTAAACTGTACCCATTTCTGACTATTATTTTAATTTCGTAGCCGAAAAGGAAATAAACGGATATCAATGTGTGAGAAACCCCAAACTGACTCTGGCAAGTGATCATGAAATGCCAGAAAACTCGTGTGATATGCAAAAACTAGTCGAAACGATTACTTTTTTACGGATTTCCGAGTTTTTATTGTTTTTCCGCTCGCCGCGGTGCGCTGGCGTTTTCTGGTTGGAAAGTTGCATGAAATGGAACTAAAAAAGTTGAGTTGACTTTGTCGCAGCATAGGGGAGTTTGATAAAACGTCATGTGGTCGTCAAACGAAACTAGTACCCGTTTTTTGTAATTTGCGTCTTGTTTGTGCAGAATAAAATTTCTTTTTTCTTTCACAAAAGTTTCTGTATACCTACCAAGTGGATAGTGTTTTGAAACATTGTAAATGCCCCTTATTTTTAATAGAGTAACCGTGGAGTTTCTTGCCGGCTCTTCTCCATAGGAAACAACCAATTAGAACCGTGCACCTAGCTTTTGACGTTTCATAAGTGCCCATGTATATTGGTTTATGTGAAATAAAATATTTTGATTTGATTTGATTTGAACGCGTTTTCGGGAAGTTTTTAAACGGTGATTTACACTGTTCTAGGGTTGTTGTATGATTGCTGTTGGAGAGGCTCATAGCTAAATGATAATTTACGCACGGGTTGATCGAAGGCTAAGCTACGCTTGCCGCGGTCTGTTCGTGGATGGGTGACCATTCATTACATATCGTAATCACTTCGTGTCTCGGAAAGCACCCTAAGCCACGTTAAGCCCCCTGTCAAGTCGCAGATCCTTGACAGTCGTTACGGGTAGTCAGAAACCCAAAAGTCTGACAACTAGTCTTACCAAGTGGTATTGTCTTACCAGTAACTGGGTTGTGGTCAGATAGACAGTCGCTCCATGTAAAGTAATGGTATTCAGCTGCATTTGGTTAGACTGGAAGCTGATTTCAACATTGTTGGGAAAATGCTAGGCAGATTGATTGTATGGAGTCTATTGAATCTTCCTAACAAAAAATCTGCAGTAGTGGGTAAACAGGCCGACAGGGCAGCTAGGCCGCGTCCTAACCGCAAGCAACTGAAAGAAAGAAAAATACACAATATCAATAACAACAACACAACAACACCATAAGAAACAACTAAAAAACAACCAACAATATAACTGTCGCGCGATTTTCTCGCTCTTTTACTCGCACGATCAATCAAGTCGCGTTTGTCACCATTTTGCGCAGATGTTACGCAAATTCTCCCGGCGTTTTTTTTTTTTTTTGTGCTTCCCTATTTTCTTTTAGGCGTCATATTAGGCGCAAATAAACTATTATTATTTAATTACTTCTCAATGTTTAACCCTTGATTTCTAGCCATAGTATTATTATAATGAATTTATTTATAAGACAATTGTTTTGGTCCAAATTACCAAAGAAGTACCTAAGTAAAGAAAGCACACGAAACAAAAAAATTATGTTAGGCCTGCTTACGGAGGAAACACAGAACTACTCTTCTTCAAAATCGGCTATCACACTGCATATCCCATAGATTCTCCATCGATCGAACCATTAGCGATATATCACCTAACAATCTTAGTACACAACCCTAATTGTTCCCAGGCTATTGTGCCAAACTACGGCCTATGAATTATAGCCCATTATAGCCTGCTTTCCGGTCACTGCCAATACGAGCAGGTATGGCAAATACAGGGGTAAACAATGGCCTCTTGTTGTATGGTATTCCGTCGTAAATAGCTGCCAGAGGATAATTAGAAAAGATTTGAAGGATAAATTGTTCTGTGATTTTGTTTTTGTTTGTAATCAAGCCAATTCATTAGTTTCTCATGTTTCGATAAATGATTTTATTTCTGTAAGTAGGTTGTACAACCACTTTTACACGTCAGTAATATTTTTTAAACTAGACGAGGTCGGCGTTTCCTATCTGACTACCCTGAGAAGAAAGGACGAAACAAACTCAGAGGTCACAGTCTCTTTTAAAGTCCAGACATAATCTTGCTCAGATCATGTGAAGATCATGTAGATTGGTGTCTGAAATTATCTTTTGAGGAAAGAACTACACAGATTGAGTGGATCTGTCCAGTCAGTGCATGCATTTGTCAGTAATCGTGCAGCGCAACTCAGAACTTAAGGAGCTCAACGATTCGACGAACAATACCAAAAAAAACCAAGATCTGCTGGGACTTAAGCCTCTTCTCTGTTAGCGTGTATTAGAAATGTGTTGCAACATTTAAGGGTGTGGTACAGACCATCAAACTGAAGAACTTTCTCCATGGAACCAACACCGTAATCGCGAAAAAATGATAAGCAGTCCCATACATTTGGGTCGACTACGCATTGAAGCTTTGTATGGAACAGTTGATAATTTATTCGTGATTACGATGGTGGCCCTGTGGAGGAAGCTATTCGTAGTGTTGTTAGTTAGGTAAATATGGCTACACCTTTCTGTTGCATGCTCTATAAGAGCCATACCTCACCGGGATGCCATGGTGGCGCAGCCAGGTCACGTCGCCAACAAAATGTATGGTTGACTGCGTAACCAAGCGGACGTCAGGTGAGCATTATATAGCTCTATACGTTTAGTTGGCAGCGCGTACTGGCGACGCCGCCATGGCGTCCCGGTGAGGTACGGCTGTATGGAGATGCGTTTTATAATCTGTATACTACAGAGCGGCCGCTGAGAGAATGCGTTCTTGACACCCGTCAGTTTCATACAAACGAAGACGTGTTTTGCGAATTTGATCTTTATTAGTTACTACAATTGTTGCACTGAAAGGTGTAAGGAACGCCTTCTCTCGACGACCGGAAAATAGCTGGTATTTTCCCACTGCTGCGCAAAGCCATAATCCTTATCACACCATTCTTCTCATCAGTCACGATTCTGCGTTACTTCTTGCCAATTTTTAATGGAGACGTCTAAATCGTTTCGCCAACTCCTACTACGTAAGGATAAATAATAATTGGTTGTAATAATACTCGAACTAGGTCAATGAACGAATGCTGACTTAAAACAAGTCCTTTCTACGTCACTTCCTTCACTCGACGTCATTTAAAGAGCCCGTTGTCAAAGACGTCCTCAAGTCGAGGAGATTTTGGACAATTTGTGAAGACGATACGCAGATGATACCCTCTTACTGAATCATAATGTTACAATAGGATTTTAAATTAATTTCATCCTAACAAGTTGAATTAAGCCCGCTTGCAACAGGAATCACTAAATAAATTTAGCGCCAAACGATTGCCAGAAACAGAACGATGTTTTAAATTCGTTTAGCATTAAATGTATTTAATGATTAGTAGTGCAAGCTGGCCTTAGCAACAGTACCTTTCGAGTAGAAGTACAAAATGAAACCTGCAAACGAAACACCTCGCAAAGCTACCTATTTAAACCATACAGGTGATGAAAACCTATTCTACCGTGCCGTTCATACACGTTCCTTTGCCCGTCATTGTTCAATGGGAACAATTATTCGCAGTAGGGCGACCAAGCGGCAGCAATTAACGAGATCAGTTCCGGACAGCGATCGGTAATACTCCTTTGATTGTCCGAGCGATTCGTCCGCGGACAATCCAATTTTGTGGACGCCACGTCCCATTGTGTGTTTGTCCGGCAGTCGTTGTATTTCACTTGCCTTGAAATTTGTGGGGATTTATTGGTCACTTTAGTTATGTGGTTGGTAATGCGTGTTTTATGGGGGACTGATTAATTATGGGAATGGTGTAGTGGGAATGTTTCACTTATTACTGAGTGGCGTTGTTTGAAGTCTTGTCACTGGATATGTGCAACTTAAAGAGGCCAGTTGCCGTGGTGAATTACGGCCCACTCCCTCTCTTCGAGCGGAGGCCTGTGTCCCAGCAGTGGGAACATTATAGGCTGATTATGCTGTATTGCCAGATAGGAGTATGACTGATGATATTAAAACACCTTCGTAACTAACTTTCAATCACAATCCGAATGATTTTGAAGAAAATTGCTAACCCATAGCTTCAAACGTTTGAAAAATTCGCCTGCTCGACAATGTATATGACGCAATGAATGTTGTTGAACTGTCAAAATGAAAGGCATTGCTATTTTATGTGTGTTACGCAATGTATTACCCCCCACTGGTTCACTTGCTGACTGACTAATCTTTATCCATGGCATGACCTTTTCTCATATAAGTACCTGATGTAAGTATGAGAACTCAAACTCAAACTCAAAGCATTTATTTCAAATAAACCAATTACAGGCACTTTTGAATTGTCAAGGGGTCGGTCAGTCAGAAAGATGAAGCTAGTTGCCCATTCCAAAGCGTAGTAGGTACCTATGGAGAAGAACGTGCAAGAAACGCCACGGACAATCTTTTAAATCAAATCATTTATTTTTTTGCCAACATGGGTAGGGGTATAGATGTTATACATGTTTTGATAATGTTCTCCATGCTCTGCCGTCACTTGGGCATGCAAAATTTTACACATAAATTAACAATCTACTATCAAAATAACATGCTGAATAACAATAAATATTACAAAATTATTCAATTGGAAAATCATTTTAACCATTTTATTTTTCAATGTCAAGAAGTATCTAGTAGTCAGTAATTAAATAAATGTCATGCAAATAAAAATAGTGAATAAATAAATAAAAGTCCTAGATAAATAATAATTGTGAGTAATTAATGTTAATTTTCATGTCATTTCTATTATTGAATATATGTTTAATAAATTATTGGCCATAAGGATTCCCTTTTAGATACTCCTTCACACTGTAATACACTTTATCAGTTAGAAATGCCTTTAGCTTCCGCTTATACATGTGCAAGTTGTCAATGTCTGTAATATAACATGGCAATTTATTATAAATCTTGGATGTCATGCAATATACACTGGTATCCATTAAATAAGTTCTGCAGGGCACTGTCTGAACTTTATTTCTATATCTAGCACTTCGGAATTTTTCATACATATGCATATTACTTTTAACAAAGATTGCCATCTCATAAATGAAGAGGCTAGGTAAGGTAAGAATCTTAAGTGTTTTGAAATATGGTTCACAGCTATCAGTGGTCTTAAGTCTACACATTGCCCGTATGCACTTTTTTTGGGATTTAAAAACAGACTCCCATTCCGTCGAGTTCCCCCAGAAAATTACACCATATCTCAGCGCGGATACCACATATGCATGATAGGCTGTCATAACAGTGGATAGATTTACAATTTTTGTGAGCATGTATAGCATATAGGAATAACTATTTAATTTTAAGCAGACAGATTCCACATGTGATTTCCAATTTAAATTACAGTCTACATTCAAACCCAAGAATTTCGTTACATTTACCTCATTAATTTTTGTTCCAGCATAATTTATGTTTAAGTCTGTTGGTGGATTAGTCCTGTTTCTGAAGATCATGAAATTAGTTTTCTGTAAATTAATTAGAAGATTGTTTTTTCTTAACCAATCGACAATGCGTACTAATGTGGTATTAATGTCATTTTCTAATGATGCATAATCTTTGTTACAAAATATGACAGTACTGTCATCTGCAAAAAGAATCATTGGAAAGTCCACTGTTTTCGGAAAATCATTAAAGTAAACTAAGAATAATATGGGCCCTAATACACTGCCCTGTGGTACGCCATATGTCACCTCTAAATAGTCTGAAACATAATCAGTTTCTTGCTTTTTAATAGAGCAGAATTTCGTTATTGATGTGGCTTGTTTCCTATTACTCAAATATGACACAATTAGATTTAAAGCGTTGCCTCGAATACCATAAGCATAAAGCTTGCTTCTTAGTATTCTATGGTCCACATAGTCGAAAGCTTTAGTTAAATCCATGTATAATGCACAAACTGGTACCCTTTTATCAACACTTTTAATTACTTCTTCAAGAAACTTGTAAATTGCTGTATTAATATTTTTATTTCTCCTAAAACCCATCTGTTCGTCGACTAAAATATTAAATTTTTCAAGGAATTGGTATAAGCTATTATAAATAATTTTCTCGAGAACCTTGGAACATACCGGTATTAGGGCAATTGGTCTGTAACAAGACATATCGCCTTTATCATCTTTTTTAAAGAACGGTTTGATGATAGTTTTTTTTTAAATACTAGGGAAATGCCCATGTTCTATGCAGAGATTAAAAATATGGCTAAGTACCGGACTTATTACAGTGCTAACGTATTTCACTATTTTAGTAGCTATGCCATCAAAGCCGGTACTGTGTGTACTTTAAATCAAAATATGGTTACAAAATATTGATTACATCATTCATGTTGAAATTATACATGTGAGAACGATGCAGAACGTTAAAAGCGTCCATAATAAAAAGAGAAAAATAATTCAAATATTAAATTAAATTAAAATAAGCCGTGGCAGCTAAGAGATGACCAGTCCCTACTGAGGGCGCCCATTCACGAACATGACGCATGGATTAGCACCATTCAGCTCAACCATTTTGAAGGGAACTTAATGATCCAACACACACGCCACCACCAGCGAGACATTTGAGTGAGCATGACATACTCTAAGCCGCCAGGGCACATTCAAGTCAATGGAAGACGAACCAAGTAAATGGTAGCTTTATAGTAAGTACATAGTGCTAAGAAAAGAGCACTATCATAAATAGAAAAGGTATTTACTCGGTATCCAATTAATTGTTCCGATACTGTACAAGGTAATCACAAATCCGCGCACACCACATCTTCAAACAAATTAATTAATTATGTGTATCTGTGTGTTAATCTTGTGTGTCTATTAACAACCGCGCGTGACTACGTTAGGGTTTGTCGAGAAAATATCACGCGTGACAGAACGAGTCGAGTATTTTGTATGCCAGCGTTGGCAGGAAACGAGAAAAGTGACAGAAATAGACAAAACTTTTCGACGCGAGAGTAATTCAAAGTCAAAGCATTTATTTCAAATATGGACATAAAAGGCACATTCGAATGTCAAAATTTACAAGAAAATAGAATTGATTCTAGTTGCCCCTTACAAAATGTAGTTTCGTATGGAGAAGAATGGGCAAGAAACTCCACCGTTACTCTTTTAAAATGTTTTACAATATTTTATATACATTAATTATATAATTTTAGTTGAAGACGATGCACTTGTCGTGTGTGTCATGTTAGCTACGCTGGAGAGCAATGAAGCTTGATATAGTGTGACATTTTAGGGTTCCGTACCCAAAGGGTAAAACGGGACCCTATTACTAAGACTTCGCTGTCCGTCCGTCTGTCTGTCAGTCTGCGACCAGGCTGTATCTCATGAACCGTGATAGTTAGACAGTTGAAATTTTCACAGATGATGTATTTCTGTTGCCGCTATAACAAAAAATCGTAAAAAATAGAATAAAATAAATATTTAAGGGGGCTCCCGTACAACACACCGTTTTTATAGATAATGGTACGAAACCCTTCGTGCGCGAGTCCGACTCGCACTTGGCCGGTATTTTTATAGTCGATTAAAAGGAAAAGTAATAAAACAATGACTTCAGTGTTACATACTCGCTATATAATTCTTTTAATTTAATCTTCTGTTGTATAGCTAGCTCAAGAAGGTCGTTTTTACATGGATAGTAAAGAAAGACTGAGTTGAAAAAAAACGATTTTCCAAAAAAAATCGGTTGATTTTTTTGTAAAAACGTTTTTATTTTTCACTTTTTAGTTGTGGTACCTACCCCACACAAATTCGTATACCACTACTTGATATGTAAATATCAGTGATAGGAAATTATTAAAACATCAATATAAAGTAAGTGGGAAAAAATACGCAGTATTAAGGATAACTCAAAAACTCCTGGTCAAAACTTGATAAAATGTATATGGGACCACATGAGAAGCACCAGCTTTCAGTTAAAAAAGAATCATCCAAATCGGTTCACCTACAAAAAAGTTCTGAGCTAATAAAAAAAAATACAGTCGAATTGAGAACCTCCTCCTTTTTTTGAAGTCGGTTAAAAAGGGACAGTGTCCAGAATTGAATAATGAATAAGTATTAGCTTTTTCATCGAGCATTTAGTAATCTGACTTCCACATTACAATAAGTTTAATCAATTCGATAGTCTTATTGTCAGTTACGGGAAAAACGCCTGTTCTCATTAAGGCGGAACCTCCAGGGTACCCCGCGTAATTCAAATTTTCTTACGTTTTTTTGCAATTTGCAGGTCCACTGTCAGGTTGTATTTTGAATAAAATATGATTCGCGACCGTAACAAATATGGCTTTACAGAATTATAATCATTAGAATCAGCAATACATCTCTCTTAGTTCATATTACTGTATTGAATGACTATTTCATGAAATCATGACATTTGAGGCCAATTCTAACTTAAGGAGTTGTATTGCTGATTCTAATGATTATAATTCTAAATGACAATGACATTCTAGACATGCCGGTTTCTTCATTTTTTTTTTTTTTTTTTTTTCCCTTGTCCTAGTGTTCATCAAAATGATGGACCCTAATTTTATTACAATCTAGCCTTGTATATAGACTAATAAGTAATTTAAATATAACTTAAAATGCTAAATTGTCTTTACATACTAAGAATGTGTCCATTGGCACTTTTCTTATTGTCTCTATTAAGGCGAATACACTTTTTCTTGTGTTTATTTAGTAACATTTGTGCTACATTACACTATTCACTATTCACTAACACTAGCACTAAACACTAACTCGAACGGTTTTGTTCTTTTAAGTCTTCTCACTATGTCCGTGTGGTCGAGAAGCTGGATCGCCTCGATGTTCACATGCTGATGTAGTCTCTTGTCGTGAGCTTCTGCAGATTTTTGAATCACTTTATCGATGAACTCAACGTTTAGGTCCCGATGGAGGTCATAATTTCGTACGTACCAGGGTGCATTAACAATTTCCCGTAGTACTTTGTTCTGGAATCGTTGAATGATTAATGCATTTGTCTGTTTGGTGCAGCCCCACAGCTGAATACCATAAGTCCAAACTGGCATCAGGACTTGTCTGTATAGTAACAGTTTGTTCTGCACGGACAGCTCGGAGTTTCTTCCAAGCAGCCAATACATTCTTTTGAACCGTAGGTCGAGTTCATCTTTTTTCTTCTTGACGTGAGCTTTCCAGCGTAGCTTTGCATCAAGGGTCATACCGAGATACTTAGCTGTATTCTCATAAGGGACTTGGTTGTTATTAATAAAAACTGGATGATACTGTTGTTTTTTGTTGGTAAAGTCTATATGTACGGATTTGGATTCATTTAATTTAATCCTCCATTTTTTAGTCCAGTCATAAACTTGATTAACAGCCATTTGAACCTTCTCTACTGCTTCTTCGTGGGTATTTCCAACGGCCATTATGGCTGTATCATCAGCAAAGGTCCCAATGGTATTGTTTTCAGATTCGGGAATATCGCAAGTGTATAGTAGGTACAGGACCGGACCTAGCACACTTCCTTGCGGTACACCAGCTTTTATGGGTTTAAGTTCTGAATACGTATCTTCTTGTCTTATTCTAAAGACTCTGTTTAGAACGTAGGATTCTAATATATCCGCAAACTTTTTAGTTTACAAATAAGGCCTTCATGCCAAACTTTGTCAAATGCTTGGGCTACGTCTAGAAAAACAGTAGAACAAACTTTCTTGTTTTCCAACGCGTTTTCTATTACGTTTGTAATTCTGTGCACTTGGTCTATCGTTGAGTGTTTTTCTCGAAAACCAAACTGGTGCTCAGGTATAATGTTCCTGTTATCTATGATGGGTTTAAGGCGTTTGAGTAGCAGCTTTTCAAACAGTTTTGACATTATTGGTAGCAGGGAAATGGGTCTGTATGATGTTGTTTCGTGAGCCGGTTTCCCAGGCTTTGCGATCATAATTACTTCAGCAACTTTCCATAAGTCCGGTACATATTTAAGCCTTAGTGCGGCATTAATAAGGGTTGTTAACTTAACCAGACCCTTTCTTGGTAAGTTATGAAAGATTTCCCCAGTTATTAGATCGTATCCTGGTGATTTCCTTGGGTTAATTTTGTACTTTATTTCTCGTGCAACTTCTCTCGGTGTAACTAGTTTTATGGCATCTATATGGTCTGGGATCA
Organism: Dryobotodes eremita; assembly: GCA_917490735.1. Taxonomy (NCBI): domain Eukaryota; kingdom Metazoa; phylum Arthropoda; class Insecta; order Lepidoptera; family Noctuidae; genus Dryobotodes; species Dryobotodes eremita. The sequence goes on from OU823263.1 coordinate 17,803,125, forward strand.
CTGTATTAACCAGAGTGTGGTCTTCAATAGTTTCCCCCTCATTTGGTTGAAATATGTTTTCTAGGTACTCTGCAAACCTCATAGCTTTTTGCTCATTTGTGCGTGCCCATTGCCCGTTTTCACCCTTGATGGGGGGGATTTGGGCTATCGGTCTCTTTAGATTCTTAGTAGCCTTCCAAAGGGAGTAGTTTGTCCTTTGGTCATTACTTAGTTTCTGAAGGTAGGTTCTGGTTGATTCATCTTTGTAGTTCTGGATTAGTCTTCTTACTTTTTTTGTAAGTTTGTTTAACTTTTGTTTGTCCTCAGGACACCTAGATTGATGCCACGTTTTTCTCTGCCTTCTTTTTTCCATAATGAGCTGCTTGATTCTGAGAGGGTACATGTTTCCCTTCGTTCTTTTGTTAAAGGCAGGTGTATTTTCCCACGCTGCTTGTTGGATGTGCATAATAAACTTTTCAACTTCGATGTTAAGTTTTTCGTGGGTTTTTAATGGAACTTTAAGGTCTATTTGATCATTCAATCTGTTTTTAAAGCCCTCCCAGTCCGTAAATTTACTAACTAGATTGATACAGTTTTCTTTATACAAAGAACTCTCGCCAATTTCTAAATAAATTGCTGAGTGATCTGAGTTTAAGTCATAACTTTGTTCCGTTCTGGTATAACTAGTTGATAGATCCCTGGTTATGAAAAAATCGATTAAATCTGGAATTTTATTTGGATCTGTTGGCCAATAAGTGGGCCTTCCAGTAGATATAACTTCGCATTTTAGTTCTTTTATGGCACTCAGTAGTTCTTTGCCTTTAGTAGTTGTTAGTCGGGAACCCCAATAGGTATTTTTAGCATTGAAGTCACCTCCTAAGATAAATCTATTACCAAGGCGGGCTAGGAAGCTCATATACTGATCTTTTCTTATCATGTATCGTGGTGGACAGTAGATGGCACATACTGTTAAGGGATATTTTTTTGTTTGTAGACAAATTGCCACGGCCTGGATATCTTTCTCTTCGTATTTAAGCACTTCATAGTGCTGCAAATTATCTTTAACAATAACTGCACTTCCGCCTCTTGCAGTATTGTCTGGGTGTAGTGCATGATATACGTTGTATCCTTTGAATTTAATATGACATTGCTTTGTGAAGTGCGTTTCTGATACAAGGCAAACATCAATTTTTTCAATTTCTAATACTACTTGCAACTCATTCTGATGTTTTTGTAACCCATTTGAGTTCCACGCCATAAGTTTAAGTGTAGTATTCATTTTTTGGTTTTAGGAGTAGCAGTTATGTTGCCATTTTCAATTTTTTTTAATCTCTCGTCGAATGATGACATTAGCTTTAATATTTCATCCAGCTTTTTATCGCTGTTCATATCAGCCAAAGGCGCTTTCGCTGTGCCTCTTGTAGTTACTTGTGCGTATGAGATGTTTTTACTTATTGTATTCATCGCACTTTGAATTGGTTTGGACTTGCCAGGGTCTTCACCTCTTCCGGCAGGTACACTTTGTTGAGCATTGACATTACTTCCTTTAGTTTTTTTCAGTCTTAGCTGTTGTATTTCTTTTGCTACAATACATCCCCTGTAGTTAGCCGGATGCGGGGCTCCGCAGTGGACGCATTTTGGCTTCTCTTCTTTTGATTTTCTGCAATCCTTGGTGAGATGTTTACCCGTGCATTTTACGCACCTCGGTTCTTTGGAGCAGTACTTTTGCGTATGGCCGTATGCCTGGCACCTTTTGCATTGAGGTACCAGTTTTGTGGATTTTATAGGATGTATCTCCACGTTACATCCCAAAATGTGTTTAATATTGAATATTTTGTTGGTTTCCTCATCATTTGAGAATGTCAGCATAAACATATTGAGTGGCTCTTTAGTTTTCCAACTCAATTTGTTGACTGCTTCTAGAATCTTGAAGCCTTTGCTGCGTAAGTCTCCGAGTACTCTTTCCGGGATACAGGTGAAATGCAATTTTTTTGCCATTACTCTTATTGGCCTTTCTTGCTTGTTTTCATATGAGTGCCAAAGACAGTTGTTGTCTGAAAGGGCTTTTGAAATTGCTCTATACGATTCTTCGTTTTTGGCATTTACTTTTACGGTATCTCCATTCATCATTTTGATACTGAACGCATCAGCTGATTGACTCTCACATAGAAAGTCAAAGAATTTTTGGTAATCCTGGATGCCATCTACAACCATAGGTGGTGGCAGAGGAGTTTTGGTGACTTCTAGATTAGCTCTATTCACGTCTCTTCCGTGTTCATTTGGAGTGGGTTGGGCAGGAGAGGTGTTCAATTTTCTTTTCTTCCTGCTCTTTTGCCGTATCCACCCTGTTTCTCGAGCGAGTTCTTCTTCGTCCGTTGCATATTCAACAGGCGGTGATGAGGTCTCGGTGGCGGTTGTTACTGGTTTGGCTGCGTTTTCCGCTTGAAGTTTTAGCTGTTGCTGGAGGTTTTCTATTTGACTTTTTAAGTCATCTAAGTTCTTTTGGAGCTTTAAACGCTCATTCTTTTCTTCACAATAGTATTTATACAACAGATGTTCAGTCTCTGTTTTTAGGTCGACAATATCCTTTTTCGATTCCATTGTTAGATTGAAGCCAGTATTAACTTGGCCTTAACAATAATATTTGCCGTCCGCCAGCATTACGCAATAACTAGGTCATTACGATGCAGCCGACTTGACGGCGTTGTTTTGATTCGTAAGCACTTTACACTGTGGTACGCGCGCGATCGCATACAACACAACTGCTCTTAGCGAAATTTGAATTCGGATTCTGGGTTTCTTCATGATGTTTTCCTTCACCATTTTGACAGCAGAAGGGGTGAAATAATTTACACAAAGCAAAGCGCCTGTCGGGGTTCGTACCTACGACCCCGGCCACGACTGCTCCAGAGCAGTGGTGGCCTAGAATAAGGATACACATACATAATAAACTCACGCCGTCTTCCCATGGGGGTAGGCAGAAAGTACAGAACACCACCTGCTACGATCCTTACATACTCCTTTTGCTTCGTTTTCGTACATATGCAAATATTATACATCTGGTTATACACTTTAAAAGATTTAAAAGAGTGTCCATGTAGTTTCTTGCCCGTTCTTCTCCATAGGTACCTACTACGCTTTGGATTGGGCAACAAGCTTCATCTTTCTCACTGATCGACCCCTTGACAATTCAAAAGTGCCTGTAATTGTTTTATTTGAAATAAATGCTTTGAGTTTGAGTTTGACACACACGCCGGTTGCGCACTACGCACCTGATGAAGAGAAAAATAATGAGCTGGAAAAATCATTATTACAATTAATATAGTATTTCTATTAAATCTGTGTAACACAGTTCGTGTCTACGTGACATTCATCGCGAAACATTATCAGAAGCTCTGACTCAAGGGGAGGGAGAAAGGGAAAGAATGGGTTGAATTGATTTAGGGGAGGATGGGGGAAATGGACCGTGAAGTAATTTCACTGTGATTGCTGTTATTAGTAATGATAGGGTTTTTTTTTTGAAGGTTTTTTGCTATCTAATTGATTGCGTAAATTGTACAATTTTTTTTTTTAATTTGCCTTTAAAACTTGTGGTATGTTTTTGAACGCGAATATTGGAAAATATTGCGACCAAATCAAAATAAATGGCAGATTTATCACCGAGATGTCTGCTGGATTCATTAATTATTATTTTTGCTAATCGGTAAAAACCCTAAAACCAATTCACTCCGAACTGGAAACCATATCCTCTCTGCCACCGCACTTATCCGTAACACCAAAATGGCACATTAAATATCACTTCAAATCACAAGTATCACAAAAACCCACATTATTATTCTCCAAACGTAAAAACAGTCCCTTGTCAAAGAACTTGACACGGCTATTAAGGTCACTGTCCAAACCATAGAACAATCATTCTATTATGCCCAAATTATTTAAACAAAAGCACCCTAATTGACCCCAAACCACTAATTGGACCCTAAATGTTTGTAAAATTAAATTAAACATGTAGTTTAATTGACTTTTCTTCTGAGGGTGAAAAAATTGAATTTACGCAAAATTAAATTTAATCGTCGTTCAATTTATCCGCGAGGGTCTTTCGGGTCGTGTTGGACCAAAGCGTAATTGTCTTTTTTAAGGTTCACTCTCTCGAGGAGTTTAGTTAGAAATGTATAAAGTTTTGGAAGCGCTTCGGGCGATCTCTTGTTTCAGATTAACTTCGGTGCGGAACAGTAGCAAACGCTTTTGTTAAATCCACGCTGAAATAAACTGTCATTTTGTGTTTTGATCAGCAATCTGGTTGGATAAAACTAATCAGCTTTCTATTTTCATAAAACGCACTCTGATAACGAACTTACCATGTTTATTATAACATCTTTTACTTAAAATGAGGTCTATATGTAAGATTTACTGTAAAAGTTGTGCAAGTTTTTGCAATAATCATATATTTTTTTGTCACTCCTGTTTTCTCCGAATATGTTGGCTATCATAACATGACTATATAAGATGATTCCCAATAGATGAATTTGAAATTCTATACCACAATTTAGTGCCAACTGCTGCAGATTTGATCAAATTTGGAAACGCCTTTACGCGATTTCTATTTTATTCCTTCAAATGTCCGCTGTATTAATTATAAGCCTCTGAATGAAAGCTAGGTTTTATATGCTGATAAAGGCTTATTATAAATGACAGCTAAAATGAACTGTCCAACGGTAAACTGCAGTAATCCATTACTTTGTATCATTTGATATTACAATTCCCAGAAAATGTAGTTTCCAAATCTTGGATAGGCCAGCCCTAAACTTGCAACTTGTTAATTCACTTCGTTAGCGGATGTTAGTTGATATTTTGAATCCAACTCGATTTCCGGGGATTTATAAATGATTGCGTCGTAAAGTGACCTAATTGGGAGCTGCAGGCCAGCCGCGTTCATATTAGATTTTATACAGCGTTAGCATTTGAATTGAAAACTGAATCGTATGCAAACAGGGTCATGGTTCAGTCAAATGTCCATCTTCAGTGGTATTTTTTGATGCATTGGTTTAATTTATTTCCATTGCTGAGTCATTATTAGTTTTTTTCTTTATTACTTAATGGGCCTGCTTTTGACCTCGATCACGCCCGGTGGAAAACGCTGAGTGAGGTCTATGATGGAACGAGTGTGCCCAAAAGATGCCTGTTCTCTTTCGCTTTGAAGGCAGACCGGTTGAATGTGGAGCTCCTGTGTGTGCATAGGAAAGTACAGTCTGTAGTAGACCGACAGGCAAGCAGCATTAAGCTGATCAGCCAGGCTGTGAAGCCTAGCCACCAACGTCTCGTCGCATAAAAGCCTTTTATGCTCTGCGTTTTACCGAGTCAACTGCAGCAAGCTGATTATTTTGCTGAGTATGTAGAGCATGGGATAGTATTGACGATGTAACATTTTTCAATCTACAATAATTTGGCACTAATCATTCATTAGTCATTGTCAAAGACAATTTTATTTGTGAATGTATCACAAATCAAATTTTCTTGCCAAATTATACCCGTCTAATCTTGTCTTTTCTTCAACTTTGATCATTCAGACTTGTACCCGAAACCTCAAAGGCTTTTCCCGTGAAATAGTGAATTACATTTTGTAATGTCACTTTTAGGCAACTGAAGGTTTATTAGGTTACCAACAAAAGGTACACAGGGTGGCAGGACATCGACGCGCAACCTGTAACCGTGGATTCAGTACATGATTGTGAAATCCCCAATTTTGTTTTGGGTGGGAAATCATCAAATAGCTTCTCCCGCTCTGGGAAGAGCGGGACGGTGTCGAGCGGAAGGTGAAGACGCCGTGGTGCCTCTCAATCCACTCCTCGAAGAGGACTTACCGCCGCAATGGTGGCGTGCTCATTGTGAACTCCCCTGTGTTGACATTTTTTGGCGGTTTTTAAAAACAAAATTTGCTGTTCCATACATTTTGACGGCTTAGGTATTGCACTTTTCTATGAAACAGATGATTTTTCTTATAACCGACGAAATATATCTATTCTAGGGGGTCTAGAATCATGTGCTGAATTCATGGTTACAGTTTGCGCGTCGATGACCCTGCCACCCTGTATTAAGGCAGATATGAGTGGAAACACCTGGAGAGGACGCCCTAGGTGGATAATACTGACCTGATTGGTGATGTTCTTCAGAAAGATCAGGTGCGTAGTACTCACAACCGGCGTGTGATTATGACCAAATGAATAAACATAAACGAAGCAAAAGGAGTATGTTAGGATCGTAGAAGCTGGCGTTCTTTAGTTTGTGTCTACCCCCATGGGTAGTAGGCGTGAGTTTATATAAGTAAAGATCTTTTCGTAGGCACCATAGAACTTGACAGAATTTCCGGAAACAAAACTCATTTATACTTCAAGTCCATGAATAGTTTATTTGCCTCAAATATTCAAGGACATTCTTATTCCCAGTACCTTACGAATGTTAATTACAGCGAGAACGAGGGTCAGAACTAGCCGAGATACGTTAAATAAAACAGGCAATTATAAACGAACGGTGACCAAAACTTGAGGAAAACTTCGCGTCGGTGTGACAGAGGTCACTTTAATTTGTAATTCGAACTTCGTTTGAGGTCAACGAGGTCTCTATTTGGCCGTCGGACCGGCATTAAGCGTACCATCAAATGCCCCTTTCTGGCCAAAACGACCCACATTTGCGATGGAAAATAATTAGACCTTGTTTGTGGCGGCCCTTTCCACCCCTCGATAATATTTTAGGACATACCGTCGCCATCGTTTAATTTTTAGGGTTCCGTATCCAAAGGGTAAAAACGGGACCCTATTACTAAGACTTCGCTGTCTGTCCGTCCGTATGTGTGTCACCAGGCTGTATCTCAAGAACCGCGATAGCTAGACAATTGAAATTTTCACAAATTATGTATATCTGTTGCCGCTATGACAGCAAATACTAAAAACAAAATAAAATAAATATTTAAGGGGGCTCCCATAAAACAAACGACATGTTTTGCCCTTTTTTGCTCGATATCAATAATGGCAGAAGGTAGGCACTTGAAATATTCATAAAATACTCAGTTGTATTTTTACTTCAATAATAAAATTAAAATAAAATTAATATTTAAGGGGGGCTCCCATACAAAAAACGCCGTTTTTTGCCTATTTTTGCTCGATATCAATAAATGGTAACAGGTAGGCACCTAATTTGTGTACCTACTGGTGTTTATCTATTCAATGGTACGGAACCCTTCGTGCGCGAGTCCGACTCGCACTTGGCCGGTTTTTTTATTGCGTGAGTCTACGTCTATTATGAATTTATTTGGGTCATTTTAAAATAAAGTGCTGTTTTATGTTGATGTTGGAACTGAATTTAACGTTTGTCTGGACGTTGAAATGTGGCTACAAAAACACAATCTTGCATGCCATTTCGAATTTGCATTACTTAGCTTATGTGTTCAACGGAAATATGGAATAAATCTAGAGGAGGATTGGCAACATTAAACAAAATATATTTTTTTATTGACGAAAATATCCAATGTAATGTAATCCCTGAAGGGTTAGTCAGCCGTGTACCTCTAGGGAACCCATATTTCGCCAGATATGTTTAGGGAAGTCCCTTGTACTAGGGGCGAGCTTATTGCCATCAATCGGGCACAAATCCAGACCCTGGGCTGCTACTGAGAAATTCCTTATAGACAAAACCTAATAACACTTTGCCCGACCTGGGAATCGAACCCAGGACTTCATGCTCAGCAATAGCGCTTACGACCACGAGACCAACGAGGCAGTCAATCAATCAACCTAGCCTTTTCTCAAAAATGTTGGGGTCAGCTTCCAATCTAACCAGATGCAGCTGAATACCAGTATTTTACAAGGAGCGACTGCCTATCTGACCTCCACAACCCAGTTACTGGGTGACACGATACCCCTCAGACTTATGGGCTTCTGACTACCCGTAACGACTGTCAAAGATCTACGAATGACAGCCGGGACCAACGGCTTAATGTGCTTTCCGAGGCACGGAGGGGTCTCGACATGTCATGGATGGTCACCCATCCAAGTACCGACCGCGGCAAGCGTAGCTTAGCCATCGATCGACCCGGGAGGCTGTTATTATTAGCCACGAGCCACTAGACCCAGGCAGTAAAATATACAATATCAAATAACCCTTTGTTAATATACCTGTCATAGGGTAGACCTCCACCTTCATGCTGCATGGTGGCGGTCCCACACAACCGCTGTACAATGTGATAGTGTGGTTGCCGCGGTTTGTGGGTTACGGTGACCGCTGCGATTTAAATGCAAAGGGAATTCTAATCTAGGCACAACAATTTTATAGAGTGTTAATTAAATTAAATGGAAATGCAACAGAAAGGTGTTATAATTGCTTAAATCATGAGTTTTCATACGGCAAGTGATTACATAGTTATATATTGCTAAATTTTAAACTCATATGTTTTCTTGTATTAGCAAACTGGTTGAAAATAAGTCATAAATATTCTGAAATTATATAAAACTAGCTTTCGCCCGCGGCTTCGCCCACGTGGATGTCGGAAATTATCCCACAGTAACGTGCTACCGGGACAAAAAGTAGCCTGTCCTTCCCCAGGATGCCATCTATCTCCTTGCAAAATTTTACCGAAATCCGTTCAGTGGTTTAGGCGTGAAAAGGTAACATACAGACAGAGGTACTTTCGAATTTATAATATTAGTATAGATGGTCAATAGTTACGGGGTCGCACAATCAGCACCCTAATTACGTAACACACTATCAATCATAATCTGAGTAATTTTGAAGGATGTTGCTATACCACTGCTTCATACATTCGAAAAATTTGTCTGCTCAACAACGTAAACAACGCAATGAATGTTGTTGAACTGTCAAAATGAAAGCCATTGCTACTGATAGTTGATTACGCAACTAACCCGTTGGATTACAAACCAAAACTTGATCAACACAGGCGACCTAAAGAAGTTATATCCAAGAATCTTACCTTAATTCTGAGACCCGCCGGTCTTTGTTGTAAAAATCTAACCGTGAAAACTTAGATGAAGTGAACTGTCATTCCACTTGATGACAAAAAAAAAACAAAAAAAACAACAACAACAACAACAAACAGCAACAATAAACAACAATCACAACAATAACACAACACACACAACATTTGTTTTTTTAACAATAAATACGTTTTCTTTGTTTATTTTTCTTCCACTATTGACATTTCACTTCAAGCTCACTTCACTCAAGTATTGACGGTGAGATTTTTATAGAATAGTACCACTGTTCTTATCGAACATTTCTTGCCTTTTATTTCTTTCAGTAAAACAAAACAATAAATAACAACAAACAGCAACAATAAACACCAAACACGACAACACACATAACATTTGTTTTTTAACAATAAATACTTTTTCTTTCACTATTGACATTACACTTCAAGCTTACTTCGCCTAAGTATTGACGGTGAGATTTCTACAGAATAGTACCACAGTGCCTATCTCCACAGTGTCTATATGTGAAAATGATCGTCGTCAGTGTCTCCACAGTGTCTATATGTGAAAATGATCGCAATCCAAACCTAGTGATTTCTCAATTGCAAAATATTTTAAATACATTTTTAAATAAGACTGTTATTGTATTAAATGTCGTCAACAACGTGCACCTTAATGTCCGCAAGTTAAACTATTCCATAAAAAACTTATGTAATAAGTATAAAAAATGCCATTTCGTTAATCAAACCTCCACGAAACTGTCCGATGTGTGTAAGTCGATAAATTATGTTATAGATTGTTGTGATTATAATGATGTGTATTTAAATCCTAGTGAAATTCGTAAGAGAATAGCGAGTACCAAATCAAGTTTCGAATTAAGCATTTCTGTAAATGAACCCAAGAAAGGGACTATTCCTTATTACTTTAGTCGTATTAAGAACCCAACACCCAACTTATATAATTCCCCTCAGCAGCACAACGTAAAGGAGCAAAGAGGGACTATACCCTATTACTTTCCGGTATTAAACAAACGTGACTCATTTTTTCGAACCTCATACTAACAAAACTCACCACTTTAGAATATTTCATCAAAATATAGCCAGTTTACTATCTAAAAAAGAAGTTTTAGAAATTACTCTGCAGGAATTAAAAGAAGCAAGCAATGAACCAGATTTAATATGCCTCTCTGAAACATTTGTAAAAAAAGGGAACGAAAACTATGTGAAAATATACAACTATGAAATGGCCACTAACTTCTGTAGAGATAAACAAAGAGGTGGCACTTGTATATTGGTGAAAAAAGGTTTATGCTACAAAGACTTGTCATTTGTGAAAAACTATGCAACCCTAAACGCGTTTGAGGCTTGCGGTTTGGAAATAACAAGTAATAAATTAGTAGTTATATGTGTATATAGAACGCCGCAATCTGATCCGAATCAGTTTTTGACAAAATTGCATAATCTTTTACACGATTTATTAAATAGATACAGATATAAAATAAATATTGTTTTAGCCGGTGATTTTAATATTAATACACTTAAAAAAGGTAACATCACGAACAGATTGCAAGACTTGTCCAACAATTATAATTTAAAAATCCACATCAATGTTCCTACTCGCAAATTGGCTTGTATTGACCATATCCTAAGCAACATTACAAATGCAACTGCCACCGTACTACCCCTGTATCTTTCAGATCATGAGACAGCGCAAATGTTAAGCTTCCCAATTAAACAGAAACCACAAAAATCAACTGTATGCTACATTTATAAAAGGGACTATAATTTGGATAACATCAGGAAATTCAAGGAATGCCTGCAAAATCTTTCTTGGTCCGATATTTATTTAAATACTAACCCAAACTGTGCATTCAATGACTTTCATGAACTGTTGTGTCTATTTTATGATCTCTGTTTTCCTAAATTAAGAGTGAAAGTCAGTAGCATTAAAAAACACACACAAAAATGGATAAGTAAAGGTTTGAGACAAAGTTGCAAAATTAAACGGAAACTACGTTATCAGTACTACAAAAACAAAAATATAGATAATAAAAATAAATATAATAATTACTCTAGGCTGTTAAAGAAATGCATTTATGGCTCCAAAAAGAACACTAACATAAAATATATTCATTCCCAAGATAACAAATGTAAAGCCACATGGACTGTCATCAAAAATGAAATAAATAATAACTCTTACAAAGACAACATAGAGTATATAAAATTAAATGATTCTATAATTACAGACCCTGTACAAATGGCCACAGAATTTAATAATCATTATGTTAATGTAACGCATACACAAGGAGGTAAAACCTCACATCAAAACCCCTGCAAAAATGCATGTGCCAACTCGATGTTCCTCAGACCAATGCTGCTCAACGAGGTACGACAGGAAATAATGTCTCTGTCTAATACCAAGTCGGAGGGATATGACGAAATGAATACAAAAATCATAAAAGCATGTAGTGATGAACTGACTGGCATTCTCACTCATTTAATAAATATATCTTTCTCCCATGGAACCTTTCCAGATAAATTGAAAATGTCCCTAGTTAAGCCCTTATTCAAGAAAGGAGACAAATATGATATAAATAATTACCGACCTATTACTTTAATACCCATTTTGTCTAAAGTTTATGAGAAATGTATGTACAAACGATTAGTTAGTTTCTGTAATAGATTCAACATTATTAGTGACAAACAATTTGGATTCCAGAAGAACAAATCCACATCGTTGGCAATTTTTTCTCTAATGCAAGCTGTACTTTCAAATATTAACAATAATTTTATGACTACTGGTCTCTTTTTTGATCTGTCGAAAGCATTCGATCTGGTTTCACACGACACATTACTGCAAAAGCTAGAAGCTAATGGGATTAGAGGACCAGCACTCCAATGGTTATCGTCTTACTTAAGTAATAGAAAACAATGTGTCGTTATCAATAAAAAGAACGAAAATAATGACATAATATCCTACCAATCGGAATATAAATATAACAAATGTGGCGTTCCACAAGGAAGCGTGCTGGGCCCAATATTATTCCTCATTTATATTAATGACATCACAAAAATAACTGACCATAAATGCATATTATTTGCCGACGACATATCCATTATAGTGACATCTAATAAAAAACATAATACCATTTTAGACCATAAGTTTGACATTAATAATACAATTAACAAATTACTTCATTGGCTTGACATTAATCATTTAAAGATAAATTTAGATAAATCAGTTTACATTCAATTTAATCAATCTAATAATCACAAAAATGACATAAAACTTAATATTGATAAAATCAAAGAAGTAACGCATACAAGATTTTTGGGTGTAATAATAGATAAAGATATAAATTGGAAAGAACACATAGATAATATTAGCACTAAAATAAATAGATTTGTATATGCACTTAAACAAGTCAAAAATGTAACTAACGTAAAAACTGCTGTAATATCTTACCGTGCATACGTTGAATCATTACTACGTTATGGGATTGTAATGTGGGGCAACAGCACCGACTTCCAAAGAGTATTCATCGCTCAAAAAAAGTGCATGAGATCAATTTGTGGACTAAAACCTGATGACTCATGTCAACCAATATTTAGGAAACTTGGTTTGTTACCGTTACCGTCACTTTATATTTACGAAATATGTATGTTTGTAATGAAAAATAAACAATTATTTAAGACTGCAAATGATGTCAATCCTCGGAACAGACGAGATCCGTATAAACTTGTGTTGAATGATCTGCCTCGCCTAACTAAGTATAATAAAAACTGCCTAGCAATGTGTGTGCGCATGTATAATAAAATACCGAGGCAATTTAAAAACTTACATTCAAAATTGTTTAAAGTTCAATTTTACAAATGGATGCTCGAACATAGTTTTTATAGCTTAAAGGAATTTGTTGACAAAAAATTTTGATGTTCTATTCACTATTGATGGCTCCTTGTCTACTTGCTTAATTTTAAGTATTTTGCATGCTTTGTTATAACCTAGCTAAACATGTTTGTGCTATATAGTATTATTTAACACCCCTTTATACCATGTTTTATGCAAATAAACATATTATTATTATTATTATTATTAATTATTATTATTAAATGTAAGTATTACTACTAAGAGCAGATGTGCTCAAAAAGCAAAAGAGGACCGGATTTCCGAAGTGGCTAAGTGGTCCTAACCTTTTTGCGACTGGCAATTAAACAACCTCGCACACTATGCGACATGCGACTGCGACAGCTCGACAAGACGCTGATCTCTCTTATGCGACTATCAACGGATGTGCGACTGTGCGCATGTACCGTGTTTCTAGACGTTGCGACAAGTACTGAGAGTGTTTTTTTTTTCTTTTTTTGGGTGGGAAATCATCAAATGACCTCTCCTGCTCTGGGCGGAGCGGAAGGGCGTGTCAGACTCTTACTGACTAAAATCCACCCGTGTTCCTTCAGTTGCTTGTGCGCCAGGGCCACGGTAACTCTTTCGAACAATCCGCGACCCCGGCAGGCATCGGCCCTATCGGACCCCGTCAATGATGCTGACATCTCTTTGAGGCGCGCGTGAAACACGACGCGCCGTCGACCCGGGCCTGGTCCTTACCGGACGGCGAGCTGCCCATTGTTCGTGTGCGACTCCCCTAGCCTGTCTTTGCGTCTTGTCGTCGAGATGTCGCAATGGCATGTCGCATAGTGTGCGAGGTGGTTCAATGTTGGAACCCTGCGAGGGACCAAAATATTTGTATGGACAGCCGTACCCTTCTTGGGAAAGCGGTTGTAGCTAATACTTGTGTGTTTCCTCAGAGATTTGTATCTGTGAGCTTTTCATGGTATGTATCTACAGCTAATCTTTAGCCGGTTCACACTTGGTGCTGATCACCGCTGCGGAGCGCGGAGGCGGTGGAGCGGATTTGGGGCGGTGCGCCGCGCGGAGAGGCGGTAAGCGCGTCTGTCCGCGCGGATGGGCTTCTAGCCGTGCGCTGCGTGAATAGGTGGCGAGCGCACCTTTCCACGCAGATGGATTCGGATCAGTCGTGCAGTCCGATCACAGACATTGAAGAGAATGGAGTGATCCGCAGTGTAATGCAGTGCGCCGTGTACCAAGCCCTGCTCGTCCGTACGGTCAGGCGGTGTACATGTGTTAGGCATCAGCGGATTACATTCAAGCCAATGCGATGTGAGATCCGCTTCACCGCCTGCCGCATCACGCTTCGTGTGAGAATCGCCTACCCTAGCGTAATTTGAGTAGATAAACGTACACTGGGTTTTTACTATAAATCAATATCGATGTAGTCAATCAATAATTTATGACGTCATCAAAATGTGACCAAACCAATAACAACATAAGTAAAGGAGTTTTGTATAAATGTAGAAAAATGGTGAAAAAACCTTACTTAGACCGAATTATTATTTGACATATATCATACAACTTTGCCCATTGTCCTTTAAAACCTTGCGTTTTTGCGTTCAGATTGATAAAAACCGCAACATTGCATGACGCCAAATACGGAATGTACCTATTCGATTTCATGCAAAGTTGCGGTACCACGAGAATAAAGGAAAATACCTATTTTTCCGGAGCACAGTATGATATTTTTCAGCATAATTTTAAAATTCAACCATTTGACCCTTCTTTCATCCCGAAACTAATCAAAACTGCTTAAAATATACAGCAGTAATTAATTTGAAATAGCTACAAATGTATAAATGACAAGGCAGGGAGGTTACGTTAATATTAGATGGGCAGTCTCAGGTTTCATTAGCCTGGTGCTGAAAGTTTAATGAGAATGACGTCACGAGTGTCTCTGAGCTATCGTTCGATGGTAGGTGAGTTTCGATTAGTTGGTTAGAGTGTGTGACAATGTTGGTTAAGTTAGATAAGTAAGGATTTAATAGGATGGACTATAGTTGCTGGTGGGGCTGCCCCGCTTCTGTAGTGCGTCGGGGATGTTTGCGGATGCGCATGTAGATTGTTTTTACACAATCATGCGCAAAAGGTGTGTTTCCATGGTGCGCAGGGTGTGGAGCAGGTCCAACAGTACCCTTTTTTTTTGGGTGGGAAATCATCAAATGACCTCTCCGGCTCTGGGCGGAGCGGAAGGGCGTGTCAGACTCTTACTGAGTAAAACCCACCCGTGTTCCTTCAGTTGCCTGTGCGCCAGGGCCACGGTAACACTTTCGAACAATCCGCGACCCCGGCAGGTCCAACAGTACCCTAAGCATGATTTCAAGTCGCCTAGACTGTGTTGTCGTGGGTCGCTGTTGTGCCATCTCACTTGGGTTGCCATAGCGGTGATCCACTGCCATTTGTTTGTTTCTACGAATTTTCAGTTCTTACTAATATAGTTGTATGTCTTATTAATCATTTTTGCTACATGCAAAAAAAATATGGCATTACAGAATTATGATAATTAGAATCAGCAATACAACTCTTTAGGTTAGAATTGGCCTCAAATGTCATGATTTCATGAAATAGCCATTCAATGGGGTAATATGTACTTAGAGCAATGTATTTATTGATGATTTTTATGATTATAATTCTGTAAATTAATATTTCATATGGTCGCGAATCATATTTTAATCAACATGCAACCGGACACTGACCTGCAAATTGCAAAAAACGTAAGTAAATTTGAATTTCGCGGGCTACCTTAGCGCATCTCCCTTAAGTTCTCACGGTGAGATTTATACAAAATAGATCGGTAGCTAACTGTAATGACAACAGCCGGTCATATAACTTAATTTGAGTCTGTTAGCGTTTAGAGTGAATTAGCCTTTCAGAAACCGGGGTAAGTACCTAGTCACGTTCGTGAACGGGCGCCGTCAGTTGAAACTGGTCATCTCTTAACTACCCCGGCTTATTTTTATTATTAATCTTATATTTTGAATTGTTTCTTAATATGTATTTTTTTTTTCATTGTTCTCACATATATAGAAGCAACAAGAATAATGTACCCAGGATTTTGTAATATCTTGATTTAAAAAGAGTGTCCTTGGAGTTTCATGCCCGTTCTTCTCCATAGGGATCTACGTTTTGGAATGGGCAACTAGCTTCAACTTTCTGACTAACTGACCGACTCTTTGGTAATTCAAAAGTGCCTGTGAATGGTTTAATTGAAATAAATGCTTTGAGTTTGAGTTTGAGTTTAAAGTTTCATAAGCTTGCAAAGTCACAATAATTCTACTTGACTAACTAAAATAACTACATCGTATATTGGTGCTGATGTTATTACAAGCACATATTTAAACGAAATTTGCTTGTATAGAATTCTGATTGTGCGTATTAATTTGTTTTGTCTTAATCAAATCGAATTTAAATTTTAAAATTGTGATTTTAAATTGAATTTAAATTTTTCACATTGTAATTTTAAATGAATTTTAATTTTTGGCATTGTATTTTCAATTTAATTTAAATTTTGACATTGTATTTTTTTTTTTTTTGTTGTTTGTCTAGTGCAACTAATTTTGTACGCCATTAATAGCAAAACGTGTAGCCACCTCATATTAATTATAAGACCTTTATACTGTACTCATGTTTTACAAAATAAATATTATTTTATCTTATCTTATCACATGTGACATATATTGTGATCTATTTTGTAAAAATATCTCCGTGAACTTATGCGAAGTGAGCTTAAAGTAAGGTGTCAATAGTGTCAATCCAACTACCGACCCCTAGCATCACTCGGTTGAAATGACAGCACACTTCACCACAATTCAGTTTTCACGGTGAGATATTTCAAAATAAACCAGCTGGATTGCCTCTGGTAGGTATTACGAATGAGGGTGTTAGGATCACAACTACAAAATATCCACTTTTGGCAATTTTGTTTTCCCGATTTCTGCACAAAATGATAAAACCTACCATTAGCAGTAACTGTTTAGTTCAAAACAGCCTATTGTTTGACACTTCCCGTGACCCAAGGGCTGGCTTTTACCTTGGTCAGAGGCTAAGCATTGCCATACAACGTGGCAATGCCGCCAGTTTCTTGGGTACATTACCAGTCGACAGCGATGCGGAGGAATTTTTGACGCCATTTTTTATTTTGTTAATTTTAGTTAGTTTAGTTTAATTAATTAGATGTAAGTTGTGATTTATGTACATATAGTTTCAATTCTGAATAAACAGCCTGTTCTCCTTAGTAAAATAATGTGTAATATTAAAGTTTATTTCAAAACAACAACATATCCAGGTAAAAAAAAACTGTTTTAATGACCTATTTATTACGTACGTAAACGGCATTCTATATAAAAAAAAAATACATATGTATTCACTATTTATTAAGTTTTTTTTGATTTCTGCCTTATTGACAAAAGTGGATATTATGTAGTGGTTTTGATCCTAACCTCCTCAAACGTCCAATAGTCTCTAAAAACAAAACAGTATCTAAAATTTTTTAAATTCGCGACCTCTTTCCTCGTTCCACCTTCTCAAGCTGTCATCATCTAGCTAGTTGTAAGAGAACTGGCACGGAGAGCAGCACTCGCTCGACAAAGCTCGTGAGGTGCGGTCATTAGATGGTTAGTGTGGGGCCAGGAGAGCAACGAGTAAAGAGAGACCGGTCGATCATGACTGGGACTTTGTTCAAATTGGACTTTTGGTTATTTTTTTTAATGAAAAGCATAGCATAACGTGAATTTTCAGGAGAAGAAAACTGAGAAAGTGTCTAGTATACCTCCCCAAATTTTGATGCTCATGATGTAAGTGAGGGGTGAGTCTATTCCCACTAACAGGACTTAAATTCGCTTGTTGTTTGGAATTTATTGGCAGAAAAACCCACCTTTGTACACATGGCTCCGTATCAAGCTATACAATTTCAGTATAAGCTGACCTCTCATTGTAAGGAAATCCTATACAATGCGAGATCAGTTTATACTAGAAATGGCTTGATACGTAGCCGTGTGTACGTATTTTTCTGTTCTTTCTTCTTGTCTATTTATATAGAAAGAAAAGAAAAGAAAGAAAATACATTTATTTGTGGTAAACATGACGCAAAGAAAAAACACACAAACACAAAAAATAACGAGTTGGGGAAAAATATGCGTATATGTGTATGTACGTAAACTGTTACATAAATGAATAACACCCCCCTTCACCCCAGTCGTTTCTGAGTCGAACCCGGGGCCAAAATCACAGCACGCGTTCTAACTTGCAACAGCTAGACTAAGAAGACAGTCAAACGGGGTAGTCTAAGTTTATTACATTTTTTTTTAACATAAAGTATATTATTATAAATTAAGTAGCTTTTCCCGCGGCTTCGCCTGCCTGGAGGTCAAAAAAAATCCTGTAAATCCATCTCCATTAAAAATACACATATTATACTTACCTATATGCCAACTTTCACGGTGTTCGGTCAAACGGTGCTGGAGTTCACTCTAGACTCAAAAAATGTATAACTTATATTTGAAAAAAAATTACACTATTAAAGTTTCTAACAATATAATTCAATCATGATTCGAAATACACGTAGCGCCATCTAGCGTCCGAAAGCAATTGTGACCGTCGAAAGTTATTGTTCTTTCCCTCGGGAACAGTACTTTTTTTGGATGAAAGGTACCCCATGTGCTTTTCTGCACCCTTGTCAACGTATATGCAAAATTTCATGATGATCGGTACAGTGGTTTAGGCGTGAAAAGGTAACAAACAAACTTACTTTCGCATTTATAATATTACTTAGAATTCCCCATGCATTAGGAATTACTTTTCTCGAATTGTTTAAAAAATTACTAGTTAGTTATCAGAAACGCTGTTCCAATGGCCCCGAACTTTATCGCTCAGTGAACTACTGTGGAAAAACTAAAACCGTGTTAAGATTACCCTTAAAACTTAAAGTATTCGAACAAGATGACTCTAAATATTACTCTATAAAATTCAACTTTATCTTTAAAACGTTGGAAATAAAATATTAGGGGAATGGGTAAATCATTTCCATACGTTACCCAGGTGTTAATTTGACATATCGAGTTTTGCAAAGAAACTATCACACAAGGATACGTGACAGAGACGCTCACTGAAAATCAGCGCAGTGCTGTGAGTCCTCCAAACAGAGCCATCTACAACCTCCGCAAACGCGAATCTCTAAGGGAACTGTTTAAAAAAATTAACATCATGACGGTACCTTGTCAATATATATATGAAAACATTATGTATGTTCGAAAAAATCTACATCTTTTTAGTAAGATAAGTGACAGGCATAATTTTAACACTAGAAATAGGAACAAATTAGATCAACCACGTTTCAGGTTATCTAAAGTAGGTACTTCTTTTATGGGGTACTGTGTAAAATGTTATAATAAAATACCACTCGATATTCTTCAACTAAATGAGAAGAAATTTAAAACATGCATTAAACGCACACTATGTAGACAAGCATATTATAAGTTCAATGACTATATAGTAGATAAAAATGCTTGGCTTAATGCTGGTCCTGCTCCACAGCCGGGCGCACTAGTTAAAATTTGAATGTTTGGAAGAGATACTCCTTTCTTATTCCCCTTTTTATTTTTCTGACATTGCGAACTTAATGTTTGTTTATTTTTTATAAAATATGTTTTATTATTGAATAATTCAATAGATATTTTAATGATTATTTTCTTTTATGTAGTAAAATTTTATTCATTGCTCAAATACATAGCAAACTATAGTTTTGTATAATTTAGAAGCATATTGCAATTTTTGTAAATGTGAGTACAATGGATTCGTTTATTATATAATTATGTTGACTTGACAGCATGGCAGTAGAGACTATGTCATGCTCACTTAAATGTCTCACTGTTGGTGGCGCGTGTGTTGGATCATTCGGTTCCCTACAAAATGGTTGAGCTGGATGGTGCTGATCCACGCGTCATGTTCGTGAACGGGCGCCGTCAGTTGAGACTGGTCATCTCTTAACTGCCACGGCTTATTTTTATTATTAATCTTATATTTTGAATTGTTTTTTTATATATTTTTTTTTCATTGTTCTCGCATATAGAAGCAACACGAATAATGTACCCAGGATTTTGTAATAACTTGATTTAAAAAGAGTGTCCTTGGAGTTTCTTGCCCGTTCTTCTCCATAGAGATCTACGTTTTGGAATGGGCAACTAGCTTCAACTTTCTGACTAACTGACCGACTCTTTGACAATTCAAAAGTGCCTGTAAATGGTTTAATTGAAATAAATGCTTTGAGTTTGAGTTTGAGTTTGAAACCACAGCATCATGCTGAGTGGAAGCCTTCTTGTCACAGTCACGAAGTGCAGCTGCCGACTATTTATTTTCTAAGCTCGTAAATCTATGTTTAACATTTTTTATTAGGCATTCGAATTTACTTATCTTTTTGCAGGCGTTTGTTTCTGTTACAAATAAACCAAATTTTCTTTCGTCTTTTCCTTCTTTCTTTCTTTCCTTGCCTGGCATTATATTGAAACTGCGTACTACACTAGGTCATCTCAAGGGCAAAGTGTAACCTAACTGAACAAAGGAGAGAGCTGTGCTGTTGGGGAGTCTGTTGCCCCACTTCTTTCCAGCTAAAGCACTAGGAAGTGGTGAAGGGCGAACGTTATGGGGACAGTCTTATGTAATTTTGACGTTCAAAAAAACTTTTTTACAAAAAAAACAACCGACTTCCAAAAAAAAAAAAACTAAAAGTGAAAAATTTATTTAATTTCGGAAGTCGGTGTCTTTGGTTTTTGTATTTTCGTTTTTTGCCACCGACTTCCAAAATTAAAGTTAAATTTTATTTTTATTTTTGTAAAAAACTTTTAATTTTTCACTTTTTAGTTGTGGTACCTACCCCACACAAATTCGTATACTACTACTTGATATGACTGTAAATAACAGTGACAGGAAATTATTAAAACATCATCAAAATAAACTAAGCGGAAAAAATACGCAGTATTAAGGATTTATAACTCAAAAACTACTAGTCAAAACTTGATAATTTTTTTATGGGAACACGTGAGAAGCACCAGCTTTCAAATACAAAAAGAATCATCCAAATCGGTTCATCAAGAAACACTCGGGGACTGCCGCGGTAAAGCTATTGCATAGCATTTTTTATCAACTTATGCAATTATAATTCTTTATGTATTTTTTATTTATGCAGTATTTTTTTTTCTTTGATATTAATTCAAGTACAGTCGTACCATATACATACACGTTAAGCGAACGCTCGGCCGAACTACATGGTAGGCCGAGTGGGGGGTGTTAGGTTTTATTTTCGTTACGGAATTTCTTGATTCGGTCGCCGCGCTCAAAGCCCGCGATAAAAGCTATGCAATAGCTTAAAAAGTTCTGAGCTACAAAAAAAAAATACAGTCAAATTGAGAACCTCCTACTTTTTTTGAAGTTGGTTAAAAAAGTACTGATTCTCAGTCTAGTTTGAATAAATTAATTTTGATTTTGAGTGTTACCACCGCACGACGTGCGGTCGCCTGTACCATGTTTAAGGACGGGTTCTGTATCTTAATATGACAACTTTCTTAATGTATTATTCAGAAATGGGCCATAAGTAATGTATTTGTTTATGGTAGACATAAAGGAATGTACACGTTTATAATAATGTGCTTTTACTCATAATGGAATTGTTGATGGTATTAGTCATAAAAAGTTTTCCTTCCATTGGTTTAATGATTATTTTATTAAAGTCTGTTTGTAGGACCTACTATTGAACAATTATAGTGAGTCGTCAGATTTAGGACTACTTAATAGCAATTTTATAGCTTTCTTATGAGAGATTTTTTTTAAATATTTCTTTGACTCATGTTTACAGAAAATAAACGTATTTTCTTTCTTCGTGAAGGCTTCAAAATAAACGGTTATTACCAAGAGTGGTAAAAACGGAGGTGCCCCTTTTTTGGTACGAAACCTAAACGCCTTAGTAATATCTAAAGCTGGCAAAAAACTGATGTATTTTTGACAGTACATTTTTATTTTAATTACCTTTAGGTTTTAATTATTGTTCCCATACAGCCAACATCCGCGCAAAACTAGAAACGATAACGACTGCATACCTCAACCTTGCCACAGGTGCATCGAAAGAAAAATAAGAAAAGAAAGAAAAAATGCGTTTATTGGCATCACAACAAAAAAAAATAACACCATACAAATTAAAAAAAAACAGAAATAGAATGTTTTTGCCCAAAGGGCCCATTCGTCAGTGCAGAGAGTTGAGGGCTCTGTCTATGTTGTTTTCTATTCTTGACAAACCTACTTCTCCTTCTTACCTCACTTCACATGTTCAATACTTATGCTCCGCGCATAGTAAAAATCTTCGTTCCACCATCAATCATCTTCTACGATGTCCATCCCACCGCTCTGGTTTCATTCAGTCTTCTTTCTTTGTCCAGGCGGTCTTTCTTTGGAATGCGCTCCCTCTGGACATCAGGACGGCAACCAGTCGGTTATCTTTTAAAGTGAACGCACGTGAACATATTCGTAAGAAGTTGGCAGAATCATCCCAGCGTCATTTGCTGGATTCATTTTCTCCTCTTCCTATCGTTATTTCTCTTGACTAAGTTTATTTTCGTTGTATGTATGTATGTATTTATTAGCTTTTATTCTTTTTCGAGTTATCTATCCCTTATGTTGCACCTGCCATGTTTAGTCTCTGCATCACCCTAAGGTTGACTGGTCGAAAATACCTCGGGCATTAAGTCCGCCTTTGTACAGTATTTTTTTTTTACTTGTGCATGATGTTTTAATAAATAAATAAATAATAAAAGGGCCTCAGCACAGTATCATGTCAGATGACATCACAAGGTATACACTCGTGGACTGCAGTTGAAAATCATTCAGCTACAGTCCACGAGCGCAATACGCTCGAATAATAAACACATAGGGAAATGTATTTGTCCGTTTTCGAATACCTCCGGGTGCATTTGTGATGGGCCCACCAATCACACCATTAGCTACCTCTCCAACGATATCCTATCAAAACTGTCGAACATAATTATTTTATTCCCAATCATGACTCACGTAATAATACCACAGATAAAGCATAAAATGCAGTACAAAGATAACGGTGAGTGTTTGTATGTTTAGTAATGTGTTACTTTATCTGTATGCCTACCTCGGGGCGAGGATTTTGAGGCTTATTTATCTGAATAGAGCATTCTTTGAATCGTGACTCAATGGATGTGTGACTTTTATTAACATCAATCATTTCATAATCGATGCTTCCCGAACTTTGGTGTTGGATTCGGTAAGCGCGACTGGGGTCAATTGGGCTACAAATGTTCTCGTCATATTATCTTTGTCAATACTAATATTGAGCGATGAAATTTGTGAGTTTGTATGTAGGGGGTAATCTTCGGAACTACTGATCAGATTCCGAGCATTCTTTCAATAATCGGATGCTACAGTATTGCCGAGTGTCATCTATTTAGATAAAACACAAAAAAAGTTACCTATGTCGGTTATAGACTTTAAAACCATCCAACCGATGTGCCCCAAACCGAATTCATTAGAAAGGCGATAATGCGAAAATGGTTTAAGATCGACCTCCACGCGGGCGAAGCCGCGAGCGAAACCTAGTAGGATATATTTTATGTTTGAACAATAAATTTTACGAAGACGAATTCGCGGTCAGAAGTTGATTCTTAATAAAGAAAGAAAGAAAGAAAAATATTTTATTTGGGACACGCGCAGGAAATGCAAAGAGTAAAAAAAAGGAGCATTTAAAACAAACAAAATAAAAAATTATAATAAAAAAAAACAAGCAAAAAACCTGTGCGAGGCCAAAAAGGCTCCTATCTCAGCATAATGCTGCGATATTTAAAAAAATAAGTACCGCAGCGCTGGTATTCTGATAGGGCCCACATAAAATGTTTACTTGACTTGTCTGTCACACTGCAGAGACAATATAGGTAAGATAATCATAGTGTAGCCTTGCCTGATTCTTGTTCGCATCCGTTACTATCTCGCACCAGCAGATCACCCTCAACGTTAGGGTGCCCTAAAGCATTCATGTTCTGCTGCGTCTTAGCCAATTCCATATCAATTAGCTTAATCGATCTATTTTCATTAATTTACTGCAATCCAACTTTCGAAGTTCATTGCGCCACGTACCTAAAATACGTTCTACATTATATTCTGTAAATACATTCATCGAACTTACGTATTTATTCTAAAAAACGCAAGGCGTAATCCTTTCGGAAGCCTTGAGATGCACACCGCACATTGTAAATTAGTTTTTTGATTTGAAGTATGTCGTGGTCTCACTATATTTCTTTTAAACCGGCTTCAAAAAAAGGAGGAGGTTCTTAATTCGACTTTTTATTTTTTATGTGTGTTAGCTCAGAACTTTTTTCTGGGTGAACCGATTTGGATGATTTTTATTTTATTTAAAAGATGGTGCTTCACATGTATTTCCATTTAAATTTGATCAAGTTCTGACCAGTGGTTTTTGAGTTATCCTTAATACTGCGTATTTTTGCCACTTAGTTTATATTGATGATGTTTTAATAATTTCCTGTCACTGTTATTTACATATCAAGTAGTGGTATACGAATTTGTGTGGGGTAGGTACCACAACTAACAAGTGAAAATAAAAATAAATATACTTATAAAAGCTTTTTACAAAAAAACAAACAACCGACTTCCAAAAAAAAAAACACTAAAAAGCGTGAAAAATAACTTTAATTTCGGAAGTCGGTGGCTTTGATTTTGTATTTTCGTTTTTGGCCACCAACTTGCGAAATTAAAGTTACTTTTCACGTTTTTTAGTGTTTTATTTTGGAAGTCGGGTGTTTTTTTTAGTAAAAAAGTTTTTTTTGTATATTGGCACCTTGTTTTTATATTTATATTTATGTAATTTGCTATCATTTAATTGTGTTTTGGTGTGCACTGTATAAATGATTTATCTATCTAAATCCAACCTCCCACAAAACCCTGCCAGTCCTTTCCAACAAATTCTTTCGTCCCTTGAATCGTCTTAACCATATCATCCTCACTACAGCGCCGTGTCACAATCCTCGTTCAAACAAGCACAGTGTTGGTTCTAGCTGTTTGTTCAACGCATTGTCTCACCTGCCTGCGAGAAAGAAGTGATACGTTTCCTGTCTACAGTGGGTTTGGGTGATTTGTACTTTTACTTTGTCAAGAGTTTTTTGTTAATGTATGGACCTAAGCTCGAAAACTGACTGATGGTCTTACGCCAATCTTAATTTCGGTGTGAAAATAGCCGCAGCGAGTGACGATGTTAATATGTACAGTCTGTAGCAGATATCATCTGTTAATCTTGGACCATATTAAACTTTTAATAATAAAAGTGTTAATAATAAATCTTCTCCATAGAGTTCTACGTTTTGGAATTGGTAACTAGCTTCAACTCTCTAACTGACAGACTCTTTGACAATTCAAATGTACTTGTAAATGGTTTAATTGAAATAAATGTTTTGAGTTTGAGTTTGAATAATCATAATAATTTTATTTTATTCGCAGTGTTGGTATTGGCACAGTATATTAGAAGTATTGTTAAATCTCGAAATACCTGTGCTGCCGTCACTTACTAACCGACTTCAAAAAAAGGAAGAGGTTCTCAATTCGGTTGCATTTTAATATATTTTGCTTAATTGAATGATTGCTAGAAGATATTTCATGGCAGTTTGACTGATATCAAAAGTTTATAACAAGATCAATTCCCCAAACAAACGGAAACGTACCCGATTCAATCAATAATACATTTTCTTACATATTACACATGATAAAGTGTTCTATAAATACAGTATTTTTCTCATAATATAAATAAACTGTATATTATCAATAAATATAATACTCAAATACCATCGATTTCCGATAACCCTTCTTTATTATATACCCTATGTGACCTTCCATAAATATAGCTAGACTGCGGCCCGTCCTCTCTTCGGGTAAATACCTACTTTATTTTCTTTTATTATGCTTATTTATTTTGATTAAAAAATATTCTGGAAAGGGTCTTTGATGTGAGGTCCTGTTATGCGTGTAAACATGAATGTATTCATTACAGTCCTTCAAAGATTTTAGGACTCTTTCTTGATAGGCAAAAATGCCTTCATGCGTTATAGTTCTGGTTACAAATCTTGTTTGACCTATTCGTACTAATAATATAAAGAGGTAAAGGAGATGTTCCGCTGGGCCAGGTCGTTGTACACAATACTGAAAAATATGGAAACTCATTTAAAACAGTTCTCAACGGTCCAATTACTTTAAAATGGCTTTGTTTGCTGGTAAACTACAAGAAATTACACTTGAAATTGCAACACACAACAAAATCCCGTCATGGCGGTAAGTTGTAATTTTGATTGATTAATGACGTTTGACATGTTTATTGACACTGTTGTGACAGCTGACAGTTCTCTTTCTGTGATCAATGGTTGATCTATGGTTTACTGACATTTTTTTTAAACACAGACTAACTAAATCGGTGAGACGCTATGTTGAAAGTCGATAAAAATAATAATTGATAATTATCAATTAACTACCACAACAGTACCTATACATTTAAATGAATTGTATTTATTTTTCCCGAATTATACGGATTTTTTTCTTTATTTTGAGGTAGTGTACATAGACCTGGCCCATTTGAAACATCCCCTTTGTGAGTTTGTAAGCAGGGAGTAATCTTCGGAACTTTTGATCCGATTCCGAAAATCCTTTCACTGATTGGAAGCTACAGTATTGACGAGTGTCATAGGCAGAAATCGGATATTCGGATACATATTTACCTAAACTTAATTTTTAGGTATGATAGTATCTACGAAAGAGGCTTCTTAAAATATAATATTTTGTAAAACAAAAAACAGGGATTTCAGGAACATCGGGAATTAACAACTTGTCGGGTGTAATAGTACGGAAGCGAATTAAAAAAAATATTGTTAAAAACAAAACACCAGGGTCCTTGGATTGCATAACTATTCAGATGCATATTTATTTAAAATGAATGTTTAGCCTTCGATGCAAAAATGCGTGTGTAGGGTGTAAGAGGAGAGATGGTATGTCTAACTTAAATGTAAGATGTTTTCGATACAAAAGCGCATTCCATATATCAGCCAACATCTCAACTTTAGGTGAATATGTAACAGAATATCCGATCTCTAGTCATAGGTTATATTTTATGTTAAAAGAAGAAATTTCACGTGGGCAGAAGCTAGTTATGTACTATGACTTTTGTTTGAACATGTATTAGTTATCAGAAAGTCATATCTTGGAGTACACGAACCTACATGAATCAAGTAGGTAAGTATTAGGTACCGTCAAACGGGGTGAATAGGGACGCAGGGGTGAATCGGAACGATACTTTAAAAGGGATTTTAAGTTCGAAATAATATAGTTTCTTGCCAAAAAGGACTCTAATGTGTTTACTGTTTTTTTTTTTTTGTGTATTTGCCCTTGTTGCCATCAAACTATATTAGAAAGAAAAGAAAAATATTTTATTTGAGATACGCACAGGAAATCCAAACAAAAAAATAAATAAATTATAAAAATATATATATATGTATATATAAAAAGGAGCATTTGAAACTAACAATAAAACATACAACATAACAATAAAATTAATAGTAAAAATAAAAGACCTGTGTGAGGCCAAAAAAGCCGAAGGCAAAAAACCCTGCGTCCCTAATCCCCCCGTTTGACGGTACCTAAACAAGTAAGTTTAAAACTTCGAAAGAATAAGATGAAAGATGTTTCTGTTCCTCTCACGTCACAATTAAAACGTATCAAGATCAAATAATTATTTATGTAGATCTGTAAAAACTATTCAATGGAAGAATAGAATAAAGAAAACAGTCAAACCATTCAATGACAAGTAATCATACATAACATAAAAACCCCTATTCCCCGAAGGCTTTGGCAGAACTGTTCCTTTAGCACACCCACATTTCGCCAGTTATGTTTAAGTCCCATGTAATAGGGGGGCGAATCTATTAACATCAACCAGGCACAAATCCAGACTCCCGGCTGCTACTGTGAAATCCCAGATAAGAAAATCCAATAACACTTTGCCAGGCTCGGGAATCGAACCCAGGTCCTCATGCTCAGCGGTAGCGCTTGCCACCACTAAATCAACGATGCAATCAATCATACACTTACGTTCAAAAAACTGCGCAAGCGCAATACCATTACAAAACTGCGCAATATCATTACAAAACTTAAGATACATCTAACAAAAGCATAGTTAACTTGAAAACTAATTAGAATTACACATCATTGCGACAGTGATATACATATTTTCACCCGTCACACAAAAGGGTCCCATAAATTAGACAACCCACTTATTGTCCATGCACAATAGATGGTAACAATCCGTAATGGCGTCGATTATGGCTAACTCGGAATTTCATTATCCTTCCCCTTAATTCTTGTTTTATAGAACGGGAGTCAGGGTCGTCTAAATAAAAATATATTGCTTGTAACTTGCAACATTTTTTGAATAATTGGTGGTGGTCGAAATGAGGTCGGACTTGCTTTGGTTTCTAACTCTTTATCAACCTTAAATCAGTAGATTACATTTATAAAATCCTGTTGACCTGTTGTGCCTGTTAAGTGTTGTTGTAAGTTAAAATGGTCTGAAAAACCCGTATCTGGGCGGAAAATTCGCGTCTTCTATGTTGCTGTGAAAAAAACGGCAGCGTTGGTAAGAACAGCAACATTACGCGCGCCAATTTTTGACGCGTTTTTCCTCTTAGATTAACTGCTAGCATGCCTTTTTGCTTAAAAAACTCGAAATTACAATAGCTTTCATCTTTTCAATACAACAAAACCTAATGCTTCCTTTTTTCGAAAAATTCTGTCAACGTAATGAACGTCTTGAGCAAGGTGTAATTAATAAAATAGACAAGTGACAAGTGACAGGTGACAATCTGACAATTTTGTAAGTTTCTTTCATAGTTTTCTGTCGCGGAAATGTCGAATTAAGTCGAATTAAGTCGGATTGTCAGTTACATAAAATATGGGTTTAAAAATTCTAGGCAGACTATTTAGCAGGTAGACCTTTGATTACACTCACCCTTTTTATAGGCAAAGATCCTACTTCGTCTTATCCAAAAGTTAAATATCTTGGGGAGCGTCTTCAAGAGTAATAAATGTCTAGGCTCAGACAAGTACCTCCTATTAGGTAACCCTTAATTGACTTCTGTGGTGCTTAATAGTCTGTAATTTAGAATAGTGGTGACTTTAACAAGGAACATCGTTATGTAGTAACAAATTATCCTGAATTACTGAACTGAGCTATGTTTTATTGCACCATTTAATTGTAATACCTATCTCAGTACCCCTTTTTGACCTAGTATAAGGACATCCTAGAGATTTTAGTTATAGTTGTTGCGTTTTACCATGTCAATAGCGGTCAGTGACCCACCCACATTTTCTAGCATTTTTTAAGTCCGTTAACGTCCTCAATCAATATCTATCGTGATCTTCAACATGTTCCAATAACGGAAAACCATACATAGTTTCTTGTGTGGGTTCCTAAGGAGAGCTATTACGAAAAGGGCAATGACCGCGAATGCCATGCTAAAACGCGTCAACTATAGCACCCTACTCGGTGACATTTCTTCCGATTTTTTTTTCATTTACGGTTTTCTTCTGGAACAGACCCTTTTAGATATCGACACTCGTGGAGTCTAATTTAACTGATTTATTTAAACACCAGCTTTGTATAACACCACACATTTAATAAGTACACTAACCACTAGAAATTCATCTCCCGGCATACAATCAAGGCTAAACCAAGATGATTTACGCGCGGAAATTAAACTATTGTTGTAACCACCGCGCTGTTAACATATCGACATCGGCTCTATGATTAGAGCCAAGGTACAGTCGCCAGCACATCATGTTACCACCTACTGTCCGATTTTCTCATTAGATTTTGAACTTAACCATCAACATTTTAAGGTTTAAAATTGTTTAGAGAAATTTGACAGTTTCGTGTAGTTCTTGACCTGCTTGCGACTGTACAATACTAGTGGTTTGGTAATATTTCGGTGAAAGGGAACGGAAATTAAAACAATTTTTCATTGTGTTTGTATAAGTGAGAGTGTTTACTGTAATGATTATGTTTTAGGAGATTAGTTTGTGTATATCCTTACATAATATACAATTTGGAGACGACCATCCTAATCCTTGCTAATACTAGTGACTCTGTGAGCTGTAGACCTCGCGAGTCTGTCTTCGCATAGCTTAAAACTGAATAAATGTTCACCTTAAAACAGAAAGCGCGAAATTGCTGAAATTAGTTTTTTTTTACGTTTTCAAACCCCATATCTACGCCATTTTGAAAAATTGCGAAAAACTAAATCGACCAAAAAAATCCATATAGCTAATTATCGAATCTACTCACAAAATTTCACTAGAATCGGTTGAGAAATGCGACCTGTAGAGGAGAACAGCTATCCGGACATCCGGACATACGAAAGCATTTTTGTCCAAGCTGAAACGGAGACACTTCGCGCTCGCTCGGTCAATTATAAATGTGAAAGTTTGTTTTTTACGCTTTCACGCTAAAACAGCTGTACGGATTTGGATGAAATTTGCCACACAGATAGACCATGACCTAGGTAAGGACAAAGAATTCTTTTCATCCTGGATTGCAGACGAATTCGCAGGCAGCAGCTAAGTACGACTATTAATGAAAATACTGGCAATACTAATGCAAAAGAGTGTTTTAAAACTATCAAATAAATACTAACAATAAGTTAAAAAACAGACGTTTTCAAACAAACTAAATACTAGTGAAGGGTCGACTATGGGTTTTGCCAATGTTTGACTATGTTTATTCCTCAAAAGATCTATCAAACGTTTCCGTGGAATAATTCCCGACCGCCACGCGGGCGAAACCGCGGGCAAAAGCTAGTGTATAATCAAACGAAGCGGGCGTCGCGCTTTGTCTGTTACTTATCTACAAAGTTGTTTTGTCAATTTCAATGAACTTTGAATGAAACAATCAACTTTGATATTTACATCAACACACTACTCTCTCTTATGTAGAACCGCCCCTCACCTTTTCCCCCCGCCGGAGGTGCGTAGTTTTTTTATATTAAATGTTAAAGTTTAATAAAATGGTTATGATTTCTGAGAAAAATCACCTTAATAACCCTCTATTAAGGTGATTTTTTCAAAAGAAAGCAAAGCGAAAGAAATAGGACCCCGCTCAGCGGGGTGAGCGGGGCTCCTATTTCTGAATGGTTTGAAAAAAATAACCATGAAGGGGATGGCGGCGTCTCTGTTAGCTCGCTTCGCTCGCTCACTAGACCCCGCCATCCTCTTCAAACCTAACCTGTCCGAGTCGGGATGCGGCAAGTCCCACCACGCAAGTATTCCACTATCGCACGTAAAGCAACGGAATGATGCGAAGACAAGTATATCGTCACTGTCAATGAAAAGAAAATAGCGGTCTAGCGATTCATTTTACGCATTTTGACAGACACAACTTAAAAAACGTAAAAGAATTGTAAAAATAAAAAGTCATTTTTTGCGTAAAAGTTCCTTTTCAAGCATTAGTTAGTGATTAAACGATATTTTAGAAAATAATTTAAAATATTTCGACGCAGCTCAGGCAGCTAAAATTGCATGGGGGCGCTTGAAATAAACCCCTTTAACCCCCTCACAATGACAGACACCACAAATTCAGGCGACTCGATATAAGATCCGACCCTTGTCTTCTGACAGTTTTTTTTAAAGACAAACTGTAAATAGTTTTACATACATACATAAACTCACGCCTTCTTCCCATGGGGGTAAGCAGAAACTACAGAACGCCACCTGCTACGGTACTAAAATAGTTCTAAATTATTGTAAATATCTGTCGTTGGAAAAATCGGCCTTTGATCTACTTAAGCAATGTATGGTCCAGTCTTGACAGAGGTACTGTATGTTGTGATCACATCATAATGGTGTTTAGAGTCATACTTCTAACCTTACTGGGTATGTTGTTACCAAGTCTACACATGAATTTAATTGTTGATATTGAACCAATCAAATATATTGCTTATAATTAGTTGAAAGGGTGTTTCTTGGGCTCTATTGAATGTGTACACAAACTGACATCTACTCTGGCTTTGCTGGGTATGTTTGTGGGTCTCCCTGGATTAGTTTTGTCTCGACCGAAGCCCTTCATTATGTTCTCTTCATGTTCCCAGACCGCATGATACCAAAGTTTGGCCCCTAGGGTTCTAGTCTTATCATCATAGAGATGATTGATGTGAAAATTTGGTTCTATTGGCGTATGGTTATTTTGGAAACCAGGGCATTTAAATAGCATTTGACTTCTTCAAAACTTATCACATTCCTTTAATGATATTTTTAAGTTAACCTTAGAATTTACTTATAGCAAGTAAAGTAAGTGAAACATACTCAAAGTAATGTTCATATTCGTATAAGCAAATGTGAGCAAGAATATGAACACTATCATTATGAGAATAAAGTTCATATTCGTATGAGATGCGTACTTAGTAAAATCAAGTCAGAGTCTATGAATGTTGCTCTAAGTTGCGGTGAAGGAAAAAATCTGATATTGCCTTCGCGTACTGTGCAAACGCAGTGATTAATTTTCCTTCCTTGTCTTTGCTAATTAATTTTGCTGCAAAGCTAATTCCAGTCATCTCTAACGCAATGTCATATCATATTACTGTCCTATCATAACCATTCCAGTTTATAATAAAAAAGTTAAACATTATTCCTATCTAGTTTTGCTCTTTAGCAACCATATTTTTCCGTTCAGTAAAAAATATGGACTCTTTAAAGTTCGTTCATTTATTTTTTCGTGTTGAAGTGCAAAATGAAATGCGGAATGCACCGAATACTGATGACCAACGAGTTTTTGATTACCGCTCGTCAGTGTAATACTGAAAATATGGAACTAGGTACTAATTAAAGGTACTGTAATTTATTCAGAATTAGAAATGAAAATGTACATAAATAACAACTTATACAAAATATTATTTTTAATGTATTCAAATTCCATTTTTTTTATTTGTAGAACATAGGTAAAACAAAGTACATATGTCAATATTAATAAAATGAGCGCTATTGTGACGTTGCAAAATCAATAAATAACGCAACAAGTAGCGACATCTTGTGTCAGGCATTGGCATGGCTGTTAGCGTGTTCTCTGTAACACTAGAGAAATTATGTCATGTAAATTATATACAAGAGTATTAGTTAATTTAAATAATTAAACATACAGACATAAATTCCTACATTTAATTTAAAACAATGCCTAAGAAATGGAAAATAACCAATAGACGAGAATTCTATTTAGTCTATGGTAGTGGAAGCTTCTCGAAGGTTTGTGACATTGATCCGGCATGGGGAAGACCCGCAACGTGTGTGACACGATACGAATAGGATTTGGAAGAGGGACTTAGTTCTGGAGGAACAGACTGTACCCAAATAACCCGATGGGTTTCCAATAAGTCCCATTCGAAGCTAATCCGGTCTGGCTGTTTATGCTAGCCTTTTTTCTCTTGTATCTCTGATACATAATTGAGACGTGATGCTTTGGAGTAGCCCCGTGGTCTGATGATTGGAATGGATCCGGGTGCAGGCAACCTTTGAAGTGTGGTCATCCGTTTGACAGGAAGGCTTTACTTAACCGATATCGGTGATGAGGGAAGTTCGCCGCTCCAGGTAACGAAGCGTCATTATTATACCCGTAGGCCACGTAACGTGCGAACACAGGGGTATCCTGTGTTTGATGCCAAGGGTCGTAGTCCTGTTAAGTGAAGGGATTAGTACTGAGAGATCACTGAGAATAATCGGTAAGGTAGCGATTTAGTCTATGAGAGAGTTAGGCCTATTGTATGGACTGGGTGATGAGACCAGTTGCCATAAAGTGTTGTGTCGCGGATTGCTTAGCATAATCTTATGTTCCCGTTGGTAGCACAACCTTGATAGGTAGGTACTTGTATGATTGAGCTAGTATCTATTAAGTGGTTCATCTCACGGACTCGCTATAGCGACTCTGAGTATATTGTAATAGTCTCATTGCAGGTCAACACACCAATACAACTAGACCCGAGACTGGTTGTACTGGTGTGGAAGCCCAGGTGTATGGGGGAAGGTATGTGGCCAGCCACATTCAATATTGTGAACCTTCAATTGTAAGTTATTGTAATAAACATTGCATTGTGTAAGAAGGTACTTGTTTAATTGAATCTTTCCCTAGCAGCTTATTATGCCCTACAAATTTACTTTAGCACGGTGGTGAGTAGTACAACACCGAAGGAGACAATCAACATCCAGTCTCCTAACCAATTCTGTACAACTCCGAGGGCCGGGTTACACTATGTCTTGCCGTCAACGGGATACAAATATTCTAATTATAATTTCTTACGACTAATTGGTAAAAAATAATAAAACAAAACAAAACAAACAAACATAATAATACAAAACAAAACAAAACAAACAAACAAAATATTTAAACTCAATTAAGTAAAACAATTAAAAAGCAAAAATATGAAATAAAAGCTGTTCAATTCATTAATAACAATAATAAATAATATGAAATAACAATAACTTTGATCAGATAACAAAACATTACAATTAAATTAAATTATTTACCAAAACCGAAAAATAAAACATTTCATAAAAATTAATAAAATGTCATTACATCACAATTTGTCTTCTAGCTACTCATTGACTGTGTAGTAAGCTTTTTCGCCTAGTAAATTAAGAAGAGCCTTTTTGAAATAGTGTATGCTGTCAAGATCTTTTATACAAATGGGTAACTTATTATATAACTTGGTTATGTAATAGGTATCCTAACTTAACTATGTATTACAAACTAAAATATGGCGTCGAAAAGAGGTTAATTTGCCATGTTTAGCCTGTGCCTTAAGTACTGTTATCTAAAATACAGGTTAGGTGTAGGTACATCGGACGGACAAATAGGGCGTTTGAGGTCATGCAAAGTCAAAGTCAAAGTCGAATTACTTATTCAATTTACGTTTAACACATTGGTGTTCAAAAGCGAAGTTTCTGTTAACTAAGGCCCACTTGCACTGCCAATCACTAAACACGTTTAGCTAAACGAGTTTTAAACATCATTCTGTCTCTGTCATCTTCAAAAATTTTACAGAAACATAATTATGTTTTAAAGTAGTTTAGCGCTAAACGTGTTTAGTGATTGGCGGTGCAAGTAGGGCCTTAGTCATCAATTGCCTCACAGTTCTCAACTACAATGTTGGAGTCGGCTTCCAGTAGAATAGCATACTTACAGCTGCTTCTTTCAACTTAATACCAGCAAGAAACTCTATGGTTTATTTTTCGGTTTTCCGTTCCAAAATCAATTAAACAAAACACCGGCAAATCACATGGAATCATCAATTGTCTGCCTGTGACAGAACATTTCGGGATAATGATACACAAAGTCTGCAGTCCAGGGTTACCAAGGAGTATCGTATTGCCTTGTAACAGGGTTGTCAGATAGGCAGTCACTCCATGTAAAATACTGGTATTCAGCTTCATCTGGTTAGACTGCAAGCCGACCCCGACAGTCGGGAAAAGGCTTGGCAGATGGTGATCCTTCTAAGTACATTACTCCTTAAATCCACTACGTTCCTATTGACGTCACTTGTTGCCATCCCGAGCACCGAACAAGGGCACACCAAATTGTTTGCCTCCAGCTTGTAAACGCAGTGTCGTTTATGAGCCTAACAGCTCGAACTGAGCTCAACTGTTGCTTCAAATTCAAGCTGCAACTGACTTTCGAACATCGACTGTGGCTTGGAAACTATAGCTTGACTTGGGAAGTAGAACTTTCCTAGTCAAGCTGTAGATTCCATGGAAAGATTTTAAGTTTTTTTCATTCTATGAACAAAACTTAAAATCTTTTTGTCTTTTGCTTGATGATAAAATCGTCACCTGCAAGGAATAACATTGTATCTAATATTTAGTAACTTTACAGGAGAGCGCGTCAAAGATTAAAAAAATCTCCCAGATTTAAAACAACCTTGAAAATATGAGTGCAGCTATTCCCTCCTGGACTCATATTGTCAAGGATGGTTGGCATTAAGACTTAACCGAAATCTGCGAGAATTTTTTAAATCTTTGACGCGCTCACCTGTAGTTACTAAATATTATATACAATGTTATTCCTTGCAGGTGTCGAAATGTAAAAGATAATGCTACCTAATATAAAAGAAGTCTTTTATATATTTAAATTAGGTTAAAAGTGTCTTCCTTTCAATTCAGTTTAAATGAGCTGGTTTTCAAAAATTTTTAAACATAAAAAATTATACGCGACAGCACCCAAATATTTTTATTGGTATACGTAGTTTTGATTACAACATCACGAAATTAGGCACATAGAACTGCGTTTTTCTTCGATTATTATTAATGAAATAACACTCAAAACGCTCAAGTTTCGCTAATGAGACACAATTACTTTTCTACTGTTACCGAACTTAATATCGATCGACTGATGAGGGGATAAAAAAAACACAATAACCCTGAACATCACAAACGTCGCAAAAAACATCTCTCTCGAGATAAGCACTTAAGTAAGTAACCCAAAAATGTAGACGGCATCCTGACTTATCACTTCTTAACCCTCACGGTGGGTGCTCTCTTCTGCTACTCCATACAAAACGTATTTAAAAAATAAATTGATATTGGTTTGCTCTTGACTCTAGTCTAGGTTAGAGGTGACAGAGACAAAGTCAACGATGGAGTGAGCGTACCCAAAAAAAGCCTGTTCACTCTCACTTTGAAGAGATTTGGGTTGTATGCGTTCGGAAACACAGACGCAGGTAGAGAGGTCCACTCTTTTGCTGTGCGCATTATAAAAACATTTGGCTTGCGTAGGCGAGCAACGGGCAGATCGCCGTCCGGTAAGGACCAGGCCCGGGTCGACGACGCGTCGTGTTCCACGCGCGCCTCAAAGAGATTTCAGCATAATTGACGTGGTCCGATACTACCGTGGCCCTGGCGCACAGGTAACTGAAGGAACACGGGTGGGTTTTCGTCACTAAGAGTCTGACATGCCGCTCTGACATGCCATTCCGCTCCGCCCAGAGCGGGAGAGGTCATTTGAAGATTTCCCAAAAAAAAAAAAAAAAATTGTGAGTTCCACTCTTTTGCTTTACGAAGCGTTTTCAAATGTATTTTATAAAAAGACATTTGAGAACGATTAGTGCGAGTTGGTGGAATAGCAACTAGGTAGGGATGATAACTTGCAGTGCGTCTAGATGTTCGATGGTAGAAGGAGGCCTGTGGAATGAGGTCGTGCAGTTCTTGGGCAGACTCATCGAAGTACAATCTGTAGAAGACTGACAAGCAGGCAACCTTGCGGCGATGAGCCAAGCTGTGAAGCTTAGCTTACACCAGTTTTACGTCGCCAATGAGCCTCTTAGTTTTGCGTTCCACCGAGTCAAGCGCGACAAGTTGGTATTTAGCTGAGCCATCCCAAAGGTTGCTGCTATACTCCATGCAGGATCGGACTTACGCTTTGTAAAGGGTTGAAAGCTGTCCAGGCGTAAAGTATCGCTTCACCCTATTTTGTATTTTCACAATTAATATTTAATTTATGCCCCATGAATTCACGTTTGCTATTATACTTAATTAAATTGACTAACTATTTTTGAATAATTCAATAAAATAGAAGCACTTCAATTTATACCCATATAAAGGGCAAATCCGGCAAATTCTTCTTTAATAAACAAAGTTTTTATCACTTCACAAGATTAGTGTCTATAACATACAAAAATTAACATCATTGTAAAATAGACTCCAATATTATAATAATAAATACATATATCATTTCACGCCTTCTTCCCTTGGAGGTAGGCAGAAGCTACAGAACGCCACCTGCTACGATCCCTCATAATCAGTCTACAATGTTGCCACTGCTGCGACACAGGCCTCCTCTCTGTGAGAGGGAGTGGGCCGTAATCCACCACGCGGGCCCAGTGCGGGTTGATAGATGTCACATGTCTTCGATTTTTTGGTTATAGGAGATGCCGGTTTCCTCACGATGTTGTCCCTCACCGTTTTGAGAGCAGTGGTGATCAAATAATTTACAAAAAGTCAAGCGCCTGTCAGGGTTCGAACCTACGACCTACAACTCGTAAGTCGACGGCCGTTACCACTACGATCCTAACATACTCATATAATAATATTATTTCAAAATACCAAAAATATTTGTATGAAACAAACTCCGACATCAACCTACCTTTAAAAACAAAAACCCCGTCTTCAATCCGAGCAGGTAGAATGTCTTATCGTGTACTTAAACAAATACGCCGCTTAAGCCCATGTTATGCCGTCTAATCCCATGGATTCCTTAAAGGGTCTGTGAGGGTACGCTGTTTTTTGTCACTGATAGTTGCTACTCTGCTTCGGGTTATATATGTAAGTGAAATTGGGTTAAATGTTAAGGGTAAAGCTATTAAGTTTAAGTAATGACTGTGTACACACGGCTATATATCCAGCTATAAACTCAAACTCCAAGCACAAATAAACCAATTACAGGCACTTTTCAATTGTCAGGGGTCGGTCAGTCAGAAAGATGAAGCTAGTTGCCCATTCCAAAGCGTAGTAGGTACCTATGGAGAAGAACAGGCAAGAAACTCCACGGACACTATTTTAAATCAAAATATGTTTACAAAATATTGGTTACATCATTCATGTTGAAATTATGCATGTGAGAACGATGCAGAATGTTAAAAGCTTCCATAATAAAGAGACAAAAACAATTCTAATATTAAATTAAATTAAAATAAGCCGTGGCAGCTAAGAGATGACCAGTCTCCACTGACGGCGCCCGTTCACGAACATGACGTATGGATCAGCACCATTTAGCTCAACCAAACCAACATTTGCAGTTTTAACTGTCCTCGCATTGTATAGGTTTTTCGTCCAATGAGAAGTCAGCTTATACTGGAAATGTATAGCTTGATATGTAGTCGTGAGTACAAGATCAAAAATAGTAATACTCAAATGTTTAATTCAAATTCAAATTCAGGATATTTTATTTCACATAAACTTAAATGGGCACTTATGAAACGTTTCCTATGGAGAAGAGCCGGCAAGAAACTCCACGGTTACTCTTTTACAAATAATT
The DNA here is from genome assembly GCA_917490735.1 of Dryobotodes eremita. Classification (NCBI taxonomy): domain Eukaryota; kingdom Metazoa; phylum Arthropoda; class Insecta; order Lepidoptera; family Noctuidae; genus Dryobotodes; species Dryobotodes eremita. The sequence goes on from OU823263.1 coordinate 17,842,110, forward strand.
GGCTTTAACAATGTTTTCAAATTAGTGTTAACAGGTATGGGGGAACAGTGTAGGCCTGTCAACAAGTAACATGTACTTAACAAATAAGAAAATGGTGTACAAATCTAAGCTTATGTTAAATTGACATCATGTTCTTGTCTTACTAACAGATGATTTTGATTCTGAAGAATACGTACCCAGGCTAAAAAGCAGCTAAAACAGAGACACTTAAGTTACCCCCTGAACTAGGAGCACAGCAATGCTGCTGGTCGACAGAATATTTAGTTAAATTATACTGGTAGCTGTTATCCATTACTCAGTCTCAAGGAAGCCTCTGGGCTCACAAAATCAATTAATCAATCTGCCTAGCCTTTTTCCAGCTATGTTGGAGCCAGTTTCCGGTCTAACCGGATGCAGTTGAATACCAATATTTTACATGGAGCGACTGCCTATCTGACCTCCACAACACAGTTACTGGTTTACACGAGACCCCTTGGTAAGACTTTTTGTCAGACTTTTGGGCTTCTGACTACCCGTAACGACTGTCAAAGGTCTACGAGTGACAGCCGCGACCAACGGCATAACGTGGTTTCCGAAGCACGAAGGGGTTTCGATATGTAATGAGTGGTCACCCATCCACAAACCAAACGTGGCAAGCCTTAGCTTAACCTTGAATCGACCCATGCGGCTATTATTACGAACGAGCGACGAACCCTCTATAAGAAATTCTAATCCTTTTTAATTATTCATAATAAAATGATCCTTTTCCATCAAATTCGCTTCCTATCAACGAGCGGTACTCACAAAGGCGATTTATTTCGTTCGCATAAAAGCTCCCGCAAGCAGGCGCGACGCAACTCTCGTAGTACAATTTCCATGAAAACTTCATGGAAATTGTTCTACAAGAGTCGCGTCGCGCCTGCCTGCGGGAGCCTTAATGCTTTAATACTTTAGTACCAACGACATTAAGATAAATGGTAAACCAGAGTATAACTCAATTCAGTTTTATAACTTACCCCTGAAGATAACAAATGATTACTTCATTAGGGTTCCGTGACATGATGTGGGTAAACGAAAATAAACTAGAGATAAGGTTGTAGTGTCTAATTGACCGAGCGAGCACGAAGCGTCTCCGTTTGAGCTTGAGCAAAAATGATTTCGTATATCCGGATGTCCGGCGGATGGCTGTTCGCCTCTACAGGTCGCATTTCTCAACCGAATCTCATGAAATTTTGTGTGCAAGTTCGATAATTATATAGGTATTTATGTTGTCAATTCAGTTCTTTGAATTTTTTTAACATGGTGGAGATATAGGGGTTGAAAACGTAAAATAAAAAAAACATGTTACAGCCATGTTGCGTTTTTTGTTTTATGGATTTTGTTTTAAGGTGTACATTTATTCAGTTTTAAGCTATGCAAATACAGACTCGCGAGGTCTACAGCTCACAGAGCCACTAGTTGTAAAATGTTTTTTTCTCAAAAAATATAAACTTCTGTTTCTTTTGTCACTAGACCGCAAGCGCTACTACTAAGCATAAGGTACTGGGTTTGAATCCCAGGTCCGGCAGTGTTATTGGGTTTTTCTATCAGGAATTTCTCAGTTATAGTCAGGAGTTTGGACTTGTGCCCGGTTGATGGCAATATTACATGGGACTTAAACATAACTGGCGAAATGTGGGTGTACTATTGTAGGTATACCTCTGCCTCATTCTTCAGGGATTACAGGCGTGATGATATGTGTGTAATGTAAAAAAATCCGAAAAAATTAATTATAAAATATCATAAATAGATTTACTTGTTTAAAAGTTATGCCCAAACGTCCTTATCTATGTCTGCCTATCTTAAACCAACGCTGGGGCTCTGTCTTGCATAGGGTAGTAGCATTATGCTAAGCGATCGCCGTTTTGCGTGGATGTGACACATATTTTCCCCCAACTTATTATTTTTTGTGTTTGTGTGTTTTTCTCTGCGTCATGTTTACCGCAAATAAACGTATTTTCTTTCTTTATTTTCGTTCTTTTCTATCTTTATTTTCGTTCTTTTCTTTCTTTTCTTTCTTTCTTTTCTTTTCTTTTCAATAGGCAAACTGAACATAAACATGCACATCGGTTTGAAAATTGGATGAAAAATGTTATAAGTTCCTGCACATATTACTACGGATTTCAAAACTTGAAGGACCAATTTAAATTGCATGTTCATACATCTATGATTTCTAAAGGACCAGACCCTTTAAAAACGTCTTACTGGTCATCCTTTTGAAGTTTTTTATTCGGAATGCAATATCGTGAACGTCAACTTGTAATCCACCGGTTTTTTATCCAAATTCTTCAGCAGTTACCGGAAAAATGACAAAATTTTGCATTTCTTTCCATTTTCCTTGACGTTTCTTACCTAAAATATCTTGTCGTCCCAATTTAAGAAAAAAAACAATTTACGGATGTACACAAGTTACTACAAAACAACTATAATTTAGGACGCCATCAGGAAAATGGGGCAACTCGCATTTCACCCATTTTTCCCTTACAAGAAAACATTTTCTGAAGAGAAAAAAGAAATCTAGTTGACTACATATCTTTATTTGGACACGCCGATAAAAAAATAATGTCCAACATTAAGGGGAGGACTTAATTTAAATATTTCTGACGCATACATCCCTCTCGCTTACTCTCGAACGTTTTGCTATGCATCTCTCTCTTTTCCTCAGTCGGCGATAAGTCACGAAACCGTCGTTGGGTAAATGCCTTTTTAAGTGAACCCCTACAAAGTTAAAGAGAGATTTTTTGTAACAAAATGTAACGTCGGGTTATTATGGCGTTGCTCCGTTACCCCGATGATTACTTTATGTTAATAGTAACATTTTATGTTAGTTTTAACTGCTCTACGTTTGTCCGTGGCGTTATTGTTTTTTTTTTTCATGTTTTATGTGATTCTCACGCTTTTTTGAGGTTGTATTTAGGCGCCACTTTTGTTGCAAAGCTTGGTGCTTCATTGATTAACGGTAACAATATTTGCATTTTAATGTAATAAAATTCTGTTCTTGTGTTTTAGAGAATGGAAAGCATCGGTATCGTTTCAGAAAGGTCGGGTACATAGTACTCGCCACCGGCGTGCGTGTATGACCAGATGTATGAAAGTACATATAGAAGCAACAAGAATAATGTATCCATTGATTTAAAAAGAGTGTCCTTGGAGTCCTTTATCCTTGGAGTCCTTTATCACCAGAGGTCGGATATTCGGATGCATATTTACCTAAAGTATTTTTTAGCTATGAAAGTATGGCAGCGGCTTTTAAAAATATATTGTTTAGTAAAAAAAAGGGCCGGGATGTCAGGAACACCGGGGATGCATAACAAGTCGGGTATATAGTACGGAAGCAACTTCTAAAAAAACTAAAAGACTTCTAAATAACCATAATACACATTACACAACCATATAATGGATATTTAAACCTCTCTTGACTACCTCGTTGGTCTAGTGGTTGCAAGTGCTACTGCTGAGCATGAGGTTCTGGGTTCGATTCCCAGATCGGGCAAAGTGTTATTGGGTTTTTCCATCTGGAACTTCTCACTAGCAGTTCGGAGTCTGGATTTGTGCCCGGTTGATGTCAATAGGCTCGCCCCCATTGCATGGGACTTAAACATAGCTGGCGAAATGTGGGTGTACTATAGGTACACGTCTGCCTGACCCTTCGGAGAATACAGGCGTGATGTAATGTTATGTGTTTGTTATTTATTTAAAATTAATGTTTAACTCCCGATGCAAATATGTGTACGTAGGGTGTAAGGAGGGGTAATTTTCTAATAACTTATATAAAGTTTCATATTGAGACACGAAGCAACAAATTTAGATCTAAACAAAAGCGGCCACATTCCTCTAGATCGTATTTTGTTGCTTCGTGTCTCAATATGAAAGTTTATAAAAGGTATTAGAAAATTTTAGACACACTTACCGAGGGTCCTTACAACCCGTTGTTCATAATTCCTTCTCAGTCACGAGATAATATTTTTTTAAAGGAGTGGCGCTAGTGGACCGTTGTGCGTCCTCTTAAGGCACATACAAACATAAGATTTTTCTGATAGGTATACGTCCAAACAAAAACTTCTTCTCATTGAAAATACCAAGAGCACTTATAAAAGGTGTATGTTTCACATAATGTCAAGTGATTGGGAAATTAACAGGGGGGTAAGTCCATACATGAATATATTTTTTATAAATAAATTAATAAAAACTTTATTCACTTCAGAAAAAAAAACACAGCACTACCTATATTAAAAAAAAAAAAAAAACTAGTAACTGATTACATAGGAGCCTTAGGTGTTATTTTTTGGGGTACCGTACCCAAAGGGTAAAACGGGACCCTATTACTAAGACTCCGCTGTCCGTCCGTCTGTCTGTCCGTCTGTCAACAGGCTGTATCTCATGAACCGTGATAGTTAAACAGTTGAAATTTTCACAAATGATGTATTTCTGTTGCCGCTATAACAACAAATACAAAAAAACAATAAAATAAATATTTGAGAGGGCTCTCATACAACAGACATGATTTATTTGCCGTTTTTGTAGATAATGGTACGGAACCCTTCGTGCGCGAGTTCAACTCGCACTTGGCCGGTTTTTTACAAATGCCATGGACCCCACACTAGGATTCCTTATGTCGTGGAGTCCAGTCTCTTCCCAAGTAAGGAAAACAGTTTCATTTATTTAGGTGAAGAAATTAATTTGACAAAATAACACATATTTACCGCAAATAACTGTATTTTCTTTCTTTCTTTTCTTCAAAAAATAAAATAAAAAACTATGCAAGTGATACATGGTTTACTTACATAGATTTAGTATATACTACTAAATTTATGGTTAACTTATATTCGAATATAATTCATGCTGAGATAGGAGCCTTTTGGCCTCGTTGTTTTTTTTTTCCAATTAAAAAGAAAAAATAAATTTTTTGTCGTTGTATTTAGTTTACCTAGTTTGTGATCTTCCTGTGCCAGTCCTAATTCCCAATAAATACTTTTTCTTCCTTTCTTTATTATAACAAGTCAAAGAAAACTCATTAAAAGTACAAAGTGTGACCACCATCCCCCATTGTGTATAGAAGCAAACCATTACCCATAATAAACTAAGTCACTTAAACCCACTTTTATTCACAACACATAATGATTAAATACACGACATTATTGTACAACTTTTTGAACATAAAATATAAACTTTTTCGTTCAAAACGGTGTACAAAAAAAAGTTTTTTTATTATCAGCCTACATGTGGGGGCTGTCTGATTTATTTCCACAATTTTTTGTCGATTTATTCAAAATGAGGACTTATCTCGCTTTCGTTAGCGGTTAATTGGGACATAGATTGACTAATGTATTTTTAACAAACGTGTCTTTCCTTGTTTGTCGTTTGTTTTTGAAGATTTTAAATTTGGAATGTCGTGGGTTGTCTGTGGTTTTCTTTTGTTTTTATTGATTGTATCTCAGACAGGAAGGAGATTTTAATGCAAACAGAAGGAATATGGCCGATAAATCATGGCTGGTTCGAACTTTGCGCAGAAGGCTGCGCAATAACTAGTTTTTTGGAATCTAATGATGACATGTGGCGAGTGTGAGTGAATGTGCATGCGTGAAACTTCGGAGAGCCTATGTTAAGACCGGCCATGATTCTTCGACCGTATTGTAAGTACATCTACTCTGGTTACCATCTAGATATGAACTTGTGCAAAATATGGCAATAAGTAGGTATAGTACAACTGTTTTCTTAATGTCCCTCGGCAAACTTCGTATTTTGATATGAACTTGTGCAAAATATAGCAATAGGTAGGTATAGTAGGTAAACTTAAACACGAAGTTTGCCGAGGGGCATTAAGAAAATAGTTGTATTGTACTTAGTTTTGATGTGACAGAATTGTGCATACTTTTGACAAAATCTGTGTATCGAACAAGAACAGCAAATAATTATTTTAATGGCACGTCATATTTCGTAGGTGTCAACAGAACATCACGCTTATAATCAACGATGGGTTAGGCAGAGATGTACTATGAGTTCACCCACATTTCGTATTTTTAAGTCCCATGTAATAGGGGACGAGTCTATTGTGATTAATCTGGCACAAATCCAGACTCCGGACTGCTACTGAGAAATGCTTGATAAAAAAACACAATAACACTGTCCGACCAGGTAATCGAACCCAGGACCTCGTGTTCAGCAGTAGTTTTAACGACCACTAGGCCAACGATGATTTCGTAGGACATAGTAGGTACCTAAATCAGACTCCAGTGTAAACCTCTTTTGACTGTGCTACACTTTCTTCGCTCAAGCTGGAGCGTAGGCCTAATTTACACAAAATAGAGATAAATGGATTGTTTTAAATGTAAAACATTGTCAGGCATGCTTTTTAAGTTATCTGTCAATATTATACTAGCTTATCGCTTTTAAATAGAGAGTTCAAACTTCGTAATAGTTCATTGACCATTTTATTTATTTTCTAAACACGTGCAGGCGATTTTCTAAGACAAAGGGACTGGTGTTCTTGGTATGTATTCAATTTTATTTTTATTGTTTACAACGCTAGTCTTAAAATTTACCAAATTGTCACATTGTGTATTTGTGGAGAACGTGGTTGATTTTACATTTGTATCTTTTCTGAATCCTATCTTTTTGTAATTCTTAATGTGTAATTGTTTGTTTTCCCGAACAAATAAAAATAATAATTAAAAAATAATAATACACTTCTTATTACCTAATAATATTGACTTTATAAAAATGTCAAATCCGATAAACGGCCAGCGGGAGCGGGGTAATTGCGTAACAAACTTACAATGGCAATGCAATCATTTTGACAGTCCAACAACATTCATTGCGTTATTTGCATTGTTGAGTAGACGAATTTTTCAAACCTATGAAGGACTGGATTAGGAATTTCCTTCAAAATCCTTCGAATTGTGATGGAAAGTTTGTTAAGCAATTGAGGAGTAGGATTTTTTATTGAAACATGATGTACATAGATAGATAAACAAATTAAAAGCAGTTTGAACTACACATACATTATTTATTTAAAATTATGCATTATTTACAAATTATATTTACAAAATAGTTCGCTCTCAATGTTACTCAATGTTACTCCTACACTAGACATTATTATTTTGTCATAATTATTAAATGTCACAGTTGATAACATTTTTTGATTGATTTGTTGTTAAATTTGATAATTTTGTTACAAAAATGAAAATAATTGTAAACAATTTTTACCAACTTTTTTTGGTTTTATTTTACGCATTTCAAAGGATAGGTAAATCGTTCCCGAACAGTCGCAAAAAACTTTAGACTTCTTTCCTCTAAATACTTAAAACAAGAATCAGTATGTACAGAAGAAAATTTTCACTAAATAAATACATTATTAATTAGATTAATTCATCGGCTAGGTATTCTTTGAGGGCAGCACTCTGGGAATGGTTGACTGAGGTTCCCGTATCGAAAAAAACCGGGGATCGAATAGTCATTATTGCATCTGAAAGAAAGCAAAAAGGTGAGATTAGAAACAAAACGAAATAGTATTTTTTGCGACTGAAGATCACAAACTTAAATAAACACAATTATATAATCATTAGCGGGGTAATTGCATTGATATGCAGTACAGTGCGTATGTGATCACTAACAGTAGGAATGGCTTTCATTTTGACAGTTCAGCAGCACTCATTGCGTTATTTACGTTGTCGAGCAGACAAATTTTTCAAACATATGAAGCAATGGGTTAGCAATATCTTTCAAAATCATGCAGATTGTGATTAAAAGCGTTACGCAATTGGGGTGTGTCATGGATCATAGATTATTGATATTAAGTGAAAAGCGCCAGGGTAGCCCACGAAATTTAAATTTACTTAGGTTTTTTTACAATTTACAGGTCAGTATCAGGTTGCATGTTGATCAAAATATAATTCACGATCATAAAAAAATTGTATTCACATTTTTATAATAATTAAAAGTACAACTCTTCAAATTCAAATTACCCTATTGAAGAACTATTTCATGAAATCACGACTTTAGAGGTATATTCTAACTTAGTGAGTTCTATTGATGATTCTAATGATGATAATTGTGTAAATACATATTTGTTACGGTCGCGAATCATATATTAATCAACATACAACCAGCGGGGTAATTAAGTAACACACTAACAGTAGGAATGGGTTTCATTTTGACAGTTCAACAACATTCTTTGCGTTATTTACGTTGTTGAGCCGACACATTTTTCAAACATATGAATAAATGGATTAGCAATAGGCTTCAAAATGATTCAGATTGTGATAGATAGTGTGTTACGTGCTGGCACTGACCTGCAAATTGCAAATAGCGTAAAAATATTTGAATTTCGCGGGCTACCTCACCGCATCCCCATAAATGAGTTTTTAAGGCTATAGCCCGCTGTGGGAACGTAGGAACATTCAGTGGATATCTTAACAGGTGCATTCAAAAGCCTCTATGATCCTGACAATAGCATAGTTATTTTAATTTTTAATGTTAAATAACCCTCAAATCTGCGATGCCTGGAAAAGGCCGCTAAGTTGTTAGTACCTACATTATAAAATAACACCAAAATGTACACTTATTTTGCAAATAAACTTTTGACTTGACTTGACTTAATGGCTTTAGGTACAATTACTCTCAAAAAGATTTATAGATACATCGACCAAACAAATTACACCAATCAATTACTTAATTGTAGCCACAAATTGATTCAGTATTCTGGAACAGATATTGTAGCCAATCAAATGATTTATTGTCGATGTACTTAGACATGGTTTTGAGAAAAAAGAAAGAAAATAAATTTATTTGACCCAAATTAAGGCACATAACATTCACACAAAAACAAAAAAATAGTAAAAAACTGAAAAACAGTATTGTGTGCCTCACGGCTGCGCCAAATAGGCCCAGTTCAGCATAAATGCCAGACAACTAGTGCCTGACGCTGGTTTTCAACAGGACCTTATGTTACGAGGACGTCTTACGGATGTAAATCAGTTTTATAGTTTGACTGCACTTAAATGGCAGCGCACCCCGAGCAGTCGGCCCCGCTACAAAAATATAGGGTGGCAGGGACATGATTCTGAACCGTCCTGCGTTTAAATTTTTCGTATCGATTTACCTTTGTGTATAATTTTTTTTTATTAAAAGTGCGAGGTACGAGTATAAAGAAAAGAAAGAAAAGAAAGAAAGAAAGAAAATACATTTATTTGCGGTAAACATGACGCAAAGAAAAAACACACAAATACAAAAAATAACGAGTTGGGGAAAAATATGCGTCACATTCACGCAAAACGGCAATCGCTCAGCATAATGCTACGACCCTATGCGAGACATAGGCATAGACATATCTTCATGCCTCTGACACACGAGGAATGTACCAGGATCATCACTATGGTCCAATTGAGGAAGTCCCAGAGACAAACGGCCAGAACAATGGCTGTGAGACATTTTACTGTCCAACAACGTGCTTCGGAGATTTAGGGAGATTGGACTTAACCTAAGAAGGCCAAGCAATGGCAAGCCAAGGTGCACAACGGGCCGAGAAGATCGATTAATTGTGTCAACGATGCTAAGAATTCAGACGGGTTTTTCGATCCAGAAAAAGATTTTACAGACTCGAAGGGACTCAATCAGTAGTGGATAGTCAGTGGACGTCTTGCTAAAGCCAATTTAAAGCCTTACCAGCCAGCAAATGGCCCAAAACTCGAACAGCATCATAACGTTGCAAGATTAATATATGCCCGTGAGCACATCGAATGGGATGAGGACGAATGGGGTAGAGTAATGTTCTCTGGTGAATCGAGATTGGTGTTGTATACTCATGACGGGAGACGTCGAGTATACAGATGGCCAGGAGAACATTTTACACAAGCATGTTTCGAAGAAAAAGTCCCATATAGGGAGGTTACACTTGAGGGCCGGATAGTTGCACGGCGCTAATGCCGATAGAAAATGGCAATCTAACCACTGTGAGATTCATAAACGAGATTCTCTATGAACGTATTTGGTCAATACGGACGACAATGCATCATTTATGCATGATAATGTCCGGCCCCACACGGCTCATGTGATAAACGAGTACCTTCAAGATGTGGGAATCCATCAAATGGAGTGGCCAGCGTGAAGCAGTGCATATCATAGCATATCGAACATGCCTTTTTTTTTTTTTTTGGTGGGAAATCATCAAATGATCTCTCCCACTCTGGGCGGAGCGGAAGGGCGTGTCAGACTCTTACTGACTAAAACCCACCCGTGTTCCTTCAGTTGCCTGTGCGCCAGGGCCACGGTAACTCTTTCGAACAATCCGCGACCCCGGCAGATAGCGAACATGCCTGGGACGAGCTTGGCAGACGTGTTAGCAGCCGAAATCTACCCCCAGTCACACTTCATGCCCTAAATAATGCACTTATTATCATAAACATAATAATTTATTTGTCAGAATATGGTCTTAAGATTTGTCAGTGGTATCATCACACTTTACCAAGTCTGGCGTGCTAATATTAGGTAAATACATTTATTACAGGACTGAAATTATTAGGTTAGTATAAACATTATTGATCGCATAATTACGAATTAAAATTTTAATTTGAGGTATGACGGTTAAAAATAATGTCATTAACACACAAGTTATTTAGTATGTCAATGTATAATTTAAATAGTTGTTTAAATTATATCTAATAACATTTATTACATAGCAAGTCTTTAAGTTTCTGTTAAAATCCATTTAAATTTAACTCTTTGATTGATTTTGGAGTTTTTTTTATAAACTATACCTATTTATTTATTTATATAACAATTGCTTGCTGCACTTACATTAAACACCAAATCGCGCAGCAAGCCAACAACAAAACATTTAACTAAAAAACTTCATTCAAGCATTAAACATAGATTTATACATAAATATGTCGTCATCTGGCTCCTGAGCAATCAGGGCGTTCAGCTGATTGATTGCCTGGGTTGTGGGAGCATATCGAGCAGTATGGGTACGTACTGGCGGAGCCGCGAACAGGCACCGCGAGGGACAGGCGCGCGACCGCCGCAGGCGGTCCGGAGCAAACAATGAACAGCGAGCTAGGGTAGTCCCGTCATCGATCTTGTTATCCTAAACTTCCTAAAACTATTATTATAAACCCGAAAGTAAGTTTGCTTGTTACCTTTTCACGCCTAAACCACTGAACCGATCATCCTGAAATTTTGTATATACGTTGTCAGGTGTACCGAAACGGACATAGGTTATCTTTCATTCCGAAAAAAGTACTGTTCCCGAGGAAAACAACAATAAAGTTCTTAAGATACACATAACTAATACATACTCATTCATATTACTGTATTGAATGACTATTTCATGAAATCATGACATTTGACGCTAATTCTAACTTAAGGAGTTGTATTGCTGATTCTAATGATTATAATTCTGAAAAGCCATATTTGTTACGGTCGCGAATCATATTTTAATCAAATTACAACCTGATAATGATCTTCACATTGCAAAAAACGTAAAAAAAATTGAATTTCGCGGGCTACCCTTGCGTTTCCCCCTTTAGAGTTTTTTCTATTTAAGTACCTAATACATTTTTATGCGTCTAGTGTCGATAGACCGGTTTTTCATCCTCCTAACTATAATTCCCCGAACAACCCGAATTGATTGTCAAATTCTAAATTAACGCGAGCGAAGCCGCGGGCAAAAGCTAATTGAGCAATAAGTAGTAGTGCATTGGCTGTGCACACTTACGTCTCAGTTCCATGGTGTTGACGCCTACCATTCCCGCAACAAATTGAGACGGATACAAATATGGGGTAATACCCTTATATTTTTTTATATAGGTAACGAGCAAATGTTCGTTGGACCCTTTCAATCATGAACTTGTATTTTTGCTCATGTGGTTCCCTTATCAGCGCATTGTATTCAAGTTGGCTACGTACAAACGAATAATAAAGAGTCGAGAAACCATTTCTGGCTTTAACCCTACTTGCCTGTCTCATACGGCACGGTTGGCGCAGTGGTTAAGCGATTGACTGCTGCGCTGCGTGTCGGAGGGTCGATTCCCGCACGGAACAAATATTTGTATGATCGTAGTTGTTCCGGGTCTGGTTGCTTGTGTATGTGAGTTTGAATGTTTGTTAACGCACCCACAATACAGGAGAAATTCCTAGTGTGGGGCAACGTTTAAAAAAAAAATGTGATTATAAGACCTTGCCACAGATATTATTAATGTGCTGATTAAAGGTCATATTCACGTCTAAGGTCAGTCCAAAATCTTTTATTTCGTTGACGCGCTCCAGAAGGTCACCGGATATGTGGTAGTAATGTTGAATGTGCGCACGCGAACGGGTAAAAGAAATAGTCTTGCACTTAGATATGTTAAATTCTAAGTGATTGGCTTCACTCCATTTTACCATCATATCGATGTCGCTCAGCAGCGCCCCACAGTCATGCTGGCTATTAATACCCAAGAATAACTTCAGGTCATCCGCAAACATGAGACATTGAAGAATGGGAGATTATTCCTCTGCATGTGCTGAGGAATCTGGTACTTAGCATGCCTAATCGTGTAGAAGGCGTATTGAGAGCACGCGGAGGCAATACGAAATATTGAATGATTTAAAACATTAGTTTCAATTTCGTAAACCCACTCAAGAGTCGATTGTTTTTTGTCCAAATGGCCCTATTTTGTTTTTTCCTTCTTTAACATATTAAATTAATATTATTTTTTTTGTTTAAATTTTGTGTTTTTTTAATGCGTTATTAAATACATTTGTATGTTGAATCTTGCGTGATTTCAGAAATATTTAATGATAAATTAGTGGCGTTTTAGAGTTCCGTACCCAAATAGTAAAACGGGACCCTATTACTAAGACTCCGCTGTCCGTCCGTTTGTCTGTCCGTCTTTCACCAGGCAGGCTGTATCTCATGAACCGTGATAGTTAGACAGTTGAAATTTTCACAGATGATGTATTTCTGTTGCAACTAATACAAAAAAAAACAACAATATAACTACAAATACAAAAAAAAAACAGAATAAAATAAATATTTAAGGGGTCTCCCATACAACAGACATGATTTTTTTGCCGTTTTTATAGATACTGGTACGGAACCCTTCGTGCTCGAGTCCGACTCGCAATTAGCCGGTTTTTTTATGTTGCTCGTCAGTGTGTTCATCATAAAGAGGTAGTGAGATTGTATGTTCTGAAATACTGATCCGATTTCTAAAATTATTTCACTAATGAGATGCTATAGCTTGCTGAGTGTGATATACATAATTTTAGACAAAGTCGCGGGCAGGAGCTAGTAGATAGTAATTTAGACAAACGTCAAAACAATTAAATAAAAGCTGCTACATTGTGTCACTATAGGGTAAACCGTCCAATATTTGGCATCCTACCAATTCAGCCCCGATTGACAATAAAAAGTCAAAACATTGCAGCGAATTCAATTTAACTTAATTTAATGGGTTTCATGTAATTTAAAATACGGAGTTATAACAGTTTTTTTGTATGCTCTGCCAAAAATATGCGGAATTCGAGAAATGGAAAACGAAATGAAGCTTCACAGTGAACGCTCATTAATTTATACTTTTGTCTTTGTAACGAATAGAAATGGAGTTATAATCAAATTGCATGAAGCTGTTGCCCTTTCAGGCAGGCTTTTTCAGGTTGAGTCAAAATACATTGAAATTAGAGTAAGTACTACAACCAACACCGACTTCTAATACGTCTACTAAACTAAACTGAAACGTATAAAGGCTCCCACAGACAGGCGCGACGCGACAGCGCTACACAAAGGCGCCGCTCGTCGCGCGACCCGCGGTTCCTTTGTGTTGGGCGTCGCGTCGCGCCAGTGTGTACGAGCCTTAAATGGTTTTGCAATATTCTATTCTATATTCTATTATGGGACTCCCCTCTGCTGCGCCACTGGGTGAGAATCCACACCAATTTGCGTTTTTAATTAATTTTTATTATTACTCACACTTAGTCTATAAGTTATTTTGTATACTAACTTAATTCATTTTTCATGTTTACTAACAATAGTATTTAAGTTATCTTGTATACTAACACTATGGACGCATGTCTGAAATAAATTATTTGAATTTGAATTTGAATTTGAATATTGTGAAAGTAAAAGTGGATCATCTATTTTTACAAAATATGTTTTTACATAATAAAATACACGTACGGTCACCAAACGTGATAAGTAAGCAGGGTCGTCGGATATACCTAGTTGAAGTTTAGTAAGAAACCGATTCGAAGTTTAGTAAGGTTCGAACCCTGACAGCGCTTTACTTTGTGAAAAATTATTTCATCACCACTGCTCTAAACGGTGAAGGAAAGCATTTTGAGAAACCGGCATATCCTAAAAACCAAAAATTCGGAGACACGTGATATCCACCAATCCGCACTGGGCCCGCGTGGTGGATCACGACTCAATCCCTCTCACAGAGAGGAGGCCCGTGTCTCAGAAGTGAGAACATTATAGGCTGATTATGTTAAGAAACCGATGGATATTGTCGAATAAAATTTAACTGAATTAATAGAAAACAAACAGCTCATTTATCAAATTAAATTTCATAAGAAAATGTTCATCGTTTTCTTACTAAACTTCAACTATATCGACGACCTTGGTTACTTGTCTCTTTTGGTGCCTGTATGTTACTTTTGAAACACAAAAAAAGTGATTGGTGGATACGGCAAAGCAAAAAAAAAAAAATATATATATCAATTGGTTGGTCAAAATTGAGACCGATGAGCAGAGAATTACTAGAGCTAGTACACGTAGGAAAGATGTGCCCAACAACATTCAACCGAAATTGCAAGTTGTGCATCACAGCCCACGATATCAATCAGTAATTTTATACAATAAGTTGCCCATAGAATTGAAAAGTATTTACAGTGTCAACTTATTTAAAAATAAATTGAGGGCCCATTTATTGAGGAAAGGCTATTATGGTATCAATGAATTCATGGAAGACATTTGACATGGTAATATTATTGTAAAGTTGTATTTGATATAATTTAATTTGACATTTATTATTTATAATCTTATTGTATTTGAATTCTCAATTGACTATTAGTGTTTTTATTTATTGACATTTCTAAATATTTTAATCTGATTTAATTATAATGTTTTATGTTATGTAATTTTAATCTGATTTCACTGTAATTTTTTATATTTTGTTATTATTGTAATTTTAATGTAATTTAATTGCCATTTACTGTTTTATATTTTCAACGTTTTTGATGTATTTTAATGAATTTTGATCCGTATTAATTGTTATTTTTAATTTAATTTCATTGCAATTTGTTATTTTTATATTATTTTCAACACAATGTTTCCATATTGTTATGAAATAAATGACTTATGACTTATGGTTAGATTCCTGAAATATGGCCAATTATTTTGAACTCTATTTTAAACATACTAACTACTGGTCCTTTTACCCTTTTACCACAAATCATAAAATTATGAGATATGTTTTTTACTGTCACTTATTTTTAAATCTGTGAGAAGTATGTGACAAATAAAAATAAAAACATCTTTTTACCCGTCATTGATAAAATATACCACCATGAAAGGGTTGTTCTAACAAGGGACGAATTCCTTTGACTGTTTTTTGCTTAATTTGTCAAGTTTTTTGAAGCAAGGTGTTAGTTTGGTCCTCTGTTATTTGAAGAAGGTCTAAAAGTAAATAATGAGGGAACGGTTTTTTTTTGTTTTTAGAATCTAAATGAGATAAGTATGTGCAGGCAAAATAGTGTTTAACTTGAACATTTTTATTTAATTATTGTGTGAAATTGAGTAGGTACAAACATAATTATGTATAACAGATATCTAATTCACTTTAATCTAATTGTATAGAAATTCAGTATCTAGGTTTTTTTAAATTAATAAATAATAATAATAATAAATAATTATTTAATATTCTTAATGCTCATAATTTTATAATAAAATGCTAATTATACAATTTACTACATAACTAACTATTTACAATAGGTACTTAATTAAATGACTAACTAATTATCTATACAAATGAATACAAAAAACTGAAGAAGACTAGGCGTCATATCTAGGTATCTGAAATATTGTTGTAAAGAAAGAGTGAGACACTTTTTTTTTAAGTTGACTGCAAAGAAAGTAGTGAAGTACTTGCAAAGAAGTTAGTAACAGCTCTAAGGTTGTTTTGTTTTTATCGACTAATGAGGTTATATTAAGGGGGATGCGTCAAGATAGCCCACGAAATTCAAATTTTCTTACGTTTTTTTGCAATTTGCAGGTCAGTATCAGGTTGTATGTTGATCTAAATATGATTTGCGGCCGTAGAAAATATTTATTTATAGAATTAAAATCACAAACATCATCAATACATCTCTATAAGTTCATACTACCCTATGAACGACTATTTCATGAAATCTTAACATTTGAGGCCAATTCTAACATAAGGAGTTGTATTGCTGATTCTAATGATTATAATTCTATAAAGCCATATTTGTTACGGCCGCGAATCATATTTTAATCAACATACAATCTGACACTGATCTGCAAATTGCAAACAACGTAAGTAATTTGAATTTCGCGGGCTACCTTAGCGCATCCCCCTTAATTGACAAGAACGGAGATATTTTTGTGTTACAGTGCATTAAAAGCATATAGGATTAGGCTGTTGACAGTTCAGAGAGAAATCAATTAGTAATGTTCCTTGTGGTCAAAAATATTATTAAACGAATCTAAAATCATTTACAAAATTCAGCTGAGTTTTAATCACTTTAGCTCAGAACCATTTTACAAAAGAAAATACATAAAGTCTCAAGTATCTCTACTAGGAATTAACTTATTGCTGGTGTACGGCTAGTTAAATAAAAGCTAAGGTTGTGGAAAGTTTATTAGATTAAATCACAATCATAAGACACACAATCATAAGACACACAATCATTTAGAGCTGTTCAAATACTTACGTTGTTCTTTCAATATAAAGTTCATATAATTCAGAATTTGGCTGCTCCACATCAACTGCGCTCTCTCCCTCCTTTGATCTTTTGGTCCTTGTGATTTGATCCAAATTTAACAGCTTTGCCACTCTTTCTAATTTTACTTTCTTTCTTAAAGAAACTGGATTGATGAACAGTCTCTGCTTCTCTTGTATATGAGCTCTTACTTCTTCTAATATTTGTTGCGGCAACGAATCTGTCTGCCAGTCCGGCTTACGTCTCTGTACCAGTCTTCGCCCCTCCACATGCTTTATGTTCGTGTTCACTGCGTTCTCTTCCTTCATAGATGCCCTGATTTGTAGATCTTCTCCAAATCTGGAGTTCTCCAAATCTAGGTTCATAAGAACAGCGTTGTCTTGTTTGCTTACACGTCTCTTTATTGTGTTTTGATTATTTGTAGCATCTTCTATGCGGGCATCTAATTTGTCGAAGAGCTTTTCTTGGTACAGATTTTGCGGGAAGGACCAGTTGTAATGTTGGATGTTAGTGAATGGATACGGCAGGAAAATTGAAGGTCTGAGTTCCTTTTGGTATTTTCCACCGGCGTGTAACAGCTTATTCGTGACAGGATTGTAAGCTGAGTTTCGAACAGTTACAGGTGTCGTTGCTGATGTCGTTGTCGGCGCCGGCGCCGGTGTCCCTGCATTTGCAGTTAACGTTTTCTTTTGCTCATGTTTGTACGAAGACATTCTTTGAAAATTCGAAATCGGATAGTAATACGGAAGCTTTCTAAAGTCTTTATGAGAAAGAGGACCATTGAAAAACGTATCGCTCCATTTCCGTATTGCTGGTACCGAAGGTAGTATCGGTGGTAATATGGTACTCTTCACAGGTTTCGGACCCATTTTTATTATGGTAGCTGCAGCAGGTAGCATACCAATAGCTATCGCTGGTGTCTCTGGATTTATATCGGTTCTTACGACATCGGGCCTCACCAGATCAGGTACCCTTATTTTACTATTCGTAAGAGGCTCATACCAATACGAAGCATGATCATGTTTTGTCATCTTTTTGAACAGATCAGATTTAATTATTTGTTTGTCTAAACTTTTTGTAGTGCTCGTCGTTTCTTGCAGGACGTGGTCCGTGCTTGTTTTATCAAGTTCTTTATAAATGTCTTGCGCTAAATTATATATTTCCACAATAGCATCTAAATCTCCCTTCTTTACCGTGTGAAGTAATTCTGTCAAACTTTTTATCTCTTTGTCTGTTAAGTACCTATCCTTGTCAGATACATTCTTGTCATCAATGTCATCATTTAGCTTAATTCCTTGGATTCCCTGTAAATTCTCATTGTGTATAATAGTAGGTTCAGGTGTTTTGTCAGTATTGATGACATTTGTCAGAACTTCTTCTTTTTTAACGTAGATATCCTCCTTCTGTACATCCACCATTGTGAGGTTCTCTCCTAATAGTTTGATGGTCGTGATATTAATTTGTCGCTGAGGTGCATATTCAGAACTTGTTATATTTTTTCTTTTGAGTTTGCAGTGGTAATTGCCGCAGAATGAGCTGGCTGTCCATGTGCTGTTCGCAGGGTGCAGCTTACCGGTCTCTGGATCCCGGCAGAAGAAGCCTAGAATTGAATAAAAGAACATGAATTAGAGAATATTATTCAATAGTAGTTCTTCTATAGATATTATTAAGCATTGTTTTGGCTCAGACAGTAGTCCAATAGGTATTGACTGAGGTATATTATGATTGATTGTGGCTGCCATCAATAGGTACTAGACCGATGGCTTTATACAAAAGGGAACCCTGACAATAGACGAAGAAACACGATGAATAGATATGCTTTTGTTAAATATAGAGCTACGTAAGAGACGTGCATGGTTTCATGCTTTAGTGACTTCATTTCAAATCTTGTTTTTGTTTTCTTAATCAACATTACAGGCAATGGTGATCTAATGCATGATCAGCAATTGTTTAAACATAACATAACATCACGTATGCCTCAGAGGGTTAGGCAGAGGCGTTATTATTAAATTAGAAACGTAATTATTATTAGAAATACAAGTATAAGTATGCAATCTAAATATATTGCACTAGCTTTTGCCCGCGGCTTCGCTCGCGTTAATTTAGACTGACTATCAATTCGGGTTATAATTCAATCATGATTCGAAAGACACGTGGCGCCATCTATTATCATAAGGAAATTATTGTTGTTTTCTTCGGCAACAGTATTTTTTTGCGGGATCAAAGGTACCCTATGTCTGTTTCTGTACACCTGACAACGTATATGCAAAATTTCAGGATGATCGGTTCAGTGGTTTAGGCGTGAAAAGGTAACAAACAAACAAACAAACTTACTTTCGCATTTATAATATTAAGTTAGGATAATAATATATATTAAAATATTACATATTATAATATTATATTATAGTTAGGATTATTATAGTTAGGATTATTATAGATATAACAACGCAACTCAAGTTTCTAAAAACCATGAAATTAGTGTTCAAAATCTCTAAATTACAGCGATTTTGAATATTCTAACACACAACAAAGTAAAGCGCTCTGTAGCTATCTATCTCTTTCCCTCATAATTTAAAGGGCTTCCTCACTAATGCGATTATGCCACCCAGCTACCTGACTCGTAAGCATAGGTGGAACTTTGACTGATACGTTGTTAAAGCCCTTACACGGCGGAGACTTATCCTATACAATCAAGGGAGACAAGTGTCAACTCACGAGACGTGTACTGAAGTTAGTCGGTAATTATGTGACGAGAATATCTTGGACAGGATTTAGAAGGACCAGATTATTGGTCCTACGGTACGATAGGGTATGAAAGAAATACCTTTACCAAGCTTATTTTAACATATGAGGTGTGTGTGGTGCCATCTCTACTTACGATATATTTTTCGGTGCTATACGAAACAGAATATCCTTAAAATATAACATAAAATCACACCTTGTTTCTCCAAAAGATTGAGCAGAGGTGGACCTATAGTACACCTGCATTTCGATAGTTATGTTCAAGTCTCATGTAATAAGGGGCCAGTCTATTGTCATCAAATCAATCAAACTGCCTAGCCTTTACCCAACTATGTTGGGGTCCGCTTCCAGCCTAACCGGATTTCTTGCCTATTGCCATCAACCGGGCACAGATCCAGACTCCGGGCTGCTACTGAGAAATTTCAGTTAGAAAAACCCAATATCACTTTGACCGACATGGGAATCGAACCTAGGACCTCATGCGCAGCAGGAGCGGTTGCGGTCTCTATACCAACGAGACGGTCAGTGACAGTAAATTCTATTAAATAAAAACACTAGTATTTTTTTAACTGCGTACAAAATTGAGTAGAAGACATCGATAAACTACAAAATATATACCTAATTCTTATTTTAACGAAAACTTATCTTAAAAGGGGAATAACACCCAGTTTCTGAATTGAGAATTTGAAGTTGAGAACTTGTCAAACCCTACTTTAGCATTACTTAAGGTGATTCCTTCAATGTATAGCCCCCAGAATTCATACGTTACGCCCCATTTCTTACGTTCTATGCAACGAAATTTTGAATTTCATGAGCTTACACCTTAAGTAATAATTAAGTAGAGTTTGACGAGTTGTCAACTTCAAAATCTCAATTCGGAAACCGCGTATTAAAGATGGATCTAGAGAAAGTGATTATTTGCACAATGTTTTAATTAGCAACAGCTTTATAAACAGAACAAAACATACACAATAGTGTTCTTATTCCATCAATGCATTTAAATGTAAATATTTTTGCTAATACGCTCTATTGTCCGACCGGTAACAGACTGATGGAGTCATGATAGGAAATTATGATTCTACTAGGTTGTCGAGAATACATCACTGTCTTTGTAAATGTGGGTGTTATGATAGAGATTTTATTTTGTCATAATAGGTGTTTTATAATAATATTTTATGTTGTTTAAACTGAAGATTTCAATAGCATAACCAGCATATAATGGTCCCACTGCTGGGACACAGGCCTCCTCTCTGTGAGTGAGAGGGAGTGGGCTGTAATCCACCACGCGGGCCCAGCGCGGGTTGGTGGATGTCGCATGTCTTCGAATTTTTGGGTCTAAGACATGCCGGTTATCTCACGATGGTTTCCTTCACCGTTTTGAGAGCAGTGATGATGAAATTAAATACACAAAGTAAAGTGCCTGCCTGGGTTCGAACTCACGACCTACAACTCGTAAGTCGGGGACGATACCACTGGGCCATCATTGCTGTCAAGAGATTTCAATAATGTTCGGTAATAATCTCCAATTGTAAGGTATAGTTAACAGTTTATTTAAATTAGCACCTAACTTTGATATTAATTTTTGCATGTCAAAATATGGCGAAATATATCATCGCACAAGAATATTAATTTACCACCTTTTTATTACCGCATTTAAAGTAAATAAATTACTTTGACTTTGAGTATCACTCAAAGCAGGGTATAATACTGCGCTCGTGTATTATCGCCTATTGGTCCTTATGTACATTCTTTAGAAAGTTCAGAAGCATGAGAAAGTCTAGTACGATTCAAACTTAATGGCGGCTCGGAACATGAGGCGAGTCGCTGCGCAGTAACCAATTCACGTGTCAGCGGGGGTGAGGGATGAGGTACTGCGCAGGGAATAACGCACTTCACAGCCGCCATTAAGTTTGAATCGTACTGTAATTATAATTACATCTATTATAAAATATCAATAGATCGTCACAAGAAAGGATCAAATATAATTAATCATCATCTTTCTCCTCCCTTATCTCAATTTATTTGCGTTCGGCGCAACATGTCTTTTTCTTCCACACTTCTCTATCAGTCGTCATCTCGGTAGTCACCCCCTTTCTAGCCATATCATCTTTCTAGCCATATCATCTTTCTAGCCATATCATCTTTCTAGCCATATCATCTTTCTAGCCATATCATCTTTCTAGCCATATCATCTTTCTAGCCATATCATCTTTCTAGCCATATCATCTTTCTAGCCATATCATCTTTCTAGCCATATCATCTTTCTAGCCATATCATCTTTCTAGCCATATCATCTTTCTAGCCATATCATCTTTCTAGCCATATCATCTTTCTAGCCATATCATCTTTCTAGCCATATCATCTTTCTAGCCATATCATCTTTCTAGCCATATCATCTTTCTAGCCATATCATCTTTCTAGCCATATCATCTTTCTAGCCATATCATCTTTCTAGCCATATCATCTTTCACACGGTCCATCCATCGTTTCTTTGGTCATAATTAAAAAAGTTAAAATCAAACATGACCTTTAGTTAAAATCAGAACCAATCCAGGTGTCATTATGTCGTGTAGTCTTTAAGGGGATGATTTAATAAGTACATGGAGCTAACCTATTATGAATTCATCCTTGAAAAAGCTTTTTAATCAGAGAAAAGAGCTACAGAAAAAACAAGCTGTCTAAATGTGTAAGTATGAAAATTAAAATAACACGCTTGTTATTTATTAATTGAGACTTTAGAGAGCAAACATTCTAATTTAACAGCATTACATCACGCCTGTAACCTCCGAAGGGTTAGGCAGAGGTGTAACTAGAAGTACACCCACATTTCTCCCGTTATGTTTAAGTCCCATGTAATAGTGGACGAGCCTTTTTTTTTTGGGTGGGAAGTCATCAAATTGCTCTTGGCGGAGCGGAAGGACGTGTCAGACTCTTACTGACAAAAACCCACCCGTGTTCCTTCAGTTACGTGTGCGCCAGGGCCACGGTAACTCTTTCGAACAATCCGCGACTCCGGCAGGCATCGGCCCTTTCGGACCCCGTCAATGATTCTGACATCTCTTTGAGGCGCGCGTGAACACGACGCGCCGTCGACCCGGGCCTGGTCCTTACCGGACGGCGAGCTGCCCATTGCTCGCCGTCCGCAAGCCCGCACCTACGGTGGCCGGGAGTCGGCAATCGACTCCCGACGCCCAGGGTGTCTCCTCCTGCGGCGACTAGGGGCGTGAGGGCGCCACGATTGCCTCTCCCTCACGCGTTCCGCCTCCTCCTTCGCAAGCATTACTGCTTCGCAGAAGGAGGTAACGGCTTCCCATTCCGTCTCGCTCCGTACCATGGCCTGGACCAGGGCCGGACGCGAGAGATCGCCGCCACGAGGACACGGCGGTGCTCCGCCCAAGCCGGGTCGACCTCCACCGTATGCTCATAGTGGGTGAGCCTACTGCCATCAACCGGGCACAAATCCAGACTCCGGGCTGCTACTGAGAAATTTTTAATTTAGTCTATAACTAAGGCAAGTACATTACTAGACATAAAAACCGACTGTTCGCACATTCTTTAAATGATTATAAAACTCAATATGTCGGTATTGTAGTGATTTATGAAATTCTAACAATTAGTCGATACTTCATAGACGCTGTTTACTGACGCAATGTTATGACTTAAGTTAGTAATGGTTAGGAATGTTTGAAAAGTTTGCGAGAATTAGTTCAACAACGAATGGCGTAGACATGTTTTTCATAGCAGAAGTGGGTAGACAGAGTAGTACAATGTTAATTCTAAATGTTAACACTAACGTAGATCTATGATGAAGAGGGAGGGATTATGAATTCAAAATCAATGATGTAAGTAATATTTCGTAATAATATAATTTATAAACGAGTGTCCATGGAGTATTTTATCTGTTCTTCTCCATAAGTGCTTACTACGCTTTGGAATGGGCTTCGTATTTCTGACTGGAATGGTTTAATCGAAATAAATGCTTTGAGTTTCGAGATGGGAGAGAGTTGAAATGAAGTCAGACCCTGTGATGAAGAATTAAAAGTTATGAGAATTTGATAACTTTATATTACAAGCTAACTTAAACTTGTTGAAGATGTTGACAATGAACATTAAACAAATATAAAACTAATTTGGTCTTAAGGTCCGAAAAAGGATGAAAAATATTTTAACTAAAATGTAATTGGATTTTGGCATTAGGATCGTAGCAGGTGGTGTTCTGTAGTTTCTGCCTACCCGTATGGGAAGAAGGCGTGAGTTTATGTATATAATTAGATCTGTCGGGTTTTAATGTATTAGTCAGTCACCCCAGTCTACCTCCTTTAGTTTTTCAAGAATGTCGACTCGACCGAATGTTAGGAACGCAATATTAAAAAGAAAAATTTTAATAAAAAGGAAACCTTCTTGATTATTTTCCTTTCCCATGAGCGTGGGATCAAAGCTATGAGAAACATTTTGTGTAAATATTATAACCAAACTCGTCCTGATTTCCCTTTTGTCTGTACTTTACCAGAGGAAATCTCTTGGTAAATATTACAGAACAGGATTTTTTATTGCTTATTTAACAATTTCACTAAAGCTTTTATACGGAAGGGCTCGTAAGTCGTCCTAATATAGGTAACCCTTCTGTAGGTTTGATACAATACAAAGTGGAAGTGTGTGCAATAACTAAAGGACCAAAAGTAATTAAAATAATAATAACATAACATCACGCCTGTCATTTCCGAAGGATTAGGCAGAGGTGTACATATAGTACACCCACATTTCGCCAGTTATGTTTTAGTCTCATGTAAGCGACCCTATTGCTATCAACCGGGCACTATCCAGACTCCGGGCTGCTAATAAAAAATTACAGATGTAAAAGCGCTATAACATTTTTGCCGGGAGCCTTTTTGGAAGGGGCAACTAGAATCAATTCTTTTTTAAGCTATTGCATAGCTTTTATCGCGGGCTTTGAGCGCGGCGACCGAATCAAGAAATTCCGTAACGGAAATAAAACCTAACACCCCCCACTCCGCCTACCATGTAGTTCGGCCGAGCGTTCGCTTAACGTGTATATATATGGTACGACTGTACTTGAATTAATATCAGAGAAAAAAAATACTGCATAAATAAATAATTATAATTGCATAAGTTGATAAAAAATGCTATGCAATAGCTTTACCGCGGCAGTCCCCGAGTGGCACACGTGATTTTTTTATTTTGTAAATTTTGACTTTCATAAGTGCTTTTTATGTGCCTATTTGTAATAAATGATTTGACTCTGACTTTGATTTGCCGACCCGGGAATCGAACCCAGAACCTCATACTCAGCGCTTACGACCACTAAACGAATGTGGCAGAATTAATAATTCCAGCCTTTTATTGCCCCACTGCAGTAGGGAAAAGGCTACATCTCATGCAGATAAAGTATGATCAATTATTATAACGCTTGCTTAACTCTTTGAGTACCGAGGTCGCGATATCTGGCGAGACACAATAGTTAATAATTGTGTCTAATTACTTGGGATTCAAGAGGTTAAGGCAGCAAGCAAAGGACCTGCTATAGAATAGTAGATTGTTATACAAAGGGCTAAAATGATCCATTATATACGAGGTAGTTTTACTTCCGAGCTTTAGCGAGGGAGTAAATAGAAACCGAATTATAATGGGTTTTTAGTGCCGTGTGTCACACTTTACTTTTCACTACGATTGCGAGAAAATAAAATAATCCAATGCAATATTAAATAGTTTATTCTTCTGTAGCCGCAACGCAATGCACGCGTTCTACCGAAGAGATCGCCGCTTTTAGTTCTTTTTCAAAAATAAAATCTGCATATTTTTTTATGAATTCATAATGATTATATTTATGAATAAAGACTTATTCGTTTTTGTAGGCTCATTGGTAACAGACATAAATTAAAAAGAAAAACTTTTTCCCCTAGAGGAAAATATGCTATTTTATCGCCGCTTTGGTACGCTACAATGACGGACTTTTTGATCAAGAGGAGTGAAAAAAATAGAACCATCTATTAAACTGGACTCTCTAGGACTGCTTCATTGATCTAGTCGCAAGAGCGACTGCTAAGCATGGGTGCTGTGGGCAGGCCAGACTATAGATTGGTGCCCGGTTGATGGCAATAGGGTCGCCTCCTTTACAATAATGTTTTGTGTTTCTTTGTTTTGTAGTGTTAATTACTTTGCAAACTATTGTATAAAATCAAGTTCTTAGAACTTAACAGACAGTGCTGTTGGAGAGATTGTTGCTAAAGCACGATGAAGTTATGAAGGGCGGGCGTTTTGGGGACAGTCTTCTATAATGTTGTCGTTCAAAAGGTGATGACTTTCAGTTAAATTTGAATAGATGACTTGATTTTGATTTGACATGGGACTTGAGCACAACTGGCGAAGTGAGGAGGTACTATACCTCTGGTTAAAGCTTCGAACAATACAGGTAGGATATTTTGTGTGTATTTCTGTTGTATACCAATGCGATATATTATAAAGTATCCAGCGATTGTGGTGAAACATTCTTAGTCTACATAATAAGATGCTGAGTAACACATTAAGATGGTATGTACGTTTATCAAGAATTGTAACACAGTGTTTGCGCACGTACAGTTTTGTTGTTAAAAACATGCAATTAGCATATGGACAGTGGAAAGGTAAAACGGCTCAAGCGCCAAAACCTGCAATCTCGAGAATGAACCTTAAAGTAATAACTTTAAAATTTGTTCTTGAGATTTCAGGTTTTGGCGCTTTAGTCATTTTACCTTTCCACTGATGATTCGTTAGCAAATAACTTAGCTACTCGCATTTCAGTTCGATTTCGAAGAAAAATTTAATTGACCTACTAAGATTCGCAAAAGACAGAGATTAAACCTTTTTCTTTAACAAAATATAGTCGTGAGTGGTTTTAAAAGTGTCTCCTTGGTCTAGTGGTCGCAAGCACTACTGGTGAGCATGAGGTTCTGGGTTCGATTCCCAGGTCGTGCAAAGTATTTTTGGATTTTGCCATCTCGAATTTCTCAGTAGCAGCCCGGAGTCTGAATGCGTGCCCGTTTGTTGGCAATAGGCTCGCCCCCTATTACATGGGACTTAAACATAACTGGGGAAACGTGGGTGTACTATACCCAACCATTTGGGAAAACAAGGCATGATGTTCTCATTGTTATGTAGTTTAAAAAGTAAATCAAAGATCATTTATTCAACCTAGGCTTAGAATCAGCACTTATTGAACGACAACATTATAATACAGCCTATCTAGATTTTTTCTAGGAAGGCAGTTTTTACTACAATTTACTATTGCCTTTCTTTCTTTCAAGAAATAATAACTGAAGAATAATAATTAACTATCTTAGCAAAATCTGCCGAATTCTTAAACGCAAACGACAATTCAGAATTTGGAGTTGAGGGAAACAGAGATAGACCAAGCAGTTACTAAGGACCAGTTCTTATTTGAAGATGTCCAGCTGTCCACCAGATTGATTCTAGTATCTAAGATGTATTTTTACTTTGAAACAGATTTTTATATTAGTTCTATTATAAAAGCCTTTGGTTAGAATAGTACTTAAGTCCTAGGTCCCATTGATAAAAAAATACTACTAGATTCCAACCAGCTATAATCTATAATAAAAGTATTATAAAAATCTATTTCATAGTAAAAATAAATCTCGGATACAAGGATTAATCTGGGCATGAGCTGGACTCCTTGAATAAGAACCAGTTCTTATCCAGTCCTTAGAAGCTATTGGTAGAGAGAAGTAGAAAAAGAGTAGAAGGAAGGCCTTTGACCTGCATTGGGACACCACAGGCTCCTAATAATAAGAAGTAAGAGAATAAACTGACTCCGTCTATCTGATACCTTTTCACGCCTTAACGGCTAAACGGATTTCTACAAAATTTTGCACACAGGTAGACCATGACATACAAGGTGGTAAGGTTATAGGTAACTTTATATTCCGGTAGGACGAACCCGTGGGATAATTTCTGATCCCCACCAGTGCGAAGCCGCGGGCAACAGATATTTTAATATTATTAGTAATAATAAGTACCAACCTTGTCCAGTCAGGCTCCCAACACCGAACACGTACACCAACACAAGTACCACACACTCGCGCAACATCCTCGCACACGATGCGCCTGCGACTGTCGATCGCAATCTATTCCGAGCCTTGCGCGAACGGTGTTATGATTTGATGACATCCGCTAGTCTTGAATGGTTCCCAAAGTTTTATAATAGATCGTTGTTAAAAGGATTGTTTTTTATGGAAACGTTATTGTTCTAGGAGTCTTTTACTAACAATCGGAGGAAGACAGAAATTGAGACTTCATAGAGCTGTTATACTTCAGGTGTTTTCATTTGGGATATTCAATGGCATTGTTTGTGCTTGTAGGAAAGATTTAGGTTAACTTTATTCAATTAAATTTTTCGATCTACACACACATAATATCATCGTCATCACATCATCATTTTCTTTCTTCTTTTAAAGGCATGTGAAAGCGAGCTATAGGTAGTTTAATTTAAGATGGATAATTTTTCGTTTAGGCGTTATTATGATAAATGATAAATGCTTTTATTTCTGTAAGTAGGTTTGTACAAACACTAACACGTCAATCATATTTTAAAACTAGATGAGGTCAGCGTTTCCTATCTGACTACTTTGAGAAGAAAGGCCGAAACCAACTCAGAGGTCACAGTCTCTTTTAAAGTCCAGACATAATCTTGCTCAGATCATGTGAAGACCATGTAGATTGGTGTCTGAAATGATCGTTTGAGTTGTGTGAGTGAGTGAGTTTTGAGTTGAGCTGCACGATTACTGACAAATGCGTTTGTCAGTAATCGTGCAGCTCAACTCAAAACTTAATTTATGTGTTGAGCACTTTAATATGTATTCCAAATTCACTGCTATATAAACTTACAGGTTGTTTTAGTAAAAATACAACTATTGATGAAGTTTAAACGTACCCTATTAACACTGTTTCACGCACATTTTCACTCAAAGAACCTTCCACAAAGACGCAAACGGCCGAAAAATATCACTAAATCATCCAATTTCCTAAATTCCATACTTCGCTTGTCCGCCCGTAATTCAGCGACAAATAATAGTATCAATAACCCGACGGGGTGCCGCAAGGAGCTCTCCTAGGACCGGTAAAGTTCTAACAATGCGGGCCTGGACAAAGGCATTGATATCCGAGTTGCGAAGGCTTTGTACAACTTGTCCAGCTGGATATTTTTATTGGATTACAGATTTAATAGTACAATATGAGTTTGTCAGTTATTATTACATTTTTCTGCGATTTTCATTGCTTTGTTGTATTGTTGGGGTTTTTGGTTGCTTTGATGTGAATGTGAAAGAGAATAGACGATGTGTCTTTCTTAAAATTCTTTTTGTTTGTGCGATGGGTTTTTATGAAATACAGGGTGTAAAATAACCCATCACATAGCCGTCTCATACGCATACTGTACATCAAATTAAGTAAAATTGCACAAAAATTATTGCTGGGTAACGACTTTCATTTTTAGTGTGAAAATTTGCTGTTCGCAAAGTAACACACGCAAAACATTGTGCTTATGGGTGTATGCAACGGTAGAGGGGTCGTGGGGGTATTTAAAGTTGTGTTATAACATTAAACACATATTTTCGTAAAAAAACGACGACGAAAAAAGTTCGAATTTTGACCTTCAATATCTCCGTAACCAGAAGGTTCCTAGGTATGGTACAGAACAAAAAAAATATTATTATGACGGGGAGTACAAGTGACTCTCAGCTTCATTAAGTGTCTTTTTACACCCGTTATAACAAGGTTACAATGTGTGTTTGGCTTCTGCAAATGTTTCGCAAATCACCTGCTGGCAAGACGATTCTAGGCAACTCTCGCGCATCTTGCATTCGTTATTGTCGTTCGATTCTTCCCTCGTAAAAATCATGTTGAGCTGTTCACGGCATGTCGAATCGAGCATATCTCGCAGGAAAGCCACGCGACGTGCTAATTTATATGCGACATGCAAAGAGTGGTCGGGGTCAGTCGACGCGTACATGACGTCATATCCACCGTCGGACCAACGTCAAACAGTTGTTCTGTCATTAATGATTGTGTCAATTGCGGAAGAAACACTTCCGCCACAAAAAAAAATCGTGTTTTGACGAGACTCCTATCGCTTGACCCTCAGGGAGATGTTACAGAGAAGCATGACTAAACTAGACTCCCATGTGTGGCGTGATAATATAATATGTTTTTGTAGTTTTTACTTGGATGTAAACTGAATTTATTTATGAGTCTGTAAGGTATTTATGTAAAGGTCCTTGGAGGGCGTGTCAGACTTTTACTGACTAAAACCCACCCGTGTTAGTACAGTTGCCTGTGCGCCAGAGCCACGGCAACTCTTTCGAACAATCCGCGACCCCAGCAGTATATTATTGTACTACCAACATGATGCAGTGTTTCAAAAGCATTTCAAACAAGAAAGATTTCATTGTTTTTAAGTAAACTTATGTAACTAAAAAAAATACTATACGTAAATAATAAACTATAATAATTACTAGTTTACATGAATAGTCGGCGCCATGTGTCGCTCAATGACCGAGAGCTCAAGCCATCCAGCAGTTGACTGCAATAGGCTGAAAAAATTGAAACTAAAATCATCATTCAGCAAGTTTGAGAACCACAGAGGTTTAGAATTTAGCGAACGTGCCATCTTAACGTAAGCACTTTAAGGCAATAGATGAGCCGTAGTTATATTTGATATCATTGATTATAACGTCATACTTTCACGCCTTGTAACTTCTTGTAATAACCAACTGCAGCCGAACACAGCTCAAACAATAACTTATTCTTCTCCTCAGAGAGTCCTGTTACCATCATCATGAGGGACTGATGATCGTAATAATTATGTTAATAGGGTACTTAAGTACTGTAAGGGCTCCGTGTCCTTATAAATAACCTGCGGGGTAAGGGGGCTATCGTTTTTGTGCTCACTAGTTGGCGCCACTGTCGAGTATGGTCCTGTTGCAGTACTTTTATTTCATGTTTTGGATATGTTTAAGTACCCTTATATTCATAGTATGTTTATTTTATTACATTTTTAAACTTCAAATGAATATTTAGATTATAAATTATAATGTTCCTAAAGTTGGCAAGCATGAAGCAGATAAATCTTATTCTTCCTTCAAGTGCTACCGAATTAGATCCTAACTTTTTACTTAAAATCTTAAGCCATAATTAATCAAGAATGGCACAGCCATTACAGCTATTGTGAATCATTCGTTTAAATCCGTGATAAAAAATCCCGCAAACAGTAAACATTCAGTACATATTTGACATCTAGAGACCTTACTCTACACTAGCGCCTCTAGCGGCGAACTTAAGCCCGATAGCCCTCATTGCGTAACACACTAACAGTAGGAATAGCTTTCATTTTGACAGTTCAATAACATTCATTGCGTTATTTAAGTTGTTGAGCAGACAAATTTTTCGAACATATGAAGCAATGGATTAGCAATTGGCTTCAAAATTATTCAGATTGTGATAGATAGTGTGTTACGCAATTAGGGTACATGTCGTTTAAATAAAAGATATGCTCAGTATTTAGGAATAATAATTCTTAGAGTTAGTTTTACGTTTTTTACATCATGACGCGTTCCGTTAGCTCACCAAGCTGAGTCTCTGCTATTTTCTAATATTCTAAATTCGAAATAGCGTTTATCTCGTAATCTGCCAACATCTTATAAATACTCGCAGAGGTTACATGGAAACGCCTTGTAGGCTACAGTCTCTCTGAGTACCAACAACTTCAGGCCCGGGTCGACGGCGCGTCGTGTTCCACGCGCGCCTCAAAGAGATGTCAGCATCACTGACGGGGTCCGATAGGGCCGATGCCTGCCGGGGTCGCGGATTGTTCGAAAGAGTTACCGTGGCCCTGGCGCACAGGCAACTGAAGGAACACGGGTGGGTTTTAGTCAGTAAGAGCCTGACACGCCCTTCCGCTCCGCCCAGAGCGGGAGAGGCCATTTGATCATATCCCACCCAAAAAAAAAAGTACCAACAACTTACTTAGCATAATATGTAGCATTCAAGGCTTGTGGTGGGGTAATTCATTCTATGTTGGTCATCATAAAAACCATGCCTGGTCCTTGATAGTACGAAAAAGAATTGGAAAATCCCGCAGTGCACGCCTCATAATGTCATTCAATTCTACAAAAAATAACAAAAAGCGAACAAAACGTCCAGTCGTATTTTTATATTACTAATTACAATTAAACTCCATTGAATTAGACCGTGATTTTCGAAAGGATTTTGTTTTCGATAAAACTGAAGCGTTTAAAAAAAATGGATTCGATTAGTTTAGTTTTTTTGGGAGTTATCGTGACCACGCCAGGATCCGTACATACAGACACATGGACGTCCACAGAATATTTTTTTTTAAACAGTTTTCTCATTATTTTAAATAGCAAAACGTCTTTTGAAAATAACATGAGTGATGAAACTAGTGTTTTTTCTTGACGTTTGTGTGTGAATATTATTCTACAAGTGCGATATGAAGTAAATGGAGACATTTTTAGCTCAAGGAATTACTTTTTCTTTGTAAGGCGAGAGAGCACTATCTCACGCGCTTCGCTTATGAGGCGTGCAATTACTAACAGCCGCAGATCGAAGTGTTCATTTGCCATAGGACATGGATAAAGGCTGGCCTAGTACAGACAAAGATTAATAATATTTAAAAAATATTTGATAATATATGAAATCCATCCAGGTATCCATATGTTGTCATTGTTTTTGTTTATTCGGTATACAGTTACGTCAGTTATAAACAAATTACTCGATGGATGTCGCAACATAATTCTAAGAATAGAATGGACCTACTGAAGTGTACTGTGACTAATTATTAGCTTCTGCTCGCGACTTCGTCCATGTAAAATTTATTATTTTAACATTAGGTTTAAAGATATTTTATTCTCAAAAAAAGACACAAATTCACTTACATGAGAACAATGCTTAAAATAAATTATATAAATATAAAGTTCGTCACAGACGTCACGGTAGCAATTATGATGCAGTGCATCAAATACATTCAGCTTTTAGGAAGGGTGTTATTTGTGACTGAATACGTAGCCAATTGAGTTTTAAATGCATTGAAAATACGCAGCCAAGTTTTTAATGTACTGAAATAGTGTATTTTTTTGATAAATCAGTGTATTTTGTTATATAATTGTGCTCCTTCAAAAGTATTTTTTTTTTGCCAAACTTGTTTCTCATCTTCCGTAAAATCAGAAAACTAACATTAAATATATCCTGTCGGCAATATTGTAGCTTCTCATTAGTGAAAGAATTTTCGAAATCGGATCAGCAGTTCCAAAGATACAAACTCAACCTACATACAAACTCACACATTTTTCCTCTTTATTTATAACGAGCTGCGCCCCGCAGTTTTATATTCATAAGTCTCGATCCCGTAGGAATATCGGGATTAAAAGTATCCTATATTCTAATCCAGGTCATGGTTTACTCATGTGCCAAATTTCATCCCAATCCGTTCAGCCGCTTTAGCGTGAAAGCGTAACAAACAAACATACAAAAAATAAAATCTTTTCTTTTTATAATATTAGTTTAGTTATTAGTAGAGATGTAGGTTTAATGGTTGATATATTTTCAGATCTTTAGTTACTATGTAGAGGCATCTACAACGTCACATGCAAGCTATGCGTCACACTGACGTCACGCAAAATCCTGCATCGCGCAAGCAGAGTTTACCACGCAACTAGCATGTATACAATATCCCGACATCAATCGTCGAGAAGTTGCCCACCAGACACATTACGTGTCTGGTCGGAGGATCCTCCTTTTTCTATGGATGTATGAGTGAACATTAGGTTAGGAAAATCTGCAATTGATATTTGTAAGAGATTGCCATAACAGAAATTCAAATTAACTTGTACTAAATTTTTAAGTACAAGTGGGGTTTTAAATTCAGTGGTAGGGGATAAGTGGTATTTACATAAACCTTGATATTACAATCGATTCATGCACTTTCATTATTTATCATTCCTTGCCCTTATCCCAATTTGTTTGTGGTCGGCGCAATATTTATTTTTCTTTCGTACTTCTCTACTAGTCGTCATTCGGTAGTCACCTTAAAAGCACGTTAAGCCGTTGCTCTTGCGCCTGATCTCTCGCCGGCCATGTCGGATTACCGACCCATCGGACTATGAGAGTGAGGGAAGAGAGAGTGCATTTGTGTCTGCGCACACAATTGTGCACTATAATATCTTCCGCGCCGAAGGCTAGTCTCCTTTGAGATTGCCGAAATACGGTCTGGAGGACTATTATTATTATTAGTCACCTTATGACAATATAATTTTTTACACAGTCCATCCATCAAATCATGCATTTTACGAAATTTTCATCTAAAAAGAAACCAGAAACTACTTTAAAAAAAAAACGCCGTCTCACATCAACACTCATTTATAAATCCGAACTCCTGCAAGATTCTTTACTTTAATGAATCAAGACTAAACGAATACCCTTTACACATATTTAAATTCCGAATCATGACTTCAAAAAACAAAACCGACCAATCAACGTACATTATTCACAATTACACACTTCTCATTTCTTCGCGCCTATATTTAAGGAGGTTTAATTTATTTTTTCCACACTGCCAGGGTGCGGCACCCCGGTGAGAACACATGCTGTGCATGTAAAGGATTATTTTAACTCTTTAGGGTTCCTTTGGTGTTTATTTACATCTTTTCGTGTCTGTCTACATGCGGCTGTCACCATCATTTAGATAATTTATTCCGGAAGGATTATGTGTAGGTATAATACATCAATAATTAACTAAATAGAAATTTCGATGTTTTGTCAAGTTGTAAAAAATGGTCGCCTGTTTGGCGGGTCGCTAGTTATTAAATAAATAAATAAAATCAAAATGAAAACGTCATTTATTCCAGCTATTTATATTTGAAGAAAAATTATAAATTATGGAATGATTCGTTGTAGTTGTTAAAAAAATAATGTGACATTAAGAAAGCGTCTCTTTCATTACAATACGTACCTATAATACAAGGACACATGAAGCAGTTATTTTAAAATTCGACACTTTAATGATAGTTGCGTTTGTCAATATGACTGAAGGTTGCGTTCAGTCAATTAAGTCTATCTAACTGAACAGACAGCTGTGCTGCTGAGGAGTTTGTTGCGCCACTTCTTCTTCCCAGCAAAATCACTAGGAATTGGTGAAGGGCGGGCGTTTTGAGGGACTGTCTTATGTAATTTTGACGTTCAAAAAGTGCTGATTCTTACCCCAGTTAGAATAAACGATTGATTTTTGTTCATATTTCCTCAATATTATCATACTACTAAAAACTACTGAACTTCCAGGATGTTTGCAGTTTGAATTCGATTTTGGTCGTACAAATAATATGGTAAATTGATTAATTAAAATTAGCTATCTAAACTTCGTTGTTGAAATGGCCGGTAATTGTTTGTTTAGTAAGTTAGTGTTCTATATTAATATGATTAAAGATCCAGTGAGATAAGACCAGTGGTGCCCCAGTGGTAACGGCCCCGACTTACGAGTTGTAGGTCACGGGTTCGAACCCAGGCAGGCGCTTTACTTTGTGTAAATAATTTCATCACTACTGCTCTCAAAACGGTGAAGGAAAACATCGTGAGGAAACTGACGTGTCCTAGAATCAAAAATTCGATATGTGAGATCTACCAACCCGCACAAGGCCCGCGTGGTACATTACAGCCCACTCCCTCTCGAAGGTAGGTGGCTTGTGTCCCAGCAGTGGGAACATTATAGGCTTATTATATCGTATTATGCTAGATTAGAAAAAAAAACAATGGTTTTAGTATAAGCTTAGACTCTTACTCTAAAGCTGATTTTTATGAGATTTGCTCAAGTTCTAATAATTTCTATATTGAAGTTCAAATTAACGCTAAAATATGCATCTACATAAGTATGTTTTCGAGTCTTCCAGATTGAAATTGGTAAATTTATATGAATCGTAATTCAATCAATCAATCAACTCAGTCTATTGTAGCGGTATCTACTTCACCACATTCGAGCTACACGTCACACTGACGTCACGCAAAATCCTGCATCGCGCAAGCAGAGTTTACCGCGCAACTAGCATATATACAACGTCCCGACATCAAGCGTCAGTCAAAGCATTCACTCATATGGGAGCGCGGCGCTACGCGCTCTCAATAGTTCCGCAAGCCATTGTTGCGCACACCATGAAGGGCCCGTAGTTACGGGTCCTCTATATTTGCACCCGCGGCCGGAGGGCAAAGCGCCCTGGCACCGCTCGCCACGCCCCCTTGCGGGGGCGTTGCGAATTCCACACGGTAAAAAGCGTCAGTCAGTTGCCCACCAGATACAACACCCGTCTATGAGTGTATGTGTATGAGGTATGAGTGAACTTTACACCCTGTCCACTGCTGGACATACGCCTCTCCCAAGCTATGCCACAATACCCTCACTAGTTGCCCTAAAAAAAAAGAAGATAATTTACAAGTTATCCTTCTTTCGTACCTAATAGTATACATGTATAGTACATATTCAAGTCGATTTCGGCTACGGTGACCATTTCTGTTTTTGACATGCTCCATTAGCCACATGATAAGAAAAAGGAAAAAAAGAAGTTGAAAACGGAACGGAACGGGACGGTGGAAGTTGCGAAGTAGTACATACTTAAAGTCGTACCTAATAACTCAAAGCATTAAGGCTCCTACAAACAGGCGCGACAGGCGACGTGACGCAAAGGCACCGCGTGTCGCGCGACGAGCGGTGCCTTTGTGCCGCGTGCGATTCGCGTCGCGTGTCACGCCTGTTTGAAGGAGCCTTTAATCACTGTGTCTTCCGGCATGAATACCACGGAGATGAAAGTTAAAATTAACACCACGAGGCAAATGAAGCTACCAAAACGCCAACCATAATTAACCTTAAATAACCCAATAACAGATTAGTACAATTCTATCACACTAACACAAACTACTGACCCTCGTTACGACACACGGTTCACGCTTGACCGATTCGCATTGTTTTGATGTCCCACCGAGGATATAATGTTCTTTACACTTAATAAGTGTCTCGGGCTCACACAGTTCGGCCTGTAAGCAAACCCTACCTTAAGTCTCAAAGAACAGAGTCTTTATTTAAATACACCATTGTTAATTACGATTTCAATTTTAGTATAATTTCAAGTGGCTCAAAAGACCAGTTCGGTGTGTTGCTAAGCCAGGTATGCTCCGTGAGCTCGTTATTGTTCCAAAAGGGTGGGTTTTCCTTTTGAGTTTAATTCGGAACGCTGGTATTGAATTAATTATTTAGAGTAGGACGGTTATATTTTCCTGTGACTTTCTGTGTAGGGTAGCGAGCTGTAAATAAAAAATCTTGGCTGTATTATTATTCTAATCAGCGAAACATGTTTTTAATTAAAAAATTGTCATAAATTCGTGCTAAGCATGGTTTTGTTATTAGAGTACAAGACATCTGAAAATATTTCAGTCTTGTTTTGGTAATTCTTTGATGGTGCTAAGAAATGCTGTTGTACATTCGTTTGTCACTATTTATTATACGGAACTACATGATATTATAACATAAAATCACGCCTGTAATCCCCGAAGGGTTAGGCAGAGGTGTACCTATAGTACACCCACATTTCACCAGTTATGTTTAAGTTCCATGTAATAGGGGGCGAGCCTATTGCCATCAACCGGGCACAAATCCAGACTCCGGGCTACTACCGAGAAATACCAGATGGAAAAACCCAATAACAGTTTGCCCGACCCGGGAATCGAACCCAGGACCTCGGAAATGATATTATGTAGTACTTAAAATTGTATTTTATTTATGAGATTATTAAGCTGTTGGTGGGCTGCTAACTGATGATCAGAATCAAAGTCAGAGTGGTATCTGATTGAGTTGAATAATCAGAAATGTGTATTGGTAGTAACATATTACTGACCCATTGATCACATTCACGTGTTATGATAAATTAATAACAATATTGTAACTGTAGTAGAATAAATGCTGTGGAAATGCGTTCTTTGTGAAGCATGTGTGGTGTGACTATGAATGATAGGCTGAGGAATGATGTGATAAGGCAACGGTGAAGAAGTTTAAAAGAAGATGTAGTGAACAAATTGAAAAGAGTATGCTTAAATGGTTTGGTCATGTTGAGAGGATGAATGAAGGGCGACTAACAAAAGGTATTTACAAGGCAGATGTGGGTGGAAACGCCGGGAGGGGACGCCCTAGGAAGACATATAGTGACCTTATTGGTGATGTTCTTCAGAAAGGTCAGGTGCGTAGTACTTGCCACCGGCGTGCGTGTATGATCAGAGGTATGAACGTAAACGAGGCAAAAGGAGTATGTAAGGAGCGTAGCAGGTGGCGTTCTGTACTTTCTGTCTAACCCCATGGGAAGAAGGCGTGAATTAAATTGGAATAACCAGCATACCATAACAAATAAATAAAATTAGTTTATTTCAAGTAACATAAGACTCATATACAAACAAACAGATACATAAAAGGATACAGACGCGATAACAAGCACAGACAAAAATGAACACTCACAAAGTAACAACATGTTTGCTGCAGCATTGCCGGATATAAAGGCTATCCAGTCTGTTGGCGATCATCGCCAGGACGGTGTTGGCGCTGCCCCGCACTCTGCGCACCAGAGACGCGCAGCGTTTGCGCATCGTCGCGTGAAAGCAGTCGGTGCGCGCCTTCGCGAACATGCCCGAGGCGCTGCAGTGGCGGGGCAGCCCCAACACCGCCCTGAACGCGTTATTGAACTGGACGCGGAGGGCGCTGTACGCCGCACGAGTATACTTAGCCCACAGGCTGCACGTGTAATTATATAAAATGATAAAATATAATGATGCATTTAAATGCTCTTGTCCCATTGTACAGCCTCAGCCCCACTGTTGCGCACGTACGAGATTAATGACGTCATTGCTACACGCGTGGCTTGCTCGAATATGGCGTCCACGCAGCTCAATGCTGACAACGCTATGCACGCGGTACACGGAAGCGTGCGTAGCTTAGTAAAGCTCGCTCGCTTCACCTCCCGCAGTGGCGGAAGGTGGAACGGGCGTCTGTTTCACAAGACTAAAGGAAATAGCACACGTATCAAATCGGAAAGGGAACGTCACCGTATCAACTCGAGCCATTTAGTATTCTTTGTATGAAACTCCCTACTGTAACGCACACTAATCAGAATCGTAACGTAATCGCCTCGCCTCGAGGTCGGTGAGCCGTAAGCGCGGCGTCGCCTAGCCGTAGCCGAGTCGACGTATCGGAGCTGCTGATCCGATTTGGTTACGTGCTTACGTTAGGTTGACGTCTGTTTGACGTCGAAGCGAAAGGCGATACGGTGGCGATCCCTTTCCGAATTGATATGTGTGCTATGACCTTAATAGTCAAAACTGTTCGCTACAGTTGTACATAGTCGTAGGTTAATATTCGTGTATAGTGTGTGCTGTAGACCAACGTTGTAAAACAAACGAACACACGCAGCGTTCGTTGAGCTCCTTAAGTTTGAGTTGAGCTGCACGGTTACTGACAAATGCGTGCACAGACTGGACAGGTCCACTCATTCTGTGTGGTTTTTCCTCAAAAGACTATTTCAGACTCTAATATACACATGGTCTTCACATGATCTGACCAAGATTATGTCTGGACTTTAAAAGAGACTGTGCCCTCTGAGTTTGTTTCGGCCTTTCTCCTCAGAGTAGTCAGGAAACGGCGACATCATCTAGTTTTAAAATACGATTGACGTGTAAAAGTGTTTGTACAAACCTACTTATAGAAATAAAATCATTTATCATTTAGCTTTATTGCGTCGCGTGTCCGTGCACAACGTGCGCCGCTGTGACACTGTCACAAGCCGCGTCACTTCGCACTGGCAGTTTAATCCGTCGTTTACACGATTACCCGAGTTAATGCGGCCGGCTTTAGTGTGTAGGACCCATTACTAACTAGTACTGTGCCTATAAGCTGGGTTTGAGGCATGGTATGGAAGTGGCTTCTTAAAACATAAATTTTGTAAAAAAAAAATCGTGGGATGCCAGGAACACCGGGTTTGCATAGTCGGGTGTATAGCAAGGAAGCAAAATCAAAAAAAAAAAAACACGTGTGGCACTCGGGGACTGCCGCGGTAAAGCTATTGCATAGCATTTTTTATCAACTTATGCAATTATAATTATTTATTTATGCAGTATTTTTTTTCTTCGACATTAATTCAAGTACAGTCGTACCATATACATACACGTTAAGCGAACGCTCGGCCGAGCTACATGGTAAGCGGAGTGGGGGTGTAAGGTTTTATTTTCGTTACGGAATTTCTTGATTCGGTCGCCGCGCTCAAAGCCCGCGATAAAAGCTATGCAATAGCTTAAAAAAAAATCATAAAAACCCCGGGATTCTTTGATTACATGGCTATTCAGATGCATATTTATTTAAAATTAATGTTTAATACCCGATGCAAATATATGTATGTAGGGTGTAAGAGGAGTGTGGG
This sequence comes from Dryobotodes eremita, assembly GCA_917490735.1. NCBI lineage: Eukaryota > Metazoa > Arthropoda > Insecta > Lepidoptera > Noctuidae > Dryobotodes > Dryobotodes eremita. The sequence goes on from OU823263.1 coordinate 17,882,327, forward strand.
CGCGTTCATTGAGGCTCCGGCCAGCTCGCCGGTTGAACGCGTCCCAAAGGGTCATGGCCATCCGTATGGTACGGGGATACCGCACGGTCTCCTGCGAGGCGGCGAGCCTCCTTGCCGGATTACCGCCGTGGGATCTGGAGGCAAAGGTCCTCGCGCACGTTTGGGTGTGGCGCGAGGAGGCGAAACGCCGGGGCGTAACTCCGCTGCCGCGAGTAATCGCGGCACAGCGGACAGAGCTCCGGCGGGATCTCATGGCGGCATGGAGAGTGCGACTGTCGCAACCCAGCGCAGGGCACGCCACAATTGCGGCGGTAAGACCCCTCTTTGAGGAGTGGCTTGAGAGGCGCCACGGCGTCCTCACCTTCCGCCTGACGCAGGTCCTCACCGGACATGGCTGTTTCGGGAGGTTCCTGTTTCGGATAAGGCGGGAGGAAACGCCCGGGTTTTATCATTGCGTGGATCGACCGGAGGACACGGTGGAGCATACGGTGGAGGTCTGCCCGGCTTGGGCGGAGCACCGCCGTGTCCTCGTGGCGGCGATTGGCGGCGGCGACCTCTCGCGTCCGGCCCTGGTTCAGGCCATGGTACGGAGCGAGAGGGAATGGGAAGCCGTCACCTCCTTCTGCGAAGCAGTAATGCTCGCGAAGGAGGAGGCGGAGCGCGAAAGGGAGAGGCAATCTCTGCGCCCTCGCGCCCCTAGCCGCCGCAGGAGGAGGAGACACCCTGGGCGTCGGGAGTCGATTGCCGACTCCCGGCCACCGTAGGCGCGGGCTTGCGGACGGCGAGCAATGGGCAGCTCGCCGTCCGGTAAGGACCAGGCCCGGGTCGACGGCGCGTCGTGTTCCACGCGTGCCTCAAAGAGATGTCAGCAAAATTGACGGGGTCCGATAGGACCGATGCCTACCGGGGCTGCGGATTGTTCGAAAGAGTTACCGTGGCCCTGGCGCACAGGCAACTGAAGTGTGACGGAAGGGGTTTACGTGGTCTATATAAATGAAACCACGAACCTTGTCAACATAAAAGTATATTGATAACTATAAATTGAGAAAAGGGGGTAGGTAGGTTTATGGTCACAAGGTTTTTCCTAAGTTCCCTTGGGAGTAGCGCAGTACTCTCCTGGCTCAGCCTGGTGTGATGCAACCCGCAGCGGTGTGCACGCTGCAGACGCCAGGGAAGGTGACGGTCGGCAGTTGGTCTTGCCAGACCCTCGGAACTTGCTCGACGCGGCCACGCGGGTAAATATGTACCCGGCGCGGAGCTCGTTCCTGCGCGGGTACGCCGGAAGGTGGTGGCCCGGCGCGTCGCGCCCGTATTCTTCCGATTAGTCCGGATGAAGTTGCAGGTGGTAGCCGGAACTTTGGACCCTGGAATTCAACGTCCAGCGTGTCACAAAGATGACCAATAGTTCATCTCCGCTGATTGTGACACCAAGGCATAAGCAAAGCGAGATGTACTATGCGCTAATGAAGGTGATGTGTGGTTGTCACAATCAGTACGGAGTTTACAATTATAGGATATAGGTGAGAAGCACACGATGACTTGCACATTTTAAAAGTATGGAACATTCCATAAAATGCACAGCGTTATAGACAAATAGATTGTTAAGCCAATATTTAAGCTGAAGGCATACTAATTAATAAAAAGAAAGTGGTTATGAGCAAAAAGGCACACGCCATATGATGACCTAGATAGGTAGGTACACAAATATAAAAGCGACATTGTTCAACACTTACCCAATATGGGGTTTAAACTGAATTTAAATAGACTCATAATTGTATAAAAAACAAACGGCGACCACCGTGGCTGTTTCGGAGGGCACACGTATGAAGGTCGCGCCGCTGAGAATGAGCGACGCGAACGCGTGCCCCCGAAGCCAGCATATGACGGTCTGACGACTCGGCGCGCACAATTGACGGCCGGGCCTGTCAGGTCTGCCGGGGCGGTGACGGGGAGAGGGAACAGGGGATCGCTATCTAATACGATCTCCTGCGGCGATCCCAAGGTCACGCGCATTGCGATGAACATAGATGTTGGCAATTTGGTTTCTAGTAAAAAGTAAACAAATGCTTAAAAGAAGCCTATTTTAATGGTTTTAAACGTTAATCTATTTAATAAATAATTAATTTAAAAAAAGGAACGTTACAACGTTACAGAAGGAACACGGGTGGGTTTTAGTCAGTAAGAGTCTGACACGCCCTTCCGCTCCGCCCAGAGCGGGAGAGGTCATTTGATGATTTCCCACCCAAAAAAAAAAAAAAAGGGTGTAAGAGGAGGGGTGGTGTGCGCTAGATAAAATTTAAAAAAAATATGCAAAAGCGCTTTCCATATTAGCCAATATCTTAATATTAGGTGAATAAGCAACCGAATATCCGATCTCTGATCATATTGTATGACCCTTAGGAGACGGGCAAGAATAAAAAAAAAGCGATAGCGCGGGCAGGTGATGCGATGCGACGGGGTGGCTCGGAGGAACAAGAAATTTCACGCGGACGAAGTCGCGTGCAGAAGCTATAGTTCATCATATTTCTGCTTGCCTGTCACACCATAGAAAGATAAAAATACCTACATGACCTAGTTTATTTTCTAATCACGATGAAAGTAAGAATATTAATGCTATTGTATTTCTAGGTCTGAACGAGTATTATTTATACCACCCATCCTCTCATACTTATAGTAAAACAATGAAAACCGCTCGTGTGTACATTCAAACATTTGTTCTAGGAGATCCTACTATTTAATTATGAATTACTAGCACTTCGCCCGCGACAAAATGGTTGAGTTGGATGGTGCTGATCCACGCGTCATGTTCGTGAACGGGCGCCGTCAGATGAGACTGGTCATCTCTTAACTGCCACGGCTTATGTAGTTTCTGAATTGTTTTTATCTTTTTAATTCCGGTCGCTTTTAACGTGCACGTCTTTCTACATCGTTCTCACATGTATAATTTCAACATGAATTCAGTAACCAATTTTTTGTAACAACATTTTGATTTAAAAGAGTGTCCGGTTCTTCTCCATAGGTACCTACTACGCTTTGGAATGGGCAACTAGCTTCATCTTTCTGACTGACCGACACCTTGACAATTCCATAAGGCCTGTTATTGGTTTATTTGAAACTAGCTGCTGTCCGCGGCTTCGCCCGAGTGGATGTCTGAAATTATCCAACGGGACCGGGCTGCCGGTACAAAAAGTAGCCTATGTTACTCCTTATAACATCAGCTATATGCCAGTGAAAGTCCCGTCAAAATCGGTCCAGCCGTTTTTGAGATTACCCGGAACAAACAGACAGACAGTCAGACAGATAAAAATTTAAATCCGGTATATACTTTCATATGCATTTAGTAAAAAGCTGTTATTTTGACATTACAAACAAACACTTCAATTTTATTTGAGTATAAAGAGTTTGTCAATCTTTCAAGCAATAACCACCTCACTTATCTGACAGATCCTCGTGACATCTCCGAAAAAGGACTTTATATCCTGAAAAAATAACTGCACGGGACGAATAAAGTTAAGATATCTAGTTCACAAAATAATTTATAGTAATATTATTCCTTTACAAACGTAACGTTTCACTAATAAATTCTAACCGAACTATCTGATATAATAATAATTTATTTGGTTCGCATTAATCGTTTTTGCTGACACTACAAAAGGCTCACGTACGCGATTAGCATCAGTTTATCTAATGTTGAATGTGTTATGCTGTCTGTATGTAGCGTTGGCATAAGTTTGTTTATGTGTCAGATTAGCAGGGTTTATTTAGACCTTCCTCTGTTCTGAAATCATTGAGTCATCATAGCCTTTTCCCAACCATGTTTGGTTGGCTTCTAGTCTAACCGGGTGCAGCTGAATACCATTGCTGAGCCAGGAATCCCTATCTGACCACCACAACCCAGTAACGGGGTAATACGATTCCTCATGGTAAATCATTGCTAGTCTCGAGGTCATTTATTAATATTGTTGGAAGCCTGTGATGTCATACTGCAGAGCAAAGGTCATTTAATCGAGGTCATTTACTGGCGTAGTGGTTGCAATCGGCTTCAATTGAGGCGAGTTCCATTTTGAAGCCAAGAAACGAAGCTGTAGGCTACAATTTGGGGATTATAATGAGACAGATATGTCATTAGCTCTAATATATATCTTTGGTAATAGTCATAACAACTTTAATTGAGAATCCCTAAAATCTTTGAATATAAACGATTTACAAGCAACTTCAAAGCATCTTTCTCCTACAAAAGAAGCAATGTACATAAAATGCAGTAACATACCAACATCGTGCAAAGCACCCATCAACACTAAAGTTTTAAAGTGCCTTTAATTTCGCACCTCGCCTACAAAGACCAAGTCACTGAAAATAACAAGCAATTAGCCGTAAAGCGCCCAATTTAAGTAGACACACGGCGAAATGTGGAACTAAGTTAAACTGTACAGCATTTGACTTAACTCTGACGTTTGGTAAAGAAAGTGGCGCCATCCCGAAGTGTCAAGATAAATTGGTAAATAATGATGACGTCATAAAAACACGGCATCCTGCAGTAAAGGCTAGATCAATAATTCCTGTCTAGGAAGAAATGCTTGAAGGAATTGGCGTGGTTTGACTACTTTTAATCGGCGTGTTTTGTAGGAAAGCTATGATTTTGGAGTCTAAACTAATTCTGGTTTTACTATACAAATTAATTAAAACAAGTGACAATTATGACCCGTTCTTATTTGTTACGAACTATTATCTATAGTTCGCAACAAATAAGACTCAGTTTGAGTTCTTGAATACACCGACAGTGGATTCCTAAAATCTTATAAGAATAGCATTCGATTCTGCCTGATAGTCTCTTGACTTCTCACGATAAGACAGGACCCTTGTCTAATTTACTCTAGGTTTCTTTTATTTATTGGTCCTTATGAACAGTTGGTATTTTCATGTGGACCTTACTCACCACATTTGAGAATGGAGTGGCGCTGAATTGCAGGGTTATGTCTTTAATCTGTTTGAAACTACTAATAAGTTTAATCCTGTTTCAAATAACTCAATACTCAATACTGAAATCTTTATTGCATTCCATATGTATTACATAGGTGGTCTAACAAGGTAAAAGATCAATATGGACCCTGTCGGGCACAGCAAAATTAGGAGAGAGGAAGAGGGTTAAGCAGCAATTCAAGCAATTCAATATTATTAAAATTTATTAGATGAGTTTAATTGGGTGTATAATTACAACAATAATATTTAATAAGTTACTTACAACCTTTTTTCAAATCATATAACTGAGCAGCGAGTGATCGCGTGTTTTCAGCTGTTACCCCCAATAATATGCGAACTGTGTAGTCAAGAACATTCAGATATTGCACATTCTCTTCGAACTCATAAATCTTTGCCGTTTTATCGTTTCGTGACTTCATTTTGGCAGTTTTTTCCAATATAATATGAAGTCGATTCTAACTTGTACGGATTGGATAAGAAGTTATTATTGTAGCGGCAAATAATGTGGTATGTATAAGGTTTAGGTAGAATTTATTATTAGGTAAATGGCCTTTTGAGGGGTTTAGGTGGCTTTTAGTTTTGTGGAGGGTGTTAACTATATTTATTTTGCGATTATCATACCTAGGAGCAGTCCATGCCACAAGGCAACAAAATCATTTAGTCAATAGGGCACCAGGAACGTCGCTCCATCTGCAATTAAAAATATTTACAGAATTATTTTTGAAGGTCGTAGTGATCGAAGTAGTACGCCGGAAGAGCGTACTGGTAATTTTTTTTCTCCTTAAAGATGTCTCTGGGTTACCCGTTTTTATTGTGAACAAACTTACTTGACACTCAAAGTCTTGGTCGTGCGGTCCAAAACTACCATGACATTGACAAAGAAAACTCATACTATTAGCTATTCACCAACCATTTTTCGCAAAACATCCATCAGTTTTGAGCCAACCACCTCCTTCGATATTACAACCCATTTACCCAAAATACCACACACATGCTATATCAGATCCTACAGATAGCAAAGTATCAGAGAAAACAAAAGAACAAATACCAGTAAATGTCCGTATAAATGTATTCCAGCAAACGTTCAGTTCGCGTGATGTGGTACCATTTGATAGGCGTATCACGAACACAGACGCTTTAAGACGTGCACAGCAAATCACTGTGTTTTACACATTCGGTGTATCGTGTTGGTATTTTTCGAAGAGGTTTTTCAACGTGGCGTTAGAATGGTTGAGATTTTTGCGTACGTGAATGATTTTTTATAAAGTTAAGGTTCGCTCACTAAGAAAGGATTTCCTTCAATCAATGTTTTATTGATCCAATTTCCAATGTAGGCATTGTTGGCGCCACCATCGACAAAAATTCAAGTAACAATTACGTGATTCGAAGGGGCAACACTAGTCTTGGCGTTTGCCATTTATGTGAGCTGTCAAACTAATGTCAACTATTACTTTCAATTTTTTCATCCATGTTGAAAAGGACTACTTGCACCTAGCTTCTGACGTTTCATAAGTGCCCATGTAGGTTTATGTGAAATAAAATATTTTAATTTGATTAGATTTGAACTTATTCATATTAAAGTCGATATTATTGTTACAACACATCATTCATCATTTATTATTCATCCCTAACAGGCATTCATATTTTTTTCTTTTTTAGGGTTCTGTACGTTCGAATGAAAAAACGGAGCCCTCGTCCCTCGGATAACTCGTGTGTCTGTCTGTCCGTCTGTCACGGCTATTTTGCGCCGAATATAATGTACCGATTGGGATCCCTTCTTTTCGCATAATGTTCTTTGTCCTAATATACTTCGGCATAACGATTTTGGCACAATTTGTTTTGGCATAATAATACTTCGGCATAATTTTTTTAGGCATACATTTTATGTTGGCATAATCATCTTAAAGACTAATTTGTTTTGGCATAAATTTGATTCGCATAATGTTAGTAGGCCTTAATGACTATTAGCATAATATTGTTGGTTAAAAATTTAATATGCTGTGCAACAAAAGTTAGTGACAGAACCGAATTGCTGCAAAACCGACTCCACATAGTCTTGTTTGTCCTACCCCTAGAGTGTAATTTAAAATCGCGTAGGTGCGTGGGGCCGCCGGAGGCCCGCAGCGCCGGAGCCGTGACAGAAACCCTGCCTGCTGCATGCTGCTTGCTTGGATGCTGCATGCTTGCTTGTTTGCTGCATGCTTGCTTGCATGCTTGCTTGCATGCTGTATGCTTCATGCTTCCTACAGCGAAAAAAAAAAACCCACAAAATTGTTCATAAAAAAGTTATGCTTTAGAACTTTATGCTTAATAAATTTATGCTTTAGAATATTATGCTTAATCATTATTATGGTTAGAGAAATTATGCTTAAAAAAATTTAGCGTAAGCTGTTATGCGTAATTATATTATTCGAAAATATAATTATGCCAAACAAAATTATGCTAAGTTATATTAGGTCTTAAAATTTTATGCAAATGGATAGGGAACCGTACCGATTAGGTTGAAATTTAATACACACGAATTTCTGTGACCCAAACGCGAACGTGTGACGCAAATAGTGAATTTTGAATGTGGGGTTCACTATTGGGAGACAATTTTTTTTTTTTAATGTTTGCTAATTGTACCGTGTGACATATCAAATAAAAGGGTTTAGTGTCGAGGGTCTCAATTTTATTTTTTTTATTTTAATATATATAGTTTAAAAGCTATTTAAGAGTATTGATGAAAATTTACCATTTTCCAAAAATACTGAGCATAAAATTAAAAAAAGTTATATAGAAAATAGTTCTATACTTATAGGTTACAGAAAAATCTATTAGAAGTCTATAGTCTATTAAAACATGGTAAATCTCTCAATATTGTGCGTACATATACAAACTTACATTAAAATTTGCGGTTGGAACGTAGAGAGAATATGTTTTTCAACAAAATGTTAAGTTTATTCTTGAGATAAATTCATCCCAACTACGGAACCCTTCATTGTGCGTGGTTCGACACGCACTTATCCAGTTTTCCATCATCATTATCATATTATCAGCTACAAGAAGTCCTCTGCTGGACATAGACCTCTCTGAAACATCACCACAACATTGGATCTAACGCTGCACGCACCAAGTTTTATGTTTGTGAAAATAATTAATCCCAACTTCGTAAACTGCTCACAGTTTTCCTCTATGACTTTACCATCATCGGCAGAATATACTTCTGTCAGTCCCTAAAGAAAAACAAGCGTAAAGATATAAAAATAAAGGGGAGAAGGTACAAATCAGTCCTAATGGGGTTCGAGCTCATTTATCAACATTGTCATCTTTTGCAGTATCACGCGGAGTAATCGGGTCTTCGTATTTCTTTATACTATTTTCTCAGATTGGAGGAATATTACAAACCTTAGTATCATTCACCTTAACTTCATTCTTCTTTTATGTTTTATTAGATTTTGCCCTCGACATCGTCTGCGTGTATTTTGTATTTCATAATTTTTAAAACAAATATCTTCCGTCCTTCTGCAGGTTCCAGACTACGTGTTTGTCAAATTTCAAAACCATCGATTCAGTACTTTAGGCGTCAAAGGTGAGAGACAGATAGAGTTACTTTCGCATTTATAATAATTATTATATCATGTAAAGATATATGATTTATAAAATGTATTGCCTTTGATATATGTCGGGACCCTAGGGTCCCGGACCTTTGGAAGGCGTACGAGGGCCCGATACTAACTCGCAGAGGCCCCTTAGACAATTTTAAGCGTTGAGGCACCAACCGACGATTACTTATCCCTGAATGCACTATGCAAGTGCACCCAAGGACAACCCCCGGTTGCTGCAGAACATGGGTACAAAACATATTGGGCTATGGGTTTGAGTGGCTATAGTGGATTGGTTACCTACAACTATGTCAAAGTCAAATCATTTATTTCAAATAGGCGCATAAAAAGCACTTTTGAACGTCAAAATTTACAAAAAAATTGAATTGATTCTAGTTGCCCCTTCCAAAAGGTATTATCGTATGGAGAATAATGGGCAAGATACTCCACCGTTACTCTTTTAAAATGTTGTACAATATTATGTAGGTTCACATTAATTATGTAATTATATGTGAAGACGATGCACCTAGAATAAATTACTATACCAAAATAAGTAAAAATAATTAAATATAATGCAATAAAATGACAGGTAAATTAATTATGTGATAGATACATGGCGCTCACATATTTACAAATATTGAAAAGTAGATGATTTTTCAAAAATTTTAACAAGTAATAATTTAGTGTGTGAGTTAAAGTAGTTGAGTACATAATATAAAAATCAATGTCATAAAAATTATAAATTATCCAATTAAATCAGCAACCAGTTTGATTTCGTCTATTGGAGTGAAGCAAAGGACTATGTCGTCTGCCTGATCTATTGTAATATCGAAAGTATAGTTATTGTTATTATGTGTTAATGGTATGGATAGTAAGGCCTCTAATCTCTGAGATCATTAATTTTCTTCTTAAGATCAAAAATTCCCTATTAGCTTTAGCTTTCATTCAAAATCAAAATATTTTTTTTACATACAGTCAATCTGGGTAACTTAAACATTCAATATAACATCAGCCCGAAATTCTATTAACAAAATTTCAATTTTACAATCTTTGTAAAAAGTTTGTTACAATTATACTAGGCATAAGCTAAAAAAAAAGAAAGTCTCAAATAGAATTTTCGGCTAATCTTATATTGAAGGTTTAAGTTACCCAGATTGACTGTAGATCTACATGGGCACTTATGAGTCGTCAGAAGCTAGGTGCATGGTTCCAATTGGTTGTTTCCTATGGAGAAGAGCCGGCAAGAAACTCCATGGTTACTCTTTTAAAAATAAGGGGCTTTTACAATGTTTCAAATTACAGTGTTGATAATGGGAGGACACTGTAGGCCTGACAACCAGTAACAGGCACTCAACTACACAACAACACTCGCTCATTATTTTGACTTTGGAATCATACCTTGGTCCTTAGACCCGCAGCCTCACTTTCCAACACCACACAAAACTAGAAACAACAATTTCAGAATCCATTATCTACTTATTTATAATTAATTACAATATTTGTTTTGCCATCAGTACCCGAGGGAGACTCTAAATGCTAGTTAGGATTTATCATGATTTATACACGAGGGTTATTCCGACGATTTATCGTGGTTCATACTGCAGGCAAATACGATGTTAGCCTTTATTTAGGGCCGTAGCCGGTAAATATGGAGTTCTTGCTCCTTTTTGGGTATCAGGTTGATTTTGAAGTAGATAGTGTGAAGGAGTTGTGTTTACGGACTTATTAGATTGCGGATTTGAAACTCAGCGCGTAACAGAGTCACTTTTAAATGATACATTGTGTTTATTTCTCTAAATTGGTTCGAAAATACACTTCTAAACGCCAAATATTTTTTTTTTACTAGTTGAGTTCGGTGTTTTCTATCTGACTACCATGACAAGAAATACCGAAACAAAATCAAAGGTCACATACTCTTTGAAAGTCCAGACATAATCTTGGTCAGGCCATGAGAGGACCATGCGGACGAGTGTCCAAGATAGTCTTTTGAGGAAAGAACCACACAGATAATTGAGTTTACCTGTCCAGTCATTTGCTCACATTACGTTCATTTGCGAGAAGCTAGACATAATTCAAAAAGAGCAATTTTTGGATATGATAATTTAAAAATTCAAAAGTAGTGGAAAGAGTGCGACGAATCATATACTCACATCTTTCTAGCTCCTACATTTTTAGGCTTTAGCATAACGTCGTTTGTGTAGCAAATAGAATACAATTTGCTGCGTTCACCTGTATACTTAACTCAAAATTGCTGATTTTTTTGTTATGTCACCCTTGTTGCCAATGAGCGATTGGTCAGTTATCGTGTAGCTCAACTCAGAACTTAAGGAGCTCAACGACTCGACGAACAATACCAAAAATAAGGACATTTGTACAATGTTAATTTTCTGCTTTCAAAGTGAGATTACATTATAAAACTGAGGCACTAATAATCAGAAGCTATCACCAATTTGCCAAGTATTTAACACTCCTAGAGCTTGCGTGGTGATCAATGCACATTCCGTTCTGAGAACAGGCTTTAGGCCCAAAGTATTACGTTCCACACTGTTATTGTAACTCAATTATACTTAACAATGCGAGCTCCCAATTAAAAGACAACATATTATGTTCTGCGACAGCTTTTAACTAAATTTTTAACAGGTGCTAAATAACACGAGTCAAATTAAAACGACTCATTATTGTACGCAAGTGGATACGCCTTGGAGGAACAAATGGCTTTCGAATTTATTTTAATGGGGAAAAGGTGCTATTTAGCTTGTGTGGGATATAAATATGTGGTAGAGTTCATGTAATACTGTGAGCGTGAAATGAAAGATTTCTTAATTTGAAACAATCAATTGTTGATTGTTGTTGTTGTTGATTGTTGTTGTCGTTGGTTGTTGTTGTTGTTGATTGTTGTTGTTGTTGGTTGTTGATAGCAATCAATTTTATTTCGGATCAGCGATGCAAATATTAAGTACCTAATAAATTAAATGCACATTTAAATTTATTACATTCATAAGGAGCCAAAGGACCAGTATTTTATTAGTGAAAAAGCTACAATGCAGTGAAGTGGAAGACAACAAGATTCTTTGACACATGGTTAAGAAACGGGGTCTTACAAAAGTTAAGAAATTATAAGCAAACAAGCTTTTGCCACGGCTTCGCTCGCGTTAAATTAGACTTTGACTGTCAATTCGGGTTATAATTCAATCATGATCGGAAGACACGTGGCGCCATCTATTATCATAAGAACGTTATTGTTGTTTTCCTCTGGAACAGTACTTTTTTTTTCGGGATGAAAGGTACCCTATGTCCGTTTCTGTACACCTGACAACGTATATGCAAAATTTCAGGATGATCGGTTCAGTGGTTTAGGCGTGAAAAAGTAACAAACAAACTTACTTTCGCATTTATAATATTAGTTAGGATTAGGATAGTTAGGATTACTTAGGATTAGGATAGTTAGGATTACTTAGGAATAGGATAGTTAGGATTACTTAGGATTAGGAAGTTAAGATGAAGTCATTATGAAGTATTTTATGGTGTTACTTTTCTTTGCGTTGTGTGTGCAGTGAAGTTATGTACTGACCTACCACTACCTATTTCACTACTTTCGTTAAGTCCCAATCGCTCTCACTATAGCCAAGCCTCGCATATTTACAAAATCTTTCTTCCATTAACAATCCACAGAATATCAGAGGAGAGCGGCAATGAGGCCAAAAGATGAATTATTTTAGTAGATATAAATTTTATTTTACTTCGGCTTGTTTCTGACGGCTTCATAATGAGTTTAGCGTTTACGAGTTTTTAAGCTGGTTTCGTATTGTCTCTGTTGATGCGTTATCTATATGTATATTAATACTAGCTGCGCCCAGCGGTTTCCACCGCATAAATCTCGTAACTTTCTTTTTTTTTCCCGTAAGAACCGTCTACAAAGTATTAGAAAACTATTAAAAACAGATGGATGAAATCGGTAAAGTCGTTCTCAAGTTATGGCGTGACCAAGGGAAATAGGGATTAATTTTTATATATAGATATAAAAGAAGAAACTGACGGACTGACATATCAATTCACACCCGAAATTACTGGGACTATGAACATGAAATTTGGCACACGGCTTCCTTTTATAATTTAGGGGAGCATTATGAAGGGGTTTTTGGAATTTCGACCTAGACGGGGTGAAAAGAGGGGATTTTTATTGTATGAAAAATATTATTCCTTGAGTTAAATAACTTGAAACTTGGCACGAATACTTATTTAAGTAAATGATAAAGTTATTAATTTTTTATTTTTTTTAAACTACTCTCTAAAGGGGGATTAGGGGGTGTTAAAGTTTGTATGAAATAATTTTAACGCGTGCTCCGATTAACTCCAAACTCGGTATTTATACTTAAGACCGGAAATAAAGAATAACGTATATCAGGGTTTTTCGGTAATCTACCTCAAACGGACTAAAAAGGGGTAGTAAATGTTAGACGGGGGATTTCAATTCGTGGCTTGGCAATTACTCAAAAATTGGTACAAATAACCTATATATCAAACAATAGAAACGTCACAAACGATATTTCAAAACTCAACCACTTTCTGGGTGAAAAGGGGGATACAGTTTAAATTAAAAATATTTTTCCATCAAATCAACTCGAAAATTGACCAATACTTTAAGAAAAGAAGAGAATGAAAATGGTGGACCCCCTCCACCATGTTTAATTGAATTTTGTAGGGGAAAAGACGAAACCTACGCGGAGGAAGTCGCGGGCGAAGTGCTAGTTTATTATATATCACTGGTGACAGTTAATTATAACTACTGGTTTAACTTCTAACACTACGAGAGATTAATTTCTCGTAGAGCTATCGTCATAGTCTGTGTGTACTTATGATTAAAGCAACGTTTTCTCTCTTATGGTGAATACGTAACTTTTATTCTTAGTTGAGCTGCACGATCCTAATCCTAACTTCCTAATCCTAACTAATATTATAAATGCGAAAGTAAGTTTGTTTGTTATCTTTTCACGCCTAAACCACTGAACCGATCATCCTGAAATTTTGCATATACGTCGTCAGGTCTACAGAAACGGACGGGTACCTTTTATCCCGAGAAAAAGTACCGTTCCCGAAGAAAACAACAATAATGTTCTTATGATAATAGATGGCGCCACGTGTCTTTCGAATCATGATTGAATTATATTATTATAGAAACTTTAGTGGTGTGTTAGGAGCTTTTTTATTTTTTATTTGAGTACGTAATTCATTTTGTTAGTCTAGAGTGTCGATAGACCGGTTTTTTATCCTCCTAACTATAATTCCTCGAATAACCCGAATTTAATGTCAAATTCTAAATTAACGCGAGCGAAGCCGCGGACAGAAGCTAATTACTGATAAATACTTGCACTGACTGGACAGGTCCACTCAATCTGTGTGGTTCTTTCCTCAAAAGATCATTTCAGACACCAATCTACATGGTCTTCACATGATCTGACCAAGATTATGCGTAACACACTAACAGTAGAATTTCTTTCATTTTGACAGTTGAACAACATTCATTACGTTATTTACGTTGTTACGATTATTCGAACATATGAAGCAATGGATTAGTAATAGGCTTCAAAATAATTCAGATTGTGATAGATAGAGTGTTATGCAATTAGGGTGCAGGACTTTAAATAAAAGACTGTGTCCTCTGAGTTAGTTTCGGCCTTTCTTCTCAGAGTAATCAGACAGGAAACGCCGACTTCATCTAGTGTTTAAAATACGATTGACGTGTAAAAGTGTTTGTACAAACCTACTTACAGAAATAAAATCATTTATCATTTATAACAAAGAAAATTTATTCAGTTAACAAGCAGCATTGCCATTTATTTATTTTACTTAAACCCAAAACGATTTCATACACTCATCTCACTTCTGTGAGATGAGTGTATGAATTCGTTAATTTAAACCAATTCAACGATAACTCGAAAACTCCAGAATGATATACCCAATGCTTCATTTTTTTTTTAAGTGTACAGTGTATGGTTGATTTGGTTTAAATAGGCTTTTATATTTATATAGATTCTTCTATATTTTGTGAATGTGAGAACGTTGTAGGCCTAACTTGTAGACTGTAGATTTTTTAGACCTTTTTCTATTTTGTTGAGTACCTGTTACTTGTTGACAGGCCTCCCATACCTATCAACACTGTAATTTGAAACAATGTAAAAGCTCCTTATTTTTAAAAGAGTAACCATGGAGTTTCTTGCCGGCTCTTCTCCATAGGAAATAAGCAATTGGAACCGTGCACCTAGCTTCTGACGTTTCATAAGTGGCCATGTAGATCTATGTGAAAAAAATATTTTGATTTGATTTGAATGATGATAAAATAGCAGGCGCTGATTGAGTTTAAAAACCATGGGCAAAGTCCAAGTTCAGTCTGTTGAATGACAGTATCCTGCTTTATTATTGCATGCTTATAGGCAACAATAACCACGTTCCTTTATTTTTTCCTCCCCTCAAAACAAAATAGGCATGCTTAGTACTTTCAATATAATAATTACTTTGAATACAACTTCCAATTAACAATTAGTATACTATTATAGAACAAGTGAAACGAAGCTCAAAGATAAAGCGCTTCAATCCTTCACTGTACAGTATTTATCTTACAATTCAATCGATCAATGATCAAGAACCCAATTATTCCCATCACTTGCCGCGGCGCCGGCGTCGCTTGTTATAACAATATGTTTAATTTTATTAATTAATTGTCATCCTTGATGAATTAAATGATGTATGGTAAAAGGGAAGACTGATTTCTTTGTAAAAAAATATGTAGCTTCTGCCCCGAGTTCGTCTGCTTGAAATTTCTTGTTTTAACAAAAAATATATCCCGGCAGCGCAAGAGTCATTGCCCGGAATGTTACCATTTTATAAATATTTTGTTTATATAAACATTTAGAACTAGGCATAGTGTATTTATATTTTTTTTTGTTTGTTTGTTATTTTTATAATTTTGTATGCTGCAATGGTTGACGTCATCACGTCAACGCCGGCTGTCGCTGAAAACCAGCGCTGGGGCTCGGTCTCGCATAGGGTCTTAGAATTACGCTGAGCGATTGCCGTTTTGCATGGATGTGACACATATTTTCCCCCAACACGTTCTTTTTTGTGTTTGTGTGTTTTTTTCTGCGTCATGTTTACCGCAAATAAACTTATTTTCTTTCTTTTCTTTTGTTTCTATCCTATGATACTCGGCAATACTATAGCTTCTCATTAGTGAAAGAATTTTCGGTATCGGATCAGTAGTTACGAAGATTACTCCCTACATACAAACTCACAAACTCGAACTCTATAAGTATAGACAGAGGAGATAAACTTGCATGCGGGTTACCTGACACTAAAAAGCTAGCAACCACAAGGCAGCCACATTGAGACCGCAAATTCAGGGTTAGTTTTCAAAGACCTGTAAAATTTTCGGAGATGAT
Organism: Dryobotodes eremita; assembly: GCA_917490735.1. Lineage (NCBI taxonomy): Eukaryota > Metazoa > Arthropoda > Insecta > Lepidoptera > Noctuidae > Dryobotodes > Dryobotodes eremita. The sequence goes on from OU823263.1 coordinate 17,898,327, forward strand.
TTAGAATCGATAATATTTTTAATATAATGTTATCTTTTTTTTTACTTCATTTTTAATCCTGTCCCCTTCAAAAAACAACTTGTGGAAATCAATTCAGTTCATCAACCTAGGCCGCACGCGCTTATAAGCACTTGTAACATAATTCGACAACGCACACACACACAAACACGAATCCGCATTAAGGCTCCCGCAACCAGGCGCGACGCGACTTTTGTAGTACAATTTCCATGAAGTTTTTATAAGAATTGTTCGACTAGAATCGTTTCGCACTGTCGTGTCACGCTTGTTTGCGGGAGCCTTTATTGTATTGGTTTCCGTCCGTTAGCCAGCACACTGCCAAATATTCAATTTAATGTTTTCATTTATTTTTATTATTATTTGATTTTAATGTTTAACACAGAATAACGATATAGTTAATAGATTTAAAATTTAAAATTTTGCAGGTCTCTGAAAAGTAACCCTGTATGTTGCCGACTTTTAATGAACACCACGAAAACCAGGATAAAGTTATTAGCATTAGTCATTAGCAGCCCTTTTCCACTCACTACAGTATAGACCCGTAAAAACTTATGATAAATACTTACTTTAACCGTTTTATAAATATTGCGACTCCCACGAACAAACCAAACATGGTCTCAAAAACAATTCCAAAAGCGAGATTACGGCATAAATTATCTACTACCTTAATTGATATTGACATAGACAAACAACATAAAATAATGAAAACAGAGCCTGTCAGGAATGATTTAGGTTAATTTTATACAAGTGTTTGTTCACTCGCTGACGCCTACGCCTGTCAATGCGTCCACGGGTTTACGAGCTTATTTTAACCGATAAATTGTTTGGGCTGTGTACATATTGCATACCATAGATTGGTTTATTTAGATATAGGACTCATGGTCTAGAATAAAAATATTGATTTCACTACTCTTGCTCAAAAATTCCGTCATTGTAGCGTATCAGAGCCGTAATAAAATACACTTGCGTGCAAAAAAATCGGCCCACCCCGTGCTCTCAATTTGAGAGACAATATCTCAAAAATCTTAATGAATATAATTTATTGCTTTATATATGGTGTATTTATTCATACACGAAATATCTGAAGGGGTCATTGTACTCATTATTATGAACAACTATTACTATAGGATAAAACGTGAAATCGCAAAACAAAAATCTGCTGTTCCATACATTTTGACGAGTTCTGCGAACATAAATGTAGGGAAAAACTGATTTTTTTTTCGAGATTTCAGGTTTGGTCCCATAGTAAAAGTTGTTTGTAATGATGAATACAATTACCCCTTAAGAGATTTCGTGTATGAATAGATATACCTTATATTGTATGTAGGTTGGTAAGGTACAGTATATTTGCACATACACTATATTTGGATAAAAGCAATATTCTTGACAAGATCGACTCAATTCTTCAGATGTCGTCATCACTCACTTTTGCTCGGATAAAGCGCGTGAATTTTTTTTTGCCAATGAAATTGACAAAAGTTTAATTTTGTTTATTTCTGTTCGTTTACTGAAAATTTAACTTGATTTTTTAACGGACTTCAAAAAAAAAGGAGGTTCTTTATTAGACTCCATGTTTGTAAGTTCGTAATTTTTTCTTAAACTTATAAATCAGTTTTGATCATTCTTTAACTAACGTAATCTACGTACTTTCAGGAAGGTTTTAGTATACAATATATTAGGTTATTGTCAGTAAACCTTGTTGAATTATATAGTTTCAAATCGAAGAGCACGGGGTGGGTCGATTTTATTGCACGCAAGTATAGCATATTTTCCTCAAGGGGAGAAAGTTTAGTTTTATTTTTGTCTGTTACCAGCGAGCCTACAATAACAAAAAAGTCTTTATTCATAAATAGAATAATCATGAATAAAGACTCGACTTATTACTGTTTCATAAAAAAGAAGAACTTTTTTTTTGAAAAAGGAACTAAAGGCGGCGATCTCTTTGATAGAATGCGTGCATTGCGTTGCGGCTACAGAAGGAATAAAAAAAAGTAAACTATTTAATATTGTATTGGATTATTTTCTCGCAATCGTAGTGAAAAGTAGAGTGTAACACACAGCGCTAAAAACCAATCTATATATATAACTCGGTTTCTATTTACGTTGATAATGAGTCATTTTAGCCCCTTGTATAACAATGTACTATTTAAGAAAGCAATTTATTTATTTACTAGCTAACATGTAAAACACTGGTTTGTAGGCATGCATTAAAATTTCATGACACAGTATTCAGACATGCACCCTATAAAGGCACTGCAATTTGTTTTCTATAAATTTATTAAACTGATACAAAACAAATTGCATTGTATTATTTAAAATTTTCTTTTCGGGAGCGAGCCATTTATACCCTGTCTCGGGGTCTCCCAATCTTTAACAAATCAGGTTACTAAGGCCCACTTGCACCGCCAATCACTAAACACGTTTACCGCTAAATGAGTTTTAAACATCATTCTGTCTCTGTCATCTTCAAACATTTGACAGAAACAGAATAATGTTTTAAACTCGTTTAGCGCTAAACGTGTTTACTGATTGGCGGTGCAAGTGGGCCTTAAAGAGTAATCTGAAACGCAATGAGCTCGCTTTGCGTTGTAAACCTCTAAATTTTATATTAGAACTAGCTGCCCGCCCCGGCTTCGCACGGGTTGCGGTACTTATCTACGGCGTACCCTACCTACCTACCCTACCTACCTACCCTACCTACCTACCTACCTACCCTACCTACCTACCTACCTACCCTACCTACCTACCCTACCTACCTACCCTACCTACCTACCCTACCTACCTACCCTACCTACCTACCTTACCTACCTACCTACCCTACCTACCTACCCTACCTACCTACCCTACCTACCCTACCTACCTACCTACCCTACCTACCTACCTACCCTACCTACCTACCTACCCTACCTACCTACCTACCCTACCTACCTACCTACCCTACCTACCTACCTACCTCCCTAACTCCCTACGCTACCTACCAAAAAAAAAAAAAAAAAAAGATGTTGGCCGATTCTCATAGATACCGGATAAGCACAAAAAATTTCATCAAAATCGGTTAAGCCGTTTCGGAGGAGTATGGCAACGAAAACTGTGACACGAGAATTTTATATATTAGATAGAATAGAATACTCTTTATTATGTACACACTGTTCTCTTCATTGTCTTTTTTTTTTTGTTTGTGTCTTTATTATGTTTATTATGTATTACTCCGAAACAATCTATTAATATTTTGGAAACTCAAATAACATAACATCACGCTTTGTTCCCCCAAGGGTAGGGCAGAGGTGTACCTATAGTACACCCACATTTCATAAATGATAAATGATTTTATTTCTGTAAGTAGGTTTGAACAAACACTTTTACACGTCAATCATATTTTAAAAACTAGATGAGGTCGGCGTTTCCTATCTGAGTACTCTGAGAAGAAAGGCCGAAACAAACTCAGAGGTCACAGTCTCTTTTAAAGTCCAGACATAATCTTGGTCAGATCATGTGAAGACCATGTAGATTTGTGTCTGAGATGGTCTTTTGAGGAAAAACCACACAGATTGAGTGGACCTGTCCAGCCAGTGCACGCATTTGTCAGTAATCGTGTAGCTCAACTCAGAACTTAAGGAGCTCAACGATTCGACGAACAATACCAAAGAAAATACATTTGGGTAGGCCACAAAAATTACTCAAACTGCCAGACCATGATTAAAATTAACTGAGGAGAGAAAAAAAAGCAACAATGACCCACATAGTCTTCACATTCACAATATTAAAATGATAATCAATGTAGCCTGAATGCTACTCACATTCACAGACAGTTTTCTCTTTAAAAGTCATCAAAAATACCATAAGTTATTATATAAGGACATCATTATTATATCATTAATATATATATTTTCGCCAGTCATGTTTAAGTCCCATGTAATACGGGGCGGGTCTTTTGCTAACTCCAATAAATATAAATAAATAACAAAATAAAGATATATGTAACTGCCATTATTATTGCGTATCTTAGGACCAAGAATAAACGATCACTCACTGAAACAAGAGGCTTTAAATCTATCATTTTCTTGTTCACACAACATGTTTTTACTTAAATATAATACTTTAGTTCGAAAATAATCAAAAAATCCTTGAGCTTTTTTTTGGGTTCCGTACCCAAAGGGTGCCAACAGGACCCTATTACTAAGGCTCGGCTGTCCGCTCGTCCGTCCGTCTGTCACAGGGCTGTATCTTTTAAAACTTAATAGGTAGACACTCAAACTCGGCCGCAATAACAACAACCATACAAGAAACTTGTTTAATTTTTTCGGCGTTTTTGCTCTATCTTAATAATGGCATTAAGGCTCCTGCACGTAGGCGCGACACGCGACACCCCTCGTCCCGTGCAAGCGTTGCCTTTGTGTCGCGTCGCGTGCCGTGACTGTTTAAAGCAGCCTTTAATGGCAGCGGTGGTTCGGAACCCCTTTGTGTGCGACACCGACTTACACTTGGCCGCTTTTTCCAAGTCCCGTGAGTTCAACCACCCAATTGTCTGTGTATTACGTCTGACAGTACAATATTATACTTATTTTTCTTAGCATCGACGCCTGCACAACAAACGCACTAAATCTCAGTGATTATGTAAAGGGGTCATCTATTTTAATTAGCCTTTGAATTGTTACTGCGGTTGATGAATGTGGCTGTAGACTGATGAAGCAGTAGACGGGACCGACTGGGCGATTTAAAACACTAAATATTTCCATAATGGACTCTGCGCCGTTTCAAAATATAAATAGAATAGAATACTCTTTATTATGTACACCATAAAATTACAGATGATTATTTAAAACAAATATAAAATTCCTAACTTGACTCTGTTGGTTTTTGTTGTCAATCTGATCAAGTTATTTATTTATAGAGATAGAACCTGTCTTAACTCTGTAAGGCTACCACCGACAGGCGCGACGCGACAGCGCGACACGAAGGCGTCGCTCGTTGCGCGACGAGTGGTGCCTTTGGGTCGCGCGATTCGCGTCGCGTGTTGCGCCTGTTTGCAGGATTTATTTGTTTTATTTCATAACGAAAAATTCAGGTAAACATTCGAAACTTGAAATTTTATGTAATTTAAATACTTAAGTACTGACGCAGTAACTCAAAACAACACTTTTTAAGTTATGAAAAATACAGTTTTAAAACAATTCAATCTACTTTTAACCGACTTCAAAATGGAGGAGTTTCTCAATTCGCCTTTTTTTTTAGTATTTTTGTTACGCGATATCTCCGGAAATTGTGGATCGATTTCGAAAATTATTTTTTAACAGATAGCGTATGCCTCAGGGGTGGCCTCATATAAATTTATTAATTTTTCTTCGGTAATTTTTCAGTTAGCTTCAAAAATACGTATTTTTTCCACTTAGTGTATATTGATGATGTTATAATAACTTCCTGTCACTGTTATTTACAAAGCAAGTAGTGATATACGAATTTGTTGGGTAGGTAGCACAACTAAAAAGTGGAAAATATACATTTTTAAACAAAAAGAACAAAAAACTGACATTTAAAAAACACTACAAACTGAAAACTTACTATAAGTAATTTCGGAAGTCCTAGTCGGTGGCAAAAAACGAAAATATAAAACCAAAGACACCGACTTCCGAAATTTCTTGATGTAATTTTTCATTTGGTAGCGTTTTTTTTTAGTCGGTTGGTTTTTTTGTAAAAAACGAACTGTTCGTGCCCGGGCACGAACAGTTCGTTTAAAAAACAACTTTTTCACAGAAGAATTCTTCTTTTTTGTAAATAAGTCTCAAAATCTATCTTCTTTCCAACAATTTCATTCCAATTTTCCGCTTCCACCTCTATCGAATTCATAGCTCTATGCATCTAGTTACCCTATCAATTTAATTGGTAGATTCTTCGACAGATATCGATTGTCGCCCCTCCGTCTATAATTGTATATATGTATTATATATAGCTCGTTTATATTGTATTGTTCAGTAATAAATCCTATAGATTTATAATGTACAGTGTAAGTTGGAGTAATGAATTTCGGTACTTAATTAATTTTGATGTTTATTGGAGTTCATTGACTTAAATTGGAGAAAAGCAGGCGGTAAGTATTTGAGCTTGAAGGGTGCTAGTAAAATTTCTAATATAAGACATTTTCCTCTTTATTTATAAACGTTGGTTAAAGTTAAGAGACGTTTCGACGTCAACAATGTGACATACATTGTGACGTAGCAACGTTTATAAATACGGAGAATTAAGCACCAATTTCACCAAATTCTGATGTTACTAAATGCCATTCTAAGCATTTTGACGGACTATTTTTCGTAGTGAGACAATCCATCAAATGGCATGACGGAACATTTAGAATAAACACAGTCTGGTGAAACTGGCTCTTAACCTGCGGGGTAATTGCGTAACACAGTAGGAGCTCATTTCGACAGTTCAACAATATCCATTGCGTTATTTACGTTGTTGAGCTGACAAATTTTTCGAACATATGAAGCAATGGATTAGCGGTATGCTTCAAAATGATTCAGATTGTGATTGATAGTATGTTACGCAATTAGGGTGCTGATCTTGTGAGTCGACTTCGCATTTGTAACAGCATGTAACGGAACATTGATTTCGGAAAAACAAAACTGGATTATGCTCTCATTAATCATCTGAGACTTTGCAAAAGAGTAATTATGTTACTACAATATTAGTTGTACTAGACATACATAATATCTTCTCTCTTTGACTGCCTCGTTGGTCTAGTGGTCGCAAGCGCTACTGCTGAGCATGAGGTCTTGGGTTCGATTTCCGGGTCGGGCAAAGTGTTATTGGGTTTTTCCATCGGAAATTTCTCAGTAGCAGCCCGGAGTCTGGATTTGTGCCCGGTTGATGGCAATAGGCTCGCCCCCTATTACATGGGACTTAAACATAACTAGCGAAATGTGGGTGTACTATAGGTACACCTCTGCCTAACCCTTCGGGGAATACGGGCGTGATGTTATGATGTATGTAGGTATATAATATCTTCTTTCAATATTTTACACTGACGGTAGCAGAATTTCCTACGTACCTCGAGTATAATACTCGTGTCCCACAAAACAGGTTCTCAAATACCACAGACCAAACCATCACAATTGATTTACCTACACCCCAACATATTACCTATTCGAACACAATACCCCTCTTCACGCCAAAGTCGGTTGAGGCCCAAACGGTTTTACCCTCAAAGAGGCACAATGGTAGCCTGTAACGTAGGCACCGGAAGCCGCCGTCGCTCGCTACTACCGGCTTCCGGTGAGAGCTGAAACAATTACCAGAAGTTCAACTTTACTTGGTTTAGTTTAAGTTACGAGTTAAGGCTCCCGCAAACAGGCGCGACGCGATGAAGCAGAATAATTTCTATGAAAGTTTCATGGAAATTGTTTTACAAGAGTCGCGTCGCGCTGTTGCGTTGCATCTGTCTGCAGGAGCCTTTAGGCAAATTGTTGAGTTAGTGGGTAACAGTGTTTATTGTTTTATGTTTGTTACGCTGTTTGGGGATTTATAGCAATCCAAAAAGCTTAGATTTTTTGAATGAGTAAGCTGTTTATAATCCTATTGAGCTGTTTTACAATTGTTTTTAGTTCAAGCTTAGCTGGAAGATTAGTCAGCCCGTTCTTGTGGTGGTTCTCTCAATAGTGAAGGCTGGTAAGCTATATTATATTATATATATACATACATACATAAACTCACGTCTTCTTCCCATGGGGGTAGGCAGAAACTACAGAACGTCACCTGCTACGATCCTTACATACTCCTTTTGTCTCGTTTACCTTCATACATCTGGTCATACACTCACGCCGGTTGCGAGTACTACGCACCTAACCTTTCTGAAGAACATCACCAATAAGGTCACTATATGTCTTCCTAGGGCGTCCCCTCCCGCCGTTTCCACTCACATCTGCCTTGAAATTACCTTTTTTAGTCGCCTTTCATTCATCCTCTCAACATGACGATGAAGATGATTCTCTCTCATATATTCATATATATTTTATTATTATTATTGGTATTATTATTTTCCTTTTTTTTCTGGCAATCCTAAACAATATGGGCTATGGACTGCGAACCAAACGATTTAGAATAAAAACAAAAGACAATGGCTGAATATAACCGTTACTAGGAAAAATATTTAACTTTTAGGTATGTGATCAAACCGAAATACACCTAGGTATACTCGGCAAGAGATCGGTGTAAAGTCAGGGAAATCATTTCTATAACAAATTAACTGCCAACTTAAATTGCCAGCATATTCGAATCACAACTGTCATTCTTTGACAGTTCTATGAAATGGCTATAATACGGCAAATTGAGGTAGTGTGTCAATTAATTGCCCTGACTGTAGATATAGTTCGCACAAAACTTTATGAGCCCTCTGAACGTAGGCCCGAGAACGAAACCGCGCATCGTACAGTTGAGTGAGAGTGAGAGAATTCCCTCGGACACCTATATTATGCATACTGCGCAGCCACTCGCTGCAACTTTCGAGAGCTCACAAAGTTTGGCGCGAACTGTTTTAGAAGTATGGTGCTTTTCATCATTCAGTACTCCGTCGAAAGGAACTTTCTTTCGTTGCTCTCGTAAATTATTTTATTTATTTATTTATTTGCATAAAACATGGTATACGAAGGTGTTATATGGTTTAAGGATGAGATCATACATGATTTGCTTAAGACTAAAACATGCAAAATGATTAACACAACTTATGTTCAAAGTATTCCTTAATGCTATAAAAATTACTATAATTTAGCCATTTAAACAAGTTAATTTTAAACAGTCTGCTATCTAGTTTACATGGTAGTTTGTTAATTATATGTATACGTACATCCATAGCTAAACGCTTTTACTATACTTTTTTTATTCGAGCAGTTTCATCTAAAACAAATCTAGCCGATTCCTAGGGCTTACCTCTGCTGCTGTTCTGAATAGATCATTATGCTATCATAATCATAATAATTTAATCATTTTTTTAACATAGGAACAATAAAATAGTTATTAAAAAAAAAAAAGCGCGCTATGTTATACCAGAAGGCGTACAAATATTCGTGGATGTCATTGATACTAAAATTGATAACATAATTATATTAATCAAACGATATTAATTGATTTTCTCAAAAATAAAAAGTAGGATAAATACACATGTCAATAAAAAATAAGTTTAGTACGTCAATATTCAAATAAAGTTAAAAGAGAAGGAGAGAAAAAACGTAATATAATAATTAAAATGGTACAAAAATGACACGGGCAATGTTTAATGGACTTAAACATACCGGCACCCTAATTACGTAACACACTATCCATCACAATCTGAATCATTTTGAAGCCTATTCTGCTAATCCATTGCTTCATATCTTAGAAAAATTCTTCTGCTCAACAACGTAAATAACGCAATTAATGTTGTTGAACTGTCAAAATAAAACCCATTCCTACTGTTAGCACAGGCAACTGAAGGAACACGGGTGGGTTGTAGTCAGTAAGAGTCTGACACGCCCTTCCGCTCCGCCTAGAGCGGGAGAGGTCATTTGATGATTTCCCACCCAAAAAAAAAAAAAAAGAAACCGTGTTTTACGTAATTACCCCGCAGGTCAATGAGTACAAACTAAGGTCAAAAACAGTCTTTGCATTTGGTCTGTCAAAAAATCCGAAATGCTGTAATATTCTTTATTTAAGGCTTTTCTTAAATAAGTTTATGTTTAATTCTTTAATTGAACTAGGTATGTGGTTGAATATGATTGGTGCCATACAAAAAAACACTTTTTTGCATCAATGTTGTATGAGACTTTTTTACGCACGAGTTATTGTTCTGTGGTCGAGTTGTACGTAGTATGTTTCCGTACAAACATACATTTTTCATATAGATATTGTGAGGGCAGTGGTAGCAGACCGAGTTTTTTAATAATGGTCAATAAGATACTAATTATGTATATAAGATATTAATTATTAAGTCTAACCTTCTGCTCTACCTGTCCGTGACGACAACGAATAAAGGTTTCGTGTTGCACCCTGTTTCAGCGTGTTCACAACATGTTGTACTGTAATCTATCTTTATTATACAAGTTGTTTGGACAAGCCTGATCTAATGGATCGCCCGTATTGATCTAGTACAGAGTTAAGCGATGATTTTGCGTGATTTTACTGTTCAGGATGGAATATTGGTAATTTCATATCTTTATATATTATATAAAAATTACATGTCACGTTGTTTGTCCGCGATGGACTCCTAAACTACTGAACCGATTTTAAATTTGATTTGCACACCGTGTGCAATTTGATCCAACTTGAAAGATAGGATAGCTTACACCTCAATTTATAGTCGCAATATTATTTTACTGTAAATTATTTGTCTGTTATTTGACAGTCACAATTATCTGTTAGCTCCAAACGATTCTAACAGATGGCGATATCTGTTGACTGGATTGAGTAAGTATTCAATAGATGGCGCTATGTTAAAAATACAAACGTTTCATATAAGCTTCAATTTAATAGCATAACCACCACGTGTTGCTGAGTCTAAGGTATAACCTAAATTTATTTTGTAATAAACGAAATACAATGAAATTCAATTGTTCTTACTTTTTTAAATTTTTTGTTTCATAAATTCATTCACTGTTGGTAAGCTACACTATCTCTCTGTCGCTATATTATATTCTGCTTTGCTACCCGGGTGAACGGGGCGGGTCGCTAGTAATATATATAAATTTTATTTTTTTATATAAATTGACATAGTTTAGAAAACCACTCCTTTGAAAGGACATTCAGCATTATTAATAGTACTTTGCTCTTGTTTTATGACTATTATTGTGTATTTATATATAGATAAGTATATGCTTTATGTCTGTATGTATTTATTGTGTATGTAAATGGTACACCACTGACGACCTGCAGTATTGTCTCTCCTTCTCCCTTTCATCCATCCAAAGGTCAGTCAACCTAAAAGATCGCTTTTAGCGATAAGACCGCCCATTGCGGCACCCTATGTAAAATTTCTACAATTATATCTGTAATTTTTCTAGTATACATAATAAAGAGTATTCTATTCTATCAAAGATTAATAACTTGAATATATCTACAATTTAAGTTGATAGTCAATTTACATAGCTAAAGCATAACTTCCTTGAATTTACATCTAAGTATAGGTACTATGTTACTGTGTCCACATACGAGTCCAGTCTAAAGATAAGCACAAAATAATCAATTTTAAGCTATCCCCTTTGTGTACCATTCTCTCGGAGATACATTAAAGCTGATAACACTTCGGACAGCTGCCTTACAGTGAGGTGTGTAAGCCAGCCCAAAGCCGGAGCTGGGCTTCTTCAACCCATCAGATTTGTACACATTACGATGAATTCAGTCTCTTGTATTCAGTGACTTAGCACAAAGGTAACTAGATAACTATTAAGTAGCTTTGGTATTATGATTTGCAAGTCTTTATTACGTACCTAGCTGTTACCCGCGATTTCGTCTCCGATCCAGGATGAAAAGTAGCCTATGTGCTGTATCAGGTCATGGTCTACCCATGTGCAAAATTTTATCAAAATCCGTTTAGCCGTTTTAGCGTGAAAGCGTACCAAACAAACAAACTTACTTTCGCATTTATAACATTAGCTAGGACTAGCTGCACCCCGCGGTTTCACCGGCATAAGTCTCGATCTTGTGGGAATATCGAGGTAAAAAGTATCTGGTGTCCTAATCCAGGTCATGGTTTACCCATGTGTGAAATTTCATCCAAATCCGTTCAGCCGTTATAGCGTGAAAACGTAACAAGCAAACAAACGTACAAAAAATGAAATCTTTTCTCTTTGTAATATTGGGTTAGATGAAAGGACTTGTCTATTTAATACGTTTAATAAGGGAAAACATTCGTTTTAAGGTGACTAAAACAATGGATGTAATTTTTCTAATACAATGCAGAAGTCTATTCATAATATTATACAGAAATGAAAGAAGTATTGCCTGTGTTATGTCGTGACTAATATCAGATTGAAAAAACCACAATAATAAAATTACGTAATACTTTTTGTTTTGGTGACTGACCACCACGAAGAATCCTAATCCTAACTTCCTAATCCTATCCTAACTAATATTATAAATGCGAAAGTAAGTTTGTTTGTTACCGTTTCACGCCTTAGCCACTGAACCGATCATCCTGAAATTTTGCATATACGTTGTCAGGTCTACAGAAACGGACATAGGGTACCTTTTATCCCAAAAAAGTACAGTTCCCGAGGAAAACAACAATAACGTTCTTATGATAATAGATGGCGCCACGTGTCTTACGAATCATTATTGAATCATATTATTATAGAAACTTTAGTAGTGTGTTCAAAGCGTTTTTTTTTTATTTAAGTACCTAATCAATTTTGTGCGTCGAGAGTGTCGATAGACCGGGTTTTCATCGTCCTAACTATAATTCTCCGAACAACCCGAATTGATTGCCAAATTCTAAATTAACGCGAGCGAAGCCGCGGGCAAAAGCTAGTACTTATATAATGTACCCAGGATTTTGTATTATTTTGATTTAAAAGAATGTCCTTGGAGTTGCTAGCCCGTTCTTATCCATATAGATCTACGTTTCGGAATGAGCAACTAGCTTCAACTTTCTGACTAACTGACCGATTCTTTGACAATAATTCAAAAGTGCCTGTAAATGGTTTAATTGACATAAATGCTTTGAGTTTCAATTTGAGTTTGATTTGAAATCTATTTAGTATTCAGAAATCGATTATAATATCCGAACAATCACACTCAATAAGTCAATACTATTGAACTTTTATGATTGTCATGAAATGTTAGCGCTCCAAGCTATTTTTGAAGACTAAAGGATGATTTCCGCCTAACGCCTGACATCGCATCGGATCGGAACGGATTTTACAATCTTTAAACGATATTAAATCGTGTACACATTATATAAAGTCTATAATACCAAGCCGCGCACAGCAGCTTGACCGCGTGCGTCTTCCGCGACATGCGATCGTAGCCGAAAGTATGCTGCGACGCGCGATCGGCTCCGTTCGCCTGTCATCGTATTCGATCACACATTCATCCGAATTAGAACACGTCAACACGATAGGAATGAAACTATTTGACTAGGTGCAGAAACGGATTCGTTCGCAAGCGACGGTACGGAGCCGCTCGTATGCGTCGACATTCTGCCGGACGCGATCGGCTGTCGCCGCATCCGTTCGTATCATTTCCGATTCGATGCGATGCGAGCCGTTTGGTGGAAATAATCCTTTAAAGACTGCATAACTAGTCTTTTCTTCGTATAGAGAAACAATGAAATCCTGGAATATAGCTTCTAGCCAATATTTAAAACCTGCTAACACACAAATAAAAAGCCAATTGTTAACATGCAATAACTTACACCATCCTTGCACTTTACAAGTTAGCAAATATTTAAGTTTTCCCATACATGGTCGCAGGTAATGTCCTGTACTAGCTGGTGCCCTGAGGTCAAGTCGTGAAGATGCGGCTATTGTAATACGACACCACATTATTGGCTATTGTCAGGATACAAATTGGTGTTGTCTTTAAAACTATGGGAAATATGTCAACAATGTTCCTGCATGGGCCATACCAAAAGATACAGGCTTGTTCCTAGCTGCGTTTTGCGAAAAACAACTTTATCAGAGCATTTTAACCAACCGATTAATAGATAGCTGACCGTTTTTTTTTTGTAAAGTTTTAGCATCGTGCTGGGGTTCGGAACTGATGGTATTTTTTTTCCGCTTATCTATGTTCTCCCACTGCTGGGCTAAGGTCTTGCCCATATTTTTCTAATTTTCTTTATAGTGTGCTTTCTCCGTCCAATCGGTTAGGAATGAGTACAAATTGTCACGCATCAGTTTCTTATGCCTGCCTTGGTGACGATGCCCATCTTCAGGCACCAACTGTGTGACGATCCTGGCCTATCTGTCTGGATGCATCCTGTAGGTGTGACCCGCCCAGTTCCATTAATTCAGCCTTGCAGACTTATCGCCAACATCGGTGATACCTGTCTTGAAGCGTATTATGATATTGAGAATTTAGTCAGTGAGTTTGATTTTTAAGATGCGATGCTCTATCGCTCTTTGGCAAAACTAGAATTTGGACTTCTGTTAAGGATCAGAAGTCTAAATTCAAATTTTGACCAAGGGGTCAAAGACCAAGTCTGAGCGCCAAAGGTTAGGTTAGGCAGGATACACATCGGACTCGGGGACGTCCGCCCCACCCCTATCATATAAAACCCGAGGTGGTGGCGCATAATGTTCCACACGCGGCCTTCTTAGACGTCGCGAGTCAAACACCTCACTCCCCCGCTTGACCAAACGGAGCCCGCAGAGACGGGCTGGCACAAGTCGGGGGCTGCGTTAAAAAGTGCTTAAGTGCCCCCGTAGCCCGGTGCAAGTGTGCGAGGGAACACGGGGTAGTTTTAGTCAGTAGACGTCTGACAGACCCTTCCGTATGGGCGTACGACATCCATGAGGATTTCCACGCCATTACAAAAAAAATGCAGGATACACATGTCAACAAGCTTGCGTTTTCGTGCGATAGGAAGAAGATGGATTATGGGTAACTCATAGGCAGACATAGCATATAGCAAAAAAAAATTATGGGTGTTTTTTCGTATCATACATAACTCGCAAGATTGTCGACAGCAGAAAGAGACGGAGAACACAAAGACATTTTGCATTTGACATAAACTTTTGACAGGTGACAGCACTTATATCGACGTATATTTATATTTAGATACCATATGCACTGATAAATGATAAATACTTTTATTTCTGTAAGTAGGTTTGAACAAACACTTTTACACGTCAATCATATTTTAAAAACTAGATGAGGTCGGCGTTTCCTATCTGACTACTCTGAGAAAAAAGGCCGAAACAAACTCAGAAGTCACAGTCTATTTTAAAGTCCAGACATAATCTTGGTCAGATCATGTGAAGACCATGTAGATTTGTGTCTGCAATGGTGTTTTGAGGAAAAACCACACAGATTGACTGGACCTGTCCAGTCAGTGCACGCATTTGTCAGTAATCATGCAGCTCAACTCAGAACTTAAGGAGCTCAACGATTCGATAAACTATACCAAAGAAAGGACATTTGGGTAGGCCACAAAAATTACTCAAACTGCCAGACCTTGATTAAAATTAACCGAGGAGAAAAAAACAGCAATAATGACCCACATAGTTTTCACATTCACAATATTAAAATATTAACACTTCCATTCATTATCGTGCTAACTTTACCAATTAATCTCCCAGTGAAATGGCTGCAAAAATCAGATAGCAACACTGCTGTCTAAAATGCCGCATACAGCCTCATCTGGACGCTGATTTGCTTTGACAGTTAGTAACACGACCCCGTTTGAACTTTTGCGTTTCATGAGGCTGCTGCTTGCAAAAAGCTTTGACATTCAAAACACTAGCACCCCAATGGGGGCTATCGTTTTTGTGCTCACCAGTTGGCGCCACTGTCGGGTAAGGTCCTGTTGTAGTACTTTTATTTGATGTTTTGGATATGTTTAAGTACCCTTATATTCATATTATGTTTATTTTATTACATTTTAAAACTTCAAATGAATATTTAGATCATAATGTTTCTAAAATTGGCAAGCATAAAGCAGTCAAATCTTATTCTTCCTTCAAGTGCTACCAAATTAGATCCTAACTTTTTACTTAAAACCTTAAGCCATAATTAATTAAGAATGGCACAACCATTACAGCTATTATGAATTTTTCGACAAAAGCCGTAATAAAAAATCCCGCAAACAGTGAACATTCAGTACATATTTTGACATCTAGAGACCTCACTCTACACTAGCGCCTCTAGCGGCGAACTCAAGCGCGATAGCCCTCATTGCGTAACACACTTTCAATCACAGTCCGACGGATTTTAAAGGATATTGCTATACCATCGCTTTATATGCTGGAAAAATGTGTCTGTTCGGCAACGTAAATCACGCAATGAATGTTTTTGAAATGTCAAAATGAAAGGCATTAGCATTGGTAGTGGGTTACGCAATTTCTCCGCAGCACTGTATTTTGGTAATTCGTAACTTACGTCTTTTATGACAGTAATTTAGGGCTCTGCTCTCTAACTCATTGAGTAAGTAATTGCTTTCAATTGGCAATACAACAAATTCTATAGCTTGCTGATGTAGCGGTATCTATAACGCTACATGCGAGCTACGCGTCACACTGAAGTCACGCGAAATCCTGCATCGCACAAATAGAGTTTACCGCGCAACCAGCATATATACAACGTCCCGAACTCAATGGTCGGGCGACCGCCGAGGTGTCGTGAAGAAAGCGGCGCTATGTTATTAGCGTCGCGACGCGCCTACGGAAAACAAATAGCATTCACTCATATGGGAGCGCGGCGCTACGCGCTCTCAACATTGCCGCAAGCCACTGTTGCGCACACCACGAAGGGCCCGTAGTTACGGGTCCTCTATATTTGCTCCCGCGGCCGGAGGGCAAAGCGCCCTGGCACCGCTCGCCACGCCCCCTTGCGGGGGCGTCGCGAATTCTACACGAGAAAAATGGTCGGGCTTTTGCTCACCAGACACAACACCCGTCTGGTCGGAGGATTCTCCCTATTTCTATATAATAATATGATGAGTGAACTTTACACCCTGTTCCTCATACATCTATACTTTCAAAGGATTGCTTTGTTTATCAACCAGATCAATGCGATGAAGATAGGTATATTGAGCCGTTGTTCTCTGCTTCTTTGGTCTAGTGATCGTGGTTGGTGAGCATGAGGTACTGGGTTTGAATCCCGAGTCGGGCAAGGTGTTATTGAGTTGTTCTATCTGGAATTTCTCAGAAGCAGCCCGGAGTTTGGATTTGTGCCTGGTTTATGGCAATAGTCTCACCCCCTGTTACATGGACTCAAACATAACTGGTGAAATGTGAGTTTAAAACTCTGCTTAACCGTTCGCGGAATCTAGTCGTGATATTATGGTATCAGTCGTTGTTTTTACGTGTAACCTTATACAAAAAGGCTCGCTGGTTACATAACACGTCACGCTTAGATCATAATCGTTACCCCCATAAATTCAACTACCATAATGCACCATGATAAAGCCACACTACAGCCTCCGCAGTGGCCAAACGGTGTCAATCATGCCCATCATCCCATTACACATTGGTTAGTTGGCTGCCAGCCAAATATCCACTATTGGGCCATCGTCCCAGGCTGAGAAAGGTCCTGCTCTATTTATTAGGCCTATATTTCCCGAACAGATATTATGGAGATGACCTAGTTTCGGTTTTCGGTTTGAGATGATGTTTTTCGTCTCTTTTGTGGAGGTTTTTTAGCCATATTTTATTACTCAATACTCAATCATTTATTGCATTCCACAATGTGCTTAGGTGGTAAGTAAACAATAGTTTTACCAATCGTGGAACCTGTCGGACACAGTAAAATAAAAATTTGAAGGAAGAGGACTTATTTACACATGCAAAAAAAAAACTTATTCTATTTAAAATTAAAGGTTGTTAATTATTAATTAAATTAATTAAATCTAAATATTTATTATTCATTTATATTATTGTGCCAGTTCTATGGATTTTTCAATTAAATATTCATTTATACTGTAACTAGCTGCGCCCCGCGGTTTTACCCGCATAAGTCTCGATCCCGATTAAATATCGAGATAGTAAGTATCCTATGTTTTAATCCAAGTCAGGGTCTATCTATGTGCCAAATTTCACCCAAATCTGTTCAGCCGTTTTTGCGTGATTGAGTAACAAACATCCAAACATCCACACTTTCACATTTATAATATTAGTAGGATAGTAGGATAACATTTATTTAGTTTTTTTTTTTTTATTTGTTGGTAGGAATAGCAATTTTTGCCCCATTTCTGAGCACCTCAGGTAGTTTATTTATCTTGTAGTGTACATGTATGTGTCATTTACAGTGTAGATTTTTATCGACATAACCAGTGGACTAGATGAGTGCATTTTTAAACGGGATGTCGGTAGGTTTAATCGAGTTTTGTGACGGAGTGTGTATCTAGTTTGTATGTCTTCTCGTTTAGTATAAAAGTCTTGGTGTGTGTGTGCGAATTTACAGATTTCCAGTATGTATAAAGACGGAAAAGTCAGAATTTTAAGTTTTTTGAAATGGGGTTTACAGCTATCCGTTTGTTTTAAATTAACTAAAATCAGAAGTAACTTTTTTTGAGTTGAAAACAGTTTTACATGCATGTTATCCTGGTTTGTTACCAGGTGACCATCCATTAAATATCGAGACCCCTCCGTGCCTTGGAAAGCACGTTAAGCCGTTGGTCCCGGCTGTAATTCATAGATCTTTGATAGTCGTTACGGGTAGTCAGAGACCTAAAAGTCTGACAACCAGTCTTACCAAGGGGTATCGTATTACCCAGTAACTGGGTTGAGGATCTCAGATAGGCAGTCGCTCCATGTAAAATACCGGTATTCAGCTGCATCCGGTACCGACGAACCGAGAAACATAAAGTTGCATAACGTATATTTAGCGAGAATCACAATTCAGACTTTAACAAACCGGCACAAGCCATGTTTTCGAGTCACGGACATTGTTCTAGAACATTACAATGTTACCATTATAAAATAGTGTTATTGTTACTGTAACAAAGCAGTCAGAAAAAGATAGAAAAAAAAATAGGTTTCCCTCTATTTTTAATGGCAGCTCACACAAGACGACTATTGCTAAATCACAACAAAATAACCTAAATGAAATTCTTTATTCTGTAAACAGGATCAGAATCACTTTCACACGTCATAATATAATAAAAATAAAATAAAAAATAACATAGGTGGAGACGACATTAATTTCATATTTGACTACCCCTGAAAAGAAATGGCGAAACAAACTTAGACATCAGTCTCTTTTAAAGTCCAGACATAATCTTGGTCAGATCATGCAAGGACCATGTAGATCCGTGTCTGAAATGGTATTTTGAGGAAAGAACCACAAACATTTCAGTGGCCTGTCCAGGCATTTGTCAATAATCGTATAGCTCAACGACTCGACGAACAATACCAAAGAAAGGGCATTTGAGTGGGCCGCATGAAGTACTCAAAATGTCTGACCGTTATTAAAACTAACTCAGAAGAAAAAAAAAGTATATATATCCCACTTAGTGCTCATATTCACAATCATTAAAGTAATATAATACTTTTCAAAGCAAATATTCATGTCATAAAGAGAGAAGCCTTTTACAACATCCTTGATTTAGAGCAGTGGTGGCCCAGTAGTGGTAAGAGCCTTGACTTACGACTTGTAGGTCGTAGGTTCGAACCCGGACAGACGCTTTACTTTGTTTAAATAATTTCATCATCGCTGCTCTAAAAACGGTGAATAAAAACATCGTGAGGAAACCGGCATGTCCTAGAACCAAAAATTCAAAGACATGTGACATCTACCAACCCGTATTGGGCCCGCGTGGTGGACCACGGCCCATTCCCTCTTACAGCGAGGAGGCCTGTGCCCCAACAGTGGGAACATTATAGGCTGATTGTGATTATTATAGATTTTCCAAGTATCGGTAATTCTCTTTAAAAGTCATGGCAGCTTTTTTCTCGTTGCAATTTTTTTTGTTTCAATTTCCCGAGACCCTGTAATCCGATTCTCGTTAATACTGACTGCCGACTAACAGTATTATTTCTTCCATTCCTTCCTTCCTCCTTCGTTGTTTACTTTCTTTCTTTTTAAAGCATCGCCATTTGGAAATTTTTAATTTAATTGGTAGTCCGTTAATTTGTGTGCCACTAACGAATCTTTTTGCTCATGATGCCTTCAATTTTAATAAGGGTCGGGACTTGTTTTGACAGATTAAAAGCTGTAGTCATTGAAGTTTCTAAGTTGATTTTTTTAGAAATATTTAATTCGATTTTTTTACTGACAATGCTTTGTCGCACTCGGAAGTCGAATGAAGAACTTGGCATGACTAGACCAGTGAGGCAATCAATGAAAATTATCATAGATAAGTATTGTTTTCAAAACAAAATTACCTATTTAATTCCTTAATCTAAAAGCTTTGATCAGCACCCTAATTTTGTAATACATTATCAATCACAATGTGAGTAATGTTGAAGCCTATTGCTAATCCATTGCTTCATATGTTTGAAAAATTTGTCTTTCAACAACGTAAATAACGCAATGAATGTTGTTGAACTGTCAAAATGAAAGCTATTACTACTGTTAGTATGTTACGCAATTACCCTGCAGTTACAAATAACCTAAAAAAAACTTTTTTACAAAAAAAACAACCGACTTCCAAACAAAACACTAAAAAACCTGAAAAATAAGTTTAATTTCGGAAGTCGGTGTCTTTGGTTGTGTATTTTTGTTTTTGGCCACCGACTTTTTAGTTGTGGTACCTATCCCACACACATTCGTATACCACTACTTGATAACATAAATAACAGTGACAGAAAATTATTAAAACATCATCAATATAAACTAAGTGGCAAAAATACACAGTATTAAGAATAACTCAAAAACTACTAGTCAGAACTTGATCATATTTAAATGGGACCACATGTGAAGTACCAGATTTCAAATAAAAAAAGAATCATCCAAATCGGTTTACCCAAAAAAAAGTTCTGAGCTAACACACATAAAAAATAAAATAAAACAGTCGCATTGAGAACCTCCTACTTTCTTTGAAGTCGGTTAAAAATAAAACAAAACTGCTAGTACCTGTAATTATAACTAGACTTTAGAAGATAGGTCATTGTAAATTTGGCACTAGAACATTGGATAATCTGTGAATTTAGCTCTAAAATCTCAGTCCATTCACTATTGAATATTACGTCAGTATAATTGACATTCAAACTCAAATCTATTTATAAGCTATGGCCACATTGAGGTGAATTCCGAATGGGATGCGGGAAACGACTTCCCGATTCGATTATTTTAAATATTTAGAAGTTATGCGTCTATTTGCGCCAGTTTGAACCCCTAAGGTATGAGTTCATAGCTCAGTGCATGCAGCAGCAGCAGGCGACGTGTCGCCGCGACACTACTGGTTTGTATGTATTTCTATGAAATACCTTCCGTAGCTAGCAACACGTTTTCATAGAAATGCATAGAAAACAGCAGTGTCGCGGCGACACGTCGCCTGCTGCTGCGGCATGCAGTCGCTTACGAACTCGTACCTTTACATACGAGTTAGTTATATCCTATGTCCTATGAAGATACAGAGAAGTTATTACTTGTGCTAAAGTAAATATTGTTTGTATTATTCTTATTTTTTAATTAGTTAAATAAGTTAAGATACTATAATTTTATATACCTTTTTACATTTATGTACCAAGATTAATATGATATAGAATATAATAAAATAGAATACTCTTTATTATGTACACCATAAAAATTACAGATATAAATGTAGACATTTTACACAGGGTGACACAATGGGCGGTCTTATCGCTAAAAGCGATATTCGATATGTGATTATTTAATCAATTAATGTTACCTCCAATCGCCTGAAACACAGGATTATCTAGTTCAGGCACAAATCATGGTTGAACTTGACATAAATTTAAGAAAAACTGTATTTAACGTTATACCTAATATTTTTGAATATATTTTTTTATTATTATTTATTTATTTATTTATTAGTTGACCAATCGGTGCGAGCGAATTTTGAGCCGCATCTCGACCGGGATTCGCGTCCGTTTGGTCAGAGCTTAACTCTTACTTTACTTTTAAGAAAACTTTGATTTAAATTATATTCAGAAAGAGTTTCACTAGCAAACAATAATGGCAAAGAAACTCCGAGCTCGCTCAATTAAATCAGACGATTCTCTTTTCAAATATAAAAGAAACAATTAATTGTAAGAAAAAGTTTCTATGCGGGCGTAGTGGTGAAGGAAGATGAGCGAGAAATGAGAAATAATGATGGAAATAACCAAAATTGAGGATTAACAGAGTGTTCTTAATAAACTTCAAAAAAACTTCAAAAAAGCTTCAAATTAAAGAAATAAATAATAGTTTAAAAAGACTCGCTGTAATAGAAAACCAAACTAGGTAAAAGTAGTCATGAAAATGTCGTAAAAGCACCCACGCTTTTTTACAATAAAATATTTTTTTTTGTTAATTACGCTATTCTTAATTTAAATTTATTGAAAATCATTTTCTACTTATTAGTTGGGTTTTCTATTAAAGCGTGTTTTTTAGTTTGTTTAAACTATGATTAATTTACTATTTTTTAGTTCACCTAACCACAAAATTCTTATTAAATTATGCTATTGTCATCGGTCTTTGATAAGTGTGCAAAGTTACAATTTCATTTGACGTTTTGAAGTGGGTGAAAATCGTGTTAAAAATTCTGCTAGTTACTATAGTGGTATCTAACATCAAAGTTCTGAAACACCCAACACCCACATTTCACCAGTTATGTTTAAGTTCCATGTAATAGGGGGCGAGCCTATTACCAACAACCGCGCACAAATCCAGACTCCGGGCTGCTACTGACAAATTCCACATAGAAAAACACAATTATAACACTATGCCCGAGCCGGGAACCGATCACTAGACTTACGAGGCAGTCAAACATTAGAGGCAACACAAACCTGGCAATCTCCATAATTTGTCAAAATCGAACTGTGAATGCAAGATTTTTTATCTGTGATTTACAATTCTAACAACACTTTAGCACAGCAAACTCGGCAATGTCCCATAGAAATAAGCTGCTAAAATTATGATTCCAATACAAACACGGCAATCTCCAAGCCAATTCATGCAATTTTTAACCGACTTCAAAAAAAGGAGAAGGTTCTCAATTCGACTGTATTTAAAAAAAAATGTGGTAGCTCTGAACTTTATACTGGGTGAACCGATTTGGATTAATCTTTTTTTATTTGAAAGCTGGTGCTTCACATGTGCTCCCGTTTAAATTTGAGTTATCCTTAATACTGCGTATTTTTTCCACTTAGTTTATATTGATGATGTTTTAATAATTTCCTGTCACGGTTATTTACATATCAAGTAGTGGTATACGAATGTGTATGGGGTAGGTACCACAACTAAAAAGTGAAATATAAAACTTTTTACAAATAAACAACTTCCAAAACCGACTTCCAAAAAAAAAACACAAAAAAACGTGAAAAATAACTTTAATTTCGGAAGTCGGTGGCCAAAAACGAAAATACACAACCAAAGACACCGACTTCCGAAATTAAACTAATTTTTCACGTATTTTAGTGTTTTTTTGTAAAAAAGTTTTTATTTATTACATTTTTCTATTTCCCCAACAATTCGACGCAGTGGAGATTGCCAGGTTTGTTTTTATATACCTCATTTGTTCTCATAATAAAGATATTCTAACAGAAAATAATAGAATCATTGAACTGTAATCCTGAAAATCTGAAGTAACTTGAAGGCTAGATACCCAGCACAAACACCTGTAACAAAATGAGACCATTTTACTGCGTTGCAGTATTACTTACCTTGGTTAAAACAATTCTAATTTACCACAACTACTCAACTAGACAACAGATAACTAAAAGCAACTTTATCATGACACAAAACAAGTTTTAACCAGCAATTGGCTAACATCCCAAAACCGTTTATCCCGGCAGAAATCAGGGCCAAGCACACTGCATTAATAACTTATCTGATAAAGCTGAGCGGAGCGGAGCGAGGTCGCTCGCAATGTGACCTCGCCCTGCAAGTGGAAGCGAAACAATCTGGAAGGAGCTTCTCGGATATACTTCATTAAGTCGGTCAATAGTAGTGCGTCATTTTACGCTTTAACTCTTTGCTATTCATTAAAATCTGTGTTTGCTTAATTTGGACTGTATGTTTACATGGCCGTGTGTTCCTAAGTTTTGTGGTAAAGAATATTGTAATCTAAATTCATTCTGGAAAAAAGCGTTATTATGTATCTGCAGTGCATGCTGTTATGGATGACTCGTTTGCCAAACCTGCCCCCCAATTGAGTAACACACTTTCATTATATAAAAGATTTTGAAGGAAATTTCTAATCTATATAATAGGGGCGAGCCTATTGCTATCAACCGGGCACCAATCCAAACTCCGGGCTGCTACTGAGAAATTCCAGTTAGAAAAACTGAATAACGCTTTACCCGACCTGGGAATCGAACCCAGGACCTCATGCTCAGAAGGAACGCTTGCGACAACTAGACTAAGGAGGCAATTCAACACGAATCTAGACTAATAAATAGTACGTACTTACTTTAATCGACTTCCTAAGTTTACGTCCACAAATATCTCAAGATATTTTGAACTGAACTTTAAACTTAATTACTGAAGAAGTAAATTGGTTTCCTTTCACCGGATTGGTTGGCTTCCAATATTTACTGGTCAGGCTGTTATTTTAATTATTATATATTTCTCTGTATTTATTCAAAACTTCATCAATTTAATCATTGTTCAATTTGTAAAGTTCTTTAACAAATATTTATTTGAGAGGGAGTTTGAAAGTGAATAAGTTTTCTGTGACCTTCATAATGGCACTGAGGGAGATGAATAATTAAAAATACGCGTGAAATATTTATTTAAACATTCATTGGGACTGTTTTGGACTTATCTGATAGTATGTCCCTACTTATTATTATAAATATACTTGCACGTCTGTGTATTAGTTAAAGTGTTAGCAGACGTGAACTAGTTCCTCATGAGATAAGAAGTGCCAATTTTAATGATTTATTTCTGTAAGTAGGTTTTGTACAAACACTTTTACACGTCAAAAATAAATTATGCTTCTAAAACCAGGTTAGGTCAGCGTTTCTTATCTGACTACTCTGAACGGCAGGAACAAACTCAGAGATCACAGTCTCTTTTAAAGTCCAGACATAATCTTGGTCCGATATGAGGAACATGTAGATTAGTGCCTGAAAAGGTCGTTTGAGGAAAGAACCACCAGATTTGAGTGGACCTGTCCAGTTATTGCAAGCATTTGTCAGTAATCGTGTAGCTCAACTCAGAACTTACGGACTTAGGGACATTCATTGAGTTTGCGACTTATCTAATAGGATACAGTCCTTTTTTTTTGTGTTGGAAATCATCAAATGACTTCTTCCGCTCAAGGCGGAGCGGAAGGGCGTGTCAGACTCTTACTAACTAAAACCCACCCGTGTTCCTTCAGTTGCCTGTGCGCCAGGGCCACGGTAACTCTTTCGAACAATCCGCGACTCCGGCGGGCATCGGCCCTATCGGACCCCGTCAATGGTGCTGACATCTCTTTGAGGCGCGCGTGGAACACGACGCGCTGTCGACCCGGGCCTGGTCCTTACCATTACATGGACACTACCTGGACATTCATTGAGTTTGAGGCTTATCTAATAGGATACAGTCCTAACCTATTATTCTAAACTTTTAACAAACTATTCGCACTGTGAACTAATTAAGGCGTAAGCACACATCAACAGGATCATCATGGCATAAGGAAGCTTTTAAAATCACATCAAAAAACTAACGCCTAATTAGCGCTTAGCTAGAATATAGCGCTTTGCGATTGGATTAACGCAATGAAGAGCATTGAGGACATTGCATGCTCTAGCCCAGGGGTCGGCAACCTGCGGCTCGCGAGCTACATGCGGCTCGTTGGATATGAAGCTGCGGCTCTTCAGTTCCATACGCAAATATTATTTATTTTTATATCATATATATATTATCTAATTTGTTGTGTAAAAACACTACTTATATACTCATATGAATAAATAGATATTTTTCTTATGAATAAATAGATTAGTTTTTTTTTTATCAAAAATATTTATTTATGCAAGTACTTTTTATTGCTAGCAAGAAAAATATGTTGGGCTCTTTAAAAACTTTGAAAAATTTTGTTAGTTGTAATTTTTTACTCTTCTGACTCAAATGGTTGCCGACCCCTGCTCTAGCCAATAGTTTTCATCTCTTTCTTTAAAAGTTGCTTAGATAGCACGTTTCACAATTATGCTACGCGCGTATCGACGTACGCTACGAGCGTGTCCTACGCTCATAGCATTTATTAGATAAGCGAAACGCGCTTCGGGAATAGTAGCGACTTTTAGAGAACGTGTTTTCGTATTAGCATTGTATTTCCTAATTCAAGGCTTTTCGGTCTCATTATTTTTCAAATAGAAGAAATTATTGGGTGTTCTGAAACCTTATAATTTCTTTCCCAGTCTACATGGTTTTGGTACAATGAAAATAAAAATAAATCCTTTCAAGAGACCCAACCCGACTGGCTGTCACAAGATTAGAATTACACTATTTTAGAACAATTTTTGTAATAATATGTCTGTCAAAATGTATAACTAAATACCTAAAATAATCAGAGACAAGCCATTTAATAATTTTAAAACGATACTTAAGCAAATGGCTCTTTATTAATATGTTCTACACTATAAGAGAGTTCTTAAATTAAAAAACAGAGGTCAAAATAATTAACTAATGTAAATGAAGACAGTCATGATCTCACCAGTAATATCCATACTAAAATTATAAATTCGAAAGTAACTCTGTCTGTCTGTCTGTTACCTTTTCACTCCTAAACCACTGAACGGATTTCAATAAAATTTGGCAAGGAGATAGATGGCATCCTGGGGAAGGACATAGGCTACTTTTGGCTCAAAAATAATCCTAAACGGGCTGATAGTTTGTATGGGAAACCCAGCATTTCTTAAGTTAGGGGTATTAAAATTCTTATACTTTTGGTTAGAAATAAAGAATTATGTATTTCAGCGTTTTTGTAAATTCATCCCCCGAGGGGGTGAAATAGGAGATGATTTAAAAAAAAAACATGAAGTTTTGATTTTTTTTGTGCACTTCTTTTCAATAGATATAAGGGATTAGAAATATAGTCATAATCCGTATTTTGAAATCCTGGGGTCCGGAGGTCAGGGGGGTTGTTGGGGTTCTTGGTTCTGTTACCTTTTCATGCCGTAACGGCTAAACAGAATAGATTTAGTTGACAGGCATACGGATAGGCCATGACCTGGGCTAGGACATAGGATACTATGAATCCCGGTAATACGTGCCTGTGTAATAATTTCCGACCATTACGCGGGCGAAGACGCGAGCAAAAGCTAGTAATTTTATAATTTAATTTTAAAATATTTTTCATCACATGATCTCAGTTGTAATAATTGAAGTGATTTTGTTTATAAATGCATTTTAAGGTATATAATGCATTCTGCGCCCTAACTGCATAACACAGTATGAGTTACAATCTGAATAATTTTGAAGCCTATTGCTTCATATGTTCGAAAAATTTGTCTGCTCAACAACGTAAGTAATGAAATGAACGTTGTTGAACTGTCAAAATGAAAGCCATTCCTACTGTTAGTGTGTTACGCAACTACCCCGCTGAAATAAGTAAGCAAAATATGCGGAACTATTTTTTAAGACCTCTTAAATACCACATTTTAAGCAAAATAAAGATGTTCTATTCAATTATATTTCTGAATATCTTTCAAAACATCATAACATCAAACCTTCCACCGCAATTCGTCGCAACACTAAAACCGTACGAGTATAATTCGTCAAAAAACAATAAAACGAAAACACCGATTTATTAGCCCTTAGATTATCGTACCCGACTGCTGCCATAAAGGAGGTATATGTATTAGCATGTGACCCTGCCGGCAGTCTGAATGTTTAATGGTGGAAAAATCAATGTTTGACTCACGGCAACTCCTTGTATGGTATCGATCTGATTTGGTCGGGGTATGGATAAGACAATGTGTAGTTTGCTTAAGTTGTGGTTAGGTGTAGAAGAATCTTTTTGCTGTTAACGTCAAGAGAATATTGGCAAAGTCAAAAGTCAAAGTCAAATCATTTATTTCAAATAGGCACATAAAAGGCACTTTTGAACGTCAAAATTTACAAAAAATAGAATTGATTCTAGTTGCCCCTTCCAAAAGGTAGTTTTGTATGGAGAAGAATGGGCAAGAAACTCCACCGTTACTCTTTTAAAATGTTTTACAATATTATGTAGGTTCACATTAATTATGTAATTATATGTGAAGACGATGCACCTAGAATAAAATTAATATACCACAATAGGTAAAAATAATTAAATATAATGCAAAGACAGGTAAATTAATTACTTGATAGATACATATGGTGCTCACATATTTACAAATATTGAAAAGTAGATGATTTTTCCAAAATTTTAACAAGTAATAATTTAGTGTGTGAGTTAAAGTAGTATTAAGTACATAATGTAAAAATCAATGTCATAAAAATTATAAATTATACAATTAAATTAGCAACCAGTTTGATTTTGTCTAGCACAGCTTTGACACAAATATAACAATCTTATAAGGAGCTATATCTTTGACCCGTGTGGGGTTGCAACACTAGGGCCTGGGTCTGAGTGCCCATCGAGTATTTCGGGACATCGCCAATTGGTTGGTAGACTATTTATGTGACCAGAGGGCTGGCCTATTTTTAGGCTAAAGAATCAGAATTGCCATCCAGCATGACAATGCTGCGAGCCCTTTGGGAACTTTTCCCATGGACAGCGATACGGATTTTTTTTTTTGATGCCCTATGAGGTCTTCCTTTTTTTATAACTTCTTCATAATTATACAGGGTGTAAACAGACCCATCACATAGCTGTCAACTATGCATTCTGTACACCAAACTAAGTAACATTGCACAAAAATAATTGCTGGGAAAAGACCTTTATTTTTCTTTGGTGGCGATAGGCTCGCCCCCTATTACGTGGGACTTAAACATAACTGGCGAAATGTGGGTGTACTATAGGTACATCTCTGTCTATCCCTTCGGGGATTACAGGTCTTATATTATGTTTCTCTTGTCTTTTGTTTGCTGGTAATTGATTCATACTTCTTGTGCTCATTGTAGCTTGTCTTATTCATACCCCAGAACTTCACAAATCGTTTATACTCGATAGTTTATTGACCTAGCAAAACATGATAGCGCTTTTTAGACTTGGCTAAGGTTTAGTTATTTTGAAAAGGTATGAGTGAAGCCTAAGTAATAAAAAAAATGTCGAACAGGCATAACGATATCAATTTGAGAGTCATAATTACAAAATGATAACAATGGAGATCCTTTATACCTGTGCACCGAAAACGAGTTTTTTATGGAAATATCACCTAGAATCGCCGTTTATGGACTAAGACCCACTTGCACCGCCAATCACTAAACACGTTTAGCGCTAAACGAGTTTTAAACATCATTCTGTCTCTGTTATCTTCAAACATTTGACAGAAACAGAATTATGTTTTAAACGCGTTTAGTGATTAGCGGTGCAAGTGGGCCTTAATACCTGTAATACACGACGCATCGCAGGTGCGTTGCGAGAACATTTCAGACACAAATCTACATGGTCTTCACATGATCTGACCAAGATTATGTCTGGACTTTAAACGAGACTGTGAGCTCTGAGTTTGTTTCGGCCTTTCTTCTCAGAGTAGTCAGAAAGGAAACGCCGACCTCATCTAGTTTTTAAAATATGATTGACGTGTAAAAGTGTTTGTTCAAACCTATTTACAGAAATAAAATCATTTATCATTTATCCCAAAAATTAAACTGGAATGTCTTAAGTGCCTAACACTGATTCTTTGAAATGACTTTGACTGAAGGCGATTTTGTCTGCACACAGAAAGTCTGCTTTCTGACATATAGGAGACTTCTTCTTTAGTAGATATTAATTGTGATATTAAACTCACAAAACCTAAGCTTTAAAGACTTACCTTCAATATTGACAAAAATACGAGCGATGGTTGCATATTTGTGTATGGGAATTTCAGCATTACCGTAACATGCCAGCTTTTCCAAAAAGCGATGCAAGATTTAGTAGATTTCGGCGAAGTAAGCCCGACTTGATATAATATGAAGATTTCCTGAAGGCAAATAATTAACGTTTGTCTGGATTTGAAAGTAATAAGTTAAATCAAGAAGATTAATATGTATTTTAGGTTATTTTAGTCACATTGCTTGTCGGGAACCAGATAACCTTGAAAAGTTGGTGGTGATGGTCAAGGTAGGAGAGAAAAGACCTCGCGGCCGTTCACCTAACGGTCATGCTAGTAAGTATGCTAGGGTGTCCTCCATTATTTTTTAGTATATGCAATATTTTTGTTTACTCTACCTGTTTCGATCTCTACGTTAATTAATGTAATTGGTGTTACCGTTTTAATCCTACTATCCTACTATCCTACTGTATATCCTACTAATATTATAAATGTGAAAGTGTGGATGTTTGTTACTCAATCACGCTAAAACGGCTGAACGGATTTGGATAAAATTTGGCACATGGGTAGACCTGGATTAGGACATAGGATACTTTTTATCCCGATATTCCCACGGGATCGAGATTTCTGCGGGTGAAACCGCGGGGCGCAGCTAGTAAATAAATAAATAAATGCTGGTCAGACCAAGTAACCTCCCTCAGACTCTCTGTTACGACCGCCCTGAGAGAAGGCGAGAACCGAACGGAGTGGAAGAACATTATTATTAAAGCCATGAACGCTTTTCAGGGATACTAACTTCAGTAATGAAGTACGCGACCAAGAAGAAGAACTACTTCTTCCGGGAAAATACCTCCGCCATACTTATTTTTGCAGTAAAGCAAAGTTGCTAGGCTCCCGTTGGTAGCGTATGGATGCCAGTGTAAATACAGGCACATAGGAACATTTCAGCTGTATCTTGTGATTATAGATCTGTTTTGTTTGTTTTTAAGCTATTGCATAGCTTTTATCGCGTGCTTTGAGCGCGGCGACCAAATCAAGAAATTCCGTAACGAAAATAAAACCTAACACCCCCCACTCCACCTACCATGTAGCTCGGCCGAGCGTTCGCTTAACGTGTATGTATATGGTACGACTGTACTTGAATTAATATCAAAGAAAAAAATACTACATAAATAAATAATTATAGTTACATAAGTTGATAAAAAATGCTATACAATAGCTTTACCGCTTCAGTCCCCGAGTGCCACACGTGTTTTTTTTTATTCGTATTCATGAATGTTTAATTAATGAATCCAAATCTGTTCACATAGATTTTACCACCAAAAAACAAGAGTATTCTCCAGTTTACACTAATAATAAACAAGTCCCATACGAGAATACAGCCAAGTATCTCGGTATGACCCTTGACGCAAAGCTACGCTGGATAGCCCATGTCAAGAAGAAAAAAGATGAACTCGACCTCCGATTCAAAAGAATGTATTGGCTGCTTAGAAGAAACTCCATGCTGTCCGTGCAAAACAAATTGCTGCTATACAGACAAGTCCTCATACCAGCACCTTAATTAAGTAACACACTATCTATCACAATCTGAATCATTTTGAAGCCTATTGCTAATCCATTGCTTCATATGTTCGAAAAATTTGTCTGCTCGTCAAAGCGAATAACGCAATGAATGTTGTTGAACTGTCAAAATGAAACCCATTCCTACTGTTAGTGTGTTACGTAATTACCCCGCAGTTTGGACTTATGGTATTCAGCTATGTGGCTGCACCAAACAAACCAATATATTAATTATACAACGATTCCAGGACAAAGTGCTAAGGGAAATTGTAAATGTAAATTGGTACATACGAAATAATGACCTCCACCGGGACCTAAAATTTGAGTTCATCGAAAAAGTGATCCAGAAACTTGCAGAAGCTCACGAAAAGAGACTTCAACAGCATGTGAACGTCGAGGCAATCCAGCTTCTCGACCACACAAACATAGTTAGAAGACTAAAAAGAACAAAACCGTTAGAACTAGTGTTTAGTGTTAGTGAATAGTGTAAAGTACAAAAGTGCTAAGCAAACACAAGAACAAAGTATATTCGCCTTAATAGAGACAATAAGAAAAGTGCTATTGGACACATTCTTACGAGTAGTAAAGACAATTTAATAGCTTAGGTGATAATTAAATTACTTATTAGTCTATTTATAAGGCTCTAGCCTAATCTATTGTAATAAGATTAGGGTCCAACCTATTGTTGAAAAC
Source organism: Dryobotodes eremita (assembly GCA_917490735.1). Lineage (NCBI taxonomy): Eukaryota > Metazoa > Arthropoda > Insecta > Lepidoptera > Noctuidae > Dryobotodes > Dryobotodes eremita. Next base: position 17,930,270 of record OU823263.1, read on the forward strand.
TAGGACAAGCAAAAAAAAAAAAAACAAATCCAGACTCAGGGCTGCTGATGAGAAATTCCTGATTAGAAAACCCAATAACACTTCGCCCGACCTAGGAATCGAGCCCAGGACCTCCTGCAGCAGCGTTGGCGACCACTAGACCAACGGGGCGGTTCAGTTAAAACACCAAAGTAATATTAATAATTTTGATGGTGATTATGATTACTAATTAATTACAATTCTGCACGCTCGTTTCCTCCAAGGGGTAGGCAGTTCTATAACCAATATCAACCAACGTAATCGTTTCTTATAGCCAGGGCACGCCAGGTGCAACCATAACCCAATGGGCTTATAACCATAATAGGCCATAAAAAGTAACAGTTTGATAGCCCATCGTCGCATTTTAGGTAATTTTCATAATTATACTAACACCACACCTTAAGGGAATAGGCAGAAAAGTGGCCTGACTTGTTATTACATAATACGGTATGGTTATTTTCGATAGTTAGCATAATTTTTTGGTGCATTTTAGGGTTCCGTACCCAAAGGGTAAAACGGGATCCTATTACTAAGACTCCGCTGTCCGTCCGTCTGTCTGTCCGTCTGTCTCAAGGCTGTATCTAACGAACCGTGATAGTTAGACAGTTGAAATTTTCACAGATGATGTATTTCTGTTCCAGCTATAACAAAAAATACCGTCAAACAGGGTGAATAGAAACGCGGGGGTGAATCGAAACGAAACTTTAAAAGGAATTTTAAAATTAAAATAATATAGTTTGTTGCCAAAAAGGACTCTAATGTGTTTATTGTATTATAATTAACGATTAAATGCCTTTGTTGGCAACAAATTATGTTATTTCAATGTTAAAATCCATTTTAAAGTTTCGTTCCGATTCACCCCGGCGTTTCTATTCACCCCGTAGAATAAAATAAATATTTAAGGGGGCTCCGATACAACAGACATGATTTTTTCGCCGTTTTTATAGATAATGGTACGGAAAACTTCGTGCGCGAGTCCGACTCGCACTTGGCCGGTTTTTGTACAACGCCAGTCTTTACAGTATTCTTACAACTCAAGAACAAATAAAGTTAAAGATTACTTGGATGACAAAAAAGGCTTGAAATTAACTAAGCTACTTCAATGTACCCCCAAGCAACAATCCATTTTATACTGTGAATGAGTGTTTTAGAATTAATAATGTCATTTTTATTGATTTACATGACCTAACTTATGGTATTTTGATATATTGTCATAGTCCATATCTTGAACTCCAGGAGTCAGGAGGTCAGGGGGGTTGTTGGGGTCCTTGGTTCTGTTACCTTTTCATGGCGTAACTGCTGAACAGATGTAGATGAAAGGCATACGGATAGGCCATGACCTGGGCTAGGACATAGGATATTATGAATCCCGGTAGTACGTTCCTGTGGAATCATTTCCCACCATTACGCGGGCGAAGCCGCGGGTAAAAGCTAGTTTATCTATAAAACAAAAATTAATCGTGGTTTGCTATGAAAATGCGTTCGTTGCAAAGCATTTGTGGTGTGACTATGAATGATAGGCTGAGGAATGATGTAGTAAGGCAACGGTGCGGTTTGAAAGAAGATGTAGTGAACAAATTGAAAAGAGTTTGTGAGAGGATGAATGAAAGGCGACTAATAAAAGGTATTTACAAGGCAGATGTGAGTGGAAATGCCGGGAGGGGACGCCCTAGGAGGACATATAGTGACCTTATTGGTGATGTTCTTCAGAATGGTCAGGTGTGTAGTACTCGCAAGCGGTGTGAGTGTATGACCAGATGTATGAACGTAAACGAGGTAAAAAGAGTATGTAAGGATCGCAGCAGGTGGCGTTCTGTAGTTTCTGCCTACCCTTATGAGAAGCAGGCGTGAGTTTATCTATGTACCGTCAAACGGGGTGAATAGGGACGCAGGGGTGAATCGGAACGAAACTTTAAAAGGGATTTAACATTGAAATAATATAAGGGACGCAGGGGTGAATCGGAACGAAACTTTAAAAGGGATTTAACATTGAAATAATATAATTTATTGCCAACAAGGGCACCTAATCGTTAATTATAATACAGTAAACACATTAGAGTCCTTTTTGGCAACAAGCTATATTATTTCAATGTTAAAATCCCTTTTAAAGTTTCGTTCCGATTCACCCCTGCGTCCCGATTCACCCCGTTTGGCGGTATGTATCTGTGTGTAATCGTGGTTTTTTACCATTATCCAATATTTACTTTTATACCCCGGAAACTTTGCAATAAGCACTTAGATAACTTAGAATCGCAATGTAGGTACTTAGATAAAAGCTAACATAGAATCGCAATTTCCCCTACACATGATTACGAGTGACGAACAAACAAATCGATGGAAACGGCTTTCATAATAAACTAAAGAGCTATCTGTAATGATACCGTTTGATAGACAACCCCTAATCATTATGCAAAGTGGACCACTATGGAGAACACGTGAAGGCAATTTGAACATTATCTATACTTAGATTATAGATTATTTTCGTTTCAAACGGTGTACGGTTTATTTAGTACTTGACTAAAAGATAAAAATAGTATTAGTTTAATTTTATTCGAAAAGAATCCTATCCTAACTATATATTATGTATATTATATTATTTTATTATATTATATATATTATATTATATATATTATATTATATTGTGTTATTATATTATATCCTATCCTAACTTCCTAACTAATATTATAAATGCGAAAGTAAGTTTGTTTGTTTGTTTGTTACCTTTTCACGCCTAAACCACTGAACCGATCATCCTGAAATTTTGCATATACGTTGTCCCCCTGACAACGTATATGCAAAATTTCAGGATGATCGGTAGGTTACCTTTCTTCCCGAAAAAAGATACTATTCCCGAGGAAAACAACAATAACGTTCTTATGATAATAGATGGCGGCACGTGTCTTTCGAATCATGTTTGAATTATATTATTATAGAAAATTTAGTAGTGTGTTAAGAGTTTTTAATTTTTTTTATTTAAGTACCTATTACCTATTTTATTACCTATACATTTTGTGAGTCTAGAGTGTCGATAGACCGGTCTTTCATTCTCCTGACTATAATTCTCCGAACAAACCGAATTGATTTTCAAATTCTATATTAACGCGAGCGAAGCCACGGGCAAAAGCTAGTTTTATATATAAATAATTATGTATTATTATAAAGAGGTAAAATTTGAGTTTGAATATAGGGGCTAATTCTTCAGAACTACTAATCCGATTCCGAAAATTCTTTCACAAACGGGAAGCTAAATTATCCCTGAGTACTAAAGCGAAACCCTAGTAAATAATATAGTCTGTGTTCTGATTATGGAATATGAATTTTATAAAGAAATCAGAAAGTTTGATAACCACGGAAATTGGCGTTAGAGAAGTCATTTAAAAAGATTAGATCTTTGATCACGTCGATCATGATTTTTTAACTAAAACCTACATTGAATTGATTTTTAAACAAGCCCATGTGACTTGTGATTGCTAACTCAGACTAACAAGGCGTCTGCTGCATTACGAGGCACTCCTGAATTAAACATGACAACAGTAGTCTGACATAACAACCTCGCATTTTTTACGAAGAAGAACCAACATTACTCCTGTTTTAAATAAATGTAATACTTAATAATCATTTTTGACGGAACCGTAGTAGGTGATAACATTATAAAAATGCCTACAAATAATCAGTTAAGCAAAAAGAAGAAATATATTAATAAATAATTAGAACAGTGTTTAGAACAAAGTTCGACAGTATCAAAGTTTAATACAACGCCTGCTAAAATGCTTATAGCAAAACTCATTTCGTCAGGTAAACAATATTCTCTAACTAATCGACTAGGAGCTAAAATTGGTTTTAATGTAAACGGGAAATGCTAAAAGGCTTGTTTTTAAGTTACTTAGCTACAGTGTATAATACTTACGTGGCTTATATGCATTCATAACACGCCATCTGTCACAGAATGAAAATATACGAGCGAATTATGTAACTGGAAATTAGCTTTGGCCCATTTAGGTGGATTACTTAAGCGTTGTTTTTCTGAAATTGTTCTGATTTCTCGTGTGGTATGTGGGGTAGGTATGTTTTTACTACATGCATACAAGTTGTTAATAAAGCCACACCTTTGTTGCCCTATTAAAATTTTTGAGATTGAGAAAATCATTAGCAAAAAAATAGGACTCCTGTATATTTACTTCGAGGGCCACTCCCATTCCCTCAAAGTAAATAAATATAGGTACATATAGGTATATTTTTGTAGCACAGGATTATGAAAAGATAACATATAGGAAAACTAAGAAGAAACGTTTGATAGACCAAGAATAATTAGCAAACGATTAAGTACTGCAAGCAGTGGTGGCCCAGCGGTATCGGCCCCGACTTACGAGTCGTGAACGTGGTTTCGAAGTCAGGCAGGCGCTTTACTTTATATATATATTTTCATCACCACTGCTCTCAAAACGGTGAAGGAAAACATCGTGAGGAAACCGGCATGTCCTAGAACCAAAAATTCGAAGACATATGACATCTACCAACCCGCACTGGGCCCGCGTGGTAGATTATAGCCCATTCCCTCTCACAGAGAGGAGGCCTGTGTCCCAGCAGTGGGAACATTATAGGCTGATTATGCAAGTATTGCAATTACCATTACTCATTTACCTAAATGAGCATTAACAAAATATTATTATGAGGGCCAAAAATCAAATCAATACCAGCTACAAAACAAAAACGTAAAGGATAGTTTACTCAAAACAAAAACAAAAAAACATCTAGCAACAACTAACGGATAAATAATGTTTATACTTCCATGTTTTCTTCACCGATTGTCGGGCATCCGTGCCGATTCGTCGAATCCTTTATTCGAAAACTTTATGTGAAACTTTGTCGAAACTTCGTGAACAGCTCACGGATTGTTTGACGGAACCCCTAGTGATGGGAAATGTCGATAAACTTCAAAGGTAAAGGTTTATACTGTCTTTACGGAGGTTTGACTTGATTGAGGGGCAGGTGCAAAGGCTTTAGAATGTCAGTTTGTGTAAGGAAATCTTTGTTTTACTTTCTGATTGTTTTATTTTTCAAGTATCTATGTACCCCAAAATATTTGCTGACTGATTGTTTGACAGATAACATAACATAACATCACGCCTGTATTACCCGAAGGGTTAGACAGAGGTGTACCTATAGCACACCCACATTTCACCAGATATGTTTTAAGTCCCATGAAATTGGGGGCGAGCCTATAGCCATCAACCGGGCAAAAATCCAGACTCCGGGCTGCTACTGAGAAATTATAGAAAAACCCAATAACACTTTGCCCGACCCGGGAATCGAACCCAGGACCTCATGCTCAGTAGTAGCGCAGTGACAGATAATGCACAGTTTAAACTACTTCCAAATAAGTATAGGTGCACTAAGAAACGATTTCTGAAAAACAGTGTGGTCACTGGAAGTTAAGGCAATAAGCGATCTAATGAAAACATTTGCTTACTTTGATTTAGTTTTATCAATACAAAGTCAAAGATCAAACAAACAACAAAAAATTGACCACACTTTTATGATTCATTCTGTATATGCATTCAAAGTTATTTATTTTAACTATTACTATAACCACATACTATTTGTACTTATATACTGGGAACAAAATATACACACATATTAGCATGGGCCCAATATTTTTTAATAAAGTATACAATATAATAAAAAATGACACAAAAGATTTTTAAGCTATTGCATAGCTTTTATCGCGGGCTTTGAGCGCGGCGACCGAATCAAGAAATTCCGTAACGAAAATAAAACCTAACACCCCCCACTCCGCCTACCATGTAGCTCGGCCGAGCGTTCGCTTAACGTGTATGTATATGGTACGACTGTACTTGAATAATTAATAACAAAGAAAAAAAATACTGCATCTATAAAAAATAAATAAATAATTATAATTGCATAAGTTGATAAAAAGTGCTATGCAATAGCTTTACCGCGGCAGTCCCCGAGTGCCACACGTGTTTTTTTTTAAAAGAGACACATTACTATTGATTGAAAAATGCTATTATTCAGTAAATTACTTTTTAAATGACATGGACTTATGTATTGAATAATTTAATGTTTTTTCTCAATTTATCCGATTTTTATTCAAAACTGTATTTTAGTGGAATGTTTTTTTTTTTAATTTATGTATGGTGGATGTGCCATGCCGACTAATGTTTTAAAGTTGTAATTTTATTTTATTTCCATTACTTAATTTAATTTTCAATTTTGTGAACAATTTCATTAATGTTTGCATGCCTTAAATAAGGTAGATTGTAGACGACTCACCCATCTTATTGTAACATTTTATTTTATGTACCTGCAATCGATGCAAATAAAATTTACTTTACTTTACTTTACTTCTTTTGTCAGTGTAGGTCGTTCACTGGATAACATTATTTATTTTAGGTATGGTAAAGTACTATTAGCTAAAGGTAACCTTAGCTCATTGAATCGACCATACCATATTGACCATTCCTAATCGAAGAAGTTATATAGTTAAGTTACTGAGAGGGAAGGCGCACAATGCAGTTATTTTACGGCAGGTGAGTCTGTGTGTTCCGGACGGGTACGGTTCTTTCCCTCGACTTCGTCCACCTAGTGGGACGAACGGGAATTCGTTATTTTTTTTTCCCGATCGTCCACCTGATTTTGTTGGTGGGACGAACGGTTTTTTTTTTGTAGTCCCATTGGTCCTACCAAACAATTACAAACTGGTTGTTTAATGGTAAAAAAAAACAATTTTAAAATCAATCAAAATCAGTGATTCACGGTCAATATTATTGGGACGAAGTCTAAGAAAATATTCCCATTTGTCCCTCTAATATCCCGAGTGGGACGACCGGGAACAAATTTAATTTAATAAAATGTAAATTCTTGTTCGTCCCACTAGGTGGACGAAGTCGGAGGGACGTACGGGAATACACGGCCGCCACTGCTAGTGGAACCGCGCGCTCGGATCAACCTTTTAAGGGAGGCGCCGCTGACGTGTGCACTTCGCACGCTCGATCTCACAGCAAATGAGATGGACTTATTCTGTTGATCTCTGAGTGAATTCACAAGGAATGCATTGTTTATAATTATTTAAAGACGTTCGTACAGATTAAGTTATTATATGCCCATTTATCTTGTAACAGTGGATATAAGTAGATAAATAAATAAAAATATACTTATACAATAAAGTGACTTCTCCCATCACTAGTTGGAATTCCGCGGGGCTCACCCTTTTAAGCGCACACTTTTCAGTCCGATGTTCGGGGATTAATAGTTTTTTCTTTAAAACTTAGGCTTTACTGAACGTTCGGGTTCTTTTGAGTGCTTTGGTAATTGTTACAAGTGTAAGACGATCGCTGTTTGATATTATAATGATTGAATTGTTCTTTTTTCTGCGTATTTTTAATGTTAGACGCCATGTTTCTTGTCTGATTTGACGTGGTAGCATAGTAGTATGGTGTGAGGTTAATCCTACTCCAATTAATATTATAAATGTAAAAGTTTGTGAGGATGGATGGATGGATGTTTGTTACTCTTTTACGCAAAAACTTCTGAACAGATTTGGATGGAATTTGGAACACAGGTAGTTTATAACCAGCGGGGTAATTACGTAACACACTAACAGTAGGAATGGGTTCCATTTTGGCAGTTCAACAACATACATTGCGTTATTTAAGTTGTTAAACAGGCAGATTTTTCGAGCATATGAAGCAATGGATTAGCAATAGGCTTCAAAATGATTCAGATTGTGATAGATAGTGTATTACGTAATTAGGGTGCTGGATTAATATCTAGGATACTTTTTATCCCGGTAGTAGGTACCCGTGGGATAATTTCTTACCTCCACGTGGGCGAATCCGCGGGCAGAAGATAATGGTACATAATTTGGCAATTACTAATGTTAAGTTGCCAAACAATTAACAGGCCTACGGTTAAAGGAAACATTATGAGGAAACCTGGACTTGACAGGCTTAAACGTGTGATCAAACATGGTGATCATTGTTCGTTACTTCTTTATAATCATCACCGATTTCTTGCCCCTTATCCCAATTTATTTGTGATCGATGTAAAATGTATTTTTCTTCCATATCTACTTCTGTATCACTCGTCATTTTGGTAGTCACCCCCTTTCTAGCTATATCACCTTTCACATTATGTGGACTATGATAGTCCATCCATCATTTCCTTGGTCTTCCTTTACTCTTATACCCATCCAAATTCATACTCAAAACTTTACTCTTGACATCGTCCTCATTCTTCCGCATCACGTGCCCATACCATGACAACAATTGTATCAATGTTCGTTCCTTCTCTGTTTAAAAAGAGGCCTTTGCTCTGTAGTGTAACAGACCGATATTACCCAACGTTTCGATTTTTCTTCCAACCTAGCGTTACATAAGAACATGTCGAAAGTTCTACAATACGTTTACCGCATACGCTGAAGGGCGAAGTAATGGCTGTCATCAATAAGAACGGATCGGAACGGCAACGGAGCGCCGGTTACCTACAGTTGTATGGCACGCAAGGTGGGCCCGGATCTAGGGAATATGGATGTGGTAGATCTTTGGAAGGTACGCTCCTCAACGATGCCAGTAGATACTGGCATACCTTATTTATTTATTTATATATATGTCGGAAATACATTAAATCAATCGTTTGACTTTGATTAATCGGGACGCCAGCGCCACCAGGTAGCGCTCGACAGAGTCTGTAACGCTAACGCTTGACCAGAGAAAGAGCAGAGTTTGTTGTTGGCGGCTAAGCAGTGAACACGTTTAGAAACTGTCGCGCGTTCCGTATAGTTGTGTCGTGTACCTACAGTGTGTCATTAGCTAGTGTGATTAATTGGTTCGTAAATTATAATTTGATTGGAACTGCAAACGGTTTTTCTATTGCGCAATAACCAATACTTCCCATAGTACGCCCGCAGTAGTTAAAATATGGCTGATAATAACGAGAGAGACATACCTTCTCCGTCATATACTTTATTGTGCACCACAAAATTACTATACATTGTACATTGTACCTTACACAGTTATAGACCTGCTCATCCTTGCTGACTGGCTAATCTATTGATGTCAATTAACTAATCTGTCTGCCTTTTCCCAACTACGCTGGGGTCAGCTTCCAGTCTAACCGGATGCAGCTGAATACCAGTATTTTACATGGAGCGACTGCCTATCTGACCTCCGCAACCCAGTTACTGAGTAACACGATACCCCTTAGTAAGACTGGTTGTCGGACTTATGGGCTTCTGGCTACCCATAACGACTGTCAAAGATCTACGAATGACAGCCGGGACCAACAGCTGAACGTGCTCTCCGAGGCACGGAGAGGTCTCGATATGAAATGGATAGTCTCCCATCCACGTACTGACCGCGGGAAATTTATTTATGAACTTAATTACTGTCGTAATAACTACTTAATGTCCATAAAAATATTCAATAAACTACCAGATGCAATAAAAAATTAAACTAGCGATTCAAAAAGCATGCTACACAATTAACGAATACATACATGACAATAAAAAATATTTAACACCAACAGACACCATACATTGTTAGTTGTTTAGAATTCACATTCATAGACAAATATTATATTACTTTTATATGAATATGAATTTTAAAAAAACGCTCAGTCACGTCTTTTTTTTTTTGGGTGGAGCTGGAGCGCGTGTCAGACTTTTACTGACTAAAACCCACCCGTGTTCCTTCAGTTGCCTGTTCTGGGTCTACAAGCATGTTTAGCACAATTGAAAATTAAGGATCTTTGAAAATTAATCCCCTAAAGGGGTTGAATAGGGGATGAAAGTTTGTATGGAAGTTCGTAATTTTTGCCGATAGGAAGTCTCATCGGGCTTGTTACGTCATAATTACGTTGATTCTTTGAACTATTTCCTCAGCTGAATTAACTATTAACGAATACATAAAAAAACAAGCGTTAAAACTAAAACTATTTCATTAAAACTATTTCCTTGAATGCTCTATATCGTGGGTAGATCCCAGCATAGAAAGAAAGCCATGATTGCAATCCTTTTGTGGTGGAGTACCTAAAAAGCATGTACATATATACACATACATAAACTCAAGCCTTCTTCCCATGGGGGTAGGCAGAAACTACAGAACGCCACGTGCTACGATCCTTACATACTCCTTTTGCCTCGTTTACGTTCATACATCTGAGCGTACCCGCAAAAAAAAAATATATTGTAAGTAGTTAAAAATGGTGTGTCTGGTACGAATAAATTAATGAAATACCAGTAACTATTTCGTGTGCTAAGGACTGTGACCTACAAGAATAGGAAAATTGACAAAATGTCAAATAACTTCTCAAGTTGTCAGTATTCAGCAGTGCAAAATGAAGGCTGATAGAAAAACAAAAAAAAAACACGTGTGGCACTCGGGGACTGCCGCGGTAAAGCATTTTTTATCAAGTTATGCAATTATAATTATTTATTCATTTTTTATTTATGCAGTATTTTTTTTCTTAATTCAAGTACAGTCGTACCATATACATACACGTTAAGCGAACGCTCGGCCGAGCTACATGGTAGGCGGAGTGGGGGGTGTTAGGTTTTATTTTCGTTACGGAATTTCTTGATTCGGTCGCCGCACTCGAAACCAGCGATAAAAGCTATGCAATAGATTAAACAAAAACGTAATATCTCTTCTAAATTCTCTAACTCTTACACAGTTTTCTTTAGCTATGGTTTATGTTCCGAAGAAAGGTAGAATGATATACTTAGATCCGTCAGCAGGATCTAGATTACCAGGCTAAGCTTACTTAGACTCGACTTAGGATATTTGGAAAATAAAGTCAACATTTTGAAAGTATTCCTTGCCTTCATTGAGTTGAAAGAAAATAATTGGAAAATACAAAGGCATTTTGTTTTATTCGACTGTCAAATCATTGAGCCTTCTTCTTTGCAAGATTAACTTTTGATCCCCAGATTAACAACCGTTCATTCCCTTTGTTCCCGTCCAGTTACAACATGTTGTGTTACACTATTACCCATCATTGGGAGAAAATATCCCGACAAGTAACATTGTAACTCAATGTCACAATTTTTTCCCATTAATTAACTCTATAACATAATAGTACGTAACGATAAATGATAATGATAAATGATTTTATTTCTGTAAGTAGGTTTGTACAAACACTTTTACATGTCAATCATGTTTTTTAAACTAGATGAGGGACAGGTAACAGGGACACTTATCGGGACAAAAATGTCCCAAAGAGTTACAGAACCTTATTGTTCAATTAAAGATTAAATAAAACCATTGAAATCCAAAATAGTAATGTTTTGGTTATAAATACTACTGTTTTCCTATGTTTACTTAACATAATGTTGTGGGCCTAACTTGTAGACTGTAGATTAGTAGACCTTTGTATATTTTTATATTTTATTGAGTGCCTGTTACTTGTTGTCAGGCCTACACTGTCCTCCCATTATTAACACTGTAATTTGAAACATTGTAAAAGCCCCTTATTTTTTAAAGAGTAACCGTGGAGTTTCTTGCCGGCTCTTCTCCATAGGAAACAACCAATTGGAACCGTGCACCTAGCTTCTGACGTTTCATAAGTACCCATGTAGGTTTATGTGAAATTAAATATTTTGATTTTTTGATTTTGATTCATAAACTTATACTGGTTAGTAGCAAGGTATACTATTTTCGTAAATACTCTAGAATTATATTTTCTATCAAAAATATTTTGAACAATGCTACATTATACCACCTTTGACAATTTACAACATAAAAATATTTCTGTTGGATTATAGAGTAATTTAAAATTAACACAATCTATCTTAACATATCTATTATTCAAATGTCTGTTCCAAAATGGTTCTGTCCTATAATCACAATAATCAAATTTAAATCGCAGATTAATATTTTTCAATGCCGCAAAATCTTTAGAACGGGGCCAACTGTCATAGAACCTTCTAGTAATTTGAGTTGTGCTTCTTGTATGAATTCATCATTAAGTACTGTGTTCCGAGCACGTTTTCTTTTTGGCGCTACATTATTTTTCTTTTGAATATTACGCACAGTATAAAAAGAGAAAGAGAGGACTCTTCTTTAAGGAGACTACAGGACCTAAATGAAAGTTTTATAATGTCTAAAAGTATATGATCCACTGCAGTAAGCAAAATCAGAAAAATATGTGATATTCTTTTGGATATATGCTAGTTAGATAGTGTGTTGAAAATTGAATATAATTGATTTGATACGATAGAAAAAAATCACCAAGATACCTCTAAAGATTTCTTGTAACAATTAAAAACCATATAGAGCAAGAGCCCGTGAACCCCAGACCTTCGTTATTTTATAAAAGCTGAAAGTTTGTCAGCGCATGCTCCCAACACAGGTAAGAACGATGGACTATTATGAAGTTTGGGTTACCGTGGCTTTGGCAGGTAAACGGTACTAAAGGTGTGTAAAATACCGATCTAAATTCATCAAATAATAAAGTGTGATTTTTTGGTATTACCTTCAGAATATTATTAAAAATCACGTTATTGATTGCCAGACACTTAACATCGTGGCAACCCCTTGCCAGACACCCCTAATGTTCATGAACTTATAATTCTACTTATGTTATAGTATAAAAGCTGATTTTTATATATAATACTTAGGTAATAATTAGATGATGTTTCCTCATCAGCCAGACATTTTTGATAGTTCCAACCCCTTGCCAGACAATGATGTAGGGTCGCTGTAAGAGCGAGCGTGAGACAGTATATGTATGGTGGATGCGAGTGAGATGGCGAGATAGGTCTATCGCGATCTCTCAATAACAGATTATAAAAAAAAAAACAAATAAATAATACTCAAAAATTTTATTAAAAATATATTAATAACATTACAAGTTATTATAAAGCATAAAAAATAGATTGATGACATTACAGATTATTATTAAAGTGTACTAAAGAAAATATTATTTTATTCATTATCATCATTATAATCAATGTTATCATTTTCTTCGTCACTGTTACTCCATTCCATATCGTCGTCTTCTTCTTCTTCGTCAGTTTCTGTAGAAATATGAAAAAGTTAATGGGATTGAAAATATCAAAAAATAATGTATAATGGTTTAAAGTAGTATTATACCTGAGATAGTTTTCAGTGATTCTCTGACGAAATTTGGCAACTGATCACCTTCGAACCATTTAAAATGGTACTGATTATCTTCGAGAACCCAACCATTATTCTCGGGTTGATAAATTGTTGGAATTTGCTGATTTGCATTATTCCAAATGCTAGACACATAGTTGGCTCGCAGAAATTGTTGTAGCAGCTCGGATTTACATGGTGGCAGACTGCTAGCATCAAAATTTCGTAGTTTTTTTACGGCTAAACGCTTCATTAATATCTGAGACCTGATATGTATTAATGAATAGTTGAAGCCGTGCTGCATCAACATCAGTTATCGAACCGACATTGTATACCTCACATATAAACCGTTGAATAATATCAAAAGTGCTTTGTTGTTCATTATTATTTTCGAATAATTCGTGTTTACCGAATTTAATGAAAGCTGTTTGATACTCTTCCGTTTTTTTTTAAATTTTAAAAGGCCTCAACTTTCCTTTTCGGAAAAATGCAGGATTATAATCACAACCTGTGATCGCATGGAATCCTGGTAAGCTCTTGAAAAAGATTTTCCTAACTTTACGTAAATCTCTGTAAGGTCTACGTATCTCAACTTATTCCCAGTGCCTATCAGCATCCAAATAAGTGAATCATTTTGTAGATGGTGCATATGACCAAGCATGATAGCTGCAATGTCAGTGTCGACACTTCTGATCACAATATTTACTTGATTTGGAATACTGCACGCATGATAGACTATTTTGGTATCAGCCTCTTCATGTTTTGGACATGATAACTCTTCTACAACCCTTGTTACTACTTTGTTAGAAGCATCAACAACAAAAGAATGGCACTGTTTAGAATTTATGTGAATAGTTTTATTTCCAATAAAAGGTATTATTTCATCACTGGCCCAATGCAAAATTAAAAAATCCACCAGAGCTTGTTTGAAATTTGAATTTTTCAATTCTTTCGCAAAATCACTCGGACGTGTTTGATCAGGTCCAGTTATGGTGTAGCTCAATTGTGCTGATTCTAATCGCTGAGAATGTTCGTAATCTTTGATCGATAGAGTCAGGTATTGATCAAAAATAACGTCAATTCTTAGCGCTTCGAACTTGGTGACCATTTGCAACAGTTTCTTAGAAATGCCTCCAAACTTGTTTGGAACATTTCTCATGGTGTGTAATAAAAAAAATCCATCAATTATTACGACATCTACAGTAGGTGGTGGCTGATGCTGGACCTCCATCTCCAAACACTTCATTAAGGCAGATTTATCCGTCTTACAAATAGTACCATTTAAATGACACATAGATAAAGGCACATCAGTGATTGGGTATGACAAAATTTTTGAGATATCCTCATTGTAATCCATCGAGATCCCCAGCATACGACCAAACAAATCTCGTTGAATTTTTACCTCTTCAATTGCACTACCTATTTTAATTTTCTTCTTTTTTTCCAAATCTTTTGAAAAATTATTAAGAGCTGTTCTTTTAATAGATTTTTCAAATCGACTAATGTCCGTATGACATTCAGAAACAAACGTATTCCGAAGACAATCACCATTTTTTTCAATATTAAGAAGAAATGACTCTACCAGTTCTGATGCAGCTTTACCAGATGAAATATTTATTAAATGATCTTTTGGTACTTCCGAGCTGAAGGGATTAAGAAACTGTTCAAATGTTTCAAGAAATTTCTTTAGATTTTTAATATTTTTCTGAATATTATGCTTATTCAAATCCGAAGAAACATCTGAAATGAAAAAAAAAATGAAAAAAAAAAAAATGAACTGTTGGTTGGAACTATCAAAAATGTCTGGCTGATGAGGAAACATCATCTAATTATTACCTAAGTATTATATATAAAAATCAGCTTTTATACTATAACATAAGTAGAATTATAAGTTCATGAACATTAGGGGTGTCTGGCAAGGGGTTGCCACGATGTTAAGTGTCTGGCAATCAATAACGTGATTTTTAATAATATTCTGAAGGTAATACCAAAAAATCACACTTTATTATTTGATGAATTTAGATCGGTATTTTACACACCTTTAGTACCGTTTACCTGCCAAAGCCACGGTAACCCAAACTTCATAATAGTCCATCGTTCTTACCTGTGTTGGGAGCATGCGCTGACAAACTTTCAGCTTTTATAAAATAACGAAGGTCTGGGGTTCACGGGCTCTTAGACTAATACTTAATATACATGCAATCATTCTGATTTTTTTGTCAGATTATTCTACAAGTAACATACTAACGTAATAGTGTTTTATTTTTTTTAGTCCAATCAATAGATTTTTTGTAAATAGATAATTGCTTCATATTTTGCACGCTTCTCTTTCTTTTATAAGCAGTCCGACAGTGACCGCGCTTTAGCTGTTGTCCGCCTCTTAAGCGCGTGCAATAGTTGCATCAAATTCGGTGTTTTATTTTTTCCACAGTCTTGTTTAATTTATTATGCCAATATTGTTTGAGGACTTTTTCTGAATTATTGAACAATGCTTGCGATATTGCAAAATGTTATCAGTTGTAAAATGCTAATCCTAGCTTATCATTTTTCCACTGTAGGGCAGAGATCTTTCCATACAAAGAAGGCACGAGCATTGATGACCACGCTTTAACTGTAAATCTAGGCTTCCTCACGATGTTTTTCCTTCTTCGATGTGAGTAATGTTCGAGATAAACCCAGAAAGCAAAATGTGAATTGAAAAAGTCACATTGGTATTTGCGCGGATTTGAACCTACAACCTCGGGCATGAGAGGCTAGGCCTTAACCACTTGAGCTATCACGACGTTATCAATTCTATGAACAGTTCTTTTTTGGTATATAATTGATTGGTTTTTTAAAAAGTCAATGCCAACCGTTAACCTGACCGAAAAAAAGATTTTACATAAAATAAAAACAACTGAATTAAAACAACTTTTTTTTGGGAAGCCGGGGTTTTTTTTTTGGAAATAGGTTTTTATTTTTCACTGTTTAGTTGTGGTACCTACCCCACACAAATTCGTATACCACTACTTGCTATGTAAATAACAGTGGCAGGAAGTTATTATAACATCATCAAAATACACTAAGTGAAAAAAATACGTAAGTATTATTGAAGCTAACTGAAAAACTACCCCACGAAATTGAATAAAATTAATATCGGGCCACCCCTGAGGCATACCATATCCATTAAAAAAAGAATTTTCGAAATCGATCCACAATTGCCGGAGGTATCGCGTAGCAAACATATAAAATAAAAACATACAGAAGAAATGAGAACCTCCTCCATTTTGAAGTCGATTAAAAAGGATTTCATGAAACACAACAGATTTTCAAAGCCGTTCTGTCTTTTGAAGCATACGCCTTTGTATTTACTGGCACCTTTCAAATTGGAACACAGCATTGTGTGTGTTAGGACAAAAATAGCCGCTTGTACACATACATACAGACCTAAACTCACGCCTTCTTCCCATGGGGGTAGGCAGAAACTACAGAACGTCACCTGATACAAAATAATCAGCCTATAATGTTCCCATTGTTCACACAGGCCTCCTCTTTTCGAGAGGCAGCGGGCTGTAATCTACCACGCGGGTCCAGTGCGGGTTGGTAGATGACACATGTCTTCGAACTTTTTAGTTCTAGGACATGCCGGTTTCCTCACAATGGGTCAGTGGGTCGTCTTAGGGGCGGAGTTCCTTCACCGTTTTGAGTGAAGCGGTGATGAATTATTTGCAAAAAGTAAAGCGCCTGACCATTTTTTTTTTTTTTTTGTTTGGGAATCATCAAATGGACTACATTACTTTTTCAAACACTTTTACTGACTAAAACCCACCCGTGTTCCTTCAATTGCCTGTGCGCCAGGGCCACGGTAACTCATTAGAACAATCCGCGACCCCGGCAGAATAATAAAAAATAGTGCCTGCCTGGGTTCGAACTCACGATTTACACGTCGTAAGTCGGGACCGTTACCTCTGGGCCACCACTGATCTCACCAGATACGATCCTTACATACCCTTTTGCTTCTGTACTTCATCAGTTAACTCTTTGACCTATTTATTCCTTGCTATATGTAGTAGGCACAGTACGAGGCCAAGTAAGGCACGTAAAATTTTACAAAAATTTTGGACTTTGTGAAGGGTTTTGTCTGTCACTTTTATACATTGTTTTTAAAACTAGTTGGAGGTACCATAATAATCGCTGCGTATTGTACTACTACAGTCTTTGCTCTGTCAAAATCACAGTGATCTTTATACTTCTTATAATACGGTTGCTGTTGGGTTGCTGCCGTCACAGGTAAAAAAACTGTGTAAGACGGTATTGGCTTCTTGGAATTCTTTCCATACATTTTTCTTTATTTGTAGCTCTCATAGTGTTGTCTATAACCAATTTTCATTCCACCCTTCTATTTTCAAAAACTCCTAAACAATAAAATCAGTAAATCGAAGTTTGTTTGTTTTCAAATTGGGAACGTTCTCGTGTGCCAGCCATTCCGTGATAGTGACGTCACTGCCTCGGCACGTACACGCACGGTTCCGTGCCAAAATTATGGAATATTTATAGAAAACTTTCTACGGATTGCTAAGGGGGATGGGTGAAGGTGTATGTACCTATGGTCTGTTCCAAAAGTGTCTGATGAAAATGTAAACAAACGGATCAGAAAACGTACCTTTGGATGCTAATTTTGTAGATAGGCAGTTGCTCTATCAAAAAAATACTGGTATTTAGCTGCGCTGCATCCGGTTAGACTGACCAACAAAGTTGGGAAAAGACTAGGTAGATGATGATGATGGAGGCTCTTTTTATACTGCCACTTACAAATGGAGTGCTTTGATTTGATTATTTGAATACTTAAATCCGAAATGATGATTTTAAATCGCCTTATAAATGTTTTTCATATGACAATTGAGGTTAATTTATAACCTCAATTTTCGCCGATGATTTTTCAAATACAATTTAAAAATGATAATCAAACAATAATTAAGTATTCGAAAAAAGTGGCATACTCGTATAAAGTTGAAATACAGATGAACGTCTCACTAATTTCGGTTCAGTGAGTGATTGCGTAGGAATTTAACCTGAATAGAGTTTGTTTACACTTTCATCACATAGTTTTGGAACAGACTTTATGTGAATGTATTCTAGGATTCAAAACCGGTACGAATTTCGGTTCCAGTTCTTCATTTCGGTTCTTCTTTTCGTTACGGTTCTGGTTCAGGTTCCGGCTTGGTTCTGGTTCCAAATAAAGGTTCAATTTACAGTTTCTCTAAGAAAGAACTACCTCATGATATACCAAAGCAAAAGTGCCTCTCTCCCCCTCTCACAAAAACTCCAACCTCTTCACCCGCCGGCCACCGCCGCCCGTACAAAGCTTTGTCCTGCGCGGAGTGGCATCGTATGAACTCGTTCGGACTCTCTTTGAAGAAGAACCGGTAAAATAAAGGTTCTTAAAGTTCCTGTTCCGGTTCGGGTTCTGGTAACGGAACCCCTAAATACTGGTTCTTTACCGGTATTTTAGGAGCCTTTTTAATCCTTGAATGTATTAGTAAAGGATTCCTGACGGTCTATTTTGTAAAAATCTCCACCGTGATAACTTACGTGAAGTGAGGTTGAAGTGAGGTGTCATTCCACCTGACATTAATTCAAAAAAATATCAAACTCAAAGCTTTTATTTCAACTAAACCATTTAAAGGCACTTTTGAATTGTCAAAGAGTCGATCAGTTAGTCAGAAAGTTGAAGCTAGTTGCCCATTCCAAAACGTAGATCTCTATGGAGAAGAACGGGCAAGAAACTCCAAGGACACTCTTTTAAAATCAATATATTACAAAATCCTGGGTACATTATTCTTGTTGCTTCTATATGTGAGAACAATGTAAAAAAAATATATTAAGAAACAATTCAAAATATAAGATTAATAATAAAAATAAGCCGTGGCAGTTATGAGATGACCAGTCTCAACCGACACGACGGCCATTTTGGAACTATTGATCTAACTCACTTCACTTCTAAGTTTTCACTATGAGAATTTTACAGGATAGATCAACTTGACTGACAGGTTGTGTATAATACTTTTAGCTGAAGATCTATGTTGGTTTCAATGGGGGCTATCGTTTTTGTGTTCACCAGTTGGCGCCACTGTCGAGTAAGGTCCTGTTGCAGTAATTTTATTTGATCTTTTTTGGATATGTTTAAGTACTCTTATATTCATAGTATGTTTATTTTATTACATTTTAAAACTTCAAATGAATATTTAGATTATAATGTTCCTAAAATTGACAAGCATGAAGCAGACAAATCTAATTCTTCCTTCAAGTGCTACCAAATTAAATCCTAACTTTTTATACTTAAAATCTTAAGCCTTAATTAATCAAGAATGGCAAAACAATTACAGCTATTATGAATTATTCGTTAAAATCCATGATAAAAAATCCCGCAAAAAGTGAACGTTCAGTACATATTTTGATTTCTAGAGACCTTACTCTACACTAGCGCCTCTAGCGACAAACTCAAGCGCGATAGCCCTCATTCAATTATGTATTCAATGTATCTTACTTATCGCGGTTAATAAAAAGTGCCAAATTAGAAAACCTGGTGTACAAATAGATCGATAATGATTGATTGGTTTTTAAATTTAGGATGTTTTTATTTACCCTGGTGGTTGTAATTAAAAATTACCGTTATCAATCTATTTCTATACCTAGTTTTCAAATCTGGTTCTGTTTGCTAACAGCGTACTTATTTTTTTAACAATTAAATATAAGACAAGACATTGCTGGTAAATGAATTGAAACGTTTCTTCTGAAAAATTGCTGAAAGTTTTGTGGGCACATATTTGAGGTTTTATCTACAACCTGTGTTTTATAAAGGAGATGTTTAATTTTTGGCTAGCACTTGTAAATTATATCAAAAAACGGGGAAAAATACACTGAATTTAGGAAAAATAGTAATCCGTGAATTTGAGAATGTTATCTTTGTTGTACACACAAATTAAAGTTTTTCAATTATTGCCATTGTTATCGTTATGACCAAACTATGGCGGCGTCCTGACAACATGCGTTCTGAAATCAGAATGGATCTGAAATTAATGTGAAACCGTAAATACAAAAATATTAAATATAATTATAAAAAGGTATCGCTGTATTATTAATTCATCTATTACACCTATTTCTAATGTGTTACTAATGGAAATATGTAATAATATCCTAGTTCGATTAATAAAATCTACTTGGCCAGTGTATTTCCGATTTCCGAACGTTTTATTTTGACATACACTGTCGGGAGTGTCGTTGTCAATCATAAATTATCCCCAATACCTATATCGGGGATAATTTATGATATATTATATATATTATTGAAAGATGACATTGATGTTATTGTCAGCTGTCATTATGTCTCCATTTTTCTCACAACAAATGTCAAACATTTTCAATTTTATTTTTGTACTTCTACAATACAAATTAATTCTATAAATCATTGCCTGTTACATATTTATAGATACATTTCACAGATTTTCTGGGAATGTACACGTCCTAGCCAAAGTTCCATACAAAAATGAAACGTCTCCTTTATAGTATTTACACGAAAGAGCAACACACTTCAAATTAATATTGTGTGTTATCCCTTTTTCCGTAAATGGATTCATAGCGATAAATACCTTATTTCCTTGGAATGCTTACTAATTAATAATCCTAACTATTATTATAAATGCGAAAGTGAGTTTGTTTGTTTGTTACGCTTTCACGCTAAAACGGCTGAACGGATTTAGATGAAATTTGGCACACAAATAGATCATGACCAGCACCCTAATTGCGTACCTAACATACTTAACACAATCTGAATCATTTTGAAGCCTATTGCTAATCCATTGCTTCATATGTTCGAAAAATTTGTCTGCTCAACAACGTTAATAACGCAATGAATGTTGTTGAACTGTCAAAATGAAAGCCATTCCTACTGTTAGTGTGTTACGTAATTACCCCGCTGGGTAAAGACATAGGCTACTTTTCATCCTGGATTGCAGACGAAATCGCGGGCAACAGCTAGTGATTTTATAATTGGATTTACTATTACTACTAGCACACCAAAATACACACACGCACGTACACACGTAAACATTATTTTCATTTTTGTCTTTAGTATTAGTTAGTGTTTCACGAACTGTTGCCAAATAAACGTTTTTCTTTTTAATATCCTACTAATATTATAAATGTGAAAGTTTGTGAGGATGGATGGATGGACGGATGTTTGTTACTCTTTCACGCAAAAACTACTGAACGGATTTGGATGGGATTTGGAACACAGATAGTTTGTAATCTGGATTAACACTTAGGATACTTTTTATCTCGGTGGTTTATTCCCGTGGGATAATTTCTGACATCCACGCGGGCGAAGTCGCGGGCAAAAACTATTTTTATACATGTGAAATGACGTAATTTTCTCTTTGTTCCAGGTGCAAATGACTTAATTTCGTGTAACGTGATGTGAGGAGAGGATCAGCCATCATGTTGATACGGTGCTTAGTACTCGTGCTGTTGTGTGCGGTGAGTAATTTTCTTCTTCATCTTTATAACACTCGGTCCCTCTGTACTACGTTTATGATCTAGCTTCCAAAAATGTAAACAAAAACCTGTTAATGAAAAATTCACTTTAATACCCGCACATAACTCAGTTTGGACTGTCGGAAAATCTGATTGTTTAAAACGGCATCGACAGTTCGCTCTTTTTCCAGTTATTTTAGCGTAATCAGCTTTAATTAATCCTGTACAATTTATAGGTAAATCTGTAATTTATAACTTAATTACTATCTATTAGGTCAACTTATTTAAGTCTATTCTAGCTATTCTTCTTCAGTTTTAATATACATACTTCTGAAATTTTGTCGAACTAAAAACACACCTTACGAGGCCGTGACAAAATAAGATGTCCTACCACTGCCACCTGCACGCGTAGCATGACCATCATAGAAACGGGTTTTGTCGACGGAAGAATAGACAAAAATGACGTTCCGTGAAGACAGTACGACGGCAGCAAAGTAGAAAGAGTCAACTGCACTTTTTACGAAATTCAGTAGTTTATTCATGTTTTTCTTTTATTTTGCTTATATCTCGAAAATGGTGTGACCTATCGCAAAAGTAATGAAAATTTCGACCCCCTTTATGAAACTGTAAAACCCCTAAAACTAAACATGTATGTAATAATTTGTCACATTTTCCTTACAAAAAGTGAAAAATTGCATTTTTCCATTCCATTTTTATTTTTTGTGGCCGTCGAGTAAAAACTTTTCTACTGTCTTTAGTATGGCGATTACAAAATCAAACTGTATTCACTACCTTTAACAACTGTCAGTTGTCAGTGTGATTTTGACGTTTGGGATAGAAAACTTTCCTCTGAAATAGTCTACATAAAAAAGGACCTAGACAACGATTGGTAGAAACGAAAGACAAAATGACAGATTGTAGAAGGATTTTTACGTTGCGATGTCAAAAATGGAGAAACGAAATGTCACTTTGTATAGAAATAGCTATGTCTTGTCTTCCAAGAAATAGAAAGCGTCATGCTACGCCTGCTGGTAGTGTGACAGGGTCGTTCAATGAAAGGTGTATTTTGACCGAGCGAGCGCGAAGCGTCTTCGTTTCAGATTGGGCTAAAATGCTTTCGTATGTCCGGATTACTGGCTGTTTTTTTTTCTCGCGAAATTTTGACCAGGTTCGATTATTATATGGAGTTTTATTGCCGATATGTTCTTTTCGAAATTTTTCTAAATGTTGGAGATTTGGGGATTGAAAACGTAAAAATAACATATTACAGCCTTTTCTCGCTCTTTACGCGCGCTTTTTTGTTTTAAGGTGCGCGGTGAACATTTATTCAGATTTAAGCTATGCAAAGACAGACTCGCGAGGTGTACAGCTTACAGAGCCACTAGTATAATATTGAATAATTATTTTAATCAAATCGATTTAAGTATAACATTTTACATGATGATGCCAGTGAAGTGATCTATTAGATGTAGGTACATATGGACTCACTTGGTCGGTTCCGATCTAAGTATTCTAAACATCTTAATCGTTTATCTCCCAAGTTATAATAATTTTAATGCGCTCATTTTTATTTTTCTCTTTATTTGTTGTTAACTATTAAGGTATGAGACCGCTGTATATCTCTTTGTTTTGTTTTATATTACAAATAATTTAGGTAATTGCTCTATTTTAAGATTGTTCACCTTGCCTATGTTTGTTTGTTACATTTAGTTCTTTATTTTCTGTTGCTTCCTGTAATTTCTGTAGTGTATACTAACTTTATAAATTTAAACAAATAAATCAGCTCTTCAAGTCTGGTAGTATTATTTTCCATCTTTTAAATATTAAAATAGTGTTTATCTCTTTATTGAGCCATAAAATTATAAAACACTCGCGGAGTTTGCATTGAAACGCTATGCAGTCTGAAGCCTCTACAGTAGCTAGGTACAAGAAGACCAGAGGACCTAGACAAAGCAACATTCGATTAGCGATGACGCTAGTAGAAAAGCCAAATAATGTATGGGGTTGACATAAGCAATCGAAATGTCACGTGATCATAGGTCAACGGTTAGAAATGAGCTAGACAATGTTAACATCATTCGATTCTATGAAACGAATCGACAGCGTCGAACTATTACTTCCATAAAGATGCGTAGCCAAGTGGCATTTTTTCACAAGCGTTATCGCTAGTTTTCGATTCGTATGATGAAAATATTAGCGACAGCGATAGCGATTGTAGAAATAGAATCGCTCCGAAGCGAATGCCATTTGTCTAGGCACTCAGTCAAGATAACCACTATCTATTGCTTCTTCCTAATATCTTAAATACTTACTTTTCATGAAACCCACGAGAGGAAACAGAACATTATGTTCATTGCCATAAACAAGGCCATTATTCCATTTAACCACCCTTAAGTAAAAACCTTAAGGCACCCCCAGACATGAGAATTAACCAACACCTTCATTTTATTCATGTCATAATCATTACTCATCTGTCCGCCGGCAACGTGCATAATTCTGCGCAGAGGCAATAAAAACAAATGAACGGAGCTGCGTAGTGACGCCACAGTCGTAAACAGCCAATCATAAAGAAGAACTGCTGTTATTTGTTATACTGTGGCGTTATTTTGTGGTTGAGGTTTTAATGTTGGTGAACTGTATTTGTTTTTAGACAGTGGTCATTTTTGAAACTGGAACAGCTTCGGCAGGATATTTTTTTTTCTTTTGCCTTTGTGTTTTCGGCAGGAGTTATATGTATAATTCATACGTTTTATATACAGGTTTACAAAAAAAACTGCGTTCAAATATATCTGCAGTACAGTTTTGCTTACTTTTGAAAAAATCGAATGTGTCACTTGATTAAAAATTGGTACGATCAATATTTAAGGTTCTTCTCCTCCGCGGCCTGATTCAACTACCCTATAAAGTAGACTTCTTTTCTTGTAGCAGCTAAACTGAACATTTGTAAGTATCCAACACCACTCATGGATATTATTAATAACTTCCTCGCTGGTGTAGTGGTCATTCTCAGGTCGGGCAAAATGTTATTGGGTTTTTCCATCTGTAATTTCTCAGTAGCAGCCCGAAGTCCGGATTTGTGCCCGGTTGGTGGCAATAGGCTCGCCCCCTATTACATGGGACTTAAACATAATCGGCGAAATGTGTTGTGTACTATAGGTACACCTCTGCCCCTCCATTCAGGGAAACCTAACTTGTAGACCGTAGATTCGTAGACCTTTTTCTATTTCGCTGAGTGCCTGTTACTCGTTGACAGGCCTACACTGTCCTCCCATACCTATCAACACTGTAATTAGAAACATTGTAAAGGCAGCTTATTTTTAAAAGAGTTACCGTGGAATTTCTTGCCGGCTCTTCTCCATAGGAAACAACCAATTGGAACCGTGCCTAGATTCTGACGTTTCATAAGTGCCCATGTAGGTTTATGTGAAATAAAATATTTTGATTTGATTCGATTTGAAACAAGGCGTGATGTTATGTTATCAATTATTGTAGATAGCTATAACGTCACCACTTCATGTTCCTTCGACTGTTCATTGGAATACACGATGTATGTATTCCTAATTCATTGTGCCACGTGGATATCGCTTCGTTATTAATTCTCCGAAACCAAACCACACCATGATTCTTGAGAGTCAAAGTTTATCGAACAGGAAAATAGGTTTCCAAGGAAATATCGAAATCAAAGGGCTTCAGCGACCCGATATGAACTTATAATGATGGGTGACCGCAGTTTGGGTAGGCGTAGCTTATATGTACTCTATTATAATTGGCTTTAATGTTTATGTGGTTTGAGGGATTAGTTACCTACCTAGCAAATTTTAATCATAGTCTGGCAGTTTGAGTAATTTATGCAGCCTACCCAAATGTCTTTTGTTTGGTATTGTTCATCGAATCGTTGAGCTCCTTAAGTTCTGAGTTGAGCTGCACGTTTACTGACAAATGCGTGCACTGACTAGACAGGTCCACTCAATCTGTGTGGTTTTGCCTCAAAAGACCGTTCCAGACACCAATCTACATGGTCTTCACATGATGTAACCAAGATTATGTCTGGATTTGAAAAGAGACTGTGAACTCTGAGTTTGTTTCGGCCTTTCTTCTCAGAGTAGTCAGATAGAAAACGCCGACCACATATAGTTTTTAAAATATGATTGACGTGTAAAAGTATTTGTATAAACCTACTTACAGAAATAAAATCATTTATCATTTATAACTAGCAACACAGCCGTAATCGTCGATAGGAAAGACAAAAGTGGTTCTCTGATTCAAATGTAATGATGTAATTTAATGTAATGTATTTGTGTATTAGTATTTATTCTTTTTCGAGTTATCTATCCCTTATGTTGCACCTGCCATGTTTTGTCGCTGCATCACCCTAAGGTTGACTGGTAGAAAATGCCTCAGGCATTAAGTCCGCCTTTGTACAGTATTTTTTTTTACTTGTACATAAAGATTTAATAAATAAATGACAAACTGTGAGTTGTTGCATGATCACAACAACCATGATTCAATCAAACTAATCAATTTTGATTGATCAAAAGCAACTAATCATGGCTGACCAAAATTACAGAAACTACTGATAAGATATTTGACAAAGATTTAAAATTTGCATACACTGGCAGCAAGAGGTACGCAAGACATTCCTTTCTGTTAGTAGCTTATTTTATATTTTACCAATTTATTTATCAACTTTAATTAAAACGGTTAACAACCGCTTACAGCAATTAAAGTCTAACGATTAAATACACATACAGTACAACTATTTTTTAATCGACTTGGGAGTTCCAAGTCGATTGAGAGTGTCCGGTCTGCACCAAGTACAAAGGGCAACTGATCGAAATTCGTCGACTGACCAAACACGAAGTTTGCCGAGGGACATTAAGAAAATAGTTGTACTGTACACATAAGAAAAGAAAGTAGAAAAACAATTAACAACACTTTCATGAATCCCTCTCACACTACTTCTGTCATGCCAATAAAATTTTCTTCCGTTTATCCGCAAACAGCTCGTTTGTTGGATTATATAATACAACAGATAATTAATAATTAATAATTAAATAATTAATAATTAATAAAACAGATAAACACCTTGCGGTTAGTTTATGTTAAAGGCTCACTTGCTCCACAAATCACTAAATTAATTTAGCGCTAAATTTCTTTAAAACTCCGTTCTGTTTCTGTCAATCGTTTGAAAATGACAGAGACGAAATGGTGATTTAAATATGTTTAACGCTTAACGAATTAAGTAATTTGGGAGCGAACGGGCCCTATCAACTCAGTCTATCGCAGATAACTGCTGGACATAGGCCTCTCCCAGGCTGCGCTACAACACCCTGTCTTCCACCTTCCGCATACAGTCTGACCCAGCCAACTTTTGCCGGCTCTTCGCCATAGGAAACGACCAATTGGAACCGTGTACCTAGCTTCTGACGTTTCATAAGGGCCCATGTAGGTTTATGTGAAATAAAACAAAAAAAATGCGTTAGTGTCGTGGAACACTCGGTTGGAACAAAGTTTCTTTCGTAGTTTTTGAATCAGTTTGTCAATTAATTAATTGGCTATAAAAAATAAGAGAGTCGTAATTTAAAAATTTTAGGTTAAAAATAAATTATTTACATATACCTGCGCAGCCGGTGCGAACTTACTGGCTGCCTTGATCCAATAAGCGCACACCTATGACTGGGCACAACCAATAGCACACGCGCTATGGATAACCGTCTACACTAAAGAAAGGGTCGTGACTGAAAACTCTTACACTTTTTTTTCGCCTAGCCGCCGTCCGCCAAGTCCATACCGTGCGTTTAGGAACTCCGTGCCCAAAGGGTAAAAACGGGACCCTATTACTAAGACTTCGCTGTCAGTCCGTCCGTCTGTCTATCACCAGACTGTATCTCAAGAACCGCGATAGCTAGACAGTTGAATTTTTCACAAATTATGTATTTCTGTTGCTGCTATAACAACAAATATTAAAAATATAATGAAATAAATATTTAAGGGGGCTCCCATACAACAAACGCGATTTTTTTGCCCTTTTTTGTTCGATATCAATAATGGCAACAGGTAGGCACTTGAAATATTCACAAAATACTCAGTTGTATTTCTACTTTAATAATAAATAATAGAATTGAAAATAAAATATTTTTTTAAGGGGGGCTCCCATACAAAAAACGCCATTTTTTGCCTATTTTTGCTCGAAATCAATAAATGGTAACAGGTAGGCACCTAATTTGTGTACCTACTGTTGTTTACCTAGTCAATGGTACGGAACCCTTCGTGCGCGAGTCCGACTCGCACTTGGTCAGTTTTTTGCTATGACTAGCGAAGAGCACTTGGTAATATTGGTTTATTATGCTAATATTGTGGACCCGTCATGTTTGAATTCACGCAGTTCATTACCTTAATAAAAACATAGTTACATGCTATTGCTCTAGACTGTAGACGCCTCTAGTGATGTAACATTGGGGCTCGAGGCAAAATGATAAAAGCCGCACAGGCCGATCGAAGGATAAGCTTCCCTTGCCGCGGTCGGTTCGTGGATGGGTTCCATCCATTGCATATCTTTTACCTCTTTGTGCCTCGGAGAGCACGTTAAGCCGGTTGTCCCGGATTTCATTCGTAGATCTTCGACAGTCGTTACGGGTAGAAGCCCAAAAGTCTGACAACCAGTCTTACCAAGGGTACCGTGTTACTCAGTAACTGGGTTGTGGAGGTCAGACAGGCAGTCGCTCCATGTAAAATACTGATATTCAGCTGCATCCGGTTAGACTGGAAGCTGACCTCAACATAGTTTGGGAAGAGGTAAGGCAGATTTATTGCATTAGTATGGATTAGCTTTTGCTCGTGGCTTCGCTAGCGTAGAGATTAGAAATTATCCCACGGGAACCGTCCTATCAGAATACCAGCGGGCCCTATTCTGATAGGGCCCGCTGGCGCTGGCGCTGGTATTCTGATACCAGGCAGCGCTGCAACACTTATTTTTAAATGTCGCAGCATCATGCTGAGATGGGACCTTTTGGCCTCGTACAGGACTTTCTGTTGTTATTTTCATTTTACGTTTATTTTATTCTATTTTTTATGTTTTAAGAGTGTGTTTAGTACACCCACATTTCGCCAGTTATTTTTAAGTCCTACGTAACAGGGGGCGAGCTCTTTGAATGCACAGGCGTCACCCAGGTTAGGACACAAACCCTCAGGGCACCCAGATCCTACACAGATGCTCTCAGTAGACCAGGAGACATTATCAACTTTTGGAGGGAGGTGGGCTGGTTGGAATAACCACCGACGGCCGCCATGGCCCACGTACAATGGTCCTTATGAAGGACTAAGTGCGGAAGCCAAAACCCCTCTAGAAGAAGTAGGAAGAAGAAGAACAGGGCCAAGCCTTTTGTCATCACTATACCGACTTCGATCGACTGCGATCAACGGCGGTGCTCACAAAGTTGTTCGAGAATACGTTTACCTCGGGCAAACTCTGCAGTTAGCTAAGAACAACTTTGAGAAGGAGCCTAACAGAAGAATTCGGCTGGGCTGGGAGCGTTTGGGAAGCATCGTCGAGTCTTCTCGTCACGTATTCCGCAGAACCTAAAGACTAAAGTCTTCAATCAGTGCGTCCTGCCTGTTATGACTTACGGAGCAGAAACGTGGATACTCACGATACGGATGGTCCATAAATTCAAGGTCGCTCAGCGAGCTACGGAAAGAGCTATGCTTGGAGTCTCTCTGAGGGATAGAATCCGGAATGAGGTGATCCGGCAGAGAACCAAACTTGTTGACATAGCTCACAGAATAAGCAAGCTGAAGTGGCAGTGGGCCGGCCATATTAGCCGTATAACCGATGACCGTTGGGGTAGACGTGTTCTTGAGTGGAGACCGCGAATCGGCAAACGCAAGGTAGGACGCCCTCAGGCTAGGTGGAGCGACGATCTTCGCAGGGTGGCTGGTAGCAGCTGGATGAGAGTTGCCGGAAATAGAGCTAAATGGCGTGCAATTGGAGAGGCCTATGTCCAGCAGTGGACTGCTGTAGGCTGATGATGATGATGATGCCGACTTGGCAGTCAGTATGGATTATTACCTGTGTGGTCCAGTGATGATCATCAAAAAGCGTACTATAGAAGGTACAGCGTATTGTTTTAAATCCATTTAATTGGCCTACCATTTAACTAAAACCTTTTCTAGGAATCCATTTACAAAATTAATCCGATACGAAAGCTTCTATTTAAATCATTTCCTAAACGTAAAACTGACTATCAACAAATCGACTAATTACAACCAAACATGTCCCATCCCTTACAATGTAAATTAGCCGATTCTCCAAAGAGCTGTGTTTACCTAACGGCGGCAGAAATTCTCGAAGGCTCCATTTAAATTGATTCTCTAATGCGTATAACACGTAACAATTTGTAAGCAGGCGACTGGTGTAATTTTCTCGTTAGATAGAATTGTTAAACTACTTTATTCGACGATATTTGGGTATGGAATAAGGCTAACTGGAATAAGAAAATAATATGAATAAGAATAATTTATTTGTCAAACATAGGTGTTAACTTAAAAAGATCTTAAAAATAAGGTAGTGCGCTATGTTTTGCCAATATTGGCATAAAAATGATTAACTTGATTAAAAATGATTAAATAAGTGCTATTCAATGATAAAATTACAGTATCATTATAAGTACATATTTGAGTAATGCATGCAAATTAAATTTTATTACAATTTAAAGTCAATTTCATGTCAAAATAAATTTAAATTCATTAATGTAAAGTATTAAATTAATGTCAGAATTATATACTTACAGAGATTTGTCATTAAGAAACTCATCAGGGGGGTAAAGGGTCTAAAAGCTAGATGGTTTATAAGGTGGGGAATATATTTTTAAGTTGTCAGATTTAGAGTTTGCCGTTGATCAACTTTATTGAGTGGTCTGCAGTATTATTGTCAGTCACCTTCGTAAGTTGCAAGTTTGCAAGGGTATGGCTACCCGTATATTTTCTATTTTCTTGGGTCCTAAGCCCCATCTGCACCAGGGCGTGGATTTAGAAACAGCACCAAGAATAAACAAAAGGCCAGGTTAAGCGAAATGTTATTGGTTGCTCAAATGCGGCGACTTATAAAGCATTTTTTTTATGCATGGTCTAAATTGGCTGAAAGGAAGTAGGCCTGCAGCGAGGGGCTAGTAGTAAACTTAGTGAATCAATCATCGCTTCTGGTTTGCCAATACTTACTCCACTTGGTGTGTGGTCTTTATTGATGTCAGTGATTTCCAAGATGAACTTATAAAGTGCATATGAATTGAAAAAATCACATTGGGACTTGTCCGGATTTGAACGCGCAACCTGGGACCGCGACATTACAATCAAGTCCATACTAATATTATAAATTCGAAAGTAACTCTGTCGGTATGTTACCTTTTCACGGCTAAATCACTGAACGAATTTCGATAAAATTTGGCAAGGAGATAGATAGCATATTGGGGAAGGCATAGGCTACTTTTTGTCCCGGTAGTACGTTCCCATGGGATAATTTCCGAAACCCACGCGGGCGAAACCGCGGGCAAAAGCTAGCAATAATATATTTCGGCAAAAACATCATAATAAAAACATGTTCTAAAATAAATTCCACGAACCTCATTCTTCAGTTATGAAAACAACGTTACCTATTCTCACTGCACAAATACAGCGAATTTTCCGTACATTTCCTTTCACCTGCAGTGAATTTTCCGTACACAGTGGATTTTCTAACGTATAATATAACAGTGGGGTGCATTATACTTGCATTAGTTGCGGTAATTTGCTGAATCCCTGTTACAGTGCAGATTGAGTTTGTTAGCTTACCGTGTGGGATAAAATGTGGCCGAAGGCGAAAAGTAGGATTTAATTCTGTATAAATGATTTATTTCTGTAAGTATTTTTGTACAAACACTTTTACACGCCAATCATGATTTTTAAACTAGATGGTGGTTTGCAGTTGGCCGATGACATCAACTGCTCAAATCGCTTCTATGTATGTGGAGCAGTTCAATCGGTTTACGTTCATTGATTCGAACGGTCGACCGTAATCTTTGTAAAATTCTTGCACCTTGATGATGTTGATGATACAGTTTTGTAATGCTTCGAACCTTCTTTCTCAGTTATGTTGGTGCTCTTTGAAATTATGTGTTTTCCGATATGTATGGGAATAGAACATAATCTTGTATCCCTAGCAGGAATTTTGAACAAAATAGCAAAGTCACAGTTTTCGTGTCGCCAATTTTGTACAGAAATTGTTTCTGATCCAATCTGAGCGTATTTAGATGCAGCAGTATCTATAGATACAACAAAATTGGGAACGGCAAGCGAGAAAGACGTTACTATGGCGTTATTTAGCTTCATAAATTTCGTGCAGCGGTGTAGGTACTGGATTTCATTGTCAGAAATTGCCAATCGCAAATCGCTACCTACGCTGTGAGCATCCTATTTGTTACCTACCTTATTACCCCAACTTATTTAAATTTATTAAGTTTTAAACTTCAATTAAAACCCAACTACAACAGAATTCTCGCTAAAATTCTCACTTATGTATAATGTCATGCGGTATGTACTACTATGTATGTACGTACTACACGAAAAGCGACCGCGTGCTATGTGAACCATCTACAACGCTTTATGATGCAGAAATTTTAATACATACTAGTGGTAAATTTTGGTGATATATAGTTGTCTGCGGAGGAACAGTTATTTGTAGCCGTGGGTGTTGTGCGAGGAGAGTGAGTGGTTGTATTAGGCGAATCAGCAGTATTGACTTCTTGTCTAAAGTCTAAATTAGAAGTGATAAGTTGGTTCAGCACATTTTGGACCAATCACAGATCATTTTGTATTTTATTTTATTCGACGTTGTAGTAAGTGAAAAGCGATGCAATAAAAAATGCAGGCATTTTTATAATCATGAACTCATATAAAAATAAATACAAATTATGAAAAACTTAAAACTGCTTTTTCCATATCTGACATTTTCGTCAGTCAATAAACTAAATCTTCATGAAAACCACATACAATACGATTAAAATTAAATGTCATGTTATAAAATTCAAAGACAAGAAAGTATTACGTATCGTAATGCGGTGTAAAAGAGATGGATATACAATTTGCGTTTATGAATTTTTGGTCGCATTACATATCAGGGCACAGACATTGCACTAAGGGCTATCGCGCTTGAGTTCGCCACTAGAGGCGCTAGTGTAGAGTAAGGTCTGTAGACGTCTAAATATGTACTGAACGTTCACTGTTTGCGGGATTTTTTATCACGAATTTTAACGAATGATTCATAATATTGTTGTAATGGTTGTGCCATTCCTGATTAATTATGACTTATGATTTTAAGTAAAAAGTTAGGTTCTAATTTGGTAGCACTTGAAGGAAGAATAAGATTTGTCAAAGTCAAAGTCAAATCATTTATTTCAAATAGGCACATAAAAAGCACTTTTGAACGTCAAAATTATGTCTGCTTCATGCTTGCCAATTTTAGGAAAATTATAATCTAAATATTCATTTGAAGTTTTAAAATGTAATAAAATAAAGATACGAGTAATATGAATTTATGGGTACTTAAACATAGCCAAAACATCAAATAAAAGTACTGCAACAGGACCGTACTCGACAGTGGCGCCAACACACGTGAGCACAAAAACGATAGCCCCCATTCTATTTTATGTTTCAACGATTGAACTGTAATGTTCCCAACTCAAAAAACACGAATGTCAGGTTAACTAACCCGATGTTATTTTTAGTGGCACAATGCGTAATAAGAGTTAAAACATTAATTACTTAACTCAGAGTTTACAAACTATACATTTATTCATTGAACCCGTCTAAACGCACAAGTGGGCCTAATAATATTAAATGAATTATCTAACACACGCAACGAATGACCCTTGTATTAATTTTCGCAACTACGTTGCGTTTGGCTTCCATTCTAACCGGATATACCTGAATACTAGTATTTTACGTGGAGCTATTACCTATCTGACCCCCACAACCCAGTTACTGGGTAACTCACGATACTCTTTTTGAGACTTGTTGAAAGATCTATGAATGACAGCCGGGACCAACGGCTTAACGTGCTTTCCGAGGCACGAAAAGGTCTCTATATGTAATGGATGGTCACCCATCTACGAACTGATCACGGCAAGCGTAGTTTAACCTTCGATCGATCCGTGTGGCTGTTATCATTTAGCCATGAGCCCCACAAAGTTTAAAAGTCATTTATGCAAATCATGCACCACCATAAACCACTACCAGTGCCTCCACCCATCGAGATGACCTATAGAAAGAAAGAAAGAAAGAAAAAGTATTTATTGAGACTCGCACAGGATTATCAGATACTAAACTAAACACACTCATAAAAATAAAATAAAAACATAAAAATAATGAAATAATAACAAAATGTAAAATGAAAATAACAACAGTAAGTCCTGTACGAGGCCAAAAGGCCCCTATCTCAGCATGATGCTGCGACATTTAGGAAAAATAAGTGTCGCAGCGCTGGTATTCTGATAGGGCCCGCTGCTGTGATGTCACGGACAGATACAGAAATAAATAATACATTTAAATAAAATAATAAATTTAAATAAAATAAAACTTGCTATTTATTTATAATCCGCATGTCAGCACCCGACGTAACATCAATTACTTGTCTGTGCATTTAGTTACCTATGAGATGGGTTGCACGCAACGTGTGACCCCTATGACAAATTTAAATCTTATTTTGGAACGACCCTCAACGGTAAGCGTCTTTTATCCCCTTTGAGTTATTAAAGTAACTTTTTATAAAAAAAAAAACTATATGTTTTGTATATTATTATGATTTACTAGCTTTTACCCGTGGCTTCAATCGTGTGGATGTCGGGAAATACCCCACGGGAACGTACTACCGGGATATAAACCTATGTAGTTTAAAAAAACAAAAAACACGCTTTTGTCACGATCTAAAATTTATTTATTATTATATATATACTAGCTGCGCCCAGCGGTTTCACCCGTATAGATGTCACAACTTTATTTAAAAAAAAATCCGTAAGAACTACAGAGTATCAGAAAACTATTTAAAAAATAGGATGAAATCGGTAAAGTCGTTCTCAAGTTATGGCGTGACCAAGGGAAATAGGGATTCATTTTTATATATATAGAGATCTATATTTTTTTTATTGTCACTGTCATCTCTGACCTAGACTAGAGTCAAGAGCAAAGCCACCTCAAATAAAAAAAAATTAAAAGATACTTGTATTAGTTTAAAAGTGTGGAGCGCTTTGTTTAAACTAATTAAAAGTACTCAACCAAAACGCGCTCCACGCTTTTGAATTAACCATTGGATATAAATTCAAATTCAAATTCAATTCAAATTCTTTATTGCGTTCATGGGTATATTTAGCTGTTACAATATATAAGTAAGTTCCAGCATGAAACCCGGTTAGGGCACGGCAACATAATAATAATAATAATTTTAACATAATAATAATTTTAACATAATAATAATTTTAACATAATAGTAATTTTAACATAATAATAATAATAACAGTATGTATGTGTGCGTTTCTGGACTAAAAGAAATGACAAACTTACTAATAACTACTGAAGGTATATATCACAGACCATGTATTATAAAAAAAAAGAAATTGCGTTTTCTCTACAATAAAGTTAAAATATTGTCAAGGACAAAATGCATAGGTACTTATATCGTAACTAATACAAGTCAATTTTATTATTTTATATTTTTTTGTGCGCGATAAAGGTTTTTTTATTAACTTCATATTTTAATTTTTTATGTTTTTGTCTTTTAATAACTTTTCTCACCTTGGCTTGGGTGGGATATTTCAAGCTTCACAGCACTTAAACCAGTCAAACAAACTGAAAGTTCCACTATCCATCTACCGGCTCCATCATCAGACCCTTGTTACCAAGCCCAACCTATTGGACTCGTCAAAACAAATCATATGAGCCCCAACTCGAGGGGTTTACTTGTAGCCACTGAAGAGTTCTACTATCCACCTCCTGGCTCCATCATCAGATCAGCTCCAAAATACCAAATTATAGTATTGTCATCCGAACTACAAATACATACAAAGTTTCATTTCGTTACGACAATTAGAAGTAGGTTAGAATTGACTTTTAAGATTTTATTCCATTGTTTGTTGGTTAGTTATATAGAGGTATAAGGAACAGGGTGTAAAGCTCACTCATACTGTATTCAAAAGGGAGGATCCTCCGACCAGACGGGTGTTGTGTCTGGTGGACAACTGTCCAGCGATTGATGTCGGGACATTGTATATATTCTAGTTGCGCGGTAAACTCTGCTTGCGCGATGCAGGATTTTGCGTGACGTCAGTGGGACGTGTAGCTCGCATGTGGCGTTTGTAGATGCCGCTACAGTTACAAGTGAAGATAATAATAAAGAAGCGTGTTAAAAAAGTTATCCTATGGTTTAATCCAGGTTATAAACTATTTGTATGCCAAATTTTATCCGAATAACAAAGTAGAGCAAAGTTGAGTAACAAACATACTTTCACATTTATAATATTACTAGCTACGCCCCACGGTTTCACCCGCAGCGGTATGAAATATACTTTACAACCTATTCTCAGACCTACGCAGATATACACAAAAAAAAACATAAAAATCGGTCAAGCCGTTTCGGAGGAGTTCGATAACAAACTCTGTGACACGAGATTTTTATATATTAGATTAGTAGGATTTATTCGTTTTCGGCTTTACAAAACCCATTTTTCAGTGTAAAGAGAGGCTGTGTAGTTTGGTTTATTATTAATTCAAGAAAGTCCAAAATTAAGCCTCTTGAAGCAGCACAATTTTGCCTGTCTGAAGTATAAGTCATTTCTTGTTTACGCGAAACGACTTATCTACACGCCTGTAACTCTCACCTGGTCTTTTTCTCTTCCGGACAACAAACTCTCCTCGTGTAGACGAAGCTAAGGCGAGCAAAGTGGCTTAGTATTTCAAAAATAGATTCCCATATTCGAGTAGCAATAATTAGCAGTTTCATAATTGCCCTATTTATCGTCAAAACCTGCAAATTTAACGGCACATGAAATTGCCAGCTAAACTCTAACAAAATTTATTAGAACACATGATTGATTAGTTGCCCAATCAATTAATAATAACTAATAGAACATAATAATTATAACACCTCGCTTTCCACGCTATAAATGTTCATAATAACAATTTCCTGGCGTAGGTAAATTATTCAACGCTATAAATTTTGCGGCATTAATGCGTTTGGTTTGCGCTTTATATAACGTTGCGTTTCGATAATGTTTAAGTTATTATGTTATTGCGTTGTGTTGCAGTTTTAATGTTGACTGTAGAAGGTCGCTGTGGACACGTTTAACCGATGGAATCCCGGTGGCCCTCTGTAGGGCCGGTATGTGGCCCATACCGTCAAGCCCCGCTGGCCCTCTAGAGGGTCGCGCGGTCGTGCGGTTAAATAATCATCATTATTGCTTCAAAATGAGGGCTAATATCGCCTTTTGAGCATTTCACTGCATGGGTTTTTTTTTTTGGGTTGACGAACTGTCTTGTTCCACGACATACCGGCCCTACAGAGGGCCACCGGGATTCTATCGGTTAAATAAGTTTAAAGTTATGGTAGATCGTCGAGAATAACTAGAAACAAAACATCGTTCAAAATCGATGAAAGAATCGACGAAATATGATATAGTTACCAAATTGCGTGACATCTACCAC
Organism: Dryobotodes eremita; assembly: GCA_917490735.1. Classification (NCBI taxonomy): domain Eukaryota; kingdom Metazoa; phylum Arthropoda; class Insecta; order Lepidoptera; family Noctuidae; genus Dryobotodes; species Dryobotodes eremita. Next base: position 17,967,637 of record OU823263.1, read on the forward strand.
GCGCATCCAGTAGGGTTACGGAATTGCTGGCCACTCCCTCTCACAGAGAGGAGGCCTGTGTTTTAACAGTGTAAACATTATAAGGCATGCTGATTTCGATTGTGTTATAATTTTAATTGCTCGCAGAACAGATAGCCGATGGAGCTGAAAGATTCTGGAGTCTCATTTAATATTGTGAATGTGATGACTATATGGGTCATTGTTGCTTTTTTTTCTCTTCTCAGTTAGTTTTAATCATGGTCTGGCAGTTTGAGTAATTTTTGTGGCCTACCCAAATGTCCTTTCTTTGGTATTGTTCGTCGAATCGTTGAGCTCCTTAAGTTCTGATTTGAGCTGCACGTTTACTGACAAATGCGTGCACTGACTGGACAGGTCAAAATACCATTTCAGATACACATCTACATGGTCTTCACATGATCTGACCAAGATTATGTCTAGACTTTAAAAGAGACTGTGAACTCTGAGTTTGTTTCGGCCTTTCTTCTCAGAGTAGTCAGATAGGAAACGCCGACTTCATCTAGTTTTTAAAATATGATTGACGTTTGTAAAAACCTACTTATAGAAATAAAATCATTTATCATTTAGTGGTGACCGCGTAAGGGTAGATGTAACGTTGGAAGGCCTTCCATAAAGTGGACTGATGACCTGGTGAAGGCCGCAGGAATCCGCTGGATGCGAGAAGCACAGAACCGCTCGAAGTGGAGGTGTTTGGAGGAGGCCGATGTCCAACAGTGGACGTCTTTCGACTGAAATGACGATGATTATGATTAAACAGTTCTTGTTTTTTTGATAACAATTATCATCTGAACACCTTCATACGTACGTGTCATTCAGCCATATGAAAGAATTAAGGCTCCCGCAAACAGGCGTGGCGTGACAGTGCGACGCGCCTCTAGTAGAACAATTTCTACGAAAACTTCATGGAAATTGCTCTACAAGAGTCGCGACGCGTCTGTCTGCCTTCTGTCTGGACCCTTTACACACTCGAGTACCTACTTCTTCGAATGAATTAATACACCGCGCAATTTAACTTTCAAAAGTGATCCATGGACTGCCACAACTATGTAAAACAGGGCTTTAACCCACAAATAATATTAATTAAATAGTCGATTATTGTGTATTCTAACAAATAGAATGTTTACTAACGAAGGAAATAAATAAAATAGGTTTATTTGCGGTAGAACATGGCGCAAAGGAAAAACCCAAAATATAACAAGTTGGGGGAAAATATGCGACTGTACGTCTGAACTTCGAAGTTTGAATAGAGATTCTTTCGAAGTTCCGTACATCGCGATTATGAACATTCTCAATTAAATACATCGATATTTTAAACTTCGAAGTTCAGACGTACAGTCAAAATATGCGTCACATCCACGCAAAACGCGAAGCATAATGCTGTGACCCTATGCGAGACAGAGCTCCAGCGCTGGTTGGTTGACGTCAACCGGTTCAGCTGAACGTAACAAACATTCATCTTCTTCCGTGCCTAAGAAAGTACATCTCACAAAACTTACTAAAGTCAGCTACCATTCTGCACAGGTGTTTTTATTCTACCTCTTCAATCATTCATTCTGTCTAAAAACGAACGGCTCCCTCGCCATTTGTAAGCCAAGCATACGATGTAGCACAAATAAATTCTGGACTAAGTCTAATACGCAACATGTGATCGAAATACGTAACAATCCTTTATCGATTCTGACCGTCTGACGTTGTCTGACATTGTCTGACCTTGGCTTATATACAGTCACTAGCATAAACATATATACAGTTAGCAAAATACAAAAGTCAAAGCTTTGACAACCTGACTGCCATGTTGGTCTGGTCCCAAACGCTACTGCTCAGCATGGGGTCCTCGGTTCGATTACATGTGGAATTTCTCAATAGCAACCCGGAGTCTGGATTTGTGCCCGGTTGATGGCAATAGGCTCGCCCCCTATTACATGGGACTTAAACATAACTGGCTACTATAGGTACACCTCTACCTAACCCTTTACGTATTACAGGCGTGATGTTATGTTGTGTATGGGGTTAGGAACATAGTATTTTCGAACCCAGTATTATGAAATCCAGTCTTATCAACGGGTATCGTGTTACCCAGTAACTGGGTTATGGATGTCAGATAGGCAGTTGTTCCATGTAAAATAAGTACTGGAATTCTGCTGAATCCAGTTAGTCTGGAAAAGGTTCGACAGATGAAGACTATCAAAAAATTGGACATTCATTCATTCATTTCATTATGAAATAGGACATTTTTCTTTAAATCTCAAAAGTGTAATCGTTATTTCACTAGATTTTTTAAAATTATTTCTGACTAGCTTTTGCCCGCGGCTTCGCTCGCCTTAATTTAGAATTTGACAATCAATTCGGGTTGTTCGGGGAATTATTGTTATGAGGATGAAAAACCGGTCTATCGACACTCTAAGACTCACAAAATGTTTTAGATACTTAAATAAAAAATTAAAAAAGAACCCTAAACACACTACTAAAGTTTCTATAATAATATAATTCAATCATGATTCGAAAGACACGTGGCGCCATCTATTATCATAAGAACGTTATTGTTGTTGTCCTCGGGAACAGTACTTTTTTTCGGGATGAAAGGTACCCTATGTCCGATTCTGTACACCTGACAACGTATATGCAAAATTTCAGAATGATCGATTCAGTGGTTTAGGCGTGAAAAGGTAACAAACAAACAAACTTTCGCATTTATAGTATTAGTTAGGATAAGCGAACACACATTCAAATACAAATTCATTTATATTCCAGAACGTATGCTTACAATGTATAATCTTAAAACTATAATGGCCCTTTTACATTCTACCATTACTTAAATTATACAAATGTTTAATTTTATCTTGCACAATGCTATTATTTGAATTAAATAAAAATAAAAAGACCGCAACGACAAATAAGAGCTCATGCATTAGGATTTTTAAGCAACAAATTAATTAATTTATATCAAAGTTGTATCTATGTTAGTTCAAGAGATAAAGTTTATAATATAATGCCAGATTGAAAATATGTTAATTGTAAATGATCATGTCAAAAGTACTATAAACAAGCAGTTCGTGCCTGGCGTCGTCGCCCGTAATGAATTTCATACAAAAAATTGCAACTCTTTAGGTGTATATTCCAAAAAAATCTTTGATATAAATCTTGTCCTGACAATTACAAACGCAACAAAAAAAGAATTAGCCAAATAGGTTTAGCCGCTTTGAAGTGATGCGCGAACAAACATTTTTGGCAATTGATTTTTATATAAATAGATAATATATTGATGCTCGCGACTGTACCTCAGGTAAAGTTCTGTAATAATTTGACACTAACTCTGATGCTGATATTTAAGATCTGAAAGTTATGTCACTAACTATTTTGGATGTAAAATGTTTTGAACTTAGGTTTCACTTCGATTATTATGTGCAAGAGATATCTAACCATTATTCTACTAATATTATAAATGTGAAAGTTTGTATTTTGATGTTTGGATATTTGTTACTCAATCACGCAAAAACGGCTGAACGGATTTGGATAAAAACTGGCACACAGATAGTTTACAACCTGGATTAACACATAGACAGAAAGAAAAATAGGTTTATTTGTCACAGAAACACGTGCATACAAAAAAGATAATTAGCTACTAGAAGACTTTAGAAAAAAAAAGGATACTTTTAATCCCGGTATTTATTAAAATACATAACAAAAAACTTACTCAAACACTACAAAATATACAATAGGCGGCCTTATCGCTTCCTGCGATCTCTTCCAGAAAACCTTGCAATGGACAGTGATTTACCCGGTAGTACGTTCCCGGGTGATAATTTTCGACATCCACGCGACCGAATCCGCGGGCAAAAGCTAGTTAACATATTATAAGTTTGCCATCATCGAAGCGTAATCGTAAATATCGTGGGGATCTTTAAGATATTTGTGCTTATAGAGAAAATAAAAAGAAAAGATTAGATTTTTTGTATGTTTGTTTGTTACGCTTTCACGCTAAGCCAGCTTAACGGATTTGGATGAAATTTGGCACATGGGTAGTCTATGAGTTGGAAAAGGACATAGATACGCAAAAACTATTAAACGGATTTGGATGGAATTAGGAACACAGATAGTTTATAACCTGGATTAACACGTAGGATACTTTTTATCCCGGTAGTACGTTCCCGTGGGATAATTTCCGACATCCACTTGGGCGAAGCCGCCGGTAGAAGCTAGTATATATATATATTTTTATGGTGTTTATAATAAAGAGTGTTCTATTCTATTTAAATAATAACCACCTACCTACTTTGTAGAAAACAATAAAGCTAGTAACCCCCTCACACTCTCTTCCATACATACTCGTAAAACAGTGGTACTCAATAATTTTACCCTCGCAGTCTATGCATGCTGCATCCTTTGAACAAATATTGATTCGTCACAAACTACGCTGGTTTGAGGTGCGCCCGGAACTGACTGATTCAAGTTTGTGATGTTAGAGTATAAATGTGAGGTGTAGAGCGAAATCTAAGATATAGTACTGCGGGGTAGTTACGTAACACACTAACAGTAGGATTGGCTTTCATTTTGACAGTTCAACAACATTCATTGCGTTCATATGAAGTAATGGATTAGCAATATCCTTCAAAATGAGTCAGAATGTGATTGAAAGTGTTTTACGCAATTAGGGTGCTGGCTGCCATGATATGATATGATATGCCTTCAAATTCCTATTCCTTGCCGGGTTTTCAACTAATAAGAAATGATCGCGCGCGTGGCGGTGGCGGTGGTGTTTCCATATACCTTCGTCCACATATTCCTTTTTCAATTGTCGATATGTCTGCGCAGCCTCCACCGCGGGACGCGGGCGAGCATCACTTTTTGGAAGTAAACCTAAATCACGTGAAAGTCCTTTTAGGTGTTTATTATAGCCCTTCGTCACGTATAAATTTCTTTTCCTCCTTTGAAAAAATCCTTGAAAATCTTACATCCTCTTACAGTCATACAATCATCATGGGCGATTTCAATACTTGCTTATTGAAAATTGATTCCCGCTCTTCTTCTCTTCGATCAATAGTTCAGTCGTCTAATTTATCAATTCTTCCTTTAAATTCCACGCACCACTTTCCAAACTGTAATCCCTCACTTTTGGACCTTCTCATTGTTTCCTCTCCTCAACATGCCAGCAAGCATGGTCAATGCCCGGCTGACATGTTTTCTTACCATGACCTATTATTCCTCTCCTACAAAATTCGCCCACCTAAGGCAAAACCTAGTATTCTCCTGCAGCGCAATTTTAGTGGCATGAATACTGATAATCTCCGAAGAGATGCTAAACAGCATTGACTGGTCTCCTTTAGCCAGTGTCGAGTCGATTGACGATAAAGTCAACCTGTTGACAGACAATATTGTGCAGCTGTACGATGTCCACGCTCCCATTCGTGCTGTAAAAATTAAACATCTTCCGGCACCATGGCTTACAGACGATATTAGAAGTTTCATGCACAGGAAGGCTGTAGCCAAAACTAAATTTAAGTGTCGGCCTTCGCCGTCGAACCGGGAGATCCTTGTGAATGCTCGTAATCGCTGCAATAAGGTGTGTAGAGATGCCCAACGCCGCCATATCCACACCTCTGTTGAAAACGGAGATCCAGCTAAAGTCTGGAAATTTCTTAAATCTTTGGGAGTTGGAAAATCGCGCCAAGAATCGATTCCTAAAAACTTAGATATTGATCTACTGAATCAACACTTCTCGTCTGCGTCCCACTGTAATAGGACCATGAAGGCAGCTACAATAAACTATCTTTCAAACCTTCCAACTCCGGACCATCCCCCATTTATTTTTAGTCAATTCTCTGATTGTGATGTTAAGAAGAGCGTAGTTTCAATCACATCTAACGCAGTTGGTAGTGATTGTGTAAGTCGGAAAATGATACTCCCTGTCCTCGACGAGATCCTTCCTATCCTATGCTACATCCTAAACTACTCTATAACCTACGGCGTTTTTCCATCGATGTGGAAAGAGGCAAAAATCACTCCTTTACCTAAAAAATCTAATCCTACTTCCTTTTCAGAATATCGTCCTATCTCCATCTTGCCTTTCCTCTCAAAAGTCCTTGAACGCCTTGTCCACAATCAGCTCAGTGCTTTTCTTTGTAAAAATAGTCTGCTGAATCCTTTCCAATCCGGTTTTCGTCCTGGTCATAGCACCGCTACAGCCTTAGTTAACGTCACTGATGACATACGGTTAGGCATGGAATCGGGAAATCTGACGGTACTTTGCTTGCTGGATTTTAGTAACGCGTTTAATACTGTCGATTTCGATATCCTGCTTGGCATGCTTCGTTCGCTTAACATATCTCCAACGGCGATTGACTGGTTTCATAGTTACCTGTATGGCCGCCGGCAGCGTATATGCATGGAAGAGTCTTGCTCTTCTTGGTGTTATACTTCTGCCGGTGTACCTCAGGGTGGCGTTTTATCTCCTTTACTCTTCGCAATATTTATAAACTCTATTTCCAAAAAACTTCTTTCTTCCTACCACCTTTATGCAGATGATTTACAAATATATAGACAAGCTGCCCTTTCGGATTTGGCTGATGCAATTAATATAGTAAATAAAGATTTGGGTTCCATTTGCGAGTGGAGTGAGGCACATGGGTTGCAGGTTAATCCATCGAAGACTCAGGTCATTGTTGTTGGCAGCTCTAGGATGACACCCAAGGTAAACTGGTCACAGCTTCCCCAGGTACAATTTAACGGAGCTGCTATTCCAGTCAGCGAAAAGGTTAAGAACCTTGGGGTTTGGATCGACAAACATCTTTCTTGGGGTCCTCAGTTGCAGGACGTAAGTCGCAAAATTTTTGCATCTGGTAAGTCCCTGAGACGATTGCGGAACTTTCTTCCGACTGCCACTAAAACTGCGCTTGCACAATCCCTTTTACTTCCCATCCTTGACTACGCTGATGTCAGTTATCTCGATCTCACTGAGGCACAACTAGATAAATTTGAGCGACTTCAAAACTTTTGCATAAGATTTATATTTGGCCTGCGCAAATATGATCACATTTCTGAATTTCGTACAAAGCTCATTTGGCTTCCCATACGTCTTCGCCGGAATTCACATATCTTGTTTCAGCTCTACAGTATTCTATTCAACCCTAAAAGCCCCTCTTATCTTAAAGAACGTTTCAAGTTCCTTCATGACACACATAATAGATATCTTAGGTCATCGGAAAACTTAAGACTAGAGATGCCGATGCATTCCACCAGCTTTTATGACAAGTCTTTTACAGTTCAAGCAGTACGGTTATGGAATGCCTTGCCCGAGTCGATAAGGCGTGCTCAATCTTTGTCCACTTTTAAAATTATGGTTAAAAAACACTTCCTCTCTCCTTAAACATCATCATTACATTTAGTTGCCTTGCTCTTGTTTCATGTTTATTATTGTATATATTATATGTAGATAAGTATAGGTTTTATGTATGTATGTATTTGTTGTATATGTAAATGGTACACCACTGACTACCTGCATTATTGTCTCTCCTTCTCCCTTGAATCCATCCAAAGGTTGTCTGTAAAAGATCGCTTTTAGCGATAAGACCGCCCATTGTGTCACCCTGTGTAAAATGTCTACATTTATATCTGTTATTTTTTATGGTGTACATAATAAAGAGTATTCTATTCTATTCTATATGAGTTCATTTTCACTAGCTTTTCGAAGTTACTGGTTTACAGCTCTGCAATAATATAAGAAAACCATAGGTGATTCTGATTTTATTACTGATTTACAAACTTCTGAACGTCGAGTTAGTTAGCAAGGTTGTATCTGAGAGCTCACTGTACAACGTAGGTAAAAACTCATCCTAACTTCCTAACTATATATATAATATTATAAATGCGAAAGTAAATTTGTTTGTTTGTTTATAACCTTTTCACCCCTAAACCACTGAACCGATCATCACGAAATTTTGCATATATGTTGTCAGGTGTACAGAAACGGACATAGGGTACTTTTCAACCCGAAAAAAAGTACTGTTCCCGAGGAAAACAACAATAACGTTCTTATGATAATAGATGGCGCCACGTGTCTTTCGAATCATGATTGAATTATATAATTGTAGAAACTTTAGTTATAGTATTTTAAGAGTTTTTTATTTTTTATTTAAACACTTAATACATTTTGTGAATCTAGAGTGTCGATACACCGGTTTTTCATCCTCCTAACTATAATTCCCTGAACAACCCGAATTGATTGTCAAATTCTAAATTAACGCGAGCAAAGCCGCGGGCAAAAGCTAGTAACTAATAAAATTAACAAGAAATATTAATTTTATTTCCTAAGTGGATCAAGAAATGCCTAAATCAAAATATCGAGCTTTATTATGACGAGCTTGAGAGACGAACTAAACATGTAAATGATAAATGATAAATGATTTTATTTCTGTAAGTAGGTTTGAACAAACACTTTTACACGTCAATCATATTTTAAAAACTAGATGAGGTCGGCGTTTCCTATCTAACTACTCTGAGAAGAAAGGCCGAAACAAACTCAGAGGTCACAGTCTCTTTTAAAGTCCAGACATAATCTTGGTCAGATCATATGAAGAGCTTTATTATGACGAGCTTGAGAGACGAACTAAACATGTAAATGATAAATGATAAATGATTTTATTTCTGTAAGTAGGTTTGAACAAACACTTTTACACGTCAATCATATTTTAAAAACTAGATGAGGTCGGCGTTTCCTATCTAACTACTCTGAGAAGAAAGGCCGAAACAAACTCAGAGGTCACAGTCTCTTTTAAAGTCCAGACATAATCTTGGTCAGATCATATGAAGACCATGTAGATTTGTGTCTGAGATGGTCTTTTGAGGAAAAACCACACAGATTGAGTGGACCTGTCCAGTCAGTGCACGCATTTGTCAGTAATCGTGTAGCTCAACTCAGAACTTAAGGAGCTCAACGATTCGACGAACAATACCAAAGAAAAGACATTTGGGTAGGCCACAAAAATTACTCAAACTGCCAGACCATGATTAAAATTAACTGAGGAGAGAAAAAAAAGCAACAATGACCCACATAGTCTGCACATTCACAATATTAAAATGATAATCAATGTAGCCTGAATGCTACTCACATTCACAGACAGTTTACTCTTTAAAAGTCATCAAAAATACCATAAGTTATTATATAAGGACATCATCAATTCTAAAACACTCATTCACAGTATAAAATGGATTGTTGCTTGGGGGTACATTGAAGTGGCTTAGTTAATCCCAAGCCTTTTTGTCATCCAAGTAATCTTTAACTTTATAGAAACCTTTTTGACAGAGTTTCTGTTTAATAAATGATTTAAATTTATTGAGGCTCAGTTCTTTAACAAGACTTGGGAGTTTGTTGTAAAAACGTATACTTTGGCACTTAAATGAATTACTAATTTTTTGGAGCCTAGTCGAGAGCACAATAAGTAATTCTTTGTTTTTAGTATTAATGTTATGCACGTCGCTGTGTTTGGAATATAGATTAATATTCTTTTTTACATAAATCAGGTTCTCATATACATATTGAGATGCGACTGTCATTATGTTTATTTCCTTAAATTTATCCCTCAGTGAACGCCTACAACTAAGGTTATAAATTGCTCGAATGGCTCGTTTCTGCAGCACAAATATAGCCTGAATGTCGGCTGCATTTCCCCACAGCAAAATGCCGTACGACATTACACTATGGAAATAACTAAAATATACTAATCGAGCTGTTTCGACATCAGTCAAATGACGGATTTTATAGACCGCGTAGGCTGCAGAGCTTAGCCGCTTCGACAATTTGGTTATATGTGGGCCCCACTGTAGCTTCGAGTCCAAAGTAATACCTAAGAACACAGTGGTGTCCACGAGATCCAATTCCGCCCCATTAACTAGTACATTGGTTTTCACCTGCTTAACGGTAGGTGTCAAAAATCTAATACATTTAGTCTTTTTCTCGTTTAAAAGTAAATTATTAACACTAAACCAATGTACTATTTTAGCGATAGCATTATTTACATCATCAGTAAAAGTAAAAGTAAAAGCCTTAATGCCATGCTTAAAGATGTTATCCAGTCAGCGAGGTGATTAGCGAGGCTTAACGTCCAGGGAGGATCAATCTTTATATTTTTTTTTCGGTGGTATGTCATCAAATGACCTCTCCCGCTCTGGGCGGAGCGGAAGGGCGTGTCAGACTCTTACTGACTAAAACCCACCCGTGTTCCTTCAGCTGCCTGTGCGCCAGGGCCACGGTAACTCTTTCGAATAATCCGCGACCCCGGCAAAGAGGGGATCAATCTACAAATAATCATTATGTACAGTCATCAAAAAGATAATTAACCAGGGTCGTCGGATATAGTTGAAGTTTATTACGAAACCGATGGATGTTTTCGAAAAAAAATTAAATCAATAAATTAACTGTTCGTTTTCTAATAATTAAATTTTATTTTATTCGAAAACATCCATCGGTTTCTTAATAAACTTCAACTATATCCGACGATCCTGGTTACAACTTCTGCACGCTCTATAGCCGTTTCATACTCCATCGTCACACGTAAGAGGATAGCACTTAAGGAAGGTTGGGGTTGTTATTTCGAGCAAGTTACACATCCTTTCCTCCATGCTCTAGATTGGTTCAATACGAATGCTCATTTTGAAGACGGATATTGAACGACTTGCTTGAATAGACGATCTATAATTTCTACCTTTTCTTCGACAATTTTGGCTTTATAATTAGGATTATACAGGGTTATTGGTTATAATTAGGGCGGCAATCCGTTAAGGGGAGGTACGAGAGGACATTTGCAACGGAATTACCTGATGACCCCTATGTAAATGTAAACCATTTTCGAGTAAATTGACATTTTATATTTATTTGAAGATATCTGGTACCTTATTGTATCTCGTTGGATACCTGAGAAGTTGTACGTGTTTTTGGAATCTTCTGCCGATAAAGTACTACCGTGTTTTTTTTTTTCAGAAGTCGACTATTTTAGTCACATTTGACTAAAATAGAGCAGAGAGAGACTTGATTATTTTGACCTGCTCAAAATGATAGAAAATAGTAACGATTTGTGAAACTATTAAAGATAAATGTCATTTTATGGTTGATTATTATGTAATAAAGTAGAAGCAGATAATAATAATAATAAAAAAACATACATTGTTTTTTTTTAAATAAATGTTCAAAGTTGTGTACCGCAAAAAAAAAAGGTCAAATTACTCGAAAATGGTTGACATTTGCATAGGCGTCATCAAGAGTAATTTTGTTGCAAATGACCTCTCCTACATCCTCTTAATGGATTGCCGACATAATTATAACCAATAACCCTGAATAATTTGGTTTCTGGTAAATCTACTGCAACTGCTATAAGGTATGATCTTCAATTGTGACCAAGTAAAAAATACTTACAAGGATTGTTGGCGAATCAACAACCAGGAAACCTGTACCCGAATTCCGTAACATACTTTCAATCACAATCCAAGTGTTTTTTAAGGATATTCCTAATCCATTGCTTCATAGCTTTGAAAACTTCGTCTGCTCAACAACGTAAATAACGCAATGAACTTGGTTGAACTGTCAAACTTAAAGAAATTGCGATCAATTGCCTTTTTAAGTGTGTTACGCAATTACCCCAGAAGCTGAAACTCGCACAGACCAGGAAAGCATGGCACAAAAGGGAGGAGGCCTATACTCCGCAGTGGGTGGAACAAGGCTGCCAATAATAATGATAAAAAAATATTTTTCACAAACAATAAAAACAACCGACTTCCAAAAAAAAAACACTAAATATTCAAAATTAACGTTAATTTCGGAAGTCGGTTTTTTTGGTTTTGTATTTTCGTTTTTTTCCACCGACTTCCGAAATTAAAGTTATATTTCAATTATTAGTGATTCTTTTGGAAGTAGGTTGTATTTTTTTTTTTAAGTTTTATTTTTCACTTTTTAGTTGTGGTACTTACCCCAAACAAATTCGTATACCACTACTTGATTTGTAAATAACAGTGTCAGGAAGTTATTAAAGCATCACCTATAAATGCTTATTGGAAAAAATACGCATTATTAAGGCTAACTCAAAAACTGCTAGTCAGATATTGATCAAATTTATATGGGACTACATGATAAACACAAGCTTTCAAATAAAAAACACAATCATCAAAATAGGTTCACCTAGAAAAAAGTTCTGAGGTTACAAGGTTAGGTTGAGGTGAGGTGAGCAAGTTCACATTATTAAAAAAAAATACAGTCGAATTGAGAACCTCCTCCTTTTTTTGAAGTCGGTTAAAAATATGCCAAAACACAGAAGAACATGTGCTTATAACGAAGAATGATTAAGTGTCTTGGACTGCTCAACAAAATAAATCGAAAATGAAAGAGTAACAGGAAAACTCTGTTGAAAAAGCAAATTGCCTTCTTCTCGTAAACATCATTTCCGATTAACGACACGGTTCCAATTCATCTACCCTTATAGAAAATCATAGATAACAAATTGGAATCATGAACCTAAATGGGCATATTTCTGATTTTGTATTTACAAGGATTCCAAACATTTGTAGCCTGTCTAACTCCGGCTTGTAATTCTATACAAATGCTGTTCTATTCTAAAGCGGCGAAAAAAAGAACATATGGGTCGAGTATGACCACTTGAATTTGACATAGTTGAAATTGAAAAGAAAACCTTGGTTGATTTTTCATCTACCTGTGAACTGATTCTGTTGAAACTTAGCATATTAATATGTAGATCTGATGACACTACACAAACCACCAAAACAAAGCTTATATATTTTTTTTGTGTGGGAAATCATCAAATGACTTCTCTCGCTCTCGGCAGAGCGGAAGGGCGTGTCAGACTCTTACTGACTAAAACCCACCCGTGTTCCTCGATCAATCGATCAAGTACATAGGATCACAAACGTAATAGAAAACGCCCCTGAAGACAAGAAACTATGTTCTACTGTATTCCTAGACGTAGCGCAAGCGTTTGATAAAGTATGGCATGAAGGCCTTACACATAAATTAACTGCTTAGGTTATAATTAAATTACTTATTAGTCTATTTATAAGGCTAGATTTTAATAAGATTAGGGTCCATCCTATTTTTGAACCCTAGGACAAGGGAAAAAAAAGGACTTACTGACTAAAACCCACCCGTGTTCCTTCAGTTGCCTGTGCGCCAGGGCCACGGTAACTCTTTCGAACAATCCGCGACCCCGGCAGACAATCCGCGACCCCCGCGACCAAAACAGAGCTGCGGCTACCATTTATCAATCCAATATTCTATCTAATTCCATACAGAGGAAATCACACATTCATGGTAGTTTTGGATTGAGATTAATTGAGCGCAAGCCGTGTCCTTAATGGGACTTTAGGAGCTTCATAATCAGCCTGTAATGTTCCCACTGCTGCGACACAGGCCTCCTCTCGGTGAGAGGGAGTGGGCTGTAATCCACCACGCGGGCCCAGTGCGGGTTGGTAGATGTCACATGTCTTCAAATTTTTGGTTCTGGGATATGCCGGTTTCCTCACGATGTTTTGCTTTACCGTTTTGAGAGCGGTGGTGATGAAATTATTGACACAAAGGAAAGCGCCTGTCTGGGTTCGAACCTACGCCCTACAACTTGTAAGTTGCAGTCGTTACCACAGGGTCACCGCTGCTTATTTAGGAGCTTAAAAGTATTTTTTCTTTTCAATTTCGGTCGGTTAATTTTTTTGGTAGAGATTTTTCTTTTTATTTATCAGGTAGATAGTCCTTGTCCTTGAGTGTACTATAGGTACACCTCTGCCTGACCCTTCAGGGAATACAGGCATGACGTTATGTTATTTTATAGTCCTTGTCCAAAGATGCCATAGCAACATACAAAAAATCGGTGTTCTTATTTATTAATTTAACCATATATGTACACACATATAAACAGACAGGAAGAAAGGAACAGAAAAATACGTACAAAGGTGATGCTTATTTCTAAAGAAATCTCTTACAGCATACCTGCAACAGGAGAGTATATTAAAAGAGATGTAGATAATGTGTGTAAGAGTAGAAGGGAAAACAAAATACATAAAATCATAAACAATTTTCCAATTTGAATATAAATATACAATATGAGAATATACTTATCAAATCAAATCAAATCATTTATTTTTTTGCCAACATGGGTAGGGGTATAGATGTTATACATGTTTTAATAATGTTCTCCATGCTCTGCCGTCACTTGGGCATGCAAAATTTTACACATAAATTAACAATCTACTACTTACATACACTTACTTACTTCTAAAATAAATATCACTAAATATATAAAAATATAATATAATTTAAATACTAAGTACATAATTATGCAATTATGACAAAGTGAAGAGATAGTGTTCTTTCACTCTACTTTTAAACACTGCAACAGTTTGGCAGGTTCTTGTTTTAATACCTTCTTTTAATTTCCCTAAAACCTTCAGGGCAGCAGACACGTTATTACGCTATAACTTTGGTTTACAAAGAAAGCGGTCAACGGTCTGTCAATAACGACTGTCCAAATACAGAGCGTTTTTGACACTTCATTTTCAAATACTGGTAAAATTGACAGAGTTTCATGACTGCCGTTAAAACCGCTTTCCTGGGAAACCTAAGCTTAATCCAGCTAGCAGATTTTCGTATACCCAGGCTGTCATAACATGGAGCCCGAGCGCCGATAGTTATTAAATTAATATCGATTGAATAGGACAGGGGTGCAAACGAGTTGGGACCGTGCGTATCCTACCGCTGACTAGGTTTTATTAAGAAGGAATTCGGAGGAAAGGTGAAGAGAAATGAATGTTTTAGTAGGTTTTTTTTAATGAAAGACAGTGCTGATTTAAGAGTACGAAAATATGGAAAGGTAATCGTGGTATTCCTAAGGTACGGACCTCATTTTTGAAGCGTCGGGATGTGGGTCCAAAATCTGGCATATTATGGTAATGTTTCTTATCAAAATTGGAGAAATGTCTGTATTCGATACACGATGACATATCAACATTTTAAAATTGTTATATTAGTTAATGTGAGACTGGGTAGTATTAATATGTAGTAGCTTGTAATGGTATTGAAATTTTAATTGTATTTAATGTTTAATTTGTAATGTTATGGAATTGTTATTTTTTATAATTTACTAGCGACCCGCCCCGGCTTCGCCCGGGTAGCAAAGCATAATATAATATAGCCTATGTCACCCGGAGATTGTGTAGCTTCCCAACAGTGAAAGAATTTTTGAAATCTGTTCAGTAGTTTCGGAGCCTATTGGATACAAACAAACAATCATATCTTTTCTCTTTATAATATATGAAAAAAGAAATGAAAATATGAATTGAATATATTCGTTTCATATAGCTTATATGAAACGTTTGTATTTTTAACATAGCGCCATCTATTGAATACTTACTCAATCCAGTCAACAGATATCGCCATCTGTTAGAATCGTTTGGAGCTAACAGATAATTGTGACTGTCAAATAATAGACAAATAATTTGCAACAAAGTAATATTGCGACTATAAATTGAGATGTAAGCTATTCTATCTTTTAAGTTGGATCAAATTGCACACGGTGTGCAAATCAAATTTAAAATCAGTTCAGTAGTTTTGGAGTCCATCGCGGACAAACAACGTGACACGTAATTTTTATATATATAAAGATTGTATTATGAATGGGTTAGTTTTATAATTTTAATGAACGTGATCTTATGTATTTATTTATGATTTAAAACACAATGTGAATTGTTCCTGAATAAAATTTAAATTTAAATTTAAAAATATGTTTTAATAAAGCATCACTGTCTTGCAGTAAAATGAAATATTGGGAGATAAAATTGATTTACCTAATGTTCCGAAATTGTCAACACCTGAATTATCTCAGAGTTTTTTAGTCTATGATAAATGTAGGCGAATAAATGTTTATAATATTAGGCAGCAATATTTTCAGCAGTAAACAGCCTGATGCTGATTTTAATTTATAGCAACCGTTTATATTTCTTTGATGACCTTTTAAAGCCATAGAGCCGATTATTGACAATCATCGTCACAAACCCCGGACCGAAACCGTCACGAATGCAATCGAATCTGATCGAAAGTAAACACCGGAATTAAAACCTGGTTTGTTCTGGCACAGCTGTTGTTGTAAAATGTAGTTTGAAACTTAACTGTAGTGTAATAAAGTCGTAAATTGATTAGCTGAAATATTTTTCATGCATTGTCAAATATGATTTGTCAGATAGGCAGTCGCTCCATGTAAAATACTCGTATCCAGCTGCATCCGGTTAGACTGGAAGCTGACCCCAACATAGTTGGGAAAGGGCTAGGCAGATTGATCTTTTGTCGAGTATGCATTGGTGGGTCATTGGTAAAGTGTGGTGGGGAAACCAAATTAATAGTGTGAGGAAAGTTGACTTTTTAACCCCCGACGCAAAAAGAGGGATGTTATAAGTTTGATCGCTAGGTGTGTGTGTGTCTGTCTGTGGCACCGTAGCTCTTAAACGGGTGAACCGATTTGAATGCGTTTTTTTTATATGAAAGCAGGTATTCTAGTGGTGGTAATTAGACATGTTTTATCAAAATCAGTTCAGCCGTTTCTAGGTCATTAGCTCTTTTTTTGTGTCGGGTTTTTTAAAAAATTTCTATTATGAGGTTTAAATTAAATTAATGTAATATTATGACTGTTATTTTTCTAATTATGTAGGTATTAGCCCATAAAATAAACTAGCGACCCGCATCATCTTCGCACGGTTCTTACGAATTGAAGAAATAACGAGATTTCTTTAATGTATACCTAAGTTTATTAAAAACAAGCTGTTCATGCCCGGCGTCGCCCGAGGTGAATTTCATACAAAAATAGCATCCAAATTTCTAACTTCACGGTAGATTTTCCAATAGAAATCTTTCATGCAAACCTTGTCCTGGCAATTACAAACACAAAAAAAAAACGAGTTAGCCAAATAGGTGCAGCCACATTAAAGTAATGCGCGGACAAACATTTGTGATAAATATATAGATGTACTAGCTTCAGCCCGCGCCTTCGTCCGCGTGGAATTTCTGGTTTTCCCGACCCACCCTGTCGCATTTCTTAATATTTTTTTTCTGCAACAACCTTTTACACAGTACTAGAAAACCTTAAAAAAAAGTTTGATGAAATCGGTAAAGACGTTCTCAAGTGATGGCGTGCCCAAGGGAAATAGGGATTAATTTTTATATAAGATTAGACACCTAAACCTTTCGGAATAAATTTACATAATGATGTTGAAAACCGCATCAAAATCCATTGCGTAGTTTATAAGAACAACATGGTCACACAGACAGACACGAAAAGCACCTTCAATTTATAATTATGTATAGATTTATAGAAGCATAACAATATTATTCACTTTCAGAACAAGGTAGTAAGTATTCAATTATTAATTCTACCCTTTAAATATTAAAACGGTCTTTGTGCCCACAGACAAAAATGTGTAACAAGCAAACTAAACATTAAACTCACTACGCCAATACGCCAAATAAAATCGAAATCACTACGCCAATACGCCAAATAAAATCGAAATGGGACCAAAGCAAAACGACAAAAAGTTTCACTCGTACCATTTTAGTCACCCCCTCGACACGCCAAAGATTGCAGTGAAATTTCCGAGTCGTAGTTTGAACGCGGGACTTCCCGAGGGCATTCTGCGGAAACAGATTAGGCACAACATAATTGACGTGTGCATTGCCTGACACGAGCTGAAAACTTGTGGAGGGGCGGGTACACTATGTATCTATGTGGTGGGGCGGGGGTTCCATTTTGTAGTGGATTAAAATAGATTGTAGGTTGGGTTTGGGGTTAATGACCGGAGGTATGTGTGTGTTACCTTACATCGCAGGTGATCAAAAGCCTCACCGAGTCTTCTGTAGGGACTGCTATATCTCGTGTTAATTTTAGTGATTGGTTGACCAGTTAGACAAGATACTTTGGCCCCTGAATTTGTCTCGCCATTTCTTCTCAGGGGTAGTGAGATAGGAAATGTTGACTGCATCTAGCTTTTTTTTTTTAATTATGACGTGTATAAGTGATTCCGATATCGTACATAATTAGAGAATAAATATAATTTATAATACGAGTAAATTTAATTTCATTACACCACAAGAAGGCCAGTATCAGTAAACAAAAAATAAAAGTCTTTATCACCACGTTTAATTTATCATTTAGTGTCTGAATACTGCCATTTTTAGGGTTCCGTACCCAAAGGGTAAAACGGGACCCTATTACTCCACAGTCCGTCCGTTTGTCTATCCGTCTGTCACCAGGCTGTATCTCATGAACCGTGATAGTTAGACAGTTGAAAATTTCACAGATGATGTATTTCTGTTGCTGCTATAACAAAAAATGCAAAAAAAAACAGTATAAAATAAATATTTAAGGGGCCTCCCATACAACAAACGTGTTTTTTTTGCCGTTTCTATAGATAATGGTACGGAATCCTTCGTGCGCGAGCCCGACTCGCAATTGGCCGGTATTTTTCTTCTGCTCTTTACATTTCCTCAATCATGGGAATCATGGAAAATTTCGTGCTTGGTTTTCAATCTACAGCCTGTTAGTTTTAAAAAGTTCGTAAATCCCTAATCGACCAAAACCTGCATGGTCCTCATATCGCCTGACCATGATTATGTCTCTCTCTTTTTTTTTTTGGGTGGGAAATCATCAAATGACGTCTCCCGCTCTGGGCGGAGCGGAAGGGCGTGTCAGACTCTTACTGACTAAAACCCACCCGTGTTCCTTCAGTTGCGTGTGCGCCAGGGCCACGGTAACTCTTTCGAACAATCCGCGACAAAGTATTCAGTCTGGAAACATAGAACTCATCTAGTTAAAAAAAAACATAATTCAATTTTTACGTGTAAAAGAGTCTTTTTTTAACCAATTTACAGAAATAAATTAATATCATCATTAAAATGTATCATTTAACCACACTGTAAAAGTAGGTACACCTCAAAAACGAGAACAAAAACCTCATCTTTAAAAGAACTCAAAAACCGCACAATGAAGGGTTCCGTAGTTGGGATGAATGTATCCCAAGAACAAACATAACATTCTGGTTGGTCTGCGAATGTTAGTTGGTCGACTATTACTCGTTAACTTCTAAAGCCTACTTAGCTGTGATAGTTTTTCTTTTAATTTCGTTATATAGACTACTACCGTGATTTTTTTCACATATCCAAAAACAACCATTTAGCTGGCAGAGGCCACACTTGATTCTAACACAAATTAGCACTTTAAAGCTTAATATTTCACAAACGGATCCCTTAATCGTTTTTTTTTTCACAAACTCGCAATATTTTTGAAAGACCTATCTAACAACACCCCACACCATGGAGTAAACGAGAAAAAAAAGATTCTCAATTTACGTGTAGAGGGGGTACCCTTTTTTAAGATTTTATTTTACAACTTTATCGGCGTGACTAATATGTATATCCATGCCAAATTACAGCTTTCCTCTACTAAAATTCTCTGAGCTAAGCTGCGGACAGACGGACGAACGGACATGGCAAAACTATAAGGTTTCCTTGTTGACTACGGAACCCTAAAAATGTTATTAAAACCCAACACCCTGGCTCGGAGCCAGCTCCAGAGCAATGCAGAGGCACATAGTTCAAATATTGGTTATTTTCCAACGCATGGGTACAGTTAGCGAAAAAACTTTTAATGAATATTCAGTTTGGAGCGCAGTTTCAGGTTGCAGGTGTTTTTCGAAAAAATGTTGATGATAGTTAATTAGCAAAGTTTTTATTGAAAAAATATAACTTCTGCTGACGAAGGACTTTTTTTGCTGTCTTTATTGAAATCAAGTGGTTGATATTGGTTTGAAGCAACTATAGGCAATCTGCCAAGCCCTTTCCCAACTATGTTGCGGTCAGCTTCCAGTCTAACCGGATGCAGCTGAATACCAGTATTTTTACAAAGAAAGAAAGAAACATATTTTATTTGAGACACGCACAGGAAATACAAACAGTAAAAAAAACCGGCTATCTGACCTCCTCTACCCAGTTACTGGGTAACACAATACCCCTTGCTAAGACAGTTGTCAGACTTTTGGGGTTCTGACTACCCAAACGACTGTGAAAGATCTACGAATAGCAGCCGGAACCAACAGGCTTTCCGAGGCATGGAGGGGTCTCGAAATGTAACAAAATGGTCACAAAATCCAAAATAAAATCATCGGTGCAAACCTTTTGTTGCTAAAATCGGCTGAAGTTTTGGTTTCCGGAGTAGGTACAAGCGTTTCCACTTTCGACATCTATTTTTAAAGTTCCCCAAATAAAAGAGATATACCATACACTTTGCAGATTTCCAGTTTTTGAGCTCGTTTGAGCCGCTCGCAGTCCGCTCCTGCATATAGGTTCTTTCCAATATCTTCTAAGTCTAATTATTCGACCAAAAGAAAGGTTTAATATTATTGTGAGAAAGGTCAAAGTTCTACCGTGTTCGCTTTCTTTCCCAGAATACGCCCACCTCTTTATCGATGGCTAAAAATAAAAATAATTGTGAAACTTGAAAACCGTCTTCAAAACTTCGGAAATAACGAAAAAAACTCCTCCATCCACACCGAATTCGATCTTCCGTGCCGCTAACGCAAATTTCACAAAAAAAAAAAACGACCAAAATAACGCTGTATACGGAATATCGCTCGCACACCTTACGCCGCCGCCGACAGCTATAACACTTAAAACGTATCGCAGGATAATGTTCGCAGTAGATTGCTCGGTGTCAATCTAATATTTATGTCGGGAGCGTTATTTACGCAGCGACGGATATTGCCGTGTCCAGGGAATCGTCTTGGCAGATCTCATCATATTACTGGGCCGTAAACGGGTTGGGGATGGGATTATGAAGAAGTGATACAATTTATTTTTATTGTGGCGACAAATAAATTGGTACGTTTTTCGGTACGTGATATTTAAATTGAATTGGCTGTTTACTGGTATTTTGTTAGGCTTTCCCAAAGCTCTTGAGTGAGTGGTTTGATTAATAATGTTTTGATCATACTGGTTCTGTATTTGTTTAGACCCGGGCTGATTTGTATGTACGTTTTTTTATTGTCGGGTGGTGTTTCATGGTCTGTTAGTATTTTAGGAATAGGCATTTTATCAAGATATTTTTAAAAGAGGATATCCGACGAAGATCTGTTTTTTTTACATTTAAATAAATTTAAAAAAAAATCTTATTGTGATAAATTATGAAGCGATTACTTGCTTCATAACTATCACAACGAGTAAATTGATATCTTTTTCCACATTAATCAAAACAGACTCAGTACATTGAACAAACTATCAGATCACACATCCCCACATACACACCCTCAATCTAACATACACACACATATACACCTTAAAAGTCGTTTCCAATACCACTTAATACTCCTTGTTGTTAATTTTAATATATCGCTCATTTGGAGAAACACCGACGTAAATGTAATTTTTGCCAAATTGAGTTGTCGATATATATTGTGCTCTAAAAAAATTTCAGAGGAGCAGAGGCGTGAAATATTTAGCGTGAAATAGTTAATATGGTTTTGGGATTTATCAACATTTCAAAATGAGACGGTAACAGATTACAAAAAAAAAACACGTGTGACACTCGGGGACTGCCGCGGTAAAGCTATTGCATAGCATTTTTTATCAACTTATGCAATTATAATTATTTATATTTTTTTTATTTATGCAGTATTTTTTTTTTCTTTGATATTAATTCAAGTACAGTCGTACCATATACATACACGTTAAGCGAACGCTCGGCCGAGCTACATGGTAGGCGGAGTGAGGAGTGTTAGGTTTTATTTTCGTTACGGAATTTCTTGATTCGGTCACCGCGCTCAAAGCCCGCGATAAAAGCTATGCAATAGCTTAAAAAATACTTTAAATCACTCTCTTGTAAAATTTGAAAAGCAGTAGTTACGTCGATGTTTCTCCAAATGAGCGAATTATATGCTCTGTAACCTGCAATATCTATGACTGTTTTGTAACGTTAGAACACAACTTATAAAGTTTTTGTATCAGAGTGACAGCAGAACACTGACTCCTAAGTCACAGGATTGCCTAGTTTAGGAGTCAGGGTTTACGTTATCCGTATGGCCTTTACTTAAATAAGTTATGTATCCTAGTCTTAAGCAATTCCAAGGTTTTTGTATGAATAAAGATTTTTATTTATTTAAAGATAAACTCCATTACTTCATTGATCTCCGTCCGTTGCACGCAGATCAATTTTATTCGCAAACAATCCGACATCGACCAACTAGACCAATTTATTTCATCACAATACTCTTTCCAATTTTATATAAAATCTGTGATTGCTAGCAATCTCGGCGCAATCATTAAACGGCAGGAATAAATATAAAATGGTTCGGTCTCACATGATGTGGTCGCTGTCAGCTTCCCGGCACATTTGGTTTGATTTCAACTTTACTGATTTACGTGGGGCTTACCACGTTGCGGGTGGGTAATATTGTCCCTGATTTGGGTACTTAGGAGGTTTATGAGGGTTATATATTAGCCTCCACGAGTCAATCTCCCTAGCCTTTTTCCAACTGCGGGTAGTTACGTAACTCACTAACAGTAGGAATCGGTTTCATTTTGACAGTTCAACAACATTCATTGCGTTATTTAAGTTATTGAGCAGACAAATTTTTCGAACATATGAAGCAATGGATTAGCAATAGGCTTCAAAATGATTCAGATTGTGATAGATAGTGTGTTATGTAATTAGGGTACTGGAGTCGGCTTCCATTATAACCGCATGCAGCTGAATACCAGTATTGTACATAGTGTAGCGGCATCTACAACGCCACATGCGAGCTACGCGTCAGACTGACGTCACGCAAAATCCTGCATCGCGCAATCAGAGTTTACCGCGCAACTAGCATATATACAACATCCCGACATCAAACGTTGGGCAGTTGCCCACCAGACACGACACCCGTCTGGTCGGAGGATCCTCCCTTTTTCATAGAGTATGAGAGAGTTTTACACCTTGTTCCTCATACGTCTATAATAGAACGACTGTCTATCTGACCTCCACAACCCAGTTTACAGGGTAATACGGTACCCCTTGGAAAGACTGGTTGTCAGACTGTCGGGCTTCTGTAACAACTATCAAAGATCCACGAATGACAGCCGGGACCAACGGCTTAACGTGCTTTCCGAAGCATGGAGGGTTATTGGTATGTAAAGATGGTCACTCATCCTCAGACCAACCGCGGCAAGCGTAGCTTAACCTGATCGAACGACCAGTGCGGCTATTACGTAGTGACATCTATGAGTGGTAAAGTGAAATGTACGTCCTGCAAATTCTGGGCAGTCAGCTCCGCTACTGCCGCGTGTCTATTCTTTTAACTGGTGTTGAGCTTAAATGGTTTCTGCAGACAAATTAATCTATATATCGGAAATACGTTAAATCAATTGTTTGACTTTGACTAACCGGGACGCCAGCGCCACCAGGCGGCGATCAACAGAGTCCACAATATAACGCTTGACCAGAGTTGGTCGGTAGCAGTCAAGCAGTGAACACGTTTAGAAACTCTCGCGCGTTGTGTATAGTTGTGTCGTGTACCAACAACGTATGATTCGCTACGGTGATTCATTTGTTCGTAAATTATAAAAATATGGCTGATGATAACGAGAGAGACGTACCTTCTCCGCCTTATACTTATTATTATAAATGCAAAAATAACTCCCTGTCGGCCTAAAAAACCTGTCTGAAAAATAACCTTTTAACGACTTACTAAATAAACGGATTTCGATGAAATTGCCAAACAGGAAAACCATGACCTGGGCTAAGACATATGATAATTTTTATCTCTGTGATACGTTTCTGTGGGATAATTTTCGACGTCCATGCGGGCAAAGATGCGGGCAAAAGCAAGTAAAATATAAATTGTTTGTGTTGCAAACCCTAGTGATTTTGTGTTGGAAAGTCATACAGGAAAGTCGGTAGCGTGGTAGGCGATGACAAGGAAGGCCCATTGGATGGATATTTGTAACTTTGTAAAGGTCCTTTTAATGCATTTCATGTCCTACTTAAATCACTGCAGTATTTTGTAATTGGAAATACGAAGGTCGTTAATGTGTGAAAATGACACGCTATTGATATCAAATAAATACAAGATTTCACGTTTAATTTCGCAGAAACTACGGCCTTTATGGGAATTACTTATGAATTTTCTGTATAGACACCATTCCGCGGTTCCGCCACACATCATTACAAATTGAAATGTTGAATACATTTTTAATTGGTTTCTTGGAAACCATTCTCTTTTAAAATATACTGAACATATAATTCACTATTATGAAAGGCATACTAGGAACATATTTATTATTATTTATAGAACACTACATTGTGCTGGCTTCGCCCGTTTGGATGTCCTAAAATATCCCACGAGAACGTACTACCAGGATTAAAAGTAACCTATGACTTAATCCAAGTTATAATCTAAATGTAAATTTCATCCAAATCAGTTCAACCGTTTTGCACCAATCCGAAACATACATCCAAACGGACAAAAATTCAAAAAACGATTGTTTCGGCATCATACTCTATCCCAGACCACTAGCACTTACTTTTTTTCAAAAATATTGTAGGTACAGCTTTACTTCGTTATTATTTTTTTATACTAAATATGTATAAATTATTATTATAATTAAAGTAAAATTTGTATAACCTAGCTAATTAATAGCTGTTCCAAGAAAACGAATTTTCAATATACATAAAACTCACTATTTCCCATGCTACCATAATATTTATTTTAACTAATGTAATAACTTAAAGAAAAAGATTGAATTACGTTTTACATCCATGACATTCTTTGAAAAAAAAATTGCTAAAATTTCACAAACAAAAATGGTTTCGTTGCCTTGATCTCACATAACATCGACCCGCAATCCCAATTCCGGCCTGATTCGCGTTAACAGCATCTCTTACCCCGCCGCCACAAGCTACACGCTCAAGCGACACGCGTCTTGTGACACCGACTGCGAACAAAACAAATGAAGTAAGTTGTTTAGAGCAAAGATTTAAATCGTAGATTCGCCCTGCCTCGTCAAAAGATGGTCGCGTTTTTCTTTCGCACAATTATGACACACACAATGTCGCAAAGACTTGACTTGAATTCAAATTCAAATTGAAATATTTTTTTTTGTAGAACATAGGTAAAACAAAGTACAGAAGTCAATATTAATAAAATGAGCGCTATGTCTTGCCGTCAACGGTGTACAAATATTCTAATTATAATTTGTTATGACTAATTGGTAAAAAATAATAAAACAATCAAATTAATAATTAAACTCAATGAAGTATAACAATTAACAGCAAAAATATTAAATAAAAAGCTGTTCAATTCATTAAGTAAAATAACAATAACTTTTATCAGATAACAAAAAAAATTATGGTCATGGAAACGCCATTATTATTTTATAAGCTCACTCTTTTCAGCATGGACACTTTCTCGCACGACTTATTACGGTGAGAGCAAATCTAACGATTTAAATCTTTAGTTTAGAGAATGCCACGTGTCAGCGCGATGTTTCTCTAGCGGAGCGTAATGGACGGACTGAAACAAGTGACGCTCAACGCAAATCGCGTCGCTCGAGGCCGTGAACGGGGCCTTAGCCGACCGCATTTTATTGTTCAGTTGATGGACCGATGATCCGTTTCGAGGTTTACCGCTAATAAGGTCCGTTACGGAGATCCGTGATTTCCTTTTATAGTTTTGGTGGAATAATTCATGTAACATTTATCTATTAAGGGAAAACAAAATAGACCGTACGTCTCGCTGGGGACCTTGTGTGACCTTGGCTTTTCTTTGATACATGCTATGCTTAGTAAGGCAATGGGGAGTTTTTCTTAAAACATAACATCACGACTGTATTTCTCCGGAGGGTTAAGCAGAGGTATACTACCTATAAATAGTTCAGCGTACATTTTACCTTATGTTTAAGTCTCATGTAATAGGGGGTCTAAATATAGGTTTTTCTTAGGATTTTTATGCCAAAGCTATTTTGTCCTGTATGCAGATTTTTTAGGGTTCCGTACCCAAAGGGTGCCAACGGAACCCTATTACTAAGCCTCCGCTGTCCGTCTGTCTGTCTGTCAGCGGGCTGTATCTCATAAACCGTAATATGTAGACAGTAGAAATGTTCGCAGTGTGTATTTCTATTGCCGCTATAACAACAAATAATAAAAATAAAATAAAGTTAAACATTAAAGGGTGTCCCCATACAAGAAAGTTGTTGTATTTTTTTTTATATTGCTGTTAAATATTGTACGGTGTTATTTGATGATGAACTGCATCAATGTTTGCATGCCAAAATGGTAGAATATACACGGGTTCTTTAATATTATTATAACCACCTTATTGTAAGTATCTACATTCTGAGCAAATAAATATTCTATTCTATTCTATTCTATTCTACGGTGATAAATGATAAATGATTTTATTTCTGTAAGTAGGTTTGTACAAACAATTTTACACGTCAATATTTTAAACACTAGATGAGGTCGGCGTTTCCTATCTGACTACTCCGAGAAGAAACACAGAGGTCACAGTCTCTATTAAAGTTCAGACATAATCTTAATCAGATCATGTGAAGACCATGTAGATTTGTGTCTGAAATGGTCTTTTGAGGAGAAACCACACAAATTGAGTGGACCTGTCCAGTCAGTGCACGTATTTGTCAGACGGTTGTACGAAACCTTTCGTGTGCGAGTCAGTCTGCATTGGCCGGTTTTGTCGTTTTAACTTTTACCTGCTACCAAGAATAGCCAGTCGGTACTGTAACGAGCTGGGCTGACAGCCCAAGTCTGTGCATCGCACATCGTATGCAGAAGTTATTTTAATTTATCCAAAATGTACATATTTTCACGAAGTACTGCATGCTTACAATAACTAAAACAAACACCGAACTCTACGAAAAAAAATGTCACACATTCCCGTAAAAATAAAATGGAGACCGGGGTGACTTTTTGTTTAAGCGTTCTGCTCCCACAAAACAATATCCCAGGGCGTTTCTATTTATATTTGTAAACGTTGAAAACTTTTCCTCGGGAATAACTGCGAATTTAAACTATTGTGGGTATTTCCGGTAACTTTTTGACGTTTTTTCGCGCCAGACTCACTTCGGTGGACATGCCTTAGGGAGTATATTTATTCGATATTTTGTGGCTGTGTTTCTAATTTTGGGTATGAAAGTTTTTAAGTAGTAAGTGACGTATGTAGGTAGTGTATTTCAGCGGTTACTTGTGCAGTAAGGTTGACGTATCTTGCACTTATTTGTAAATTGCCATAAAGAATGTACTAAGTTGCTATGATTTTAACAACAAGCACAAACTATTCACTATAATTCAATCTATTAATCAACTCGGCCTATCGCAGTCCACTGCTGGACATAGGCCTCTCCCAGGGTGCTCCACAACACCCTGTCCTCCGCCTTCCGCATCCAGTCTGTCCCAGTCACCTTTTTAAGGTCATCGGTCCATCTGGCTGGGTGGCGTCCCACACTACGCTTGCCGTTACGCGGTCTCCAATTCAGGACTCGTGTGCTCCACCAGCCATTGGTCCTTCGACAAACATGGCCAGCCCACTGCCACTTCAGCTTGTTTAATCTGCAAGCTAAGTCGATAACTCCGGTTCTTTTCCGGATAATTGCATTCCTGATTCTATCCTTCGAAGAAACTCTGAGCATAGCCCGTTCCATTGCGCCGGGGTCGCGGATTGTTCGAAAGAGTTACTGTGGCCCTGGCGCACAGGCAACTGAAGGAACACGGGTGGGTTTTAGTTAGTAAGAGTCTGACACGCCCTTCCGCTCCGCCCAGAGCGGGAGAGGTCATTTGATGATTTCCCAACCAAAAAAAAAAAGCCCGTTACATTGCGCGCCGAGTGACCTTGAATTTGTGAATGACCCTGACTGTCAGTGTTCACGTTTCGGCACCGTATGTCATAACGGGCAGGACGCATGATAAATTGATTATC
Source organism: Dryobotodes eremita (assembly GCA_917490735.1). Classification (NCBI taxonomy): domain Eukaryota; kingdom Metazoa; phylum Arthropoda; class Insecta; order Lepidoptera; family Noctuidae; genus Dryobotodes; species Dryobotodes eremita. Next base: position 17,995,645 of record OU823263.1, read on the forward strand.
CTATAACATGTAATTGATATAATATATACCCACGGGTCTTATATACATTCACAGTTAGAAAGAGAGAAAGCAAAATACATTAATTTAGCACAGACTAAAAGGCACATAACACATTGTGCAAAAAAAAAATTAAAAAATGTATTCCGTTGTAGAAAAAAGTCTCTAAAAAAAATACCCGCCTCACGGCTACGTCAAATAGACCCAGTTCAGTAAAAATGCCAGACAATACCTGGAACCTGGCGCTGGTTTTTATCTGGACCTGAAGTACTGAGGTCTCAGATGTAAATCAGTTTTAGTTATTTTAGTCCTACAAAGTATTTTACAGCTATGATCATTCTAGAATCTTGATTGTTGACGTAACTTGGGAGTCATGCTTAGCAAGATAAACTGACGGCCTTGAAAGAGGCTGATTAACGAAAGGCTGGGATCCGGCAGTTCTCACGCAACTCGAAGGACGCGTATGTCCAGCGACAATCTGCGATAGGCTGACTCGATTATTGGACGAGTAACATAACATCACGGCTGTAATTTCCGAAGGGCTGGGCAGAGGTGTACCTATAGTACACCCACATTTTGCCTGTTATTTTTAAGTCCCATATAATGGCCTATTGCTATCAACCGGGCACAAATCCAGACTCCGGGCTGCTACTGAGAAATTCTAGATGGAACAACCAAATAACACTATGCCCGACTCGGGAATCTAAACCAGGACCCCATGTTCAGTAGTCGCGCTTACAAGTACTGTACCAATGAGACAATCAGTCAAATTTATTGGGAGAGTTACGAAAAATTTCCTTTCTTCTTAAAAGAAGAAGAACATAAACCGACTTTATTGGTGATGTTCTTCAGAAAGGTCAGGTGCGTAGTACTCGCAACCGGCGTGCGTGTATGACCAGCGGGGTAATTACGTAACACACTAACAGTAGGAATGGGTTTCATTTTGACAGTTCAATAACATTCATTGCGTTATTTACGTTGATGAGCAGACACATTTTTCGAACATATGAAGCAACGGATTCGCAATAGGCTTCAAAATGATTCAGATTGTGGTAGATAGTGTGTTACGTAATTAGGGTGCTGATGTATGAACGTAAATGAAGCAAAAGGAGTATATAAAGATCCTAGTAGATGGCGTTCTATTGTTTTTGCCTACCCCCGTGGAAAAAGGAGTGAGTTTATGTATGTAGGCATCCTATTTGGCTCAGCCGTGACGCACACAATACTGTTTTTTAAGATTTTTACAAGTTTTTTGTTTTTGTGTTAATGTTGTGTGCCTTAACCTGGGTCAAATAAATTTATTTTCTTTCTTTATGTAATGTTTCGCATTTGACATCTACAAACTGTTGATAGATTATTTGTGAATGTGAGAACGTTGTAGGCCCAACTTGTAGACTGTGGATTTATAGACCTTTTTCTATTTTGTTGCGTACCTGTTACTTGTCGACAGGCCTACACCGTCCTTTCATAACCTATTAATAATGTAATTTGAAAACATTGTAAAGCCAATTAATTTTAGAAGAGTATCCGTGAAGTTTCTTCCGGCTCTTCTTCATAGATAACGACCAATTGGAACCGTGCACCTAGCTTCTGACGTTTCATAAGTGCCCATGTTGGTTTATGTGAAATTAAATAATATGTTGAATTTGAATTTTGTACTTCTATGTACAAAACTCTTTCTTTCTCTGTTATTGTTGTTATTTGTTCTTTGTGTTTTATGTATGTATGTATTTATTGTACATGTAAATGGTACCCCACTGGCTACCTGCATTATTGTCTCTCCTTCTCCCTTTAAATCCATCCAAAGGTTGTCTGTAAAAGATCGCTTTTAGCGATAAGACCGCCCATTGTGTCACCCTATGTACAATTTCTACATTTATACGTATTTGTAATTTGTATGGTGTACATAATAAAGAGTATTCTATTCTATTCTATTCTATAAAACTTATTAATCCTGTGAAGGCACACAAGTTGTGTATCCATGTTACATAACTCTTTCAAATCCAACATAGCTGATGTCAGCTCCAAACGCGTACGTTTATTCGTTAACATTCACAGTTTTCAACCTGAATTTCAGTACATATTTCAGAAATTTTCCAGAGCTTGAAAATATACAAAGAATATTCTCCTATTTCTGTTTAAAAATCTTGTTTGGAACTGAATTGTATTGTATTCGAGAAGTACGTACCAATATAGTTATGGAGATTTTTCAGTGTTATTGTTCCAAAGTAAGATTGGTCTCTTTTGAACTAGAAATAGTTTGAAAAGCAGGCTCAAGTTATAGTGGTTATCGGCAATATTGTTCAATTTATGTAAATCCCTCCGGTCGTTGAGATGTTTTTGCTTGAGGGTTTAGTTTTTATTGGATTTAAAGTCTTTTGTAGGTAATTGCTGAATAAACATTTCTTTCTTGTTGTATAATTTAATGATGGAATCATAAGTCGAGTTTGTAAATTAGGAGTTGTAGCCCGCGGTTTCACTTGCATTCAAGAATAGAATAGAATGGAAAACTCTTTATTATTTACACCATAAAAATTACAGATATAAATGTAGAAATTTTACATAGGGTGACACAATTGGCGGTCTTATCGCTAAAAGCGATCTTTTACAGACAACCTTTGGATGGATTAAAGGGAGAAGGAGAGACAATAATGCAGGTAGTCAGTGGTGTACCATTTACATATACAATAAATACATACATACATAAAACATGTACTTATCTACATACAATATATACAATAATAAACAAGAAACAAGAGCAAGGAAACTAAATGTAATGATGATGTTTAAGGAGAGAGGAAGTGTTTTATAACCAGAATTTTAAAAGCAAAGACTGAACACGCCTTATCGACTCGGGCAAGGCCTTCCATAACCGTAGTGCTGGATGGGTAAAAGACTTGTCATAAAACCTGGTGGAATGCATCTACATCTCTAGTCTTAAGTTTTCCGATATCCTCAGATATCAAGGGGAATTCGTCTCGGATATTTATAGTATCCGTCAAAAAATCCGAGTATCGCTCCTTCTATAGCTCGCTGAGCGGCTTTTTGAACCAATCCAACTGTCAGGTCCTCGGTTCGGCTCAGTACTATGTCATAACAGGAGCTTAGATTTCCTCACACCGTCCTACCAAATGGCATGCATTTCGATTTAGCAGATTATCAGAGGCAATTCCCATATTTTTTAAGAACATTCGCATTCTATTCTCAGTCTCAATCTGCCAAAAATACCTCTTTACACATATTTTTGACAAGTTTTAAGACATTGATTGTAGCTGAGATGAAATTGGATGTTGGAGTTTTTAAATTATTACGGGAATTGTTATCTGACATTTATCATGACTTTCTTATATATATACTGCGATCTATGGGATTGAAAGACCTTCGTAGACTCATAGATGTTTCGTTTTTTTTTTGCCATTTCCTATTTTGTGAAGTACCTAGTTAGTTTACTTGTTGACAGGCCTACACTATCCTCTCATGCCTAACACTGTAATGTGAAAATATAGTAAAATAAAATATTTTTTTTGAAGAGTATCCGTGGAGTTTGTTGCCGGCTCTTCTCCGTAGGAAACAGCCAATAGACACCGTGCACCTAGCTTCTGACTTTTCATAAGTGCCCATGTAGCGTGAATTTGGGTCGGTGGGTCGCCTTAGGGGTGGAGTTGTAGGAGTTGGAGTATACGCTTAGGACCACTATTATTATGAGCAACAAAGCAAATATTTTCTTTTTCGTAAATTTGCCTGTTTTATTGCAGTGTCGGAATAACCTTGACCATAGAAACCATTTAGGTTCTGAGAAGCATGACCCTACGACGCACCTAGACGTAGTCGACGGAGCTCGGCTCTGCGGAGATCCTACTTCTAAGTGGTTTAAAAATAAATGACTACGAAGGGAATGGCAGGGTCGCACACTACACCCCACCATCCCCTTTAAACCTAACCTGTTCGAGTCGGGGTGCCCCAAGTCCCGAGCTCGCTTCGCTCGCTTTTGCTTCCTAAGTTCTAAAAGGATCCCTTTGACATAATTTTTATTACGACAAACGGCTGGTCGGAGACAAAAACACCAAGCCGCTTTTAGCCTTATATTTAAGTATCAAGATATAGAGGTATGAGGAACAGGGTGTAAAGTTCACTCATACTCTATGGAAAAGGGAGGATCCTCCGACCAGATAGGTGACGGGTCTGGTGGGCAACTGCCTGACGTTTGATGTCGGGATGTTGTATATTTATTTATTTATTTATTAAAACTTCATGCACAAGTAAAAAAATACTGTACAAAGGCGGACTTAATGCCTGAGGCATTTTCTACCAGTCAACCTTAGGGTGATGCAGAGACTAAACATGGCAGGTGCAATCTATGGGATAGATAGCACGGGAATAACTATAAAATACAAGAATAAATATTAATACATAAATATTAATACACACATACGTACATACATACATATAACAAAAGAAACTTTGTCAGGAGAAATAACGATCGGTAGAGGAGAAAAACGAATCCAGCAAATCAACGCTGAGATGTTTCGGCCAACTTCTGACGGATATGCTCACGTGCCTTCACTTTAAAAGATAATCGACTGGTTGCCATCTTGATGTTCAGAGGGAGCGCATTCCAAAGAAAAACCGCCTGGACAAAGAAAGAAGAATGAATGAAGCCAGAACGGTGAGATGGACATCATAGAAGACGATTGTTGGTGGAACGAAGATTTTTACTATGGGCAGAGCATAAATATTGAATTTGGGAGGTCAGGTAAGAAGGAGAAGTGGGTTTGTTGAGAATAGAGAACAACGTGGACAGTACGCTCAACTCTCTGCGCTGACGAATGGGTAACCATTTTAAAAGCAGTCTGTGCGCAGACACATGGTCATACTTACGAAGATTAAAAAAAAATCGAATGCAATTATTGAGAAGGCGGTTAAGTTTATTGAGGAGATCTGCATTCAGGTCATAGTAACACACATCACGATAGTCAATTATAGGAAATATTAGAGACTGTACAAGCATTGCCTTTATGTGTGACGGGAGAAGGTTTTTCAATCGATAGAGCGACCGCAACGTTCCGGTGACTTTTTGACTTACAGTCGTGACCTGCTTTCGCCAGTCAAGACAAGTGTCGACATGCAGACCAAGATTCTTAACATCGGAGCTAAACGGGATGACTGAGTTGTCGAAGATTACAGGCGGCACAGTTAAGCCATTCAGCTTCCTCATACTGTAGGAGCTCCCTACTATGATAGCCTGACATTTTGTGGGGTTAACGGCGACGCCAAATCGATGAGACCAGTTTTTAACGACATCTAAATCCCGGTTTAACTCCGCAATCGCATCGGATATGTTATCAATATATGCCCGGCAGTAAAGCTGTAAATCGTCAGCATAAAGATGATACGCAGTCCGAAGCTCAGTGGTAACGAGGTTAATAAAAATGGAGAATAAAATAGGAGATAATATACCGCCTTGAGGGACGCCAGCTGCAAAATCATACCAATTCGACGAAGAGTCTCCGGCATAAACAGACTGCTGACGTTCCCGAAGATAAGAGGAAAACCATTTCAGTACCTCCGGAGAGACCATAAGATAGGAAAGGATGGATAAAAGGACTTCATGACTGACTGTATTAAAGGCATTGGAAAAATCAATTAACACTAAGACCGTAACTTTAGTGTCTTCCATACCCCGCCTTATATCGTCGGTCACTTTAAGAAGAGCTGAAAAAGTACTGTGCCCCGGCCTGAAACCGGATTGGAAAGGACTGATGAGGGAGTTGTGGTGAATAAAGTGGGAGAATTGTTTGTGAACACTGGCCTCCAGCACCTTAGAGAGAAAGGGAAGGATGGAAATTGGGCGAAAGTGACTAGGGAGAGAGGGATTGGGTATCTTAGGCAGGGGTCGAACAAGAGCTTTACGCCACAGGGATGGGAAAACACCGGTGTAAGTTTATGATGTGGGAGATTGCAGGGAGGAGTTGATCAAGAGCCGTCACGATCATATGGCGGCTGATATTATCGCAGCCCACGGCTTTGGATTTAATGGATTGGATAATCTTTTTGATCTCTCCCGGGTCTACTGGGGTGCAGACAAAGGGGTAGATATTGGGACGAGTCAGACCAGCAAGGTAGTCGAGTGTTCGGCATTTGGTTAGACTATCTAGAATTGGAACAGTGGAGAAATGGCGATTAAGATCGTCCAAACCAATTGTGTCGGGGAGGTCTGAATGTCTCGATTTGCCGATGCCTAAAGTTCCAAGGAACTTCCAAATATCGGCAGGAGAAGAAGAAGTGATATTACTTAGAACGTGGCGGCGATTAGCGTTGCGTATCATCTGATTACACCGATTCCTAGCAGCCTTAAAGAAGGTCCAATTGGCCTCCGAGTGATCCTTTTTAAATTTCCGAAACGCGCGGTCTCTCCGTCGCATTGCCATCCGAACTCCCCTGTTCATCCACGGGGCAGGCGGACGCTTCAACTTTATTCTCTTGACTGGAGCATGGGCGTCATATAGCTTGACCACAACATCGTTAAAAAAAACTAACTTTTTCGTCGACTGAAGCAGCTGCTTCCAGTGGTGACCAGTCAATATTGGATGCATCTTGTGGAAGCCTCTCGCTATTCATCCGTGCAAAGGCACGCCTGTACTGGAACGTAGGTTTAGGTTTAGGGGGTTTAAGTTGTTAGTTGTATATATGATAGTAGCGCGGTAAACTCTGCTTGCGCGATGCAGGATCTTGCGTGACGTCATTGTGACGTGTAGCTCGCATGTGGCGATGTAGATACCGCTACATCGAAACTAACGATTTGCGAATAAAAAAAATAAAAAAATGTTTTTTTCCTCAGGAAGTTAACAAAATATTCGAAGGCCTATTTCTCGGAAACTGTGCATCGTAGGACCATGATTCTCAGAAGCTGATTTCTATAGACAAGGCTTAACCCAATACTGCAATAAAATTGCAAAAATTCCGAAAAAAAGTACTCCATAGCTCAAAAGCTGCATAGTACCCTAAGGCTCTCCAACCTGGAGACACCCTGGGCGTCGGGAGTCGATTGCCGACTCCCGGCCACCGTAGGCGCGGGCTTGCGGACGGCGAGCAATGGGCAGCTCGCCGTCCGGTAAGGACCAGGCCCGGGTCGACGGCGCGTCGTGTTCCACGCGCGCCTCAAAGAGATGTCAGCACCATTGACGGGGTCCGATAGGACCGATGCCTGCCGGGGTCGCGGATTGTTCGAAAGAGTTACCGTGCCCTGGCGCACAGGCAACTGAAGTAACACGGGTGGGTTTTAGTCAGTAAGAGTCTGACACGCCCTTCCGCTCCGCCCAGAGCGGGAGACGTCATTTGATGATTTCCCAACCAAAAAAAAAAAAAAAAAAAGGCTCTCCAACCTGAATTTGAAAGTCCGGAAGTATATCTCGAAAAAAGTAAATATCAACCAAAACCCGCTACAACATAGACAGATACATATAAAACCATCCTAATCTGCCTGAAAAATAACATCATATCAATCTTCATCACAGGTATCGAGGTAATCCGTATAGAAACATGAAATATGTGTGCCTACCCTCCGCGAGACCACCTTAATGATATGTTCTGCCTAATAAATCTGCCGACTGACACCGATGAATATTGATGAGCCCGTACCATCAGCAAAAAGATTACAACACGTATGCTTAGCTATTTATAGAAATATGTTTTTGTTTTCTTTAAGGGTGAGCGTGGGTCTAAGGATTTCTTTTTTGTCTAAAAATATAAGTGCAAGGAAACAAATGTCTTTAAGTAAAAATCTGTCTAGACTAACGTTTTCTTAAAAGATTGCTGAAAACGATATTAGTCCAAGGAAATTGACGTGTTTATTTAATTGACACACTACGTTTTACATACTACTGCACGCGTAGCATGACCACCATAGAAACGGGGTTTGTCGACGGAAGAATAGACAAAATTGTCATTTTGTCTATTCTTCCGTCGACAAACCCCGTTTCTATAGGGGTCATGCTACGCGTGCAGCCGTGTTATAGCCATTTAATACAACTGCCAAAGAATGACGGTTGTAGTTTGAATATGTTAAAAAGTTAATGGCGCCTGATCAAAATTGGAACTAACGCCGCCATCTTGTTTATACAATACAATTTTGAAAAAAAAGTTACAGATGTTTACCAACAACGCCCATCTATAAATTTCACGCATTGTACGGACAATTTAAGTTGATAGTCAATTCGATAAACAATTTAATTTCCCTAGCTTTGAAAAACTGTAATTGTAATTACTTTTAATGTGGTACTTAAATAATTTAATAAAAAATATGTAATTTTTATTTCTTTATCGATTTGATAAAACCGACCTTTGGAAGAAATCCAATTTATAAAACGAACGTGCTTCTACTGACCGTTAAAAGATAAATTAAAAGTGTAGTGAACTTTCCTTTTTGAGAAAAATATGAAACCAAACGAACAGCCGATATATTCTGTAAAAATCTCACCCTGAAAACTTAGGTGTAGGTGGTAGAGAGTTAGGCCTTAGGGTGAGGCCTGCAGGCAACAGACTTGGGGAGTTTGTTACCTGAACAGTGAAAGGACCGAGAGTGCGCGGGCGGCGGCGCATCGTGTTCCTCGCGCGCTTCTTTCTAGAGGAATTGCGGCCGTATGCGGCCGCTGAGGGTGACGGAGTCCGCTTGAATTCATGCGGGTCTGGCTGGGGGAGCGTGACGAAATGCGCAAGCTCTCCAGCACCCGGCTAAAGCTGGCAGCAGAACACCGTGTGGTAATAGTCAGTAAGAGTCTGACAGAGCACCCACCCCAGGGTGGAGGGCATCCATGAGGATTTTCACGAGACAAACAAAAAAAAATCCCTTCAAGTTCACTTTATCTAAGTTTTCAAGGTAAGATTCTTACGCAATAGCACTGCAAAGTTATGACGAATATTTTTTTTGTACAGAGAGGCAACCAAACGCATCGCTACCAACATGGTCCCCAAACAACTTTGTTGATAAGGAAAATATTGGACATGGCATGTAACGCGTAATAAGGTGTTTGATAAATGGAAATATTATTTTCGGCATCGGCGGGCGTTCAACCGGTAAATAAGTCGTGAATATTCGACCAAATATATTGCAAATATTCATATCATCACGTCTGTAATCTTCGAAGGGTTATAGAAATAGCTGTATCTATAGGACACCCACATTTAATCAGTTATGTTTAAATCCCATGTAATAGGGTGCGAGTCTATTGCCATCAACCGGATACAAATCCAGACTCCGGGCTGCTACTGAGAAATCTCTAATAGAAAAACTCAAACACTAAAATAAACACTAATATTCGGCAAATTATTTGTGGAGTATTTGGTATCGTAGGAAAAGGTATGTGTGGGATTATTACGGGAAAAAAAATATTCTGTGTTAATTTCTATAGAATTTGGTTTCACTTTATAATAAAGTAGCAGAATGTCTCTTTCAGGCTTCGTAGAAATATTAATTCAAATAATACCACCTAAGTATTTTATTCACAACGCCAGAAGCAAAATTTTCATTAGCGAATGAAAAACTTCTTTTAATTACAATAATTTGTTCTCTCATGCGAAAAATATATTAATAAAATGTAGTTTACCTATAAAATGTAGTGTAAGTTAAAGTCTTTCGACAAAATTCAGCTTACTTGCTTAAAAATTCTGAAACGTATGAATCCATATTTTAGCATAATATTCTGTAAAGTAAGAAAATATATCTGAGTAGAAGAAAAAATTTAGTACTTTTAAAGATAACAGCACTCAAGACTCAGCATAACTGTGAGACGATTTCATTTAAAATAACTGAAACTGCAAAAGTATGCGTTGCTAAAGATTTGCCGCGGCTTTACTTCTTTATTTGAGGAGAAAAATATATTTTTCAGCAATACACATTAACCATATTTAAACTTAAGAAGAAAATGATTGAAATAGGAATAATTTGCTTGTGATGAAAGAGAGCGAGCTCGATGCTCATTTTAGACACTCGAATTGTTCCATCTATGTGGTTTATATCTAAGCTTTGGCCCCGATGGTCTTGCAAAATATTCATGACAGTCGTCACGGGTAGTCAGAACCCAGACTTCAATATTTTGGTACTACCCGGTAACCGAGTAGAAGTCATGCAACAAACGCATCGAGAAAATGCCATGGAAAATCCTAATATTCATCCACGTCAGATTATTTTGTGGAATGGTGCTTTGGAGTTGGCACACAGAGCGTGGGAATATCAATGGAAAGATGGATGACAATTGAAACTTGTTGAAAAAACACTGAATAGGACATTTTATGCTTTGTAGGAAGGAGGCTGAGGAAGATTATGACGATAATGACAAAAGAAAGAAAGAAAATACGTTTATTTGCAGTAAACATGACGCAAAGAAAAAACACACAAACACAAAAAAGAACGAGTTGGGGGGAAATATGCGTCACATTCACACAAAACGGCAATCGCTCGGCATAATGCTACGACCCTATGCGAGACAAAGCCCCAGCGCTGGTTTTCAGCGATAGCCGGCGTTGACGTGATGACGTCAACCACTGCAGCATACGAAAATTAAAAATAAACAAAAGAAATAAAATAAATACACTATAGGTACCTAGTTCAAAATGTATATAAACATTATATTTATAAAGTGGTAACATTTCGAGCAGTGGGAAAAGGTGATGATGTCATGATGATCTGGTAAAACTAAAAACCAAAAAACAGTCGAAAAATGCAAACACCTGGTAAAATTACTATTATTTATTTATACAGAGACAGTGGACCATAAATACAGAATCCCATCTATTTTGCTGACGGTCCTCCTAAAACCGTTCCATTTTAGATATTTCAGCCATAGTTGGTAACTCTGTAATGATAGCGTTACCGTGTGACGGCGCGTCGCACTTTGCTAAAATATGGTGCACCCGAGTGAAACATATTGCACCGAGTTATTATACGCGAACTACTTTTGCTGCAAAATGGACCAAATGGGAGTTTAAAAATTAATTTTAATTTCTGGGTTATTTTTCAAATGTTTTTGACATTATTAATTGGCCCTCAAAAACATATCTGGGTTAAGTCACGGATACACTTGTTATTTACATACATACATACATACATAAATTCACGAATTCTTCCCATGGGGATAGACAGAAACTACAGAACGCCACCTGCTACGATCCTTACATATTGCTTTTGCCTCGTTTTCATTCACACATCTGGTCATACACGCACGCCGGTGGCGAGTACTACGCACCTGACCTTTCTGAAGAACATCACCAATAAGGTCATTATATGTCCTCCTAGGGCGTCCCCTCCCGGCGTTTCCACTCACATCTGCCTTACCTTACCTTTTGTTAGTCGCCTTTCATTCATCCTCTCAACATGACCAAACCATCTAAGCATACTCTTTTCATTTGTCACTTACTAGCCCTGAAATTAATTATAATAGCCTGTAGTAATTGTCAGGCTGCAGGTCAAAGGCCTCTTATCGCGCAAGAATGGAACGGGCATTGATAAAGTTTATAAGTAAAGGGAGCAAATAATATAAAAATTATAAAAATGTTTATTATTTGTACTCAAATTTCCTCCCGTATAACAACAAAAATAAACAAAGTTTGTTTATAAACATCCTCACGAGAAAAACCTCCTTTCGATCTTTTATCCTAACATTATTTTCCAAAGAGAGACTTTGTGTAAGAAAACACCTTTCCCTCTCCGATTTCTTAAACAAAACACAAACAAACCTTACTTACATAGCAAGGGAGGCTTCTATAAACATTTGTTCATAAATCGTTTCAATTACATTGAACGTCGACCCACCGAACTCAATTGTCTAGGAAGGTCACGGGAATTATCAATATCTTTGGATCGGAACGCGAAGGGAAAAATCTGCAGTCAGCAAGCGGCACGTGATGTACATATCTGAAGATATGGAGCGTTTGGATGGGCTAGTGATTTGAGCTAGTGGGTAGGATATTCGAGTAGTAAAAGAGAGACAATAAAACAAAAAGTAGAGAGACGTAACTTGACGTTAAGCGGCTTAAATGTGTGCTTGTGATATATTGCGATGGTGGTCTAAATGAGTTCGTAAGTGATAAATGATTTTATTTCTGTAAGTAGGTTTGTACAAACACTTTTAAATGTCAATCATATTTTTTTTAAACTACATGAGGTCGGCGTTTCCTATCTGACTACTCTGAGAAGAAAGGCCGAAACAAACTCAGAGGTCGCAGTCTCTTTCAAAGTCCAGACATAATCTTGATCAAATCATGTAAAGACCATGTAGATTAGCGTCTGAAATGGTATTTTGAAGAAAGAAACACACAGATTGAGTGGACCTGTCCAGTTAGTGCACGCATTTGTCAGTAACCGTGCAGCTCAACTCAGGAAGTCAGGACTTAAGGAGCTCAACGATTAAGGTATCTTCAATTAGTGATACTTAAGAAGAATTGGACAGGTGAAAGAAAGAAAGAAAAATATTTTATTTGGGACACGCACAGGAAATACAAAGAGTAAAAATAAAAAGAAGCATTTAAAACTAACAAAATTAACAATAAAAAATAAAAAAAACAACAATAAACAAGTAAAAAACCTGTGCGAAGCCAAAATGGCTCCTATCTCAGCATAATGCTGAAATATTAAAAAAAAAACTACAGAAGTGACTTATACGAGTAGAAAGAAGAGCCGTTGAGAGAGTAGTAACCGAGTTATGTTAATGGTTAGGAAGGAAGTTTGTTGAAATAATAATAACGATATTCTGGATCAATTTTGCAAAATATCGCCAAAACGCTGATAAGGAGCGCTTGAATTGGCAAGCTACTGGAGCAAGTAGATAGCATTGTCAAATAGAAAAATACTTGGTCTAGTTGCTGGAACAGAAAATGCCGAGAAGGCTCTATGTGCTAGCAAAGAAATTGCATACATACAAATCACCGTTTCTATGAATTTTATTATTTAAGGCAACGGCGAAAGCTATGCACAGAGCAGGTACCATAGCACAGCCTTCTTATATTGATATAAGAAGGCTATACTTAGTATATTCGGGAGAGCAAGAAATTTTTTGAATTATCGAACAGGAAAACTCAGTTGTCTTATATTTATTGATTTTATTGGTTCATTAACTATTTGTTTGCACTGTTTCATGCTAACATGACTAATGCTAACATGCACATGGAAAAATGTATATGCAACAGTGCAACAATCACTTACAAACTCCGTATGCAAAAAGAAATAAAAAAAAAACCCGGCTAAGTGCAAGTCAGACTCGCGCACGAAGGGTTCCGTACCATTGACTAGGTAAACAACAATAGGTACACAGATTAGGTGCCTACCTGTTGCTATTATTGATATCGAGCAAAAATGGTAAAAAAATCGCGTTTGTTGTATAGGAGCCCCCCTTAAATATTTATTTTATTTTGTTTTTAGTATTTGTTGTTATAGCGGCAATAGAAATACATAACTTGTGAAAATTTCAACTGTCTAGCTATCGCGGTTCTTGAGATACAGCCTGGTGACAGACAGACGGACGGACAGACAGCGAAGTCTTAGTAATAGGGTCCCATTTTTACCCTTTGGGTACGGAACCCTAAAAACTAGTTGATTATTATTTTTTTTCGCTTGACGTGTTACCTAAATATTGGTTTACGTGTTTACGACACCCATTTCAGCAGCTCATTGACTTATGTGGTTGAAAGTCAACTGAAAGTGTGTGCATTGACTTCTAGTTTTCGTTAGCACATAGTTCGCACCATCTAGATAAGGCTAGATAACATAGTAAGCTAGGTTTTCAATAAGTTACTGCATAACAATGTTTAAAGAAAGAAAAGAAGGAATAGCATTTATTTGGCAACAGATCGTGAAACAAAATACGAATAAAAATGTGACAATAATATTTTAACAACAATAGGGTGTGCCTCACGGCTGCGCTATAAACGTCTTTTTTAGCATTACGGCCATCTTGTAGTGCGGTGTGTCTTGTAGTGCGTCTCGGCGGGCACTGGCCGGCCGATGCGAGCATTTGAACTGCTAGAATTTGTATATATAAAGACTAAAAAAAAAGAAGTTTTTATTGTTTATTTATTTGAATAAATAATAACCAAATTATAAAATGTGTTCTCAACGTGCCCTAAAACCAATAACCCTAATCTTTTGATATAACTTTTACATGGTTTCATGATGGATCTCTTTAAGGTACACGTTATAAATAGCGATTTAGTGTCATCTTTATGATTTTATTTATCGAGATAATTATTATAATTAACATTTCTGTCTTCACACAGCTCTTGACCGCATGCTAAATTTTCCTAAAATATTTTGTTTGTGCAACATTTACATTTGGCTAGATTAACAGAGGTTTAAGAAAGTTAAAATGTACTGCAAACTCGCCTTAATGCTAGACAGATGCTTTCTGACGCTAGTTTTCTAATAAACCTAGTGACGGTTGTGTTTAGTATTGGGTAATTAAACCAACCATGTTATTTAAACTGGTAATAATTGTAGACAAGTACAAAAAAATCAAACGGTTCCTCGATTTTCCCTTCAAACCGAAACACTGAAATATACTATTTGGCAAATGGTGTAGAATAGAATAGAATAATATTTATTTGCTTAAAAACGTGGTATAAAAAGATAGTGATATACAAAAAATAAAAGGAGCATACATGTTTTTGCTTAACAGTCATAAGCGTACTAATTTTCACAGCATAATTATTTAACATTTATTTTCAAAGAAGTCTTGGACACTATAAAAACCATGACTACACATCCTTTCATGCAATTTGTTTTTGAATAATCTCATATTTAGTATCTTGAGATTACTTGGTATCTTATTATATATACGTACACACATAGATATACAACTTTTATCATATTTAGCTAGTCTCGGAAGGATACGATCAGACACCAGCCAGACAGATCCAGTTCGAGCCTATGGGGGTCTCGTCAGTTACGAGGATATAAGTCATCTGCAGTACTAAATAATTCCTTATGCTTCCTCACAAACATACACGTTTCGTATATTTAAAGAGACGGTAGCGGCAACAGGCCAAGCTTTTTAAATATCGGCCTACAGGATTCGTCAGATCGAAGCTCGTATATTGCTCTGATGCCTTTTTTTTTGTCCGATATATGCTCTATTTTGATCTGTGCTATTACCCCACATTATTAAGCCATAGCGGAGCACCGTACCTACTTTCGGAGCGAAGTCTTCTCAAAGCCACAACCTACAACTTGCTAAATTAGACTGTTTGTTTAGTATCTACGTTACTAGACCCAGTAGCTAGTCAGCTAGAACACAGCTCGCCATCTTGGCACGTCCGTACCATCACGTCGCAGCACTTACCCCGGATATAATTATTCCTTGAGCCCGGATCTGCGGCCGCACCGCGCTGATATTCAATTTTACAACAACTATAAATTGTTATATGATTTGTGATGTAACTGTCTAACTTGTAGACCTTTTTCTATTTTGTTGAGTACACTGTCCTCCCATACCTATTAACACTGTAATTTGAAAACATTGTAAAAGCCAATTACTTTTAAAAGATAGCCGGCTCTTCTCCATCGGAAACGACCAATTGGAACCGTGCACCTAGCTTCTGACGTTTCGTAAGTGCCCATGTAGGTTTATGTGAAATGAAATATTTTGATTTTGATTTTTAACTGACTCTAGGGTTATAGGCCAAATATATCTTTTTCTAATAGAAATAAAGTTGAGCAGTTGGAAGTTGAACTTTTATGTGAAAAGCTATATTCAGGAACGTATAAGCTAATGGGGGCTGACGAATGAAAGGAGACTAACAAAAAGGTATTCACAAGGCAGATGTGAGTGGAAACGCCCGGACCGGCCTTAGAAGGACATAATATAGTAACCTTATTGGTGATGTTCTTCAAAAGGTCAGGTGCGTAGTACTCGCAACCGGCGTGCGTGTATGACCAGCACCCTAATTGCGTGACACACTATCAATCACAATTTGAATCTTTTTGACGGATATTGCTAATCCATTGCTTCACATGTTGGAAAAATTGGTCTGTTCAACAACGTAAATAACACGATGATTGTTGTTGAACTGTCAAAACGAAAGCCATTCCTACTGTTATTGTGTTACGCAATTACCCCGCAGATGTATGAACGTAAACGAAGCAAATGGAATATTTAAGGATCGTAGCAGATGGCGTTCTGTAGTTTCTGCCTACCCTCGTGGGAAGAAGGCGTGAGCTTATGTGTATAAGCTAGCACTTGATATTCGTATTTTTGATTTAAAAGGTCCGGCGAAATAACAGACACACGAGACGTTTCAACTTTGTCTCAAAGGTAGCTATGGGATCTGCTAATCTCGTGTGTCGCGGGTGGCGGTAAACGTTGTCCATTAGGTCAACTGTAGTCCTATTTACCAGCTTAAAAAATAATGTTAGGTACATATTTTTTTTGGGATAACCTGTAATGAACCTGTAATGATGTGCACGACGCACATCATTACAGGTTAGTGCACAGTTAAAATTCAATCAACACACACATATTCAAAATAACCTTTTGAGTTAGTGTAGTGTAAAAAGTGTAGAAATAATAGTGACAATGACACACATACTAACACATAACAAAGTGTTTACATCATTATATCAGACTCTCAAAGTGGAATGGACTTGTAAAGTACAATCAACACTATTCTAAGTTTTGAAATAATTATCACGTAAAAAGTTAGATTTATTAGTCTCAAAGGCTAGATTGTAATTAATTATTAAGAACCTGGTTCTTTTTAATAAAGGATGTAAAAAAAGAAAATCACAATAAGGAAGGAGTGATGATAAGAAAAAATACACAAAATTAACAACAAAAAAAAAAACAACGAAAACTAAAAAATTACAATCAAATAATATTGGCTCAAAAATCCTGATCCTTCGTCTTACAATGACGTAACAAGGAGCAAAGGTCACTAAACTCAGTAACAGCTCGGAGAAGGGATTTGTGCCTGGTGGACGGCAAAAGGCTCGCCCCCTATTACACGGTACTTAAATAATTAGTGGCAAAATGTGGGTGTACACTAATACTGTAGGTACACCTCTACCTAACCCTTCGAGAATTACAGGCGTGATGTTACATTTATTTATTTGAAGAGGGTCAAATTAAATTAGCTAGCGAAACTCCGCAAACGTGATGGGTATCGATATCTAAACACGATAAAATTAGAATAAAAAATATTTGATGCGTTTTTAAGGGTCAACGACTTCTTATAGTGTAGCCACTTGAGATATCAGTTTAAAAAAATATTTATTTGTGTGTAAACTTCACAGACGTGATGGGTATCGATGTCTCAACCAGATAAAAGAAAAGTAATCTCAACTCGTACATACTTCAAGTAAGTAACAACACTACCAGCGGTCTTTGACCCCTACAAAATAATATTAAATATTTTTTATTTTATCATGTTTAGATATCGATGCCCATCACGTCTGCAGAGTTTCGCTAGCTAATTTAATTTGACCCTGTATGTACTTTATTTTACACCAGACAACACATAACAAAAAAATATAATGTGTAATATGTTATGTGTTGTAAACCAATTGAAGCCACCTATAGAAACACTTTGGCCAATACTACATCAATATTACCTGATTACACATTATGTCAAGCTAATTAACACGGCATTTTGATGTAATGCTCTTAATTAACAGTGAAATTGTAGTCGTGTACTTACGTGTAAAGCTAATTTGCACACAAATCAAACCAAAATATTGTATTTCATATAAACCTACATGGGCACTTATGAAACGTCAGAAGCTAGGTGCACGGTTCCAGTTGGTTGTTTCCTATGGAGAAGAACCGGCAAGAAACTCCGCGGTTACTCTTTTAAAAATAAGGGGCTTTTACAATGTTTCAAATTTCAGTGTTGATAGGTATGGGAGGACAGTGTAGGCCTGTCAACAAGTAAATATGTAAACATGTAAATTCAGTAAGATACAATGTTTGCCCGCTTTGTGGCTAGTAATGCGTACTATCCGTACATCTGTGGACGCCCTTATGAATTTGGAATTTGTAGGCTTATGCAAAGGTAGGAGAAGTTTGGGAGAATAGGAAAAGTGGGCAAACTCAAACTCAAAGCATTTATTTCAATTAAACCATTCACAGGCACTTTTGAATTGTCAAAGAATTGGTTAGTTAATCAGAGGGTTGAAGCTAGTTACCCATTCCAAAACGTAGATCTCTATGGATAAGAACGGGTCAGGAACTCCAAGGACACTCTTTTTAAATCAATATATTACAAAATCCTAGGTACATTATTCTTGTTGCTTCTATATGTGAGAACAATGTAAAAAAAATTGTATGTATTAAGAAACAATTCAAAATATAAGATTAATAATAAAAATAAGCCGTGGCTGTTACGAGATGACCAGTCTCAACTGACGGCGCCCGTTCACGAACATGACGCTTTCAGGAAGTCCATGTTTTGAATAGTTACGGGCAGGCTAAATAATAAAAGCCGCATGGGTCAATTGAAGGGAAACCTACGCTTTTCGCGGTCAGGTCTTGGATGGGTGACCATCCATTACATACCGAGACCCCTCCGTGCCTCGGAGAGCACATTAAGCCGTTGGTCCCGGCTGTCATTCGTAGTTCTTAGTCCAGTCGTTACGGGTAGTCAGAAGCCCAAAAGTCTTACAACCGGTCTTTCCAAAGGGTATCTTGTGTGTGTGTGGAGATCAGATAGGCAGTCACTTCATGTAAAATACTGGTTTTTAGCTACATCCGGTCAGACTGGAAACCGACCCTAACATTGTTGGGAAAGGTTAGACAGATTGAAAAGTAAACAACTACATTAAAGCTAGAAGACTCTTTGATAACGACATTTACAACGGACGATCATTAAAGTAAGCGAAAGAAATTAATTTAAAACGGCCCGGATTGAAAAGTTCCCGAGCACTGCTTTAACAATTTGCACAGCGCTCTTTGAATATTAATCAGGTTTTAATACTCGAAGCAACATTTAATGGTACTTTGGGTGTTTCTGTATGGAGTTGGGAAGATATGGAGGACTTTGTTGATTAAAAGGATTACATTGAAAAGCCCGTAAAACAATACTGCTTGGAGGCAGAAAAATGTGTGGTAATATTACTTCACAAGCATTAGAATAGGATCTCCAAAGAATTGGGAAGCAAGGTGAACTCAAAGACGAGACCCTGTGTCTGTATAATTGTATAGCACACGTGTGAGTATATGTAGGTGTCTACTGTAAAGCTATCATTTACTGGGAACGTTTTTCATTGACTTGAATATGCCCTGGCGGATGAGAGTATGTCATGCTCACTCAAATGTCTCGCTAGTGGTGGCGTGTGTTGGATCATTAAGTTTTCTTGAAAATTATGGAGCTAAATGTTGCTGATCCGTACGTCATGTTCGTGATCGGACGCCGTCAGTAGGGATTGGTCATCCTTAGTTGCCACGGCTTATTTTAATTTCTGAATTGTTTTTTTTTTTTGTTTTTATCTTTTAATTACGGACGATTTTAACGTGCACGTCTTTCTACTTTGTGCTTGTATAATTTCAACATGAATGATGTAACCAATTTTTTGTTACAATATTTTTATTCAAAAGAGTGTACGTGGAGTTTCTTGCCCGTTCTTCTCCAAAGGTACGTACTACGCTTTGAAATGGGCAACTAGCTTCAGCTTTCTGACTGACCGACCCCTTGACAATGCAAAAGTGCCTATAATTGGTTTATTTGAAATAAATGCTTTGAGTTTTTGAGTTTGGGTTTGTTCTAACTAAAATGATCATCGCGTTCATAAATGTCACTTTTTGTTCGGAAAACCAGATGGCGCCCACTGCAGGCGCGACCGCGCGTTCGGGTTTGCCGGACAAAATGGACGTGACGGTCGTATGATCGCGTGACGATAACTTTAGTTAGGAAGCGATCAGAAGCTATTTTCAGAAATCGCGTTGTTTTGTTATTACAAAGAAGAATTTTATATCCAGAAGTTAACTTTGCTAGTTTGAACTCCATCCCTAATTGCCAAAGCTTTGATTAGCAAACGATAGTTAGAATACCAAAACGAAAAACCTATTTAATCTAGGATCACCACCATCTCTAGTACGAAAGTCTGATCTTTGAGAAAGTTGGAGCCGATTTCAGCCCGTAGGAAGTAATTAAGTACATGTAGTAGGTACTTATGCTCTGTTATATATCGATCATCGATCTCATGTTTCTAGAAAAGGACTAAGTGAACCCCATAGTGCCTGCTCGACAGCTGTTCACCTGTACATTTTTCATTCCATGACATTTCTGTCCTACTTCTGACGACAAACAAACATAATGGGCCATTGTGTGTTATCTGTGAAGTGTCAATTCATTGTCCGTGTCACTGGTGTGTGCGTGACGTATGTGCGAGTCTAACGTAACTCTGTGGCCATTTTGAATTTACAATGAGTGGCGTATGTCAGTTTGGTTGGAAGGTTTGTGATTGGACGGCTTACTATAGCTACTTGGCAACTGATGACGTGTGGTTTACGGGTTTGTTAATCCACTTTTGAAGGGTTATGTAGCGAGTTCAAAGCCTGAAGCCTAAATGTACCAGAACAAATATTTCAACCTGATCTTTTAATCCAGAATCACCAAAAAATGCTCGTTTTTGCTCGGTATGGGACGCAGAAACAGTGCAGCAGTAGCACAATTGCTCCAATTTTTGCTTTCGCTTCCACAGTCACATGCCATTTGATAGTTGATAGCCAAGCGTGGTGATGATGGAAAATCTTCTCGATGGAAG
Organism: Dryobotodes eremita; assembly: GCA_917490735.1. Classification (NCBI taxonomy): domain Eukaryota; kingdom Metazoa; phylum Arthropoda; class Insecta; order Lepidoptera; family Noctuidae; genus Dryobotodes; species Dryobotodes eremita. The sequence goes on from OU823263.1 coordinate 18,016,385, forward strand.
CAGAGTGATGGTCTTTAGGTCTATAATACGCAACAATGGATGTTACCAAACGAATTACAATATGATTATCGTGACGATTAGAACTTCCTATGATTAATATTATTATTTTTAGCTACTACTACTATTAGCCTGCATCATCCCACTGCTGGGCAAAGGCCTCTCTCCATAACTTCCAGCTCTTTCGATCCAGGGCTAAAGTGGATCACTGGTCATTTGTTTTCTCCAGCTCGTTCCGCCATCTTCTACGGGGTCTGCCGCGACGCCTTCTGGCTGTCTCAGGGCTCCACGTAGTGGTCATTTTGGCCCACTGCTCATTGGGCATGCGGCAGACGTGGCCAGCCCAGTCCCACTTCAGCTTAGCGGCTTCTTGAGCGACATCAGTAATCGTGTTTTGGAGCGCAGTGTGGTGTTGTGAATACGATCTGTCAGTTTTACGCCTAGAATTCTGCGCTCCATTGCACGTTGGCAAACCCTGAGTTTGGACTATTTGTTTTTTTACCTACATCAGTATTAATAAGCTGCCGATGAAAATAAAATGATCAAATTGAATAATTATACTCTCGATAAAACACACTTTCGGAGCTGATAAAATGATTTCCAACAATTTGCGGATTTTAATGGATTTCAACATGCGTGCCAAACCGCAGTGGTAAACATGTTGAAGGTTTTCATCAATTGACTGACACTTTATCATCGAAAATATTTGTAGAAATAATTTTAAATTAATTTATAGTGGCATATTTTGTTAAGCTTTCTATTAAGGGGATGATCGTTTACAGTTTTTGGAATAAATATAACGCAACAACCCCGAAGGGTCAAGCAGAGGTGCACCTATAGTACATCCACATAATGCCAGTTGTTTTTAAGTCCCATATAATAGAAGGCGAGCCTATTGCCATTAACCAGGCCCAAATCCAGACTCCGGGTTGCTACTGAAAAATACCAGATGAAAAAACCCAATAACACTTTGCCCGACCCGGAAATCGAACCCAGGACCTCATACGCTTGCGACCACTAGACCAATGAGGCAGTCAGTCACGTTATAATTAATAATGTAATTTTTATTGATTTAAATGACATAACTTATGGTATTTTTGATAACATTTAAAGAGAAAACTGTCTGTGAATGTGAGTAGCATGCAGGCTACATTGAATATATGATTATTATTTTAATATTGTGAATGTGAAAACTATGTGGGTCATTGTTGCTTTTTTTTTCTCCTCAGTTAATTTTAATCATGGTCTGGCAGTTTGAGTAATTTTTGTGACCTACCCAAATGTCCTTTCTTTGGTATTGTTCGTCGAATCGTTGAGCTCCTTAAGTTCTGAGTTGAGCTGCACGATTACTGACAAATGCGTGCACTGACTGTACAGGTCTACTCAATCTGTGCGGTTTTTCCTCAAAAGACCATTTCAGACACAAATCTACATGGTCTTCACATGATCTGACCAAGATTATGTCTGGACTTTAAAAGAGACTGTGACCTCTGAGTTTGTTTCGGCCTTTCTTCTCAGAGTAGTCAGATAGGAAACGCCGACCTCATCTAGTTTTTAAAATATGATTGACGTGTAAAAGTGTTCAAACCTACTGACAGAAATAAAATCATTTATCATGTTGTAATAACTTGTACAAAAAGTGCCTGACATAGACTGGATGCCGAAGGTGGAGAACCGGCTGTTATTGTGCAACTTGGGAGAAGGCTTTAACATGCAGTAGACTGTAATAGACTGAGCTAATTAGCATCTTCACACATGCTAGTATAGGGCAATTAAAGCATTAAATTTTGTGTTCGATTCAAGATAAGTAAAAGAGTCTCAATGGGGATGCGCTACGGTAGCCCGCGAAATTGAAATTTACTTACGTTTTTTTGCAATTTGTAGGTCAGTATCAGGTTGTATGTTGATTAAAATATGATTCGCGACCGTAACAAATATGGTTTTACAGAATTATAATCATTAAAATCAGCAGTACAACTCCTTAAGTTAGAATTGGCCTCAAATGTCATTATTTCATGAGATAGTTATTGAATAGGGTAATATGAACTTAGAGAGATGTTGTGATGATTTTTATGATTATAATTTTATAAATAAATATTTGTTACGGCCGGTAATTATATTTAGATCAACATACAACCTGATACTGACCTGCAAATTGCAAAAAAGCATATGAAAATTTGAATTTTGCGGGCTACCTCGACGCTTTCGCCTTAAGCTACGGTCTCCTAGAAAAGCGATTGCCGTCACATAACAGCCGTCATGAAAATTATGACACCTGGGTTTGACTTTACGGTGTCAATAAACGCTTTATAAGTAAACATAGCAACATACTTTCATAAATACCGTTTCAGTGATGTCATTCGACGGTAATTCGCGGACGCTTTGTGACTGCCACCGTAATCTATCTTTACTAATCAATGTACTGTTTTCTGTGTCTACACAAATCTTAAATTAATTTATTCATACACTGATTGACAGACAGAATAATTATGCCTAGACCTTTCTCAACTATGTTTGGGTCAGCTTCCAGTCTAACTTGATGCAACAGAATATCAGAATTTTACATGAAGCGACTGCCTATCTGACCTCCACAACCCAGTTACTGGGTAATACGATACCTCTTGGTAAGACAATAATTATACACCCAATTAAACTCATCTAATCTAATATATCAAAATCTCGTGTCACAGTGTTTGTTATCGAACTCCTCCAGAACGGCTTGCCGAATTTTATGTTTTTTTAGGGTTCCGTATTTGTGTATGTGGTAGGTCTGAGAATAGGTCGTAAAGCACATTTCATGCCGTTGAGGGTGAAACCGCAGGGCGCAGCTAGTAATTTATAATCATATTGAATTACTTGAATTGCTGCTTAGCCCTCTCTTCTCTCCTAATTTTGCTGTGCCCGACACGGTGCATATTGATCTTTTACTTTGTTATACCATCTACGTAATTCATATGGAAAGCAATAAAGAATTGAGTATTGATGAAGACTGGTTGTCAGACTTTCGGGCTTCTGACGACCCGAAACGACTACCAAAGATCCATGATTGACAGCCGGGACCAACGGGTTAACGTGCTTTCCGAGGCACGGAGGGGTCTTGACATGTAGAGATGGTCACCTATCCACGGAGCAACGTGGCAGGCGTAGCTTAACCTGATCGATCGACACGAGCGGCTGTTAGTTACTTAGCCACGAGCCCCTCCCTGACAGACAATGCACAGCTTAAACCGCCTTTTTTTTTTTTTTTTGGGTTTGAAATCTTCAAATGACCTCTCCCGCTCTGGGCGGAGCGGAAGGGCGTGTCAGACTCTTACTGACTAAAACCCATCCGTGTTCCTTCGGTTGCCTGTGCGCCAGGGCCACGGTAATTCTTTCGAACAATCCGCGACCCCGGCAGGCATCGGTCCTATCGGACCCCGTCAATGGTGCTGACATCTCTTTGAGGCGCGCGTGGAACACGACGCGCGGTCGAGCCGGGCCTGGTCCTCACCGGACGGCGAGCTGCCCATTGCTCGCCGTCCGCAAGCCCGCGCCTACGGTGGCCGGGAGTCGGCAATCGATTCCCGACGCCCAGGGTCCTCCTCCTCCTGCGGCGGCTAGGGGCGCGAGGGCGCAGAGAGCTTAAACCGCCTGGGTCCAGAAGTATGAATTATTGCACAAGAGTTTCTTTATAAAGATTGTGAACAGTAATAAGGATTTTTGAAAATTCATCTCCTGTGTAGAATAAGAATCAGAATCAATACTTTATTTGCTATGAATGTAGGTACAGGTATAAGATGTCGATGATGTTGTTGATGTTGTTGAATATGGGATGAAAGTTTGTAGTTTTTGCTGATGGGAAATCCCATCGGGCACACGGCTTGTAGACCAATAAATGGGTATTTACAATATTTCAATACACAGGTTAATTACTAAAATAATAAAAAAAATATTTACAGTTTCATTCGTTTTTAACTGAAAACGGGAAATTGGAGCAAATTAACATTAACTTTGTATTTGAACTATGAACCGACATATTGTGGCTTTTATACGACTGTTGTGCTGGGGTTAAAGCCGAAGCAACATTTCGTATATCTCTTAGTTCTGTATGAACTGAGTTATTTTCACAGGGTGGATTTTTATGCGATAAAGAATCTTACAATTAAATTCAACGTTACTTGGAAAAGTTAAATGATCTTGTTTTTTTCTTATAAACCGGAAATGAATTATATCTAATTAGGTAAAATATTCAAATAAAGTTCGCCCATCAAAGCGTGCCAATTATGTTTTTCCACATGAACGGCCGATCTTGACCGCTGCCGCAGTATTGACCGTCCGCCCGCGCGATCGGAATTTTTCCGCGCCATGCGGCCCGGTCTTTTTCAACTTAAAGTATATTAGGTATCTAGAAAATGACTGCAGCTATACCAAAATAAAAATACGTGTGTTATAGCTCAAACTGTACAAAATCAATATATGTGAAAAATTAATTACGAAAGACTAGTCAAAAGCACATTAAAAAAAAAAAAACTTGGCAATATGGGTTGAATATCTAATCTAAACGTATATAATAAATAATATATAAGTAGGTTGGTAAAGTTAAATATAAAATTAACATCCTTGTTTCTTCCACCATCCTATTTCCTCACGCGAGTTAATAACCTCCATAATTTACTTCATATTTAAGATCCCAACGTCCTTTTTCAATCCACGTATCGGTTTCATCTCCCTAATTACGTTCCTAATCAAGGCCCCATCGGTCTAAAACCACATACACTCGTAAAGTCGGGTAAGATTAACGGGCAAACATTATCCTTCTTACACAGAGCTCATAACCGGATTACAGCGTTTCCGTCTGGTATAAACCAGTATAAACCGGAATGTGCCGGTTTTGAACCGCCTTTTGATGGAGACTGGGAGATGCAGAAGGCTCATTCATTACGACGTTGCAGATAGAACGTGCGTACTTTAACAGTGAACTTTATGACTAAGGGCCTGTTGTTTGATCAGTAGTCAAACATACTAATAGTTAAAATGCGTTAGTTAAACTAACAATTTGTTAAAAATGACAGAAGTATGTTGTTTGACAAATGGTTCAGCTAACTACAGTGAAAAAATTGTCAATTTGCTATAAGAGTTAAGCATGCGCAGACAGAATAGTTAAATTTTGACGGCTATTGACTATTGTCAAGTGACTTATTGTTAAATTGACTACTGGTCATGTTTAACTATCTATCAAACAACGGGCTCTAAGTATTTCGAGACTACGAGTATAGTATGTTCACTTTTTCTAAGCGCAATGTGGTATGGATGTCTCGAAAGACGTAAATCATCTTATCTCAACTCTTTCATTTATTATTCTAAGTCAAGCCCTTCTGTGAATTGATTTTAGGCACAGAGAGAATAGCTTAGCGACACACTGACCACCTGCAGGGGGTCATTTAGGGTATTCAAGTAAGTTGATTCTTTCTATGTGGTAGTTTTACCCTTAAGTGCAATCTCTTGGAAGAAAAGAAGACAGAAAACAAAATACTTACATTTATTTAGCGGAGATTATAAGGCACACACCAATAATAATTAATAATTACTTTGAGGTCATTCGGATCCGTAGAAGATTTTTTAAAATTAATCTTCTACTGCTTACCCGGCTGCAGCGACGTCAAAAAGAAGGGTGGATGTTGTGTTGAAGGTCTTTGCGTCATACTTATCCTTTATCCTTCTGTCACAACCTGCGACACGTCTCAAGCCAGCTGCAAGCGGTTATATCGGGATTGTCTCCGCTAATGAGAGCCGTAATTACGACAACGTAGTACGGGATGTGCGTGAGAATAATTGGCACTGGATGGGATGTCGGCATTGTGGGGAAGTTGAATATTTTAAATATAATTTTACTCTGTGATGTTATTTGTCAAAGGCCAGCTTCATTCGTGCCTGTGGGGCTTGCTCAAGATGAATAAATGATATCAGTCTGCCTAGCCTATTGTCAAGATTTGGTTTGACGTTTTTTAATAATTTATTCAATTCAATTCAAACCAATTCAATTCATTTTATTTCAGATAAATTACAATCTTTAATTATAAATCCATACATGTTTTATTTTTAAATAATATAATAAGAATAAGAATAAGAATACAAGAAATAGACACACAACAATGCATTGTTGTGTGTCTACTTCCTGTATGGAAACATTGGATCAGGACCGCACTACTCGCACATGTAGTTTTGTCCAATGCTCCATTAAGGAGCAATCCACATCCATTCTCTCTGCGATGAGCTGCAGGAGGCTGTTGGGGCTGCCCCGTATGCGGCGCATCAGAGACGCTATTCTTTTGCGATGTATCGCTTGAAAGCCATCCACTTGAGCGTCTGCAAACATACCTGATGCGCTACAAAAGCGTGGCAACCGCATCAACATTCTGAACGCATTATTGTATTGGACACGCAGGGCACTGTAAGTCTTCTGCGTATGCCTCACCCATAGGCTGCACGTATAAAAAGACTGACAGTACGCCTTGAATAAAGTTATTTTTACCTGTGCAGTACAGCGTGCAAACCTACGGGCCAGCAAATTAGCTCTGACTGACAATGCCCTGCGTTCCCTTTCCACACCGACGCGACGTCATCTGTGAGGGCCTCGGTGACCCAGTGGCCCAGGTACTTAAACGGCGCCACTCTTTTGAGAGCACTGCCTTCCAATGTAACCGGAGGTACGGTGTCATAGCTCTTCGTACCAGACTTGAACACCATCACCTCACTCTTGCTCGTGTTATACCTGAGCCCATGGGCCTCCGCATAGCACACGCATATATTTATTAACCGCCTGAGGGCACTGATCGATGGGCTCAGCAGCACCATATCGTCGGCGTAACTTATATTGTTAACAAAAACTCCATCAATCGAGCAACCTACCTGAGTGCTGCTGAGCTCACGGACCAGCCCATCCACGTACAGGTTAAAGAGCTTGGGCGAAGTCAGACCACCCTATCTTACGCCACACTCCAACCTATACGCATCCGATAGTGATCCCGCCCACCTGACATTGTTACGCTGATTGCCATACCAATATTTAAGGAGCGATGTAAATTCGTCAGTCAGTTCAGTCTCTCATTGTATTGTGAAATTAAATATTTGGAATAATTTATTTATTTAATCAGAAATTTGTAACGTTTATAGTGATAACTGAAGGAATATTATAACATTTTAAATAATTTAATGTATTCTGACATTAAATATTTGCACACCACATGTAATAGTAGAATGTAAACGGGCCACATTTATAATAACATCATATTACTTTGTACACCTACGTTTTGGCAAATAAAGTCTTATTATTATTAAAGATCTTGGGTTCGGCTTCCAGTCAAACCGAATGCAGCTGACTACCAGTATTTTTACGTGGAGCGATTGCCTATTTGACCTCCACAACCCAGTTACTGGTAAAACGATACTCCTCGGTAAGACTGGTTGTCAGACTTTCGGGCTTCTGACTACCAATAACGACTGTCAAATATCTATAAATGACAGCCGGGACCAACAGTTCAACGTGCTTTCCGAGGCACGGAGGGGTGTCCCTTGGTATTTAAGACTAACAGCCTTATTTATAAAAATCTCGCTAATGACTGATTAGCCACTGACTAGCTAACTAATTGGTTAGCTCTTAATCAATGATTAAGTTTTCTTTATTTATAAACGCTAGTTAGCAGGTGATTAGTTGCGAAACGAAATAGAGGTGAAAGTATGCGTTTGGCACAGATTATATTCAAAATAATCGACTCAAAAACAGATTTTTAAGTATAAATTTGTCAAACCCACGATTTTTGTATCTGTCGTGACTACTCGTGACGTTGACAGACAAAAGTCAAACAGCCTTATTTATAAAAATCTCGCTAATGACTGATTAGCCACTGACTAGCTAACTAATTGGTTAGCTCTTAATCAATGATTAAGTAAAAGTATGCGTTTGGCACAGATTATATTCAAAATAATCTACTCAAAAACAAAATTTTAAGTATAAATTTGTCAAACCCACGATTTTTGTATTTGTCGTGACTACTCGTGACGTTGACAGACAAAAGTCAAAAAATTTATCGGAAAATTTGAACAGTAATAAAATGATTTGTAAGGTTTATTTCATTATGTTCACGATGGTAGCAATAAAAATAATAAGCTCCGAAAAATTGGAGTAAACAGGTAAAGGTATTTTTCTCTGAATTTATTATTATTATTTATTTATTTATTTATTTAGACAACATTGGTCCACTGGCTACAACACACTGGCTGGCACATGTCTACTTGCTAATGTAAACTGACCAAATGAATGTTAAAGCAATAGCCGATAATAGCTATGTATTTTCATATCCTATGAGCCTTTTAACACGAATATACTCTTTTAGTAGTGTATGTAGGTACTTGTGTCTATTTTATATTACTTCCTATTGCTTTTGAACCGAGGTTTCAGTGTCTTTTAACAACAATAATTATGGTTGTTTACAGGAACAAGTTTGACTGCTGCTATGAAAGTCACTCGCACCTAGCACCAATACTATTCAACTATTCGCATAGACGGCGATGGATAAAAACATGCTACGTAAAAAAATTACGAATGAGAGTGGCATAAGAAAGAATGGCACGGTCCCATGTCTTTGGACGAAGAATATTGGAAATCAAAAATAATGAGTTTATAACAAAAATGTAGCTTCATTATGTATCAAAATAAATTGTTTCTACAAATTGTCTCTTGTTTTTGTGTGTAACTGCCACACCGTGGCTTTTCTTTAGTTCTGGCCATTAAAACTGGCGTCATAAGATGAGAGGCACATGGGATAACACATTGGATAATCACAATCTCCCATGAGCTTCCTCACGATCTCATTCTCTTCAAACCTACTGAGCCTCCTCCTGACTGAGGTTTCCCTATAAATCCTTTCATTATGTGTACTTCGAATGAAGAATATGTAATATGTAATCATTCTCGTAGTGGATTTAAACGAAGTTTGTGAGTATTCCTCCGTCTGGCTTCCGCCGGCGGCGTCTCAAAATTATTTAATTCTTTGCGTCGTTCTGAAATCCCGTAAAAGATTGTCGAATTCCATATTTGCTAAAGCACAACTCGATATTAGGAACAAAATAACCTAGAAGCCCACAATAATCGTAATAAATCCATCAGCTGATTCATATAAAATCCGCCATTTTGCCTCTTAGCATCCTCTTAACAGTGCACCGGTGGTGTTTAATTTTGACAGCTACTAATCAATTGCTTAGCGACCTCTTAGCGCTAAATAGCGTTTATAAATAACAATTTTGCTAATCAGTTGCTTAGCAATTAAAATTTAAAAGACGTTTATAAATAAGACTGTAAATGGTTATCGTGGTAAAATTATTAGCTGCACAACAAAGTTGTAACAGGGATGGCTACTCAGGATACATAGGTACACTGATGATTGGACGAACATAATTATGTACGATAAAAAAACATTTTTACGAAAAAAGAAACAACTGTCTTCCAAAAACAAAAACCCTACAAAGTGAAAAAAAAAATTTTGGAAGTCGGTGTCTTTGTATTTTCGTTTTGTGCCACCGACTTTCAAAATAAAAGTAATTTTTCACTTTGTAGTGTCTTTTTTGGGAGTCGTTTCTTTTTTTGCAGAAATATTTTTATTTTTCACTTTTTAGTTGTGGTACCCACCCCACACAAATTCGTATACCACTACTTGATATGTAAATAACAATGACAAGAAGTTATTAAAACATCATCAATATATACTAAGTGGAAAAAATACGCATTATTAAGGTTAACTCAAAAACTACTGGTCAGATCTTGATGAAATATATATGGGACTACATGAGAAGCACCAGCTTTCAAATAAAAAAAAGAATCATCTAAATTTGTTCACCTAGAAAAAAGTTCTGAGGTAACACACATTAAAAAAACAGTAGAATTGAGAACCTCCTCCTTTTTTTGAAGTCAGTTAAAAACATACTGTGATTGTCAATTTATCTCACAGCAGCGTCATTAGTTATGCTTCATGATTATTTAGAGAGATTGAACTACTATTCCTTATTAATTACTTTCTGATATTTCAAAGTAAATTCCTATCTGAGTACCGGGCTTTCCAACAAAGTTCTTAAGAATCCATCTTTATTCTTACTTCAAAACCTTCTTTCTACTAGAATATTATTTTTAAATAACATAGAACCCACATTTGGTTTGATGGATGGCGGGGGTGAAGAAATGATTACACATAAAGGAATCGTAAGAAAGATGTATCACTTTGATAATGGAGACGGACACACGGACTGTACGGGTGGACAGTTAAATAATGTGATATTATAGTCTCAATATTGCTCAGTTCTTCAATGCTATCCATCACATAATTAATTTACCTGTAATTGCTTTATATTTAATTATTTTTACCTATCGAGGTATAGTAATTTTATTCTAGGTGCATCGTCTTCATATAAAATTATATAATTAATGTATAAAAAATATTGTAAAACATTTTATAAATATTGTAGCCCATTCTTCGCCATACGAAACTACCTTTTGGAGGAGCGACTAGAATCAATTCTATTTTCTTGTAAATTTTGACGTTCAAGTGCCTTTTATGTGCCACTTTGATAAATTATTTGACTTTGCTGCTGGGGAGTTTGTTGTGCCATTTCGTCTTCCCAGCTAAAGCACTAAGAAGTGGTGAAGTTCAAGCATTTTAGGGGACTGTCTTACATAATTTTAACGTTCAAAAAATGCGGCTTCTCAACCTAGCTTGAAAAAATTACTTTTAATTTTTTAATAAAAACTTCATAGCAAGTTCCTTGGCTTAGATTGGCTGCATGGTCAGATTTTGACAACAATTTTTCCAGCTCTTAATAACAGCTTGAGTCTTGTTCCCACTGCTGGTGCTTAGGCCTATGTGAGAAGGAGCGGGACTTAATCCATCACGCAGACACAGTGCGGGTTTGTAGATTCAATGAATCTGCCTAGCGTTTTCTATGTTGGGGTCGGCTTCCAGTCTAACCGGATGCAGCTGAATACTAGTATTTGGCATGGAGCGACTGCCTATCTGACCTCCATAACCCTGTTTCTGGGTAACACGATACCCCTTGGTGACTGGTTGTAAGACTTTTGGGCTTTTGACTACCCGTAACGACTGTCAAAGATCTACGAATGACAGCCGGGACCAACGGCTTAACGTGCTTTCCGAGCCACGGAGGGGTCTCAATATGGAATGGATCGTCACCCATCCACGAACCGACTGCGGCAAGCGTAGCTTAACCTTCTATCGACCCGTGGGGCTGTTATTATTTAGCTACGAATTTGTTTGGTAGATTCTGATGTCATAGTGTTTTTGAAACTGTCTTCTTAGGCGCAATTGACTTGTTTTTTATTTGGGTTTGAAATCATCAAATGATTATTCCCGCTCTGGGCGGAGGGGAGGGCGTGACTTTTACTGACTAAAACCCACCCGTGTTCCTTCAGTTGCCTGTGCGCCAGGGCCACGGTAAGTCTTTCGAACAATCCGCGACCCCGACTCTTTCGAACAGTCCGCGACCCCGACTCTTTCTAACAATCCGCGACCCCGAGGCGCAATGACTAAAGTGGTACAACTTTTACGACCGTGTGTCGTAACACAGATTCTATTTGTGATAACGCCATACATCTAATATTAGCTGATCTACTGTTAACGTCTTTACACGATTTAATACTTGGGGTAGGCAGATAGGTAGCTCGAAGGCTGAGAAGATAAGTTCATTATTAATTTTATATCAGCATAATATTAGAATGACCCCATGCCGAAGGTTGGAAGACTAAGAAAGCAGATTCTTAATAAGTTAGGTCAAGCTCGGTAGAGTAGGAAAGAAATAAAGAAAGAAAAAGTATTTATTGAGACTCGCACAGGATTTACAGATACTAAACTAAACACACCCATAAAAAAAATAAAACAAACAAAAGTAAAATGAAAATAACAACAGTAAATCCTGTACGAGACCAAAAGGCCTCTATCTCAGCATGGTGCTGCGACATTTAAAAAAAAATAAGTGTCGCAGCGCTGGTATTCTGATAGGGCGCGCTGCTGTGATGTCACGGACAGATACAGAAATAAGTAATAAATAAAAAATTAAAAAATTGTTATTTATAAAAGTTCTACAACCTACTATATTTATAGTAGGTTGGAGTGGTTATAAAAGTTTGTTACTTGAGAACATGGACATGGACATGACATGACATGAACATGGACTCTTACGTGCCTCAAAATGTCACGTTTATTAATGTGACGCTCGCCGTAGGTGAGTATATATGCTTCTTGGTGTGACGTGTGGAAAAGGTGCATTGGGGAAGGTCGGTCAAAGCTAATTGCAGAGGGCGTGACATAGCTAGGTCCCTACGGCCTACAATAAATTTTACATTCCGTTCATTCATTCCATTTCGTGTTCATTCACAAGTTTGTCTTTATTCCACTGTTTCATTATTTTCGGTGATTTCAATATTTCAAATCAATATTTATTCGATATGGAAAGTGTCAGAATTTTAAACCTTAAATATTGTTTATTTACTCGTAATCACTTTCTACAAAATGTTTCCGCCATAACCTCGAACTCTAATTTAATTAAAATAATTCCCTATGAATACCTTTCACCACAATCTTCTAAGTTTAAGGTCTTTCGGAAAATGGTAGACTCAAACTTCCGAGCATTTAGGAACACAGCAACGGGTCATTTTCGCAAAAAAAAAAAAAACCACCTCACGCCTTACATTATTAGCTGGGGAACTAGCAACAACAGCGCCATTTTGACAGTTGCCTTCCCCATCGAAAATTCTCAAACATAGTCTTAACCTTTTGGTACACAAATAATTTGCTATGACATCTAGAGTTTACAAAAGGGACTATATTATTATCAAGCATACCAAGACATACAATTGAAGTACCAGAGAAATGTCATCTAGAATCTACTTCGTAGGTTTTTTAAGCATTCATACATACATCGAAGCGAAAAAGGGTAAAAACTTTTGGGTTAGTTTAGTGCGGTATGTGTGAACTTAAACTGCATTGCAAGTACTGACTATTATTAAAAAGAACACGAATTGAATAAAAAAGACGGTAAGTATTGGACGATTTCTAAATATATAGATACTTAGCATTTTAAGTAATAATTAAATTACTTATTAGTTAAAAAGCTAGATTTTAATGTAAATAAAGTATCCTCAGCTGTCCTACTTCATACAGGAAAAACACACATCATAAACCCTGAAAAACAACAACTCCTTTTTTCAGGCAGTCGTGACAAAACAACTTACAAATTGAAATAAAAAACAAATCACACTCAAACATAACCTATAATTGAAACACAAAGATGAAAATACATGACATGATACCAACAAGAAAAAAATACTTAAATAACGATACCACTAAAATAAAACAGAAGGAGACTACTTCAACAAGATAGAAACTACAGTAGGCATCTATTTCCTTATAGTAGGCCCCCAAGAGATGTTCTGCAGCCCATGGAACTGCCTCTTCATATTCTGTTTATCAGACCACTTGGAGTCCAGGTAGCTGTCATCCTCATCTTGTTCCAGTTTCTTCCATTCCTCTTGCTTCCTGTAAGCGTGCAGTGTCAGCTGCTTGCGGTCTTCCTCAGACATGATGGGTTCCCGACCGGGAGCGCCTTCGGAGTTTGAGCAGAGCTTCACTGTCACTTTGGTCTTGTTGTTTTTGCCTGAAATTTTGATAACACCGATAAGTATTTTTTAATATGGGTGTCCTAATATTTGTAGCCAAAGATTTTTATTTCTTTAGTAATTATTTCATCGCACTTAACTAAATAATAAATCACAAATACAATATACAATAGAACACTAAAATATATGACGGAGAAGGTATGTCTCTCTCGTTATCTTCAGCCATATTTTAACTACTGTGGGAGTACTTTGGGAAATATTGATTATTGCGCAAAACCGTTTGCAGTTCAAACCAAATTATAATTTTACGAACAAAGTAATCACATTAGCGAATCACACACTGTAGGTACACGACATAACTATACAGAACGCGCGACAGTTTCTAAACGTGTTCACTGCTTAACCGCCACCGACCAACCTCTGCTTTTACTCTGGTTAAGCGTTGCAGACTCTGCCAAGCGCCGCCTAGTGGCGCTGGCGTCCCGATTTGTCGATGTCAAACGATTGATTTAACGTATTTCCGACATAAATATATGTTATGTACAAGTATATAAAGGCAAAAAAAGGGAAACCTGATTGGGCATCAAAGAATTCGTCCGCATCGCTGTATATAATATTTATTCATTACCAATCTTTCGCAAAATTTTTGATTAACGACTCCCATTTATCGTTCCAATTCACCTAAATCTACAATGTCAATTTGCTAAGGTCGTTAGTCTGAATATTTATATTAGGTCAATTTAGATACTGACTACATATTCTATAAATCAAAATGTTGGTATAGTCTGTTAATATATATATATATATATCAAATAATACGAGCACCAGTAAACGGAACGGCAATAACTAGCTTGCAGCGGTATCTACATCGCCACATGCGAGCTACGCGTCTCACTCACGTCACGCAAAATCCTGCATCGCACAAGCAGAGTTTACCGCGCAACTAGCATATTTACAACGTCCCGACGAGTGACACGACATCCGTCTGGTGGGCGGATCCTCCCTTTTCTATAGAGTATGAGTGAATTTTAAACCCTGTTCCTCATAAGACTGTAGGCTTTTGACAGATATTATGAGGACCATGGTGATACAAGAAAAATAATCACAACTAGACAAAGATCAGTTTTAGTTTCTCAAGGTCTCTGGAACCAAAACACCATCCAATCTAGTACTTAAGAAACCAACGAGTTTTACCGAGATTTCGAAACAATGTTATAAGCTTTTGTCCGCGACTTTGCCCGCGTGACGGACGGAAATTATCTCGCAGGACCGTACTACGGGGATAAAAAGTATCCTGTGTCTTACCCCAGATTATGGTCTACCTGTGTGTGAAAGCCGTTAAAGCGTAAAAAGGTAACAGACAGACAGACAGAGTTACTTTCACATTTATAATATTATTAGTATGGATAGTAAGCCAAGCAATTGCATAGAAGATATACCTACCCAAATGGTCACTCAGTTTATTCCCATTAAGGAACTTTTTCCCACAAGCCCACAGACAGGCTAGAGTCGGGTCTATAACTTCGGTAGAAGCTTGGGTTCCCGAGAGGTCCTCCACATTATCCAGCTCCATACGGACAGGGTCGTGGGGTGGGAGACCTCCGGGAAACACGATCTTGGTGGCTCCTCGAAGCTCATCTAGAGCTCTGGCTACATCTTTCTGGGTTAGGCATTTGCGGAGATCCACCTGAAAAAAAGGACTCAAAATCAAAATATAATATTTGATTAACCTAGTGTTTTTATTTGTATGAAAACAAAAAGGGCCACTGATTCCTACTTTTAGGTAAACACCGAGTAATCTAGGCTTCATAGGGTACATCAGCATCCTAGTCTGAGTGTATGCTTTTAACAACTTACAAAAAAACTGTTCGTATACGATGGTGATTTCAGCAATATTGCTCCACTCAAAGTACAGCATCGGTGGTGATATTGGACACTTAAAATTATTAATCTGGAACACTCACATGTTTCTTACTAATAAACTCCTTAGCATCTTCGGCTGCCTTCTTAATAACCTCCTGCATGTTGGGAGGGGGGGCGAGGCCGCAGCGACGTCCCATTTTGTCCTTTACAAACACGTGACCTGGCGGGGCACAGCGCTTGGCCCAGGGGTCTTCCAGTTTTAGCTCCATTATCTGTAATAATTGAGACATTTTGATGATAAAACTGGTAGAGCTAAGTGTAGAAAACTTGGATAAGGATTTAAGACATCCGGAACATATATCAGCATGTGCCAGAGGTTAACCTTTATACCCCACATCAAACCATTTAATCCTCTTCAGACTTGTTCTATGTTTAAATGACCAGTGAAACTTATTCCAAGGCTGTTCAATAGACTCTTTGCCAGATTTGATGTCTTGTGTGTGCTGTGACCAAATTTTAACTAGAATTTAGTTTCCTAGCGCAGCTCAAAAATCGTTTCATTCTCCTTCATCCTTATTAATAATCTTACACAAAGCTCAACTAACCTGTTCCTCTGTCAACCCCTGCATCTCAAGAGGCAGGAAGGTCCCGTGTTTCTGCAGCTCGTCCATCTCATAGCACAACCTGGTCACCTTCAGTCTCCCATTGAAGATCGCTGTGATATCCTTCACGACATCGTCTACCTCATTATCCACGTCTGTTTCATACAAAAACTGGTTTTGATCGCCTCTTTTCACGAGGAAAATTACCATTTTGAGGGCAAAATAAAATTGTTACAATTCTTTGAAATTCTGTGTCTATTGATCTAACAGATATTGCGATGGCGTTGCTATGGGAGCGGTTGTTATGGAAATAATACGGTAGGAGTGCGATCTAATTAGTTTTTGGTGTACGAATTCTCTCGATAGGAATTGATGCTGAATAGTAATCAAATTTAATTGATAAATATTTTGATTAAATCATTATTTAGAATACCTATAGTTTTTACCGTATAAATGATAAATGATTTTATTTCTGTAAGTGGGTTTGCACAAACACTTTTACACGTCAATCATATTTTAAAAACTAGATGAGGTCGGCGTTTCCTATCTGACTACACTGAGAAGAAAGGCCGAAACAAACTCAGAGGTCACAGTCTCTTTTAAAGTCCACACATAATCTTGCTCAGATCATTGTGAAGATCATCTAGATTGGTGTCTGAAATGGTCTTTTGAGGAAAAACCATATAGCTTATTGTTTCCGAGAGTAAGGTACTGGTTATAGGATAGCATCACGCCAGTATTTCTCGAAGGGTTAAAGTTTATGTCGTGTTGAAAATCAAATTTTGGATTTTGGACAGTTAATTATTATTATCTTACACATATTAATTAATTGCTAAGTACCTATAAGCAATAATTTTTATAAGCATAATTGATATGAGGAAGAGGCGGTGAGAATTTTTTTTATTAAATACTATTGACACTGATAACTTTTACGAAGTTTAGACGTAATATTATGATTATGATTGGTATAGATAAGAGAAGTAATTTTATAGAAAAACCGTTTAAACAATACTTCATATAGGTATCTATGCCATCGTCACGTAATTCCTAAACACTGAAACCCAGTTAAAATACAATAACAACACCATCTCATCAAGAGCCTTTGAAAGTTATTAAAATCAATACTCAAATCAAAATAATTACAACATTTCGACAAATAATAGAATTGATTGAATAATAGGTACCTATAATTAATTGAATCGACGCTTCCCGAGTTCGTGCGAAGCATTGCTCTCGTGAATACAATAGGCGCTTTTGTTCTACCGCGGTTTCTGAGTTACTCTTGTACATGGAGTCATTAGACTGTGGTTATGTTTTGTGTTTATGTTTGTAATTAGTGTTTTATGGCTTCGACTTGAAAATTATTATTGTGATTTTGATTAAATTCGAATTTTGATATTGTTATTAATTTTATTGAAGATTGTTTGTTCATAGAAATGAAAGCAATTCGAACACTTTTTTTTTTTAAAATAAATATAGATTTTACACTATTCTTTGCATTGTGAAAGTAAACATTGTCACAATCACCAAGCTTGACAAATTTACATAGACAATAACCTCACGCCTTCTTTCCCCGAAAGTTTGGCAGAGTCGTGCCACTCACATTTCGCCAAAAAAAATATTTTCCCAAAAATATCTCTAATCACTTTTTACGACCACTACAGGACCCAAGCTTCAAGCCTATTCAACGTCTACCACGCATAAAGCAAATGCCTGCCGAAAAAAAAACATAAAACGTAAAAATAAACAAAAAAAAAAGTGACCGGCGCGGCGGCGGCGCAGCGTGGGCCGAGCGGGTCAGTTAACTTAATGTAGCGAAGATGGTCACTGGGCCGGAAAATGCCGACCCGGCCTGATAAAACATCTAACAATAATTAAATTTTTTGTATTTTTGCCCTGATACATAGAGGGTAGTCATGAAATATGTAGCTTACTGTTACATGTCAAGCGTGGATATTCTGGGGCAGGTTACCTCTTTGACCGTACTTTTTTTTGCAAAAGTTCTGATCTTGGGCTAATCCTTGAGGATTTCAAAGAGGAAAAGATTTATGACGTTGGGCGTCTGAGGAGAAGACGTTTCTATCGGTGGTCGTAACATTCTACTAGAGAAAGATGTCAATCATAATGTTTTTATTATTCAACATACATACATAAACTCACGCCTTCATTCCATGGGGGTAGGCAGAAACTACACAACGCCACTTGCTACGATCCTTACATACTCCTTTTGCCACGTTTTATTCAACATTAATTTTCCAAAAATGTAACCTATTTCAGATGCCACAAGATTGAATTGTGTCTGGTGGAAGGCAATAGGTTAATTTGGTAATACCAGTCCTGCAGACCGAATTTTGACCATGGCGGCACATCTCAGCGGATACTAACTATCGACGAGTGCACAAGTGTGTGCGCAGACACAGGTGCACTCTTTCTCATTAGGTACTTGTATGGCGTGTGCGTGATTAATACATCTCGGCTACCCCTTCGGAGAATGCTAGCGTAATGTTATTTATTGTCAACTACCACCAAAAGATGTACCCAAAATTGTATCCCACAAGTCACAACCAATAACTTGCATACGTGCACAATCCCTACACACAACTCCGCCATAGATTACAGTACACAAATCACTCCGTTTATCGAGATGTCCCAATTCGAATAGATAATCGATTGTATCGAATATCCTGCACGGGCGATTGAACCGAGTTGCATCGGTACATCGATATAGTTTACGTTTCATCGGGTGGCTGAACAAACATGCTGAGGGGTACCGTGTTTTTCTTGCATTACGGAAATAGTTTTGAAAAGTGGGGGGAAATAGAATAGTTATTGGAGAACACGACGATCTATGATATTTTTGTAAAGAGGTTCGCTGTCGTAACCTTGTAAAAGGCTATTTATTATTTATTATAGATTTTGGCATTTTCTATTTACAAGTAATTGTCTTAGTAACTCACAAACAATTTAATTTTGTTTTATAGTCGCCATTATAATAATTTTTTTTATTGTTATCTTGTCCCGCAAAAGATTATGATACACAGAAAATTTCCGTTACTACTGGAAAATCAAACATAAATATTTATCTATCTTTTATATTTGCTGAGATAGGGGCCTTTTGGCTTCGTACAGGACTTTCCGTTGATGTTTTAATTTTAGAATAATTTTGTTTTTTTTTTTGATTTGAAGAGTGCGTTTAGTTTAGTTTGTGATGATCCTGTGCGATTCCCAATAAATACTTATTCTTTCGTTTTTTCTTTCTCCAGACACTTAGTTACAACCAACCCTAAACTTAAACTGTCAGATTCATCTGCATAAAGTTTTTTATGATCATGAAAGTGGACCATGAAACAGGGTCAGCAGAATGTTGCATGGCCTGGCCATTTAGTGCAGGTTTCCAACGAGCGGGTGATTTAGTGGGTGCAAAAGCACGCTCGTTACATTTTGTTTTCGAGCAAAAAGAGCCTCTGAGGTCGCGAATGTTGTAACAGTTGCAGTTAGGTTTCTGTAGTGTAGGTTTGAAGTGCACTTTTTTAAGGAATTGTTTGCTGGTCATTACAAAATGGTGTTATTTTACAAGATATATTAACTATCTGAATTTTTTATACATTCTGTATAATAAAGTGTCCTTTACAGGGTTGTCACCTGATTAAAATTTTGGGTTTTTGGCTAACAGCCTGGATACGTTTATTTATGGAAACCTAATAGTTTTTAACAACATATTTATATATAAGGTTTCGGTCGATAAAATAACTGACGCAATCATTTTTCAATCCGTGGATGAAAAAATAAATCTCAAGTTCAAAAAAGCTTTGGTCGACACTTAATTTTGAAAAGGAAGAGTATTTCTAATATATGGAGTCAAATAGTCTATGCAGTTCGTTTGCAATTTGTTTCTTTTTAACTCCCGACGGAAACACAAGGGTGTTATAAGTTTAACGTGTATACCTGTGTGTCTGTGTATCTGTGTGTTTGTTTGTCTGTGTATCTGAGTATCTGTGTGTCTGTGTATCTGTGTATCTGTGTGTCTCTGTATCTGTGTGTCTGAGTATCTGTGTGTCTGTCTGCACCACCGTAGATCTCAAACGGCTGAACCGGTTTTGTTTTTGTTTTGTTCAAAGTCGACTTAATCGAGAGTGTTCTTAGCTATGATTCAAGAAAATCTATTTAGCCGTTTGAAGATTATTAGCTCTTTTATAGTTGACGAAGGGAAGTGAGCATCTTTTACAGGGCTGATCGAGTCAAAACTTGGTATTCTATTACTTACTTCAATAATGTTTTTGTTTGTGTTGGGAGTTTTTTTTTTTAACTTGTATTTGTCTGTTTGTTCCAGATACCGCACATAATATGCGGTCACAGGCACGGACATGACATCTCTACTGAGGACCCGGAGATCATCGAGCAGCACCACGACAACACCACGCACCATGGAAAGGTCAGTTGAATACACCATGAGAATGTCAATCTTTTCTTTTAGTGATCAATGCGCGTGGCGAGCGAGAGGTTGGGATTTCGATCATCAGCCGGTGTCATTTTTTTGTTAACCGACAAACATTTAGTTTACTTGAAGACGGTAGCAGCTCTACTCTTTATTAGTGTTGTAACGGCATCTACACCGTCAAATGCGAGTTCCACGTCACACTGACGTCACGCAAAATCTTGCATCGCGCAAGTAGAGTTTACCGCGCAACTAGCATATATACAACGTCCCGACATCTATCGTCGGGCAGTTGCCCACCAGATACAACACCCGTCTGGTCCGAGGATCCTCCCTTTTCCATAGAGTATGAGTGAGTTTTACACCCTTTTTTTTGGGTGGTAAATCTTCAAATGACCTCTGCCGCTCTGGGCGGAGCGGAAGGGCGTGTCAGACTCTTACTGACTAAAACCCACCCGTGTTTCTTCAGTGCCTGTGCGCCAGGGCCACGGTAACTCTTTCGAACAATCCGTGACCCCGGCAGGCATCGGCCCTGTCGGACCCCGTCAATTATGCTGACATCTCGTTGAGGCACCTATTCCTCATACCTCTTTAGTCTACTAGAAATAGAACGAGTAGTCAGTGGTGTACATACATCGGAAATCTTAAAATAATACCTAAGTGAGTCGTCCTAGAGGTAGCTAGTTCTAAAGCTCGTCCGAGAAAGTACTCCCCTATCTATTTCTGCCACCAAAAAGTATTGTTGTGTTCCGGTGTTTGGTTGGTTGCTTGTTTCAGCTGTGTTGCAAGGTTGGCACAGTATAAGTGTGTTTCTAAGGTTGCTCCTGCATTAAGAAAAGGCTCAGGTCTTCAAAAGGCAACTTTCTATCAGGTGATCATTAGCGCTATTTGAATGCTGAGACTCATTTATGAAACTCACCAAAAAACAGATTGTTTTCATATATGCAAAACTGACTTTTTCAAAGATTAAACCGTTCATTTTCGGCCTGTCCGCGTCAGCGAGGCGTTAATAAAACACATCGATGCCCCGACGCCCCAATCAAAGTACTTTGAAAGCCGGTTCAAATTAAAACTAGACAAAACATGTTAGTGTTTAGTATTTTTTGCAAAGCTTAGGCCAATAGATACAGAGATTGTGTCGTTTTTTTTTTGTGTTTTTTCTTTGCGTCATGTTTACCGCAAATAAATGTATTTTCTTTCTTAGATGTGTTAGTACGTGGTGTTGAAGAAATTTTGTTAACATACATAAACCACTTTTCCCATGGGGCCACCCACTACGATCCTTACGCACTCTTTTGTAAAAAAAATGTTTAATCAGAAGAATATATTATAAGTCCGAATTAGCATTTATTCATAGAGTGCTCACAGCTGAAATGGTAATTCTAAAAGGACTTATAATGTGGGGCTATAAGACAGGGTAAAATGGAGCATATCGTAAACCTGTGAACCGACCTGTGACCCGAACCATATATCCTATAGAGGTCTAAGATTATAATAATAATAATAATAATGGGCATGACGAATTATTTTTTATATTTTTAAATGTTTTTTTTTTTTTTTTACATATTCTAATATTTAAAAATACACTTTATATGTATATAATGAAATAGAGGAAAATAATAATAATAAAACTTTATTTCGGGTGGCATAGACCCAAAGAAACCTTAACCTAGTATTTTTTTATTTGACATGACTTGCCACACCTACCCAAGACATGACCCACTGATTCTGAAAGGGACAAACAAAAAGTCACAGATTAACATCATGAAGAAATTTTTCAAAAACATCGTACAAATCGGTGATATTACAAATGATTTTAAGAAGACAGAAAGTACATGAGACTTTTTTATTAACATTTACGTTGAAAATTAAAGTAAAAGACATGATACATTCGTCAAAAGGATCACATCACAAATAAATACAAAATCCTAATATAAATATTAGATCCGAAACAAATGTACCTACACCGAATTTAATTATCGAGATACTCGTTCAACGAGTGTTTGTAAAAGAGCGAGGTTAAAAATGGAAGTATAGGGTGGCAGCTGACAAATTGAAGTTGTACCCCCGAGGGTTGAAATTTGCATACACGACAGTGTTGTATTAATGTTTGAACTGTAGGCGAACAGCAATTTGATTTTTAGAAGATTTGCAAGAAAATTTGAGCTTAAAGTGGCAGGGCAACTGCAATAATTATGTACCTATTTTGAGTTTATCTTGGACATCTTTTGCATCGGTGAAGGAAAAATATCGTGAAACAAGAGGCCGGTCGGAGTATACGTAAAGGGGCGCGAGGACTTAAAAAAAAGGTTTTCTTTTTCTCGAATTTTTAGCAGTTTTATTGCAGTATCGGATTAACCTTAGATATATGCTTTCTGAGAAGCATGGTCCTACGATGCACCATTTCCGAGAAATAGGCCTGCGAATATTTTTTTAACTTACTAAGACAAGATTTTAAACAAAAAAATATCTTTTTCGCATATCGTTAGTTTCTCGATTCTGTCGTATAGAACACCTAAATATAAAGCTAAAAGCCGACCAACCGTTTGTTGTAAAAATGATGTCGAAGGGATCCTTTTACAACTTGGGATGCAAGAGCGAGCGAAGCGAGCTCGGGACTTGGGTCACCGCGACTCGGACAGTTTAGATTCGAAGCGGATGGCGTAGTTATTTTTTTTAACCATTCAGAAGTAGGTGCCCCGCCATGCGGGGCTCTGTTGACTACGCCTTGGAAGCAAATATTTTTTTTTCTAAGAACTCCTAACTCGGAAACGGTGCGTCGCAGGGACATGCTTCTTAGAACTTAAATGGTTTTTAAGGTCAAGTTTAACCAGATACTGTAATAAAAATGGTAGATATCCGAAAAAAAGCAAAAATTACCCCAAAAAAAAGAACATTTTTTTTTACGTTTCTTTGCTGGTCATAGTGACCCCCAACTCCTACAACTCCACTCTGAAGACGTCTCACTGACCAAGAGGCCTTTGCCCTGCAATGGGACAATAATAGGCTGGGATTATTATTATTATTATACCTCGTAAGACAAGTCTACCTTTGACGTATCTTATCTGCATTATTTCTGACATAGGAGTCGATAATTTCACCAGAACTTCCTTTTTTTGAATCGGAATATAGTAATAGTACATGGATAGTTTGAAGTTTGGCTTCAGACTTTAGCATGGATTTATTATTATTAGGATACTAATATTCGTTTTTAAGTTTTCTCTGCTAACTTTACTATAATATGGATTCTCTATGGTCGGAAATAAAGGTTTACTTTTATTTTATAACTGGCAAAATGTAGTTGTATTATAAAATCAAAATTAAAATATTTTATTTTACATAAACCTACATGGGCACTTATGAAACGTCAGAAGCTAGGTGCATGGTTCCAATTGGCCGTTTCCTATGGAGAAGAGCCGGCAAGAAACTCCACGGCATAGGTACACCTCTGCCTAACCCTTTAGCGTGATGGTATGTTTATGTATGTGTTTTAATATTTTTTAGTGGCAGAAGTAAATGATATGGTGGTAGAAATAGCTGGTGTGTTAGCAGTTACAAAAACCAATCAGTTTCCTAATGACATGGATATCTTGCATTAAATCGTAGGATTAATACTTCTTTAGAAAATAGTAGTTTTCTTAGATGCAAGTGATCCCACGGGCAACAACTAGTTCACAAGCTTATCCGCTTTACTCTCATCCCTTACACTCCACCCACCCCCTTTTGACGGGTACGTTTCGATTGTAAATTTCAGCGCAAACCGGTTGTTGTTATGGCCGTCTTGTTGGCTAGCGCCTGTAGTGCCGTGCCACTAAATGTGCCGTTGGTGCCGTTGGTGCTGTCAGTGCCGTCACTTAGTGCTAGTATATTGGCAGGGAGATTGCTCGCCATCGGTGGGACAACACTCGTTTGCTTGCCGACCCTTGCCTGAACTATGTTGGGTCGGGCCAGGCTAACCGAAAAGGCTGAATGGTAGTATTTTACGTGGTTGGCAATTGTTTTTTGTTGAATTTATTTTGTTGTTTGTGTTGTTTTATTGTAGGGTTACACATCTTTCATTTACATTTACACTGTGTTTAAAAGAAATGTGAAAGTGAATCTGTATTTTGTATTGTTTTTAAATGATTCTGTTCTCGTTGATTCCTGTTGATGTTCTTGTTCATGGGTTCGGTGCTCTGTTTTACATGAACATCACGCCTATATATCCCGAATGGCTAGGAGTACTTATAGTAAACCCACATTTTGCCAGTTATGTTTAAGTCCCATGTGATAGGGGGCGAGCCTATTAATGTCAACCGAGCACAAATCAGACTCCAGGCTGCTACTGAGAAATTCTAGATGGAAAAGTTTAATAACGCTTTGCCCTTCCCGGGAATCGAACCCAGGACCTCACGCTCAGCAGTAATGTAGCACTTGCAACCACTAGACAAACAACTAGTTTCTGTTTTGTCACTGCTCTGATTTGACACTGCTCTGTTTTGTCACTGCTCTCTTTTGTCACTGCTCTCTTTTGTCACTGCTCTGTTTTGTCACTACTATGTTTTGTCACTGCTCTGTTTTGTCACTGCTCTGATTTGACACTGCTCTGTTTTGTCACTGCTCTCTTTTGTCACTGCTCTCTTTTGTCACTGCTCTGTTTTGTCACTGCTCTGTTTTGTCACTGCTCTCTTTTGTCACTGCTCTGTTTTGTCACTGCACTGTTTTGTCACTGCTTTGTTTTGTCACTGCTCTGATTTGTCACTGCTCTGATTTGTCACTGCTCTGTTTTGTCACTGCTCTCTTTTCTCACTGCTCTGTTTTGTCACTACTCTGTTTTGTCACTGCTCTGTTTTGTCACTGCTCTGTTTTGTCACTGCACTGTTTTGTCACTGCTTTGTTTTTTCACTGCTCTGATTTGTCACTGCTCTGTTCTGTCACTGCTCTGTTTTGTCACTGCTCTGATTTGTCACTGCTCTGTTTTGTCACTGCTCTCTTTTATCACTGCTCTGTTTTGTCACTACTCTGTTTTGTCACTGCTCTGTTTTGTCACTGCTCTGTTTTGTCACTGCTCTGCTTTGCCACTGCTCTGTTTTGTCACTGCTCTGTTTTGTCACTGCTCTGTTTTGTCACTGCTCTGTTTTGTCACTGCTCTGTTTTGTCACTACTCTGTTTTGTCACTGCTCTGTTTTGTCACTGCTCTGTTTTGTCACTGCTCTGATTTGACGCTGCTCTGTTTTGTCACTGCTCTGTTTTGTCACTGCTCTGTTTTGTCACTGCTCTGTTTTGTCACTGCTCTGATTTGTCACTGCTCTGTTTTGTCACTGCTCTGTTTTGTCACTGCTCTGTTTTGTCACTGCTCTGTTTTGTCACTGCTTTGTTTTGTCACTGCTCTGTTTTGTCTATAAGAAACTCAAAACAACTTACAAACGAGTTTTTAACTCGTCGAAACAGAATTTTAATCAAATCAATTATTTTAGAGAGTAACGTTTCATAAATATTAACAACGTAAGCAGAATAAAATCAGAGTGGAATTTTGAGACCCGATTACTTGCAAATTTCGAAGTCTGAAAATTAAACCGCTGGACCGACTACAGGATTTCTGAATTAGCCTCATACTACATGATATTTTAAACCGGTGCCAAAGCACTCCACCTTCGTTTTCAAATGAAACAAGAATTTCTATACCGGGTGGCAGAGACATCGATGCGCACTCTGTTACCATGGATTCAGAACATGATTCTGAATGACCGTGCATAAAAATATTTAGTCAGTGATTAAAAAAAAAATGCCGTTCCATACATTTTGACCGCATAGGTATTGCACTTTTCTATGAAGCAACCGATTTTTTTTTTTTGATAACCGGTGAAAAACTTCTACGCTAGGTCAAAGTCAAAGTCAAAGTCAAATCATTTATTTCAAATAGGCACATAAAAGGCACTTATGAACGTCAAAATTTACAAAAAAATAGAATTGATTCTAGTTGCCCCTTCCAAAAGGTAAATGATAAATGATAAATGATAAATGATTTTATTTCTGTAAGTAGGTTTGAACAAACACTTTTACACGTCAATCATATTTTAAAAACTAGATGAGGTCGGCGTTTCCTATCTGACTACTCTGAGAAGAAAGGCCGAAACAAACTCAGAGGTCACAGTCTCTTTTAAAGTCCAGACATAATCTTGGTCAGATCATGTGAAGACCATGTAGATTTGTGTCTGAGATGGTCTTTTGAGGAAAAACCACACAGATTGAGTGGATCTGTCCAGACAGTGCACGCATTTGTCAGTAATCGTGTAGCTCAACTCAGAACTTAAGGAGCTCAACGATTCGACGAACAATACCAAAGAAAAGACATTTGGGTAGGCCACAAAAATTACTCAAACTGCCAGACCATGATTAAAATTAACTAAGGAGAGAAAAAAAGCAACAATGACCCACATAGTCTCATACCCACGGTAGTTTCGTATGGAGAAGAATGGAGGAGGAGGTCTAGAATCATGTGCTGTATTCATGGTTATAGTTTGCGCGTCGATGTCCCTGCCAACCTGTACAATAAAATGAATATAAAGAGTAATACGAAGCTATAAAATCCTCGGAAGGCGCACAATAGAAATAATGGGCAGAGTATGATATACCCCGCGTTTGCAGCACGAGAATAATAATCGTAACGCGTGGATTAAACATTTATGTACGGAAGTCTGCAGACGAGCGACCAAAACGTCGTAGACGACATGCGACTGACTTGATAGTCGTACGTTAGAAAATCTGCAACTAGACGAGTCTCTACAGTATTTATAGAAAAAAAAAGAAAGAACAATTGTTTATATTTTTGTGTATCTTCTCAGAGATCTAAGTTTGATGAATAGTAACGAAATAAATTAATAAATGATCCAGAAAGAAATAAAAATGCGTTTATTAACATTAACAGTCATTTAACCATAGATATTTATTTTTATTATAACCAAAGATGATAGAAGAATGCTTACATATAAATTTAATGATTTTCTGAGTACGTTCTACGAACTAACATAATTATAATAATTTAACATAATGTAAAAAAAGTAAGCATAAAAAATATAAATTTTTAGGAATCAAACATAGGCTTGGATAGTCGTTGAACTTTTAAGCTACCTATTTGCTTTGTTGAAAGTTGACTGAAATAGCCGTTATGCCTTGAGCCGAAATGCTTTGAATTTGATTTCTTATACATGGTGGTAGGGACATTGACGGACAAACTGCTACCATGGTTTATTGGCATTACCGCAAAAAAAAAATACATCTTAAAACTATAAAAATAATGATTATTCATTATTAATTTTTATTTAATTACTAGCAGCGTGCGTTGCAGACATTTTTTTTGTTAGGAGCCTTCTCCAGCGCGTACACAGCAACTTACCAAAGTTTCATCAAAATCGGTTGAGTCATTTTCGAGTTTTTGCGAGACTAACGCACCCCAATTGATTTTTATATACAGAGTCATTGACTACCAGCGGTCATAAACCCCACAAAAAAAATCATCAAATTAATAAATTTTTTGTTTTATCATGTTTAGATATTGATACCCATCACGTCTATGAAGTTTCGCTAGTAAATTTAATTTGACCCTGTATATAGATAGATAGATCTACGCTACCAAACTGGCATTATTTGACTTAAACTACCTTAGTTTCAGTTGGGATCTAATAAAAGGTAAAAGTAAAGGTAGAAGGTAAATTGTAGTGGTTTATTTCTGCTGGCGTGGTTTCTGCTTTTTTGTAAAATAATGTAGGTCTAAAAAATAAGGAACTTAAGAGTAACCAAACATCTTCTGATCACAAATTTATGAGTATCAGATAGACTCAAAAACAGCTGTGGTCACAAACAACTTTAGTAAATTGCTAATAAAAAATTTATTTCAAATGATTTTTCACAAAATGATATTGCTCCGTCAAAAAGTCGCGAGTCTACATTTCCCCATCATACGCTTCCCGTGTCTGGGTGGAATTACATCGTCATTCCGTGTGCATGGCAGCACCATCACAAAAGACATACGAGCAACAAAAAAAGTAACAAATGAGAAGTTATTGTCTATTGCTCGTTATTTTCCAATATAGAATTACGTAGCGTCGTAACAAGCGTAGCGCTACGCCGTAGCGCGTAGCTGCTACGGAGCTACAAGTAACAGAATTAAGTTTTTATTAATATTCTGTTTTTTTAATGAAATGCTAACAGTCGCACGGGTCAATCGAGGCTTAGCTATGGCGCGGCCGATTCGTAGATGGGTGACCATCCGATACATACCGAGACCCTCCGTGCCTCGGAAAGTACGCTAAGCCGTTGGTCCCGGCTGTAATTTGTAGATCTTTGCCAGTCGTCAAAGCGCAGAAGTCTGACAACCAGTTTTACCAAGGGGTATCCTGTTACCCAGTAACTGGTTTGTGAAGGTCAGATAGGCAGTGACTCCATTTAAAATACTGGTATTCAGCTGCAGCCGGTCAGACTGGAAGACAACCCTACAATAGTTGGGAAAAGACTAAGTAGATTGTGTATAACCTCCTGTTATTGTCTCATGGATGAAAGAAGCTGCTTCTCATACCAGGAATTTGAACAATTATTAATAATCACGCTTGCTAAGTGCGGTGGATAGCCAATTAAATTTAAGGTAAGTTGAAATCAAAATCAAGGAGTTTGTTTCTCGATAGCGAGGACTCATCCTTTACCGAGAAATAAATTCACGCCTTGTTGTATTAATATGTAGTACTTACATTGTTACTTAGTAGTTTTAAGGTCAAGGTTATATTAATTAACAAAGGCTTAAGGTTTTGTAAGCTATTGCATAGCTTTTATCGCGGGCTTTGAGCGCGGCGACCGAATCAAGAAATTCCGTAACGAAAATAAAACCTAACACCCCCCACTCCGCCTACTATGTAGCTCGGCCGAGCGTTCGCTTAACGTGTATGTATATGGTGCGACTGTACTTGAATTAATATCAACGAAAAAGAAATACTGCATAAATAAAAAATAAATAAATAATTATAATTACATAAGTTGATAAAAAATGCTATGCTTTACCGCGGCAGTCCCCGAGTGCCACACGTGTTTTTTTTTTTTGCCGTGTCGCATCGTATTACGCAATGTCTATTATTGTCTTTGGTCTTTGGATATCAAGAAATAGACAACAATGTCAAACTTTTAGAGTTTTAAGTACGAGGCTTTTGGCTACTTTTTATTAGTGTATGTATTTGGTCTTCAATAGTTTGTTTGTATTGTGCGTGTTGTTTGTGCAGAAGAAACAATATTTCTTTCTTTTTTTTTTCTTCGCATCAAACTATAAAGTTTAGCGAGTAAAATTGTAAGAACAAAAATGATTAATGTTTGTGAATAACAGTGATGACTGATTGATTGATCGTGGATAATTAAATATAAAAAAAAGCCTCGAACAACTAGCCTTTCGACCATGCTATCTTTAGTCACTAAATGTAACGTGACCTGACCTGACCTTCTCCGACTATAAATTCCCGATGCTTAAAGCAATTTCCTCCTACTCACGAGTAGGTGTTAACCTAGAATGGCAGTTTATAAGGCCATCACCTTCTAGACTCACTTATAATTAATCTTATTCTGTTTCGATGTACATTACTTGGGTAACTTGGATGTCAAATGCTGTTGAAATGACTTTGTTGTTACAGTTCTGTGACGTACTAGCTTGACCCTCGTGGAGGTCGGAAAATATCCCAACGGAACGCACTACCGGGATTAAAAGTACCTGTGTTAATCCAGGATATAAATTATCTGTGTCCAATTTCATCCAGATCCGTTAAGCCGTTTTTGCGCCAATCCGGAACATACATCCAGATTAACAGACCAACGGACAAAAAATCCTAAAACTATATTTTTGGCATCAGACTCGTTCTCACACCTCGAAGCAATTACTTTTTCTCAAAATTATTCAATGCACAATTTGGCTTCATTACTATTTCATTATACAGGCTGTAGTTTTAAACACCAACAGCCTCTTAATGGGTCATTGTAATCATCATTATAAATAACTTTTACTATAGGACCGAACCGGAAATCGAAAAAAAAATCTGCTGTTCCCTACATCTTAGTTCGCATAACTCGACAAAATGTTGGGCACAGGTGATATATTTTTCGCGATTTCAGGTTTGGTCCAATAGCAAAAGCAATTGATTCATATTAGGTTGAACATCAGCACTCTTTGAATGTCAAAATTACATAAGACTTTAGCTGGGCTGCGAAGAAGAAGTGGCGCAACAGACTCCCCAGCTACACATCTGTCTGTTAAGCTAGAATAACTTGTTTTTTTTTAAAGTATTCAAAGTTATTAACAGAACAAATCAAAGAAATACAAAACATTAAATTAAATTATTTGCCACAAGCCGGCTAGCACACACCAATTTCAGTAACAGCAGTGAGGAAATAGTGACATGATCCTAGATTTGACGTGGGAAAGTCTCTCACATAACCAGTAAAATCCATCCAAACTTTTTGATGAAAACATCCAACAACTTAAAAAAAAACCAACGCATCTTTATAAAAAAACATATCGAAAAATTTCACAGATCCGAAAATCCAGGCGAAACAATTACTTATTCTTGACAGGGACACGCAAAAACATCACGCGCTGCCAAATCTCTTCCTCATGCGCCCACGGAATCACAAATATGGCGGGGAAAAATATTCTGAGGATGTCTGTATTCTTTCTGAACATTAGAACGATGTGCAATTGTTTCGTGATGTTTGGAGATGACGGGTAGAATGATTGGGTTGAAAAAGTTGGAGTTCAAGAACAATATTTTTTGTGTTCACCGTGATCCTTATGCTCGTTGCTATAAGGTTGGTTGGTTAATATCTTATCTATCACAATTAATTTATCTGTCATTGCATTATATTTAATTCTTTTTACCTATTGGTATAGTAATTTTATTATTCTAGGTGCATCGTCTTCACATATAATTATATAATTAATGTATACCTACATAATATTGTAAAACATTTAAAAAAAGTAACGGTGGAGTTTCTTGCCCATTCTTCTCCATACGAAACTTTCTTTTGGAAGGGGCAACTAAAATCAATTCTATTTTCTTGTAAATTTTGACGTTCAAAAGTGCCTTTTATGTGCCTATTTGAAATAAATTATTTGACTTTGACTTTGTTGCTGACAGAGGTTAAAATAACTGTGAAGGACTGATAAATATAGTGACGGATTGTGTCAAGTTGAATTGTGGTAGTCGCTTTTTGGTGGCGGATTAGACATTGTTCTTTATGTAAGAGTTTGCTTGATCTCCGTAGATAAAGATAGATAAAGTGTAGTCCATCGTCTCCCTACGATTTCCCAGTTATGTTGTAAATTGCAAGCGAGCAAGAATATTAGTATTATGTCATTTACTAATCCTGACAAACAAAGCCTACGTTTTTGGTAGTTGTACGAGTCGCTATGCAAGATACATCTGTAGTAACATTTCAGATAGACATTGCAGAAGCAAAGAATAGAATACTCTTTATCGTGTGCACCATAAAATACATAAATTGTGGTCGTCTACTGAGTAATTGAATTTGAAAGCTCAAATACTTTAAATCAGTCAGGTTTATTAAGGGTATTTTACGCTTTAAAATAGCTACATAGTAGAGAAAAGAACCAATTAAAGCATCCGTATCGGTAATTTTCAACACGGAGTACTAAGTATTTTTTTATGCCCAACAATACTATTATTTGTACTTATATCTTCCCACTACTGAGACACAGGCCTCCTAAGGCCTGTGTCCCAGCACGTGCGTCTTTGAGAGGGTGTGGGCAGTAATCCACCACGCGGGCCCGGTGCGGGTTGGTGGATATCACATGTCTTTGAATTTTTGGTTCTAGGGCATGCCGGTTTCCTTACGATGTTTTCCTTCACCGTTTTGAGAGCAGTGGTGATGAAATAAATTATAGAAAGTAACGTGCCTGTCTAGGTTTGAACCCACAAATTACAACTCTGCTCTTTAGCTAGTCAGGCCCGAGGTGGCCCGCTAGAGGGCCAAAACAATAGATAATCAATTGTGTCTCATTAACGATGCTTGATGAGTTAATTGATTACTCTTAAATAGACAAAATATTATATAGAAACGTAGCATGTAATAAATTCTCCCCAATTACCCAATTACTCTGTTGGTTCTTCGCGAGTCAATCAAAACATTACAGTATGCAAGTAGCTTTCCGTAATATGTTCGCGAGTAAAGGCTCCCACAGACAGGCGCGACGCGACAGCGCTACACAAAGGCGCCGCTCGTCGCGCGTCACGCCGTGCCTTTATGTCGGGTGTCGCGTCGCGCCAGTGTGTACGAGCCTTAAGTCTGTCATACGATGGCTGTATAATATTATACCGATGACATGCAGAGCACGTCATCTCGGCGCCTGGTTTTATAATGCTGTTGTTTTGAGATTCTAGTAGATGGAGGGTTGAGGCTGGGAAGGTTACACAATGATGACAGATTTTGAAATAGGTATCTATTTGATTCTCGAATTATAAGGAGAAAATTGTTATAAACACTAAGGTTTGTAAAGAGATTGGCGCTGTGCTGTGGGCCCCCCATAGCACAGCAGCATGCTGAGTGGAAACCTTCTTGTCACAGTCACGACGTGCAGCTGCCGACTATTTCTGTCTTGTGCTCGTGATTATAGATAAATATTGATTTTTATTTTCCTTTATTACTCCAGTTAATTAACTTGAGTTGACTGGCTCGTTGGTCTAGTGGTCACTAGCGCTACTGCTGAGCATGAGGTCCTGGGTTCGATTCCCAGGTCGGGCAAAGTGTTATTGGGTTTTTCCATATGGAATTTTTTCAGTAGCAGCTCGGAGTCTGGATTTGTGTCCGGTTGATGGCAATAGGCTCGCCCCCTATTACATGGGACTTAAACATAACTGGCGAAATGCCGGTGTACTATAGGTACACCTCTGCCTAGCCCTTCTGGGAATACAGGCGTCATGTTATGTTGCTAATTATCTTTTTTGTATGCACGTGTTTCTGTGACAAATAAAACATTTTTTTATTTCTTTCTTTATATTATGTAAGTGATAGTAATTAAAGAACATAAACCATCATATTGCTTGTATTACCCGAAGGAAATACGTTTATTATATAGCAGAGGAGAGTGTATGAAAGAACAGTAGGAATTCAATCTAATTACAAAATAACTGCCATAGCTTAATTAGACTCTTAAATATGACTACACAGGACAACCGTCATTCACATACATTAGACAGCTCTTGGAAATAAAATATCTAGAGGTGCAACCAGACAGAGCGAGCCATGCGCCGCAAATGATTTTATAAACGATTTCAAAAAGGAGGCGGTTCTCAATATTCGTCTGTATGTTTTTTTTGCGTGTTTTTTACGCGATATCTCCGGCAATTCTGGATTGAATTCAAAAATTATTTTTTTATTAGATAGGGTATGCGTCAGGGGTGGTCCCATATCCATTTTACTAACTTTGCTTTGGTAGTTTTTTAGTTAGCTTCAATAATACGTATTTTTTCCACTTAGTGTATATTGTTTTATGTTTGGCTGCCTCAGGCTTAGGCATCTAAAGAATCGAACCCCACGCTTATTTAGCTGTATTTTGCAAAGCACAACAGTTGAATTACGGTATAGTATAGTATATCTATAGGTCTTTTGTATTGGATTTTAACTTCCACAAAAAGGACCCCAGAGTTACAATAGTAGGTTGTTATACAAGGGGCTAAAATTACTCATTATATACGAGGTAGTTTTATTCCAGAGCTTCAGCGAGGGAGTCAATAGAAACCGAGTTATAATGGGGTTTTTAGGGCCGTGTTTTACACTCTACTTTTCACTACTATTGCGAGAAAATAAAATAATCCAATGCAATATTAAATAGTTTACTTTTTAAATTTCTTCTGTAGCTGCAACGCAATGCACGCATTCTACCGAAGAGATGGCCGCTTTTAGTTCCATTAAAAAAAATAAAATGTTCTTTTTTTTAAACAGTAACAAGTCGTCTTTATTCATGATTAGTCTACTTATGAATAAAGTCTTTTTCGTTTTTGTTGGGTCGTTGGTTGGTAACAGACAAAAATTAAAAAAAAAACTTTTACCCCTAGAGGAACATATGCTATTTTATCCCCGCTCTGGTACGCTAAAATGACAGACTTTTTGACCAAGAGGAATGAAAAATACATCAATAGTTGAATTGGTTTTCTATGTTCGTAAAGCTTAGTATTATAGCTGCAAACTGATGCAAAAGGGTTTAGCAAAATCCTGGCGAGCTGTGTCAATACTGCCAGTGTGAACTGCAAACCGTCACTTTTATCGAATTTTCCGATTCAAGTAATCCGGCCAAATTATGGAAACGTACGGTGGTGGGTCGCGTTTTAAAACGGCGTGTTTTTATAGATTCAAAGTATTTTATTTCACATAAACCTACATGGGCACTTATGAAACGTCAGAAGCTAGGTGCACGGTTCCAATTGGTTGTTTCCTATGGAGAAGAGCCGGCAAGATAATCCATGGTAACTCTTTTAGAAACTAGTGGCTTTTTTTTTAAATTACTATGTATTGGAGGACAGTGTAAGCCTGTCAAAAAGTAACAGGTACTCAACACAATAGAAAAAAGTCTACAAATCCACAGTCTACAAGTTCGGCCTACAACGTTCTCACATTCACAAAATATTGAACAATCTATATAAAATATAAATAAGATAATTAAAATAAAAGCCTATGTAAAC
Organism: Dryobotodes eremita; assembly: GCA_917490735.1. NCBI lineage: Eukaryota > Metazoa > Arthropoda > Insecta > Lepidoptera > Noctuidae > Dryobotodes > Dryobotodes eremita. Next base: position 18,051,644 of record OU823263.1, read on the forward strand.
CAACTGTAACAAATCTCAATTAAAATCCTGTCTACAAAAGCCATTAGTAAAGGGTTAAAATAAGAATTGGAGGTATACGTGTAAAGTCAAACAATGAGAAGACTAAGTCAAAGAAGAATTAAAAAAAAAACATTAAAGTATGGTGTGTAAAATGAGGTTATGCATTATATCTTTGTATAGGTATTTAGCAATATTGATAAATGCTTCACAGGCACCGTTTGCGGGATGTTATTAGACGGTTTGAGCAAACAGTTCATTTCTTAGCTGCTACGGCTTATTTTAATTGAATTTAATATTTGAATTGTTTTTGTCTTTTTACTGCGGACGCTTTTAACGTTCTGCATCGTTCTCACATGCATAATTTCAACATTAATGATGTAACCCATATTTTGTAACCATGTTTTGCTATAATAGAGTGTCCATGGAGTTTCTTGCCCGTTCTTCTCCATAGGTACCTACTACGCTTTGGAATGGGCAACTAGCTTCATCTTTCTGACTAACCGAACCCTCGACAATTCAAAAGTGCCTGTAATTGGTTTATTTGAAATAAATAGTTTGAGTTTGAGGTTATTTAGGTACATTGAGAAGTAAATGTTTTTAGGGAAAACTAGATATATCCCATTTAAAAATTTACTTTTGTATAAGGCCTAGTTTCAAACCATCTCCGTAATACTTAAAACATCGTTATTATTGAATCAGTCGATAATCATTCACTGCTGGTTAAACACCTTTTTACAAAAAAAAAAAACCATCTACCTCCAAAAAAAAACACTACTAAGAGAAAAAAAAAGTAATTTCGGGAGTCAGTGTCTTCGGTTTTGTATTTCCTAATTATAATTAATTTTGGTAATTGGTTTTGAAGTCAGTTGTTATTCTTTGTAAAAAAAGTTTATATTTTTAACTTTTCAGTTGTGGTACCTACCCTACACAAATTCGTATACCACTACTTTCTATGTAAATAACAGTGGTAGGAAGTTATTATAACATCATTATTATACGATCTCAAGCGTCTGCCGGTACATTAACCTCCCGTGTGTTTCCAATCATGAGCATCGCACTGTCACATCGCATGCAATTATCGTCGACTGTACCGTGACAGCCGATCACTCCGCTTCTGTTGTTGACTGTACACCGAATCTCCTCACTGTAAATAATGAGTAATATGAACAATGAAGGATTATTTTACGTGGTATTACTTTTGTATGTAGGTGTTTGTTTGTTTTTAGGGTTCCTTACCTCAAAAGAAAAAAACGGAACCCTTATAAGATCACTTTGATTTTGATTTTGACAGGTTTTGCTCTGCAGTAACGTACGATAGTCGTAGGATGATTTTTTTCTGCAAGCAAGACAAGGCATTTTAACCACTCAATAGCAGAAATACATTTGAAACATCCAATCCATTGACATGAGGTACGGAGGTTAATTTTCCTTATTGTTCTTTCTCTTTATTCTTTTTCAAATTAATTGGTATTATGGAAGACTCAATGAAATATTCCAAGATGTGGAATTATTTAAGACCGAAAATGTAAGATAGCTGTCCGTAATTTGCAAAAAACATAACGTGTTAACTGCCATTAAGGGGAATCCCTAGTTGTAGCCCGCCAAATACAATTTTCTTTGGTTTTTTTGCAAATTTGCAGCTCTGTTTTACGTCGTATGTTGTGATCAAAATGAGATTCGCGACTGTAGGAATGAAATATTTACTGAAGAATAATCATCAATTTCATATCAATCGTCAAACTTTGGAAATTTGTTCCACCTAAGAAGAGCTGCAATTTGCAAAAAACCAAAGAAAATTTCAATTTGGCGGGCTACTACTGAGGATACATCTTCAGTTTTTTTCTTTATTTATGTTCTAAAATATTTATTGGTTTTAATATTGAGTTTTTTACACGCGGTGGCCAGTAGGTAACGGTTGGAGCATTTTATAAGACCTGACGTGTGGCCGCCATCTTGTTTTAAGACCTAAATAATAAAAATAATAATATTGAAGTTTTCACCATTTACTGGGACGGTGTATGTACAGTTTATATGGGTCATTGTATACAGGCGAAGGATAAGGATTGTAATTTATTAGAACGGACACACACTTCTCTATTTTTAAGCTATTGCATAGCTTTTATCGCGGGCTTTGAGCGCGGCGACCGAATCAAGAAATTCCGTAACGAAAATAAAACCTAACACCCCCACTCCGCCTATCATGTAGCTCGGCCGAGCGTTCGCTTAACGTGTATGTATATGGTACGACTGTACTTGAATTAATATCAAAGAAAAAAAAAATACTGCATAAATAATAAATAAATAAATAATTATAATTGCATAAGTTGATAAAAAATGCTATGCAATAGCTTTACCGCGGCAGTCCCCGAGTGCCACACGTGTTTTCTTTTTATTATTCTATCGTATGGCACTCGTGGGTTGCAGCTGAAAATCAGCGTCAGGTGGTACACCTTGTGTTGTCATCTGACATTATTCTGAGCTGAGGACCCTTTGGCATTATAATAATAATTGTTTTCCGTTTTTTTTTTATTTCAATGTGTATTTTTGTTGCTGCAATGCCAATAAACGCATTTTTTTTTATTTTTATTAAAAGAAAATCCTTGAAAAGCTAAATATTTAAGTTTAAGTTACGAAAAGTTCCACAACTTCCACACTAGTTGCTTTGTTGTTTATTTGCAAAATAATATGTATAATATGACAGCACACCAAGGCCCTTATCCTACTAATTTGCAAACGTTACTGGAATTGATCTACGATAGATTGTTTTTGACACATTTTGTCATAACAAATCAGAATTTATCAAAAACATTCAACCATGCAGACCACTGAAAAGTTTCTAGTAAATAAGTGGAATCAGTACCCATATAATGTAGTGTACTACTCTTTGAAAGTCCACCCTTAAAGAAATCAAACGAACTTAAAGTTTTCTCCTTTCATTCAATAATAACTAATTCAATCTCTTCCACAGGATCGCGGCGGCTGGTCGCAGTGGAGTGAATGGTCGCTGTGTTCACGAACGTGTGATGGGGGCGTGTCGCGACAACTGCGGACTTGTTCATCTCCCGCTGGCTGCAGGGGCGAGCCTGTGCGGTACAAAATCTGTAATATGCAGGTAATGTTCTGTTGCCCTAGTACTTACTCAAGAACGAATGGTCGCTGTGTAACGTAGGCGTTTCGCGACAGCTCCGTACTTGTTCGTCACCCGCCGGGTGTCGCAAGATCTGTAATACGCAGGTGAGGTTCTGTTGCCCTAGTAACTAAGAGTGAATGGTTGCTGTGAGACAGTGGCGTGTCGATACAGCGCCGTATTTGGTACAAAACACAGATATAGGTACAAGATCTATAATATGCAGGTGAGGTTCTGTTTCCCTAGTACTTAAGAGTGAATAGTTGCGGTGTGATGGAGGCGTGTCGCGACAGATGCGGACTTGTAGTCATATTCACGTGGGGATCTGTTGCTCTAGTAAAGCATACTCATTGTTATGGTGAAGAAGTAACAGAAAGAAGTTTGTGAAAAAGGGAGAAGGATGCCTTTTCCTTGTAGTGAAACAATAAAACCTAGATAAATAGATATGTCTGCATATCTACCACAACCACAGCCAATCTTTAAAGTCGGCGGGAGTATAATGCGAGCAGATGGTGGAAAACCGGGTCTATTGACGGTTTTGTGGTGCAACTTGGATGAGACCAATTGTCAGCAGTGGTTTATGAAAACCCGTATTTATTGATTTCTAGTCAAGCTGCAGGTGGTCCTCTAAAGGGCCATAAAAATAGAATAACAATAGAAAATCAATTCTGTCTTATTAGCGATGCTTAATGAGATAGCAGACTAATAGAAGCATGTTATTTCATTTATGTAGTTATAACCAACAGAGTGAAGCAGCGCTAATATTAAAATTAGCGGATCAACGTCATAATTATTATTTTAATACGTGAAGCAAAAACTTTGTACCCCTTTTTACGAAAATTGCGCGGACGGAGGAGAATGAAATTTCGCACACTTATAGTTTATATAGAGAAGAAGTGCAGAATACAATTTTTTTTTTAAATTTTGCATGAAACTTACATTAAATCAATAAAAAAAAACATTACACACAGTACCATGTATTTGACACACACGCATGTAAACAAACGGTTGCTTTGGATTCAAATGACCAAAGTAAAGGTTTATAAAAAAATAAAAAGTAGAATGAAACGTATTTTGTTTATCCTACAATTTGTCTAATAGATATTTGTGCTTTATTTATAACGAATAAGGTCGAATTCCGACCAATGGGCGACCTCTAGTAAATATGAATCCTTGATCAACATTAATTTATTTCACCAACACAACTGCAACAAACAGCGCATTACTCGATATCGTAGCGCGCAATCAAAGTGTCACATTCGATAATTACGTCCATACTCTGGCGGCCAAAATAAATGGGGCGTTAACTTAAGAGGCTGACAACAGCTAAAGCGCGGTCACTGTCGGACTGCATAGAAAAGAAAGAGAAGCGCGATGACACGACGCTGGTAATTTATTGCAAAATACAAAGCAATTATCTATTTACAAAAAAAAAATTGATAGGATTAAAAAATTAAATATATATGTATGTATGTATGTTGCTTGTAGAATAATTTGACAAAAAATCAGAATGATTTAATGCATAGTAGTATGGTTTTTAATCGTTATAAGAAATTTTTAGAGGTATCTCCGTGATTTTTTTTATCATATCAAATTAGTTGTATTATGTTTTCAACACACTATCTAATTGGCAAATATACTGAAGAATAACATATATTTTTCTGATTTTGTTTAGTGCAGTGGATCATATACTTTTAGGCATTATAAAACTTACATTTAGGTCCTGTAGTCCCCTTAATGAAACTGTTTAGTTCGCCGTTCCGTTCGTTTGTGGCGCGCTTAAATGATTAGTGAGTGTGTCTAGGATCAAGGTTTTCGTGTGTAGTTTTAGAGACTTTTCCGTACTAATCATTGAAATGTAGGTAACTACTTAGCTTATGACTGAGTAAGATTAGAATTAAATGTCTACCATACCATTTAAGGCTTTCTAAATAATAATTATATCTGTTATACTACTCTCAATTATACGGCTCGCGTGATGTTACAGTAATTATTAATTATTATAATATAAGGATTCATTATAATAGAATATCAGTCATTAGTTTTCTCTTAATGAATATTAATGGTACTAGAATTCACTTATCTGTTATTTATGTCCTAATATAATTATAGTACCAATGCTTTGATTGTAGGACCTACTCATCGCGTAATCCATTTAATTAATCCTAATTAATCCATGAAATTACTAGATAATCTTGATATGTTTTAAACTTATAGGTACCTAAACAATTTACATGAAAATGAGACTCAACCACGCATCGATCCCTTTTTTAACTTCAATAACTGAAAACAAGTGATAAGGGTGTGGAGCAAGTAAGTGAGTTCGTATATTTCGGGAGTCTGTTTACAAGGGATGGAAAGATTGATGGAGATGTGGAAAGGAAAGTAAATGCGGGAAATAAAGTGAATGGTGCTACACATGCAATTGTGACCAACAAGTCGATGTCCAAAAACGCACTACTGGCTGTTCACAATGATGTGCTGGTGCCTACGCTTATGTATGGAAGTGAGTGTTGGGTGTGGCGAAAGAAGCATGAAAGGAGAGTAAATGCTATGGAAATGCGTTCCTTGCGAAGTATGTTTGGTGTGACTATGAATGATAGGCTGAGGAATTATTTGATAAGGCAACGGTGCGGTTTAAAAGAAGATGTAGTGAACAAATTGAAAAGAGTATGCTTAGGTGGTTTGGTCATGTTGAGAGGATGAATGAAAGGCGACTAACAAAAGGAAATTACAAGGCAGATGTGTGTGGAAACGCCGGGAGGGGTCGCCCTAGGAGGACATGTGACCCTATTGATGTTTTACAGAAAGGTTAGGTGCGTAGTACCCGCAACCGACGTGCGTGTATGACCAGATGTATGAACGTAAACGAGGCAAAAGGATTATGTAAGGATCGTAGCAAGTGGCGTTCTTTAGTTACTGCCTACACCCATGGGAAGAAAGCGTGAGTTTATTATGTATGTATGTAAGTGAAAACATGTCCACTACAACAATAAACCTAAAGAAAAGATTACGAATACGTCGCTCCTATAAATCAGACTAACTCACATACATACAAAATTCACAAAAACAATTTAGTGCCGGGCACATTGTCCCCATGTGTACGGTTCTGGCGATACATTGTCGGTAGTGTCGTTCTTTATTAAATAAATGCACGAAGCATGTTTGTGAATAAATGTATTTGAACTGTTTTGTAAGAGCAGATAAATGCTTGGTTTCTATTACGATAAATGTATCGTTTCGGTTACCACATAACATAACATCACCCCTCTAATTACCGAAGGGTTATAAGTCAAAGTCAAATAGTTTATTTCAGATAGACACAGACTTACTCGTATGAATGACAAAATTTACAAAAAAACTAAATCAAAATCAGTTCATCCGTTCGGGAGCTACGGCGCCACAGACACACACGTGACGCACACACACACACACAGACACGTCAAACTTATAACACCCCGTCGTTTTTGCGTCGGGGGTTAAAAAAGAACATAATTGATTCTAGTTGCCCCTTCCAAAAGGTAGTTTCGTATGGAGAAGAATGGGCAAGAAACTCCACCGTTACTCTTTTAAAATGTTTTACATTATTTTGAATACATTAATTATTAGGTCTTTACCTATGAAATTGCCGTTCTGCAGTACTGGCCATTTCAAATCAAAATAATTTTTGTTTGGCTATGAATTCTAATTTCAAATTAATTTTATTTTAAAAACATGGATTTTTTTTTCTAAAAGTAGTCATTTCTTTATTGATTAGTGTTACATTTTCATCGCATTTCAATCTTTTTCGTCATCATGGATACGTTAAAAATTCGAGTAATTATGGAATATGGGTACCGTCGTGGCAGCAACGCGGCACAAGCGGCACGCAACATCAACGACGTTTACGGAGCTAACTCTACAAACCAACGCACCACCTGTTATTGGTTTGCTCGCTTCCGTTCTGGAAATTTCGACCTGAAAAATGAACCTCGCGGTCGTCCGAAGACTTTGGTCGACAATGACGAATTAAAGGCGATTGTGGAAGCTGATGATACACAATCTACGGCTGAATTAGCAGCAGCTTTCGACGTTAGCGTCAAAACAATATTGGTCCATTTGCGTCAAATTGGCAAGGTAAAAAAGCTTGACAAATGGGTGCCCCACGAACTCAATGATCGCCAGCGCGAAGTACGCGTCGAGACGTGCCTTGCACTGCTCAACAGACACACAAATGAAGGAATTTTGAACCGCATTGTTACCTGCGATGAAAAATGGATTCTGTTTGATAACCGTAAGCGCTCAGCAAGTTGGTTGGATCCTGGTTCAGCACCTAAACAATGCCCTAAACGAAAACTTACCCCTAGAAAAGTGATGGTCACTGTTTGGTGGTCTAGCGCCGGTGTGATTCATCACAGCTTCTTACCAAACGGGGTGAGCATTACTGCAGATGTGTACTGTGAAGAACTGAACACAATGATGGAGAAGCTGGCGCATCTCCAACCAGCATTGGTCAATCGCTCGTCTCCGCTGCTCCTGCACGACAACGCGCGACCTCATACTGCACAGCAGACGGTCTCCAAGTTGCAAGAACTGGGATTGGAAGCTCTCCGTCATCCGCCCTACTCACCAGACCTTGCGCCTACAGACTACTACTTTTTCCAGAATTTGGATAACTTCTTGGCGGGAAAAAAATTTAATACCAGAGAGGCAGTACAAAATGCCTTTGAAGAATTTGTTGCCTCCCGTCCAGCTGATTTCTTTAAGAAGGGCATCAATAAACTGCCACTTCGATGGCAAAGATGCATTGATTGCATGGGTGATTACTTCGATTAATACAAATAAAAAATTCATGAAAAAAATTCGTTTAAATTTTTTCATACAAAACGGCAATTTCATAGGTAAAGACCTATTATTATAATAATACTAGCTGCGCCCAGTGGTTTCACCCGCATATATCTCGCAACTTTCTTATTTTTTTTTCCGTAGGAACCTACAAAGTATTAGAAAACTATTTAAAAAAAGATGGATGAAATTTGTAAAGTCGTTCTCAAGTTATGGCGTGACCAAGGGAAATAGGGATTCATTTTTATATATATATGAAGACGAAGCACCTAGAATAAAATTACTATACCACAATAGGTAAAAATAATTAAATATAAACCAATGACAGGTAAATTAATTATGTGATAGATACATGGTGCTCACATATTTTATTTACAAATATTGTTAGGCAGACGCGTACCTCACATTTCGCCAGTTATGTTTAAGTTTCATGTAATAGGGGGCGAGCCTATTGCCATCAACCGGGCACAAATCCAAACTCCGGGCTGCTACTGGGAACTCCTGATGGAAAAACCTAATAACACTTTGCCCGACCTGGGAATCGAACCCAAGACCTCATGCGCAGAAGTAGTGCTTATGACCACTAGACTAATGAGGCTGTTACCAATGCTAAATATTCTAGTGCCCAACTATTTATCAAAGAAGGATCAGTAGTTATATCAGCAGTGGTTGGTTTCTGCAGTTTGTGAAGGGGTATCGTGCTCAGTAACTGGGTTGTCGACGTCAGATAGGTAGTCGCTCCATGTAAAATACTTGTATTCCGCTGCATCCGGTTAGACTGGAAGCTGACCCCAACATAGTTGGGAAAAGACTGCGCAGATGTTATCCAGTGGTTAGTTTCGCCACAATCTACTAACAAAACTACACTTCTTTTATTCAGAACGTGTGTGTGTGCATGCGACATGGATAATTCTTAGTTTTCCTAATGGCTGAGTGAAAGTAAGAATGTGGAAAGGTAGTATGAAACCATGACCATTGCGATAAAATTGTAGATTTCTCCCTGTAAACTGTAAGGACTCACGGAGGTGCAAGTTCCAACGTTCTTAAATAACAAGCCACGGGTTTTCCCATCGACAAAAAGAAGTATTCGTAGCGGCAACTACAACGCCACATGCGAGCTACGCGTCACACTGACGTCACGCAAATTCCTGCATCGCGCAAGCAGAGTTTACCGCGCAACTAGCATATATACAACGTCCCGACATCAATCGTCAGGCAGTTGCCCACCAGTAACGACACCCGTCTGGTCGCAGGATCCTCCTTTTTCGATGGAGGTATGAGTGAACTTTACACCCTGTTCCTCGATACGTGTATATACTTCATCCCTTATTTACCGTCTCCAATGAACGAATTTTCGAAAGTCCTTCCTTAGTGCTCATCTTCATTATTTAAGGTATTCTTGTGCAAAATTTAATTTTCTAGACCCAGTGGCTTGGGCTGTGCATTGTCTACCAGGAATTAATGAATTTAAGATTTTTATTAAGGTGAATCCGCTGCTGTAGTCCGCCAAATTTAAATTTTCTTTGGTTTTTTTCAAATTGTAGCTCTGTTTTACGTCGTATGTTGATCAAGTTGCAATTCGCGACTGTAGGAATGATATATTTACTGAATATTAATCATCAATTTCATATCAATCGTCAAACTTTAGAAATATTTTCCAGCTAAGAAGTTTCATGTGAAATATTCTGAAAAATTCTTAGGTGAAACAAATTTCCAGTTTGACAGTTAAAAACAAATGGCTTTTTTTTTTTTTTTCAAATTACGTTGTTTATAAGTATGGGAGGACAGTGTAGGCCTGTCAACAGGTGTAGGTAATAGGTACTCAACAAAATAGAAAAATGTCTACATATATACAGTTTACAAGTTAGGCCTACAACGTTCTCACATTTACAAAATCTAGAAGAATCTATATAAAATATAAGCCTTCTTGCCTACGCTATTATACCTGTTTTGGAAAGCAGCGTGGTGTTCCGAAAGTTGTCCTGTTTTTTGACACCCAGAATGCTGCGTTCCATCGCTCTAAAAGTGGCAAACTCCAAGGCAGAACTTTTGTGACTCGGTGAGCGACCAGATCTGAGCACAGCAGGTTAAGATGGGCAGGATACAGATGTCGATGAGTTTGTGCTTCAGGGAGATAGGCAGATCACCCTTCATAAGCGTCTTCATGGACCGCGCTTACGATTTGGCGATCGATTTCTCTTTGCTGTGTTTTCGACAGAAACCAACTGACCCAAGTAGATATAAATGATAAATTATTTAATTTCTGTAAGTAGGTTTGTACAAACACTTTTACACGTCAATCATATTTTAAAACTAGATGAGGTCGGCGTTTCCTACCTGTCTAATCTGATAAGAAAGGCCGAAACAAACTCAGAGGTCACAGTCTCTTTTAAAGTCCAGACATAATCTTGGTCAGATCATGTAAAGACCATGTAGATTTAAGTCTGAAATGGTATTTTGAGGAAAAACCACACAGAGTGAGTGGACCTGTCCAGTCAGTGCCGCATTTGTCAGTAATCGTGCAGCTCAACTCAAAACTTAAGGAGCTCAATGATTCGACGAACAATTCCAAAGAAAAGGCGTTTGGTAGGCCGCATAAATTACTCAAGCTGCCAGACTATGATTAAAAATAATTAAGAAAGAAAAAGAAAACAGTGATCTAATGATATACTCATCGACATAATGTATTTCCTGCCCATCTTTCTCGACCCTACGCTTAGTACTGTTAGTCATAAGTTGGGTTTTAGACAGTTTCATCGCACGCGATTACCTACTACCACATTATTCTTGCTTGCATATCTAAACATAACAGTTTATGAAACACTTAAAACTACCATCAAACTATAACTACAAAACGATCGCTTTCAACGCCGCTGAGTTGAGGTAATATTCAATTAAAAACTCTCAACTATCAATTTATTTGAGCAACACAACGCTAACACAATCAGGAACTATTTGAAACGGTAACTTTTCAATATGATGCCGTAATGAAAGCATTATTCTCGGCGTGGGAGCATACGAAGAAACTTTGGTTTCAACGACGTGATTAATAGAATGACTTAGCGAGGAGCTTGTTACACCGAAGTGTACTTAAGCTGATGTTTGATACGGTCTGACAGCAGCTGATGTATATTGTGATATGGTTAGTTCTTCAGTGTTACGCATCAGGTTTTAGAAGTAAAGTTCCTTGTTCTGCTGCCATGCAGCATCGTTAGTCAGACAAGCAGTGGATGACAGCTCCCTGGGGCTTATTAGTTTTGCCTTTGAGTGACGGGAGGAATACACCAACGTTGCTTAGAGTCTGCTTTATTTGGATAACTAACGAAGTATTGAAGTTGAGTTGTTAATAGTCAGAAACTAGGTATAGGTAGGCGTTAAAAGAACCTGTTCCGGTTAAATTTTTACGAATCCGTGGGTAACACAGTATCACAGTGGCAACAGCATCCTGAAAACTATAAAAAAAAAATATCAGACAAAAAAGTCCATAGGCAAGGCAAAGTTGTTAGTAACAAGAATTTTGCTTATAACTAATGTTAGTAATTAAAAATAAAAGAAGAAACTAGACAACCGTCTACCCCTGCACAGTAGGCAGTAGGCTTATAATAATAATAATAAGTTTAATGATCCAAAGATAATAGACACAGGTTGTATACTAGTTACATGCGAGACTTAGTCAAGTAACAATGGACACAGGGAGAGAAAAATAATTGCCTATTTTAACAAAAAATTAAATCTTGTCTCCTAAACTAGGGATGGCCTGTATCTTAGGAGACAGTGATTCGACCAGGAAATCAATGATAGAGATGAAGATGATGGATGGGATGATGGTTTCGAGTGTCGATGCTAATTTACCATAAAACAAGAATATGAGTTAGCTGAGTAAGTAATTTTAGAATTATTTGAACATGGATGGATGAACGCAGGTATGGAGAAAGAGTGGGCGTGTGAATGGGGGAGAGGTCTGTGTGTGTGGGGGCTTATGGGCCTGACAAAAGCCCCATAATGAGGCATCTTATAAAAACTACCCTGTCGGTAGTAGAATTTAGATACTAATATAGTAAATAATTTAAATTGTTTACTAACATCTAGTTGTAAGTAATATTTTTGTAATTGGATCCAGTTGTCTGTAGAATAAATAAATAATAATTATTATTATAAGGTTACAACTTTATATCTCACCACTTTTATCAAACAATTATTTTGAATAAAATTATTTCATTGTAGGTAATTGAAAAATCATCAACAAACATTGAGGTATAAAAGTTAACTTCAATTGTGATACGTAGAATTTTTTTAAGGTGATTTAACATTGGAATTTCGGGTTAAAATCTTCAAATAACCATATCAAAGCACTCTATTTGTAAGTGGCCCCACAAATTGGCATCCACAGGTACATTTTCTGATCCATTTGTTAACATTTTAATCAGATTTTTTTTTCGAACAGACCGTACTATTTCAACTCTGTAGCAGGAACGTTTGTTTACAGTCTGACATCATCACATTTTCCAACTGTTGAACATTAAGACTCCACAAAAAAGTCAATCAAACAGTTGCCAACATCAGTAAGTGTTTGACTCTTCACGTGACCAGAGGACTGTTCTATTTTTTTGCCAAAGATTCAGCATTGCTATACAACATGGCAATGCTTTTTTTTTTTTTTGGTTGGGAAATCATCAAATGACCTCTCCCGCTCTAGGCGGAGCGGAAGGGCGTGTCAGACTCTTACTGACTAAAACCCACCCGTGTTCCTTCAGTTGCCTGTGCGCCAGGGCCACGGTAACTCTTTCGAACAATCCGCGACCCCGGCAGGCATCGGTCCTATCGGACCCCGTCAATGGTGCTGACATCTCTTTGAGGCGCGCGTGGAACACGACGCACCGTCGACCCGGGCCTGGTCCTTACCGGACGGCGAGCTGCCCATTGCTCGCCGTCCGCAAGCCCGCGCCTACGGTGGCCGGGAGTCGGCAATCGACTCCCGACGCCCAGGGTGTCTCCTCCTCCTGCGGCGGCTAGGGGTGCGAGGGCGTAGAGATTGCCTCTCCCTCTCGCGCTCCGCCTCCTCCTTCGCGAGCATTACTGCTTCGCAGAAGGAGGTGACGGCTTCCCATTCCCTCTCGCTCCGTACCATGGCCTGAACCAGGGCCGGACGCGAGAGGTCGCCGCCGCCGATCGCCGCCACGAGGACACGGCGGTGCTCCGCCCAAGCCGGGCAGACCTCCACCGTATGCTCCACCGTGTCCTCCGGTCGATCCACGCAATGATAACACCCGGGCGTTTCCTCCCGCCTTATCCGAAACAGGAACCTCCCGAAACAGCCATGTCCGGTGAGGACCTGCGTCAGGCGGAAGGTGAGGACGCCGTGGCGCCTCTCAAGCCACTCCTCAAAGAGGGGTCTTACCGCCGCAATTGTGGCGTGCCCTGCGCTAGGTTGCGACAGTCGCACTCTCCATGCCGCCATGAGATCCCGCCGGAGCTCTGTCCGCTGTGCCGTGATTTCTCGCGGCAGCGGAGTTACGCCCCGGCGTTTCGCCTCCTCGCGCCACTCCCAAACGTGCGCGAGGACCTTTGCCTCCAGATCCCACGGCGGCAATCCGGCAAGGAGGCTCGCCGCCTCAACATGGCAATGCTGCCAGCCTTTTGAGTTACTTTTCCTGTTGACAACGACGCGGACGAATTTTTTGATGCCCTACGATTCTTTGCCCTCCCCTTTTTATATACTTGTACATATTATTATTTTTATATGTTAACATAGCTCGGGGTCATGAGATCCTGGTCCATTGGAAGGCGTACGAGGGGCCGAAGCCAACTCGCAGAGCCCCTTAGACAATTTTAAATGGAATGAGGCACCAACCGACGATTATCCCTGTACGCACTGTGCAAGTGCACCCAAGGACAACCCCCGGTTGGTGTTGGACTATTGCAGGATATGGAAACAAAAATAATTATTGAACTATGGGTTTCTGTGGCTAAGATGGACTGGTTACCTAGAACTATGTAACGGCTATGGCAATGGGACTATGTAATGGCAAGCCAGAGGTGAAGAACAAGACTTATCCCGGGAGACAGGGTCCGTGGGGTCGCTACTGCCCAACAGTTCGCCACATGCTGCCCTGCGGGTTCCTGTATCTCTCTTGGTCTGGCTCCTCACCCTAGACCTGTTTCAGCAAAGTAAACTCTACCGGTACAAACCTAGAGTTCAGGAGCGCGCAAGCCCCACCACGACGTCAACGTAGAGATACGGCGGTGGGGATATTATTATTTTAAGATTGTTAGCTTTTAAAGTATGTAAGTAAACTAAATCGATCCTAAAAAAAAATTATAAGTGTTGGTGATCACGAACAAAAATATTGCCACGTTTCCATCTCAGCACTTAGCTAGCTTGATATCTACAAACATAACATCACGCATGTATTCCCTTAAGTGTTAGGCAGAGGTATACCTACCACACACACAAACACATCACACACATACACACACTACACACACTACATACACACACACTACACACACACTACACACACTCTACACAAACACACTACACGCAGTACACACATATACTACACACACACAACACACAAACACACACACATTTCACCCGTTATGTTAAAGGGGGCGAGCCTATTGCCATCAACCGGGCACAAATCCAGACTCCGGACTGCGATCTAGAAAATATTGTTGTAAACCTTTCATCACCAAAGATTTCACCAAACTTCACTCGCTGTTCGCAGCCACTGAATAATAAATCACCAAGAAAGAAACAAACATAAACACAATCATACATATTCAATCCTGGCAGTGTCTGCGTCGGTCGCGGATCACCCGGCTGTAGCCGTCCAACTTCGTTACAAGATCAGCTAACTTGTTGGCAGTTGTGGTATTGGCACACATTGTTCACGACGAGTTGCTGAGTCATCTTCTAATGTTTGTATTATCTGTGTAGGAGTGCCGTTCCAAAGATAGATCGGCAATTGTTTTTATGAAGTCACACATCATCATACAACTACGTATAATTTGCCCGGCTAAATAATAACAGCCGCACAAGTCAATCATAAAGGTTAAGCAACACTTGCCGAGGTCAGTCCGTGGATGGGTGACCATCCGTTACATACCGAGACCCTTCCGTGGCTCGGAAAGCAGGTTAAGCCGTTGGTCCCGGCTGTCATTCCTTACGGGTAGTCGGAAGCCTGAAAATCTCACAACTAGTCTTACCAAAGGGTATTGTGTTACCTAGTACCCGAGTTGTGGAGGTCAGATTGACAGTCGCTCCATAATACTGGTATTCAGCTACATCCGGTTAGACTGGAAGCCGACCCCAGCATTGTTGGGAAAGGTAAGGCAGATTGATTGATTGCTTGTTTAAGTCCTATACAGGGTGGCAGGGATATTGACGCACGACCTGGTACCACGGATTCAGAACATGATTCTGAACACCCCTGCGTACATTTTTTCGTCAGTCATAAAAAAAAATGTATAGCCATACATTTTGACCGCGTAGGTTTTGAAATTTTTTATGAAACAGCAGATTTTTTTTTTTGATAACCGACAATAAATTTCTGTTGTAGGGGTCTAGAATCATGTGCTGAATTCATGACAAATGATACAAGATTTTATTTCTGTAAGCAGGTTTGTACAAACACTTTTACACGTCAATCGTATTTTAAAAACTAGATGAGGTCGGCGTTTCCTGTCTGACTACTCTGAGAAGAAAGGCCGAAACAAACTCAGAGGTCACAGTCTCTTTTAAAGTACAGACATAATGTTGGTCAGGTCATGTGAAGACCGTGTAGATTTGAGTTTGAAATGGTTTTTTGAGGAAAAATCACACAGATTGAGTGGACCTGTCCAGTCAGTGCACGCATTTGTCAGTAATCGTGCAGCTCAACTCAGAACTCACTCATGGTTTCAGTTTGCGGGTCGACATCCCTGCCAATCTATATAATAGGGGGCGCCGTAGCCATTAATCGGGCAGAAATCGGGACTCCTTTTAATGTTTAAGAATTTTAAAATAGTATTTTTTTTAATTAATTGGTAAGAAATGCCTATTCATTATTTTTAAACTACCTTGATCATTTAATACTGAAGGCTTGAGAACTGTTAAAATAAAATCCACGGGAGAAATTGCCAGAATCCCCACGCTCTGGAGACGAATTTGTGAATACCGTGCTAAGTCGTTTGAAGACAAGAAAACGCTATTGTTCGTCATCTTGACTTTAATCCCTTTGTACTAAGTAGGTTATAAGCGGGGGGTGGTTTTTAATAGTGGGTGGATGTTATGAGAAGAACACGTCATGTTCGTGAATGGGCGCCGTCAGTAGGGATTGGTCATCTCTTAGCTGCCACGGATTATTCTAATTTCCGAATTGTTTTCTATTTTCTTTTTTCTTTACTATTACGGACGCTTTTAACGTGCACGTCTTTCTATATCGTTCTCACATGTATAATTTCAACACGAATGATGTCACCAATTTTTTTTTTGTTACTGTTATGTTGATTTAAAAAAGTGTCCATGGAGTTTCTTGCCTGTTCTTCTCCATAGGTACATAATACGCTTTGGAATAGGCAACTAGCTTCATTTTTCTGACTGACCGACCCCTTGACAATTCAAAAGTGCCTGTAATTGGTTTATTTGAAATAAATGCTTTGAGTTTTTGAGTTTGACACACTTTAACATTTGACCACGCCTGTATTCCCCGAAGGGTTGGGCAGAGGTGTACCTAATAGTACACCCACATTTCGCCAGTTATGTTTAAGTCCCATGTAGTGAGGGGCGAGCCTATTGCCATCAACTCAGAACTGAGCTGTTACTCAGAAATTCCTGATGAAAAACCCAACAACACTTTGTCTGACCTGCGAATTGAACCCAATCTCTCACGTTCACCTGTAGCGCTTGCGACCACTAGATCAACGAGGCAGTCGAAATATTACTGAATTATATATTTTTTTGTAAAAATATAATTTCTTATTGAAGAGATACAATACCTCTAGAAGACCACAAATTCCTTTTTATTCAAGGAATATTAAAATAAATGCCAAAACGCGTTTCTCTGTAGCTGAAAATCTAATTAGATTAGAGGGTAGACCCCTTTCAAACGAAATTAGCGCCATCAGAAGCTCGTTAGCACTATTGTTTATAACAAGAAAGACAATGGAACATTTTTTTTTTGTCATTTTCTAAGTGCTAATCTTGTTGTACAGGAAAATAGGCGAAAAGTTTGAGTATCAAGATGGTATTTTAACATTTTGAAGGAAAACTTGGTTAAAATGCAGATCAGTTTAGGAGCGTGTGACAGACGGATGGGCAGACAGACAGACAGGTCATAGACATGATAGTAATAATTTTATTTAATCAAATAATATAATGTTAACAATAAAATAGTATAATTTGTAGCCACACTTGACTTATGCTAGTTAACAAAACAGGTGGAATGTATAAAACAGGTATGAGAATAATAGATGAAATCAAAAAACCCCCAACGCAAAAAGGAGCTGATGACCTTGAAACAGCTGAACCGATTTTGATAAAACATGTCTAAGAACCACCGCTAGAAAACCTGCTTTCAAATAAAAAAAACGGCATCGAAATCGGTTCACCCGTTTATGAGCTACTGTGCCACAGACGGACACACACACATAGCGATCATACTTATAATAACCCTCTTTTTGCGTCAGGGGTTAAAAATGCTTCTGATGCGACTGCGCACCACTAAACTCATTAAAAACGACACAATTGCCTGCGATTTTGCATTCCGGTCTTCTGTATCTCACGACTACCATTTGATTATTACATAAGCTATATGCTACAGTCCACCGAAGAGGTGCCTGTATAAGTAGACTACAAGTTGTATGTTTCAAAATAACATAGATCTATACCAATACACGCTCCGTTTGCATAGGTAGACCTCTTCGGTGGACCATAGCTTGTATGGTCGCCATTCATCGTACATCATGGAACATGCACGTCTCTCGATAGATGCTGTTAAACAAAACACTGTCGCCAAATTCAAGATAACACTACGCCATAGAAGGTGAACAGGCTTCGGGATGCTTCCCTCAGTCCTTCCTTTTCCTCCCTGGTTTAAATTCGCCGCCACTTACACTCGCCCATCGCTGTGAGTGCGACAAGGACAACGCATCGCGCCCGCCATCTGACGGCATGAAGAAAAACAAGTGTGTTCGAACGACATGAAGGTCCGGCCGGCAAGTAGCCGACGCGCGCGGTGGAAAAACACTAAAAAATAGTGAACTACGACTGCTAGTGAAACAGTGTGGTGATTTCCTGGCTCCCAGCATCCCGTGAGTACTTAACCTCTTCAGTTTACATTCTTTAGCCTGTTTCTGAGTAGGAAACTTCAAAAAGCGTCCTTGGCTACACGCAATACTCAATCAGAAGGTAACTGGATCATCGACGCACAACCTGTTACCATGGATTCAGTACATGATTGTGAACCCCACTGCGTAAAATTTTTTCGTCGGTTATTAAATAATAATTAGCTCTGCCATTCATTCTGATCGCGTAGGTATTGCACTTTTCTATGACACAGCAATTTTTTTATTTTTATTTCCGGCAAAAAATTCTAAGCTAGGGGGTTTAGAATGCCGTCACCTCCTTCTGCAAAACAGTAATGCTCGCGAAGGAGGAGGCGGAGCGCGTAAGGGAGAGGCAATCGTGGCGCCCTTACGCCCCGCCCCTAGTCGCCGCAGGAGGAGACACCCTGGGCGTTGGGAGTCGATTGCCGATTCCCGGCCACCGTAGGCGCAGGCTGGCAGCTCGCCGTCCGGTAAGGACTAGGCCCGGGTCGACGGCGCGTCGTGTTCCACACGCGCTTCAAAGTGATGTCAGCATAATTGATGGGGTCCGATAGGGCCGATGTCTGCCGGGGTCGCGGATTGTTCGAAATAGTTACCGTGGCCCTGGCGCACAGGCAACTGAAGGAACACGGGTGGGTTTTACTCAGTAAGAGTCTGACACGCCCTTACTCTCCGCCCAGAGCGGGAGAGGTCATTTGATGATGTTCCACCCAAAAAAAAGGGTGTTTAAAATCATGTGCTGAATTCATGGTTTCAGTTTGCAAGTCGATGTCCCTCCCACTCTGTATAGTGTATACATGTTGTAACAAGTCTCCATGTCGTCACAATTTAAACTTACTATCAATATAACAACACAGAACATGTATTCTGGATAACGATCGCGCCATTATGTGCCGGCTACCAACAAAAACTGTAATCAACTTTTATGTTACAGATAAATTTTAATACCAACAACACTCCATTTGCAAATTTAAATTTACAAAGTTGCTACCGTCACTGAGGATTTAAGATAAATGTAGGGAATAAATTGGTCTGAAATCGCGAACATGAAGAGAGTAAGCGTGGTGAAATAATATTCGGTCCTTCGCTATATGAGAAGAGATATCTGTGCTGCAGTAGGACAGTTTCAGGCTGATAACATACACATAATATCACCCCTGCATTCTCCGAAGAGTTAAGCAGCGATGTGCGTATAGTACATCCACATTTCGCTAGTCATGTCTAAGTCCCAAGTAATAGGGGCCGAGCCTTTGCCATTAACCAGGCACAAATCAAAAATCCTCTCAGATTTATTACCTTTTGTTATTCTGTTGGTAACTGCTGCCCTCAATTTTATGGGATGTGAGAAAGGGAGACTTTAAAGTTCTAACTAGTTTAACATTCTACGTCGACGAGAAAATTGGCCTGTCGGTTACCTTTTAAAGTGAAGGCACGATAGCATATCCGTCAGAAGTTGGCCGAAACATCCCAGCGTTGATTTGCTGGATTTGTTTTCTCCTCTATCGATAGTTATTTCTCCTGGCAAAGTCCATTTTGTTTATAAGTATGTATGAATGTATTAGTATTCATTCTTGTATTTTATAGTTATTTCCGAGCTTTCTATAGCGTATATTGCACCTGCCAAGTTTTGGCTCTGCATCACCCTAAGGTTGACTGGTAGAAAATGCCTTAGGCATTAAATCCGCCTTTGTACAGTATTTTTTTACTTGTACATAAAATTGTAATAAACAAATAAAATTAATGTCTTGTGTAAAACTATACTAAACTTCATTCTTTCTTCACTCCTTCTACCACGGGCTGTGATGCTAATTCCTTATTTACCTACTAGCGACCCGCCCCGGCTTCGCCCTGATAGTAAAGCATAATATAATATAGCCTGTCACCCGGAGATAGTGTAGCTTCCCAACAGTGAAAGAATTTTTGAAATCGGTTCAGTAGTTTCGGAGCCTATTCAATACAAACAAAGAATCATATCTTTTCTCTTTATTAAATTTTAGCTTATATGAAACGTTTGTATTTTTAATATAGCGCCATCTATTGAATACTTACTCAATCCAGTCAACAGATATCGCCATCTGATAGAATCGTTTGGAGCTAACAGATAATTGTGACTGTCAAATAATAGACAAATAATTGGCAATAAAATAATATTGCGACTATAAATTGAGATGTAAGCTATCCTATCTTTCAAGTTGGATCAAATTGCACACGGTGTGCAGATCAAATTTAAAATCGGTTTAGTAGTTTAGGAGTCCATCGCGGACAAACAACGTGACACGTAATTTTTATATATATAAAGATGTATAATAAATATACAGGGTGGAGACGACAACAAATTAAACTGCGTATATACAGGGTTATTTGTAAAACACCAGCAACCTCTTAAGGGGTCACTGTACTCATCATTATTAACAACTTTTACTATGGAAAAAAACCTGAAATCGCGAAAAAAATATCAGCTGTTCCCTACGTTTTGAAGTGTTATGCGAATATAAATGTAGGGAAAATC
The DNA here is from genome assembly GCA_917490735.1 of Dryobotodes eremita. Classification (NCBI taxonomy): domain Eukaryota; kingdom Metazoa; phylum Arthropoda; class Insecta; order Lepidoptera; family Noctuidae; genus Dryobotodes; species Dryobotodes eremita. Next base: position 18,072,412 of record OU823263.1, read on the forward strand.
TGTTTTTTTTTTCGCGATTTCCGGTTTGGTCCATAGTAAAAGTTTTTTATAATGATGAGTACAATGACCCCTTAAGAGGTTGCTGGTGTTTTACAAATAACCCTGTATAATGCCGATCCCAGTCTGCATACAAAAATTCAATCAAATATATCCAATAGTTTAGTCACTATAGCTAGTCAAAGATTGGCATAAGCCGTGGTCGGCCCATCATTGCTTTTTACTTTGTTTGAAATAATCACTTTTTTAAATTCGATGTTAAGATTAATTTGATTTTCAAAATACTCATAAGCATTATTATTGCCAGTATTTTCGTATTGTAGTCTCCTTAATGCATTATTATAACGGTCCAAATAAGTATTGTGTAAATATCTTCTGATATCGTTAACTACAATCTACAAGGTCAAAGTCAAGGTCAAGGTGACCTCTACAAAATCTCAATAACATTCACAAAGTCTTTACGAAGTTTAAAACAGTACCAATTTATAGAATACATTTTATTACAATAAATTCTATTCGCCTAACAAGATAAAAAGAATCAACAAAGCTGAAACTCAGACATACAAAATTATCTCGAAAAAGGAACGTCGAAAAGCGACCAATCAGATTTAAAAAACGCCGGGAGTCAATAAAACCGTAGCGAGCAACTCATTATCATTCAATACGCGTTCCACCCTCCCTTCCATTCCATCCAAAGAAGAGCCGATTAAGTTCGTGAGTGGTTCGGACTACAATATCCTTTTCAGTTAATGCAAATTCCGCTGCGGTGTGAGTGGCAGCCTCTTCAATGGGATTTAGGCTTTTAAAGCTTTTTGAGTTTTTTGAATTGTAATGGGGAATATTGATGGTGTATTGTGAATGGAGGACAAAACGTGATTCAAGTGTTAGCCGTAAACAATGGTGGATTTTGTTGTGAAATAAAATGTTGAATTTGTTCCCACAAAACACAAAAACTTCCAAAAAAATTGTATGAATTGAAAAATACCTTTTATTTCGGAAGTCGGTGTCTTTGACTTTGTATTTTCATTTTTTGCCACCGACTTCTTTAAATAAAGTAATTTTTCACTTTATAGTGTTTTTCGGTCGGTTGCTTTACTTTTTAAGAAATGTTTTTTTTTTCACTTTTTAGTTGTGGTACTTACCCCACACAAATTCGTATACTTAACACTACTTGCTATGTAAATAAGAGTCACAGGAATTTATTATATCATCATCAATGCACACTAAGTGGAAAAAATACGTATTATTGACGCTAACTAAAAAACTACCCAAGCAAAGTTAATAAAATTTATATGGGATTACCCCTCAGGCATACCCGATCCATTAAAAAAAATAAGTAAAAAAAAACATACCGACGAATTAAGAACCTCCTTCTTTTGAAGAAGTCGATTAAAAATAGAGAGGTATGGAGGGATAAAGGGGAGGCATTAGCCCAGCAGTGGGACACAATATCTTAATAGTTGATTTGTATACTGAATTAATAGAATAATGAAAGTATTTCGTTAAGGAATAAGGTAAAGAAAACCTACTTTTGGGTTTTATTATCAAACTCAAATTGTTTCAATCCTACTAATATTATAAATGTGGAAGTTTGTGAGGATGGATGGATGGATGGATGTTTGTTACTCTTTCACGTAAAAACTTCTAAACAGATTTGGATGGAATTTAGAATACAGATAGTTTATAACCAGGTTTAGTAAATAGGATACTTTTTATCCCGGTAATACGTTCCCGTGGGATAATTTCCAACATCTACGCGGGCGAAGCCGCGGGCAAAAGCTAGTTATCCTATAAAATTCAATCATAAGATACATACATAAACTCACGCTTTCTTCCCATGGGGGTAGGCGGAAACTACTGAACTCCACCTGCTACTATTCTAAGATAGTTGGTTTTTAGGATTCCACACCCATAGGGTGCCAACGGCACCCTATAACTAAGCCTCCGCTGTCCGTCCGTCCGTCCGTCCGTCCGTCTGTCTGTCAGCGGGTTGTATCTCATGAACCGTAATAGGTAGACAGTTGAAATTTTCACAGAGTATGTATTTTTATTGCCGCTATAACAACAGATAATAAAAATTAAAGGGGTCCCCATACAAAAACGTGTTAAAAAAATTTGTGTTAAATATTGTACGGTTTTTAATTAAATATCACTAAACAAAAGCTCTAAGTTGTCGGTATATTTTCCGATAGCGAGGCATTACCTTTGATGTTTCGTATGACCTGGTTTCGTTGCTTTGTCATAGGGATGTGAATAGCAGATATATCCGAATATCCGGAAAAAAATGCATGTTTCTTTGTGACACTAACAATTTTAACATGTTTATTTAGTCAAGGTATATAACAGGTCAATTTATGTTTTTATTTCACTGTAGTACAGTTAAGTTTTTCATAAATTCCAAACTCATGTTTTTTTTGGTAACAATCAACACGATTTTATAAAATGCTAGTACCAGATTAACAATAAGTCAATATTTATTTTATCCCAATTTCAATAACTATTAAATTAAATTTCAATACTATGTTGATATGAAATTAACAGAAGCATGCAAATAAATTAAAATTAACCATTACTTATTGAAATTCAAATAGTCAGTAACGATAGTACTTTATTAAATGCATTGTTTTCGCTCTAGAGTGCATACTCATTATAACCTGTGTTTTTTAAATCTTCACTAGCGACCCGCCCCGGCTTCGCCCGGGTAGCAAAGCATAATATAATATAGCCTATGTCACCCGGAGATAGTGTAGCTTCCCAACAGTGAAAGAGTTTTTGAAATGGGTTCAGTAGATTCGGAGCCTACTCGATACAAACAAACAAACAATCATATCTTTTCTCTTTACAATATATGAAAATATGAAATGAATATATTCGTTTCATATAGCTTATATGAAACGTTTGTATTGTTAACATAGCGCCATCTATTGAATACTTACTCAATCCAGTCAACAGATATCGCCATCTGTTAGAATCGTTTGGAGGTAACAGATAATTGTGACTATCAAATAATAGACAAATAATTTGCAATAAAATAATATTGCGACTATAAATTGAGATGTAAGCTATCCTATCTTTCAAGTTGGATCAAATTGCACACGGTGTGTAAATCAAATTTAAAATCGGTTCAGTAGTTTAGGAGTCCATCGCGGACAAACAACGTGACACGTAATTTTTATAAATATAAGGATTGACATAAATGAAGACTGAAGTAATCACAGGCTAATGGTTGCTTTCGGTCTGCAGTATCCCCCTGCTGGTAAAGGCTTCATTGCATACTTAGTGTACTTTTAACCTACTTCAAAAAGGAGGAGGTTTTCAATTCGTCTGTATGTTTTTTACGCGATATCTCTGGCAATGTAGATCGGTTTCTAAAATTGTTATTTTAATAGATAGGGTTTGCCTCAGTGGTCCCATATACAAAAAGTAACTTAACAAAAAAAAATAAAAAAAAATTATTAACTCTGCTTTTGTTAGCTTCATAATACGTATTTTTTCCACTTAGTGTATATTGATGATGTAATGATAACTTCCTGTCACTGTAATTTACATAGCAAGTAGTGGTACGAGTATATGAATTTGTGTGGGGTAGGTACCACAACTCAAAAGTCAAAATATGAAATATTTACAAAAGAAAAAAAAAATCTCCAGTAAAAAAGCACTACAAAGTGAAAAATAACTTTAATTTCGGAAATCGATGGCAAAAAAAGAAAATAGAAAACCAAAGACACCGACTTCCGAAATTAAAGTTATTTTCCACTTTATATTGTTCTTTTTTAAACTCGGTGGTTTATTTTTTTTCTAAAACAGAGTAGAAAGAAAGATGTATAAGAAAATATGTTTTATTATCATCGATAGTACTATCGATATCGAAAGTTATTATTAGTATCAATAGTCGTTTAATAAACGCATTTGTTTCATTTGGAGTATGGTAATAGTTCGATGATTGCGTTATTCAGAAAAAAAGGTAAAATTTCACGTATCAGCTTTTAAAATAAAATATATCGCAAACCGATGTCAACCAATTAACATTAAAACTTTTATCTATAAATCATAACATCATTAATGCTAATGCTAATGCAATTCTATAGGCCTATATCCCTTATTAGTATAATATCAAAAATATTTGAAAAGTATTTATATAAACAGTTGTTTACTTATCTAGAAAAAGAAAATATACTCGCAAATGAACAAAAAGGTTCAGAAATGGTAAAACGATAAATTTAGCAATATATGTTTTTTTACATATTGTCATGCCAAAAGTAGATGCGAATATACCTGTATATACGATATTCTGTGACATGACACAGGCATTCGACTATGTCCGCCACGACATACTGATTGAAAAATTAGAAGCATATGGCATTAGAGGAAATGTCTCTAGCCTTGTTCAATCCTATTTAAGCAACAGAAGACAATTTACAGAAATTTCGGCAGTGAATAAAACCAATAAACATGAAGACATTCATAAATCAAAAGAACATGTAGTTAAATTCGGCGTACCAAAAGGCACTGTCGTAGGCCACTATTTTTAATACTGTATATTAATGACCTACCTTAAAGTATAGACCACTCAATGACACTTTCTGCCAATGATAGTACTATTAAAAAAGGGACACATATGAAGCTGACATTAACAATTCTATGGAATCAATGATAAAATGGTTAGAAAACCACAATCTTATGAAAAATCTTGAAAAAACCAATAGTATGCATTTTGCCCAAAGATCAACCATTCCAAATGTTAAGGTACACTATAGTGATAATAACATAGACAAAGTTGACACAACCAAATTTCTTGGAATAATTATAGACAGTAAATTAGACTGGAAAGCGCATACGGAAGTCTTAAGTTAAAAAAAATAGTAATTCCACATATGCACTGTACAAATTAGCCCCGATGTTAAATGTTGATGTCCTGCTAACTGCTTATCATGGCTTAGTGTCCTCTAACTTAAGATACGGAATATTTTTTGGGGTAATTCAACAAATAAAAATGTAATTTTTAAAACCCGAAAATGGTGCCTTAGAATTATGTTTGGACTTCATGTTACTGACAGCTGCAAACCATTTTTCAAAAAGTATAAAATTCCCTTCCAGCCATGTACATTTTAGAGACCATTATGTTTGTCAAATTGAACCCACACCTATTCCCCCTATTGTCAGATAAACTTATTCGAAACAGATGCGACAATAGCAAACTTTGCATTCCTAGATCCAGGACAGCTTTACTGCGTAAAAGTATATTCTTTATGGCGCTGATCCTTTATAATACGTTGCCAAAATATTGGAGGGAATATACAAAAGAAAAATTAAGAAGTGGGTTAAAAAGCCGTCTCTTAGAGAATGCCTATGCAGCACTGACGAATTTCTGACTGATAAATTATTCTGACATGTGTGAAATATCCAAATTTTGTTCCTTAACAATTTGACATTTAATTGCTATTTTATTGTACATTTTCTATAATGAGTTGATTAGATGATACTATGATGTAGGATATTTAAATTTTTATGTTCTAATTTGTAATGCTTTGAATAATGGATAAATTTGTAGTTATTTGATGTTTACCTATTTATATTTGTACGCCGTTGAGGCAAAACATGACTGTGATTAATTAAAAATGTAACATCTTGCATGACATGTTATTGTGTGTATACTCATGTTTTGGACAAATAAATTATCTTATGTTATCGTATCTTATCACGCCTTATTTCCCCGAAGAATTGGGCAGAGGTACACACCTATCTACATTTCGCCAGTTATGTTTAAGTCCCATATGATAAAGGGCGAGCATATTGCTATCACCCGGGCACAAAATCCAGACCCCGGGCTACTACTGAGAAATTCCAGATTGAAAAACCCAATAACACTTTACCCGACCTGGGAATCGAACCCAAGACCTTATGGTCAGCGGTAGCGCTTGCAACCACTACACAAACGAGGCAGTTTTTAATCAATGGTCGTATAAATTAAAAGCTATCATGCGATAAATGAAGAGCCTATTCTAAGTTTATATTTTTTTTTTTTACGGAATGTCTATGCCGCTGCCATCTGATTAAATTAGCCAGCTAATTAGACGCCTAGGCCATTCATTAAACGCCGGCATCCAATTAAATAGCTGAAGGACAACTAGCTAAGTCATTGAGCGCAACGTTTAACCAGAAGGCTGAATGGTGAATGTTATATTGATGAATTTGTGGTGTTTGGTTAGGTTAGGTTAGTTTGAATCACAAGTTGGCTGAGTCTTGGTCAGTCATGTTTAAGGGGCCAGTCATCTTCAAAGGGCTAGGACTTATATCAATACGCTAAGTTGTTAACCGTTCAATGATTCTAGTTCAATTAAATACCGGCCTAGGCATCCAATTGGCTGGCTAGTTTAGCCAGACGGCTGCGATATCTATACTAATATCCTAAAGAGGTAAAATTTGTGTGTTTGTAAGTCAGGAGTAATCTTCGGAACTACTGATCCGATTCTGAAAATTCTTTCACTAATGGGAAGCTTCATTGTCCCTGTGTCATAACCGGTGTGTTATCTTCACGCAAACGAAGTCGTGGGCAGAAGCTGTCGTGCAATAATGCTTTCACAATATTTTGTAGAATAAATTGGGACATAAACGATTTACCTAATTACTGTGTGCCACTTGTGTACTATAAGTACACCTCTGCCTAACCCTTCGGGGATTATAGGCGTTATGTTATAGCTGCAACTTCTTAATGTTCTTAACTCTTCCAAATGTCCTTTCTTTGGTATTGTTCGTCGAATTGTTGAGCTCCTTAAGTTCCGAGTTGAGCTGCACGATTACTGACAAATGCGTGCACTGAATGGACAGGTCCACTCAATCTGTGTGGTTCTTTCTTCAAAAGACCTTTTCGGACACTAATTTACATGGTCTTCACATGATCTGACCAAGATTATTTCTGGACTTTAAAAGAGACTGTGACCTCTGAGTTTGTTTCGGCCTTTCTCCTCAGAGTAGTCAGATAGGAAACGCCGACTTCATCTAGTTAAAAAAATATGATTGACGTATAAAAGTGTTTGTACAAACCTTCTTACAGAAATAAAATCATTTATCATTTATTATTACAGTTACGAAAATATATCACTGACAAATGCATAGTAATATAAACCTCATTTATAACTTGTTCGAACCTAGAAAACGAATTAAGGTGTCGTGTTTGGCAGCCACACCCGGCGGCCACATAATTCCAAGCGTATTTTATCAAAATTATTCTGAAATACTTTGCCTACCCTAAAATGAGAAAAACTTACTTTCTGCATATCAAATTGTATATTAAAATTCTTTCAATAGATTGACAGGGATTCCAATTAGGATTTTTATACATGATTTTGTTTTTATACATGATGGACATAAATACCACTTCAAAAGATATAAATTTGTTGGTACTTTATTTATACAATATTTTTGCTGTTGTTATTCAATTTAACGAAAAATCTGCTACTAACTATGCCACTGTAAAAGGCATTGAATATTATAAAACGCTGAATACGATAAAAAAGTTCACGACAGACTTGCGTGCTTTTTAAATATTATGATCAAAATAAAAATAAACTATTCCAATTCCAAAAAATATCCGAAGATATCCGCTAATATCCGAACGTGATCCCAACTCTATGTCACGGCACACCGCCTTGAAGTCCGATAATGTACGTGTTCAAGATTTTCTTCTACGATAGCAAACAAAACGGGTTTCTTTCAGCAACCTAATTCGGCTGTAATGACTACTGTTCAATATACGTTTAACCTTTGTTATTCAGTTAATCATGAGTTAGGAGTGCTACACAATTGTTCGGCATGATTCGGCACAACCGAGCGGTAAAAGAACTTAGTCCCTCCTACTTCTAAGAATTTCATAATAATTACCAACATTATTCTTACAATACATAAAATAAAAATAACCAATATACTATACATAAACCTGTTAATATATATATACATACATACATTTTTAATAACCTTGAATTGCTGCTTAGCCCTCTTCCTCTCTCCTAATTTTGCTGTGCCCGACAGGGTCCATATTGATCTTTTACCTTGTAGACCATCTACGTAATACATATGAAATGCAATAAAGAATTGAGTATTGAAAAGGTTGGTTTGGGAGCAGTAGTGGCCTAGTTTTAACGAACACGACTTACCGAGTTGTAAGTCGTAAGTTCGAACCCTGACAGGTGCTTTACTTTGAGTAAATTATTTCATCACCACTACTCTCAAAACGTTGAAGGAAAACATCGTGAGGAAACCGTCATTTCCCAGAACCAAACTTTCGAAAACATCTACCAACCCGCACTGGGTCCGCGTGGTAGATTACGGTCCGCTCCCTCTCACAGAGAGGAGGCCTGTGTCCCAGCAGTGGGAACATTATAGGCTGATTATTATTGTTTGGACAGTCAAATCGAATATATGTAGATATTATGTTCGGGAAAAACAACTAGGCATAGCTCAAATTAAGCCGAGCCGACCCGAACATAAATCAGCGACGATAGATACCGAACAGAGTTTGACGTTCGGATAGAGCCGAATGAAAGCCGAATATGTTTAGTAATAAATTTTGTTAAATAAATACTGCCGAATCGAATGTGCCGACCCGAATGAGTGTATAACACCCTTTATATTTGACTTAGTAAGGTACAATGTGTATAGTTAGAGCCTCATTATAATTATTTTTGTAATCAGACGTATAATTGCTACAAGAACTAGAATAATTGGTACTTGTAGTGAAATTAGTTCGTGGCGTGTGACCTTTATGAGGGCAGAACGGAGTAAGGTTATGCCCTACTTACATAATAACACCCCATGGGATGCTGTCTAACCCGACCTAACGCTTTTAGATGCAAGATTCGCACGTGCCTTAAGCTAGGGTGTCCTAAGTCTGCGGTGGCCGCCACATAGCGAGCACAATATACCGTCGAATGACGTCATTGAAACATTATTTATAAAAGTAGGTTGGTGTGTTTCCCTAGAGTGTTTTTGACACCGTAAACTCGAACCCCGGTGTCATCATATTCATGACGATCATCACTGACACCATAGCTTTACCAGCGGTCTACCAGATGACGATAAACTCCTGCTTTTTTTGGGAGTTAAACGTATTTGGCCATCGACCTACATAGGAACTAATTTTTAACTTAATTACATGATTGTTTTACTAATTTTTGTTTATACACCACTCTCTTTGAAGATTACAAAGTCACAGTTAGTCACGAGCATTCATATATTATATTTACTTAAGATTCAAAAAGGATTTTTCCTTTGATAGAAATATTATGGTGTTAAGAACGTGGTATTTCCGCAAAGTTGCACTGTTCGCCGCTAGAGGTGCTAGTGTAGACTAAGGTCTCTAGATGTCAAATGTACTGAACGTTCACTGTTTGCGGGATTTTTTATCACGGATTTTAACTAATGATTCATAATTGTTGTTTGTTGTGCCATTCCTGATTAATTATGGCTTAAGATTTTAAGTAAACAGTTAGAATCTAATTTAGTGGCACTTAAAGGAAAAATAATGTTAAAATTGTCTGCTTTATGCTTGCCATTTTTAGGAACATTATAATATAAATATTCATTTGAAGTTTTAAAATGTATTAAAATAAACGTAATATGTATTTATCGGTACTTCAACATATCAAAAACATCAAATAAAAGTATTGACAGGACCTTACACGGCAGTGGCGCCAACTGGTGAGCACAAAAACGATAGCCCCCTTTGTTATTCCCGGTACAGATTTGTGAAACGTAAAATGTACAATGTGAGACATTGAAACAAATTCGCGGGGTTATGTAACAAAATAACCCCGCGAATTTGTTTCAAATTTCAACTTGCATTGCATATGTTGGGACGGCTCATTTGTGTTACATTTCACCAATCTGTATCGGGCTTCATTTCACGAAAAATCAGTTTTGGATTTCGCCTAAGTGTAGGATCTGACTTGGGCCTGTATATATATATGAATAACCAGTTTATGTCAGTCTTTATTATCATATTGTTTCACTGCATATAGAACTTCGTGCAAAAAAAAAAACTAAAATGCATACTTTCTTCCACAGCCATGCCGCGGAAACATATCCCTGCTAGAAGAGGACATCTGGCGCGAGCAACAGTGTAGTGCGCACGACGACACCCCCTATGGGGGAGAGCTGTTCCACTGGCGCGCGCACAGAGATGATGCCGAGCCGTGTGCGCTGACGTGCCGGGGCGTGCCGCAGCACTCGGGGCAGAGTCCCGAACCGGTATGTACTTGTGGTACATTATTTAAAGAGACGAGTTATATACGAGAGTGAAAAAATGTGATAATAGCCAACGTTGGTAATGGTAAAAAGCAGAGGGTAACATTATTAGATGTACGGTTGTATTGTATTATTTTGTGTTTAAAAACAATAGCACGTGTGGTTGGAACAGTAATTTTTGCAATTGAATTAATTAAGTAAATTATAGTATAAACAATTTAAAGAACATCCTTAAAAATATGCATTGGCTCAGACCATAGGCTCAGACTGACGAAGCCCGTGGAGTGAAGACACAGTGAAGAATACGAAAATAATACTTCATGTTTGATTTAGATCCTAAAAAAATATTGTCATTTAAACGTTTTGAATGCCTGTCATATGTTAGGTCTTACAAAATACTCCAGTCGTTTCTGACCACAGCGAGTAAAAAAACTCAATAAAACCATTCAATATTTTTAAGAATATAAATAAAGAAGAAAAACCTACAGGTTTTTTTGTTAATTCTGGACAGCAATTTTGTATTTTAGGTGTTTTATAATACCAAGCTCTTGGAATATTTCGTTGGGTCTTCCATAATACTACTTAATTTGAAAAAGAGAATGAACAAAATGGAAAATGGAATTAACCTCCATGCGCTCACAAAACAGATCTCATCCATTGCATTGCATTTTAAGAAAGCAATTTTAAAATAGAAACTTAAAACTGCCAAAACCTTCTCTACTCCAGTTGAGAAACTTAAATACATAATGCAAAGCTGAAAGCAACTTTAAAATGCCAGACAAGTATTAAAGGAAAGTTTAAAAATAAAGTTAGAGACTGTCAGAGGAAATTGTAACTTGATTTAAAGGCAATCTTAGTATTCAGAGATGGGATGACCTCTAGATGTTTAACAGGTTCGATATTTTGGCAAATTATTTCAGCTGTTCGTATAGTAGGTAATTACAATCTAGTAATGAATGAATTCACACTCTTGTATCAAGGTTTCCGTTGGCACTTAGCACAATAGATAACCTCTTTATAACCTACTTCAAAAAAATGAGGAGCTAGGTTCTCAATTCGGTTATATTTTTTTTTAATGTTTCTTTCTATCTCAGAACTCCGTCATTTATCGACAGATTAAAAAAAAAAAAACACGTGTGGCACTCGGGGACTGCCGCGGTAAAGCTATTGCATAGCATATTTTATCAACTTATGAAATTATAATTATTTATTTATTTTTTATTTATGCAGTATTTCTTTTTCTTTGATATTAATTCAAGTACAGTCGTACCATATACATACACGTTAAGCGAACGCTCGGCCGAGCTACATGGTAGGCGGAGTGGGGGGTGTTAGGTTTTATTTTCGTTACGGAATTTCTTGATTCGGTCGCCGCGCTCAAAGCCCGCGATAAAAGCTATGCAATAGCTTAAAAATTGTAAGTATATTTATAGAGAGTGGTCGTGTCGGTGGTGGTAGATCAGATAATAATTTTACTAACTTAAAAAATCATTTGCAGACCGTCTCCCTGGATGACGAGGACCGGTTGGTGGTAGCAGTGCTCGCAGCCAGGGTGTCTGATGGCACCAGGTGTCGGCCGGGTAGCTTGGATATGTGCATCGATGGAAGGTGTCAGGTTAGTACTGGTTTAGAAGTCGTCTCTAGATTATTTTACTATTTTAAATAGAGAATAATATCTATTCTCTTTTTTAACCCTGTACAATGTATTTGGTCTTTCTTTTGCATCGACAGGTCTACAGTAAATGCTGCATAATTTTTTGAGTCTTAATGGCTGATACAAAAGCACCACTTTTAACTAACGTTTATTATTAACTAGCGGCTCGCCCCTGCTTCGCACGGTTTTTACGACTTGACAAAACATCTTCTTTATTCTTTTTATGTTAAATATGAATGTATTTTATTCATAAACCTGCCGTAACATTTTTAAAATTATGGTAAATGCCGCAGTAAAATGTATTGCGGAGTTTAGAAAAAGAACGCGGTCACGAAATGCGACTGTATTTGATGGCCAATAACATTTATTGACTACCTATTATAATTCTGATTACAATAAAATTGAACTATCTACCTACTAGAGATGAAAAAAAAATATCGACTTTCTGCAACAACACAACAACAACAACACATCTGTGTTAAATAATCATTAATTAATTATTCTTTCTTCCAATCCAATTTTCAAAAGCACGGTAATATCTATAACATGTTAAATATACCAAACTACCTTTCAACAAAGCCTTCATAAACGGACATTATCTTGAAACTGCGAGTTCGTTACCCTAAGTATAAATGAAGGCAGGAGACGATGTCCGCTGAAAGGCTGTCAGAGGCCATTCTGAACAGCGAGAGTTGGGACGAACCCACATTTTGGTTCAAACAAGGCTTGATTCATAGGTGTAGGGATGGACGTATGTACTAGCGTTGAAAATTGCGAAAGATACATTTTGTTTTTTTCGAAACTTTGTGTCTTTCCTGTATAATACATGTAATTATCGAAAAAACAAATTTCATATTCGTCTGAAAAATACAATCATACACGTATAATACTTGTTAAATACTGTGTATTTTTCATATTTAACAATCAAAGGGAAAAGATCATGCTTAATAATAAAAAAAATGAGTTAATTAAATAATAAATAGAATAATTAGTAATAAATAAAAATAATAATTCGTTATGTGAAAAATAATAAAAGTAAATAATAATAATTAAAATAATTAATAATACTAAATATTATTTAATAATAATTCATTAAATATTACTTGAACAGTAATGTAATTAAATGATACAAGTTTTATGTAGGTACTTTATTCAACATCATTATAAATTTACCCTCAAAATACATCTATCTATCTATCTATCATCTATTATAATATGTTAATGCGAAAAATACACCGTAAAATACATATAAAAAATTTTAACTTACGAAAGATTCAACCGGAGATCCGCAAGGACAGTTTCTGTATTTTATTGAAAAATACAGAAACTGTCTGTGTTATCCAATTAATTAAAGCACTTGCTAACCCTATTAATGATAGACGTGAATACATAATGAATAGATAAATTGGGTACAGTCACAGTATAATAAACTAAGCAGTATTAAGACTCGGCATCGTCCTTGAAATAATAGGGTTGCCCATTGACTGTGTCTCTTGGGTTGTAAGTTGTAACTGTACTTTTTATATGCTTACCAAGTCGACTGAGTTGGTAACTAAAAAAATGTTAGTTCTGTATTCGATATTGATGAATTCAAACATCCATATACTGAACAATACAGTCGATAACTTCGTGCCATATTTCACATAATTAAATATGCGGGAGCGTCTCACACAGTCCGCGTCTTTACGTAACTGCAGCGCACGCGCGACTGTTGAATACTGGTGTACACCGAGATTTCTAAGCGCATCTTTTCCGCCGATTTGTATGAAGACGTTATACTGCTTAGTTTATTATACTGTGGTAGAGTCGCGACCAAGGTAATAGTTTTAGTAATTTACAAGACTGCACTATCTTTCGGCTTACCTCACTGATATAGAATCAATAATATAGGACACGAAGGCAAAACCATCTTATATAGAGAAGAAATGAGCACTGATTACCACGCTTGCTTGCTGCGTGATGATGATCCCACGCCAATAATTTCAGATGTTGTTTTCCGATGTATTTCTTTTACATGTTTGAAGTGAAAACTTCTTTGGGCGCGTTGACCGAGTTTTGGTAGGTGAAAATCTTAATAACGTGGGTTTCGTCACCGACATGCTAATATCAACATTATATCTGTAGCCATAAGGGTCAATCAATCAATCAATATTTATTCGTGAATACAGATATTACTATTTATAGATATACTCGTATATAGATATTATTATATTAAAGGTCTTATGTATTTATTTTTGTCGTGCTCTAAGTCCTACCAATGAAATTGGTATCCAAATATATTAGTTTTTTTTTTGGAATAAGTATGAAGCTATACAATACAAAGCGACGTTCGAGTAAATAATTTCAATTAAATGTATTATTAATAAATAAATAATTAATCAATTATAATTTATTTTTACATGCGTGTCAATGGTAAATTATATTGATGGGCTAGGGTGAACACTGTTATTTCATAGTTTTGAGCACGTGTCCTTGAATTGAAGGAAATAGTTGCCAAAGCTTTGAGCTACCACGAAATATTTGGTTAATTTGGTCAGTCTTACTTACATACAAACTTACATAAACTCCCTTGTTCCGTTGGGAGTAGTTAGAAACTACAGAACGCCACCTGCTACGATCCTTACATACTCCTTTTGCTTCGTTTGCGTTCATACATCTGGGGGCCTACTCCCTAAGCACGATATCTGTAGTTTCAGCCAAAGTTACGGGCGTTTCCTGTTACTAATTACTTACGGACCTAAGATTAGTACGGGGTCGAACTAAAAATTTATCACAACATGATTTGACAGTGGTCTTTACTCCCGATGTATTTTTGCCCATCTGCGGGAGTAGGGTTCATTTATAAGCATCAAACTACTATCGAACGGGCCCGTATTTTTGTTGACGGACTTAGAGAATAGGGCCCCTAGTCATACACTCACGCCAGATTTACTTAATAAGGAAATTAACATAATAATGTGATCAATCACAAAATATTAATAAGCGCTATTACATCCTTAATTACGTATTGAAATAAATCAATTAATCCGATAGACAGCATAATAAAATCCTCCTGTTTTGGTCGGCATTAATTATTATTCAGTGTTGGCTCATAGATTTTAACGCAATCATCATGTATTTGTTTTGGTGTTCCATTGTTTGTTCTATTTATTAATATTAAATACGTTTGTGCCAGTGGGCACAGAGCGAGGTTGATCTATCTGTACCTACATTATGAAACGAATCTGTGGCTGACTGATATTTTTTTATTATGTTCTGAAAAAACAAATGTAAATGCGTCATGACAAAATAAACTGAAAACAATCACATCTTATTTTATATAGTTGAAGTTTAGTAAGAAACCGATGAATGTTTTCGAATGAAAATTAATTTGATAAAGAACAGGTTTTTTTCTATTCATTAAGTTAAATTTTATTCGAAAATACCCATCGGTTTCTTATTAAACTTCAACTATATCCGATGGCCCTGGTTACTTATCACTTGTGGTGACCGTACCTAAAAATAATGCAATTTTTTTTTACTTTTTTATTATTAGCCATGAATGTCCCACTGCTGGGAAAAGGCCTCCCTACTCTCTTTCCATCCCTCTCTGTCCAGAGCTGCCAAGGACCAATCTTTATTAAAGGAGTCCAGCTCATCCCACCATCTCAGCAATCTGAGCCTGCCTCTATATCGTTTGCCATTAAGCAGGATCCACTGGGTCGTAAATTTGGCCCATTGATCGTCTGACACGCGGCAGGCGTGTCCAGCTCGATTCCATTTAAGCATGGCTGCTTTCCGAGTGACATCAGTTATTAGTAATGGAACTGATTGTTATATACTTAACCCGGTCCACAAGTTTAATACCAAGAATACTCCGTTCCATAGCTCTCTGGCAAACCTTGAGCATGGACCTCTGCTGAATTGTGAAAGACCATGTTTGAGAACCATACGTGTGGATGAGAAGAATACACATGTCGATGAGTCTTCTCTTGAGGAACAGAGGAAGACCGACCTTCATTAGATCTTTCATGGCCCAAGAGCTCTTCCAGGCATTTTCGGTGCATCTTGCAACTTCTTTGTGTTGTCTTGCCTGGAAAGTGACTATTGGTCAAATTTTACTTTACTTCAAATAAAAAATCTATGTGTACAGACAGCGTCATAGATTTTGTTAAAAAAAAAATTGCCACCACCATACATATGTCTAATACTGAAGATTTAGAATCTAGAACCAGTTCTGCTGCTCAAAACAGTGTCAAGTAAAAGAAAAGAAAGAAAAAAGAAAATACGTTTATTTGCGGTAAACATGACGCAGAGAAAAACACATAAACACAAAAAAGAACAAGTTGGGGGAAAATATGCGTCATATCCACGCAAAACGGCAATCGCTCAGCATAATGCTACGACCCTATGCGAGACAGAGTCCCAGCGCTGGTTTACAGCGATAGCCAGCGTTGACGTGATGACGTCAACCAGTGCAGCAACGACTCATGCGCCGCCGGCCTTTAATAATCAAATACGGTTTTAAATTCCCTATTCCTCCATCAGGTTTGGACGAACTAACATCAATCTAGCTAGATTTTTTTTCCATTATAGGTATTTTACCAAGGATATTTAAATGGCTGTTAAACCTTCACGAATTTTGACAATTTGCTCGAAGCTTAAGAATGCTTCGTTGGTATAGTAGTCGCAAGCGCTACTGCTTAGCATGAGGTCCTGGGTTCGGTTCCCAGGTCGGGCAAAGAGTTTTTGGGTTTTTCTATTAGGAATTTCTCAGTAGCAGCCCAGAGTCTGGATTTGTGCCCGGTTGATGGCAATAGGCTCGCCCCCTATTACATGGGACTTACACATAACCGGCTAAATGTGGGTGTACTATAGGTACACCTCTGCTTTACCCTTCGCGGAAACAAGGCGTGATGTTATGTTATATATGTTGCCCAAAGTTTCAAGAATCAAACTTTTCCTCCCGAGTAAGGCAAGTTTACGCTTAAGTTAATTGGCATCTCACTGTTCGGTTATAAACTTTATACCCACATAACTTATGACATTTGCCTGTAACTACAAACTTTCGGGTAGTAATTAAAAGGAAAAAAAAATAAAAACTTTTCGTATCTAAAAATAATCCGAATTCCAATCTAAATTATTAGATCGTTTGGTTTTGTTGAGAGGATGAATGAAGGGCGACTAACAAAAGGTAATTACAAGGCAGATGTGAGTAGAAACGCCGGGATGGGACGCCCTAGGAAGACATAGTGACCTTATTGGTGATGTTCTTCAGAAAGGTCAGGTGCCTAGTACTCGCAACCGGCGTGCGTGTATGACCAGATGTATGAACGTAAAAGAGGCAAAAGGAATATTTAAGGATCGTAGCAGGTGGCGTTCTATAGTTTCTGCCTACCCCCATGGGAAGAAGGCGTGAGTTTATGTGTGTCCAATCAAAATTACTGAATGCACAGCAAAATACTAAACTCAAAATATAACTAAATAAGCAACAATTCATATTTTTGGCGCACCGCTATCAGCTAGGCGAGGCCTCCTTTTTCTGAATGGCAATAATAATAAGGCGTAGACGACGGAGCACTCCTACTTCTGGGGGGTTTAAAAAAAACACGTGTGGCACTCGGGGACTGCCGCGGTAAAGCTATTGCATAGCATTTTTATCAACTTATGCAATTATAATAATTTTTTTATTTATGCAGTATTTTTTTTTCTTTGATATTAATTCAAGTACAGTCGTACCATATACATACACGTTAAGCGAACGCTCGGCCGAGCTACATGGTAGGCGGAGTGGGGGGTGTTAGGTTTTATTTTCGTTACGGAATTTCTTGATTCGGTCGCCGCGCTCAAAGCCCGCGATAAAAGCTATACAATAGCTTAAAAATATGACGACGAAGGGGATGGCGGGGTCTTCTAGATTCTTAAATGTTTTTCAAAGTTTTAATAATTTTGAAAAAAAATGTATATAAATAAATATAAAAATAAATAAACGAAAAAATTTATAAAAACTTTTTTCAGTTCAGAAAAAAAACAGTACAATATTGAAAAAACTAGTAATACATTACATAGGAGCCTTAGGTTCTAGTTTTTTTACAAATGCCCTGGACCCCACACTAGGATTCTCTGTGTCGTGGGGTCCAGAATAGTGTATACATATTTTTAAACTACTTCAAAAAACGAAGGAGGTTATGCATTCAGCGCGTATTTTTCCATTAATGTTTTTTCTCTACGCCGATTTTTCCGTTATTACTGTACCGATTTACGTGATTCCTTTTCGTCTGGTAGAGAAAGCTCGCACGGTGGTCTCATAATGTTATTAACCTTGTTCGAAGAGTTTTTTTACACTTAGACATCATTGACTTATTGGTGTAAGAAAAAATCGTGGTAAACATTCTATGAAATGGCCTACCATTTCGTCGAATGTCGTCGAAAATCGCAAACACATAGTGAGGGAGCTTGGTGGTCTAAACAAGCTTACTGAGGCTTGTTGCGCCTCTTTTTCTCGCTAACGTAAGTGTTCACGTATTCAAGGGTGGAAATTTTGGGCTTCATATTGTTATTTTTATCAAAAAAAAAAAAAAATGCTGATTCTTCACCAAATTTTTGCTAAAGTCACTTAAAATTCCAAAGCAAGGTAGTAAAATCAAGAAACACTTATTACCGAAGGCGTTATGATCAAGTAGAAATCAATGTTTCTACACCAAAGCTATTTTAAATTCCTCCATTTTCTACTAGACATTATAATACTCAAGAAATTGGTTCAGCAATAATATTCCAAGATTGATATTACTCAAGCATTACGCGCTTGCCACGACTAGACCGCGCATATATTAATATTTCAACAGAATTACACGTATCATGTGTCTGGGCTAACACAGCATGTTATAATATCCAGTAGACCAATTCTGGGAAATTTATAAAATAATAGTCGGGATATTTCGTAATAGTTTCTAAAATTCATGTTTCATTCGGGGAAGTACTAACAAAATATCGTCTTAAACTTTTAGATTTACCTAAAACCTGTTAAATATTTTTTTTTTCAATTTACAACTGTCAAACAATAACAGGTGTGATTTAAATATACGGAATTTCGGTTGGTAGTTAATTTGCTTAACAATTAATTTCCCTGACTTTATTAGCAGTCTTCCGATTAGTGTAGGCTTCTAAAAATTAGAAGAATAATTCAATAACCATATTGACCCAAGGTGCACTGAACTTAAACATTACGTTTTGCCACTTATTGTGGCTATTTGCACCACAAAGCTGAAAACAGGCATGAAAACTGGAAAAATATATTATTTGCTTAAACTCATTTGGTGTGAGAGTACAAAGTGGGCCTACTTCATATGTTTATCCTGTGGTACAGACGTGTCATCTCAAAAACGTCCCGTGAATACAGTTCGGTTCTAAGTGCGGCTTAATGTGCGGTTTCCACGCGAGAACAAGATGGGAAACTGAAATGTGGCTTTATACGAACGCGGAGCGGAAAATCTTTGACTATTTAACATTAAATTGGTGTTCTTAACAAAATCTACTTACATATAATTAGCTGGCTTTGTTGTTAAATTCCCGGCGGAAAAAGAGGGGTGTTATAAGTTTAACGTGTGTATCTGTGTACCTGTCTGCGGCAGCGTAGCTCTCAAACGGCTGTCCCATATTTTTTTTTGTTTTGTTTGCAAGGTGTCTTGATCGTGAGTGTACTTAACTAAAAAAAAGAACGAAGAAAATCTGTTCAGCCGTTTTTAGAGGTTTTTGTTTGTGTCGAAGCATTTTTTATTTTTTAATTGTATATATTATGTTACGTAGTATCTTGAAAGGCAAGGAACTGAGTCTTCTTTGAGGTCGCAAGTTAACACTCTGTCAAAAAACTACAAAATTACTCTGTGTTAAATACATTAAAATAATCACCTTACTACTATCATTGATAACAAGAACGGGCATAATGTTTATCTTTATGCTTTTGTTTTAAACGTTACCTCATTTTAGCTTTCATTCGTTTGTTTCTAGTTTCGTGACAAAGGCGTATATTTTTCGACACAATCCTCATAAATGGATATACTTAGATGGAATTTCAGAAAAACCTAAAAGATAGATAGAATACTCTATAATATGTACACCATAAAAATTACAGATATACATGTTCACAGATATAATTAACAATCAAACGAACTTATCTTGTGATTGCTTCCAATTTATTATGCGAGGGTCTCAACCGAAGACGATTACAAATTTACTTGCAGCAGTACATGTCGTGTTGGGTCTGGTTGGTGTTTTGTTTACAGGTATAAATGTTTACAGATATAAATGTTTACAGATATAAATGTTTACAGATATAACTGTTTACAGATATAAAGTTTACAGATATAGATGTTTATAGAAATGTTACACGAGGAGACACAGGTGGTCTCATCGTTAAAAGTGATCTTTTAAAAACAACCTTTGGTTGGATTAAGGGAGAAGGAGAGACAATACTGCAGAAATGAAATCATAATGAACCTATAAGCTAAAGTTGCTGCAGGTGACATAGAGCCAAGAAAAGCGTGCTATTTTTATCCAGAGCTCGCGTGCTAAAACCGTCCCTTAACAGGTGTTTACCGCAAAGCGCCAATAAACAATAAACACGCTTCTTTTAACACGTCGCCTCGCATTCGGAGCGTGACAACGTTGGGTACACTCGACCAAAAAGCGTAGTATATAGGCAAGATATAAACATCTTTACATTACACAGGAAATTATTATTATCCTATCATAACGCACATAACGCAGATAATAAGTTAAATAGATTTGGAAACTTAAAGATTCTATAAACAATGAAAATGAAAAAAACTGGTGAAAAGGGCTTGAAATGAGTTATAATTGCACCTGATGATAGGGATTGAAACTTTGACAGCAGTGAGTTGTCAAAGTTTCACTTAGAAGCTCACTTAACTTAAGTTATTACGGTGAGAATTTTCCAGAATAGGTTGGAGAATCTCACACGAAATTAATTGCATATACTGCAACTTGCTTAAGCACTCATTTTGGCTTGTCATCTCACATCTATGTGACACACATACACACATACCCCCACACACATTGCTACACTGCAGCAGTGTGGTCGCACTGCACTTGCGGGTAGTGTGGTCCGAAATTACTTTAAGACACACTCAGGCCATGATCTATGAAGTTTACTAAGCTCGTGCTTTGAATACGACATATGGCCGTCTCTATCTTACACTTGTAGTTTGACAGTTGTGCGACAGCCACAAGAATACCACTTAGTAAAATTACTTGCTAAGTAAAGTTTAAATATATATCTCGGCTTTAGACGGACGATGGGATAATCTTGACTACTTCGAATGAGTTAAAAGTAATTGCTGTAGTATATGTATCTGCCTGCGCACTTATCTCTTTTGTCGACTGTACATGTCTGAGTGTTCGGATTACCCACACATACGAACTCATCCATCTGAATAACCACAGTGTAGGAACAAATGCAGTGATAATACGCACACATATTTCTTTGGAACGTGTGAAGTGCTCCGGGGCAAACGTCTCTTACGTATAGCGTAGTTCCAATTTGTTTTCTGTCAGGGTTGTTTTCTTGAAATTCACTGAGTGCTCATGCTGTTTTAGTGCATCAATCTGATTATTAATAATGGTACGGTATCATGAATATTTTAGTACTTTTGTGTTCAACGGCCATGGCAGATACGTGATTTTGACTCGTAACATCTATCATAATATGGGTATGAATGGACTACAGTCGTTATCACCGCGACACGTGCCTTTAGTATTATGCTAGTTTTACTGCATCATAAATATAAATTGCATCATATACCTAAGTATAACTTGTGATACCTACAGGACGTCATGCATCTCTTAATAAAAAGTACTTATAAATCCTTTTTATCGCCACAAATGCGTCCTCTTTAACATAAATATTAGTTGCATCATATAAGTAAAGACAGCAGGACCTGTTTCTCTTAATTAAAAGTATAAGTCGCTATTATCGCGACACGTGCCTTCTCTGTATGGTTCATAAATATAAGTTGCATCATATGAGAGTAATTAGTGATAGCAGGACGTCGTGCATCTCGTAGTTAAAAGTATAAGTCGTTATTATTGCAACACGTTATCATCATCACCATCAGCCTACACCAGTCCACTGCTGGGCATAGGCCTCTCCTATTGCATGACATTCAACTCGATTACACGTGCCTTCTCTGTATGGTTCATAAATAAAAGTTGCATCATATGAGTGTAAGTAGTTATAGCAAGACGTCGTGCATCTCTTAATTAAAACTATTAGTCCTTATTATCGCGACACGTGCCATCTCTATATGTATCATAAATATAAGTTGCATCATATAAGTGTAAGTAGTGATAGCAGGACGCCGTGCATCTCTTAGTTAAAAGTATAAGTCGTTATCAGAGGGGCATGTCTAGCTTTCAGTGTAGTGCGCTGTGTGGTGAATATTTAATGACTGCTCTGAGGTTACGAGTAAGGTATAAGAGATAGCGATAGTACATCGCTGCAGTGAATAAACCATTGTAGATTTTAAGTTGACATCAAATCTCGCTTCACAAGAAAGATATAAATACTCTGTTGTCACAAGCCTGCTGCCTCGTTGATCTAGTGGTCGCAAGCGCTACTGCTGAACATGAAGTCCTGGGTTCGATTCCCGGGTCGGGCAAAGTGTTATTGGGTTTTTCTTTCTAGAATTTCTCAGTAACAGCCCGGAGTCTGGATTTGTGCCCGGTTGATGGCAATAGGCTCGCCCCCAATTACATGGGACTTAAACATAACTGGCGAAATGTGGGTGTACTATAGGTACACCTCTGCCTAACCCTTCGGGAAATACAGGCGTGATGTTATGTTTGTTATGTGTTGTCACAAGTTGGTCCATACTGAATAAGACCCTAGAAGTGACGAGTCTGCAACTAAAACGTTTGACTGCTTGTCTGGCACCGCCTCTTGAGTCTATATTAGTGATATGCATTAGGCAGTAGATAACATAGTTTTCAGTGACAGAGCATATACTCCCTCTCGATGAGAGGGGGCCTATGTCCCAGCAGTGGGAACATTATAGGCTGATAACGATATGACGAATCATTTACGTACGTTTTTAGGTAAATGGGTTTATGTTGGATAATAATATTGTCTGTGAAAAGCATAAGAATACTGAGGTAACACCAAGAATAAATTAACCTCAATATATATTTGTCGGAAATACGTTAAATCAATCGTTTGACTTTGACTAATCGGGACGCCAGCGCCACCAGGTGGTGCTCGACAGAGTCTATAACATAACGCTTGACCAGAGTTTAAAGTAGAGTTTGTTATTGGCGGCTAAGCAGTGAACACGTTTACAAACTGTCGCTCGTTCCGTATAGTTGTGTCGTGTACCTACAGTGTGTGACTCGCTAGTGTGATTAAATTTGTTCGTAAATTATAATTTGATTTGAACTGCAAACGGTTTTTCTATTGCGCAATAACCAACATTACCCATAGTACGCCCACAGTAGTTAAAATATGGCTGACAATAACGAGAGAAACATACCTTCTCCGTCATATTCTTATAAGAACAACACTTTGAACTAAAATGAAAAGTAAGTTAATAGTGATTTTCCTGTACTTTGTACCATCGCCGGAAATAACACCACAGTGCAATAATTCAGTTAGTTATGCTTTGCCAGCGGACACGAGAATAAATAGGCTGTTTTTGTATGAAAATAATGCTAAAATACCCTGTTGAAACAACAAATTGGGTTCACCACACGTTTTAATGTTATTGTGACAGTTTTAAATGTATTTGTATGAGGTACAGGCCAACTATATTCAATTATGAGTTTGCTTTTCAGTGTTCTCGTTAGTTTATGAAATAATTAATTTTTATTTACTCTGTGTAGGTTATTTTGAGAGCCCTCAAATAGTATTTATTCTGTTTCTATAATTTAATAATAATAATAATTTAATAATTTTAAAGGATAGGGGTTGATTAGACGGTCAGCGGCGGCGACCTCTCGCGGCCGGCCCTGGTTCAGGCCATGGTACAGAGCGAGAGGGAATGGGAAGCCGTCACCTCCTTCTGCGAAGCAGTAATGCTCGCGAGGGTGGAGCGCGTGAGGGAGAGGCAATTCTTGCGCCCTCATGCCCCCAGTCGCCGCACGAGGAGACACCCTGGGCGTCGGGAGTCGATTACCGACTCCCGGCCACCGTGGGCGCGGGCTTGCGGACGGCGAGCAATGGGCAGCCGCCGTTCGGTAAGGACCAGGCCCGGGTCGACGGCGCGTCGTGTTCCACGCGCGCCTCAAAGAGATGTGAACATCATTGACGGGGTCCGAAAGGGCCGGTGCCTGCCGGGGTCGCGGATTGTTCGAAAGAGTTACCGTGGCCCTGGCGCAAAGGCAACGAAGGAACACGCGTGGGTTTTAGTCATTAAGAGTCTGCCACGCCCTTCTGCTCCGCCCAGAGCGGGAGCGGTCATTTGATGATTTCCCACGCCAAAAAAGAAAGGGGTCGTAATAAAAGCCTATGAACGAGCAATAGTACCTATGAAGCGTTCGTCTGGTACACTCTGAACAGTCAACCGCGGTACCAAATTACATAACATACCTATTTAAGCATAATCAGCCACATGCCCACTGCTAGGAGATAGGCCTCATGAGAGAAAGTAGGCCATAATCCACCACGCGGGTCTAGAGCAGGTTCGTGGATGTCTTCAAATTTTTAGGGTCTAGGACATGAGAAATAGAAGAAAGAAAGAAAGAAAATACATTTCTTTGCGATAAAAATGACCCAGAGAAAGAACACAAACACAAAAAAATAACAATTTGCGGGAAAATATGCGTCACATCCACGCAAAACGGCCATCGCTCAGCATAATGCTACGACCCTATGCGAGACAGAGCCCCAGCGCTGGTTTTCAGCGACAGCCGGCGTTGACGTGATGACGTCGACTGGTGCAGTATACGATGAGATATAAATGACACAATAAGAAATAAAAATTAAATAAATACCAATACCTAGTTCTAAATGTTTATATTCCCATAATATATATATAATGGTAACATTCCGGCTAACGACTCACGCGCCGCCCCGGCCTTTAGTAATCTATGCGCGCCACTGTCATAAAACTCGTCAGTTTTCTCTCGATGTTTTCACCGATTTGAGAGCAGTGCATGCCACGGCCCAAATATAAGCCACTCTACAAGGAAGCAGCAAGGCTGACTGCCCAGGGTGCACTAGACATACATTCATGAAAATGTAGCATCGCTCGCGAAGGCTATTTTAAAATTATAAAGGTCCCAAAAGGACTCGAATTATGAGAATCTGAATTTAAATATAAAACTAGATTATAACTCGTGGAAATGTAGGGTTAACTCGATTCTAAATAACTGCTTGCCCTGCGGACATGTGTCAGGAAAAGTTTTTAACGCAATTTCAAATTTGTGTTCATATCACGGCTTAGAATTTTCTGAATGCGTGTTTAGATTAAGTAAAATTTTGTATTTATTACGTTTGTCGATCACATTTAATAAAATATAAAAATCATCATAATGTCAGCTGAACGATCTCTACTGATAGACATAGCCTCCCCCCCAAGCATCGTCACTTAGACCAGTCCTTCTCGCATCCTACGGGATTCGAGATCATTTAAATATCAGCTATAAAACTTCTAAAATTCAAATCATCATCATCATCAGCCTATATTGGTCCACTGCTGGATGTAGGCCTCTCCTAGTGAACGCCACTGAGTCCGATCTTCGGTTCTCCTCATCCAGTCTCTGCCAGTCACCTTTTGCAAGTCATCACTCCACCTGGCCGGCGGGCGTCCCCCACTACGTTTGCCTAAACGCGGTCTCCACTCTAGAACTCGTTTTCCCAACAATGGTCGGTTCTGCGAGAGATGTGGCCAGCCCATTGCCACTTCAGCTTGTTTAGTCTTTGGGCTATGTCGGTAAAATTCAAATAATCATCCCAAATGAATAATCCTGGCCAAAAGTGCTAATATATAACCAGGAGATGAATTTTTGATCAATTCATATTTCGAGCACAGCAAAAAAAAAAGAATTCACCCTGCATAAGCCTATTTGAAACACCCTTTTTCGTATTAGCCGAGAAACCGAATCAAAATAAAAGGGTCACCGTCTTATAATGCAATAAAACAAAACCTAAGTTTATTTGCGAAGGTCGAAACCCGACATATTTGAATATTGCGACCGATCCGGAAGAGTGTTGATTTAAGTATTGACATGGGACCCGAGGACCAAAGGGTTTATCTTGCCGTGAGAATTTACACCGCTGTGTAACGCAGTTTAAGTATTGAGAATTTTTCGAAATAATCACAGCCGCATGGTTCAATAGAAGGTTAAGCTATGGTTGGCTAGGTCGGTCCCTGGATGGGTGACCATCGATTACATATCGAGACCCCTCCGCGCTTCGGAAAGCACGTTAAACTGTTGGTCCCGGCTGTCATTTGTAAATGATAAATGATTTTATTTCTGTAAGTAGGTTTGTACAAACACTTTTACACGTCAATCATATTTTAAAACTAGATGAGGTCGGCATTTCCTATCTGACTATTCTGAGAAGAAAGGCCGAAACAAACTCAGAGGTCGCATTCTCTTTTAAAGTCCAGACATAATCTTGGTCAGATCATGTGAAGACCATGTAGATTTGAGTCTGAAATGGTCTATTGAGGAAAAAAAACCACACAGAATGAGTGAACCTGTCCAGTCAGTGCAGGCATTTGTCAGTAAATCTTTGACAGTCGTTACGGGTAGTCAGAAGCTTGAAAGTCTGACAACCAGTCTTACCAAGGGGTATCGTATTACCCAGTAACTGGATAGTAGAGGTCAAATAGGCAGTCGCTCCATGAGAAATACTGTAATTCACCTGAATCCGGTGAGATTGGAAGCTGACCCCAACGTAGTTGGAAAAAGGTTAGACAAGATGACAACGCAGTCTAAAGTTATAAACGGCATAAAGAACATCTACGTGCAAACTGTTACCATGTATTCAGCACAAAAAAAATCTGCTGTTCCATACAGTTTGACCGTGTACGATTTTGTACACTTTTGTATGAAACAGCAGTTTTTTTTTTTAATAAACTATGAAAATGTCTAACTGTGGAGGGTCTATAATCATGTTCTGCCGTGGTAACAGTTTTCGCGTCGATGTACCCTTACACCCGCAGGTACTGTTAACACAGGGTAAGAAAATGATGTTGTTGATGGTGCACATCTTGAATAAAATCTTTAAAATAATTTAACACGATTTATGCTCGAAAGGAGACTCAAACTCAAAGCATTTATATCAAATAAAACATTTACAGGCACTTTTGAAAAGTCAAGGAGTCGGTCAATCAGAAATATGAAGCTAGTTGTCCATTCCAAAGCGTAGTAGATACTTATGGAGAGGAACGGGCAAGAAACTCCATGAATACTCTTTTTATTAATTATATTGTCACAAAAATATTAGGTACATCATTAATGTAGAACATATAATTATATGTGAGAACGATGTAAAAAATGACGTTAAAAGCGTTCAGAGTACAGCAAATAAAAACAAACAAAAAAAAATCAAAATCAAAAAAGCCGTGCCAGCGAAGAGATGACCAGTCCCAACTAACGTGAGCCGTTCACAAAAATTACGCAAAGATCAGAGAGAAGAGTTGTTGACGCTCAACAAGCACGGATAGGAATTGTATTTGTACGAAATTTATTGTAACATATTTTCAAAGAGTAACAATGGATATTCTTACACATTCTTCTCCATCCGAAACTATATTTTGGAATGGGCATCTAGAATAATTTTATTTTCATATAAGTTTTGACGTTCATAAGTGCCTTTTAATGGCCTATTTGGAATAAATGCTTAAACTCTGTTTTTAATTTCGACTATTAATAAATAATAAATAAAATTAAAATTAAAATCGTTTATTCTCAGGCAACTACAGTCCATAGAAAAGGTTAAAAATTAAAGACAGAGTTTAAGCATTTATTCCAAATAAGCCATTAAAAGGCACTTATGAACGTCAAAACTTATATGAAAATAAAATTATTCTAGATCTTATAAACTATGTTAGTACAATTAAAATAACAATGAGAATAAAATTGGAACAATATAATTCTTCACTAACCTGCACCTGTCACACGCAGGTCAGTGAAGCGACGCATGACCGCCGAGTCCATTCTGTCCGCTATCATTTATCGCTCTATTACATCAACGGAAAAAACATGAATCTGTAGATTCAACTAATTGTCTCGATGAATAAAAATAAAAATAAATGCTTTTTGTAGTAATTCAAAACTCGATCACTTTCTTCAATCTTAAAACCGAAACTATTTTTATTACAAAAAATATAATTTCAAAACGACGGAAATTAATAAACTTTGAGCTTCAGAAACATTTTACAAAAATAAAACTAGGTAGGTCTACACAATTTTAGTCTCGTCCATCTTCACATCTTTTATTTACTTCAACAAAACGAGAATATTCTTCTCAGAAACCTCTCGGGTCCTCTCCATGATAATTGTAATTAATTTTATTGTTTGTTCTGGTAGGTTTATTCTCATTGAGGTAATCTATTTGACTTGCTAAATAACCTCTGTTTGGATAGATTAGTATCAAAATTGTAAATATTTCACCAGACTTAAGTGGATTTTGCTGTAATTCTTGGTAATTTTGGAAGGCGTTATTTTGAATAACGATAATAGTATTTAGGGTTATTTAAAATTTAACAAAAAAAATAATAATAATGGCTGTAGAGGTTGTGTACCTCTTTAATTGCGAGCTATCAACCAAATGAGTATTCAATGGCGGTTTGTGAAACCTACATGGGCAGTACGGGCACTTATGAAAACGTCAGAAGGTTAGGTTCCAATTGGTCGTTTCCTTTGGAGAAGAACCAGCAAGAAATTACACGGTTATTCTTTTAATAATAATTGGATTTTGTTTCACGGGACCTCTCATTTTATTGCTTGCCAATGTCTTTATATTCCGTGTTTATGGGTTTCCAACAAAAAGAAAGATCGGATTGCTATGGCAAAATCATCAGGTCAAGATAAACGAAAATCGTCTCTGCTTACTTCTTCAGTTTTAATCCCACTAACATTTTTACAACAAACCCTACGGTGTGATAACCATCCATCCACCTCAACTCCTTATTTTTACACCTTCAAAACTAACTTCCCATTTCATTTTATACCTTATGCATAATGCAATAGGGGCGTCAAATTGTGAAATTCGATTTGCCGATGTCACCTGAAAATGTAAGTAGATTGTAATGTATTAGTTATCGAGTTTCCTGATTTCTGCCCTGGGTATATTTTGGCGACTTTTCCTGGCTTCCTCTTGGACTATCAATAAGGTATGTTTTGCCTTTATTCCGTATCTTTCGGATTTTACTTGGAGACGAATCGTCTTTATTCTGAAATATGAATAAATAACCACTTTCTACGGCGTTGTAAGTTTTATGGAGTTTCTGTTTTACATACAGGTGTATTGGATTCTAGAGTTTTATATTTTTCTAGAAATATGAAACGTGTGTGATAGAATAATAGGGGTGCATTATGCATTCAAATACCACGAGTTGTGGTCAGCGTTGGCAGTCAGCCACGCTGCCACCTTACGTTAATTACGGATTCCTAGAACAGTGGTGACCGCCACATAACCTGTGCAGTGACAGCTGCCATGAGAATGGTACCAAAAAAGGCTCTCTAGGAAAACAACTTACTTTCTTATACAACGTTTCAGTCAGGTCATTCGGCAGTAAATTGCAGACACTATGTGGCGGCCACCGCTCGTCTAAGAAACCAAAAATGTATTGATCAATATCATAATATAGTCCTCCAGACCGTATTTCGTCCATGGCAGCCAATTTCAACGGAAACTAGACTCCGGCGCGGGAGATATTATAATGCATAAGTGTGTGAGCAGACAGAGGTGCACTCTCCCTTCCCTCACTTTCATAGTCCGATGGGACGGCAATCCGACACGACCGGAGAGAGATCAGGCGCAGGTACCACGGCTCCGTATCCATTCTTATTACCTACAGTTCGTACTAATAGAAAGAAAGAGAGAGAAAATTTAATAAATCTTAAAATAGACACAATCAAAGTATGAAAATTTATATTTTAGACACAGTTTATTTCAAACGGTTTGTCAATTTATCTTTAGAATAACTTTGGTGTTTCAGAGATTGACTTTCAGTTTTGTAAGTTTAATTACAAGTCAAAGATGTCAAACTGTGAATATTTTAATGCTGATGTCTACTAAATGTTAGGGATTTGGGACGTGAAAAATGTTTAAATGTGATTCTGAGCTTAGTGATAGCTTTGAAGAGTAGGTGACATTAAAGTTACAAATAACTCTTTAATATTACATTTGCACCCTAATTGAGTACCACAGTCACAATCTGAATCATTTTGAAGGATTCCATTGCTTCATATGTTCGAAAAATTCGTTAGGTCAACAACGTAAATAACGCAATGAATGTTGTTGAACTGTCAAAATGAAAGCCATTGTTACTGTTAGTGTGTTACACAATTACCCCGCTGATCTGAAAAATTGTAATCAAAGGAATGACACGAAAAAAGTTTTAAGCTTGAATGTGGATGACTATAAGCCTACAAGAATAGAGGAAGACCTAGAAAATGATGGAAGGATTGTGTGAAAGTTGATAATTATGGCTATACAGGGGATGGCTATGGAGATGACAGCAGATCGAAGAAGACATGCTGTGCCAACCCCAAGTAATTTGGGATAAGATAAAGATAAAGATAATTTTATTTGTCAAAACATGCGTATACATACAAATTAAGCATGCAGGATGTCACAATATTAATATTTCGCTTCACCCGTAAGGCGTACAAATTTATAAAATTTACAAAAAAATACACAACTAAATTACAAAATAAAAAACTAAATTACTAAAGGCACTTCAATCCAAGTAAGGGCATGAGGATTAATCATGATGAGATCTGCAAACTAAATTTCCATAAATCTTAATTGTTTCGCCAAATCCTACAATATCAAAATAATAAATTGAATTGCAGTTGGTTATATCAATTATTATTAGCAGAAGTGTACTTATTCTTATTATTTATTTCCTACCGCAATGTATATTTTCTTTGCCACTCACAACATTTACTAAAATAAAACTTTTTGTCTATTGAAATAAAACTAAACGATTTTCCACTTTCAATATTCTGTGCCAAGTAAGTAGTTAATATTAAGCGCTACGAAGCGCGCGAACAGTTTGACGCCTTTCAGCTGTAGCTATTCAAAGATTTTCACCGAAAGATTCTAGTTTCGGACACACAGATCTTTAAGTGTAAAAACAATTCATCGAATCCTCTATCATCATCTTATTCAATTCATTTATTCAGGAACAAAATCACTCCCATAGTGCCAACTAATGTATCTTGATAAAAGCTTCAGGGTTCGAATTTCCATGGCACGTATCGTCCATTTAAGTTGCCCCATGCGTGGAATCTATTGAATACTTTATCCTTTATAAAAGTAGGTAAAACGATGCGATTGACACATTGAATGACATAACATCAAATTGCTTGTCATCAAACACTTCAAATCGAATGATCGAATATTCGTTACATCGAAAAATAAAATGAATGTTCAATCGTTTCGTTGTTAAAACAAAAGTTATTTTAACGAAAGCTGGTGTTTGACTTCATCACGTGGATTTTTGAAGGCAAGTTAAATATATTTAATCGCATTAAGTTGACACGTTCTTTAGATTTCTAATCCACTGGATTCAGTATAATTATCATCATTGACAGGCTTGTTTCACCCACTGCTGAGTATAGCCCTCCTTTTGTACCATGCTTCCCTGGTCTATGCGAGTCCCAGTCAGGTCTTCCTCGTGATCTTCTGTAGGTCGCCCACCCACCTGGCTATTGGTCTGCCAACACTCCTACTACCGTTTCTCGGCAACCATTCCGTTAGGGCTTTGCTCCACCTGCCATCACCACGTCTACACAAGTGTCCTACATGCCTCCATTTCAGAGCCGCTACCTTTAGTCCTACGTCTTGAACCGTAGTCATACGTCGGATCTCTGAGTTGCGGACTGGATACACTGGATTATATTACCTATATCCGGACACTTCCTTTCTTTTCTTTTCTTTTAAAAAAAAAACGAACAAACTACAATAACAAAAAACGAAATACAATAATTTTATTTTCACTAGCATAAAATTCAACTCCAATTTCCGACCACATTCAAAACCTACACAAACAAATTCAAAGTAATACCCAAAGCAATCACTGCGAGTATCTAAAAGTATCCCTTGCCGAAATCCGCCAAACTTCCTTGCAATATGTACCATCATTTTACCACTTATTTCATTCGTGGAACCTCTCGAAACTGATTTTATAAATGGTCTCTACCACAGTTTTGATTTTCTATATTGAAAAGGAGTGAAGTGCCCTTTTGTTTATAAACAAATGCCTGAGAGGCCTACAGCATTGCTTTTGGCAATAATTAATTATCTACGATTGGATTATGGAGGTGTAAATGAAATGGTCTATCAATTAGTGTGTGTATACCTACAGGCTATTGTTTTAAATCCATTGTTTGAATTAAGTGATCTATTTATTGCTTTTGGAAGATCATGAAAATAATAATACTAATAACGTGTATTCATTAAAAAGTAACAGTAAATTATGACATATTCGGTGAGCCCCTACCTAAGCATCGCTTGTATCTTGTGGACCAGGAGTGCAAATTTAACAAAGTTATAATGGTTACCTTACATTTAGAGGATGTTAGATTAGTATATACAAGAGATAAGAGTATCAGAGTCCAAGCTAACTTGTTTGATTTGGAGTGTGTTGACTCAAAACGCTACAAATTATAGTTTTTGGGAATTAGAATTTCAGAGAATGTTATTGTATTTCTGCATCTCTAGTATTTGCTTCTAATGGAAGCAAATACTAGAGATGCAGAAATACTTGGGGAGCCCTTTCCCCCAGCACTGAGACAGTATAGGCTAAACAACAACAAAAAAGTGATGTTCGGGGAAAAGGGTGATTTTAGCATATATGCGTTGCAGTAACGTCATGGAGGCTAGAAAATACGATAAGTGTGGCATTGTTTAATTTTAGTGCGTTGAGTAATAGTGTAGATTTAATGAGTTTTTATTCTTATTTCTTCTAAAAGCCGAGAAATGTAACGGAAACGCTGGACATGTCTACTATTAAAACTTTCGTGGCAACCAGTTTAATTTCCGGCAAATTTATTAAGATTGTCTTCATAATAAGCAATGATAGTTGTACGGTGAACTGTGTTTTTATGATATGTGGGTGAAACCATACAATACCGACTACTAATCATTTTTACCTAACTTCATTCATTAATATTAGTTGAGCAATTACTACATGATTAGCGGATATCGCGTGTGCTTCCTCGCTCTTTTATATTATTCAGCCTTAGATGCATTAAATACATTTATTTTACCTTAAAGACATCAGTAACATGGAATATTGTTTTTGTTTCCAAAGTTTTTTTTTTTTTGCTTTTTACTCTCTTCCTTGACATAATCTTCTCATTATTTGATATTATATACCTTCAATTCTTATTTCAACTTTTTACTCATGGCTTTTGTAGACATGATTTTAATTCAGATGTGTTACAGTTGTAATGGCAATCATTTCATTTGGTTTAAATAGGCTTTTATTTTTATATAGATTCTTCTATATTTTGTGAATGTGAGAACGTTGTAGGCCTAACTTGTAGACTAGATTTGTAGACCTTTTTATATTTTATTGAGTACCTGTTCACTGTCCTCCCATACCTTTCAACACTGTTATTTGAAACATTGTAAAAGCCCCTTATTTTTAAAAGAGTAACCATGGAGTTTGTTGCCGGCTCTTCTCCATAGGAAACAACCAATTGGAACCGTGCACCTAGCTTCTGACGTTTCACAAGTGCCCATGTAGGTTTATGTGAAGTAAAATATTTTGATTTGATTTGATTTATCTTCCAACCTTCTACGTGGTCCTTCGAGCCGGATTATTAAATACACAAGTTCTTACACCAAAACTATCAGCAATGCTAAATACAGCATAACTTACCCTAAAACACCATCTCCACGATTCTAATACTGAAAATGCCAGACACAAACTTGCCAGTGTTTTGTCAACTGGAATGGTAATTATAATTAAATTCACCCGTAACAGTTACGAATGTTAGACGGTTGTATGCAAATTCGTCGCCGCCGTCTGATTGTACCAAACTTGCTACATATTTTTGCTTAATCAACTCGTCTGCGGAATACTTGGACTCGATTTTAACTTTGTATATAGCGGTCGCGTTTTAACATGGCATTAGCGATCATTGACCTTTTCCTAATAACTTTCTGTACGAACCCAAACAATAATGTATGGCTTTTCGTCATTGAAAGAAAAATAATTGTTTTTTCTGCACAAACAAATCGCACCTTACAAATGAACGGCATTAATTTAATAGACACATACAAAATAGCCATTGGAACATGTCGAAGATCACGATAGACGATTAGGACGTTAATGGACTTTATTTCAGTTTATGAAATAAAAAAATACTATAAAATGTACAGTCACCAAAAGAGTTAAGTAACCAGGGTCGTCGGATATAGTTAAAGTTTAGTAACAAACCGATGGATGTTTTCGAATGAAATTTAATTTGATAAATGAACTGTTTATTTTCTATTAATTAAATAAAATTTTATTCGATCGACTGTACGTGGGTCAATGACCGCTATGGCCATGTTAAAACGCGACGGCTATAGTGTTGTTTATTTTCTTTGGTATATCTTTAAATGCATCTTTTGCTTTCGTTTTATGATTATCATCTTTTTCGTTTTCCTTTTCCACTTCTTTAGACTTAGAATTTTCTTGTCGCATTGGTATTATGAGTACTAAAAAAACTGAGTTGCAATCAGATAAACAAATCGTACCCGGTGGATTATAAAAAACCGGCCAAGTGCGAGTCGTACTCGCGCACGAAGGGTTCCGTACCATTATCTATAAAAATGGCAAAAAATTCATGTCTGTTGTATGGGAGCCCCCTTAAATGTTTATTTTATTCTGTTTTTTTAGTATTTGTTGTTATAGCGGCAACAGAAATACATCTTCTGTGAAAATTTCAACTGTCTAACTATCACGGTTCATGAGATACAGCCTGGTGACAGACGGATGGACAGCGGAGTCTTAGTAATAAGGTCCCGTTTTACCCTTTGGATACGGAAACCTAAAAATAGTCCTTTTCTCACGTAATCCGGTTAAATAGATTGAATGGCGTTATTTTAGAGTTTACAACACATTTGATTTGAAATAATTTGAATTAATTCATGAGAATAGAGATACACTGGAAGTCCTAACTCAAAATCTATAAGTAGTCCTTAAACACTTCGAATGCAAGTCATCGCACGTTAGTTGCAGCATAAATTCACATTTACCATCCCACTATCCCACATTTTAAAGAAACAAATATTCACCGAGATACAACAAACTTTCACGGAGCATAAACCATCACCGTTATTGCACGCTAAACAAGAATTTATAATTCCAATAACAATATTGCTTCCACGTTTCATACCCAGGCGGCGAAGGAACAGAGTAGATAGGTACAGAAGGTCAACACCATGCAACGGGCGAAAACAGGCGCACGCACACATAGACGCATACGTACGAAGATCTCAAACGAGTCGCCAGTTGCCGAGTGCGCTTCACTCGCGAGTCTATGTGTGCGTGTGTTTTCGCTCGTTGTATGAGGCACCCTATCAGAATTCCAGCGCTGCGACATTTATTTTTGTGTCGCAGCATCATGCTGACACAAGAGCCTTTTGGCCTCGAACAGGCTATCTTTTTTTTAAATTTTGTTTTTTATGTTTTTATGACGTGTGTTTCGTTTAGCCTGTGCGAGCCTATCTTCCTGTGCGAGTCCCAATAAATACTTTTTCTATCTATCTTTCTTTCTTTCTTTAAGACAGCCTTCTATATGCATCTAGCTATTCTGTGCCCAGGTCTCCGATAAAGAACAATGGTTTACAAGCATTATTTGTTGGAACACAGAAAATAAAAATCCATTGAAATGTTTCTTTTTTTCCTTTTCCACCAACCTGCACTGAAAATAAAGGAATACTTTAATCTATTCTCGTCTCACTGTAGAAGTATTGAAAGGTGGACTAAAATAATGGAAGTAAGGTATTTCTTTTTCTTTAACAATCAGTGTTCTTCGGAGAGTTTTTACTTTAAAGTTGAGTGTATTGAAGAGATTTTGTACCGTTAGCAAATTCGGTTTCTTTTAAGAGTGTTTTAGTTTTAATACTTTTTGTTGTTATAGGTTTTTTGAACGTGACATCGCCTTAAATTACTTGTAAGTCAAGAACTATGTCTTTCTATATTACAGGTGGCATTTCTCCATTTTCTATCATACGATATATTTTTTTGTGTTGGTCACGATTCAAATTCAAACTCAAACCATTTATTTTAATTAAACCAACTACATGAACTTTTGAATTATCAGGGGGTCAGTCAGAAAGATGAAGCTGCCAATTCCGAATCGTTGCCCATACCAAAGCATAGTAGGTTCCTATGGAGAAGAACGGGCAAGAAACTCCACGGACACTCGTTTACATCAAAATATTTTACAAAAATATTGGTTACATCATTCATGTTGAAATTTGTACATGTAAGAACGATGTGGAAAGATGTGAACGTTAAACGCGTTAAATTAATTGAACCTTTGCAAGAAATTCTAGCACTCGATTTTCCTCCTTGCACAATGTTATCAGAATACTAGTGGATGCAGTGGTCTGACCGCGTGATTGCAATCTCTTAACCATCTCTTGAAATAAAGGAGTTCGCCAAGAAACATTTACAAGAAGCTGCACTAAGAAAATAGGTCACTTATGTCAGTATAAAAATACCGACTATTAATTCATTTATCACACTGAGGTAAATGATAAATTATTTTATTTCTGTAAGTAGGTTTGTACATACAAACTCTTTTACACGTCAATCATATTTTTTAAACTAGATGAGGTCGGCGTTTCCTATCTGACTACTCTTAAAAGAAAGGCCGAAACAAACTCAGAGGTCACAGTCTCTTTTAAAGTCCAGACAAAATCTTGGTCAGATCATGTGAAGACCATGTAGATTAGTGTCTGAAATGGTCTTTTGAAGAAAGAACCACATAGCTTGAGTGGACCTGTCCAGTCAGTGCACGCATATGTCAGTAATCGTGCAGCTCAACTCGCACCTTAAGGAGCTCAACGATTCGACGAACATTACCAAAGAAAGGAGATTTGAGTAGGCCGCATAAATTACTCAAACTTCCAGAACAACAAAAAAACCAGACGACATGGACACTTGGACACATACCGTGAGGAGTGGGTCAAAGTGGCGCAGAAAAATAGTTCCTGGATGGACTTGGGAGAGGTTTTCGTCCAGCAGTGGGACAGTTGCGCTAAACAAAACAAAAAACATCACACTGCAAAGGCAAGGCTTGCTCTCAAACAAACAAACAAACACAGAAGTAACAAGCTTTGCTCACTGCGAGTTGAAAATTTTAGATCATCACAAAGCCAAGTTCCTCACGATATTTATATTCTTTTACCGTTAGCCAAAGATATTCCAAAATTAAAAAGTACAAAATGAAATAGAAAAGGCACGTATTAAATCATATCAAATCAAATTATTTTATTTCACATAAACCAACATGGGTACTTATGAAACGTCAGAAGCTAGGTGCACGGTTCCAATTGGTTGTTTCTTATGGAGAAGAGCGGGCAAGAAACTCCACAGTTACACTTTTAAAAATAAGGTGCTTCTACAATGTTTCAAATTACAGTTTTGATAGGTATGGGAGGACAGTGAACAGGTACTCAAAAAAATTAGAAAAGGTCTACAAATCTACAGTCTACAACTTAGGCATACAACGTTCTCACATTCACAATGTATAGAAGAATCTACATAAAAAATAAAAGCCTATTTAAACCTAATGACATGATTGCCATTACAACTGCAACCCATTACATAGGAACCCACTCACAGCCAGATTGCTCACATCCAACGATAACAACAGGAGCTACTTTTACGTTGTTTTTTATTACCCAGAAATACAAAGCCAGTAGGACATGATTGGCAAAACGAAATGTTAGCAGTGTATACGAGCTTAACATTCCGGGCCGCAAAGTTTTAATTTTAAAAACGAGAGCAAACGTCGTGCCTAGGACAAAGGCGTACCGAGGCCCCGCGCTACTCGATGTGTTGCAAGTTACGAGAGGTAGCGGTGAAGATAACACTGTTGTACTTAGATTCTTACGTTGGAAAAGAGAGGACGTTTGCCCTGTTGGTCTAGTGGTAGCAAGTGCTATAGCTGAGCACGAGGTCCTGGGTTCGGCTCCCAGGTCGGGCAAAGTATTATTCGATTATTCTATCTGGAGTTTTTCAGTAGCAGCCCGGAGTCTGAAATTGTGCCCCGTTGATGGCAATAGGCTCGCCCATGGACATGGGACTTAAACATAACTGGTGAAATGTGGTTGCAATAAAGGTACACCTCTGCCTAAACTCTCTTGGAGTAGAGGCGTGATGTTATATTATGATAGAGGAGGGGTTTGTCGCTAGCGAAGAAGTAGAAAATCTTGCTAGAAAGAAAAGTGTCTGTCATCAATATTATTACTTCGGATTGCCACTACATGTTTTCTCTTACGTTCTTCCTCGTCAGCCGTCACCTTATCATTCACTCCCTTTTAATTCATGGCTCCTGGTTTTAGGACAACGCGAAATTCTTTACACCAAAACGCAAATATTTAACTCTAATAACACGTGATACAATCCCTACATCTATCTTCGCATATTGATAATTGTATATATGCTTCGTTTGTCCGAACGTCTGCTATCTCAGTTGAAGGTGCCGTCTGCTTCATTACTCTCTACAGCAAAGTCTGTTTATTTTGCTTAACGTATGGCTCCAGTACAGTATTTCTTTAATAATTCTAGTGATATTGGTTCAATATTTTGTTTTTATTCTTCTGTACAACTAAATAAAAGCGATCTTGTTTGTACCTATGCATTAAAAATTGCTTAGTTGCAGAAATCATCAAAGAACATGGTTGCATAATAATATATGGTTTTAATTAAAAACGATGAAGCAGGAAAGTTGTTAAGTAAGCTAACTATTTTACTAAGTATTTGTTTAAGAAATTTTAGATATTTCTTTTTATGTATACCTTGAGTGATATACCTGAGATACAGGTTTATTCCTAATTCAGGTAGAATCAAATTATAATATACCTTTAATTTAAAGCCCTAATATTGTAAACATTTGTGTACATCAATTATTTAAATAAAACAATATTTCAATATTTCAATTTCTCATTTGCTGTCTCTCGAAAAGCACGTTAAGCCGGTGGTCCCGGCTGTCATTCACGGATCTTTGACAGTCGTTACGGCTCGTCAGAAGCCCGAAAGTCTGACAACCAGTCCTACATACACATAAGGGGTATCGTATTTCCCAGTAACTGGGTTTTGAAGGTCAGATAGGCAGTCGCTCCATTTAAAATACAGGGATTCAGCTACATGCTGTTAGACTAGAAGTCGACACCAACATAGCTGAGAAAAGGCTACATGATGATGATTTTTCTCATTTGACGCATTCTTACTTTATCGCACAGTCTGTAGGGTCTCTTCGTATGCATTAATCAAGAATTAAAAACTAAAAAATACTGAAAACCAGCGCTGGGGCTCTGTCTCGCATAGGGTCGTAGCATTATGCTGAGCCATTGCCGTTTTGCGTGGATGTGACGCATATTTTGCCCCAACTTGTTATTTTTTGTGTTTTTTCTCTACGTCATGTTTACCGCAAATAAACGTATTTTCTTTCTTTTCAAGTATACCTCGCTTCACTAAATACTAACCCTCGCTACAGTATCAATCTTGTACCAAAACAGGAGCCTTATTATTTCGCGTCCCCATTCCCTGATGATGTCAGGTCTCATCCGCCATTGTGTCACGAGGTTTCAATAAACTGTAGTTTTCTCTGTTTTGTTTCGCTCTGAAGGGACGCCGAGTTTAGAATATTTTGCCCAAATAAGTTAACAAGTTGTTTGGGGAGTCAATGAACTCAGTCTCTGCAATTGACAATGGATTGTGTTCAGATTATAAATGATCGTGTTCTTGAAGGAGTATTGGTTTTGCAGTTTTGTTCACTATTTCATTAAATAAACGGT
The DNA here is from genome assembly GCA_917490735.1 of Dryobotodes eremita. Taxonomy (NCBI): domain Eukaryota; kingdom Metazoa; phylum Arthropoda; class Insecta; order Lepidoptera; family Noctuidae; genus Dryobotodes; species Dryobotodes eremita. Next base: position 18,112,506 of record OU823263.1, read on the forward strand.
TCAAGAAGCATCGTCATTACGAGCTACCGAATTCTATCCACTGCTGAGTATACAAGGTACAGACGACAATACGACAGTAAATTAAACTTCGTTTATCTAATGACGTTCGCAGACTGAATACAAAAATTCAACCATATACGAGGTGCATTCAATAAGTACCTAGCCTCATCGCCAGAGGGCGCTGTAGTTTCAAAAGAGTTTTACCACAGTGTAGCACATTCTTTTTTAATTCTTTTTTCAAATTTTCATTCCAATCCCTTCATTTGTTTTAATTTGACAACTTATGGAAGCGAACGTGTCGATCGGTTTTACAAAAATGGAAAAAGAGCAATATCGTTCGGTGATTCGATTCCTATTTTTGGAAGGGAAAACGCGCATCGAAATCAAAGAGCGCTTGGATGCTGTGTACGGTGACTCTTCTCCATCGATGGCCACCGTCAAGAATTGGTTCAACGAGTTTGCACGTGGCCGTACGTCGGTTTTTGATGAACCACGTCCAGGTGCACCGAAAACAGCTGCTACGGAGGAAAACATTAAAAAAATCCATGATCTCGTATTGGCAGATCGCCGATTGAAGGTTCGGGAGCTAGCTGAGACTGTAGGCATTTCAGAAGGAACAGTGCATCATATTCTTCACGAGGAACTCGGCATGAGAAAGCTGTCGGCGCGATGGGTGCCGCGTTTACTCACACCAGAAAACAAGCGCAACCGTGAGACCACATCGGAGACGTGTTTGGCGCTGTTTAAGATGAATCCAGCGGAGTTTTTGCGTCGTTTTGTGACCGTCGATGAAACCTGGATCCACTGGTACACACCAGACACCAAGGAGCAATCAAAACAATGGATCCAGACCGGGGAACGTGCTCCAAAGAAGGCGAAAACTGTAAAATCGGCCGGAAAAGTTATGGCCACCGTTTTCTGGGATTCACAAGGTGTGATCTACATCGATTACCTCGAGAAGGGTAAAACAATTACAGGGCTTTACTATGCCGATTTATTAGGCCGATTCGACGCCGAATTAAAGAAAAAACGACCCCATCTGGCGAAGAAAAAAGTGCTGTTTCACCACGACAACGCACCGGTTCACACGTCTGCCGTTGCCATGGCCAAATTGGTCGAATTACGCTACGAATTGCTGCCCCATCCACCGTATTCTCCAGATTTGGCCCCTTGTGACTTCTTTCTGTTTCCTAATCTGAAAAAATCACTCGCCGGGAATAGATATGGATCGAATGAGGAGGTCATCGCCGCCACGGAGGCCTATTTTGCAGAGTTTGACAAAAACTATTTTTCGGACGGGTTAAAAAAGTTGGAGCATCGCTGGGCTAAGTGTATCGAAGTAAAAGGAGACTATGTTGAAAAATAAATTGCCACTTTTCCAAAATTTTCGTTTACTTTTTGTAGGCTAAGTATTTATTGAATGACCCTCGTATATCCAATAGTTTAGTCACTATAACCAGTCAAAGAATGACTTATACTATTTAGTTTGTTTTGAAAAAATCACATTTTTTTTTTTTTTGTAACCCCCCACTAGGAATTTCTCCTGTATTGTGGGTGCGTTTACAAACATTTAAACTCACATACACAAATAGCCAGACCCGGAACAACTACTTGTAGGTGATACAAATATTTGTTCCGTGCGGGAATCGAATCCGCAACACGCAGCGCAGCAGTCAATCGCTTAACCACTGCGCCAACCGTGCCGCCAATTGATAATTTGGATGTTATGTTTTATTTGAGTTTCAAAACTATCGTATACATTAGTATTGTCAATAATAATAATAATAATAATAATAATTTATTTCCAAGTATATGGTACATTGAGATCTTAAATTAAACATGGATTCACATATACTACCATTGCTGGTGTAGAAAAATTAAATAAGCTACGTGCATGCAAATTATAGACATTACAATAAGAATGAATAAATTAATGAAATTGTTTATGAATAAATATTTTTAGTTTGATACTATTGATTTAGATAAATTTAATACGATTATTTGTAATGTCAAAATATTAATTATTATGCCAAATAAAAAAAATAAAAAATACAATTAACATGCCAAAAAAAAAAAAAAAACCCTATAAGCCAAAAAATATAAGTCAAAAATATAAGTTCTAGTGTCAAAATATTTAATTATAATGTCAAAATACTAATAGCATAGAATATTAATTACAATGTCAAAAAGTATGATTTAAAAATTCATTAACGGAATAAAAACACAGGTCTAGAAGCCAAGTAAACATTTTACATTTGAATTTATTCATTGGTAACATTCTCAAGCCAGGTGGTAATTTATTATAAACTTTTACTGTCATACAACTGGCATTTCTGCTGTATAGTTGCAACCTCTGAGGAGGTACTAGCAATTTCCCGTATTTTTTTTTATTCAGTCTTTGGGAGACTTGTTCATTCAATAGGAATAAATGAGGGTATTTTTTTACAAACACACAAACCTCAAAAATATACAAGCACGGGAGGGGGAGAATTTTTAATTCTTTAAATAATGGCCTGCAATGGTCTAAGTATTCTGCTCCGCTCATGGCTCTGATGCATTTTTTTTGTACTTTGAAGGCTCTGTCCACATCCACTGAATTACCCCATATTACTAGGCCATAACGCAATACTGATGAAACATACCCATGATAAGCATTTAGGACAGTTTGTTTACTGGACACCAGTCTTAACTTTCGAAGAGCATATACAAATTTATCAAGCTTGTTGCATACTCTTTCTACATGATCCTTCCAGTTGAGTTTATTATCTATTACTATGCCTAAAAATAAAGCCGATGGTCCTGGTTGCAAAATTTTATTATCATGTCGAATTGTTGTTGGTGTTACCGACATGTTGCATGTTTGAAATTGAACAATTTTTGTTTTCTTAATATTAACTGTAAGATTATTGTCCCCGAGCCATTTTATTACATTAATTAATTCAATGTTAGTATTAGTTTCTATGTCAGTTTTGCTGGAACATTTTATAGTCAAAGTAGTGTCGTCAGCAAATTGGATACATTCATATTTTAAACATTTTCTGAGGTCATTTATGTATAATATAAATAGTTGCGGACCCAGTACGCTTCCCTGTGGAACGCCAGATTTATTAATTTTTAATTCTGAGCAATATGTCGTCCTAGTGTTTTTTTCTATTTTAGAGATAACAGTTCTCTGTTGGCGATCAGACAAATAGCTTTTAAGCCAATCATGCGCCTTGCCTCTTATTCCATATCTCTCTAGTTTGTAGAGTAGTCGCTCATGTGAGACAAAGTCAAATGCCTTGCTCATATCTAAGAATACCGATAAAGCAGACATCTTTTTATCCAGAGCTTCGGTAATTATTTTTACTAATGAAAAACAGGCTAGAGTTGTTGAACAATTTTTCCTAAAACCGAACTGACTCTCTACAATTAGATTATATTTAGTTACAAAGCTATTTATTTTGTCATGCATAGCTTTTTCAAATTTTTTTGCAAAAATTGGTATCAGTGTAATGGGTCTATAATTACCCATATCAGAACAGTTACCCTTTTTGAATAATGGTTTAATTATAGACTCTTTTAGTGTCGACGGAAAAACACCTTCTTCAAATGAGAGGTTTATTAGGTAGCTAAGTGGAGATGCTAGAATTTTTGCGCTTAATTTAATTATTTTAGTGGTTACTTCGTCATATCCCGTAAAATTTGTATTATTTAATGAATATATTATTTTAATAATGTCAATTTCATTTACAGGAGTCAAAAATAAAGTATTTACGTTATTGTCAATGTCAATGTTGTTTACGTCATGAATATTATTGTTAATTTTTTGTGTCAGCTCGATGAAATAATTGTTAAATTGGTTACATATGTCAATAGGATTATTAATTTTTTTGTCACTAATTATTAATTCATTTATGTAGTTATTATTATTAGACTTATTTAAGTTATTTTTTATGATTGACCATGTCGCTTTACATTTATTCTTAGAATTATTGAAAAAATTGTTGTTGTTTATCTGCTGTGATTTTGATATGCATTTTTTTAAAATATTAGTGTAATTGCGGTATTTTTTCTTGTGGTAACCTTTACTTATAGCATCGTGCTGATATGCGTAATATAAAGCTCTCTTTTTAATGCATGATATTTTTAAACCCCTACTAAGCCATTTGTTTTTTATGGGTTTATTGGTCCTTTTGACAAGTATTTCGGGAAAACACAATTTATAGAAGAGCGTGAATATGTCATGGAATATATTAAATGCTTTATTGCAGTCTGTCTCTTCGTACATTTCACCAAAACTTAAAGCTACTAAGCAATCTAAAAAATTTGCTATGTTATTTTTATCGTAATCTCTCTTCATATCATACCAGAATTGTACAGTTTTTAATTTATTATTATTATCATTTATCTCTTCAAGGTAAAAAGTTAATGATTGTCCAGTATCGTGATCAGAGAGAGCTAAATTATGTATACTGCATTTCGTATCAACTGCTGGGAGATTACTGGCTATTTGATCTATGCTAGTATTTTTCCTAGTAAGCATCCTAACATGTAGGGAAATATTAAAGTTGTTTAGTATTGATATTAATTCTTTACAATATTTGTTATCTTTCAATATGTCGATGTTCCAATCTCCGCACAGAATAATATTTTTATTAACTTTGCGGGTTAGATTACGCAATATTGATTCAAGACCTTTAAAAAATATGGACACATCAGAATCTGGAATTCTATAAATGCACACTATAATTAAATTATGACTAAATATTTCTATGCCACAGCATTCAAAGCAATATTCGATGGCCAGTTCATCAGTTATAGGTCAATGTTTCTTTTATTGACGTATTGACATATAGTAGACATCCCCCCTTTCGTGCCATGCTTCTCTGGTGTGTAAGGTCTTCCAAAATCTCAACAAACTTTTAAAAATAAAATGGTTTGCGAACTACAACGGTCACAACTAACATGATCCACATGATCAGTAACTGTTTTATTAAAACTATTCTAGTTCCAATGAATCAGCCACTAATCAGGTGGATTAGGCTTACTCGAACCAATAAAACTTCTATGTCACGCAATAATAAATTTATAAACAAACAACAACAATTTATAAACAGTTTTAAATACAATGTCAAAAGATTCTAAAATTACATAATGTCAAAAAATAGGTTAATAATTTAAAAAAAAAATATTAACATATTTTTTGACATTATGTAATTTTAGAATCTTTTGACATTGTATTTAAAACTGTTTGACATTATATTTAAAACTGTTTGATATTTTATTATACACCTGTTAGACGTTTTTTTAAATATTATATTTAAAACTGTTTAGCACTATACTTGAATTCCACTTCAAATGTTAATTAATAATTCATAGTTCTTTGTATTTGTATGTAAATTGCATGTGTATAGATTCAACAGAATGTAAATTGTTTTATGAATAAATGAAATGAAATGAAATATAAATGACTACCGACGTCAATCCATCTTAGTTAACATAAATGACCAACCTTAACCAATTCATTTTCCTTGTCCTTATTTACCACAGCATGAACAAAAAATTTATCTATGCACGTCTATAGCACATCTGATCTTAAGTCAACTGTAAGAAAGTCTCGTTGGCGCGGCTCCAGCTCACAATCACGACTTAGTTTATGGCTGCAGTCTTATCCTTAAACATCTTTTTGTTATTCTGGCAGAGGAAAATATACTGATGCTGTAAGAGGATATATATTATGTGTTGATGGCTTAACATTAATGGATTAGCCAGTGGCTCTATTAAGTATCTAGTAAAAGATGTGGTTGTAGAAGCCAGAAAAAATGAGATTTATTACATAACTGGCCAAATGTTGGTGTACGAGCATAGATATCGTACATTTACGCGAAATTCAAATGCATTTTTTGCGTGAAATTAAAATTTTAACTCTGAGTAAAGACCTATTTTTAACCGACGAAAAAAAAGGATCTCAAGTCGACCCGTATATTTTTTTTTTATGTATGGCCACGCATAACTTTTCACAGCGTAGTTAGATTTTGATGATTCTTTTTTATAATAGTATGGTTTCGTTAATTAAAGGTTCTTACCATCATACAATATCTATAAATTCTTTAGGGGCAAATCGCTTTTAAATCTTGCGTAAGTGTAAGGTATTTATGCTCGTGCCTACAGAACCCTCTGGCTCCCCTTTGGAGAACATAGGCGTGAAGCTATACTACACACATGAAACGTGTCTAGGGAACAAGATTTAAAAAGAAACATATTTTATAGCCCTTTTGAAATTAAATTAAAATGTCTATTTAGATTGATTGAATAAAATGTTTTCGTAAGTGTAGATCGACGAAGTACTCGCAGCTTTTGCATTAATAAAGACTTCGCGATTTTTTCTTATGCTGGATTTTTCACCTTAGCTAATCCTGACATTCAAATGTGATAAAAATTAAAGTTTTTAAAGGTTTTTATTGCGTAAAAATAAACAATTAGTAGTCTGTATTTCCACGGTTAACGCGTATAACATAATCGCAGCGATTCGGCATACTCAATATGAGTTCATCCAAATCACGTAGCGGAATGGCCGCCCACGTTCGTTGTAATAGGCGAAAAAGATTTTCTGGTGTGTTTACGGCATCTATATTTGACAGAGCTCTTCTTTGAAGCATATCCCCATGTATGCTCAATGGGATTCAAGTCTGGCGAATGAGCAGGCCATAGTAGGACGTTGATATTAGCTGTGGCAAGGTTATTTGCAACAACTATGGCAGTGTGTGGACGTACTTGCATGCATAAGCAGAAATGAAGCACCAGATTGGGTCAGCAAAGGAAAGGCAACATCTGATATAATCGTTTCAGCGTAAATGTGTGCATTGAGATTGCCTCTGATCCAAATCAGATCGGTTCTTCTGCCGAACCAAATACCCGCCCACATCATGATTGATAAATGATAAATGATTTTATTTCTGTAAGTAGGTTTGTACAAACACTTTTACACGTCAATCATATTTTTTAAACTAGATGAAGCCGGCGTTTCCTATCTGACTACTCTGAAAAGAAAGGCCGAAACAAACTCAGAGAGCACAGTCTCTTTTAAAGTCAAGACATAATCTTGGTTAGATCATGTGAAGACCATGTAGATTGCTATCTGAAATGGTCTCTTGAGGAAAGAACCACACAGATTGAGTGGACCTGTCCAGTCAGTGCACGCATTTGTCAGTAATCGTGCAGCTCGACTCAGGAAGTCAGGACTTAAGGATTGTTCCACCACTGCATGTCTAGATTTCCTGGCATGATTTTAAACGTTGTCGGCGTCCAGGGGTCTCATCCAGCCTCATACCAAAGCGAGATTTGTCAGAAAAACACACAAAACGCCACTCTTCTTCTGCCCAATTTCTTTGTTCACGAGCCCATTGTAAACGGGCTCCACGATTGCGGGGCTCAATACGTGGTACACGTAGCTTCCTTTGGGAACGGAGATTGACTTCATGCAAGCGATTTCTTATGGTTTGATCGCTTATTAACATCCCTGAAGAGCTATGAAGCCTCGTAACCAACATCATCGTGGGCATTGTACAATTTCGTCGAGTAATTTGTATGTAAAGATCTTGTCTGCGTGTGGTGATGCGAGCTCGTCCTCCATGTCGCTCTGCTACGCTACAAATGATGCGGTAACGTGTCCAAAGTCGACTTGTAACACTGTGCATAGTGCCCAGAGCGATTGTCACAGCACGTTGCCAAGAATCAGCTTCCAACATTCCCAAGACTCTGATCATTTTTTCTCGGCTCAAATCACGCATTCTCTCCGTATTAACGTTTTTTTATATAAATTCCACTCAAAAATATGGCAGAAATTTTACTGATTTGCCCTCAAACCCACTGCAGGATTATATAGGAATACGACTTGACACACGATTTTCATCTTTAACCCGAAATGCAAAATTTCAAATGACGTAATTTACTAAAACGTATCCATGGGAGTTACAAAACATATAAAAAAAAAACCGGCCAGGTGCGAGTCGGACTCGCGCACGAAGGGTTCCGTACCATTGACTAGGTAAACAACAGTAAGTACACAAATTAGGTGCCTATCTGTTACCATTTATTGATATCGTGCAAAAATAGGCTAAAAATGGCGGTTTTTGTATGGGAGCCCCCCTTAAATATTTATTTTATTTTAATTTTATTATTTATTATTAAAGTAAAAATACGACTGAGTATTTTGTGAATATTTCAAGTGCCTACCTGTTGCCATTATTGATATCGAGCAAAAAAGGGCAAAGAATCGCGTTTGTTGTATGGGAGCCACCCTTAAATATTTATTTTATTTTGTTTTTAGTATTTGTTGTTATAGCGGCAACAGATATACATAGTTTGTGAACGTTTCAACTGTCTAGCTATTGCGGTTCTTGAGATACAACCTGGTGATAGACAGACGGACGGACAGACAGCGAAGTGTTAGTAATAGGGTCCCGTTTTTACCCTTTGGGTACGGAACCATTAAATCCTGATTTTTAGTAACAAGCAAAATCGTGCTTGATCCCTAGACACTTTTGATGTGTATTATGTTTATATTTTCACTAAAAATGAAAAAATAAACGGTTCAGACATGAGAGCCTTAAAAAAAACAAAATGAACAGTCTATTTAATAAAATCACTTTCAATAATGTTTTCGGTTCGTCGCACCACTCGAAAGCATTCCTCAAATAATATAAAAGTAAATCAAAACAGTATGAGGGCCTACAAGGAGCTTGAATGGAAACTTTTTCTACAAATTCTGTATTCATAGCTCAGAAGGACCTAGACTTCTAGGAAAAGAAATATTTTCGACCTAAAAGCAGATAAATCAGCAACTTCCTAATTAATTCAAGTACCACCATTTTTTGGAAGGGTCTTATATATTAAACCGTATCGATGAAAAAAATACTTTTGACCTATCAAAGATTTTTACAAAACTTTCGAAACTACCTCGAATGGACCAAGTTTTCATGGAAGCCATTTTGCTAAAACCTCAAATTCTTTCGATGTTGAAGGACGAAGTATTTTGGAGGCAAAACCACTCAAAAAGTGATACAACTGTGGTTCGGAACTCATCGTCTCTTGAACGTATTTTGCATAATTTCATATATTATTTAAGTGGAAACTTCTGGAGTGGAATTTACATAATCCCGTGCGGTACGTTACGAATACTTATTTGCGAAGTTTTGCGTCTGCTTGATTGGTCAATGGTTTTATGTTAAGTTCGTGTTCTTCGGCGCTGAAGGCAAAGTTTGTAGTATAAGATGTGTGTGTTTCTTGAAGTTTGGTAGGTCCAATTTTAGCAGACTTACTTCTCCATACATCTATAGAGGTATGAGGAACAGGGTGTAAAGCTCACTCATACTCTATTGAAAAAGGAGGATCCTCCGACTAGACGGGTGTCGTGTCTGGTGGGCAACTGCCCGACTTTTGAGGCTCGAAGTCTTCTCTGCGCCCCCGAAGGGGGCGCGAGGAATCGGTGTTGGGGTTTTTTGGCCCCTTGCCCGAGGCTGCGGTCTCTCGGCCCCCAGACTTGGGGGACCCGTCTTTAGGTTACCCTCCCCCTCCCGCAGGAGGGGGTGGGAGTGCCTTATCGCACACCTAGACGCTGAGGGGTATACCTCCCCTCGGCGTTCTGTAGTGTTTTTCTGGGGGTGTAACTGTGGGAGCGCCCGAAGTGCTTCACGACGCCCGTGCGACCAGGCCCCTGCCGGGTGAGATCCCTAGTTCCCTAGGTAAGGCCCAGCAAGGGCTGATCGAGCAACGAGGGCGTCGGTTTTGGTTGGCGCGCCCGACTTTTGATGTCGGGATATTGTATATATGATAGTTGCGCGGTAAACTCTGCTTGCGCGATGCAGGATTTTGCGTGACGTCAGTGTGACGTGTAGCTCGCATGTGGCGTTTGTAGATGCCACTACACATCTTCCATCTTGATTGGTTTTAATTTTGTTCTTTAGTACAGTGATACTATGATAAGACCGCCCATTGTTTCACCCTTTGTAGCTGGCGACTGTGAGTATATCATGCTTACTCAAATGTCTCGCTGGTGGTGGCGTGTGTGTTGAATCATTAAGTTCCCTTCAAAATAGTTGAGCTGAAAGGTGCTGATCCATACGTCATGTTCGTGAACAGGCGCCGTCAGTAGGGACTGGTCATCTCTTAGCTGCCACGGCTTATTTTAATTTAATTTAATATTTGAATTGTTTTTGTCTCTTTATTACGGACGCTTTTAACGTTCTGCATCATTATCACATGCATAATTTCAACATGAGTGATGTAATCAATATTTTGTAACCATATTTTGATTTAAAAGAAAGTCCATGGAGTTTCTTGTCCGTTCTTCTCAATAGGTATCTACTACACTTTGGAATGGGCAACTAGCTTCATCTTTCTGACTGACCGACCCCTTGACAATTCAAAAGTGCCTGTAATTGGTTTATTTGAAATAAATGCTTTGAGTATGAGTTTGAGTTTGTAATTTTTATGTTGTACATAATAAAGAGTATTGGGTACTTCTCTTGTATTAGTATGAGATATGTAAGAATAGATCGTATCATAGTTATAATGTTAGCCAGCCAGTAATATGGTAGCAGTATTAAGGCCGCAACAGAAGTACGGTTTAAGTATTGCCAGTTGTGGAAGCTCTTTGCATTTTTACTAGTATTCGTTATAGAAGTTTCCATTTCAGTTTTAGTTCGGGAGTTTCAGTTTTTGTCCATTCGTTAGTAAGCATGAGATCAGTATCTTATTGATTTATAACTAGCTTTTTAGGTACATATTTGATTGATTTTTTTAATTAGTGTTTGGAGACTGGATACCATAATGGTTAACTTTTCTATTCTATTCGCAAGCACAAACTCCTAAATCAAATCTAAACTCCATACTACTTTTCCTACGATACAAAACACAAGAACCCTCCAGCGATTAATAAAACATGAGCACCTAACTGCCCATCTCTGGACACTCTATTCCACACTTCAATATATCTCAACCAAGACTAACAAATAAAAGTATCAAATCCCCTATATTTTTAGAGCTCAATAACAACCGTATGCCATCTCTTTCCAACTCGAAGTAACTGAACACATCAAAAAGAGATAGCAGCAGTCTACTTTATTATGATAATCGGAAAATTCGCCGAGACTGTACGAATGTGATCCCCGAATTCAGAGGTCTGAATAAACGATGAGACACCCAGGAGGTACATATCTATGTAATTTATTGCCCAGAATGTGGTTCAAACTGATTTTCTGGATTTATTCTGAATGTATGTAAGGGTGGTAGAGATTTGTACCTGTTTTGAGAATGAGTGGGTGTCGAAAGCTTACAAGCGGTATCAGCGTTCTCGATTGTATATTCTGATTTGTGTTTGTAAAAGGAGAATTGTTTGTATTTAAAATTATAATTATAGAAAGTAGTAATTAATTCTTTATAGCTTTACTTCAGCGTTTTTGGAACGTGGGAACATGCTTTGATTAGTGATCAGCTAGTTCCATTAAATTATACAATGTTAACGTACGAACGTTGCGTGGAAATCAGTTGGCATGGTAGAAGTATGTGATGCGGATAATGAGGAAATGCCAGCAAGAAACTTTAGAGCATGAATGTGGATAGCCATACGATTAGAGAAATACCAAAGAAGCGATAGATGGACTGTGTGAAAAACGATAAGGCTAGAAAAGAATAGAGTCCATCTATGTATTTTTCTTCCATGCTTCTTTATTAGTCGTCATCGTATATGCGAATGTATACAAACTCAATCATACACACACCCTTACGCACACTTACACCCCCTCATAGACACACGCTCACTCTCACATACACACCTCCACGTCCACACACACAATTACACATGCACACTCACATTACAACTCCGTTAAATAAATTCCTTTACTCATTTTAATCTTTTGAAATAATTTCATTGTACTTTCAAATCTGTGTTTTTGCCATGATTTTATATACCGTTAGAACACATTTTTTAGCAAAGGGTTTTTGGTATCATAGTGACAGCAGAACACTGACTTGCTAAGTCACAGGATCTCCTAGTTTGGGAGTCAGGGTTTACTCTTATCTACATGACCTTTATTCACCGTAATTCATGCGACCTAGTTTATAAGCATTGTTGAAGGTTTTTGTATAAATAAAGATTTTTGTTATTATTATTAATAGTCACTCAGCTACCGTCATGACGACTAATAGAAAATTAAGGAAGAAAAAGACATTCATGTTGCGCCGAGCACAAATAAATTGAGATAAAGGCAGAAGAATGATGATTAAGAATGATGGTTTTCACTACAGCAGATATTAGAATTAACAAAACTACTTTAACCAAATTGAATGATAGGAATTTACGTGCAATCTGCTCCCTAATTGCGTAACACACTATCAATTACCATCTGAATCATTTTGAAACCTTTTGCTAATCCATTGTTGTTTATATGTTCAAAATCTTTAGAATAACTTTGGTGTTTCAGATATTGACTTTCAGTTTTGTAAGTTTAATTACAAGTCAAAGATGTCAAATTGTGAATATTTTAAAGCTGATCTCTACTAAATGTTAGGGATTTGGGACGTGAAAAATGTTTAAGTGTGATTTTAAGCTTATTGATGGCCTTGCAGAGTAGGTGACATTAAAGTTACAAATAACTATTTAATATTACATCTGCACCTTAATTGAGTATCACACTTTCAATCACAATCTGAATAATTTTGAAGTCTATTGCTAATCCATTGCTTCATAAGTTCGAAAAAATTGTCTGCTCAACAACGTAAATAACGCAATGAATGTTGTTGAACTGTCAAAATGAAAGCCATTCCTACTGTTAGTGTGTTACGCAATTACCCCGCTGCTTTGCGGTAACAGAAACGGTCGCAAAAATTATTCGCTTAATCGAATTATTCCAAATAAGTAATGTATGGCCGCTAGGTATTACATTATCGCTTTCACGAAACGTCTGACTTTGCAAGCAATTTCCTGCCTTATTACAAACGCAATATAACTCATTTCACCTGCACAATAATGTGTGTTTATTGCTCAGTTCGTGTAAAATTAAAATAAACTGTAATAGCAAGCAATAAGGTTGTATTTCATAATTATGTAAAGTCGTATATGACTATGGAAATTGCTCTCTGCGTGACAGATCGTTGGGTTGCGTATATCCTTTTGTAATATTCATTGAGGGTGAGAGGTACTTTTGCTGCGACAGTATGTAAAAAATATTGGTCCTTGTCGTCTATTCATTTGGTTCTTGAATACGAAGGACCCTCTTCTAGTTCTTATTGTGAACATTTTGAGAGGTAACTAAATATCGAATTTTAGCTCATTTGTCTGCATAAAAGCGAAGTTTCTTTTCTTCTTCGTTGTGTCGGACACGAGATCGGATTAGATTTTACTGGCCCAAACCTTCGCCATTTCCACGGGATCGTAGGTGGCAGCGCAAAAGTCACTATGGCTGTATTTTTTGGGGCACAGAGTGCAGGATGAGAGGTGGGATATAATTTGTGCCACAGCTCCACCTCCACAGCCCCACGTTACGAAATAAAGTAAATATCAGGAAAGGGTTGATCTTTTTCCAAACAGTGTAAAAGTTGAGACTAAGAAAATATACTTATATTGATAATTAATTCCAGTTATTAAATTATCAAATGTTGTGTGTCAATATTTTGATTTAAAAGAGTGTCCATGGAGTTTCTTGCCTGTTATCCTTCATAGGTACCTACTTCGCTTTGGAATGGGTAAACTAGCTTCATCTTTCTGACTGACCGACTCCTTGACAGTTCAAAAGTGCCTGTAATTGGTTTAATTGAAATGAATGCTTTAAGTTTGAGTTGCCGCACATTAAGGATTTTTTCTGAAAAAAAACTGACGGTTAATTTAAATCTTACCTAAATCTCTTGTCCCCAGCGCGTCGGCTGCGACCTCAGAGTGGGATCAACTCGTCGTGTGGACGAGTGTGGTGTCTGCGGTGGTGATGGCTCCTCTTGCTCAAGACCCCGGTACCACTGGCTGGCGACACCAGGGTCACTGTGTTCTGCCACTTGTGGTGGAGGTAAGTTTGCATGTTTTATTGAATTGCTTGACCATCATGCCATTCACAGGATGGTAAGTGGTCACAGCGACTTATGGACATCTGCATCACCAGCAGCATCGTATGTTCATCATTTACAGGTTTTTGGGTCTTTATCGAGATAACGACTAATAGAGAAGTATGGTAGAAAAAGACATGTTGAGCCGACCCGAAATATATTGGGATTGAGAATAATGCTGACGATTTTTGTCACATGCTTAAGTTAGATATCCCCAACAAATTTTGGATCTTTTGGACGTGAACTTTAAGGCATGTTTTGTCGTTATTGAACGTAGGTCATAGTAACAAAGCTGTGAAGAGATTTTAAAAGAAAGAGCATTGGAAAAGATGTTGCGGAAACGACGTCATTTCCCCCGAGAACGTATCAAAGGCATTGCACAGTAGAAGCTCCAATTGCATTGAACCAGAGATCTTGGAACTATAAGTGCCGAAAAAGGCCACCAAGTGTTTCAAGTCAACGAGATTTTCACACGACTAAAAATGAATAGCCGAAGAAAGAAAAGATAGAATCTTCTCTCAAATTGGCAAGAATTGTAGAAGAATAGTGTTGATACCGTCTGCAAAATATCAGCCAATAAGCAGGGTAGGAGCTATTTTAATAAAACACACGGCTATTTACAATTTTAATCAAGAATATCAATTAAACTCCAACACGATCTAAAGAGGCGTCTCAACAACGAATAACATCCCGAACCAGAATTCTCACAGAACGTTGTATCCAAATCTCTTCGATACATTAGTGAGGGCAGCATTGTTAATTGTCGGCCTCCGGGTTTGCCTGTAATTTATATCTGGAAATCCGCTATTACTCGAAGCTTACGATAAATCAGACAGCGAATTCCTTTTGTCTCCGCGCAACAGTTCCTTAAGTGGTGCGGTGTAGACGAGCGATTGTGTGAGTTACTTTTTGGCGAATCTTTGCGTTTTGATCGTGTGAATAGAATTCGAGAGTGGTAAGGTGGTAAGGTATAATTGCAAAGACTTGACAAGTTTGTTTTAAGATAACGATAGGAACTCAAAATTTAGATTCTATCGTTATTTTTACTTTGTTTATTCTAATTTTATTTATATTTATTTTTAGTAGGTACATTTTTAAGTAAATTAATGTTATTGAATAGAATTATGGATTTACATAAAAGTGTGGACATTGGACAAATATATCACGATCTTTTTGCATTAAAGAGAATTGCCAAGCAATTATAAAGGTATGAGGAACAGGGTGTAAAGTTCACTCATATCTCCATAGAAAAGGGAGGATCCTCCTCTGGTGGGCTACTGCGCGACGATTGATGTATGGACGTTGATGCTAGTTGCACGGTAAATTCTGCTTGCGCGATGCAGGATTTTGCGTGACGTCAGTGTGACGTGTAGCTCACATGTGGCGATGTAGATACCGCTACACAATAATAACCATGAAATTGCCTAGCTATTTAGCTAAACTACCCGGTCCGCTTCTAACTTTTTTGAAAATACTTCCTATACATTATACAGGGTGGCAGGGATATCGACGCGCAAACTGTAACCATGAATTCAGCACATGATTCTAGACCAGCGTAGAAATTTGGCGTTGGTTATCAAAAAGAAAATCAGCTGTTTCATAGAAAAGTGCAATACCTACGCGGTCAAATAATACTGACCAGCTGTTTTAAAAAAAATAACTGACGAAATGTTTGAACGCAGGGGTTCAGATTCGGAGTCGGTAGCTGATTCCCGGCCACCGTAGGCGCGGGCTTGCGGATGGCGAGCAATGGGCAGCTCGCCGTCCGGTAAGGACCAACCCGGGTCGACGGCGCGTTGTGTTCCACGCGCGCCTCAAAGAGATGTTAGCGTAATTGACGGGGTCCGATAGGGCCGATGCCTGCCGGGGTCACGGATTGTTCGAAAGAGTTACCGTGGGCCTGGCGCACAGGCAACTGAAGGAACACGGGTGGGTTTTAGTCAGTAAAAGTCTGACACGCCCTCCTGCTCCACCCGGAGCGGGAGAAGCCATTTGAATATATCCAACACAAAAAAAGGGGTTCAGATTCATGTATTGAATCCATGGTGACAGGTTGGGCGTCAATTTCCCTGCCACCCTGTATGATAATTAAGATCTTAGAAGAAAGTCACCCACCACCCACACCCTAAGGTTGACTGGTAGAAAATGCCTCAGGCATTAAGTCCGCCTTTGTACAGTATTTTTTTACTTGTGCATGAAGTTTTAATAAATAAATAAAGTGAATTTGTATTCAAACAACAGTGGCAATCTACACAGTTACCCCTGACAGCCATGTTTAAACACTATTTAATCATTATATTTTCCTCGACTAATCGCATGAACGACAAAAAAGTCGCACGTCTCCCCTCCCCATTACGCTAGCGAAATTCTCATCGGGCGATTCTAATTAAGAACCCTTGAAAGATGAATCTGAGATAAGTATTAACACAGCGGAATTGTGCGCCGGAGTCATTTGTTTCTGTTACCAACCGGGCTTATGTAATACCGGGGCTGGTAAACCGCGTGGGAGTAGGCGGAGAAGTAGCCGTAGTATAACTGTTTGGCCTTCAATTAAAGGGTCAATGGGTAGTTTATATTTAGAAAGATAGCACCATCGTGGAAAGCATAATAGATTTGGAAACTTGAGATATAGGAAGACGAGACTGAAAAAATAGGGGCGGGAAAAAAAAATACAGCCCAAAGCCAAAAAATATTAGATGGTTTATACAAGGGGCTAAAATTACCCATTATATACGAGGTAGTTTTACTCCCAAGCTTTAGCGAGGGTGTAAATAGAAACCGAGTTATAATGGGTTTTAGCGCTGTGTGTTACACTCTACTTTTCACTACGATTGCGAGAAAATAAAATAATCCAAATTAATATTAAATAGTTTACTGTTTTTTACTGTAGCCGCAACGCAATGCACTTATTCTACCGAAGAAACCGCCGCTTTTAGTTCCATTTTCAAAAATAAAATGTTCTTTTTTTCTATAAAACAGTCATTAGTCGAGTCTTTATTCATGATTATTCTACTTATGAATAAAGACTGTTTCGTTTTTTTATGCTCGTTGGTAACAGACAAAAAATTATAATTAAAAAATACCGTTCCCTCCACGGGAACAAGTTTATTTTTTATTTTTAAGTTTTTAAGTGTTTTATAAAATAGCATTAGTAAAAGCTATTTTATCCCGCTCTGGTACGGTACGATGACGGACTTTTTGACCAAGAGGAGTGGAAAAATCATTTACACGAGATTTTAAAATACCAATCTACAAAGCAAGAAATTCTGAGTTGATCGGTCTAAATAACAAATTTTTTGGCGATATCACAAGTTATCAAAGTGTTGACGCTGACTGACAGATAAACATGGGCGTCCCAATCACTGCTATTCCTAACTAAAATATCACAAAATTTTAATACACTTGTCCATTAAATGACCAATACAGATTAGGAACCCGATTTTTTTTGAGAAGAAGCTTCATACCTGGTGAAAGATGGTATTTTACCATTTTACATTGTACAGTAGGCCGCTCGTCAGAGGTAACAAATCCAGGATAAGCTGGCCCCTTATATTATTAAAACTCCGGACTACGCCAGCTGCAAATCCAAGTTACCACGACTGTAAGGCCTGTATTCCTCCTGCGCTGATGTCGGTCGCGTACGTCGGTCGGGTGTACGAATATACATTTTTTCCTATGTAGCTCCACACTGTGATGCTGACGTCAGCGGCGCGTACGTTATTACGCGCCGCGCATCACGTGCGTCTGTCTCGATCGTCAGCGCCGCGTACGTCGGGTCGGTCGACTGACGGGCATGGAATTGTGCGAGCGCCCTCAGTCTGTTCAGCGACGATTAGCTGAATGCCGCGCTTGACAGACGTCTGTACCGTAGAGCGGTCGTTATCGCAGTACGGTATTTTATTATTTATTTCTCGCTGACGTACGCAACTGACCGTACGCGACCGACATCAGCATAGGAGGAATTCAGGCCTAAGAACTGCGCGTCTCGATCTAAATAAAGGAATACCTCTTTCAAAAAATTCATCCTCTAATTCACTGTTAAGGTGTTAACCCTAGCACGCCGACTATTTATTACAGAAGAAACATTATAACGCAGACCTAACCCTCCACTAGATTACCTCTTGCCCACTGACCCGAGACGGTCTTCCAGACCTTCAGACGTTTCAATTGTTAATTAGGTGTCAGTGTCGTAATGATTAATGGGTCTGTCAGACCCCTTTGTCGGTTAAAGGGTTGAGAAACGACGGTCAAGACTAAATGAATGGTTGTGACTTTTTGGGGGGTTGGACTGGAGATAATTTTCGCGGTGTTTTGATGCCGATAAGGATTTCATTGTTAGGGTTAACGGGTACTGAAATGAAATCAAGGATTTGTAATAAACGTAAACGTGGGCTATTTATTACTGTGTAAAAAACTAACCTCAATTATTTAAAGGCGAACTACATAACATAACATGACGCCTTATTTCCCCGAAGAGTATGTTAGAGGTGTACCTATAGTGAACCCACATTTCGCCAGTTATGTTTAAGTCCCATGTAATAGGGGGCGAGCCTATTGCCATCAACCGGGCACAAATCCAGACTGCTACCGACAAATTCTGGAAAAACCCAATAACACTTTGCCCAAACAAACTTGTCCTAAATACATTATTTAAATAAAAAAACACCTATCTTTAAACGATGGACAGAAATATAATAATGTTTTGATAATTTTTTGCGCTAATCTTGTTTAATAAGACTAGAGAGCCCACTTTAAGTATTTGTTTAATTACAAAACTGATAAACTTCAATCAAACTTGAGCATAATTATCAAGCTGAAAGTCTTTTAACAAAGCAAATTGAATAACACTTACTTAAGTAGTGAAAAGTTTTTTTAATATTTGCGTATTGTGAAGGGTCCTCTAAGATCATTTGAAAATGTCAATCCGTGAATGAAGATTTCGAATGATAGAAGAATGAATCTCCAATTGAAGGTGTATCATTTGCGCATGCGTTATTTCATTTCTGAACTGTGCTGAGAAAAGTCGCGTCACTCATAAATAATACGATTTCAAACGCAAATAGGAAAGGCATTACAGGCTTATAATTTTTGCGGTTTCAATTCAGAAAAAGGAAAGATCTAAACGTTGGTATGAAAATTGGTATACACTGAAATATACCCTAATAACCTAATATATTGTATACTAAAACCTTCCTGAAAGTATGTAGATTACGATAGTTAAAGAATTATCAAAACTGATTTAAAGTTTATGAAAAAATCACGAACTTCCAAACATGATGGTAAACAACCTCTTTTTTTGAAGTCCGTTAAAAAATGAAGTTAAATTTTCAATTATTCTTTTGTCAATTTCATTGCCAAAAAAAGTCACGCACTTTATCCGAGAAAAAATGAGCGATGAGGACATCTGAAGAATTGAGTCGATCTTGTCAAGAATATTGCTTTTATCCAAATATAGTGCATATGCAAATAGACTGTACCTTATCTACCTACACAATATAAATTAATAAATTATATTCATTAAGATTTTTGAGATATCGTCTCTCAAATTGAAAGCACGGGGTGGGCCGATTTTTTTGCACGCCCGTATAGATTTACTCATAAACATTTACAAATTTCAAGAGACAGAAAATGTAATTTTTCTTTAAAATCTTTACTTTTAACTTTCCATAACATCAGATGTTCCCTTTACAACGATATTAGTAACAAAAAAAAAACGCGTTCTGGTAATGCGCCAGTACTTGGTCACGTCCAGATTGTGTTTGAGTTCGTATACGTCCGACATGTAGATACCTACATGTCGGCTTGCTGTGTCTTTCTAAATCCAAGGAACTAAAAAGATTCAGGTCTTTAAAGAAAACAATAAAAACGAAAGTATTTATTGCTGCAAACGATAATAGTCACTCACAAGCAAAGAAGCTGAATAGATTTTTCAGAAAACAAAAAACAATCCGTTTTTCGCGCTGCTTAACTTCAGAATTCAAATCCAAGCTTTTTTTTCTCCTACCAATATACGAAGCATTGCAGATAGAATGCGTACACTTTCAATTTGATATTCAGCAAAATCTCAAGACTAAATGGATATATTTACATATTTATGTATTCAAAAGAAGTTTTCTGGAGCTCGGGTCCTTAATCGTTGATTAGCATAGTCGTTGTTTTATTACTTAGGCTTTTATATTTTATCTGGATGAGGCTGATTCACAAAAATATAGAGGTTAATGTACTGTTTCTTTGAAGGATAAAGTCAGAAATTAAGTTATCCGGAAAAGAACTGGAGTTACCGGTATAGCTTGCAGGGTAAGCAAGCTGAAGTGACAGTGGACTGGCCATGTTTGTCGAAGGACCGATGGCTAGTCGAGCTGTCGAGTCGCCCCTCAGCTAGATGGACCGATGACCTTGACAAGGTGGCTGAGACAGACTGGATGCGGAAGGCGGAGGACAGCATATTATAGCGCAGCCTTGGAGAGGCGTATATCCAGCAGTAGCCTGCGATAAGCGTCATTGACTGTTAATTAAATGTACCTATCCAGTGGCTGCAACAATAATTGTGTTTGCCTGTTGATGTAAAGGTTTAACTGAAACTTTAACTGCTTAAAACTTTAACTGCGGAACGCAAGATTATTGACACCAAAGTTAGGAAAAGTGTCATTAAAATGTTTTATTTATAAACATTTCTAAAAGAAATTAGTAGATTGATTTGGTACCTGGTATGTACCTACATGTATGGTGGGCTGCTATCAATATTGGTATCACCACGACAATCTTTTCGTGGTGATATTATCTGCCTAGCCTATTCCCAACTTTGTTGGAGATGGCTTCCAGTTTAACCGGATGGAACTGAATACCAGTATTGTACATGGAGCGACTACCTATCTGACCTCCATAACCCATTCACTGGATAACACGATACTCCTTGGTAAGACTGGTTGTCAGACTTTCGGGCTTCAGACGACCCGAAAATCTGTCAACTATTCACGAATGATGGAGCCGAGTATCCGCGATTCAGAGCCGAGTAAACACGATTCAGCGTCACCGACCCGAGCGTGACGATTCAGTTTCGTTCACTATTCAGAAAGAGCTAAAAAAAAAAACCGTCTTTGTCAAAGGCGGCAATTCTGGTGGTCTGTTTGCCAAATAATTAAAAAGTCAAGCCTCAGTATAAAAATGTCACTACGTAAGTACATAAAAACCAAAATAACCAATTTATAGGTGACATTCAAAGGTCACAAAGTTCGCTTACGACGTTCAAATAAAATGAACGGTTACGTTTTATCCACGAATGAAAATGGAGTAATAATGTATCCGTGTTTTATTATGCCGCGTAATTTATAAATCTCGAGGAAACGATTTTATATAAAACGTCACGATAAATAGCAGAGCTAAGTCTCTTAATCGACTGTTCAAATAAACGTGGTAATAATGCAAATACCTTTCGGAAACTCCATGATCAACAGCCTGGATATAGAGATTATCGATCACAAAATTAGACAGATCAAGTTGCCAGCACTAGAGAAATCCATAGTCTCCGCCAGGCCGCTTAGCACCCGCGGGGTAATTACGTAACACACTAACAGTAGGAATGGGTTTCATTTTGACAGTTCAACAACATTCATTGCATTATTTACGTTGTTGAGCAGACAAATTTTTTGAACATATGAAGCAATGGATTAGCAATAGGCTTCAAAATGATTCAGATTGTGATAGATTGTGTGTTACGTAATTAGGGTGCCGGTTTCTGAATTGATAATTTGAAGTTGAGAACTTGTCAAACTCTACTTCAGCACTACTTATAGTGATTCCTATAATGTAGCCTAAATATGAATTTGAATAGCCTGCAAAATTCAAACTTTAAGTAATGCTTAAGTAGAGTTTGACAAGTTCTCAACTTCAAATTCTCAATTCAGAAACCGGGTCTTAGTCCCTGATACTAGTGCTACTTAAATCTGCTGCTGTGATTGGTCAACATAAGCGGCGGTGCGGTGTGGTTGGTGTGTTGGTGCAGAAGTTTTAATAAATTTTCTGGTGTACATGATTTGGATATATTCAATACCAGTGTGTCTCGACTTAAGCATTTGTTGGTGAAAAGCTTCTTTACAGAAAAGTAATTGTTTACATCTAAATGATTCTTAGTTTGTATTAGTCAATCGTGTAATATTTATTTCCTAATTTATGTTATAGGTATAATGTACCGACCTTTTTTTTCTCGTTTATTATTTCTAGTGTTTATCAATGGAAACTTGTAAAAGGCCTTCGATAGCATATTGTTTAAGAATACCGTATAAGTTAGCTGTAAGTTTCGCGAATAGAATAAAATAAAATTAATAAACAAAATAACAGAAGCCAACCAAAGTAATGAAATGAATTCCTTTCAGCAACAAAATTTAAATATTACTAGCTGAACCAACAGACGTTGTCCTGTCCAAACAATAATGCATACCAAAATTCCATATATAAAAGGATGTTCAGTTTTTCCGAATTTGACTTTATTCCGGGATACTTTTCCAATTTTTCTTTCCATAGAAACGTAATTCGGACTATTAAGATCATTTTAAAACATAAAATAGCCAGATCAGTCCAGTCCAGCCGTTCCCAAGTGATGCGCTTACCAACGAACAGCATTTAATTTATATTTAAATAGATCATTCAATTAATCAACAATTGCTGCTAAACAAATGAAACACATCCCTCTTCTACCTTTTCATTTAATTCTAGAAATCCTTAAAATTCATTTTGGTCGGTTTGGTCAAATAATTGCTACGTTCCTAATGTAAATTGACCACAGCAGTTCTCTTTTACATCCGTTTCTTAATAATGTTCAGTAATTTTGTTTCCCTAACTCGCTTAATGTGAATTTAAATACTGCAAGACCTATACTCAATTCTTTTTTTTTCTTTTAGGGGCCTCGAGCACTAGTGCGATCATTTATTTATCTTTTTAAATGGAATTCAGTTTCATTTTGTGGATTTTTATATTTATTTGGCTACTTTGTGTGAATTGTTGGATATATAAAAGATCATCCTGCCTTTAATTCAGATTATATATACACTTTGCTCAATATTTAGTTTTTGTTCCTATTCATCAACTTTCACACATCTTTCCATCTTACCTTTTGTTTACCTCTTATCATCATCTTCACCCTGTCCATAATATTCTCAATATATTCGGAGCCCTAGCAGCACGACTTTGTCTTCCATAGATACAGTCTCTATTAGATGTTATCTCAGAATTCATTTTCTTTCTTGCTTTCATATTTCACACAATCTGTTTCTTTTATTTGTTCTGCTTTTTGTCAGCCATGTTCGTCGTATAATTGCTTGTTTACTTACTATAGGCATTATATATTATTCCGATTGGCAAAAAAACTTCTATAATTTTCCTTATTTCCTAGTACTCGTGTAGACGTGTACCTTTTATATGTTTTCTATATTCGATTTACCAATCAAGCTAAAAATAAGCGTTGCCACGGAACCTTTACCGAAACGAAGTTGCTCGAATGTTTTTTCTAATTTCATCTTCCAAATGAACGTTTCGTGTTTCGTAAATGGAAAAATAATTACGTTTTTGTACATTTCCCCGCGGTGGTGGCTGCCTATCCATGGAGTTTATTGGTGGTATAGAATTACATTTTAGGCAAATGTAGTGGTTTTTAAAGTGGTTCTTGTTTGCTTATAGAATTTTGTATTGTTTTGTTAAAAATTTTAAAATAACATTACTAATGGCGAGTACATTAAATTTCGTTTATTTACAATCAACTCAACTTCAAATTAAAATACAAAACAAACGTATAACTTCACGAGAGTGGCGGAGGATGCTTGTACAATATACTGTAGGTACGTCTTTTCCCGTCGGTGATCAGAACTTAACTTCTTTGCTCGCTTTTTTTTTTTTTGAGTGGCACTCGTAGTTGTGACCTCTGAGGTCCTGGCTACTTAGCCGAACTATCCTGTCGGTGCCTTAAGATTAACTCAAAGCCTCCAGCCAGGGGCCTACTTTGCTCGCGACAGTGGCGGGCTTTTTATATACAGGGTGGCCGGAACATTGACGTCCAAAAATAAAATTTAGGTCCCTCGTATCGTGGGGTATCCGAATCACCCCCATGTATGTTCCGCGACTTTTCATAGTTTTCGAGTTACGAATTTTTTTCTGATTTTTTGAGAATGATCGACCTGACCAATCTAAAAAAAATTAAAAAAAAAAGTACATGGCTTTGTCGAGATTTTTTGTTTTGCAACTGAATCTTCGTGAGTAGTACTTTTATGCATAAAATAATCAGCTTCGTAACTGTGATGAAAGTTATGAAAAAGTTGGTCTAAAGTGAAAAAATTACGTTCGGTAAATTCGTAAAAAAAAATTCGTAACTCGAAAACTATGAAAAGTCGCGGAACATACATGGGGGTGATTCGGATACCCCACGATACGAGGGACCTAAATTTAATTTTTGGACGTCAATGTTCCGGCCAGCCTGTATACCGTAATGTAGGTACTTCTAGCGTTGTATTTCTTTTGGTGTTGTAGCCAGACGACGACGTGATGTCCAACATCCCCCACCCGACCAACAGACCAATAGGCGCTTCTCTCTGGCTAGCGATCCCTGTGAGTAGGTTAAACAATAGGAGCGAGCGAGATAGAGAGCCGTACTCTTCTCAACTTTATTTAATTTATTTAGTTTGTTAGAGTTTACTTGTGTATACATTGGGATTTTTTCAGCAGTAAAGCCAGAATATTTTTCGTCAAAATATTTTTTTTTAATGTATAATTGGATTTATACGTTGATAAAAAATATTCTTGTCTTTAAGTGACAAAAAGACCAGACTAAACAACATGGCCAATCTACGTAAAATTGGGAAAATCATTGCGATAAAACCAGTTTTATTGAATTTTCTGTCTCTCTATTGAGTTTCGTGTATCATCATTTCACAATGCTACGACTTACTAAAGTCATTAGATTTCTTAGACCAAATTTCATTGTACATATATACCTAGTCTATATATATATATAAATTAATCCCTATTTCCCTTGGTCACGCCATCACTTGAGAACGACTTTACCGATTTCATCCAACTTCTTTTTTTAAGTTTTCTAATACTTTGTAGAAGGTCCTTACGGAAAAAAAAATTAAGAAATGCGACGGGGTGGGTCGGGGGAACAAGAAATTTCACGCGAACGAAGTCGCGGGCAGAAGCTAGTGTACAATAAAATAAAGTCAACGTTATTTAACTCGGCTCCGAAATTTAATACACGACACGGCAAATTTCAACTTCGAGTTCCATTCAAGAAATAAAAGCTGTCGATCCCCGGTTTCAGAAATTTAATTTGAAGGGATACTTCGCCTTGACTCTTGAATATATTTTCATCTACTTGGACAAATATAACTTTGGACGTCCTAATTTAGTATAAAGGGGAGCATAAAATACCCTTTGAGCTGGAATTTAGGCAAAAGAGCTGAAATTTACACGGGGCCTTTCGTCAGTAACGAGCCGACATAATATAGAAACATAAATATGTACCGGCATACCTATGATAGAAGGAAATTTTTAGTCTATATTTTTCTGACCTCGAGGGAAATTGGGGGCAGCGAAGCAGCCTGTATTTTAATTTCGACACGAAAATATTAAATTTGGACAAATATAGAAGCAAAAAGTTGTTTAAATAACTAAAAAGAGAATCGTGTTTATGCCAAAAGGTAATTTACTGGTTATTACACAAGGATAATTTTGTGTCTTGTCAAAAGATTCTGTATTTTGGAATTCTCATTTGTTTTGTTGCTTTATCTATGTCACAGGCCAATTGTATGATTAGTAATTATACATACGGCGCCGTACGTTTTTATACGAGTACTGTCGCTATTATGTATAATGCCTAAGACAAATTGATGACGCTTCTGATCGCATCCATTTCGTCAAGAGTCATACATTAGGGCAAAGAAATTTAAGACATTGTTAATTAAATAATTTAATGTCTTTGCGTTAGGGTAACCATGGTTATTAACAAGTTCGGCAGTAAAAACTGAGCAGTAAATTAAATAATAATGAGTCATAACAAATATTTAAATGGGTAATGAAATAAATATTCAGCAGTAAAATAGTTTAACGGGCAGTTAACAAATCAGAATTAGTCGGTAAGAAATCTAACTTGGAAATAGCGCTCGCTTGGCTCACGCGCGGTTAGTCACAGTTCTAAACTAACCTGACCCATTTGGTTGCGGAGCCCCTTTTTTTTTGGGTGGAATATTATCAAATGACCTCTCCCGCTCTAGGCGGAGCGGGAAGGCGAGTTAGACTCTTACTGACTAAAACCCACCCGTGTTCCTTCAGTTGCTTGTGCGTCAGGGCCACGGTTAACTCTTTCGAACGATCCGCGACCTCGGCAGGCATCGGCCCTATCGGACCCCGTCAATGATGCTGACATCTCTTTGAGGCACGCGTGAAACACAACACGCTGTCGACCCGGGCCTGGTCCTTACCGGACGGCGAGCTGCCCATTGCTCGCCGTCCGCAAGCCCGCGCTTACGGTGGCCGGGCCTGGCTTAGTTACTGCGAACAATTCGGCTCGCGCGTTGTTGATTACCGTTCCAACCTCACCTATGGACTGTCGAACTATTAACCTAATAACTATCGTTAAAATTATTACCCATTATTTATTAGCAGGAGTCCGCCGAACGTTAGTTTGCAAGGACTTGAGCGTGTTTTACGAGCCGGATAACCTCCAAAACTTTTTCTCTAGTCCACTGCTTTTTTAATGATTCCATTTGAGATTCGTAACAATTTTTTATAATAAAATAAAAAAAAATCACTTGTTTCTTGCGGCACACGCTTGTATTCATCGTTTTTTTCTGAAACACTTGCACTACTCAACGCTATTTTTGTTGTTTGGTTTAGCAGCACTTCAGGTGGTAGAAAATAGAACTAAGTTGAATCAATTCACCTAGGCATTATGTATACTATTTGAATTAACCTAGATTGGGCGGTTCTCTACCTTATATTGTAATTCCGAATCATCATTACTTGCACCTGTAATCAAATTTTAGTTTTTGTTTATTTTTAGGCACTATAACTGTATGGAAAATATTACTACTGTTGTACGCGCTGCTGAATGGGTCGCACACACCTTGGTTGTTAGCTTGAATGATAAGTCACGGATAGCCAAAGATGATGGTTTATTGAATCTATTTAACTACCAAGTAACTAATGCTATATGAATGTTGTGTGTATGAGTACAGCTGAATATGAACGCTGATTGTGTACTGTCGCGTTACACTATGATTTGTGTAAGGCGACGGAAAAGCGCTGATCTGTGCAATGCGCGCGTGCCATGTACGATACATGACTCGTACATATTCCCGGGCGAGAGAGATGCGAATGGATGATGAGAATGAGTTTACAGGGTGCTTAAATGCTAAACTTATACATTTTTACCAGAGTTACAAAACATGAATTAAATCTATTCTTAGCCATAACTTAATTAGTCACTGTCACCAGAGACCGGTGTGGCGAAGGCAGGAGATGTCTTCTTGTGGCGCTTGATGCTGCTGAGTAAGCTAGAAAAGTTTCTTAATTCAACCGTCTCTTCTCGTGGCTGTTTTGAGACTCTAGTGCGTGGCGTGGGGTCGACAGGGGCCGCGTGCTGTGTACGCGCCAGCGGCGCCGGAGGCTGCGTCTCGGAGTCCGACTGTAAGTTGGCGCTCCTCTGCCGACGACGACAAATCCACCGACACAGATAAATTGCGACTGCTATTACTGCGCCAAACAACAACACGTAGATTGCTGAGTATTGATGGATATCGTGGCTTGAAATTCCTGAGTTCAAGGCGTTTTCTGATTTCATCTGCTCGATCTGTTCTTTGATGTGCCGCAATGAGGTTCCGTGATCAGTGATGTTGATTTCAAATTGTGGCAACGTGACGTTGATGATGTGGTTGATTGGTGCGATTTGTTGCGATTCCAGGTCAACCGCAGTTTTAATCTCTGAGTATCCCAGTTTGTGTGAAAAAACGGTAAAGTCTTCTCCTTTAATTACGCAATCTGAATCCAGTGCTATGACCCCGGCCTTAGCAATTTGTATTGCGGTAATCTGATGCTCGCATATGATACGAAGTGCACACTGTCCGCAACAATAATAAAGGTAAGTATTTATTTTGTTCAATTCCGTCCAATTATTGCGGCATACTGCTATGTTTGTAAGACATCTGTTTGTGCTCTTATCTTTGATACACATGCTGTCTTCTGATTTAAACTGGAAAATGGGTTTTCGGGAGTGACAGAGGCGAGTAGATTCGTCGTACTGGACACATTGTTGTATGTCTCTCGCCGTCATTGCCAGATATGTGTCTTTGCGCAAGTTAATCGCGATGTAATCTGATATCGGCACGACGGCAACTGTAGTGTTTCCATGTTGTTGTGGTATTGATATGAGTTGATATAGATCATAACTCTCTTTGTTGACCAGCGGTATTCTAATTTCAAATATGAGGTACTGCTCTGTTACCCTTGTTTTGACCATCAGTAGGTGATAAATTTTTGGTAGTGCAGTCTGTATGTTTTCTATCGGTAAGGATAACTCTCGCGATAATTGTCCTGAGATTATGCTGAGTTGGTCTCGTAACTGCTTCGGCGTCAGTAAATGGACGCTAAACATTCCATGATGAATATCTGTTATTGTGTCGACTATTGTGTCTTGTATGGATTTTAGCTTCGTGAGCATATTTGTAGCTATAATGGTGGACAGTGCTAGCTCGTTCATCACTTCCTGTTCTTGCAAATTTTTGTTCAACATATTGGTGGCCTTCGCCAGATTGTTTAAATGTTGATTGATGGCCTTGTGTTGCCGATTGATTGATTCTTCAGTTCTCTTGAGTAAATTATATTCTGCTTCTACTACTGAGGTCTGGTTTTTCCACAAGAGTGCCAAGTGATTTTCGTTTCCTTTTATAAGAGAAATATCTTGCTTGTATTGATCGGCGAAACGTTGATCTAAAACTCCAAATAAACTGTTGGCAACGTAGCCCACACCGTCGATAAGGCCTCGCCGCAGTCGTGTGTGTTCGTCGAAATGCTGATTCAGTAACATTTCATTGTAGTACTTCAGTTCGTCATGTGAGTGACGTAGCTGCAGTAGGATGATGTCACAAAGTACTTTGTTTGTTTCTCTTTCACATACGCTGTTTATTTGTTTGAGGTATTTGTCGAAGGTTGCCGAACCGTCCCAGTAAGGGTTCATGTCGTAATATACGATGAGTTTCCATTCGTCGCGAATGAACTGCATGTTTGAGATTTGGTCAAAATAGAGTGCTTTACGTATTGTTGTCAAAGTATATGGAGATGCTGACTGTTCGTGGCCAAAGACGGATGTCATGAAGAGAAATAGTGTAAAGAGAGTTGCTATCAGATTAGACGTTACAGGTCGTCGTTTTGTTAGGTTGTCCATGGTCTTGATATTTTTGTTGTTTGACATTTTCCCTGTCTGCTCGGTTACTGATTTGGGGTCAGATATCAACACTGACAATTTAATCACTGGGCGCTTGAGGTACCCATTTTTTGTTTTCAGGGTAACAACCCTGACCAGTCCATCGGTACCGGGATGTAGCTCAGTGACTCTGCCTAGACCCCATCTTCCCGCGGGGAGGTTAGGCTCATGAATGATGACAACGTCATCTACTCCAACGTTTTTGTGAGGTCGCTTCCATTTACACCTTGTTGAGAGTATCGCGAGATATTCGGATTGCCACCTCTTCCAAATATCTTCGAAAATTTTCTGAGTTCGCTTCCACCTTGTCCTTTCATCTTGTTCGGTGTCTAAGATTGTCAGTATGGGGCCGCTACTCAGAAAGTGTGAAGGAGTTAGATAATTCAAATCATCTGGGTCTTCTGTAAGTGCGCACAGCGGCCGACTGTTGAGACATGCTTCGAGTTGAGCCAGTAAAGTACTGTATTCCTCGAACGTGAGTTTTTGCTCGCCAACAACACGTCGAAGATGATGCTTGAGACTTTTTACCGCTGCTTCCCATAGGCCTCCTGCACTTGGCCAGGCGGGGGCATTAAAATGCCACTGTATTCCCAACTCATTGATCTCTGTATAAAACTTGTCGTTGAATGTCTTGCGCAGTTCTGTCAGTTCTTGCTGCAGTGCTCTATTAGCTCCAACAAAATTGGTGCCATTGTCGCTATAGATATGATGTGGCTTACTCCGACGTGAAGACATGCGTTTCAGAGCAGCTAGAAATGCCGATGAGCTCAAGTCTGATACGAGTTCGAGGTGCACAGCTTTGGTCATCATGCACACGAACACTGCGATGTATCCCTTAGTTGTCTTGACTCCTCGCCCTTTATTGAGTTTCACGTCTACGTATCCTGTGAAGTCAACGCCGGTGTGCTGAAAAGG
The DNA here is from genome assembly GCA_917490735.1 of Dryobotodes eremita. Lineage (NCBI taxonomy): Eukaryota > Metazoa > Arthropoda > Insecta > Lepidoptera > Noctuidae > Dryobotodes > Dryobotodes eremita. The sequence goes on from OU823263.1 coordinate 18,142,960, forward strand.
ACGCGAAGGATTGCTCCGAGATTCAGGTAAGTCTCCCATCATTTGCTTTTGTATGACAGCTTTATGCTTCTTACACGTAATGCATGCATGTATGCGCTTCTTTACAGCTCTGTTTCCGCCTATTATCCAGTAGTTTTGTCTGATACTCGCGAGCGTCATCCGGGCCCCCGCATGAAACGTGCGGCGGTGGGCTTGGTCGATAATAAGGTCAGTAACGTGGCTGCTGTGTGGTATGATCAGTGGATGTTTCATATCTTCGTCAATATTCGCATGTTTGAGTCTGCCTCCCACTCTCAAAAGTCCATCCTTGTCCAAAAACGGGTTGAGGCACAAAGTTTTACTTTTGTTATGTACTTGCTCCTGTAGTCGTAGCTTGCTAATTTCGTCTGAAAATTGCGTTTCTTGTACATATTTTATAATCATATGTTTTGCGGTATCTAATTCATTTTTATTCAAGTAAGCTGTGCGCTCGCTTTGACGTCGTATGATACGTAGCACCCATGCAAGCAAGCGCACGGCGCGTGTCAAATTACTGTTTCTATGTAGTATGAATTCAATGACATCATCGCTTTGAGGTTGACGAATTGTGACGTTGCTTTGTTTTGATTTTCGCTCCTCTTGATCCGTGACGTAGATGCACTTCTTTGCAACTGATGAGGGTGACTCGTCGAATCCAGGGAGAAATTGCGGGCCGCTCCACCACAGATTATGTTGCTTCAATTGCTCTGTTGTGATGCCACGGCTGGCACAATCAGCTGGGTTGTCAGCTGATTTTATGTAATGCCATTTGTCTGATGGTATGACTTCTTTGATTTGTTTGACTCTGTTCGCTACGAATGGTGTCCAGCGATTGATATTGCCTTGAATCCAGCCGAGAACTGCAGTGGAGTCACTCCAACCAAAAACTTTGATTTTACGTCCGTTGAGGGCTTGATGTACTTTTCGCATAAGTGTTGCAAGTAAATGCGCCCCACTCAGCTCTAGACGTGGTAAAGTGAGCTGTTTGTTCTCTGGCACAAGTCTTGTTTTTGCAGCGACGAGTGTAATGTTGGTATCAAGTTTACAATACACGACACATGCATATGCTTTTAATGATGCATCGCAGAAGCCGTGCAGTTGTATTAAGTCTTGCTCTCCTATGTGATACCATCTTTGAATTCTAAACTGGCTGATGTTTTGTAGATCTGCTTTAATATTTTCCCACTCGGTGCTTATTCCAACCGGAAGCTGGTCGTCCCATTGAATCTGGGCCAACCAAACTTGCTTGAATAAGAGTTTTAACTTTGTTGTAATCGGAGCTAACCAACCGAGTGGATCAAATATCTTTGAAATATCTGATAGTAATGAACGTTTTGTATGTTTGTCTGTTGGTTTTGATTTGCTTATTTTTAGCTCGAACGAGAATGTATCTTCATTGGGGTTCCATTTCAGCCCGAGCGTCTTTGTTGATTCTGCTTGCTTGAAATCGAATGATGGTTGATTTGAGGACGCTCTGCTGACGTTTTGAAGTAATTCTTCGTTGTTACCCGACCATTTACGTAAGTTGAAACCTCCCGACTGTAGTAACTGGATCAAATCGCCTTGCAGTTGTTTAGCTGACGGCAACGTGAAGCTTCCACTTACAAGGTCATCCATATAGAATTCTTCTTGCAACGCTTGTGCTGCCCTGCTGTGCTGATACTTGTGGGCTTCATCAGCTGCTAACTGTTTTAAAGTCATCATAGCTAAGAATGGAGCTGCTTTCATGCCATAAGTGACTGTCGTAAGCTGATATTCACGTAAACGTTGTTCAGGACAGTTCCTCCATAGTATCTTCTGATAAGTTTGATGTTCAGGGTTGCAAAGTATCTGTCGATACATTTTTTCTATATCCGCCGTATACGCGAATTGATATTGCCTCCATCGCAAGATCAATGACATGAGGTCTTGCTGTAAATTCGGGCCACGCTTCATGAGGTCGTTCAAAGTATGGCCCGTCGATGATTTCGCCGATGCGTTGAATACTACTCTCAACGCCGTAGTTGTGGAATCAGCGCGCTGAACACAATGGTGAGGTAAATAGCAAGTCGGTGTCACGTTACTAGTACACTCAACCATATGATTCAGTGTTTGATATTCATTAATGAAATGTCTGTATGCTTCTGCTAATTGTGGCTGTTTGCAAAATTTTCTCTCCAGTTGCCTGAATTGTGCCAAAGCCATGGGTTTCGTAGCTCCCAGCTTTTCTTGAAAGTTTGATTCGAACGGTAGCTCAACAATGTAACGACCTTCTTCGTCGCGAGTTGTTGTGTTCTTGTAGTGCTGCAAACAATCCAGATCATCTTGTGACATTCCCGAGTTTTCTGCTATGTCTTCTACCGTCCAAAATTGTTGAATGTCTTCGATGTTATTTATCACAACGTTACATTGAAATGTTGTTTGCACGTTTCCGCATAAAATCCAGCCCAAACGTGTTTGCTGTGCGACTGGTTGCGATTTTTCGTGCCTGATGATACCTTCTTGAATTATGTTTGAGTATATCGCAGCCCCAAGCAAAATGTCTACAGGACGACTCTCATGAAAAGCTGGATCAGCCAACGTGATATTTTCTATAAATGTCCATGAACTTGGTTTTGTGAATGATTTGTTAGGCAAATGGTTAATCAAATGTCGCATAATAAAAACATCGGTGTCGAATGTATAATCACCGTGAAAGGCACTGCACGTGATTCGTATGACGCCTTTGCAATTATTTTCTTTCGCCCCGACACCAAATATGACACCTTTGCAGCGACTACGGGGTAATCGTAGTTTCTGTGCTGCTTTTTCCGTTATCAGGGATGTTTGTGAACCCTGATCAAGGAGCGCTCGTAACGTTATCAGGGACCCATCGTATGCTTGCACTTTGATCAATGCTGTGGTAAGCAGAGTTTCTGATACGTCTTCTTGAGACACGTGATTGCTGCTATCACTTGTTGTTTTCTTGCTGTCAGTGCCAGCTGTTGTTTGCTGCACTGAATTGCTGTTTGATTTCTGTCCACCTACTTTGCCGTAAGCGTCGTGAAGCAATGTATTGTGATCTGAGTTGCAGACGCGGCATGTTTTTCTTGAGGAACATTCCTTGCTATTCGTATGTACGTTTAGGCAGTTTTTGCATAAATTGTATTTCGCAACTGCCTTCCGTTTTGCGTCAGGCTGTAATTCGAGAAATGTTTTGCACGAAAACAACTTATGCTCTTGATTGCAATGTGGACAGTTTGTTGAATTTTCATTGTCTTTTGTCAATGAATTTGATTTATACTTATTATTTTTGTTCTGATTTGCGCTGAATGCTTTGTATGAATGAAATTTCTTGTTTATCTGTGCAGGCTCCGACTGAGATGTTTTTGCTGTTTCTGGTCTACGACGAGATGATTCCCATGATGTAAATTTTCCTTCTAGAAAATTGAGAAAATCTACTATGTTGGGTAGTTCACGTGGCTCCGCTAATGACTCTAAGTAGTCGTTATGAGTCACCGTATCCAACTTTTGTGAAAGCAAGTGTACCATTATTGGGTCCCACGATGTCGTGTCCACGCCAAGGTTCTTGATCGCATTGATACATTCTTTTGTCGTATCGTGTAGTTTTTTGACTGATGCTGCTGATAAATGTTGAGTGATAGGAACACCGAGCAACGAATTGAGATGTGACGTGAAGATCAGTTTTCTGTTGTTGTATCTGCGGTTGAGAATCTCCCATGCAGTCTCATAATTTTCCGAGCTGATTGATAGATGCTGAATGAGTTTCTCGGCTTCGCCTTTTACTTTGCTTTTGAGAAACTGCATTCTCTGTGCGTTAGAAAGAGACGGACTAGAGTGGATGGTCTCAACAAATAAATCTTTGAATGCTGTCCAGTGTTCGTAGCTACCACTAAAGGTTGGAATTTCGATCTTCGGCGTCGACCTTTCTCGGTGAGTAACTGACCACATTTTGGAGTTAATGGTTGCTTTCATTTGGTTATAAACTAGTTCGCACGTATTGTAAGACATCTCATATTGCACGTCAGCTTCATTGGGCAAACTGTCAAGGTCCCAATAAAGTGAATCAACTGCTTTCCACCTTGCCTCTATCACCTTTAAGGCGTCTTCAAACTGCCAATTTTCTTTGAGAAGGTCCACGTTGATGTTTGATGCAGTTCTTTGAAACGCTTTGATATTGCTCCTTTGTTTGCGTAGCATTTCGTCTGTTTTGCTGTTACTCACGATCTCAGCTAATTCAGGCACCTTTATTGAAAGGGGTGATTGGTTCCCGCGTTCAGCTCCACCTGCACCTTGCTCTTGAAGGAGTTTTGGCTCCGATGACTGAGAGGTTGACGGTGCCAGCTCGAACGTAAACGCTGACGGCTTTAATACGGGTGAAGCTGGTTTTTGTTCTTGAGTTAAATACTTGATAAAGAGTTCCCTAGTGCTTCTGTAAAATTGTCTTGTTTGTTCATGGGAATCTTGCACAAAGTATTGATGAGAAGGATCTTCGCGCTCGCGAATTTTCTCGTGGTTATTTTGAAATTCTGCCCAATACTTGTCGAGAAGGTCAATTTTCTTCTGCACACTGTCGGGAGTCTTACGGCTTCCTCCGTCTTTTTTGAAATTGATCAGAAGTTTATGCATTGCCTCCATGACTTGATATTGAGTTTGAATAATTCCCTCCATGATGGAAAATTAATGATAAATATTTCGAGTCACCAAATCTGTTCCTGACGATACTGCTGATGTGCTTCGGTGATCTCTTGTATTTGCTGCTGCTGGTGCAATGATCTCCGCGTTCCGTATCCTCTGTTCCGGTGATGCTTCCTCTGTTGAGCTGGTGAGATGCTGTTTCTGGTCGGCCAGCCCAACTGAATCGCCACCGCACAAAAGATTGCGAAACACTTAAAATCATCCGACTCGAAGGACCAAAAAGATGTACGCGCTGCTGAATGGGTCGCACACACCTTGGTTGTTAGCTTGAATGATAAGTCACGGATAGCCAAAGATGATGGTTTATTGAATCTATTTAACTACCAAGTAACTAATGCTATATGAATGTTGTGTGTATGAGTACAGCTGAATATGAACGCTGATTGTGTACTGTCGCGTTACACTATGATTTGTGTAAGGCGACGGAAAAGCGCTGATCTGTGCAATGCGCGCGTGCCATGTACGATACATGACTCGTACAACTGTTGACTAAATGTACACTTTTTGTAAATGTTTTATTCAATAAAAAATATTATTATATTATTATTATACGGCGATCGAATCATCAACTGGGTTTCAAGAACTTTTGCATAATGCCTAAGCGTTATACATTTTGCCTTAGGCATTACACATAACGGCGACAGTATGCAAACGGACGGCGCCGTATGTATAATAACGAATTATGCAATCTGCCTTCGACATCTACACGACAAAAATTTATAGTCCTTATAAATCGTACAATTACATCGCAAATTTATTTAGTGCTTTAGCTTAAGATTTCTTTTTAAATAAATAAAATAAGCATTTTTACCTAGATTTAAAAATGTATATATCACTAATATTATTGTAAACACGTTGTTACAATTTAATCAATAATTTATCAAAAAATCAGCAAGATTCGTTTTCTTCCATCTCAACCTAACACAAATGTATGTTGGCAAGCAAGTGTTCGTACATAAATATTTGGTCTACCTCAAAGAATACATGTCAAGCTACCTTGGGTCGTCCAGTTTTAATTAAGGACTTAAGATTGCTAAATTCCGAATCGTCATTCGACGTTTGAGGCTCCAGGACGTATGACTAGTGGTGTGGCGGGTTTCTAAGTCCAAATTCCGACTAAGTATCAATTAGATTGTGTATTGGGTATAAATGTAGTGGAAATAACAGTCTTCAAGTTCCCTCAAATGTCCCTCCCGTAGAACTAAACGGTTCACCTTTGCAGAGGGTAACACAATTTAAATATTTGGGCCATATTGTTACGGAGGATCTTAAAGATGACTCAGATATGGAAAGAGAGCGCAGGGCAATGGCTGTCCTGCCGGGATCACGGATTGTTCGAAAGAGTTACCGTGGCCCTGGCGCACAGGCAACTGAAGGAACGCGGGTGGGTTTTAGTCAGTAAGAGTCTGACACGCCCTTCCGCTCCGCGCAGAGCGGGAGAGGTCATTTGTTGATTTTCCACCCAAAAAAAAGGCACTGTTGAGGCTTCCGCACTACTATAGTGCGTCAGGGATGTTCGCTGATGTGCACACTGACGATTAATTCGCGATCATGCGCAAGAAAGTGGCATCAATGATGCACAGAGTGAGGGGGAGCAGCAACAGCATTCTGAAGGTTTTTCAGATAGGTTAGAAGGGCCTACTATGGATAGGCTTATCAAGCTACATGTCTGACATGGGGTTGATAGATTTTCCTCTAATTGGGTGCTGTTTTCTTTTTTGTACTCTTGTTTTACTACCAACATAGCTTGTAAGTTTTTTTGGTAATACTAACACGCTATGGGCCTTCGATGCCTGAAAATAAACAAGTTTTTTTATTTTTTATTTATCTATTTAAGTCGAAATACCAATGTATTTGATCGGAAGATTTATTATTTTGGGCAACGTATAAAAAAACGCTTATACCTTCAGAAAGGTCAGGTGCTTAATACTCGCAACCGGCGTGCGTGTATGACAAGTTGTATGACGAACGTGAATGATGAGCAAAATGAGTAAGTATTCGGTAGTTTCTGCCTACCCCCATGGGTAGAAAGCGTAAGTTTATGTATGTGTATGAAAAATTACAAGTAAAAAACTAAAATAAGAAGCAGCACATTACCATACCACCCCATTTCTACGTAAGTCCAACATTAAAAAGAGTGCCTCTTGTTTATCCCTATAGTCAGTTTTTTCCTCGGTTGACCGAATCTTTTTTTCCCCTGGTGGCCGAATATCTTTATCCCCTGGTGGCAGAATGTTTTACCCCTGGTGGCCGAATGTTTTTCTCCCCTGGTGGCCGAATGTTTTTCTCCCCTGGTGGCCGAATGTTTTTCTCCCCTGGTGGCCGAATGCTTTTCTCCCCTGGTGGCCGAATGTTTTTCTCCCCTGGTGGCCGAACGTGCTTTTCTCCTGGTGGCCGAATCTTTTTTTCCCCTGGTGGCCGAATATTTTTTACAATTTCATGGGAACTTTTTGATATTGGCTGCTGTTATTTCTGTCTAACTATCACAACAGCCAGCAGGAAATTTGACAGCAGTCAGCAGATTACTGGTCACTAGATTAGGCTTTTATAAACTGAATATGGGCAGCGCCTGACCTGTGTTTACTACATTGTGGCTCGTCGACTTCACCATCAAAGCCTTGATTGTCTTCTGCCCTTGTATTGTATGTTAATACTAAATATATCCATTGTTGCAGGCTACAAGATGTCCCTAGCAGTATGTCGTGATCGCCTGACGGGGTCTGACGCTCCTGAACAGCTTTGTGACGCTTCCAGTAAGCCACAGGCGTCTGTCGTCAGGTGTAACACGCATCCGTGTCCTTTCAAGTAAGTGCTACACTCTATTTTAATGGTGCCTGCGTTCTTCTGCGGAATCACATTAATCTTTTGCAAATTCTTTGCCCTGTATTATCTCTCACGTTAAACTCTTCAAAATAAATCATGTTCGGGGTTTAAATATTAGCCAGGGTAGGGTACTAATGTTGCTAACTATTTTGTGGCGTTGCCATGTACTGTGTAGTCTTTTTATCCCAATTACAAACATGACAATGCGTCAAGATTTTTTTCTTTCCAAAGCAACTCGAAAGAAACGACCATGATTCCGATTGACTTCTTACAAAGTATCGAGCAGAATCCATTGTTCGATCTTTATCACGTCGATTATCCAAACAAAGACGTTTTCAATGTATCCTTTTTATTTAATTCTACAGATGGTACGTTGGTGAATGGTCCGCGTGCAGCGTCACGTGCGGCGGTGGCGTGCGATCCCGACGCGTACTGTGCGCAAGATCTGCCAACGTTACCAAGACTGACACTTATGAACCTGGTGAGTTGACTACATATAATGGATTTAATTCTGCAAGTCCTGCACGCGTACTATGGTCACTAACCGTCTATCTCTACTCTACGAAGACAAAGTTACATTTATATTCTTCATCTAAATTTATATTATAAAACGAAAAGATTTGAGTTTTTTAATGTTTTAATATGTTTTGCTTTCACGCTAAAACGGCTAAACGGATATGAATGAAATTTAGCACATGGATAGACCATGACCCAGATTAGGATAAAAAATAATTATTATCCCGATATTCTCTTGAAATCGAGACTTATGCGGTTGAAACCGCGGGGCGCAGCTAGTTCTAAATAAGAACGTAGACGCACGTGCTGTACCTAAGAAGGTACACGAAGATGAAACTTAATAGGGGGCGACCCTATTGTCATCAACCAGGCACAAATCCAGACTCCGGGCTGCTACTGAGAAATTCCTGATGGAAAAACCCAATAACACTTTGCCCGACCTGGGAATCCAACCCACGACGTCATGCTCACCAGTAACGCATGCGACCACTAGACCAACGACACAGAAACACGTGCACAGCGCGTTTCAGCGGGTTTCTGTGACAAATAAATCTATTTTTGTTTCTTTTCTTTCTTCTTCCTGTCCTTGACCTTTATCATACTGGGAAAACCTGTCCAAATGCAATTCTGGTTGTAACCACGTTGTGGTAACCGAATGATGCCTATATTTACTGAGGCACCAACAAATGTTGTTTTCTTAGGTGCGAATGCAGAACCCGGCTGCGTGTCCCCAGCGCCGCGGTCAACTCAACCATGCAGTCAACATGACTGTCCTGTGTGGGTGGCGGGACCTTGGTCAGGGGTAAGTAACATTGACAATTTTCCACATAAGCATCCTGATTAAAACTACGTATGTCTGTGTACAAGAGCATCATTGATTTATATATATTTTTTACGACTTGACAAAATATCGAGATTTCTTTATTATACGTAAGTTTAATATCAATGGTATATACATAACCCTTCCGGAAAAATTTCTCTTAATGATAAAAACCGCATCAAAATCTGTACCGCAGTTTAGAAGAACAACGCGGTCGCACAGACAGAAACCGAAAAACGACTTTAATTTATATTATGAATAGTTAAGTAAATGAATAGAAACGTAAAATACTTAAATAGGAAATAAAATAATTCAAATTTAATAACAAGGAAAATTAATAAAGCGCTCTTCCTCTCTCAACTTATTTTAAAATTTGATGTGCCCGACAGGGTCCATAATTGTTTCTATAATTTTTTATTTACCACCTGTGAGTGTACATTATGGATTGCAATACCATTTGAGATTTTGATTTGAGGTTTCACCCTTTGATTTAAACCATGGTTATTTTAGTTTCACAAGCAAGATGAAAGTTTTAAAGTCCAGTGACGTGACCTTATGATACTCGCATCAAAGCATTGCGACGTTCCAACACAAAAACTTCAGGCATTTTATAAAACATACTCTTTAAGTGATGCCATCGATTTGTTCCTTGCTACTCGAATCACTTTGATATGTTGACCCTATTATTACTTAAAGTAGATAACTAAGGCAGGCCCTACACCTACAATAACATTGTGCAATACTTTTACTGTGCAATGATATTTGAATCACCCCTTGCACCCAAAACAACGTTGCAAGATTTGCCTAGTGTTCCGTGACCATGTCAAGCTTCCGGCCAGGCTTAAAAATATTACTCAATACTGATCCTACACGATGCAATGAAAAAATATGGTGCAACTCTCTCAAACTTTTGTTCAATCATTGCACAATCTTCAATACTAACCCTAGCTAGATGGTCAAGAACATTGCATATTTCCTGATATTGTGCAATATAATTGATCATCTAGGGCCCGCCTAATAAACACCGTGAGGCGTGTAGCACACTTGTTTAGGTCGATTCGGCACGATTTGTACAGCCGGGTTGCAAAATATGTGTCTGTGCCGAATCAGGTCGACCCAAACTTGTGTAGCATCCCTGACAATTCAAAAATAGTGGTGTGAATATCGCCTTTGAAAACATAAACTGAATAACTCGTGTTCTTCATTCTCCATCACCATAGCAGAAGACCCATACTCGATACATACTAGACCTATACAATGTATAGGTAAAGATTTGATTTTTTGTATGTTTGTTTGATACGCTTTCAGGCTAAAACGGCTGAACGGATTTGAATGAAATTTGGCATATGGGTAGACTATGACCTGGTTTAGGACATAGAATACTTTTTATCTCGATATTCCTACGGGATCGAGACTTATGCGGGTGAAACCGTAGGGCGTCGCTAGTAACTCATATTCATAGTATATCCAAAGTACACACAAGTCTCACAAATGCGATACAAAGTGTACAGTAAGCGGCTCATGTTGTCGATAAACTATTCTATTCTCACAATATGTAGTGCGAAACTTTATTGCGCTGCTGTACTTACGTAAAGTGCAGAGACACACAATTTCTTAGGAACGTGTTACATACATTGTTGGAGATTTTGTATTCATGCAAAAGTTTTGTGAGGTCACCTTGGATGTCCTTGGATTCATTTAACCTTTTGCAGTAGAAAATAAAGATAAAGATATTAGCATTACATTTTTTTTACTTCTAAAATGACTAAGTATACACATATTATAATTATAGAATGAATAATGGACTCAACAAGTCTGTTTACTAACAAGAATTAAAAATCAATTTAGTAATTTGGTATGATAAATGGATACCACCAGTGGATTTTATCCATGATGAGGAAAAATCCTGTTCAAAACAACAAATTTCTGACTTCTCGCGTATTTTAGCGCATACCAAAATGATACTCGTACCTGCCAACCTGTACAATAAAAACTTAGTTTCATACAATCTACACAATTCGAACTTTAACACTAAACAATAAAACCAGTCACGTAGGACAAAACAAAAACAAAACGATTCCATACTAGAAAAACTAAAACCCCTCAAAATCTAAAAGAAGTCCTTACCTCCAATTAAAGAAAGTTCACCCTGTCTTTTTAATTTGTCCGCACTGACGCAAAGTTTCGAAACTTTGGCCAAACTTGAAGCTTGTTAGCCTAAAGTTTAGACGTGGGTATTTGAGCTAGGTTAGTTCGTGATTACAATTTTGTGTGGCTCATTAATTTGTGTGGCGACTATATTGACTGCATAGTTTGAGTTTGACGATGTTTGGCTTTCAAATTTGACTTTGAGTGTCAAATTTATAATGGTTGGGTGACCGCAGGAGCGTAGTGTGTAGAGCTAGCAAAGGTTAAGAGAGGTCAAATATTCTAAAATGATTTTACACCCGAATAATTCGACAATTGAATTGGGCGAAAACTTTTTCTCATACAGAGAGTATTCATGGCCACACTTTCTCACTGCGTGATGGAAAACCCTGACCATATTAGTCCATGTTGGCACACGTCATTGATTACATTGTTTTAAATGTAACGCAACTTAAGCAACTTTTTGAAAACCAACTATAACCGCCGAGTATTTTAGGTAACGTCACCATCAAACCATCGCCTAACATCAATTTGCCAAATTTGTCATTTGAAATTTTTAGGGGTACATAAGGAGAAATGGCGAAACAAACTCAGGAGTAAAATTATTGTGATGGTCAGTTATGAAATGTTGACTCTATCTAGATTTCTTTTTATATGTCGAGTAATAGTGATACCAATATCCTATTTACAGAACAAATAATTTAATTTAAAAGCAGACCATCAGTTTAGGAAACTTTATCCCATATCCAAAAGATACCAATTTGTTTCAGCACTCATATCCATAAATTATCATTAAAATTAAAATAATTATCTGTCCAGTGCTCAGTATCCTGTGGCGAAGGTGTCCAGGTTCGTGGCGTGGAGTGTACACCCTCAGGAGGCGGATGTGACCCAGCCTCCAGACCTGAGATATCACGACCCTGTTCTACTGGTATCAGCTGTCCAGCGTATAGGGAATCTGATGAACCAGAGGTAAGATTCCATCACAAAATAAGCTTATGATCTCATGTGATCTAAGGTCTTATGGAGTTACCAACGTTAAATGGAGCACTGAGTCGTTTCATTGAATATTTTCTATTCATTTTATTAGTTGTGTTCTATAATGATGGAGAAGTCGATTACCACTTCACGAGTAGTGATTGCAAGAGTTTTTCGTTCGACATTGCAAGTACATGTCGTTACTTGTTATCATTTTTTTTTGATGATTTCTTGACTATTTATTAGATTTTGCTCAACAGCTCCCCAATTGCGTAATATACTTTCAATACCATTGTCAACGATTTTGTAGGAAAATCATAATCCATCGCTTCTTATGTTTGAAATTTATTTCTGCTCGACAACAAATAACGCATTGAATGTTGTTGAATTGTCAAAAAAACTCATTGACATTATAAGTGTGTTACGCAATTACACCTCTGATTTTCATGTAAAATCATATGTCTTTTAAACCATTTCCGATTCTATTTTTCGTTTAAAGTTGTCCTCGTATCTACAAAAGCTATAGCCATCTTCCAGCCAGACCAAAAACATTGTAATAATTACCTTGTATTTAAAATATAACTCACAGTTATACCAACAGGATGAAATAGAAGAGCTCCTACCCGGAGTAGTCTACCATACGCAGCCGTTGATACAGCCGTACCCAATGCCCCAAGCGAAAGCAGAGCGCCTGATTGGAGAACCTGATGTCCCGGTAGAGGCCACGTAAGTAATGTTGAGTTAAGTAGATTAGTATAGTGTGGAGGCAAATCAAAATCATGAAACCATTGAAAATCGATCTTGTTTAAGAAGAAACAGATGTCATTTTTTAATATTAGTATGTAGTTATACTAGTTGATGATAAGTATTAAAATAATGAATTCAGTTTAGTTTAAATGTGTACAAAATATTGGAATAACTTGTATTTCAATCATTGTATGAAAACTCTAATGGAATAAATCTTGAAAGCGGCTATTAAAAGTTTTCTGTTCAGTATAGAGAAAGTCTTATGTTGGTTTCTAACTTTGATCAAGAGTCATATTGATTTGAATGCCTTATTTCTTGGAGAAAGATATCTGAGGACTTGAGTTCTTCAAAGATAAGTTGCAAACCTTTGATTTTAGAATCAGTTTAAGAATAGTTATAGTAACTATTTCTAAATAATTAATAAGATATTTCTAGATTTTTGGTAATAAATTCCTTTCAATTATAAATCTTTTATTGAATGAATCGAACTACAAATACAATATTCACAAAATATTAACAAGCTTACTTGAATAAACAAAAATTAGACAAAGTCTTTACATTTCTATGTATAGAAAGTTTTACCCGTAAAAGGAAAATGCGTAGGCAAAGTAACACAACGTTTCTAAATATATGATCTTAGTTCAATTATCTGAGTTCCTACAATTCTAACTTCGGGCTTGTGGTGAGAGATCCTTACAAGTTAGTCTTCATAACAATTTAAGTATTCAACAATACTACATTTCCGTAGGAAGTCTATTAAACTTTTGAAAAAAAACCTAAGTAAATTTCTACGGAATACTCGTATATGATCTTATTTTCTTTTGTCAAATCATCGTCAGTAGCTATGTCTGCCTCCACACTATTAGATTTATCTAGTTTTTATCAGACCTTTTCAAAAACGTCCATTTTCTTTACAACGTCTAACGCAGCATGTGTCATTATAATATCAATTTTATTCCCAACGATATTATGATCAATATTCTCTGATTCCATTGTTCAATATCCAAGCTCAGAGTATTTTGTTGTTGTCTTTTCAGCAATTACAAAATATTCTTTGCGTGTGGCTGGTTGTATGTAAGGTATTGTACCTAAAACAAAAGTTTTTAAGGTTTCACTTCAAACATCTACACATTTTTAACAAGGAATGACATTACCCGTCCCTTCAACGAATCCTGTTGCAGTAGTCTTTATTTTTGGCTTGTGTGTTTCAAAAACGTCTTTAATTTCGATTTTATAGGGTGCAATTATGAATTGGCATTCAATATTATCCAATTTTCATGGATTATTGTGCGCTTATATAATTTTGAACGTGACGATATTATCGTGGACTTCAAATTGTGATATCCTTCTGATGTTGTAATATCTTTAATTCACGTTTTGAACAAAAAAAATCCGTAAGGTCATAACACGATTGCGTGAATGCTGCCAATTCAAATAATATGTTCACTTAATTAACAGTAATTTTCAAGAAACAAAAAAATATTACAAAGCTCATCTCGCCCTGTAAAGTATTAAAGACGATTTTTGATAAATGTTATATTTTTTGTTTCCTAGTGTTCGTTTTAGAACCCACCTTGAGTGTTTATGGAAACCTGGCCCTTCCTGGGATGTCTAGTATATGTAGTAATGTTAAGAATCGGGATGTTACGGTTCAAGAAGATGTTAATATTTAAAATGGGAAATATTTAACTGATCCTCTAAAAACTTATTGAGCTTCTAATCATGGACACTTTTTTAAATAAGCCTCTTTTTAGCTGCCTTGCTTTTTCTCACAGTTGGTCGCAGTAACGAAGCTAGGATACCCGGACTAAACGCGTTAGGTTAGATTGGAACTATGACTTACCACGGGTAAGCCGGACGCCCCGAACAATTATTTGGGTTAGGTTAGGTTAGAACTGTGATCAACCACGCGCGAGCCGAGCGAGCGAAGCGACTGGTGCCGCGGCAGCGACTGGTGAGCGTTACATACAATTTGGTCGTAGGTACTTGGCTATTTTGTATTTTTAAGACCCTAAAGTAGGAATTATTTGAGGTTCACTAAAAGAGGCGCAATCATTTTATTAGAAGGTTAAATAATACTTTTAGGAGCGCAAAATGGGTATTATTAGAGGTTCGAATAAATACACGCCATTTAAAATGTAGATTAAGGATTTAAGTTCATTCAAGCAAACTTGAACGATTATTCCAGTATGGATATCTAATGAGCCGGAAATATTGAAAATAAATACTTCGGAAAATCTTTTCACAAAGACTTCTGAATCGTATCAATTAAGGTTATCAATCAAGTTTTACGGTTCTGCCTATAATAACAAGGTATTACGAGTATAATAATGGAAAGGCCAGTGAACCTTTATATTTTTGATTGTTGATCATACTTAAAAGTCTGACAACCAATGTTACTAAGGGGTATTGGGTACTGGGTACCAGTATTACCCAGTAACTGGGATGAGAAGGTCAGATAGGCTCTATGTAAAATACTAGTATTCGGCCTCATCCGGTTAGGCTGAAACCCGACCTCCAAGATAGTTGGAAAATGCTAGCCTTTTCCCAAGTACGTTGAGGTCGTGTGAACCACGACGCGTGGTCGCACCGACGCGACGGAGGGCGCCTTCCGTTTTCCGAACAAAAAATTACATTATGAACGCGACAAACGCTTTTGGGTAGGTCGCGGGTTTATTGTTCCATAAGTTTACTTGAATACCTGTATGCAAAAAAAAAATATTCAAAATAAAGATTACTTCCACCATTGTTTATTCTTTAGAGGTGAGCCGATTTTTTATTTGTTGAGAGCAATTTCTTGCATTTTGTTGCGAGCAACCTCTTGCAATTGATTACGAGCACCTTCTTGCATTTTGTTGAGAACCACTTCTTGCAATTTGTTGAGAGCAACTTCTTGCAATTTATTGAGAGCAACTTCTTGCAATTTGTGAGAGCAACTTCTTGCAATTCAACTCTGTCTGATGTGATGACGATTGCTGTAAATAAATACTTTAACCTAAGTCCACAGCTGTTTAGCACACTACAATATGTTTGAGCGGTATAATTATATACAGGGTGGCAGGGAAATCGACGCGCAACATGTTACCAAGGATTCAGTACATGATTCTGAACGACTTTTTTCGTCTGTTATTTTAAAAGAAATTATCTGTTCCATATATTTTGACTGCTTAGTTATTGCACTTTTCTATGAAACAGAAGATTTTTTTTTTTTGTAACCTGCTAAGAATTTCTACCCTTGGAGGTCTTGTATCATGTGCTGAATTCATGGGTACACTTTGCGCGTCGAAGTCCCTACCACCCTGTATAAAAGTATGTAATTAAATATTCACTGTATCTGTATTATATGTACCTATGTAAGTTATCAATGTTTGTAAATACAATGCACACTATTAGGTTACTTATAATAAATTTAAAATAATGGCTTCTAATTTTATCAAATCGGGATGAAATTCTGTTAAAGGCATACTAATGTTAATGCTAAGTTCTGATGCTATTAAATTAAACGCTGAGATTTCACTGTCTTTTAATGGTAATAATATCCAGAGAAAAAAAAATCTTGAACTAATTGCAATTGTTACAAGTAAAAGTCACACATACTCTTAATACCATCGCAGATAAAAAGCCCTAGTAAATCACAAGAAAAACAGTATAACTTAAGATAAAATATATATATTATTATTTGGCACTGCTTCGGAACACGTAGCAACATAAGATAAAAAATCCCAAGCGGATGGCCGATATGAAGAAACCTTATTATAAAACCGAATCACATAAAATCCGTAACATCCCTTCCGTAAATATTAAAAAGAACACACTACACAGAGGAACCTTTCTTGAAACTACTTACTCAACTATTGATGAACTAATTTGTATGCACAGTATATTTCAATTCACACCAACCCCAAACCATCGCACACATCATCTCAACTTTACTATTCTCTGACTTATATTTTTCTACTCTATGCACTGCACATAAGATTTATATTTCCTTGCACATAATATAATACACGAACCGTTTGTCTTGCAACGTTTCCTCGCTTACACTTTTACCAATTGGCACAAACATTTAACACAAAATTGATACACACAAGTTGATTTTTCAAATACTTTTTTACTGTGGTTGAATTTGCAGGTATTGGGTGATTTAAATTACATTTAACACTGGTGCATACTTCTACATATACCAGCCCGAAATTATTTAGGATCTATAGCTGCCCTTAGCACCTCGCATGTCGACCTATAATGACCCCGTGTGAATCTACAATAGATAGAATAGATTTTTTCCTTTTAAATTCTGGGCGACTTTGGTAGGGTTGGGCTATTTCTGGCATAGTAGGGTTTGTAAGAGTTTAATAATACCTTACCGTCTACTTAGAAGGTACAAATTTTAATTAACTTCTTAATATAAATATCAAATAACTTTGTAAACCAATTATATTTTCATCAAGGCTATTTTTGTATTCAACCTTTAAACGAAATTCGTTTGTAAAGCAGCTTATTCCTACTATTGCCTTAATTTACTTTTGAGAGATAGAAATAACACAAATAAATTATTTTCTTTGCGTACAAAAAACAACATTCAACAAGAAAAACTCGTACAAACCCAAATTACTGTGCCAACTCCAAACATTCAAAAATCTTTACGTCAACTAATAAATTCTTTATTCAAACAGCTACATCAAAGATGATGACTGGGGACCCTGCAGTGTGACCTGTGGCGAAGGTTGGAGGAAAAAAGAGGTCCATTGCAAGATATTCTTGGAGTTCAGTAGAACTATTGCGAAGCTACCTGATAGTAAATGCTTGGGGCCTAAACCAGCTGAGGACACAGAGAGATGTGTCATGGAACCGTGTTCTATGGCTTATGGGACTTCATTTGGAGATTCCAGTGTGCCGTCTTACAGTGGTAGTGATAGGTGAGTAATTAATGATAGATCAACAGTAACTAATCATGCTTTTTCAAGAGCTCTGCTCCAATAAAAATAAAAAACTTCTATAAATATTTACATCAAACCTAAAGCATGATCCATTGTAACACGGAAAGTTAGTACATACCTTTGCTTCATTTGCTATCAAATTCAATCAGATAGTAACAATTCAGTTAATTTTGCATAAAAAAATAATTGCTTACATTAAGTTATTTCCTAACATCTGTAAACGAATATGTAATTTTTTCACTATTTGGATATTATCTTACATATACAAATTTCGACAATAAAGAAAACAAACATAAATTCAATCATTTAATTTCTCAATAAGCTTATCCAGTACTCCATTTCCAACTGACTCTTTAACAACATCGTTCACTCTAAACTTCAATAGTTCATTCTCTTCTGGATACTCCGGTAGATCCATACTTAGGTCTATTCTCGAACCTTTCAGTATTGAGTCATCTTCAGCAGCCATTGACGCAATCCTTAGCTCAATCATAGCTATCAACAAACCATATGGTTTAAACTCTTCTATATCTGCATCAAAATCCTCTCTTTTGTATACAGTCTCTGCCATTATATCGAATTTGTTCAGGAAAACTTTTAGATTGTCATAGTATATCATTTTGAGGAGATCTAAATGTTCAGATCTGAATGCTGAGTCGGTGCATATATATAGAAAATACATGATGTCTGTGACTGGATTTGCGTACCTCATTGCTTGGAAGTCTATGAAGCATATTTTTCCGGTCTGTGAACAAAATATTACATTTGAAGCGTTTTTAATGAATTACGTCTTGTTGGCAAACTTGTTCAAGTTTTGATACCAATAAATCAGGTGCAAGAACAAAATAAATCGGCTTGATTAGATGGCTTTCAATGATAAGAATTGGAGATTGTAATTGTACTATTTCAAATTGAATATCTTAATTGGATTAGAATTAATTACTCGCTTCATTTATAACCTAGATTGAATTGTAATACATCTACTTATAAGCGAGGTACTTACAGACTTAGAATTAACATTTAATAGAATCTACAAAAGCCAAGCCCTTGTTTTAGGTAATTATTAACTAGATGACAAATTAAAGAAAGACAAACAAAAACGTGATTAGAGATTAAAAACCTTAATATGACTAAGCATAAGTACAATTCAGATTGAGTGCAACTGGATTGGTTTTATAACCGTTTGAAATTGTTATTGCTAGTCTAAAATCAGCTACAGATTACTCACATCATGTTTGAACAGCATATTGTTGAACCAACAGTCTCCGTGACATAGAACGTTTGTTTTACTTGGTTTTGTATACATTTGCAACAGGTCCAGTAGCTTGACATCTATTGTCTCTAGTCGCTTCTTCGCATCTTTATCAATAATCTGTCTTAAAGACATCTCAAATGATTCGAAGAAATAATTTCTCAATTTAGTTTTATCCAAAAAGTGATTCTGGTACAAAAGATCGTGTAACTCAGATCTGACTCCATCGAATCTTACCGGTTCTTTAGTTTGAAATACAAACGATAAAGCATGGAATTTTGCCAATTCACCAAGTACCACACCAATTTCTTTAATTCCCAGGTTTTCATATTTCGCCAGTTTGCCATCAAATTCATATCCCTTTGTCCTCAAGTCATCCAGAATAATTATCTCGTTCGAACATTCTGTGTTTGATAATAAACAATCAGAGAATTCCAACCTTTCGTGTTCATACAAAACATTTTGTAAGTCCTTGAACTTGCTTATCACTTTCTTATAAGCAATTACTTCTCTTTCATGTAGTTTGTGGAACAAAACCTGTCTTTCCGTATTCACTAAAGTCTTAACAATAACACTGATGTTATGTTTGTCACTATCTGTCTCTCTTATCTCCACTCGAAACACATTTGCTATATAATTCGCCTTTTTACCACTAATACAATCCACATTATACTCAAAATCTTGAATCCCTTTAGCGAGAGCTATCTCTTTGATAGAACTGTGTAGTTCTAGACAGTTGAAATCATCTGGTTCACTTAAATGGACTTCTAAAGACATTTTCTCTGTCACTAGTTCCGCTATCACTGACTGCTCATTGAGTAATAATCATTCGATAAGTTCCGTATCTTCTGATAAGCCAATATCAATAAGTAAATATTTGTTTAGATTACGTTTCGCAATACGTTCTTGAATGTTAGCTATGTTGCTATCGGATGTAAGGAAAATAATTGGGTTGCAGTGACTCATCTTTTTTTTTCTAAATGGCGAAACTGATATTAATTTCTATAGGTACCTACATATCTTTCCCTTGGTTTTTTTTAGAGTAGGCAGGGTCAAATTAAATTAGCTAGCGAAACTCCGCAGATGTGATGGATATCTAATGACGATAAAACAATAAAAATATATTTTCTAAACTCATAATTTCAAGTAGCTAAACTGCCAATGACCCCGTAGTCACCGATAGTTACTTGAAATTAAGATCTTAGAACTTGTTTTTTTTTTGGGTTATCATCATAAGCTAAAGATCCCCATCACGTCTGGGGAGTTTTGCTAGCCAATTATTTATATCTAGATAGCCAATCTTCTGTAAGCAAGTATCGTAAAATAATGATCGTCATTTGTTTTTAACAGCAGATTACTTACATTTGGAACTTCGAGTAACATCAGGGTGGCACCGGGATCTCCGGGGAAGTCCTACTCTTGGAAAGAAAAGGGATACACAAGCTGCAGCGCCTCTTGTCTTAGTGGAGTTCAGGTAAAGTACTTTGGTTATAAAAGGGCTGGGTCTTGCTATTACCTCTCTAAGTCTACAATACTCGTATAATCCTATTAATATTATAAATGTGAAAGTTTGTGAGGATGGATGGATGGATGGATGGACGGATGTTTGTTACTCTTTCACGCAAAAACCACCGAACGGATTTGGATGGAATTTGGAACACCGATAGTTTATCACCTGGATTAACACTATTTTTTATCTCGGTAGTAAGTTCCCGTGGGATAATTTCCGACATCCACGCGGGCGAAGCCGCGGGAAAAAGCTAGTATCATATAAATATATCCATGCAATAATAGTCTGTCCGTTTGTTACCCTTTCACGCCACTGAGCTTATTGTTATGAGTTAGCCTATGACCCGGAGAAGGACATAGTTGACTTTTCATCTTGGATCACAGGTGAAGTCGCGGGAAATAGCTAGGGATTAATAAAATATATTGACTTTTATGTGCGATAATATTTTATCTACAAAGTCTAGGTCACATATCAACACCTTAGTATCTAGTAATTGACATATTATATTATTATAGAAATTCAATTTTGTTGGTTCAACTATTACACGCATTATAAATTCTTGTGTGATGTTCACGTGTTTTGACGTCAGCTTTCAGTCAACCCAGTGCATTTATTTGCGATAAAAGGCTTACATAAGAATTTATGATAGTAGCCGTATCAGACAAAATAAATGTATCTACGGTCAGGGAAAATTACTGTTCATCAACTTGGCACACTGTTATATAATTTGCCGTGTTAGAGCTACTTCACACAACTGTCAAAGAATGACATTTTCGACTGGAATATACGGACAATTTAAGTTGGAAGTCAATTGGAGCAACAATTAATTATCCTGACTTTACTTGGGTCCTTAGATATAATCAATAATTATCTGGCAGTTTGAGTGATTTATGAGGCCTACCCAAATGTCCTTTCTTTGGTATTGTTCGTCGAATCGTTGAGCTCCTTAAGTTCTGAGTTGAGCTGCACGATTACTGACAAATGCGTGCACTGACTGGACAGGTCCACTTAATCTGTGTGGTTCTTTTCTCAAAAGACCATTTCAGACACCAATCTACATGGTCTTCACATGATCTGACCAAGATTGTCTGGACTTTAAAACGAGACTGTGACCTCTGAGTTTGTTTCGACCTTTCTTCTCAGAGTAGTCACATAGGAAACACCGAACTCATCTAGTTTAAAAAATATGATTGGCGTGTAATATTGTTTGTAAAAACCTACTTACAGAAACAAAATCATTAATCATAAAAAATCTTTGAGCATGAACGTCATAAAAATTCTTTGCAGGAACTCATTATCCAATGCGTAAGAGACGAAGATGGGAAGAATGCATCTCCATACATGTGTGACCCGCTCACTAAACCAGAGAACAGAGTCAGGACTTGTAACGATCATCCTTGTCCACCCAGGTTTGTAATAGTTCATGATTATTTAATGTAACAACATACCGCCTGTTTCCCCGAAGAGGCAGAGATGACATCTCTGCATCTCTCTCTCATATATTGTTTGTACCTATAGTACACCCACAATTCGCCAGCTATGTAACAGGGTGCGAGCCTATTGCCATCAACTGCGCACAAATCCAGACTCCGGGCTGCTACTGCCTCGTTTTCACTTCGTTACATTTCCTAAAATGTAACTTAGTAAAACCGAGGCAGTAACTAATTATGTGACATAAGAATTATTACTAAAACCTTCATAACAAAACACAGTATTTTTAATCTTTTCAGATTTTTTTTCACATGCCAAACTACCTAACAAAGTAAATATTTATTCAAATAATTATCAAAATAGGTCGTGTATTTTGGTTTTGTTTGAAGTAAATATTTTAGAAACATATTCCTAATGAGTTATATTTAATAACAAAATTTTCTTAAATAAAACGGCTTTACTTCCACGTGTCTCAAATCATATAGTCAACAATATCCTGCTATTTACCACAATTCCTTTTCCCTAGCTTTTACATAATCAGCCTATAACGTTCCCACTGCTGGTACAAAAGCCTCCTCTCTGTGAGAGGGAGTGGGCCGTAATCCACCACGCGGGCCAAGTGCAGGTTGATAAACTCAAACTCAAAGCATTTATTTCAAATAAACCAATTACAGGCACTTTTGAATTGTCAAGGGGTCGGTCAGTCAGAAAGATGAAGCTAGTTGATATATAACACATATCATCGATTTTTTTATGGTTCTAGGACATGCCGGTTCCCTCACAATGTTTTCCTTCACTGTTTTGAGACCAGTGGTGATGAAGTTAAATACACCAAGTGTCTGCCTGGGTTCGTCCCTATCTCTTAGCTGTGGAATAAAATTGACGGTTGACTGTTTTTGTATGATTACACGATTAAAAATTCAAAATTCGCAAAAATTTACTGGTGAAAAATTTGCTGAAGTAAGCTTCAAGTGACCTGTCATTTTATGTGATGTTAGGGATAAACACTACTGGCAGCTCACTTCAGACTTAGTTTAGGCTCAGTTCAGCTAAGTTTGCACTATGAGATTTTTAGAGAGGTATAAAGTTTGGTCTTTAGGGTGAATTCAACCCACTTCAAATCTACGCACGGTCACCAAAATGTGATAACGGTCACCAAATGTGATAAGTAAACCAGGGTCGTCGGATATAGGTAGAAGAAGTTTAGTAAGAAACCGATGAATATTTTCGAATGAAATTTAATTTGATAAATGACCTGTTTGTTTTCTATTAATTAAATTACATTTTATTCGAAAACATTCATCGGGTTCTTACTAAACTTCAACTATATCGACGACCCTGTGGTTACTTATCTCTATTGGTGACTGTACATTTACCTTCAACATCGGTTTAAAGATAATTTATTTCTCATAAGAACTTATATAACAGTTCACTTAAAATGAGATACAAAGTGCTTACATCTAAAAAATAGTATCATATTTGTCTCTGGGGTGTTGGCGACGTTACTGGGTACATACATGTTTCTTAAGTGTTGCTTTAAATATGTATATACTATCACACTTCTTTAAATCCTCCGGTAAATTATTGAACAGCTGTGCACAAGCACATAATACTCAAAACACCATGTAGGTACCCTAATAACAATCCACTATCAAGATCAGGTAAAATAACCCGGCTACTGTACAATGGCACCTTCAAAGCGACACACACAAAGCGTTCTACCGGACTCCAGTTGAAACTGTACTAATCCTGATGTCCTTTGTTAGGTGGAATTTCACTGAATTCTCGCAGTGCACCAAGTCGTGCGGCATCGGCATTCAGACTCGAGAGGTCACCTGCATACACGAGGTAAGATTAGTGGTCATTCATACAGTGTGTTTGGGGCATAGACTCAGTATCAATGATAGAAATGTCAATCTTTATATATATAAAAATTACGTGTCACGTTGTTTGTCCGCGATGGACTCCTAAACTACTGAACCGATTTTAAATTTGATTTGCACACCGTGCGCAATTTGATCCAACTTGAAATATAGGATAGCTTACATCTCAATGTCGCAATATTATTTTATTGCAAATTATTTGTCTATTATTTGACAGTCACAATTATCTGTTAGCTCCAAACGATTCTATCAGATGGCTATATCTGTTGACTGGATTGAGTAAGTATTCAATAGATGGCGCTATGTTAAAAATACAAACGTTTCATATAAGCTATATGAAACGAATATATTCATTTCACATATTCTTTTTTTTTTCATATATTATAAAGAGAACAGATATGATTGTTTGTATTGAATAGGTTCCGAAACTACTGAACCGATTTCAAAAATTATTTCACTGTTGGGAAGCTACACTATCTCCGGGTGACATAGGCTATATTACGTATATATTATGCTTTTCTACCCGGGCGAAGCCGGGGCGGGTCGCTAGTTATTATTATATTTATGGGTGGGTTCTTTATTTAAGCACGCATGGCAACGCCTACAGATATTATTTTTTAATGTTATTTAGTAATATTTATTCATATAATTGGCTGTGTATGTGGTTGCTTTGTATTCTTGGTGCTTACTATTTGTTTTATTTTATTTTGTTACTTAGTACCTATCAATCATTAAACCTGACTTGGTTTCCGTACGTCCTTTTTGGGTAATCACTGAAAATCAGCGCTGTGCTGTGGGTCCCCCATAGCACAGCATCATGCTGAGTGGAAGCCTTCTTGTCACAGCCATGACGTGCAGCTGTCGACTATTTCTGTTTTGTGCTCGTGATTATAGATCTATTTTGTTTTTATTTTCTTTATTATTAGAGCTACTTGTCTTTTTTGTTTGGACGTCTTTTTGTGACAAATAAACCTATTTTTCTTTCTTTCATTTATTTCATATTCAGAGATTTTTTCAAAATACCGATACAATAGACAAATTTTGTGCAAAGAGAAATAGTATCTTTACGAGAATCGTTAATCAGAAGCTTTGCAGTATGCGATTAGACTAATTACCACGTTATCTAAACTAATATTATTATCAGAAAAGATTTGATTTCTATGGTTGTTTGTTACGCTTTCCCGCTAAAACGGCTGATCAGATATGGACGAAATTTCGCACATAAATAGACCATGACTTGACCTAAGATATAAAATACTTTTTATTTCGATATTCTCACGGGAGCGAGACTTATGCGGGTGAAACCGCGAGGTGCAGCTAGTATGAAATAAAATCAAGTAAATCATTTGTTACAAAAGGGCGCTAACCATACATTCTAAAGCACTTGCCTTTTTATCTAACCGTTTTAAAATAAAATAAAACAATAATAAAATACAAGATTTGTTTTTTTTTTTATTTGTAATGATGTCATAAAAAAAAATATTTTTGGGCGCTTACATTGCTAACGCTGGCTAAACCTTACGAGATAGATCAAAATAATGTACTACGGAATTGTATACCTTAAAAAGGTCTACAGAAAGGTCCATGATGGTATATATATATCTCCTAACACAGTAAACATTTTAATCTTTTACATATTACTAAAAAAAAATAGGTTATTTACGAAGTTATTTTAAACAATACAGTATTAATTATTATCCAATTAAATACGTTAGATACGTTGTGCATTTAATGTAGATCAAAATTGCCCTTTACAGCATATCATAAAAATGTATATCTTAAAAATAATATCACAGATTTAAAAGTGTAACATCTATAAAAATGGGGGTCGGTATAGACCACTTTGGGTATCATTGATCTAGTAGACCATCATCTACATATAAGACTAATTACAATCAGCACTCACTATTAAAATGCAACAATTGCAATATGTTTAAATAAACTCCAGATAAAACACCGTTATTCCCCAGGTAACTCGAGGAGGAACAAACACGGTGGTGGTACCAAACAGCATGTGTCCTCAGCCACCACCCCCAGACCGTCAGTACTGCAACGTGTTGGACTGCCCCGTCAGGTGGCACTCCGGGGAGTGGTCCAAGTGCTCCAAGACTTGCGGGGGAGGGATAAAGCAAAGAGAGGTTCGTAATCAATACATTATTCTCTAATAAAAAATTATTTATAATTATTTTTTTATACTCACAGAAATCCCTCGACCATATTGTAATGCGAAGACACTGCCGCCCAAGATACAGGATTTTCCTAGTTTGGGGGGCACGGTACCTATTTTTATTGGACTTTCGACCTCTACCTACCTTTTGAACCCAATCTTTAAAATTGTACTTCAGATTTTTTGTTTTTGTTGTTATCATTCTGTATACTGATTGTCAAAGTTTATGTTTTGTGAATAAGAATTATTATTATAAATTAAAGTCGCTTTTTGGGTCGTGTCTGTTTTCACTATCATTTAGAGGATTTATTCCGAAAGGTTTATAAATATAATAAATTAATATTAAACTTTCATATAATCAAGAAATCCCGATGTTTTGTCACGTCATTAAAACCATACGAAGTAGGGGCGAGACACTAATAATATTTTATATATATTATCTCACACCAGGTGGAGTGTAAGCAGATAATGGCCCAATCCCACGTGGTGGAACGTCCTGCCTCTCTCTGCAGTTCCCCACGTCCTGCTGCCACCAAGTCCTGCAACTCAAGACCCTGTCTCTTAGACACGGCTTCACCAGAGATATCACTGGCTAACTCGTCTTATATTCAGCATGATCCGAAGAAAAAAAAGGTAAAGACTGACTTTTGAGGTTCTCTTACTTTCGAGGGAATCTAAAGAAAATTGTGAAAAAAATACTCAATCACAATCTTACAGTTTGAGAAACGGTCTAATAGCTGTTCTAAAGTAAGAGCTATTCTTTAGAAATTAAATTCCTTCAATGATTATACGACGAAATATGAAAATACATGTTTCCTTGTTTAGTTTTAGACTTAATTGGACTTGTAGTAATTCCTTGTTGATTTCGTGTCTTCTACGCGATTTTCTTATTTCTTAGTATTCAAATAATGAAGACTAGGTACTTCCAGAAGCTCTCATGAGCATTGTAACTTATGCTATTGTACTCAGGTGACGGTAAAGGTAGGCGGTTCAGCGACAATATTCTACGGCACTCAAGTGAAGATCAAATGCCCAGTGAAAGGGTACAATAGGACCAAGATACAATGGGCAAAGGACCACCAGATCATTAGCAAATCTAAGAAGTATAAGATTTCAAGAAAGGTAAGTTTGTTTCTGAATATTTTAAGGTTTAAATTGTTAAAGTCTATCCCTCTGTAAAGCCGCTTTACGAGATAGTGCAAGTTTCTGTGAGTCCGTGTGATAAAAATAAAATGGCTTTTGCAAAGCATTCAAAACTGTGCCAAAGAGTTATGTCCGCGTGCGGCTCTGAAAGTTTTGGGACATGCATAAAGAAACTTATCATTTAAAAGCTATGACTATCTTTAACATCGTTTTTACAATAAAAACTTTGGTTTGTCCTTACATTTTGTTTTTTCGTAGAGCTAAACGACGCAGTACTATGAGAATCAAGCTTATGATAAGTAAAATGGTACAGTTGAACTTGTAGCGGTATCTAAATTGCCACATGCGAGCTACACATCACACTGACGTCACGCAAACTCCTGCATCGCGCAAGCAGAGTTTACCGCGCAACTAGCATATATACAACGTCCCGACATCAACAGTTGGGCAGTTGCCCACCAGACACGACACCCGTCTGGTCGCAGGATCCTCCCTTTTCCATAGAGTATGAGTGAGCTTTACACCCTGTTTCTCATAACTATAAACTAAAAAAACCGGCCAAGTGCGAGTCGAACTCGCGCACGAAGGGTTCCATACCATTATCTATAAAAACGGAAAAAAACATGTTTGTTGTATGGGAGCCCCCTTAAATATTTATATTATTCTGTTTTTTAGTATTTGTTGTTATAGCGGCAACAGAAATACATCATCTGTGAAAATTTCAACTGTCTAACTATCACGGTACATGAGATACAGCGTGGTGACAGACGGACAGACAGATGGACGGACAGCAGAGTCTTAGTATTACGGATCCCTAAAAACAACATTCCTTTTGTTTATGTATTCAGTTTTATTCTCGTTAGTTACCTAAGTAACTATCATTAATCCGTTTTTTTATTTCTTAACAAATTTTAACAAGCTTTTTATTCATTTATCGATTATTTTGAAACTCCGTATACATATCTATGTATAAACACTTTCTACATTCACTTCTTTTTAATCCAGGGTGCCCTCCGAATTAACTCTCTCTCACTCCGAGACCACGGAGTATACACCTGCGTAGCCGGTAGATCCAGTGCCAACCTGACGCTGCTAGTCAAACCAAGACCAGGAGAGTTTCCCTCAAGCGAAGAGATTGAGAGGCACAAAGCATTGGATGAACCATCGTCACCGCTTTCAGATAGGTAAGATGATTGTTTCGAAATTAATACAGATGATGATGATTCAAATGATACAGCTTTGACTGGTTATTCTTTATCAACAGCAGAGCTGACGGTCGATACAGGGCAATGATTGGAGGCACTTCAGATGATCAATCACATGAACAACGTCCGGGGGACTCCAGGAAGAATTATAAGAATAGGCAGAAAGGTAAGCTAACGATACAGATAATTTTAAGATTTTAAATATATCACCTGTAGTAAGCATCTGTTTTCAGGTGTTGTTCATAGACTAAAGTGAAGTAATTAAAAAATTACTTAATAAAATGTAAAAAACAGTGACCAAAGAAATAAAATGTGTAAATCAAATTACATTAAAACTTCCATGAAAATTTAGACGTCATCTCAATTATACAAATGGAGTTGTCACCTAAAAACACTCGGAAACGAAACATATTAAATAATTTGACGGATTTGAACCGTACATATTTTACTTGATCCGTTTGCAACTAATGTTTAAGCAATTACTATTAATTACTTATTGTATTAATTCATTTGATGCACATCAATTTTGCTTTCCCTAAAATATGTATTATTTGGCAAAGTACCGCAGTACTGCAACCTGCAACTAAAATTACAAGTTTTGCAGCAAATTCATTAAGACCCGACACTGCGGTGCTTCTCGAGTGCTCTGCAAACACTAGATAAATTTCGAATTAAAGTCTTAATTTTTCGTACATTTGAAAATTTTATAGCCCTGTTTAAAAATTGTTAACCTATTTCTTAAATTACTTGCTACAGTTTGGATAAAAATATTTTGTAAACTTTTCTGCTATCCTTAGTTTATTTTCTGCGTTGAAATTGCCAGTTTAATTAAAACAGCAGATAGTAAGCACTAAAAATATTTTCACGTTTTAATGTTTACCTAATTTTTTTATTATTTTCGTAGTCATTCGAATGTCTCAAAGGAACATGTTAGCAATGCATACAATGTAACATTCAACAAGAAACATAACATAATAAAACAAAAATTGGCATGAATTAAACGCAATACATTTTCCTTAAGTTGTCAGCGTAGTAATAGTTATAATTAGCAGATAACAAGAAAGGTTAAATTATCTTATCGTTTGACAGGAAAAATAGACAAAGTCCGAGACGCCCTCTACGGAAACACGGCAACTACAAGCACTAAAGCGTCACCGAGCTTTAACTCACAAGAACGAGACATGTACGATGAACACGAGGTAAGGTCACAACAATTACATTATACTCTAAGACTTCTAAGAACATTGTGTTTATAAATCTCCTGAGAAACTTAACTCATAACTGAATACTGCAATCCGATAGGTTTCAGAAATACCCAGAAATATAATAAACTTTTGCGCAAAATAGTAAACAGAAATTGTTATCAAGCCTTTATGTGAATTCAACATAAGATAAGGTGAAAGGAAAGTTATGTTAAACTAACTGAGGTAATTATCAGCCTAGAGATCTGGTCCGAAAATACTAACAAACATAGACTTTGAGAAACAAAGTATTACATAATAATTTCTAACATGGTTTATAGTCCGAAAACTTAGATCATAAACGGACTTTCCATCTGCTACCAATGATCACCCAAAATCGTTTTCTAACAACGTTCAACCCAAAATCAGTAATTTATAATCACAAACCGATAATCTTCGGCTTGTCTCTACAGCGTAATGACAGTAATAAAATTTACAACCAATTTTACGACTGACATAAAGTTGTTATATCTGGATGATGTTGTTGTAAGATGACTTACTTATCGTACGCATAAATTCGTCATAATAATGTTTTATGGTTACTGTATAAAGCACTTTGTTACCTGAGATATTGTCTTAATCCTTAAGATGTTTTGGGAGAGATTATTTGTCAATCATAATTTTAGTAGCGTCGAACATTTCCATTATCCTTTACTGTCTTCACTAATCTCTGCTCATAAAACAGGTTTCGTCACTTTACTTTTCACAACATTATCATTAGTAAGAATACTCTAAACGCCAACATCTCCTCCGTTCTTTGACTTACCTAGTAAACTCTCGAAGACAATTTATCAACACAAACCTAAGCTTAACCTAACCTAACAAAACTTGCCCGCACGCTGCTTGGAACGTTCTGTATTGAAGAAGAGTGCCGTCTCCTCCCAGATGCTACCGCCCAAAAGAAGCAGTGCATCCAGGGTACTGCCTTGCCTGCATTACATAGTTATGCAGCTTCAGGTGAGAAGTTCCCAAAACTGAGGGTAGATGGAGATTTGGGTGGCATGCATTGCACGTTTCTGGTTAATTTGATTTCATTTTTGGTGATTTTTTTATTGAAGCTTTGAATTATTTTTAGGTTTTTGTAGAGAAGAATAAAATGTCTGTGTAATATTGTAGTCAGATACTTATGTTTAAATCACTAACAAAGATACCTATCATGCCAATATGTGTCCATAAACAATAAACCAAGTAAAACGCCTGATTTTTATTTCGTGCTGTTTTTAAACAACCAGAATTCAATCACTTTTTCAATCCGACTATTTGGTTAGCTCAGACCATAGCATCCGGGTATTAATACTAAATATTTCGATTGTTTTAATATACATTGGGAAGCATTGTTTTGCTCTTGCATCGTTTTCTTTTTTCTTCATGATTTCGGAATAAATAAATTCACACAGATCCTACTAGTATTAATGAGATATTACTAACAAGAAACGTCCATTTAGTTTCTGTACAAATGTAGCTAATCTCAATTAAAAACTTGACTTTTCTCGATATTTCCTTGCCATCAAAACATTAATTGAATTTAACTTTCTTGACATGAAAATACTGTTACTTTTTTTCATTATTAATTGGCTTGCAACTAAAAACTCATTACAATAACTTAGAACATTTTTAATTGATATGTTCAGATGTTTTGGAATTTTCAGACTGGCAACTCGAGAGGCCAAAGGACTGTGGACTCAATTATCATGTATCAAAACTACGGAGTTCCTACGAAATCTCATTTTTTCAATCTGGAAGACAAACAGTTGGTTTTTCCTGAAGATGATGACTCTGATATAATTATTGTAAATGAAGATTACAATAGGAATGTTATTAGAACTGTTCCTGTCGAGAGTCTTCAAGATTTAGATGAAACCACTACGGAACACAAGTAAGGTTCCCATTCATTTTACGATCATTTGTTGTTTAAAAGATGATAAGATGATAAAAGATGATGAACAAACTTTCACTTAGCATGCTATTGTGACTGTTATTGATTAAACCGGCAATCTTGAATATTACAATAATGAACTTTGTAAGATGAAGCCAAGACTAGAAATAAGACAGACCGTTTAGTCAAATGTTGAGTGGGAGCATTAGCCGCTAAAAAAGTTTAATAATAATAATGTTACTCTAGGTTGGAAGCTCTGGACGCTCACGAATACGTGTGGAAGACAACTGACTGGTCTCCGTGCAGCGCTCTTTGTGGAAAAACAGGCCATCAGATAAGAGGAGCTGTTTGCCAGGTTTGTAACTGATCTGTATAATTCTTGTCTTATGCTGATGAATATTATTGATTAATTTATTAACTATTGAGATAAATCTTGGTTCAGAAATATTTTTAAATTCCTCATACCTGTTTCCAGTCATGTATTTGATTCAGCAAAGGTAATCTATTTGACTTCTGATTCATGATGTTTGCTAGAAAATAAAAACCACATCACAAAATCTTGTTGATTCTCTATTTGATTCTTAAACAGCACAAAAAAGACAACAGTACAACTACAGTGGAGACAGAAGAATGTTTGTCTCGAGGAGGTACGCCTCCCACCGTAGTGCGGGAATGTGTCGGAGCGAACTGTGCGGAGTGGAGGACTGCGCCTTGGTCCATGCCCAAGTGTCTTAGCAGTGGAGCTGGTGAGTAGCGTATTAAATGCGATATGACTGCGGTTTGCATAAGAGTATTTTGCAACAGAAGCTGCATGTGGTCTACGTGGTCCTACAAAGTAATCTTAACATTGGCTGTTGAAAACAGCACATAATTGTAATGCTATCCCCACCACTACACTCTTGGATAGTAGAACCCTATGTCATAGCTTATGTTGTTTGTTAATGCTCTTTTTTTTCTTTTTGTATTTCCTGTGCGTGTCCCAAATAAAATATTTTTGTTTCTTTCTTTCTATGTGTAGCCTTGACCCAAATT
The DNA here is from genome assembly GCA_917490735.1 of Dryobotodes eremita. Classification (NCBI taxonomy): domain Eukaryota; kingdom Metazoa; phylum Arthropoda; class Insecta; order Lepidoptera; family Noctuidae; genus Dryobotodes; species Dryobotodes eremita. The sequence goes on from OU823263.1 coordinate 18,175,364, forward strand.
AATTAATCAACGACTCGGCAAAGATCTTATGGAAACTAGTGACGTTTTTGCTTCCCTGATATAACTTAAGTAGCTATACTATTCAAGTCATTTTAATATTTATCTGTATTCAATTACGACCATTTAACTAGTCTACTTACAAGTCTTCTGCAATTTAATTTAATTCTCCATTCTCACAATCAGCCATCGTCCGTCGTCGCGTGGAATGCGTGGCGGAGAATGGCACGACGCTGCTGGAAGCTGCGTGTGATTCTACCACCAGGCCAGAGAAGACGAAGAGAGATGCCAGTCCATGCAGGGCGGCCTGGGCAGTTGGACCTTGGAGTAAGGTGAGACCAGACTGGTGTCACTATTGCTGTTTATTTAAGGGGAAAGGCCGTCTACAAAAAGAGAAAACGTTGATATGTATCGCAAAAAAAGAACTATAGAGAACAAAATATATGTTTTCCCCGAAAATTTCAGCAGAGGTGTAAAATGTATACCCTCAGTCGCCAGTTTCCCAAAAAATAGCGGGCGATCCTATTGCCAATACTAAATATAGGACGAAAGCTGAAATTCTCAGACGTAGTGGGCAAGTGATTTAAAGAGCAAGCTAGTACTCATGGCCTTTTTTTTTTGGGATATCGTCGAATGACTTCTCCCGCTCTGGGCGGAGCGGAAGGGCGTGTCAGACTCTTACTGACTAAAACCCACCCGTGTTCCTTCAGTTGCCTGTGCGCCAGGGCCACGGTAACTCTTTCGAACAATCCGCGACCCCGGCAAGTGCTCATGGCCTCGTTTATTTTATTCATCTAAAAGAGCAAAATACCTTCTGCCTTTCTCCAAGTACCAAGCAACCTTCTCAATAACTTACCCCCAAAAACGTTTCCACCGAACAAATTAATGCAAAACAATGTAAATTCATAATGTTCAATAATATTATTGAGTAAAAAAGTTTATTGTAATAGCTTGTTCCCGGGATCTCGAAGCGAAATGAAGAACTATTAACAAGCTGTTCTTGCATTGAAAACTTTACAATGAAACTGTTATAGCGTTCCTACATTAAATCCGATGTTCGTTCGGTTTTAAGTCCATTGCTTGAATCGCTTTCCGGGTAGTTGACCGCGTGGTTGGTTATGGATTTTAGGATTTGGTATTTCCTCTATCTCTTGTTTGACAAAGTTTGGTTTCCATTTGAAATTAATATTTGATGTTGCCGTTTATGTATGTATGCGTTCTAAATATCATGTTTTCTGGTGAAAAGGAACCCTTGCTGTGCTGCGGTGGCTTATCTAAAATATATGTACCTACGTCGCGCGTCGGGCGCCCTCTGGACAGCCAGCCACGCTACAATTTTTCTAAATTTTTTTGTTAGCTGGTTCTGTCCCACTTAGGGGTAAAGACCTCCCAAAGTCCTTCCCCCAGAAATAAAGAAGAAGAGTCACTAGTCTTTGAATCTAGCACTCGGAATTATTACTATATTTATTGCAGTAATGAATCTATTCAGACTAAAAACATGAAATAATCCTAACTTGTCAAGCTAAAACACGAATTGTACAATAATTCCTTTAAACGATTATACACAAAGAAGAGAGTTTTGTCACACTCAAGGGGCATCCTGTACCTACAAATTTAATATGGCTTCATAAAATGAACGCGTAAACTGGAGTTATTGCTGAAATTTTATGTATTTCATACTGGCACTAAAGTATCGTAGAGGAAATCTGATTTCAGGATTACTATTTTTTATGAGTAAGTTGCGTCAAGCGTTCAACGACTGTAAACAAATATAAGACCGTTAATGGATCAATGAAATAGGTTACTACGTCCATTAGTTCAAAGTCAATGTCAAATCATTTATTTCAAATAGGCACATAAAAGGCACTTTTGAACGTCAAAATTTACAAAAAAAAATAGAATTGATTCTAGTTGCCCCTTCCAAAAGGTAGTTTCGTATGGAGAAGAATGGGCAAGAAACTCCACCGTTCAGTTGTAAGGTGACAATGTCTGATGCTTCTGGCTTGAAACACATTGTAGGACATTTCTGGGCCCATGCCAGGAGATGAGTATATAATGTGTGTAGAAAAATCCATACCAATGTTATAAATTCGAAAGTTACTCTGTCTGTATGTTACCTTTTCACGTCTAAACCACTGAACAGATTTTGAGAAAATTTGACTACGAGATAGATGGTATCTTGGGGAAGGACTCTACTTTTTGTCTCAAAAATAATCCTAAAAGTGGATATAGGGGATGAAAGTTTGTATGGGCAACTGGGGATACAAACAGGGGGTACAACGACAAGGGGATAAAAAAAATATTACATGATTATTGACAAAAATTGTACGTCTTTTTAAGAGATTTAAAGAATTGGAAATATAGTCAGAACCCGTATCTTGAGGTATTATTTATTTGAGTATTTATTTCATTTAAATCGGTCCACCCGCGGTATAACAATTTGAAGTTATAAAATTACAGAGCCAATATTTAGGTAAAACGTGGTCAATGGCGACGCTGGAGTATGTCAAATTATTGGTGATAATATTACAATGAATTATTATTATTTTTAAATTAGACATTTAGAATCATAAAAGGCTGTTTGATAAAAATCTGACATCCACGCGTGACGCGGGCGAAGCTGTGGGCAGAAGACATTTAAACCCTAAAGCACTTTCTCTGCCAAGAAGCAAGTGAAACATTGAGACTTATTTACGAGTAGGTATAATGATAGTGCAGAAGTTAGCTGTGATGCCCTAGCTAATAATAAGGTCACATTGTTGCGTACACACACACACCCTAACACACATTAGTAAGTGACTACAAAAAGGTATATACAAGGTAGATGTGAGTGGAAACGCCGGAAGGGTTCGCCCGGACAGGTCCACTCAATCTGTGTGGTTTTTCCTCAAAATACCATTTCAGACACAAATCTACATGGTCTTCACATGATCTGACCAAGATTATGTCTGGACTTTAAAAGAGACTGTGACCTCTGAGTTTGTTTCGGCCTTTTTTCTCAGAGTAGTCAGATAGGAAACGCCGACCTCATCTAGTTTTTAAAATATGATTGACGTGTAAAAGTGTTTGTTCAAACTTACTTACAGAAATAAAATCATTTATCATTTATCACCTTATTGGTGATGTTCTTCATAAAAGTCAGGTGCGTAATACTCGCAACCGGTGTGCGTGTATGACCAGATACGAGTATATGAACGAAGGCGAAGCAAAACGAGTATGTAAGGATCGTAGTAGGTGGCGTTCTGTAGTTTCTGCCTACCCCCATGGGAAGAAGGCATGAGTTTATTTATGTGTATGTGCATTATTACGTACCCGCCGTAGACTGCTCTAATAATGCCGAAACGTAAAATGAGTTTATATTGGATAAAGTCCCTCGCAGATTTTGTTTGAAAATCCCTATTTTCTATTTTCTGTCAGACAGGATTGATCTACACCAGCACTATTTGCGTAACACACTCTCAATCACAATCCGAGGGTTTTGTAGGACATTTCTAATACATTACTTCACAGGGTTTACAACGTAAATAACACAATGAACGTGGCTGAACTGTCAAAATGAAAGGCATCGCCATCAATTGCCATTGTATGTGTGTTACGCAATTACCCTGCAGGTCCCTGTTGTATAAAACAGTCCCAGAAAACCCCATTCTTATTATCTTAAGAGGCTTACAACAGCTAAAGCGCGGTCACTGTCGGACTGCATAGAAAAGAAAGAGAAGCGCGATGACACAACGCTGGTAATTTATTGCAAAATATGAAGCAATTATCAATTTACGAAAAATCTATTGATTGGATTAAAAAAATAAAACACTATTACGTTAGTATGTTGCTAGTAGAAAATCTGACAAAAAAACAGAGTGATTGAATGCATAGTAGTATGGTTTTTAATCGTTATAAGAATTTTTTAGAGGTATCTTCGTGCTTTTTTTCTATCGTATCAAATTATTTGTATTTTGGTTTCAACACACTATCTAATTAGCAAATATCCTGAAGAATATCATATATTTTTCTGATTTTGTTTACTGCAGTGGATCATGTACTTTTAGGCATTATAAAACTTACATTTAGGTCATGTAGTCCCCTTAACTTAACCTTCCGTCTTCCTTAGTGTGTAGGCCCCTGCTCCTCAGTGGGTCGCCAGCACCGGGCCCTGCGCTGCGTGTGGCGCGCCATGACAGGAGGCCGACGTCGCGGCCGGGAGCGCAGCGCGGCCGCCGCGTGCGAGGGGCTGCCGCGCCCCGGCGTCAGCCGGCCCTGCCAAGTACATGCCTGTGTTAATAAAGGTAATGGTGGGAAGATTAGAGGTTAGCTTGGCCTTCTTTAAGGTCCACTTGCAACACTAATCACCGAATAACTACCTTTAACGGTAAACATATTTAAAACATCATTTGTCTCTGTCATCTTCAAACAATTGACTGAAACAGATCGATGTTTTAAATTTGTTCAGCGCTAAACGTGTTAAGAGGGCACACAACGGTCCACTAGCACCACTCCTTTAAAAAAATATTAACTCGTGACTGTCAAGGAATTATGAATAACGGTTCGTAAAGACCCCTTGGTAAGTGTATCTAGAATTTTCTAATACCTTTTATAAAGTTTTATATTGAGACACGAAGCAACAAATACGATCTAGAGGAATTTGGCCGCTTTTCTTACCGAGGGTCCTTACAAGCCGTTATTCATAATTCCTTCTCAGTCACGAGATAATACTTTTTTGAAAGAGTGGCGCTAGTGGACCGGTGTGCGCCCTCTTAAGTGATTCGTGGTGCAAGCGAGCCTAAGTAGTGCTGTAGTTTTATTTACTTTTGCTTTGTTTAATTTAGCTGTTTTTCCAGGGTCTAGTTTTATAAACCTTGGGCTACACTATAACAATGAGGTGTTCAAGTCATATTTTGTTGCAAAAGAATGATGGAACTGTGGTCTTTAACACGTTTTATTACGGCTTTTGTACATTGTATTCGATTATTTTGCTATTATTTAGTGCATGAACCAGACACCGTTTTCACATGTATTTAGTACCTATTCCTATCTCGAGCCATCGGTATCCTTGTAAACTGTCCAATAAATACCCAATTCAATATTAAAATTTCCTGCGTGTAACTTACCTATTTTTTCCTTATTTCATGTTAAAAGTTCTGTATAAGTAGTTAAATTTTCTTAGTTTTTCTAATAATTTTATGTATCTTACGAGTCAGCATCCTAATTGCCTAACATACTTTCAATCACAATCCGAAAGATTTTGAAGGAAATTTTTAATCCATTGCTTCATGTGTATGTTTGAAAAATTCGTCTGCTTAACAATGTAAATAACGCAATGAATGTTGTTGAACTGTCAAAATCAAAGGCGTTACCATTGTAATTGTGTTACGAAATTATCCCGTAGGTGAATTTGGCGCTAGCTTTCAGAACCAAAATAATTTTATCGTTCAATGATCCAACATCACTAACGAATGTTTCCTTCACAGACGGCATCTGTCGGGACAGTTCCCGGTTCTGCGAGAACGTAAGAGCTATGAACATGTGCGCTCTAAAGCGATACAGACAGCAATGCTGCAAAACATGCTCCGATTGAACGCAATCATAGCGGGTTCAAGTTCAGAGCCAGTCATTTGAACGTAACGGTTTCGAATCTGAATGACGGTTTATGGATTCAAAAATAGAATGACGCTAATTTAAGAGTAGGGCTACATGAACGCAATTTAAAAATGCGATTTGCACAGCTCTCAAGCTAAATGAGTTGAACCATTTTCAGATTCGGTCGAACATTAAATTATTCTTATCCTACTCATTTTGGCCACCGCAATTATCGCATTACGTTCGTCTGTCCCCGCCCTAAATTCCAAATGTGAAATAGTCATTCGAAATTCAACTACAGATAATGCCATATATCATAGGCTCGACCCATACTTCTACTGAATTATTAACGGCCCACTAAAATGTTGTCATCACACCCCATTTCAAAATTTAAACGCGTTTGATTGTGAAATGGCCGCCGTTTCAACTAGTCCGAGCCCTGTCAAGTAAAATATTTACCTACTGATCGATTTCGGAGCGAGAGTGAACCAAAACTTCGTATGATCATCAATTATTTACGGACATTCGAGACTCGAGCGAGTTTTGAATCAATAGTGTGAGTCGAGCCTAAAATCGTGTTCCAATTTCAAACCTTATGTTTAGTGTGCAAACTCATAGAATGCAAAGTCTCGAACGAAAAAATAAACAAATTCTTGTAGATTGAAATTCGAATGATTGAATGAATTGAATCCGTCTCCGACATTCAGATTTGAATAAACGCTTTCTAGTGAAATTCGAAATGAACTTTTTAATGGCTAAGGACAGTAAGAAGTGACGTACACAAAATTGAATTAGTTTTAATATCTGAAGAATGTAATTCTATCAAAATACTTTATGAATGAAAATTATCATCTATTGAAACAACAACATAATTCGTAATTCTTATAACGAAGCAAGCCTGTCAGCTGTGTTAATTTTATCTGATCAAAAGGTCGAAAATATTTTTAATATCGCCCTTTTTATTAAAATAAACGAGTTTTTTTTTTTGTTAATTATTAACTTAATCAAGCCTTTTCCCAGAGGCGGAACGGGCACATTAACAAAGGGTACTTAGTGCAGTAACTCGACTATTCGACATTTTACGTCCAGACCCGCTGGTAAATTCATAAACTGGCAATCCTGCTTGTTATACCAGCGAAGGATTGATGGACGCGACGGCGAAATGAACCATTTCGCGCGTGGCGCAGTTTCTTTCGGGTCATAACTAAATTTTCCGTGTGACTGAAGTCAGAGGACCCGTACAAAAATACTTCGTTCATTTGCTTCAATACCCCATTCTTTTGAACGAATACTTTCTCCATTCTTCTCCAAAAAAGGACTCTTCAGATTTCCTTCATTTCGTTCAAACAACTGATTTGATGACAAAGGTACTTCCAGAATCTAATCTCGTTCGATGTTCCGATGGACAGGTTGTGTGAGAGAAAGATAGAATAACAAGTGAGTGTGAAAGAGAAACAGCTAATTGTATGCACGATAGTTCTAGTCGTGAAGCACAGCTGACCACACAAACGGTTAATATTGAATATTTATAAAAAAAATGTAAATTATTTCAAAAGTATAGCCCTCGAATTGATTATGTAAGTAGTAAACAAAATATTTAGTAAAAATGTTTTGTACTATATTATTATACAAATAATGTAAATATATATTATGGAATATTATTATTATTATTATTATTGAGCACTCTACGCTACGCTTGGCTCCTATATGATATGATAAAGCACAAAATTAACAATTTAATCAATAAAAAGTTAGGGAAAAAATATTTAGCAAAAATTGCCAAAAGAAAAAAAAACAGTGTATAAGTACAGTCATGTTCAAAATAAAGTGCTGATTTATTTTGTTCTTATTTTTTCTTCACTGTCGTAGATAGTTTCTTATATAGGAATAAAAATGTATGTATATTGGACATATTATTATTAAAATAATTGTGTAGGAAAAAACATTTCTGATGTTAATTATAAAGCAATACGATTCGCTTATACATTTAAAAATGTAAATAAGTATGTGAATGCATAAAAAACTGTTATCGAACCCTTTCGTGGATTGGGTTTTAGTAAAAATTTAATAGTTAAATTTTTTCCTTTACTAAATTACAATTAAAAAGCTCACTAAAACTGAGAGGAAGAGTCAAACATTGCTAGATTTTCTAGATATTGTGGTTTAATTATATTTGTCACAGTTTTCCCTACAAGGGAGTTAATACGTTTTTAGTAATACCTCGGTGCAGTATTATGGATTACGAAGTATATAATAATTATGTTTAGATAAACAATTTATTGTCAATTGTTAGTGGCATTAACCCAATTTGTATATAATTGAAACTATATAGCTATGCAAACATTGTTCCAAAGTATGAGGCATTATTTACGATTGGGTTTTTATTACTAAATCTTATCATCTAAATTTCTAAATAAAGATTGTTTTTATTATATTTTAAATTAAATACGCTGAAAACAGCGGCTCTGATTCATTAAACATAATGAGGAAGAAAGAGAATTAAAAGAAAAAAGTTGAGCAGTAAAAACCCATTTGTAAATTAGGTTATATAAAGGCTCGCACAAATTCTCTACGACAATTAAGTAAATGTTTTAGTTTTAAGTACGCAACTTTCGGTATACTTAAGAACTTCAAAATAAATGTATGTTGACATTATAACTTAGGTAATGCTTAACAAAGTTTTTGTTACCTTTATAAACTTATTGAATGTTCGAAAATTTTAGTTTTCTTTTACTCTTTTACCAATGTATTGTACCAACGTGTTTATTTTCAGTTTGTTGAATAACTAATTTCTCTTATTTTTGTACAAGCTCATGTGAAATACTTCATATCAATAATATACTGCCATTTTTGTGAAAAAAAAATCTTGTTTGATTACCGGCTTCAAAAAAGGAGGAGTTTCTCAGTTATGTCACTGATTGTACTTACCTAATAGGTCTATCTTAAGCTTGTTGTCTACTGTGACTGACTTTTTCATTACATTCATTGTTGAAAGACCTTGACATTGTCTAATAAAACCTTTTTGCTCTTTTTGAAAGTCCTGCTTCTATGGACACCTTTCCAGACAGTGTATGTAGGAAAAATGCAAAAAAAGACCAAAATCAATGATAACGTACATACACACAAGGATCTTTTGGCGCTCGAATGACGTTGACATGGAGGCGCTGTTGGTAAACTTGTCTTGTCAAATATATTGAAAAACAAGATGGCGGCGTAAGTTCCGATTTTGGCCACGCGCCAATAGAACTTTGTCTGTTATGTTAACTACCTCAATGCCATTGCTCATTGTAATTGTTTCCATGGCTTTGACGTAAAATTGAACTCTGTGCAGATCGTGGAAAAGCGAATAAAAATATTACCAACAACAAAATGATGTTGTGTGTGGAAACTTTTCCATCTTGCATGAAGCTGGCACACGATGCAAGATAAAAGGTGCAACTTGCGTACACCTAATTTCATGATTAAAGCCCTTTTCCAAATTTATTTGTGATCGGCGCAACATTTCCTCTTCTTCCATACTTATCTATTAGTCGCCCCCTTTTCTAGCCAAATCATTTTTCATACAGTCCATCCATTGTTTCTTTGGTATTCCCCCACTCGTACAAGTAATTTGCAGAGTGTAAATTAATGAGGTTTTATTGTACTTATCAAAGTAGACAATGGGCTTGTATAAAACTGATGTTACGTTCTGCGTACTTATCATATTGTAAACCTAACAGTAATATTAACGATTTATAATTTATAAGTCTCAGAGAATAAGTCCAAATTGTACATTGTACCAAGAATTTTCAAATAAAAAATATATTATATGAATAAGTTACTCATACTTGAGTTTTATTTATGTCCTTTACGCATCACCATCATTTCAGCCTGGAATCACCCATTGCAGGGTATAGGCCTCCCCTTTCTTAGCTTTCCATCCGGTAAGGACCAGGTCCGGGTCGACTGCGCGTCGTGTTCCACGCGCGCCTCAAAGAGATGTCAGCACCATTGACGGGGTCCGATAGGACCGATGCCTGCCGGGGTCGCGGATTGTTCGAAAGAGTTACCGTGGCCCTGGCGCACAGGCAACTGAAGGAACACGGGTGGGTTTTAGTCAGTAAGAGTCTGACACGCCCTTCCGCTCCGCCCAGAGCGGGAGAGGTCATTTGATGATATCCCACACAAAAAAAAAATGGTCTCCCCTTATGCCATACTTCCCAGTTCCGTACCACGACAACGACAACGTAAGTAGGGATACCATCCGTCCGGATTTGTCCGGACATGTCCGGCTTTATGGCCCGCCGTCCGGACTTTGTCCGGCCTAGTCATTTGTCCGGACTTTTTGACTTAAGGGGATTTCTATTAGGAATTATAAAAATAATAATTAATACTGAAATAGAAAGAATAAAAAGTAAAATGTCCGGCTTTTTGTCAGGACTTTTCATGTTTCAAAATGGGAACCCTAAACGTAAGGGACCTAGGTATACAGGGTATAAAAAGACCCATCACATAGCCGTCAAAGACTACGCATTCTGTACATCAAATTAAGTAACATTGCACAAAAATAATTGCTGAAAAACGACTTTTATTTTTGGTGCGAAAATTTGCTGTTTGCGGTAGTAAGCAATGTAACGCATGCAAAACATTGTGCTTGGGTGTATGCAACGGTATTTAAAATTGAGTACCGATTATTATGTGATTACCAGGAGTACCAGTGGTCTTGTGAGTATTTAAAATTGAGTTAAGTATAACATTAAAAACTTGTTTTCGTAAAAAAAACATCAGTAAATGTTGGAATTTTCTATTTGGAATTTTTTTTTTGGGTAGGCCGAAACTACAGAACGCCACCTGCTACGATCCTCACATACTTCTTTTTGCCTCGTTTACATTCATACATCTGGTCATCTGGTGGGTGGTTTTGAACTTCAATAAATTCGTAACCAGAAGGTTCCCAGGTATGGTCCAGTACAAAAAAAATATTACAATGACGGGGAGTACAAGGGGCTTTCTCAGTCGGTAACTACTGAATAATACTCCTCTTCAAAGGCTCAATTATTTCTAGTAGATACAAAATCAATCATGGGGCAATTTGACTACCTTCTACCTTGGGCAACGTTTCCTGCCTGAGTCTTCGAATAATTGGGCACTAAAAAAAAATTACGCGTGCAGCACCGTTCTCGTGACAGAAGTAAAACTTCTTAAAAATAAAGAATAAGAGAGATTTTGTGTAAGAGACAGAAACAGTTATATCTTTCGTCTCTCTCATGTAACGCAATGTGCCTAAACGTGACGCGTCCTTGAAATTTCACTCTCAATTCTCGTCAAATTATCAAATCTCCGCCTAAGAAGTATCACTTCCAAAAGCAAATTTTTGGGCGCTATATTTAAAAAAGCTGCCTGAAATTCAGTATCAAACAATAATGCTATTACCCACATCAGCAAGTTTTCATACATATTACAGTTTGCACAATCATAAGTTACTTATGGTAATGAATGCACTTTGCCCCGGACGTACTGAAAATCCATTTGCGTGAGAAAAGCTGACAGTAGCAACAGAACTACATACATACATTTATAAACTCACGCCTACCTCCAATGGCGGTAAACACAAACTACAGAACGACACCTGCTATGACACGTTCATACTCCCCATTGTGTCACCCTGTGTAAAATGTCTACATTTATATCTGTTATTTTTTATGGTGTACATAATAAAGAGTATTCTATTCTATTCTATTCTATTCTATACTCCTTTTGCCTCGTTTACGTGTACATACTCGCACGCCGGTTGCGAATACTATGCAACTGACCTTTCCGAAAGCATTACCAATAAGGTCAACAGAACTGTACAAATAAAATGCAACGCCTCTAAAACCAATGAAGAAAGACTTTCAAACAATATTGAGTCACCCCATAAACTAGTCCAACAAACTAAATATCAAATCCATTTATTCCATCCGCCATCTTTAACTGAATTCTCCTAATTCAAATTGCATGAACATCCCCTTTCAAACAAGCGCATCACTATTCTCCAGTGACGTCACAACCATAACTCCTCTGATTGGCTGGCTGGGTGGCGCGCATCGCTGCGTTAACTCTGATTGGACTAATGAATCCGGCCTGATTGCGTCATACCGTATTGCATAGTGATTGTGTAGATAGAACAAAAATGTCCTCACAAAGGTTTTGTGAAACTGCATTTCTTTTGTTTTTGAGCATTAAAATGACTGAGTTAGTAATAGGATTGTTTGAATGTGTGTCGCAGAAAGAGATAAATACGCTGTATTTGTCTTTGCAAGTCAATAACACGGGACGAAAGTTGCAAATTTTCATAATCAAACTCGTTTCCGACTGGAAGCCGATTCCAAAATAATTGAGAAAAGGTTAGGCAAGAGCGCTGATACCAGCTGCTTAGTGAAAAGTCCAGCCAGGAAAGAATTAAGTGCATCAATTAAGTGTATTGTTCGAATAAATATTATTAGGACCATACTATATAGACACGATACTTTTACCGAGATGGCACGCAGAGTCACTGGCAATACAGTATTGACTCCCTAAGCATTTCCAAAGTTAAAGTCAAATCATTTATATCAAATAGGCACATAAAAGGCACTTTTGATCGTCAAAAAATTACAAGAAGATAGAATATTGATTCTAGTCGCCCCTTCCAAAGGAAGTTACGTATGGTGAAGATTAGGCAAGAAACTCCAGACTTAAGTACTCATTTAAAATATTTAACTAATACATTAATTGTATAATTATATTTGAAGACGATGCACCTAGAATAAAATTACCATACCACAATAGATTAAAAGAATTAAAAATTAAGCAATGACAGATAAATTAATTATGTAATTCAATGAATTATGTTTCCAAGTTCTCAACTATGTTGGGGTCAGCTTCCAGTATAACTGGATGCAGCTGAACACCAGTATTTTACATGGAGCGACTGCCTGTCCGATCTCCACAACCCAGTTACTGGGTAACACGATACCCCTTGGCAAAACCTGTTGTCAGACTTTTGGGCTTCTGACTACCTGTAACGTATCTAAGCTCCAATACAGCATTGATGCAGTCGCCAAATCGCCGCCGATTGCCGATGCTAAAAGTATCGAGTTTATGATAATGATAAATTATTTTATTTCTGTAAGTAGGTTTGTACATACAAACACTTTTACACGTCAATCATATTTTTTAAACGAGATGAGGTCGGCGTTTCCTATCTGACTACTCTGAGAAGAAAGGCCGAAACAAACTCAGAGCTCACAGTCTCTTTTAAAGTCCAGACATAAACTTGGTCAGATCATGTAAAGACCATGTAGATTAGTGTCTGAAATGGTCTTTTGAGAAAAGAACTACAAAGATTGAGTGGACCTGTCCAGTCAGTGCACGCATTTGTCAGTAATCGTGAAGCTCAACTCAGAACTTAAGGGCTCAACGATTGCAATGGCTTAGTGTGCATCAATAAAAGGCGTGCACCAATGCTAAGGTTTGGTAGTGGACCTAGACCCCGACAGCATAACACACTTTCAGTCACAATCCAAAGGATTTCGAAGGAAATTCATATGCTTGAAAAATTCTTCTGCCCAATATCTTAAATAACGGTACTCGGTAACTCCTGTTATTGGCTAAAGAATTTGCCAGTAGCAACGTATATCGCTTCTGTTGGAGTGCTGGTAACCAACGAAAAAACATTTTTTTACCCTTTTCATTTCAGCTCACACTAATTCTGTGATCACTTTACTTGATCTCTTATCAAGTTAGGAGACAAACTCGAAGCTTTTAATTAAACCATTTACAGGCATTTTTGAATTATTAAGGGGTCGGTCAGTCACAAATATGAAGCTAGTTGCCCAATCCAAAGTGCAGTAGGTTCCTATGGAGTAGAACGGAAAAGAAACTCCGTGGAAACTTTTTTATAATTTACTAGCTTCTGTCCGCGACTTCGTCCGCGTCAAATTTCTTGTTCCCGCGACCCACGCCGTTGCACCGCTTTTTTTTTTCATAAGAGCATAGAGAGAGCTTCTACAAAGTATCAGAAAACATTTAAAAAAAGATTGATGAAATCGGTAGTCGTTCTCAAGTTATGGCGTGACCAAGGGAAATAGGGATTCATTTACATATATATATAGATAGATTGCTACAAAACATTAATTCCCTACATCATTAAAGAATGAATGAGAATACTTCCTACCCATCTTCGATATAAACAATAGCTAATTAATCCTCGGACTGCCAGCAGAGAGGTCGATAATTTCTACCTGTAGTACAATCTAATTATTTCCCGGACAGTATGATATTCCCAGGGCCGACACACATGCAAATCAGCTCTACAAAGTTGTCACAAACATTGTTATAGCTTTTGTACCCAGTCGTGTCTATTGAGTTTCAGTTTATAATGAACAGGTTATCGTGTGTTAGGGTAGGATTCAATTAAAGGATAACTAGGGTCCTGAATAAACGAGGTTTTGTTACGGTTCTTTCTGCGTTCGATTTTAGTTTTTTCGTAGCTGAAAAGTAGATAGACTGCTTCGTTTGTCCAGTGGTCGCTAACACTACTTCTAAGCATGAGGTCCTGGGCCCGATATCCGGGTCGGATAAAGTTTTATTGGATTTTTCCATCTGGAATTTCTCAGTAGCAGCCAGGAGCCTGGATTTGTGCCCGGTTGATGGCAATAGGCTCGCCCCTTATTACGTGGGACTTAAACATAACTGGCGAACTGGGGTTGTACTATAGGTACACCTCTGCCTTACCGTTCGGGGATCGCATGCGTGATGTCGTGTAGTGTCATGATTGACATGTGCGTTTATTAAAAACTGGTGTAATTACAGTTCCCATCTGCGAAAGAAGTTTTGTTTTTCCTGAATCTAAATACTCTAAGATTTTCTGATTCTAAACTACTTCTCTACAATTTTCTATCAAAATCAGCTAGGCTTGAAAATTGACTTAACAGTTTTTAAGGCTAAAGTACAGAAACGTTTTTGAGAATCATCATGAGAATTTTCATATGAAATATTCTGAAAAATTCTTAGGTGGAACAAGTTTCCAAAGTTTGTGATTGATATTAAATTGATGATTATTATTCAATAAATATATCATTCCTACAGTCGCGAATCGCATTTTGATCAACATACGACGCAAAGAAGAGCTGCAATTTGAAAAAAAACAAAAGAAAATTTGAATTTGGCGGGCTACAACCGAGGATTCGCCTTAATACACGCACAGCCTAAGCCGCTGGGTCTAGAAGCATGAAATTTTGCACAGTAGTTCCTTATTTAACGAAGGCAAACACTACGGTAGAATTTTTGAAAATTAATCCTTTATAGGTTAGGAATTATTGTGAAAATGAAGAAGTTACAAAAAAGAGAAAACCATATATATTTATTATTATTATTAGTTAACTAATGACTTGGTGTGGCATGAAAAGTCATCCTTTTTAACCGACTTCAAAAAAAGGAGGAGGTTCTCAATTCGACTGTATTTTATTTTTATTTTTTATGTGTGTTCGCTCAGAACTTTTTTCTGGGTGAACCGATTTGGATGATTCTTTTTTATTCGAAAGCTGGTGCTTCACATGTGGTCCCATTTAGATTTGATCAAGTACTGACCAGTAGTTTTTGAGTTATCCTTAATAATGCGTATTTTTTCCACTTAGTTTATATTGATGATGTTATAATAATTTCCTGTCACGGTTATTTACATATCAAGTAGTGATATACGAATGTGTGTGGGGTAGGTACCGCAACCAAAAAGTGGAAAATAAAAACTTTTTTACAAAAAAAAACAACCAACTTACAAAAAAAAACACTAGAAAACGTGAAAAATAACTTTCATTTCTGAAGTTGGTGGCCAAAAACGAACATACACAACCAAAGACACCGACTTCCGAAATTAAAGTTATTTTTCACGCTTTTTTGTGTTTTTTTTTTGGAAGTCGGTTGTTTTTTGTAAAAAGGTTTTTATCTAATTTAAAACTATTATCTTCTCAACAATAGAGTAGAATGTCTTTGTAGACTATTGCACGGCAGCATACGGGACAATCAAGTGTGGTGCAAGTTACTGACGAAGGCATGTATATAATTGCAGAATATACACAACGTAACAGGCTATGACTAGTCTAAAACCTAATACCACATGACACTGTTAGGGCGCAGCAAATATTGAACTTATAGCTAGGTTGTACTTAACACTAACATAATATATTATTATTGAAGACTCTAATATAATAATTGTGCCTCTTTTTGTGAACCTCAAATTATTCTTATTTTCGGGTCCTAAAAATAATAAAAAGCCAATAAATTGCTACCAACTTGGATATAGCGCTCCCCGGCCTTTGCCGCGACGTCGCACGCTTCGCTCGCTCGGCTTGCGCGCGGTTTGTCACAGTTCCAACTTAACCCATTTGGTCGGGGTACCCGAGTTTAGTTACTGTGACCAATTGTAAGAAAACGCTAGAAAGTTAAAAAGAGGCTCGATCATTTAAAAACGTGTACATCATTAGAAGCGCATAAAGTATACTTATTCCATTATTTAAAAAGATGGCGGATTTATATCACACGAGCTATAAAATAGTATAAGATACTCGTGACTTAAGTAAGTCTATTAATGCGCGGCGTTTAGCAGCTTCACTACGCTCAGGCACTAGTTTCACGCCGCGCGCCGTGCAATAATGGACTTCTTAAAACACACGTATCGTAATGTACTACACAGGTTAGGAGGTAATGTAAAAAAGCGTCCATCATTATAAGGTCGATAAGTTTTTAGAGGATTAGTTAAATATTTCCTAAAACAATTAACGGTCAGCAAGGTGTAGTGAGGCGGACTGTTCCTGGACAAAGATGTAAGTATGTTGAAAGACTAGCTGAAATCCACATTTTCATGCAGAATTTAAATATAACTTGTGTTTTTCTCGTCGCTTGTGTCTTATCCAGCCTACAGCTTTAAGCCATGTATTTTAGGCCACAAACGCAGGCATACCGGACCACCTTTGTGCTCGGATACCGTTTGCCGTCGCCCTCATCCTCTTGTGGTGATGCACCTCCAATTACCAAGCTCATCTCTTAAGCGCTGGAAGTACTGCTGAATATAAATCGACTTATTTTTATTATTAATCTTATATTTTGAATTGTTTCTTCATATATTTCTTTTTTCATTGTTCTCGCATATAGAAGCAACAAGAATAATGTATCCAAGATTTTGTGATATCTTGATTTAAAAAGAGTGTCCTTGGAGTTTCTTGCCCGTTCTTCTCCATAAAGATCTACGTTTTGGAATGGACAACTAGCTTCAACTTTCTGACTAGCAGACCGACTCTTTGACAATTCAAAAGTGCCTGTAAATGGTTTAATTGAAATAAATGCTTTGAGTTTGAGTTTGAATCTCGTGTGGTTTAGAACATACAAGATATCTTGGGTGTTATGTTTAATGGTTTATCTGCCAAGTCTTTTTCCAACTATGTAGGGGTCGGTTTCAATTCTAACCGGATACAACTGAATACCATTGCTTTACATGGAGCGACTGCCTACATCCCAGTTAGGTAGATTCCTCTTGGTAAGACTAGTTGTCAGACTTTCGTACTTCTGACTACCTACCCGTAACGAGTATAAAAGTTCTATAAGAGTAACAGCAGGGCAAGCCAGCATTTTTTTTTAGAAAAGCCAAGCTATGGCCGGCCACTTTATTAATAATTACAAATACTCAAAAACTAGTCGCAATCTTATCTCAGGGACAATCAGTTTCAAACTTGTCAAAAATCTACGCAAATACTCTTATTTGCATACATTTTTGACTTCGTTTTTTAGTATTTTTAGAAAAATAGAGGCATAGTGTTCCTGACGTCACATCGGGCCACACACCACACCGCGATCGCGGGCTTCCTCCTGCCTTTAACTCTCTGACCGACACCTTGAGCGTGCGCACACATCGGTCGTCTCATTAAAAATTATAATCAGTACCAAGAAATATAGTCATCATTGAAATCAAGTAGTTTTATTTAGTCAAGACCACCAGCAGCACACCTGGAGCTTGATACTCAACACTTAGATTATGATTTGAAAGTTCTTAAATATAAGGGAATTGCCTCTCTGTTCTCGGCAGAAGACCGTGAATTTGATAACGTAAAGTAGGAAGCCCTCGGGCTAGGCGAGGTGGAAGGGCGACATCTTCGCAGAACGATTGCGTTGCTGGTTGCACCTGGATAGAGTAGCCGAGGATCGAGTTAAAAGGCGTGTGATTGGAGAGGCCTTTGCCCAGCAGTGGACTGCTGATGATGATATTTTTATGCCGTTTGATCATTCGGGTTCGTATAAACGTCTCACCATCTTAACCTCACCAATAAGTTAGGTTGAGGGAGTAGCATGTTTGTAAGAAACAACATGGGCTATATTCCTCCAGAACAACTTCTTTAAACATACCCATTATCTGGGTGAAATTAAACCGAACACCGTGCGTGCGGTTTGTATGAGCAGGCGGCGTGATCAGCAACGGCAAGCTGAGGTGCGGTCCGACGGCGACATGACTCGGCCCGATGACCACTCGCTTCCACGGACTCCACCGCGACGGACGGTACTCTTACGTAATTAAATTTTTAACTGCTTGTCTGGGAAGTTATAGTTTTGTAATAAATATATATATAATTTTTTTTTCTGGTTTTTTACAAATATTTTATAAATTAAACCTAGGCTAGATTTTAGATAGGCAAAACCTATATTTCGTCTATCAGCGCCATTCCCCTCGGATAATTTTACATTTATCATAGCCATTAAAATTATTTTTAACCGACTTCAAAAAGGAGGAGGTTATCAATTCGGATGTTTATATATTTTTTTTTTATGTATGTTCGGGCATTTTTTTTTTTTATTTTTTTTATTTTTTTTATTTTTTTTTTTTTTTTTTTTTTTTTTTTGGGTGGGAAATCATCAAATGACGTCTCCCGCTCTGGGCGGAGCGGAAGGGCGTGTCAGACTCTTACTGACTAAAACCCACCCGTGTTCCTTCAGTTGCCTGTGCGCCAGGGCCACGGTAACTCTTTCGAACAATCCGCGACCCCGGCAGGCATCGGTCCTATCGGACCCCGTCAATGGTGCTGACATCTCTTTGAGGCGCGCGTGGAACACGACGCGTCGTCGACCCGGGCCTGGTCCTTACCGGACGGCGAGCTGCCCATTGCTCGCCGTCCGCAAGCCCGCGCCTACGGTGGCCGGGAGTCGGCAATCGACTCCCGACGCCCAGGGTGTCTCCTCCTCCTGCGGCGGCTAGGGGCGCGAGGGCGTAGAGATTGCCTCTCCCTCTCGCGCTCCGCCTCCTCCTTCGCGAGCATTACTGCTTCGCAGAAGGAGGTGACGGCTTCCCATTCCCTCTCGCTCCGTACCATGGCCTGAACCAGGGCCGGACGCGAGAGGTCGCCGCCGCCGATCGCCGCCACGAGGACACGGCGGTGCTCCGCCCAAGCCGGGCAGACCTCCACCGTATGCTCCACCGTGTCCTCCGGTCGATCCACACAATGGTAACACCCGGGCGTTTCCTCCCGCCTTATCCGAAACAGGAACCTCCCGAAACAGCCATGTCCGGTGAGGACCTGCGTCAGGCGGAAGGTGAGGACGCCGTGGCGCCTCTCAAGCCACTCCTCAAAGAGGGGTCTTACCGCCGCAATTGTGGCGTGCCCTGCGCTGGGTTGCAACAGTCGCACTCTCCATGCCGCCATGAGATCCCGCCGGAGCTCTGTCCGCTGTGCCGTGATTTCTCGCGGCAGCGGAGTTACGCCCCGGCGTTTCGCCTCCTCGCGCCACTCCCAAACGTGCGCGAGGACCTTTGCCTCCAGATCCCACGGCGGCAATCCGGCAAGGAGGCTCGCCGCCTCGCAGGAGACCGTGCGGTATCCCCGTACCATCCGGATGGCCATGACCCTTTGGGACGCTTTCAACCGGCGGGCTGGCCGGAGCCTTAGTGAACCCGCCCACACCGGTGCCCCGTAAAGGGCCATGGACCGCACGACCCCCGCGTAGAGCCTCCGGCAGGAGGCGTTTGGCCCCCCCAGATTGGGCAAGAGCCGCTTCAAAGCAGCCCCGGCCCGCTGCAGTCTGGGAGCCAAACGTCGGAAATGCTCCACGAAGTTCCACCGGCTGTCGAGGACGAGTCCCAGGTACTTCATCGTCGACTCGACGCCGATGTGAACCCCTCCTACCGTTATTTGGGAACCCGACAGTGGCGCGTTCCGAGGACCATGAAAACACATAGCCTCGGACTTGTGCAAGGCCACCTCAAGTCCCAACTGCCGGATCCTCTCAACGACTGTCGCAACCCCGAGTGTCATTAGTTCGGCCGCCGCCTGGTGCGACCTCCCCTGCGCCAGGACCAGCGTGTCGTCAGCGTAGCACACCACGCTGACGCCGCTAGGGAGGTCGGCGCGCAGCACCCAGTCGTACCCGATGTCCCACAGATGCGGCCCCAAGACCGATCCCTGTGGGACACCGCACGACATCTCTCGCCGGTTCCATTCTCCCTGGTGACCGGGGTAGATAATTGCTCTATCCGCCAAATAGGCCTCGACTACACGACAGAGATAGGTCGGCATCCGGTGATACCGGAATGCCTCCCGGATGCAACTCCAGGGCAGGGTATTGAAGGCATTGGCGATGTCTAGAGACACCGCCAAGACGACCCCACCCCGGGCCACAGCATCCCCCGTCGTGAGGGCTCGCACGCGCATGATGGCATCCACCGTGGAATGTTCGGGCATAACTCCGTCATATAAAGACGGATTTGCAAAATTCTTTTTTTGTTTGAAAGGGTATACTGTCGAGGTGGTCCCATTGTCACCAAGTCAGTATCTGATGAAGGGATCCCATGAAAATCGAGGGAAATCCTCGAATTTTATAGGTACACCTATAGCGATTTGGGTATTTTTTATATTTACTCGTGCATTTGCTCTCTGTAAGCACCATTCCGTGAATAGAACTGATGATGAAGACCAGAGGTGGCCACCGGAACTACTCAATAATAAGTATTTCACGGGTTGCGATTCGATTACTTTAATATGGTTGCTAAGCAATTTTTTCAAATGACAATTTAAGCAAATGGAGCTGACGGTGGCTTCACCATCAGCTCCAGTTCTTTCCCAGGAGAACTCAATAATAAACGCATCGGAAAAATGAATATTTTGTAATGGCTACAATTTAAATGCTCACCAAAATATTTTTTTGACCCTAAGACTAAGTGCCAAGTAAAATATGTTAACTTCAAATAAAATAAACCCACTCTGTACCGAAGTGCCTAAAGAACAACGTTTTAAGTTCCAAAATAATTATACACTCATCAGAATAATTGTACGTGTTGTATTTATATTCTTTTTGCCTACCAAAATGGATAAATGCTCATCAAATCTTGTTTAAGTTGCTCACCAAAAATAAGTTTGCATCAAAATGCAAGGGTGGGATAGGATGCAAGAGCGAGCGAAGCGAGCTCGGGACTTGGGGCACCCCGACTCGGATAGGTTAGGTTAGAAGGGGATGGCGGGGTCTGAAAGACCCCGCCATCCTCTTCGTGGTTATTTTTTTTTTAACCACCCAGAAGTAAGAACCCCGCCAAGCGGGGCTCCGTCGACTACACCTTATAAATAAAAAAGGAAAATAGGTTAATTTTGTGTGCATTTATCCATTCTGGTGGACACAATTTGGTGAGTATTTCGATTTTTTTGGTAGTAAAGTAGGTACTTTTCTGGTAGGCGTTCAAACACAAGCCTTTTGTAAAACGTGATGAGCAGTTGACATAAGGCTATTGTAACTTAGATACATTAATAACTGAATCGGTAAAAAGTGAAAAATAAAAACTTTTTTACAAAAAAAAACAACCAACTTCAAAAAAAGACACTACATAGTCAAAAATAACTTTAATTTCGGAAGTCGGTGGCAAAAAACTGAAATACAGATCCAAGGACACCGACTTCCGAAATTAAAGTTATTTTTGACTATGTAGTGTGTTTTTTTGAAGTTGGTTGTTTTTTTTTTGTAAAAAAGTTTTTTTTATAGGATAATTAATAGTAGTGTTATTTTACACATATTATTATATTTTACTAGCTTCTACCCGCGACTACGTCCGCGTGAAATTTCTTGTGCCCCCCCCCCCCCCACCCCATCGCTTTTCTTAATTTTTTTTTTCCGTAAGCGCCTTCTACATGGTATTACAAAACTTTAAAAAAAAGTTGGATGAAATCGGTAAAGTCGTTCTCAAGTGATGGCGTGACCAAGGGTAATAGGGATTCATTTTTATATATACACTTGGGAGCAAATAAATCGAGCCACTTCCTTTTTCACGCATTATGGTAATTATTTTTGGTATTAAGGAACGCATCGATTCGAAACATATATCGCCTAAAAGGGTATTTAATAACCTTTACAATGAGGGTAGTTAGTTGTCAAAATTTCATTTTTATTAAAGTTTAAAGGGTAGAATAAAATTATCGCATTTAATTTGCTTATGACATTTTTATTGTACTCTGTTAAGAAAAGATTAAATTTGAGGTTTTTGTTAATCATACCCATATTACTTGTTATTGTTGTCTTTATCTGTGTCTGTGTAATCAAAATAACCTGATAAAATGGATACTACACCGACGGAAGCTGCCCAAGTTGTAGCTTTACTTGAGGTTGGACACGGACAACGTGAAGTGGCACGCAGACTTCATTTGAGTCGTTCAAAGGTACAGCGGGTATACCGCAGGTATCTGGAGACTGGTGCTTTTGTTCGGCGACCTGGAACTGGCCGACCACGGGCAACAACAGAACGTGACGACCGCTTTATTGCAACCAATTCGTTGCGCGACCGTGGACTTAATGCTGTTCAGCTACAGCAAGCGTTACGTGACGTTCGAGGAGTCGCAATCAGTAGGTGGACAGTGAGACGAAGACTAACAGAACGAAATTTAACATCACACAAACCAGCAACTGGCCCAAAATTGACTGTAGCTCATCGCCGATCTCGCTTGGAGTTTGCTCGAGAACACATTAATTGGACGTTAGAAGACTGGAGGTCAGTTTTGTTTTCTGACGAGTCAAGAATCTGTCTTTTTAGCAATGACGGGAGAAACCGAGTGTATAGACGTCCTGGTGAAAGATTTGCCCAATGTTGCATTCGAGAAACGGTGAGTTTTGGTGGTGGTTCTTGTATGGTGTGGGGAGGAATTTCTCTAGACGGAAAAACGGAACTTGTCTTCGTCGACCCCGCCAACGATGGCAGTGGTAGACGTGGATTAACAGCTGACCGATACATAACTGACATTCTTGAAAACCACGTAATGCCGTATGCTGGTTTTGTCGGAGAAAATTTCTTGTTTATGCATGACAATGCGAGACCTCATACCGCGCAGATCGTTACGGAATACTTGTCTGCGATCGGGATTCAACAAATGGTATGGCCAGCACGAAGTCCCGATTTGAACCCGATCGAACACCTATGGGACGAGCTAAAACGGAGAGTCCGAGCCAGGGTTCCCGCTGTTTCATCCATTCCCGAGCTTAAAGTCGCTGTGCTTGAAGAGTGGGAGAACATACCACAATATGTCATCGTAACGCTGATCAGATCGATGACTAATAGGCTACAAGAATGTATCAGGGCCCGGGGGGGTAATACCAGTTATTAAGAATATTTTTTTTGCAATAATTTTGTTTTTTATTGTTTTTATGGACTGTTTTAGCCCTACTAAATTTTCTATCAAAATTACCATTTTTCTTGCAGAGCCAATAATTTATCATTCAATAAGGTTATTATTCAATAATTTACCCTCATTGTAAAGGTTATTAACTAAACTTTTAGGCGATATATAGTTCGAATTGATACGTTCCATATTACCAAAAATATTTACCATTTTACGTGAAAAAAGGTAGTGGCTCGATTTATTTGCTCCCAAGTGTATATATATATATAGAAGATTATAATATGTAGAGTATGAATGCGTGACCTCTCATTATGTGGAATAAAGTGTGTGTGTGTCCATGAGAAGTTAAATATTTGGATGTTCACGCATGTGATCTGTGTGAATTTTGTACTCGTAAATAAAAATGGCAATATACTAAACCTTATAATTATAATACAGTACACTCTTTGATTACAACCCGTTACCCAAGCTAACATTACCAATAGTCTTTAACTTTTTCGCCGTTCATATTGTATCATGAGAGTCAGGTCACTGACATCTCCAAGAACCAGGATGTAGGCAAAACCACAGCACAAGCTCTTTAACCGTAATCCAGTAGGATGCAACAAAACATTGTGCTGAACTAAGTGTAGCCGGTCTAATTGCAGCGAGTTTTAATCCCTACTAACACCACAAGCCTGCTAGTTGGGCACATTCCAAATAATAACAAGAATGAAAAGAATTATGCAGCTGGTGAAACTACAAATATTATGCTCTGACCACATGCACTGAAATCTCTGATTGGTCAATCTTATCAATTTGATGTCATATCTTATGTCAACAGGGCTCTAATTCACTGTGACCACGTAATGATTCCTTACTCCGAAAACACGTCAATTCCTTATGTAGGCGAAGCACAATAGTTCGAGTTCTATTTTATATTATTTAAACTGTGTCAATATCCCAAAACACTCGCATAGTCAAGTAACACACATTACCTTGCTTACGATCACTCACTCATACACACATAGACAAATCGAAAGAGCTCGGGAGCAGGTTGCAACCTGTCAGAAGCAAGTTCCAACTTGACCAAAATATCAAACTCGTTTCCCACTCTCACGACTGCAACTGCAAATATTTTAATATTGTGAAATCTTACGCAATAACACGCTCACTTCCCAAGCTCAAAAACTATAAAAGGACCATCCCTAAACTTAACGGCTCTTATTACAAAACAAGGTTTTTCTTTAGACATAGTTTAAACCATCGAGCTTGTTTTTGAAATAAGAACCTAACGTAAATCGAAATACACTTCCTTTTACAAAACTGACAACTTAATCCGGTCTTAAGTTGTCAATTTTGTATTAAGAACTTTACTAAAGTCGGCATAAAGCTCGAAATACAAAAACTGGCTCGAAGGTTTAGATTCGGGCTAAAGTGAGATCGTGTTTCGTAATAAGACTGAACGAGTCAAATCCAGTTAAGTAGCCATGACCTCTAAGGGTCAAAACTACGAGATGCCAATCCAAAAAAAAAAGCCTTACGAGTCAGTAGCCAACTATCCTCCAGTGAACCAACATCTCTACAAGTCTCCTCCTTCTACCGGTCTCTAGATGTCAATATAATTATGTACTGAAGTTCACTGTGTGCGGGATTTTTTATCACGGTGTTTAACGAATGATTCATAATAGCTGTAATGGTTGCGGTTGTTAAGATTATAAGTAAAAAGTTAGGGTCTAATTTGGTAGCACTTGAAGGAAGAATAACATTTGTCTGATTCATGCTTGCCAATTTTAGGAACATTATAATCTAAATATTCATATGAAGTTTTAAAATGTAATAAAATAAACATACTAGAATATAAGGGTACTTAAACATATCCAAAACATCAAATAAAAGTACTGCAACAGGACTTTACTCGACAGTGGCGCCAACTGGTGAGCACAAAAACAATAGCCCCCATTATCTGCTCATAAAATATTCTCTATGACACAATGAACGAAACCGCACGAAATGAACGCGAAGTTGGCGTGATTTGAACTGTCAAAATACTACGCTTGACAACCTTATGGAATCTTTGCAGTTTCGATTTAAAAAATTCAGTAACACTTATATTGAAGAAGGTAAGAAACAATTGTTTTTCGTATATACATACACAAGGGACATTTTAGCTTCATGTACTTATAAACTATTGTCGAAAATGCTTGATATATGTGACCACACTAATAAATTTAATGGTTTTATTCACTTTGCGGAACAGCCCGAGATCGGACTACAACATATAGGTTTCGTACTGAAGTAAATGTAAATACAAATAAAACAATTTATGATACGAAACTCCAGCTAGTAAAAATTTGTATAGAAATAGCAAATGATAATACTTTTGATCATTCCCTGCAATCACAAAATGGTCCAATCAGTTATTGTTGGTAGTATTTCAAAATGTACAACAACCCTCAAAACAAATAAAATATATACATGAAAACACACTCGGACAGCTTTTGAAAACAGACCTAAGTACGTTCAAAAGCAATAATTTCAATAAATTTTAACACTGCTGTCAAAATATTGTCATTGTATTTTTTTGTTTAAGTAATAAAAAGCCTTAAGGTTTTTGATGTCATCGAACTCAAACTGAAAGCATTTATTTCAATTAAACCTCTTCATTCTTGTTTTGTTGCAATAAACTGGCAACTGAGTAGTGACGTAAGCTTGTGTCACTCTCGAAGTACCAGACCTTGTTTTTTTAGACCATGGTTAAAGCTAACCTAACCGCTGTAATGTAATGAACAGACGGACAGATAAACGTTGATTTTTTTTAATTATAAAAGTACCTAATGAAGAGGAAAAAAAATAAGAAGTACTTAGGCAAGATTCCATACGAAATTCATAAAATTGAATGTATCTTTATTTTCCTGATAGACGTCATAATAATCATACTTTTGAGTAATAGTTACTCGTAATACCAGTTATTCGTAACTGACACCACAAGCCAAAAATCATGACCAAAATTCGTGTTGAAACACGAAAATTATTTCGCAAATTTTCGAAATATTTGCTATAAGGAGGAATATGTGACTACCGCCGCTATTCCGACCCCATTTCTCACTGAAACTATGCGAGGCACAGCCAAACAATTTTATTGGAATATCAATCAATTTTATAGGCATTTCTCCTGAATGGTAACACATAAAGACGTTAGAAACTCTAGGAGTTATAAATTCTCTATGCTAGAGAGAGATGGAGTGATCTATTCTGTATAGCTCTGTCTTTGTCTCGCAGCAGACCAATGGTCGTACCTCCGACAGTATATTTAATTGCTCTTAATATTAATGAATGAATGAACAGTTAGGGTTGTCGCACATTTTGTCTGGTTTTAAAAAAGCCCTATTTTTTTTTGTCTGCTGTCAGAGTACCTGCTACGTTTTGGAATGGGCAACTAGCTTCATCTTTCTGATTGACCGACCCTTTGAAAATTCAAAAGTAATTGATTTATTTGAAATAAATGCTTTGACTTTGAGTTTGAGCACATGCTTGTTAATGTAATTATTGTTGTTATTTTTGTCAACTAATCATAACAGACACTAGCCGTCGTGGTCTGTAAGAATATCGTAAAAACATAGGTGCTGTCAATACTTTGACAGCACCTATGTTTTTTCGATATTCTTACAGACCACGTTGGCTAGTAACGTTAATCTTACCGTTAATTTACGTAGCTAAATTAACGGTAAGATTGACGTAACTTATGTATTTTACGTTAATGTCAAGTAACGTTAAATTACTGTTAATTTAAAAAAGTTACGTTACATTTTTATAACGTTAGTAATGTATCACATTGAAATTAACGTTACTTAACGGTTATTATTTTGTTATTTGGTAACGTTAACAAGCCCAGCGGGGTGATTACGTAACACACTAACAGTAGGAACGGGTTTCATTTTGACAGTTCAACAACATTCATTGCGTTATTTACGTTGTGGAGCAGACATATTTTTCGAACATATGAACCAATGGATTAGCAATAGGCTTCAAATTGATTCAGATTGTGATAGATAGTGTGTGACGTAATTAGGGTGCTGGGCAATAGTGTCAATCCCATGCATCAGGTAAAATGTCAGCTCGCATCAAGCTCACTTTCACAAATTTTTCAAGGTGACATTTTCTTCAACATAGACCGGCTGATTGAATTGTGGTTTCTACTCAGGGACTTTATCAGAAAAAAAAATGTTTTGATCATTCAACGTAAGATCTCTTTACTTAAAAGTTGTTTTTTTCAGCAAGCGAATAGTTTTCTCTCTTGGCCTATTTTGAGCAACGTTTGCAAACTTAAGCCTCGAATACACTAGGGGACAAATGGAGCAACATGTTGCGGAACATGGCCCTCAACAACTACGTGAAGTGTCCCGAGACAATTGTCGCGGAACAATTTGCCGGCCACACTAGTCAATGCTCATAGAAATGTCACCCGAGGAGGTTGTGGCGATTTAGTGCTGCGTATATACTTATTTCGAGCAGTTTAAGCGAACATAAACGAAAAAAGAGGTGGTGGATGCGGAATTACTTACAATAATAATAATAATAATAATAATAATATATCTTTATTTCAGACATACGTCCATACATTTTAACACAAATAAAACGTTAGTAGGGTTGTTAGTAGAACACATAAAAATACAACAAAACAGGGTGTTAGTAATTTGTTAGTACAAAAATCCAGATCAGTAGTAGTAGTATATATTACTACTACTACTCAGTCTATTTCCTGTTACTGAGCAAGTGAACACTCGCCCAGTAAACCGTAAACGGACCGTTTATTTTGCACGCTAACGTTCTGAGGACAGTGTTGGTGCTACCACGGACCCTGCTCATCATCGATGCGGTTATTTTTCTAATGATAGAGAAGAAATCATCGATGGAAGCTCCCGCAAACATTTCGGAAGCACTGCAATACCTGGGTTTCTTCAACACTGCCCTCAGAGCATCATTGTACTGAACACGCAGGGCATTGTAAGCCCGCCGCGTAAAATTGATCCACAGACTGCACGTGTAGAATGACTGACAGAAGGCTCTGAAAAGTAACAGTTTTACATCTGTAGTACATCGTGCGAATCTGCGGGCCAACATATTGCAGCGGACTGCCAACGCCCTCCGTTCCCTCTCTAAGTCTGCATCATCCTGTAGGCGATCCGTCAGCATGTGACCCAAGTATTTTGCTTCAGTCACCCTCACTAATGACGACCCCCCGAACCTAATTGGTGGCACATTTGACGGAGCTTTGTTCCCCGCTTTGAATACCATGAGGACACTCTTACTAGCATTATACTTGAGTCCATGCGACGTGGCATACGCTTCACAAATGCCCAGAAGTCTTCTCAGCGCGCTCACTGACGGGCTCAGCAGAACCATGTCGTCCGCATAACTAATATTATTTATCATGGTTCCGTCTATCGAACATCCGACCATAGTTCCGCTGAGCCTGCCAATCAGCTGGTTTACAAATAGGTTAAACAAACTCGGAGAAGTCAACCCACCTTGCCTGACACCGCATTCCAGAGGATATTCCTGACTAAGCGAGCTGACCCATCTGACCGCATTTTTTTGATTGCTGTACAATGAGAAAAAATAATGAATATTTTAAGAGAGAAATAGCGCGGCATTGACGCGCAACACATGCGCTCGGTCTCGGAGCGGGAGCAAGCAACATGTTCCGCGTCACGTAAATGCGTCTCAAGATGTTGCGGAGCATGTTGTGGGACATTTTGTTCCCTAGTGTATTCGCGGCTTTAAACTCAAACTCGAAGCATTTATTTGAAACAAACCAATTACCTACAGGCACTTTTGAATTGTCAAGGAAGAGCAACTGCAAGCAAAAGCACGCTTCAAAAAATATAGTAAAAATGGGTGACATCCCTTATGCAAGTTGTCTGCATCTTCATAATATTCTCTGTAGGTATCATAAAAATATCGCTTGAGTAAAGACTTGTGTGAACTACAGATGCTTGCTCTGCTTTTGTATGCAATACATTATTAAACTGTATGTAATTAACGACATTTTCTTTGTAATAAAGTAGCTATCATGGATTATGTTTTTTTTTGGATTGTATGTATTTGTTGTATATGTAAATGGTACACCACTGACTACCTGCACTATTGTCTCTCCTTCTCCCTTGAATCCATCCAAAGGTTGTCTGTAAAAGATCGCTTTTAGCGATAAGACCGCCCATTGTGTCACCCTGTGTAAAATGTCTACATTTATATCTGTAATTTTTATGGTGTACATAATAAAGAGTATTCTATTCTATTCTATTCTATTATATTCTATTCTATTCTATTATATTCTATTCTATAAAAACATCAATGTAAAATCATGAGTGCTGTGTTTTTTCAGCAAAGAGGTACGGAGAAAGTAGGTACCAACGGCAGTGCTACCTACTGTTGGTAACTATCTTCTCTCTACCTGTAAGATTAGATCATTTACCCAACTATGGCAGTCGAAAAACTGCCTCGTGATGGCACGAGGCAACTCGTGCCGTCACGAGGTTTTTTAAGGATTTTTTAAAGGTTTTTTAAGGTTTTTTTTTAAAGGTTAAGTTGTGGTGAAAAGATTAGGCAGTCAACAAAGATGGTAAAAGGGTTGACAGTACAAGGTATGCTGGAGATACCTGTTAAAGTAGAGTCCCTTTTTATGCACCTCCAGTTAAAAAACCTTTTTATTCTTGCAACAAGCCATCTGCCTGATGAGATTTCTCATCGGCATACGAACTTCCATACTCGAAGCATGTATTTCAATTAAACCATTTACAGGCACTTTTGAATTATCAAGGGGTCGGTCAGTCAGATATATGAAGCTAGTTACAAACTTTCATCCCTTATTTAACCCCTTTAGGGGATGAATTTCCAAAAATCCTTCCTTAGTGCTGACCTTCGTTATATAAGGTGCTTTTGTGAGAAATTTCATACTTCTAGACCACTTCTAGATTGTCTGGGCACGGCGTGATCTGTCAGTTAATTTAAGATTTTTATTAAGTAGATAAATTATTAGAAAGCGCGAATACTACAGAACGTGTTCAACCTAACCTCATTGTACCCCAAACTTCATACATCCTTCACCCCAGCAAAAGTTATAAAACAATAAATCCCGGTCCAAGGTTGCATAAGGCCTTATATGGCCGCGGATACATAATGTAATAGTATGTAGGTCGCCTAGTCGGCGCGTTGTAAATCTAATGGCGCGGCGCATTGCGAATGCAACCAGCGAGTATACGGCTCGGGATGTGTGTGGAGAGGATAATACCCCCTGCGCAAAATATTTTTTGGTGATAGCTAAATTGCCATAAACTAATATTGTAAATGATCAAAGATCTTTTAATAATAATTCATTCTTAAAATAATGTCACGCCTGTAATTCCCGAAGGGTTAGTCAGAGGTATACCTTTAGTACAGTGTACACCCACATTCCGCCAGATATGTTAAAGTCCCATGCAAGGGGCGAGCCGAACTGCTATTGAGAAATTCTTGATGGAAAAACCCAATAACACTTTGTAGCGGCATCTAAAAACGCCACATGCGAGCTACACGTCACACTGACGTCACGCAAAATCCTGCATCGCACAAGCAGAGTTTACTGCGCAACTAGCATTTAGACAACGTCCCGACATCAATCGTCGGGCAGTTGCCCACCAGACACAACACCCGTCTGGTCGGAGGATCCTCCCTTTTCTATGGAGGACCGAGTGAACTATACACCCTGTTCCTCATACCTCTATACTGGTGACCCCGACGTGATCGTCAGCGCAGCCTTCGTGCATCTACATCAGCGTGACGTCATCATCACTTCTTTCAAGCTTTCGAGCGGCGAGTCACACAGCCAGCCAGCACCCACGGCTTCAACGGGTATCCTAACCACCAGCATGCAGCGACCGCGCATACCTGGTCATCACCCTCAGCCTCATCAAGCAACACAACATTGGCACAGCACACTGCACTTTCGGCCGGTCAACAAGAAGAGCTCTTAATCCCTCTCCTGGTCGACGCCAGCAGTCAGCCACAACTTGGCGCTGTACCACATCCGACGCACTGGAACATAACGCAGCGCCACCGGGGGTGCGAAGATTCCCCAGTGAGTCGGGACTCACTGGGGAATCTTCGCAGACAGTTCCGGGTCACCGCGAAATATGCGACACCCGGTTCCGACTCACTGGAACCTCACCTGGCCCTGGCAAGCATCGCAAGATACAGGACTCAGCCCACTATCGACCTCCGGTCTCCGGGGGGGAGTGATGTAGCGGCATCTAAAAACGCCACATGCGAGCTACACGTCACACTGACGTCACGCAAAATCCTGCACGCAAAAGTTGTGAAAGAATTTAAAATTAAAGGTTTTGTTTTTAGTTGAACCATTTTTACTGTAGGGACCCAGGAGAAATCAAGAATTACAATTATTTTCTTTCGTTCTTGTTTTTAAACCGAAGATTGACTAACAATATTTAAGTAGTTTAAATTAGCAAAATCACACGACGCTGAAGCGGATATTACGAATATCATAAGAAGTCATAGAACTTTATGACTTCACGTTCCCATCAAATTATAATGCCAAAATAATACACAGGTTACGTGAGCAAAGCCACGGGCCCAGCTAGTACAAATTAAAAATGTTGGTACTTCAGGCTTAAATCGCTTACACAAATTCATTGAACATATAGTCTATTCTATTTTTTTATTATGGCAAGCAAAGCCGATGTCGACTATTCTGCCAATGTCTAAAGTGAATTGGAAAAGCAAATGTGCATTATTATAAAGTTCGTCGGTAACTTAACATGTAAGTACTAGCGTTGAAAATTGCGAAAGACATATTTTGTTTTTTAGAAACTTGGTATCTTTCTTACAATATATGTAATTTTCGAAAAAAAAACAAATTTCTTGTTCGTCTGAAAAATAAAATCATACACGTATTAATACTGTGTATTTTTCATATTTAACAATCAAAGGGGAAAAATCTTGCTTAATAATATTAATAGAACATTAATTGAATAGTAATGTAATGTAATTAAATGATACAAGTTTTATGTCTCAATATCATTATAAATTTACCCTCAAAATACCATCGTAATATAATACGTTAATGCGAAAAATACACCGTAAAATAAATGTAATAAACTTAAACTTGCGAAAGATTCTACCTAAGATCCGCAAGGAAAGTATGAAAGATTGTATTTTATTGAAAAATACAGGGGCATTTGAAAGATACATGTATTTTCATGTTATTTTCAACGGTAGTAGGTACGTTATAACACCATCAACTTAACATTGACAAAACGGTTGAATCTGTACTGCAACAAAAGTTGAAAACTTAGGAAATAATATTAATATTTAATAATCTACTCAGCACCCATTAAAGTATTAGCATATTTTAATATTGAACTCATCTCCGTAAAATCTCAGTAACTAGGCATTTCCAAAAAACACAGATTATCTGCTAAGTCTCTTAGCAGTACCTTAGAATTAATTTAATTAGAAACAAAATATGAATAAAGGTAGATATTATTTTAATAAATCATTGAACAGAGATTATTAATTTATTTTCACTTTAAATATAAATTAGTCTGGAGCTGAAATTTTAATTGGAACACCTAGCTCTTAGAACTTTAGACAAAGTTTTTGCAATAGATTATAATATTAATATTATTAACAATGTCACCTTGAATTTAATCACCTACGACAAAATCCTGGCGTTCTAAAAGACAAGCAAAAAAGACAAACCTTTGCGAGGAACTAAAATCACACTCAGTTTGCTTTGGAAGGCTATCAAGTAGTTATCAACGTGAGTGTTCACCGCCCCTTTGCTGCTGCAGCTTTGTTTATGGGTTGGCATCTAACATCTATCCATCTGGCAGCCATCATGATGGCTCATGAGCCTTTAATTACATCAACCACACCAACATCCCCCCTTGTCTTTGGTTTCTGGCCCTGACATTAAACAATGGACCAAAATTGTGATTTTTTTTATTGCTTGAATACGAAACTTTTGGCTTCTTTGTATATGTGTATTTTATGTTCGTTTTTTGGTAATGTGTAAACAATTTTTCTTTCTTTTCTTTCACCACCACCACTAGCACCATTCACCACCATCATCACCACTACCACGATACACCACCATTTCATGTGCCCTTCAAACCGCGGGCATAAATGAGCGTCTTCCCTGTCACTTTACATAAAGTTGAAGCTGGATGTAAAAAAAACACGTGTGGCACTCGGGGACTGCCGCGGTAAAGCTATTGCATAGCAGTTTTTATCAACTTATGCAATTATAATTATTTATTTATTTTTTATTTATGCAGTATTTTTTTTTTCTTTGATTGTAATTCAAGTACAGTCGTACCATATACATACACGTTAAGCGAACGCTCGGCCGAGCTACAAGGTAGGCGGAGTTACACCCCCGTGTTAGGTTTTATTTTCGTTACGGAATTTCTTGATTCGGTCGCCGTGCTCAAAGCCCGTGATAAAAGCTATGCAATACCTTAAAAACAATCGACGCCAAAAAAACCACTACAAAGTGAAAAATGATTTTACTTTTTCCACCAACTTCCTAAAGTTATTTTTCACTTTGTAGTGGTTTTTAACACACATAGGCACTGTACTGTGGTTCTACAAAGTCAAACTCAAAACATTTATTTAAATTAAACCATTTACAGGCACTTTTGATTTGCCAAGAGGACTGTCAGTCAGAAAGATGAAGCTAGTTGCCCATTCCAAAGCGTAGTAGGTGCTTAAGGAGAAGAACGCGCAAGAAACTCCACGGACACTCATCCCCAGGTGTACTACTTCGCAAAGAGCTGCTAATATGTGTGAAATCGTACAAAATATTTCTCACGGTGGTATTATCAACTCCTTAGCAGTTCTGCCAAAAATTCTATTTGGGTTGGTGCAGCGCGAATACGTTGCGAGGATCGGCCCTCCCGGTCTCTTATATATTTATTATGTGACTTAGGCCCGGAGCTAGCGCACTGAATGCTCGCTTTATGTTCCAACTCAGCCGCGAAAGTTAATTGATTTATCTATCTATCGGTTAAGTGGTGCTATTCATTCTGAAGCGGCACTGTGTGTGCCAGTTCATTTTAGTCGGGTGATTAGTTTTCTAAATAGTATTTGCTGGAATTATAAACAACACGCGCTTGCACCCATATAAACAAAGTACAAAGTACAAACAAATATGCTGTAATAACAATGCGGTGAAAACTTGTAAATGGCCTTTAATTTTGATATTATTTAAGTACACTGTATAAGTAAACTGTTAGTTTCCCGAATAGAATAAAATAAAACAATAAATAATAATTTACGGCACGACATTCACATTGACACGATTTCCTTGTAATGCTCCACGTTTTAGAACTGTATCCTAATTGCGTAACACTCTATCTATCACAATCTTAATCCTTTTGAAGCCTATTGCTAATCCATTGATTCATATGTTCGAAAAATTTGTCTGCTCAACATGTTAGACTGTCAAAATTAAAGCTATTCCTTTTGTTCGCAATTACCCCGCTGACTCACACAACACAAGCCCTGGCTTAGTTTGGGTGTTAGTTTCAGTACTATAAGTAAACATATATAAATACTGTACCTATGTATCAAATTCTTGTGAATGCTCCCATTTGCGACAGCAAACATTTTACTATTAATAGATCATTAATATAATTTTATTAATTTTTAAATGTCATCGACAACTTTTGAATATAACAAAATTACCTTAAACACTTAGTACCGACATTTACAGCCCGATTATTTTTAAAGACTCCACAGTATTTTTGGAAATTATAAGTCTTCTGACCTATTTTTTCAACGTTACAAAGGCAGTTTATGATAGTTTTAGTAAAGAGAGATTAAGTTAAGATTCTATACAATCTTAAACAAGAAGATTTCTTACAGCAAGAGTATGAAAATACTGTAAATTATAGCGAACATACTGTTGGTCTTTCAAGTGTAAAATTTCCGGAAGAGCTTGGTGTTAAAATAAAATATGGTGACACATACACCGCGTGATAAACAAATGTTTTGTAATTCATTTTATTTATACTACACAAGTATATTAAGCGCTTTGGGACAATCTAAATAAGTTATCTATTAAAGGAAATCTCCTAAAGGCTGGTTGACATTTCCTGTGACCCAAGCTTGGTCTAACCTTGGCCTTGGCCTTGCCATACAACGTGGATGATGATGCCGCCAGTCTCTTGGGTATATTATCAGTCGACAGCGATGAGGAAGAATCTTTCGGCGCCATATTTTAGTTAGTTCATAGTTTTAGTTAGGTTTGATTATTATAATGTTATTTTTATTAATAATTAGATTTAGGTTATTATTTATGTACATTTAATTTCCATTCGGAATAAATCTAAATAAGAATAACATTATTTTTGTGGAATTTATTGAATAGTTTAGCTCGACATGGAAAAAGACCCTAAAGTGTACTTAAAGTAACTAAAAGTTGAAAATGTACTACGTATATCTGAAGATTACTCAGTCACCAAGTGACTAGAGAACTTCTTTTTAATGCACCTCGAACCCTTACCTTCTAGGCCTCTGTGGTACTTAGAAGGACTTTTCGACCCATATTGAACTTTTGGAAGTTTTGTAATAGTTTTTTATTTGTTTGTTTTTTTTTAAACGTTGCTGCACACTAGGAATTTCTCCTGTATTGTGGGTGCGTTTACAAACATTTAAACTCACATACACAAACAGCCAGACCCGGAACAACTACTTGTAGATCATACAAATATTTGTTCCGTGCGGGACTCGAACCCGCAACACACAGCGCAGCAGTCAATCGCTTAACCACTGCGCCAACCGTGCCGTCCGTAGATATCCGCAATGACTTTAACAAAGTCCCTACGATCGATCATAGTAGACCAATTTTCAGCATTACACCAGCATTACAAGATTACAACATAGCATTATCATCATCATTCTTCTACCTTTATTAATTATTTATTTATCAAAATCCCCGTTACAACTATCATTACAGGCGTATACCTAATGCGAATAATTATTTATTTGCTGTCGACGCAACATGTCTTTCTTCCACACTTCTCTATCAGTCGTCACCTTGGTAGTCACCCCCTTTCTACCCATATCATCTTTCACACAGTCCATCCATCATTTCTTTGGTCTTCACATTCATAATCAAAACTTTCCTCACGACATTTTCCTATCCTAGGTATAAAATAATGAACAGAATAAATGAGAGACTTTTCGGTCGTCTCCTAGACTATGATCTGCAACATTGTTCCAGCGATGCTTGTACAAAAGTCGCGGCACTCTGCGTCACTCCTCATGTTATCTAAAAGCCTTCTACTTCTCCATACTACCATTGTAGATAACTTTTAAAGCTGTAGATAGTACTTTGACTATCCTCCGTTCGTTTTATTCATTTTCTTTTATCTTGAGGGGCTCGTGGCTAAATAATAATAGCCGCACAAGTCGATAGAATGTTAAGATACGCTTGCCGCGGTCGTTTCGTGGATGGGTGAGCCTTTTCCCAAGTATGTTGGGGTCAGCTTCCAGTCTAACCAGATGCAGCTGAATACCAGTATTTTACATGGAGGGACTGCCTATCTGACCTCCATAACCCAGTTACTGGGTAACACGATACCCCTTGGTAGGACTGGTTGTCAGACTTTATACCCGTAACGACTGTCAAAGATCTACAAATGACAGCCGACCAACAGCTTAACGTGCTTTCCGAGGCACGGAGGGGTCTCGATATGTAATGGATAGTAATGGTCACCTATCCACGGACCGACCTCGGCAGGCGTTGCTTAACCTTGAACATCTACAACGCCACATGCGAGCTACGCGTCACACTGATGTCACGCAAAATCCTGCATCGCGCAAGCAGAGTTTACCGCGCACCTAGCATATATACAACGTCCCGACATCAATCGTCGGGCAGTTGCCCACCAGACACGACACCCGTCTGGTCGGAGGATCCACCCTTTTCTATGGAGGATGAGTGAACTTTACACCCTGTTCCTCATATCTGTATACGTACAGCAGTTATTATTCAGCCACAGAACTATCGAACTACAAATACAGTTACCCAATCCTTTCCTTTCGCCAAATCTTATAATATTCACAACGCGTGTGAGTCACGATAAACAGCTGACGATATACAGCATGTACCCTTTCAGCATAAAATATAGAGCAACCAAGACATTCCACACCCTTTGGCTGAAAAACAAATGAAATACGAAGACCAAAAAATGTTTCGCTTCTCTTTAGACTTTGGTTTGTCTTAAAATTTTAATAACTTGGTCGAAACTTAACGTATTGATTATTTTATTTGGGAAATTAAATAGTAGAATTTTAATCATAGTATGTTTCATCACTACTCTAATTATAATATCTTCTTAAGAGGCTGACAACAGCTAAAACGCGGTCACTTTCGTACTGCATAGAAAAGAAAGTGAAGCGCGATGATACAACGCTGGTAATTTATTGCGAAATATGAAGCAATTACCTATTTACAAAAAATCTATTGATTGGACAAAAAAATTAAAACACTATTACGTTAATATGTTGCTTGTAGAATAATGTGACAAAAAATCAGAATGATTGCATGTATATTAGTATGGTTTTTAATCGTTAAAAGAATTTTTTAGAGGTATTTTCGTGATTTTTTTCCATCGTATCAAATTAATTGTATAATATTTTCAACACACTATCTAACTAGCATATATCCTGAAGAATACATTTTTTTTTTGTTTACTGCAGTGGATCATATACTTTTAGGTATTATAGAACATACGTTTAAGTCCTGTAGTCCCCTTGAATTGACACTCCAAATGTTATGTTTTCTTATAATAACTATTTTTTGGATCTCCGTTTCGGTTCATTTCGTATTCTCATCATGCTCACACACTATATTCGCATCGATCAGGCCGCCGGGTTCGTGACACGAATCTGTACATCCCGTAATTGTTTCGAGATGCTGCGATACCGGTCGATGACGTCACTGATTTATGTGGCCAGGCGCCAGAGCCCAATGATTTATGGTTCCCAACGTTTTTGTTCTCTCATATTGTTTGGCGTTCGGCAAATTGGATTTGGTGGGTTATTGTGGTTCATCATTATTGTTTTGGATTAATGTTGGACACGAGTCTCCCTGACTTGTTGTACCTACAGTATATTAGCATAACGACCATGCTTTGAATGCGGATTTGTAATCGTTACTTTGGTGAAATCATACTACTTCCCATCTTCCCTTATTTAACATAAATAAACTCACGCCTTCTTCCCACAGGGGTAGGCAAAAACTACAGAACGCCACCTGCTACGATCTTTACATAGTCCTTTTGCTTCGTTTAAGCTCATGACGCACGCACGTAGGGAGAATTACGCACGTGACCTTTCTAAAGAACACGACCAATAAGGTCAATACTATTTATGATCTCATCTAGTTTTAAAAATATGACTGACGTGTAAAAGTATTTATACAAACCTACTTACAGAAATAAAATCATTTATCATTGATGTCCTTACCTGAAAAACCTTTCCTGCGTTTCCACTCACATCTTTGTAAATACCTTTATTAGGTCGCCTTTCATGCATCCTCAACATGACCAAACCATCCCTAATTCGATTACCTCTATTTTCCAAGGTTGCAATACCTGAGAAAATAATGAAACCTGAGACTAGCGTTAATACACATCGGATAAGCTGAACTTTATTTCTACAAAACCATACGCTTTAGACTTCTCCGTCTTCCAGCTCAAACCCCATTTAATTACGAGTACAACATTATAACGAAATAGCTTCGATTTTAATCTAACTACACCTCGTCGATTAAAGACAAAGGATTTGCTGACACATTCCCAAATACTACGACATAAAGTTGGCTTGTTGGTGACAAACTTTACAATGAAGTTCGTCGAGTACCGACTTGGGGCCAACTTACCGCCAACTTGGCTCCAACTTGGCGATAACTTGGGTTATTAATCAGAAACGGCTGGCGTCGGACTAAGACTGTAAGTGCGGTTTGGTCAAGTTATGTGAATACGTAGGCACGAGATTTTTTGGGTATGTGATTTATTTAGCTACATGGACGAGCAAAAAAATCCGACGGAACTCCGCTAAGACAAAACTGAGTCCCGTTTATGTTTAATATTTAAGTGTGAGTTTTGCCGTTTGCACACGTAATGCGCGACC
Source organism: Dryobotodes eremita (assembly GCA_917490735.1). Lineage (NCBI taxonomy): Eukaryota > Metazoa > Arthropoda > Insecta > Lepidoptera > Noctuidae > Dryobotodes > Dryobotodes eremita. The sequence continues at coordinate 18,214,750 of OU823263.1, forward strand.
GTCGCGCGTCGGCTGACTAATGTGTGAATGTGTGCGTCCGGCCTGTACCTACAGCAAGCTGGCCGACTTGAGTGACACAGTTATTTGTTAGCAAGACTCTGTCCGACTTTTTTGGTTCATCCCTGTTTACCTACCTACTTTATTTTATGAACCGACATAGTTATTTAATAACTTAATTAAGTACCGTCAAACGGAGTGAATAGGCATGCAGGGTTGAATAGAGACCAGCTCACCGTCCGGTAAGGACCAGGCCCGGGTCGACGGCGCGTCGTGTTCCACGCGCGCCTCGAAGAGATGTCAGCAAAATTGACGGGGTCCGATAGGACCGTTGCCTGCCGGGGCTGCGGATTTTTCGAAAGATTTACCGTGGCCCTGGCGCACAGGCAACTGAAGGAACACGGGTGGGTTTTAGTCAGTAAGAGTCTGACACGCCCTTCCGCTCCGCCCAGAGCGGGAGAGGTCATTTGATGATATGCCACCCAAAAAAAAACAAAAGCGGTGAATAAACTATACTATTTCAATGTTAAAATCCCTTTTAAAGTTTCGTTCTGATTCACCCCTGCATCCCTATTCACCCCGTTTGACGGACCTATAACAGAAGTTCTGTGTACCAAACAAGACGATCAGTTCATACCTTGAGGTACAGAATTGGTATTCAATCAATCTGCCTGCCTGTTCCCAACTACGTTAGGGTCAGCTTCCAGTCTAATCGGATGCAGCTGAATACCAGTATTTTACATGGAGTGACTGCCTCTCTGACCTCCACAGCCCAATTACTAAGTATCACGATGCCACTTTTTTTTGGGTGGGTAATTACCAAATAACTTCTCCCGCTCTGGGCAGAGCGGGAGGGCGTGTCAGACTTTTACTGAATAAAACCCACCCGTGTTCCTTCAGTTGCCTGTGTGCCAGGACCACGGTAACCCTTTCGGACAAACCCGCAACCGCCGCAGGAACACGATACCCCTTATTCGATTATACGATTATCAGAGTTTCGGGTTTCTCGCTACCCGTCACGACTGTCAAGGATCTACGAATGACAGCCGGGACCAACGGCTTAACGTGCTTTCCAAGGCACGAGGGCTCTCGATATGTAATGGATGGTCACCCATCCATGAATCAACCGCGGCAGGTGTAGCTTAGGCTTCCCGTGCGGCTGTTTTTATCAAACCACGAGCACCACAGAATAAATAATATTGAAAAACATAAATCGCAATGTTTATTTTGATGTGCACTATTCCAATTTCAGATAAGTGGAGGTTTCATTCGGAACTAGAGAAATAAAGGATATATAAACATGTAAATAATCTAAGTAACAAATAATTATGAAACAAAATAAAAGCGTTTGAAGTACACTATTACATTATTTAAAACAGCCATAATTACAAAATTGCGTAGTGTTGCAATTTCTAGTTCGTTTAATAACTAGATTCGTTCTAAACACAAAAAACCGGCCAAGTGCGAGTCGGACTCGCGCACGAAGGGTTCCGTACCATTGAATATATAAACAACAGTAGGTACACAAATTAGGTGCCTACCTGTTAACATTTATTGATATCGAGCAATAATAGGCAACAAAATTGCGTTTTTTGTATGGGAGCCCCCCTTAAATATTTGTTTTATTTTAATTTTATTATTTATTATTAAAGTAAAAATACAACTGAGTATTTTGTGAATATTTCAAGTGCTTACCTGTTGCCATTATTGATATCGATAAAAAAATCGCGTTTGTTGTATGGGAGCCCCCCTTAAATATTTATTTTATTTTGTTTTTAGTATTTGTTGTTATAGCGGCAATAGAAATATATATTTGTGAAAATTTCGATTGTCTAGCTATCGCGGTTCTTGAGATGCAGCCTGGTGACAGACAGACGGACGGACAGACAGCGAAGTCTTAGTAATAGGGTCCCGTTTTTACCCTGTGGGTACGGAACCCTAAAAACAATGGAAAACTATGGGGGAGACCTTTGCTTAGCAGTAGAACAACATAGGATTATAAAAAATAAATAAAAAACAACCGACTTCCAAAAAAAACACTACGAAGTGAAAAATTACTTTTATTTCGGAAGTCGGTGTCTTTGGTTTTGTATTCTCGGTTTTTGCCATCGACTTCAAGTGTTTTTTTTAATATTTTTATGTTTCACGTTTTATTTGTGGTACCTACCTCACACAAATTCGTATACCACTACTTGATATGTAAATAAGAGTGATAGGAAGTTATTATAACATCATCAGTACACACACACATCAGTACATACACTAACTGAAAACCTACCCAACCAAATTTAATAACATTTATATGGGACTACTCCCAAGGTATACCCTATCCATTAAAACTATTGTCTCTGTGAGCTGTAGACCTTGCGAGTCTGTCATTGCATAGCTTAAAACTGAATAAATGTCCACTTAAAACAAAAAGCGCTAAATGGCTGAAATAGGTTTTTTTTACGTTTTAAACCCCCATATCTCCACCATTTTGACGAAATTTTGAAAAACTGAATCGACAAAAGAATTCCATTATCGAACCTGCTCACAAAATTTCACGAGAATCGGTTCAGAAATGCAACCTGTAGAGGAGAACAGCCATCCGCCGAAGATACGGATATACGAAAGCATTTTGCACTAGCTGAAATGGAGACGCTTCGCGCTCACTCGGTCAAAAAGAATTTTCGAAATCGAACCACAAGCGCCGGAGATATCGCGTAACAAACATACAAAAAACACACAGACGAATTGAGAACCTCCTCCTTTTTGAAATCGGTTACAAACCAAAGCTTCTGCCCGCGACTTGTCCACGTGGAAATTAATTATTAACTACCACTACTAGTACTACGATTACTGCTATTTTTTCTTTCTTTCTTTATCATAAACCATTTTGCACGCCTCAGAAGCGAAGCGCGTGAGGTAGTGCTCTACTCTCGCCTTACAAAGAACAAGTAATTCCTTGAGCTAAAAATGTCTCTATTTACTTCATATCGCACTTTTAGAATAATATTCACACACAGACGTCAAGAAAAAACACTAGTTTCAACACTCATGTTATTTTCAAAAGACATTTTACTTTTTTAAATAATGAAAAAAACTGTTTATACAAATATTCTGTGGACGTCCGCGTGTCTGTATATATGGGTCCTGGTGTGGTCACGATAACTCCCGAAAAACTTAATTAATCGAGTCCATTTTGTTTTAAACGCTTCAGTATTATCGAAAACTGAGTCCTTTCGAAAATCACTGTCTAATTCAATGTATTTTAATAGTAATTAGTAATATAATTTTTTATAGAATTCAATGAGATTATGAGGCGTGCACTTTTGGATTTTCAAAATTTTTCTTTTGCAAATCGGCAACAGTATAGCGATCTATCAGTGAAAGGTTTTTTTCAAATCGGATGAGTAGTTTCGGAGATCCCTACATACAAACTCACGGGCTTCGCCCGGGTAGCAAAGCAAAATATAATATAGCCTATGTCACCCGGAGATAGTGTAGCTTCCCAACAGTGAAAGAATTTTTGAAATCGGTTCAGTAGTTTCGGAGCCTATTCAATACAAACAAACAATCATATCTTTTCTCGTTATAAATATATATGCTATTAAATTGTAGCTTATATGAAACGTTTGTATTTTTAGTATAGCGCCATCTATTGAATACTTACTCAATCCAGTCTACAGATATCGCCATATGTTAGAATCGTTTGGAGCTAACAGATAATTGTGACTGTCAAATAATAGACAAATAAATTGCAATCAAATAATATTGCGACTATAAATTGAGATGTAAGCTACCCTATCTTTTAAGTTGGATCAAATTGCACACGGTGTGCAAATCAAATTTAAAATCGGTTCAGTAGTTTAGGAGTCCATCGCGCACAAACAACGTGACACGTTATTTTTATATATGTAAAGATATGGAAATAATTCAAAATATTCTGTTTCATTTCTACTATCTCTTAGCCTTATTTAATAACAGAAAAGCTATAGAAACCGTTTCCGTTGTGACTTTACCAGGTATTGTTTTCCTAGAAGCTTTTTCATGGAAGTTAATACAGTGAATGCAGTGTTGAAAGTTCAGACAAAAACCTACTTATTTAGCCATGTTTCAGTGCAAACATTGTGTTCTGTAAAGCTGCAAATATTCTTCTTCCTTTTGCATTGTCCATAACAATATTACAGGAAGGTTTTTTTATAGTTAGCTTATATCTATAACCTGCACCCTAATTGCGTAACACACTATCAATCACAACCTGAATCATTTTGAAGCCTATTGCTAATCCATTATTTCATATGTTGGAAAAATTTGTCTGCTCTACAACGTAAATAACGCAATGACTGTTGTTGAACTGTCAAAATGAAAGCCATTCCTACTGTTAGTGTCTTACGCAATTACCCCGCGGACTAGCTTCAGCCCGCGACTTGGTGCGCGTGAAATTTCTTGTCTTAAGATTAAATACATAATATGACACTCGGCAAGACTGTAGCTTCCCATTAGTGAAAGAATTCGGTATCGGATCAGTTAGTTCAGTAGTAATTTTTACCTCTTTAAAATATTAGTACATTACATTACATTATACATTATTTTAATATTATAAATAAAATTATTTTAGAATAGATTTATTTATAACTAGCTGTGCCTGCACCTCCCCCCAGCGGGAGTTTACATGATTCAAAATATTTTTCCAAGAGGAGTGAAGAATACGAGTACTATTATAGGCTATTGTCAAAAATAATTAAACTGTTTTGTTAATTGAGCCATGAAAACGATTGTAGCGGCATCTACAACGCCACATGCGAGCTACGCGTCACACTGTCGTAACGCAAAATCCTGCATCGCGCAAGCAGAGTTTACCGCGGAACTAGCATATATACAACGACCCGACATCAAACGTCGGGCAGCAGCCCACCAGACACGACACCCGTCTGGTAGGAGGGTCCTCCCTGTTCTATGGAGGATGAGTGAACTTTACACCCTGTTCCTCATACCTCTATACGATCAAAGCTAACCCGGAGTTTAATTATGATACAATGCACTATAGGCAATCAGTCCCTTTACTTGCTCACTGGGCTTATATTTCACAACTAAATTGTGTAATGTACAAAAAATAACATGACATCACGCCTGCATTTTCCAAAGGATTAGGCAGAGGTGTACCTTAGGTACACCCACATTTCGCCAGTTATGGTTAAGTCCGAAGTAATAGGGGGCGAGCGTATTGCCATCAGCCGGGCACAAATCCAGACTCCGGGCTGCTACTGAGAAATTCCAGATGGAAAAACCCAATAACACTTTGCCAGACCCGGTAATCGAACCCAGGACCTCATGCTTAGCAGTAGTGCTCGCGACCACTGGACCAATGAGGCAGTTAGTATAATCTACGAGAAAAAGCATATTAACTTAAATGATAATCATTTAAGTTAATACGGTTTTTCTCGACCTTCACCTGTATTTTAATTAAAATGATCCATTATTCCACATTACACTTCAATATTCTCACCAGAACACACTACAAGCCAGACTGGCGTAAAATATTCACTCAAAGAACGTTATTGTGTAAAATATTATAATGTAATAAATAGAAAACTACGTCTCCATTGAGAAAGCGCCGCTTACTACACAAAGAGCTCGTACCTTTTCGCTTTAAAATGTGAAAGGGTACAGAGTAGCTCCGGGGAACAGAGAATTTGGAAATTGGTAACTGTATTAATGCTCCGGCAAACAGGCACGACGCGACAGTGCGACGCGCCTCTAGTAGAGCCATTTCTATGAAAACCTCATGATAATTGTTCCACAAGAGTCGCGTCACGCTGTCGCGTCGCGCCTTTCTGTGGGTGCCTCTACGAATTTTCTGGTTAGGATTTTTTTAAAGGTTTTTATTCTTCTTCGTCGTCGTGACGATGGCACGACAGTGTATTAAATTTGAGGTCCCAAAAACTTCGCCACTTCCACGGCATCGTCGGTGGCAGCGCAGAGGTCGCTATGGCTGCATGTTTTTGGGGCACAGAGGGCAGGAAAAAGAAAAAAGGAAAGGAAAATTCTTTATTTTGCACAAACAAGACGAACATTACAAAATAAATAGACAAAATACTTACACTAATAAAAAGTGGCCAAAACCCTCGTATTCAAAACGTTAAAAGTTTGAAAATGTTGTTGTTGTTGATGTTTTGTTGTTGTTGTAGGATGAGAGTTGGGACATAGTTTGCGCTTCAACTCCACATCTACACCCAAAGGTTTTAATTAGGACGATGGGTGAATCTTATTGCTTTAGAGTGATTCAGTACAATTACTCTAAAACACTCACAATACAATCACTCTAATGGATGATAATTTATGACAATGGGTTAGTAGAAATAAAAATTGTAAAGGTTGTGTGCAAAACGAAACCTTACATCATGCAGCCTGGTAGAAAAACGTCTCTGGTTGCATTCCGTCACTCAAGCGAATTTAGAATTAGTTTTAAAATTAAATATACGGCTGTCGTTTTCATAAAACAACAGTTATACAGGGTATTTGGCAGAACGTTGAACATACGAAAATGGTGGATAGGTGGGGTCATCTGCTACTTACTGAGCCCTAATTTACTTGGCCCTGGCATTTTTTTTTTCTAATGTTAATTGAAATTAAGATTTAAGTATTTTTTACATCTTTCTGTAAGTTTGAGGACTCATAACTTTTTTTCTAGCTAACATCTGAATAAAGCAATAATTTTATAAGAATCTGCCAACATTAAAGATTTAAAAAAAAAAATTGCCTGTTTTACCCATTTTTAATAAAAAATACACTTTAAAATTAAGAAAGTGGTGAAACTAGAAGAAAACAAAAAAAATTACATATCCGGGGGGCCAGGGCCAAATAAATTAGGGCTTGAATACGTAGCAAATGACCCCACCTATCCACCATTTTCGAATGATCAACGTTCTGCCAAACACCCTGTATGATAGACGCGAAAAAGTAAGCACGTCCTTTTGAAATAAATAGCGAAAATTCAGTATTGCTTCTTATTTTCTTATGTAGCGCCTACCCTATAATTATAGACTCCAGTGCTGTAAGCGCGCGCAGCGCTTGTAGTACCAAACACTATGGGCTTATGCCTTTCCCAATTAGAAAGTTCTCTTCACTGGTCTTCAGTGAATGTTACATGACTTGTCCACGAAAGTCACATCACTTTCGTGAACCCATTAGAGAGTTCACTGCAGTACTTACAAAATATCAATAACTATTTAGTCCAATCTGGTACCTTACATAAATAAAAGGCAGGTGTGAAATTTATAATGCTTTGGTTACTGGCCCTTCCACGCCCCAAACGGACCAGAAGTTCCTGAACTCTCTGTTCATCTCCATTACTCTGTAGATATTAATGCGCCTGACTCTCGCGTCGGTTGGAGCCTTCCTTGGATCAGATTTTGCTTTCATACTAAAGATCTCGCGGAAAAGACGCCGTCATTCAAATTAGAACTAAACTAACTGGAAGATGTAAGGTTCATTTTTATGTATACGAATTTAGTTTTTTTTTTTGAACAGGTTTGACTAATTTGTCTATTAGTTTTTCTTTGCCTTTCACCCATAGACCAATAACGATGAAATCCAGGAACGATTGCCAGAATCACCAAACCTGGTGATATAAACAGACCGAGTCATACGCCATAGCTGTAGGCTATAAAGCTATTTTTACGCTTTCTGCTCGTTTGATATTTTTAACTTAAGTAGTTGAGGAGCATTGGTGGCCCAGTGGAAACGGCCGCGACTTACGAGTTGTAGGTCGTAGGTTCTAACCCAGGCAGGCGCTTTACTTTGTGTTAATTATTTTATCAACACTGCTCTCAAAAACGGTGAAAGAAAACATCGTGAGGGAACCGGCATGTCCTAGAACCAAAAATTCGAAGACATGTGACATCTACTAACCCGCACTGCGCCCCCATGGTGGATTACAGCCCACTCCCTCTCACTGAGAGGAGGCCTGTGTCCCAGCAGTGGGAACATTATAAGCTGATTATAAACCTAAGCAGTTGAAAGTATCATACGCTCAAAACCTGTAAGGTATTATAATAATGTTTTATTGTTAAGAGTCTGTTTTGTCCCACTGCAGGGCAAACCCTGCCTCGACTCTGGCCTCCCTTCCGTCTTTCCATTTTTCTCTCTCTTTTGCTAAGCTATTACTTAGCGCGATTTTAAAAGCGATCGGATATTTAATATAAAAATATGTTTTCTAAGGTAACACGTACAAATCTTTACACTGCGATAACTCTCAATAAATCTTATCAACCTAAAAATAAGAATCAACATTTGAAAGCCGAACTCCCCTCCATAGGATTTTAATATAAAAGCCAAAAGGCAGTGAATGAATTTTGAAGGAGGAACATGAAAATCTGTGGAGCTGGCATTGTGTTGTATAAAATATTCAGCGGCTCGACTGCGGGTAGGTTCACGTTATGATTGTAGCTTAACTCAAGTACTTATTGAGGTACTTTCGGGAAATGATTATTGCAATTGTCATTTACTTTTTGAGGCATATTGGGTGATTGTTCGTTGATTGCATAGTAGTGCCAGTGCCTATACCTACTTAAGTTTATTGTATTTTTTATGTGAATCCTGGTTCCAATAATGTTTGACTAAAAACGAATGACAAATGATCATATTAAAAATAACATTATATAAATTAATCATTTGACAAACATTTCATTTCGCAAGTTTATAAGTAATCTTTTGTTAAAATTCAGATTACGCAAATGTTTTACTTTACAAATATTTCAAATGGTAAAATATAATTCGAAAAATATTCATTTGACCAAAGTAGTTCGTTTGACAAATTTGCGATTTTACAAAATGACGGTAGATAAATTGTTAAATAAAAATACTGATACCATTTGATTGATAGACAATTTAAAAAATACACGCTGCATAGACAAGTATAATCGGTAGAATTCGGTTCGGCACTCGCCGGCCGATACCGCGTTACGCTCGCTTCGCTCGCTCGGCTCGTGCGTTATAGTCGCAATCCTAACCTAACCTAAATCTAGCCATTTCTGTTCAATTGACCTACCCTACAAAAGCAACGCATTTTGTCAAACGTTATTTATGCTTTACGTTGTTTTACCAAACAACATGGTTATAAAATGATTAGTTTGTCAAATGATGTTTTGATATATAATAATTTGTCAAATGAATTATTTACAGAAAGAATAGTTTGTAAAGTGATAACTTTATCAAGTATTAATTTACCTAACGTTATTTTTGAAAAATTAAAATTTGATTAGTTTTTCGTCAATTAATGACAGGACACCGTGAATCCTTACATAGGTGGATACCTATGTAAGGATTCACGGTTCAAAAATTTGAAAGCTTATTCCATCTTCTACACTGAAAGGATTTTCAGTGTAGAAGATGGAATAAGCTTTCAAATTTTTGCGGTCTAAAAATAAGGCCCTGTAAAAACTGGTTCCACAATCTCCGCTGGAATACTACAGACCGTTCTTGTGCTATACCATTGATACGCAAACGCACACGGAGAAAAACGAAGAAAAAGGAGTAACCAGAACCACTTACCTGCTTCAGAGCAGGATATTCCTTTTGCATTTTTCTTCAATAATGGGAGAAAAGCAAAGATTTAAATCGTAAGATTGGCTCGATTGCATCAAAAGATGGTCGCGCTTTTGTTCCGTTTTGGCATCTGTGACACACAATGTTCCAGAGACTTGACTGGATTGTCATGAAACGCCATTATTATTGAGTGGGCTCACTCTTCTCGGTATGGACCATTTTTCGTGCGACTTAGAACGGTGAGGGCACATCTAACAATTTAAATCTGTGGAGAAAAGTACTGTATCATTTCTAGTCTAAAACAAAATGGAGTAAGTTTTGATGAAAGGCTGGCTTATGTTTGGTTCTAGTACTAGAACCAAACATGAGCTAAGTCGATATGAGAGGGTGAAGCCATGGATGCACCAAGTTTTACATATTGCATAGAATCATAAATAGATAATTATATATTTTTACTTCAAAACCACTACGGCATTACAAAACATTTCCAAAGATTTCCTACCACTTTTAATACTGCCGTAACCATTTAGTTTAAGGTGCCTCCAGCAACATTATGAGGTTCTAGTGTTACCGTTAATTCTCCTAATGGAGTGGTGGAGGGACAGTGGCTAATAATTAACAGGGTTGTAAAACATAGGGGTGTCTGTCACGGGTTGGTCTGCTGCTTTATAGGATATCGATCATGTTTTATTCGAGCAATGTTAGGACGACTGCTTAAATTGTATTACACAAAATAGCTTGTTCAGGGAAGATGTGGGTTTTTATAAACCTAGGCTATTTGTATCATTGTTTCCAATTGATAAATTAGAAAAACCATAAACTTTTTTTTTCTACATTTAGATCTCTAATTTTTATGATCTACATTTTTTTTAAATAAAAACTTTGCCCCACACTAGGAATTTCCCTGTATTGTGGGTGCATTTACAAACATTTAAACTCACATACACAAACGGCCAGACCCGGGACAACTACTTTTAGGTCATACACATATTTGTTCCGTGCAGGAATCGAACCCGCGACACGCACCGCAGCAGTCAATCGCTTAACCACTGCGCCAACCGTGTCGTCAACGTACATTATAAAGAGTATTCTGTTCTATTCTATTAAATGTTTTATCAAAAAAAAAAAAATTGTTGTTCTACCCATAGTTCTTACATCTTTCTCACAATCCATCGTTTTTTTGGTCCATCCCTATTCTTATAGCCATGCACACTCATACCCAAAACTTTCTTCACGAGATTTCGTTCTTCATTTCTTTCCTCGTTCCTCGCATTACAAGCCCATACGAAGTCAACCGATTTCCACATAACTTTTCAATCACCAATGCTACTTTTTGATACATTCACACTTAAATCATCAATCTGCCACTCTTGTCTCATTTCAACCGCAAATACGCATTATAATAGTGTTGTAAAATGAACAGTCGATAATATCTCTCGCTTGCAGTGAGGTGCCCGCGTTAAATCCGGTTCGTTCCACTGAATATTTTATAAAGCTGTGACGTGCAATGCTGGGCGCCCGCTGTAAATTATGGGGCTAGTGTTGTGCGTAACCGGTTTTTGTCGATATTTTCGTGGGTTAATATTTAAATTACGGTTTACAAATGATAATGTGTTTCAATACTTTTGTTTTGTTAATAGTGTCAGAATATTCCGTTTGTTAGTATATGAACCTAAATGGCCCTCAATTATTATTGGTCTACAAATAACCGGTGAAAGAAGGGTGGCCATTCTTAATAACCATACTCGGTAAAAGAATTGCTGATTTCATTTTGCAGTTGCCAGCCAAAAGAAATCAATCTGCCTAGCCTTTTCCCAACTAAGTCGGGGTCGGCTTCCAGTCTAACCGGATGCAGCTGGATACTAGTACTTTACTTGGAACGACTGCCTATCTGACCTCTACAACTCAGTAACTGGTTAAAACGATACCCCTTGGCAAGACCGGTTGCCAGACTTTCGGGTTCTGACTACCCGTAACGGCTGTCAAAGATCTACGGTCGCCGGAACTTACTGCTTAACATGTTTTCCAAGCCACGGAGGGGTTTCAGTATGCTATGGATGGTAACCAATCCACGGACCGACCTCGGCAAGCGTTTCTTAACCTTGAAGATCGACCCTTGCGGCTGTTATTATTTAGCCAAGAGCAAGCCAAAAAAATATCAACAAAAAATATAAATATACATGTTTTCAACACACGTGAAGAGGAGGAAAATTGAATTTCTAAAAATATCTTGTTCCTCGCAATAGAATTAATTACCTGTATTTTACCGGTAACCCGTAGAAGTCAACCATTTTTGCTTAACATTCAATTCAATTTACACATACACACCCACACACCCCCACACACACCTACACACACACCCTCCAACACATTCACACACCCACAGGCACACTACACGCATAATAAAACAATCACCATTACAGGCGTTTTTCTAACCAATTCTAATTTTATATTATTTTAGTCTTTTTTTTCTCTCTCTTATGGCATAAGTTTTCAATAGTTTTTCCTCCCGGGAGAGGGCACTGGCTCTTGTAACACAGATTAACCACCTAGCACAAGTGTCAGGGATTTCACACAATTGTAACCACTTTCTTATTTAATAAAAGATTATTATTATTATTATTTTAAAAAGTCATGCCACCACATTTCGAAGTAAAAGATTCCCAGAAAATACTTGAATCCCTAGAATTTATAGATTTACCTGATATATCCGTCTCAGTTCCCTGAAATATACGGTTCTCACGAGACTAGAGAAATCTATGGACTGCACTATTTTCCATCGATACTATTCGTAGAAATAGTTTTCTTTTATATCTTAAACTGGAGAATATAAAATAGAAACACTGCATGGTAAAGGTGCACAGGAACGTGTGGGCGGGTGAATACGGGCGGGAACTGACATGACTTTTTCAATATTATAACAAGACTCCGTTGTCTTACGGTGTATGAAAACATTGTGAGGAAATCTGAACGAAACAGAAAACATAGCATCACGGCTACATTCCCCGAAGGATCAGCCAGAGGTGTACCAATAGTATGTACAGCCAGATTTTGCCAGTTATGATTAAGTCCCATGTAATTAGGGGGTGACCCTATTGCCATCAACCGGGCACCAGACTCCGGGCTGCTACTGAGAAATTCCATATGGAAAAACTCAAATAACACTTTGCCCATGCTGGGAGTCGAACCCAGGACCTCATGCTCAACAGTAGTGCTTGCGAGCACTAGACCAACGAGGCAGTCACTGTTATGACTTTTGCATTATTATGACGAGACACTGCTGTCTTACGGTGGGCGAAAACATCGTGAGGAAACATTCAGAACTAATCAACCCGAAGGAAGCAAAGTACGAGATCAATGCCGCTAGTTCCTTCTCGGTTTATTTATTGAATAACTCGCTTCGTGTGCCATTTGCTCCGACTAACTTCTGGGTTATCCGCCAGAGAAGCAAGGTAACCGACATAGTCCAAAGACTAAGCAAGCTGAAGTGGCAATGAGCTGGTCACATCTCTCGCAGAACCGACAATCGTTGGGGAAAACGAGTTCTAGAGTGGAGACCGCGTTTAGGCAAACTTAGTGTGGGACGCCCGCCGGCCAGGTGGAGTGACGACTTGCGAAAGGCGGCAGGCAGACACTGGATGAGGAGAGCCGAAGATCGGGCTCAGTGGCGTTCACTAGGAGAGGCCTACGTCCAGCAGTGGACGAATATAGGCTGATGACGATGATCATGAACTACAGGCAGAACTCATTCCTAGTGCGTGCAAGCAGAAACTTTAATAAGGTGTGTGAACAGCATGACTTCGATCTTTTTAGAACAGGTGTGTCCGTGGTCAAAAAGTGTTTGAGCCTTAGTTTTTTCACTTTATTGCTCAAATTATGTTAGCCTGAGTAGCCTAGTTTTACCATCTATATTGTATTGTTATATATATATATAATATTAATATGTATAGTTCTGGCTATGGTGGTTTATTGTTTTTGTTGGCAGTACTATGTTGTGCACAGATTTCTTCTATTATTATTCTGATAATTGTATGTGAAAACTTGGAATTGGCTGTCAGTCACATTTTCAATTTCTTAGTCTGTTTTGTTTAACTTTAAGTCTTCCAAAGCAAATGAATAAAGAACACCAACAGCATATTATAATTTTTAACAATGGTTTAAGTTTTCAGGAAAGGTATTACTGCTAATAAACAGGGTGGCAGGAACATCGACGTGCAAACTGTAACCATGAATTCAGCACTTGATTCTAGACCCCCTAGTGTAGAAATTTCTCGTCGGTTATAAAAAAAACATCTGCTGTTTCATACAAAAGTGCAATATCTACGTGGTCAAAATGTATGGAACAACTACACAAATTATCAGCGTACATAACATTGAAAGAGAATAGACATTGGACGGAAGCTGAAGAAATAAAGTTAACTTCTATTAAAAAAAATAGGGCATGGCTATCAGAGTAACAAAATTAAAAGGTTTTACATAATTTTATTTTAACAGAAATCAATCAATCAATCTGCCCAGAATTTTCGCTAACACGATATCCCTTGGTAAGACTGGTTGTCAGACTTTCGGGTTTCTGACGACCCGAAATGATTGTCAAAGATTCAAGTATGACAGCCGGGACCAACGGCTTAGCGTGCTTTCCGAGGCACGGAAGGGTCTCGATGATATATGTAATGGATGGTCACCCATCCACGAACCGACCGCGGCAAGCGTAGCTTACCCTGATCAATTGTCCCATGCGACTGTTATTACTTAACCACGAGCCGAAAGCGAAGTCTTTGGCAGTATATGCTCTGACGAGATTCATACGCTTTCATGATGTTTTATTCAAACAAATCAGCGCCATAAGATGCCAAACACAGTTATAAAACAAACTACGAAAGTAACAGAAACTAAAGAAACAAAAGAAGAAAGTACTCGTTGACACTTTGTTCTCCATGTTTCTCATAAAATATTCAGACAAAAATATTGCGAGGAATCGGCGGAAAGATTTCTATAAAAATGGGGAAGCAATTCTGACTATTTACTGGGCTGTTTTTATCAGGCTTTTACATACGGAATTCTTGTCCTTGTATGTAAAGTTCACCTCGAATCTCAGGGTCTACTCCCTAAGCACGACATCCGTAGTTTCGGTCGAAGTTAGTGGCGTTTCCTACTCCGAATCGCTTACGGACATAAGACTATTTCAAGACCCGAATTAAAAATGAATAACAACACCACTTAACAGGTTTTACTATTATTGTAGCGTACAGCACTCGTGGGTTGCAACTGAAAATCAGCGTCAGTTAGTACACCTTGAGTTGTCATCTGACATTATGCTGAGCTGAGGACCATTTGGCATTATAAACTTTGTTTTCCGTTATTTTTTGTTTTAAAGTGTATTTTTGTTGCTGCAATGCCAATAAAAGCATTTTTCTTTCTTCTTACTTTCTTTTCCGATGTGTTATTGCCTGTCCGAAAAAGTTAATTTATCGGGAGTAGGGTTGATTCCAAAGTATCGAACTACTTTTGGATGGACCCGTTTCTTCGTTGACGGACTTAGAGAATAGGCCCCCTCACTCAAATGACCACACACTGTTCAAAAGCGAATTTAGTTTCAGTAATCTTGGATTTATACCTCGACTTTAAGTTCCTTGACGTTTGCCTAACAACTTGTACCTTTACATAACCAGCCTATAATGTTCCCACTGCTGGGACACCAGCCTGCTCCCGGTGAGAGTTAGTGGGCCGTAATCCACCACGCGGGCCCAGTGCGGGTTGGTACTGGTTGAGTTGTGTCTTTATCACTATTATATTCAATAATCATATATTCATTTACATTTTTTTTATCATTATATTTTAATAATTGTTTTCCGTACTTTTTAGTTTTAAGGTATATTTTTGTTACTGCAATGCCAATAAACGCATTTTTCATTCTTTATTTCTTTCTTTATATTCCAACCTACAGTCTCACTGATATGTCTCGTGTAGAATCCTGTTGAATCCATATTTAAGTTGAATATATCACTTCACTGGCTCACTATCACACCAAGGTCTATCGTGAAGTGTTTCACTTTGCTGTTTCCCGCCATTCCTCGTGACTGACAGATGACATTAGTGACAGTAGCGACCCCTCTTGTGTGAATGAGACAGTGTTTACATATATATTAAATAGAAAAACTACATCTCGTATTATCAGTCTCATCTTAGTCCTCCACCATTCAAGAGTTTTGGTTTCGTCAACCCCATTTTATTCAGCCAGCGAGAAGTAGTTCTCAGTACCGGTTTGGTGGGTTCCAGATTATGTAAATAATTATCGCAGCTAGCGCAGCTCAACCTCAGACCAATCGTTTCTCAGTTCTTAATTCAAATTCAAAAACAAAAAAATAGAAACTCCCCAATTTTCTCCACAAATTTTCCGCCGGGATATAAGCCCATATCCTTTGCAACCCTGCAAAGCGACAACACTGGTCGCTCAATTCAATAACCGTAAAACATCCCCCGCACATGAATTACCAAAGTGAGGGTATTTCGGAATTATGACGTCATGCAACGAGCACAATGGACTAGCTTGTGTACGGTGCTTGTGTTCCTAGGAGTGAGCAGAGGTGCTACTATAGTGCAGTTTGGTGGGGTTTTACCATAAAATTGGTAATTATCGAAAGTAAAAAAGTGGGAAGTAGTTTCTAAAAGTTGAATGAACGAGTATGAAGAAGGATCACTGCGACATTTTTCCAATTCCATAATAATATCAAGCATTTTCCATATGAGTTTCTCTACTGGTTTGGAACACTACCGTTTCGTAAAGGTAAATAAGCACTCGAACTCGAAACTTATGCGCATAGAATTTATTTCAATTAAGCCATTTATATAGACACTTTTGATTGTCAAGGAGTCGGTTATTTTTATTTTATTTATTTCATTTTTGTTAGACAATCAGCTATAATATACAACATAGAAACAAGAGATACACAAAACTTATATACAATATTCCAGCCCACAACGCTGTTTACAGATTAGCTAATAGATACTAAGGGTGCAAATAATCGCAACTTTTTGTGTACTATTCTTTTCAAGATGTATAGTATTTAAGTCTGTATATAATAATTAAGAAATGGCACAACAAAGAACATTATAAAATAAATACAGGGTTAGTTTTCGAAGACCTGCAAAATTTTCAGAGATGATTTAGAATCGATAATATTTTCAATTAAGAATTAAAATAAAATATTATTTTTTACAACAATTACTACGACGTTTTATTTTAAGTGATATATTAGATAGGAATTCACAACTATTAAAATATCAAACTTCACATTTGAAACTTAGTAACAATTCAAATCAAAAACCAGATACTGGAATGCGCATTATGAAAGGGGTGCGGCGTGGGAGGTAGGGATCATAGATGATCCGCGTGCTGGCCGACGCGACGCACGGGAACCAATACAATACAGGCGGCAAACAGGCGCAACACGCGACGTGAATCGCGCGCGACACAAAGGTACCGCTCGTCGCGCGACGAGCGGCGACTTTGTGTCACGTTTTCGCGTCGCACCTGTCTGCGGGAGCCTTAATGCGGATTCGCGTTTATTTGTGTGCGTTGCCGAGTTATGTTACAAGAACTTATAAACGCGTGTGGTTGATGAACTGAATTGATTTCCACACGTTTTGTTTTAAGGAGCGGACAAGACAAAATCGGCTGTGGTTTTAAAATTTTATTTCATAAATTGTAAATATTGTCGATTATCTCTGAAAATTTGGCAGGGACTTTGAAAACTAACCCTGTATTTAAGAAAACTCTTTAATTATAAGAATTTTGAACTTATTCTCGAGCACATGCAAGAATGGCTATAATAGGTACAAGAGTCCTATTGTAGGAATCAACCATTCTGCGAACAGATGAACCCACGCCAGAGATGGACTTGCAAATGCCCACTGAAAATAATCTGCCAGCGCGCAACTTATGCTTGTAGACTGTCCTAGAAACCGCATAGCATAACATGTTGGACAGTTCAATGCAGTCAAATTTATTTCAAAAAAATTGTTAGGTTAGTCAGAAAGATGAAGCTAGTTGACCATTCCAAAGCGTAATAGGTTCCTATGGAGAAGAGCAGGCAAGAAACATCATGGACGCCCCTTTAAATCAAAATATATGCACCCTAACCATATTACCAACTTATCGCTTTCGCAATATACAGCTGCAATAAAAATGGATTTCATTTTGACATTCTAATTCAACAAAAAACCATTGAGCTGTGTTCAAATCCGTGTTCACAATGACAAATACAATGACAATAGCACAATGCAATGAATGTAGTCGATCCGTCAAAATAAAAGCGATTGATGCTGAACACGCAATCAATGACCTATTGTACTGTAGTCAATTATCTATGAGACCTTTGAATGGAACCTCGGACCCCACGCTTAGCAGGACTGCCTTGTTGGCATTGTGGTCGCAAGCGCTACTTCTGAACGTGAGGTCCGGGTTCCATCCCCAGGTCGAACAAAGTGTTATTGGGTCTTTCCATCTGGAATGTCTCAATAGCAGCCCGGAGTCTGGATTTGTAGCCGATTGATGGCAATAGGCCGCCCCTTATTACATGGGACTCAAACATAACTGGCGAAATGTGGGTGTACTATAGGTACACCTCTGCCTAATCCTTCAGGGAATACAGCTGTAATGTTATGTTGTGTCGCAGTGCTACAATTACAGGCCACAATTTTTATAAATCACCTCGCCTCGGTAGGTGAGTTGATTTTTATTAATCCTAGAATATTTCATTTTATGCATCATATTAAGCGCTTATCAATGTATATGACTTACATACATACATACATAGGTACATAAACTCACGCCTTCTTCCCGTGGGGGTAGGCATAAACTATCGGGCGCCGTCAGTTGAGACTGGTCATCTATCTCTTAACTGCCACGGCTTATTTTTGTTATAAATCTTATATTCTGAATTGTTTCTTAATATATTTTTAAGCTATTGCATAGCTTTTATCGCGGGCTTTGAGCGCGGCGACCGAATCAAGAAATTCCGTAACGAAAACAAAACCTAACACCCCCCACTCCGCCTACCATGTAGCTCGGCCGAGCGTTCGCTTAACGTGTATGTATATGGTACGACTGTACGAAGCTCGCACGGATCGAGACGAGCTGCTCCGAAATCGGACGAATACGTAAGCAGATTGCATAAGTTGATAAAAAATGCTATGCAATAGCTTTACCGCGGCAGTCCCCAAGTGCCACACGTGTTTTTTTTTTCATTGTTCTCGCATATAGAAGCAACAAGAATAATGTACCCAGGATTTTGTAATATCTTGATTTAAAAAGAGTGTCCTTGGATTTTCTTGTCCGTTCTTCTCCAAAGAGATCTACGTTTTGGAATGGGCAAATAGCTTCAACTTTCTGACTAACTGACCGACTCTTTGACAATTCAAAAGTGCCTGTAAATGGTTTAATTGAAATAAATGCTTTGAGTTTTTTGAGTTCTACAGAACGCCACCTGCTACGATCCTTACATACTCCTTTTGCCTCGTTTACGTTCATACATCCGGTCATACACGCACACCGGTTGCGAATACTATGCACCTGACCTTTCTGAAGAACATCACCAATAAGGTCATTATAATTATGTCCTCCTATGACTTTTTTAATTCATAAGTACTTTCTAAATTTATTTTTGACATCACTGACATCTGTGAAAAAAATCATCTTAAGAAAACAAGTCTGAAGTCGTCGGCAAGTGTAGTAATCAATGCTCATGCTTCTCGTGCCTTTGCCCTGCAATAGGATAATAATAGGCTGGTATTATTAGGTGCAAGAAAACTTATTTTCTTTCTTTATTTGACCCTTTAGTTGAACTGCAATTTCCACCTCCTACATAGAAGATCAAACATCAAAGACTTTTCGTTCTCCATATTCCAAGCATTGTATTACGTTCGGAGCCTTATATAAGAAGACGCGAAGTATTCTGACCCGGTAAGAACGGGGCACATTCCTGCCGTACAACTGAACTGACTTACATACGACTGGTATAAGATTTCTAGGAGTTTGAAATACTACTCGTAAGTGGATGATAGTGGGATAAGTTTTTAATCTGACTTTGGTATTTTTGAGTGCGCAGATAACTTTAAGCCGGGCCGTGCTTCGTTGCCCATGGGTTGGAATGTTGCCGTTTAAATATTATATTTAATATTTATAGTAGGTTTTGCCCGCGGCTTCGCCCGCATGGATCTCGAAAAATATCCCTTAGGAACGTACTATCAGCATTAAAGGTCCTTATGTTTTAATCTAGGTTGTCAACTACCTGTGTGCCAAATTTCATCCAAATCCGTGCAGCCGTTTTTGCGCCAATCCGGAACATACTCGTACATCCAGACAAAAAACACATAAACAAACGGATATCTTTTTTTTTAACTAAGTATATTTTCTGTATCGGACTCGTTCCCATACCTCGTAGCAATTTTTTTTTTTTACTATTTGTTACTATTTTATTATATATAGGGTGGCATCCCACATCGACGCGAAACCTGTTGCCATGGATTCAGTACATAAATAATAAATGATAAATGATTTTATTTCTGTAAGTAGGTTTGTACAAACACTTTTACACGTCAATTATATTTTTTAAACTACATAGATGAGGTCGGCGTTTCCTATCTGACTACTCTGAGAAGAAAGAAAAATTATGCATTTCCATACATTATGACCGCGTAGACCACGGATATCGAGGGATATGGCTTGGAGGCGTGGCGCATGTCGCCTCCGTTGGGTCTAACTGACCTTAGATACGCGCGACTGCAGTGAGCACCGTTTAGTCATATGTTTGTATCGGAACGTGTAGTGTGATTTCGTATTTTTACGAAATGCCGAATTGTTCCGTCCTTATGTGAAAAAATAGCACAATTACAACAAACCTTAGTACAACTGGCTTGTCTTACCACCGGTAACTAAAAAATCACTGCATTAATTATAATATTTAAGTATTTTACAAATTATCTAGTTGAGAAATATTTTTGACATGCGACAGCCTTTGCCTAATGACTGACGCATGTCAAAACGATGCATTAGTGGTGCACAGCGTTGACATATGGATATCGATAATTGTTAGTTGCTCAATAAGAAATTGTATTAAGAATCTTAAACAAGAATTAATACATTTTATATCAGTTTCCCGAAAGATCCAGAAATTGAACATAAATGGGCAGATGCAAAATGCAGAGAAAATAATTGGTTGGTAGTTTCAAGTGACTTCAAAGTTCATAAAGACGTTGCTAGTCCCAAAAGCTCTTAGACACTTTGTCGATACAAATATTTTCTCATCAACTGATTTTCACCAGTTTGAACAAGACCCGATGGATAATAATATTATCCAAGTGACAAAATGTGTGATGGAATAACATATTGATATTTGCTTACATTTTTTGGCTAAGAATGTAACAACAAAATTATGAAAGCGACAGATATAATGTTCAATAAGTACCTATTTGAATTGTTGTTTTATGTGCGCTAGTTGAACAGTTTTAATTTTAAGTAAGGGCAGCCCCGGATCTAGGGGGGAAGGGCAAATTCAAGCGTGGCAAACAAGTGCACCACTCAGCGCACCGGAACTCTGCGATAAGTGAGATACGCAGCACTTATTATCTTTCTCTGCGGGTGGCACACTGACGAAATCACTACGTGATTAGCGTAGGCATAGATCTTCAAACGGTGCGAGCGGGTTGCAGGCGGAGCAGTTGAATTCTACCAGAAACTCTGTTTTTAAAACACATGCTCCATTTTTATTTGGCGATACATAAAGGTTAGCTTTCCATCTCTTGCAACAGATCTATGCCGTGGCGAACCTGAGGAGGATGAGCGCCTCTGCCACCTCTGTGGCCAAAAATTTAAGGAACAAATCCTTTATTTTAGAAATTTTACTTCGCCTAGCGAGGGCGCCGGGCGTCCCGCCCATTTCGCCGTCTTTATGCGGAAAGGCGACACGATTTCCTTTAAGTTTTTACCACAGAGCGCTGGCGCAGCCATTGGATTGGAGCATTATCGATCGATAAAATTTTCCTAATATGTTTCTGGCAAAATATTCGAGCTCGCTTTGCTCGCTCTTATAGCCTAGCGACTCTTAATTCTTAAAACTTTTCGGACTTCAAAAATCTAACTTATCTGAGGCAGTGCTAAAATTTTCGCGCTCGCTCCGCTCGCTGGTGCATTCTAGATTGTGTTAATTGGTGTTAAGCTTTTCTGCATAAGTCGGGTGTGATCTTAGTGATCGAAAATCATGACAATCAGATTAATTATGACAATGCCATTGATTTTTTTGCAGAACAAAAGGCTCAAAGAGTAAAAATTTTATTCTAATCTTCTGCTAATAATAAAGCTGAAGAGTATTTTTTGTTTGAACGCGCTAATCTCTGGAACTAGCAGTCGGATTTGAAAAATTCGTATTGCATTTGATAGCCCGATTCTTGAGGAAGGTTATAGGCTATTTTTAAAATCACACTATGACCCTTAGAAACCGACCAGTAAGAAAAAAGGTCAGAAAGAACGCTAAGCGAAAAGGAAGTAATATCGTGGGCGAGTGATGCGTAACGACGCGGTGGGTCGGGGGCCGAAGTTTCACGCGGACGAAGTCGTGTACAGAAGCTAGTATGCTATAATCTCACGATTTATTTCAAATATGTCCTGTCCTATCTTAAATAATTGTTCGACATGTCCATGTATATTTAAATAAATAAGGCTTCATGTAAAAGGTTAAAGGATTGGTGGGGCGGGGAGCGGCAGATTGCAGTTTTTGCCCCGCCTCGAAAAAATTCTAGATCTGGGGCTGAGTAAGGGAGAAACTGAAGAAACTGAATTACTTAAATTTTATTTGCAAACGAAAATATTATATTTTTACTTGCTTTGTTGTTATTGGTGTTTTAATATTCCACATGGAAAAGCAGAAAAAATAAACGGTACAAAATACGTCCAAAAAACACCTCTTTTTGCAGTCGGTATTCATCGATATTTTTATCGATCACATATTTATACCAACCTCTCTTCCCTAGTTGATGCTAGAGTTACATGTGTGCATTCAGTGACTGTATCTATACTTTATAGTGCCCGCCCCTTTTGAGCATATGTGCAATAAAATAGTACAAAAGTGTTACGCATATTTTCTTACTTGTGTGCGAAAAAAGCATCATGTGTGCCGTATCTATTTCTTTTGTTTATGTGTGAGTTTCAGGAGTGGGAAAAAGGTGGCGACACATAAACTTGAGCAAATATAGAGTAAAGCCATATCTCTCGGATATCTATGGCGTAGACACTATTTTATGGAACAGTTTTTTTTTTGTGATAACCGACGAAATATTGCTAGAGATCTAGAATCATGTCCTGAATATAGTTACAGTTTGCGCGTCGATAATCCTGCCACCCTGTAGGATATATATGACGGAGAAGGTATGTCTCTCTCGTTATCATCAGTCATATTTTAACTACTGTGGGCGTACTATGGAAAGTGTTGGTTATTGCACAATAGAAAAATCGTTTGCAGTTCAAATCAAATTATAATTTACGATTAAATTAATCACACTAGCGAATCACACACTGTAGGTACACGACACAACTATACGGAACGCGCGACAGTTTCTAAACGTGTTCACTGCTTAGCCGCCAACAACAAACTCTGCTTTACTCTGGTCAAGCGTTATGTTATAGACTCTGTCGAGCGCCACCTGGTGTCGCTGGCGTCCCGATAAGTCAAAGTCAAACGATTGATTTAACGTATTTCCGACATATAGAGGTAAAAAAAAAAAGCAATTGGAACTTGTATTGTGTATTTCTTTATTTCTTATTTTGCTTTTTGTAGCTTAATTTATGCTACACCGATTGACGTCAACACGTCAACGGTGTCAGTCGCTGAAAACTAGCGCTGTAGTTCTAAGTCGCATAGTGTCACAGCATTATGCTGGACACCACTGAAGGTGCCAAACTCGTAGCCAAATTCTGGGCTGACTCAACTTAGATTGCCATCGACACGCTAAGAAGATGCTGAGCGATGGCCATTTTACGTGGATGTGGTGCATATTTGACCCCAACTTGTTCTATATTGTGTTTATCGTTTTTTCTTTTCGTCATGTTTACCGCAAATAATCTCTACTACTTTCTTCTCTTTTTCTTTCATTTTCATTTTTACCTTACAAGGAGCCGAGGTGAGTTTCTCAGGAGCAAAAGAGCCAAAGAGTCCTCACGACTGGTTTTTATTAAGAAAGGTTAAAATAAATCAGATCAAAAGCAAGTTCATGATGTCTTAAAAAAGTTAGCCATTCAGCAAGGTTGGTAGCAGGACTGTTAGCCCAGAGTAGGTATGCCCAAAAAATTACAGAGAAGTATTTCCTGTTACAGATAAACGTTTCTATTTTTAAAACGTTTTTATTACCTTCATTTGTAATTAACTAACAAAGAATGTAATCAAATCTTAGAAGTCAATTTTAACCTGCTTTTAATTATAGTATCGAAATGAAACTTTGTATGTATAGGTAGTTCGGATGACAAAACTATAATTTGGTATCTTGGAACTGATCTGATGATGGAGCCAGGAGGTGGATAGTAGAACTCTTCAGTGGCTACCAGTCAGCCTCTCGAGTTTGAAGTCATATGATTCGTTTTGATGAGTCCAATATATTGTACTTGGTGTCGAGTGTCTGATGATGGAGCCAGGAGGTGGATAGTGGAACTCTTCGCTTCGACTTTTGGACATTCGATTTGTTTGAACGAGCACAGAGAGCTGTCCTCAAGGTTATGACCTCGAAGCCGTTTAGATATCCCACCTCGGCTCTCTACACCGAATGCCAGGTCCTCACTGTGAGACAGGTTTTTGTTCTTGGTACTATTCTGCGCAAACATCCCTCTGTGGTATACAACCCGAATTATGCTAAAAAGCGTCGATACTTCAAAGTATGCTCGACTCGCGGATGTCGAAAGGTCCCTGCTCAGCGTCATTATGATATTCTGTCTGACCATTTATACAAGAAAATAAACAAACTATGATTGCTCCCATTTGCCTAAACGTTTGTAAGACCAAGGTCACAGAGTGGCTATTGACACTGAGTTACGATAGGACTGAAGTTTTACTACATGTATCAATCGCTTAACCCAATGTAGTTAATCAAGCCATATATTTATATTTAAAATTATATTCGTGCAGACGTGCAGACTTACAAAAACGCAAATTTATAAAAAAAAAATCGACATCGTTATATCTCTCTCACAACACATACACATAGGTACCTTTATAGATCACATCATAATTATATACATTTATTAGTAAGTAGTTATCTTAATAATAATATTCTGTGCTCGTCCTAATAACTACTGATATATGTTCAAGCTATAGGCGAGGACGCTGGCACCCTAAACACAAGTTAAATCTTACTTTGGGTGCCAAAGTTCATCGAAAACACTCTTTTCCTTAGTTGTAACGCTGCATAATGTTTATATAAGTGTTTTTGTACAACTGAAGGAAATAAAAATGATTTTTTTTTTATGAGTCCACTTGCACTTGGTGTTGACGGTCTGATGATGGAACCAGGAGGTGATAGTGGAACTCTTTAGTGGCTACTAGTAAACCATTCGAGTTTGGGCTCACGTGATTCGTTTTGATGAGTCCAATAGATTGGGCTTGGTAACGAGGGTCTGATGGTGGAGCCAAGAGGTGATTGTGGAACTCTTCAGTAGCTCCAAGTAAACCGCTCAAGTCATAACATCGTTGACTTTAGACTTATTAGCTAAATGAAGAATATACTAGACTAAAAAGAAAATATGTAGTTAAAAAAAAAACTTAAAAGTACGGTTTTATCACGTACAAAAAATTATTAAATTGAGTTGTATTAGTTCTTCTTACAATATATCCAATTATTAACTCAAAAAGCGTGGAGCGCTTTGTTTAAATTAATTAAAAGTACACACAACTAAAAAGCAATCCACGCTTTTTGATTTAATCATTGGATTTAAAAGAAGAACTAATACAAGTTAAACTTTAAATTTTTTACTTTGAAAGTCATGGAATGGTTTTTTCGTTTTCGTTAACATAATATTTTATATTGCGGCATTCAGTCGGTAACAAAAATAAATAAGAAATCAGGTAGCAAAATGAGAAAAACGTCCGTTTTCAAAGAGTATTTGTAATCACATTTCAGTCTAGAATATTCTCAATTGCAGTCAGAATTCAACCAAAGCTAGATAAATCGACTGCAGAGCAGTGGTGGCTCATTGGTAACGTCCGTGACTTACGATTTGTAGGTCGTAGGTTCAAACCCAAACAGCTTGCTATAGTTTGGGTAAATTGTTTCATCACCACTGCTCTCAAAACGGTGAAGGAAAACATCGTGAGGAAACCGACGACTGTATTACTGAACATCGAAGTTTAAAATATCGATGTATTGAATTGAGAATGTTCATAATCGCGATGTACGGAACTTCGAAAGAACGTCTATTCAAACTTCGAAGTTCAGTATGACATTCTTTCGAAGTTCCGTACATCGCGATTATGAACATTCTCAATTAAATACATCGATATTTTAAACTGCGAAGTTCAGTAATACAGTCGAAACCGGCATGTTCTAGAACCAAAAATTCGAAGACGTGACATCTGCCAACCCGCACTGAGCCCGTGTGGTGGATTAAAGCCACTCAACCAGTCACTCTCACCGAGAGAAGGCCTGTGTCCTAGCAGTGGGAACATTATAGGCTAATTATACTTATGATCGATAATCGGCCACACACACTCACCTGAAACACAAAACCAGCGCACTACATAAAATCTACATGGTAACAAACAATTAAATACCCAATACTTCAAAGGAAACCACGCCAACATTTCCTAATCAACTAATCCCGTAATTGTTCGTTTCTGAACGTCTTTCGCGACATTTTGCCGCAAGTATTACATTTATTTGGTCGGAGAAAGGTTATCCATTAAAAACCGCGAATTGGGGCCTGATGTTGTTTCCTATTCGCGACGGGGAGGCGCCCGAGTGGCGCCGGGCGACATAGAATAAAATTATGGAGGGTGGAGAACAGATGCGACAGCGAAAAGATTTTATCATCTGCCTAGCGTTTATCCAACTATGTCGGGGTTGGCTTCTAGTCTACCGGATGCAGTTGAATACCAGTATTTTACTTGGAGCGAATTCTTATCTGACCTCGACAACCTAGTTACTGGGTAATACGATACCCCTAGGTTAGACTGGTTGTCAGACTTTCGGGCTTCTGACTACCCGTAACGACTGTCAAAGATCTACAAATGAAAGCCGGGACCGATGGTTTAACGATTTGATTTGATTTGATTTGCACCAAACTATGGCACTGCCACCTACGGATCCAACAATTTACTTAACCTAATCAGGGTAAATGAGAAGATCAAAAGGGATCACCAAACTCAAGAAAATATAGTCATTATTTTAGAAATACTGGCACTCATAGGTATGTCTTTAGATCTCACGTTTAAATTAAATTCCCTATTTTGCTATCACCCTCGATTAATTTTGCGAGTACCTGTTTGTCTTTTCTTTGATCTTTAGGAACTGAATTGAAATTATAAACCTAAAGGGTTGTTTCTGATTATGAGTGATTGACTGTATTACTGTACATCGAAGTTTAAAATATCGATGTATTTAATTGAGAATGTTCATAATCGCAATGTACGGAACTTCGAAAGAATGTCATTGTGTTTTTGTGTTTGTGTGTTTTTTCTTTGCGTCATGTTTACCGCAAATAAATGTATTTTCTTTCTTACTTAACATCGAAGTTTGAATAGACATTCTTTCGAAGTTCCGTACATCGCGATTATGAAGATTCTCAATTAAATACATCGATATTTTAAACTTCGAAGTTCAGACGTACAGTCTGAGTGATTATCTCCAAGCACATGAAACTCCATTAGTATTAACATTATCTACCTGCCTGTATTTCTATTTTTTTTTTAAGTAAAAGTAAAAACTTTATACAACAAAAAAAAAACAACCGTATTCCAAAAGATACACTACAAAGTGAAAAATTACTTTAATTTCGGAAGTCGGTTGCAAAAAACGAAAATACCAAACCAAAGACACTGAATTTAGTTGTGGTACCTACCCAATACAAATTCGTATACCACTACTTCATATGTCAATAACAGTGACAGTAAGTTATTAAAACATCATGAATATATACTAATTCGAAAAAATACTGATTATTAAGGATAAATCAAAAAGTACTGATCAGATCTTGATCAAATTTATATGGGACCACATGACAAGCACCAGCTTTCAAATAAAAATAATCATCAAAATCGGTTCACCTAGAACAAAGTTCTGAGATACTCGTAACACACATAAAAAAATACAGTTGAATTGAGAACCTCCTCCTTTTTTTGAAGTCAGTTAATTAACATTTATACTCACATAAAATCAATAATTATCACCATAAATTAACAAAGAAGAACAATCTCCATAGATTCGTTTGTAAAGCGGGAACTAAACGATCAATTATATTGCACAATATCAAGAATTGTGCAATATGTTTAGGGCTATTGAAGATTGCACAATGATAGAGCAAAAGTTTGAGCGAGAAAAAATTTAAGCATGTGGGTCGACAATGTTATTGCGTGAAAATAATGAATCGTTTGAGTGCAAGAGCGGATTCAATCATGTTGCGCATTTGTGCGCAAACTTATTGAAGGTGAAGGGCCGCCTTAATCTATAGTACATTACTGCAGTGGCCGACAACAGAGGCATTGATGGACGAACGTGAAAATATATTTTAGCGGCCTTATATATTGTAATGTCAACGGTATACTTAAGGTAATAAATTGTGCACAAATAAATGTATAAATTATAAATTTCAGAATTAATGACGAACTTCGATAAGTTTTCTCGCCCCAATATGTTCATTTGTTTCTTTTTCACTGTAAACAGCTCCATTTGCTAAGCCAGTTCGAGATTTAAATGAAATCTTTTGATAAGTTATCTCCTTGGTTGCCCTGGGTCGAAATAAATAGTTCGTTCCATTTTTAAATTACACGACAGATATGAGTTTTCATATTAATTTTATTCGGCCGCTATACACGACAGATATGGATTTTCATATTAAAATTACCGGCCGCTAAACACGACACATGGATTTTCATACTAACATTGCCGACCGCTGCTTGCATGTATTTGACCAGTACAGCATTTTCGATTTAGCTCGAAGAAGGTTGTCAAAATAATGCACGAATTTTCAAGCATGTTTGAGAAAAAGTATTGAATGTAGTACTTTCAATGTTAAGCAAAGTAATCCATCTACAAAATTAATCTTTGGCGCGCGTCTTGCTGTTATGCGCTATTTTGTATAAAATTTATTGTCATATGTAACAATACATCCACATCGAAAAACGAACTACATTTTCTTAGCAATAAGGTATATTTTTCTTCGTTATGTAATAAAATTGGGCTAGTATAGCTATGATAAGTAAGTAAGGCGTAATGCGCGCACGTTTAGAGAAAGATATATTATTTGTGTGCCTTGATTTTTGGCTGTGTCCTGTGTATGGCAGAGGAGCAGAGTGGGTAAATAGACACTTGTCTTAGCATGTTTTTTTGGAGACATTATCGATAAATATATCTAACATAGGATAAAATAAAAGGTTTACATGCCATAGCACTATAAAAGATAACTGCTGTAAATATCTCACCGTGAAAACTTTGGTAAAGTGAGCTTAAACGGAGCTGTCATTCCACCTGATGAAAGAAAAAGAAAAGAAAGAAATAAAGAAAATAAATTTATTTGACCCAGGTTAAGGCACACAATATTCACACAAAAACAAAAAATAGGAAAAGCTTAAAAACAGTATTGTGTGCCTCACGGCTGCGCCAAATAGCCCCAGTTCAGCATAAATGCCAGACAACTAGTGCCTGACGCTGGTTTTCAACTGGACCTTATGTTACGAGGACATCTTACGGATGTATATCAGTTTTATAGTTTTTGTAAATATTTAAATAAAAAATAGATATGTGTGTGTAACAAATAATAATAAAATCGATTAGATATTTGTTTAAAACATAATTATATACATTGTAAAAGCCACTTATTTTATAAAAGTAACCATAGAGTTTCTTGCCGGCGCTTCTCCATAGGAAACAACCAACTGGAACCGTGTACCTAGCTTCTGACATTTCATAAATGCCCATGTGGGTTTATGTGAAATAAAGTATTTTGATTTTCATTTTGAATAGATCGGCTGTAATATCATCTCAATTCGCCAATATTTCTGAAAATGACGAAATAACTATGAGACTGTATTTTGTTTATGGTATAGAATTCTTAGTAACAGTTTCAGGACACATAAATAAGTCAGTTTAGAGTCTCTCATGATACTTTCTTACCTACACTGTAGGTAAGTCATCGATTGCAATTTAGCATCCCCAATGTGACGAACGATGACTTCCCAAACACAGAACAGAACATCCAGAATGTTCTAACAATTTCCTTCTCAAAAAACTCAATACTTACCGCTTTGTCCGTCCGGAATTCCGGATCAACTCCAGCACGAGGTGTACACCTAACACGACATCGGTCGAAAATGCTCGTACGTCGTCGGCCGATCGAATCAAATAAGAAAAGTAAGAAAGAAAGAAAGAAAGTAAGAAAGTAAGTGAGTGCGTACACCTAGAAATCGGTCGTAATCGGACAATGTCGGTTGAAGTAGTGTACTCACTCACTCCTTAAATAATTGAAAGAAAGAAAAGAAAGAAAAATGCGTTCATTGGCATTGCAGCAACTAAAATACATCTTAAAACTAAAAAATACTAAAAACAATGATTATAATGCCAAACGGTCCTCTGCTCAGCATA
Source organism: Dryobotodes eremita (assembly GCA_917490735.1). Taxonomy (NCBI): domain Eukaryota; kingdom Metazoa; phylum Arthropoda; class Insecta; order Lepidoptera; family Noctuidae; genus Dryobotodes; species Dryobotodes eremita. The sequence continues at coordinate 18,245,113 of OU823263.1, forward strand.
ATGTCAGATGACAACACAAGGTGTACCATCTGACGCTGATTTTCAGCCCAAAAAAAACTCAATTGTGTTTCCCCCCATTTAGAAATCACGCTTATGATATATTAGTGCCAAAGCAAACAGTGCGTCTTGTCGCCGCGTCTAGTAGCTGCAACAAGACGCAGAGTTGTTGTTTGCATCTGCGACTAGTTGTTACGACAGACGTAATGTAGGAAGCGATCATTTTCTTTGAGTAATTGAGTGAGACGTTCGTGTTGTTTATCTTGTGAGTGAATTTGGAGCCTCTAGTTGCACTTACCTTGGTGATTATCATGCGAAGGTGAAGGCGCAATACAAACACACGTGCATCTCCCTCAGCGCTCACAACAAGAGTAACGCTGACCTGTCGTATGCGATTGTCGGCGGGTGTACGCGTGTACCGTGCGTCTAGTCGCTGCGCCAAGTTTTGACTCTGCAACTCGACTCCAAGTGTGTATCGGAGCTTTGAACAAAATATATGAAAATGGTCCGTCGCAGCCTGTCGTTGCATGTAACCGCTGAGCTGTCGCAGTCGTATGTCGGATAGTGTACGCCATGTCTTAGATCAACGAGGCGGATAGGTACAAGAGAGAGAAACAAAGAATGAGAGATTGTGAGACGTGATTTGACATCAAACTAAAGAAAAACTCGTTAAAACTTGACCCGGTGCGGACCGATAACGTTGAAATCGTCCGGCGAACGGATAGTAATTAGTGACCGATGAAAAACATCCGCCAGTCACCTATCAATCCGGGATTATTTCAGCTCTTTATACGAAACGGTTACGATACGATTCTTTGAGTTTTATTTGCTTAGAATCGATTGCTTTTGCTTGAAGGAATATTATACGAAAGATTAAATTGGTGCGAATCAAACACTCATTAATTTCAGCCGAAAGACATCCACTACTGGACATAGGCCTCCCCCAAGCAGCCACTTTAACTGTTTCTGTGCTTCCCGCATCCAGCGGATTCCTGCGGTCTTCACAAGGTCAATGGTCCACTTTTTAGGAGGCCTTTCAACGGTAGGCACGTCTTCCGGTACGCGGTCGGCCGCTCCAGAAACTTTCGGCCCCATCGGCCATCTGTTCTGCGAGCAATGTGCCTATGGGCGCCAAACAATTATTTGATTTTAATTTTAAGCTTGTTTTAATTATTTTGTACTTAATCTGACTTCCGTGTTATTAATTAAATTAATATTTGTATTTCTGGTTAAATGTATGTTAAGTTTTTATTTTTATGTATTTAAAATAATGTGGTTTCCGGTTGAATGTATATTAAATTTTTATTTAGTTACTTCCTTTTTATTTATTTCAAATATTGTGCGTTTCCGGTTGACTTTTTTTTAGGTTTCTACATTGGTATTAAGGATTTATATTGACACATTTCGCTTGAATTATTTTAATTGTGAAATTATTTTGACATAATTATCCGCTTGATTTATATAAATTCTACCTGGTGGTAAAGTTTCCCGGTAAAGTATGGCGTTAATTTTGTGTATAAAACTTTTTTAATGCGAATGGAAAGACATTCTTTGTTCGCTGCTCGTGAAATAAACACCCTGAGTTGAAGTAAGGTATTTTCTTTGTAAAAAGGGTAATTTAGAGAAAACTTGTTTCCGTAAGCAAAATGACGTAAAATCGAAGTCAACCGATCAAAAATCCGTAAATATTTGTGGTCCTATAAATCGTTGCACGACTATCCTCAAAATTATTATTATTATACTAAACAATTGTAATATGAATGCTCAATCCTTACATGTAATTTTTTTTATTTATTTTTCCTTCAAATTCAAGCATTTGTTTTCTCTATTTCATTTGTATCCTGTTTACACCATTGTACCTAATATGAATGCTCACTCTTGACATGTTATTTTTTTTCTTTCATTTTTCTTTTTTTGTTTTAATATTTTTTTTTAAGCTATTGCATAGATTTTATCGCGGGCTTTGAGCGCGGCGACCGAATCAAGAAATTTCGTAACGAAAATATAACCTAACACCCCCCACTCCGCCTACCTTAACGTCTATGTATATGGTACGACTGTACTTGAATTAATATCAAAGAAAAAAAAAATACTGCATAAATAAATAATTATAATTGCATAAGTTGATAAAAAATGCTATCCAATAGCTTTACCGCGGCAGTCCCCGAGTGCCACACGTGTTTTTTTATCGTGTTTACACCTAGTTCTATTATGTGCATGTTGTGGTCTCCTGTAATTGAAGGAGCACACGTAAAAGAACCAATTTTATTATTGTAATTTATATTGTATTTGTGTATCCTTTGTTGGTGATCCCAAATAAATAAATAAAATATCAATACTGTTTTCAAGAGAATAGGTGGTGTGAATGTCACGTGTTCCCAGAGTATCAATGATTGTCGAGATCGATTAAGTTAGTGTAGAATTACAACTATTTATTGTAGAAGATCACCAAACCCAGTTTCATATTTCAATTGGCTATGATTTATTGAAAATTCCAGGTCTTACTATCACATTATGATAGTAAGACCGGATACAAATATGATACAAATATGATATAGGATACAAATATGACCGTCTCGAGAAATATGATTATTTATGAATGTTCTTTAACAAAGTCGGAAACAAAACTAAATAGGTACCGATTTTTCTGACCATGTTAGAAAAGTTAAATTTAATTTTAAACAATTTTAAAGACAATTTTACTTCGGGTAATAAAGTTTCCGAGTTAAAAACTGGTCAAATGACTATTAGATTTAAGAATAAGTATAAAATTGTTCAACGTAGACCCTACATATTGTCGTCAATGGAACGCGAAAAATTCAAAATAATATTAAATAACCTTAAACAAAACGGTATAATCCGAGACCCTTTTAACAGTCCCATTTTATTAATAAAAAAAAAAGATGGGGCTGACCGATTATGCGTCGATTTTCAACAAAGAATTAATAGCCAACTATAAATCTCGAATAGCAGCCCACTCCTATTCGAAATTTGCAGTTGGTTACACTTATCGATGATGATGAACTAGTTGAAGACCTAAATACTGTTAGATCATATATTTTTATATAGAATATGTATATATATTTTTATAGATTATATTTCTTTTTTGACATTATATAATTTTTAGAATCTTTTGACATTATATTTAAAACTGTTTGACATTATATTGAAAACTGTTCTGATATTATATTTTAAATTTGTTTGACATTATATTAAAAATGTTAGACATTATATTTGAAAATGTTTGATATTATATTTAAAACTGTCTGGCACTATATTTGAATTTCACTTGGAATGGTAATTAATAATTCATAGTTCTATGTATTTGTATGTAAATTGCATGTGTATATATTCAACACAATAGTAAGTAAGTAAGTAAGTAAAATTTTATTTGTTTAAACATGGTGTACATGATACATTGGATGCAAGATAATAAAGATACAGAAAAGTTCTAACATGTTCAGCCGCATATCGTGGCGTACAAATTGGTAGGAAGAGATGGTGAATAAACCGTGATAATATTTATCAAAATTACATTATAGAAATTATGTAGGTACTTATTAAATCATCATTATTCATTAAAGTTTAGGTATCATTACAATTCAGCAAGCATATTTATTAGATAAAATTAAATGTCAATGAATTAAATAAATTAGTCAATAAAAAATATGAATTACTGTCATTAAAATTTCAATTCCAAATTACAATTATTCCACAAAAATACAATAGATCACAATAATAACATGTCAATAAAATACAACATCATCATCTCGAAAACGAAGAAAAATTGTCCTCTTTCAAAAACTCCGCTATACTGTAATATGCTCTTTCATTTAGTAAACCCTTCAATTTATTTTTAAGAGCAGATAATATATTTTATGTTGTCCGAAACGCTATTTCGTTGTCCGTGCTATTCCCCCAAAAGATAACTCCATATATCTAAGAATTGATTCGGCTAAACCATAGTAAGCAGTAATTAGCGCATCTGTGTTGAGAACCATAGCAAGCTGTTTCAGAGCGTAGGCTGCACTACTAATTTTTTTACTAAGTGCCTCTATTTGAGGTTTCCAATTCAATCTAGAATCTATTATTAGTCCTAGAAATTTTGTTGTGTCAGCTTCATTGATATTTATATTATCGAATTGAATATTAAGCTTTTTGATTATTTGTGTACGTTGTCTAAAGTGCATTACGTTAGTCGTTTTTAAATTAATTATTAAATTATTATCATTTAACCAATTTATAATAGATATTAGTGAATGATTAATGTCATGTTCATATGTGTTTATATCATTACAAGCTATTGTCATAGTGTAATCGTCAGCAAAATGTGTCATCGGTTGTTCAGTTACTTTAGGCAAGTCATTTATATACAGGGTGAACAACGAAGGCCCCAATACACTGCCTTGAGGTACTCCGTACATAACTTCGCGTTCCTCTGATCTTGAAGTTTCTTCTCGTTTACTTTTTTATTTATTGTACTGATTTATGTAACTTGTTTACGGTTATGAAGATATGATTTAATTAATTCTAAATCAATGTAAATTGTTTTATGAATAAATGAAATGATCATTATGTAAATTAAGGATGGACGAGCGATCATTTCGGGACAAGTTAAGATTTAACAAGGGCAAAAAACTCAAATCAAGCCCTTCGAAAAGGGGGATTTTGTCTTAATGCATAAGCATGAAAGACATACGACTAAACTTGGTCCTGAATATGAAGATCCTATGGAAATTCTAGAAGTATTGCCTAGTAATCGCTACAAAGTAAAGCATGTCAATTTAACAGGATCTTCCGAAGAGATAGCTAGTCATGATTTTTTGAGACCAGCACCTCTGGCTAAAAATTATCCATTTATGGATGACAATGATAATGAACCGTCAAGCGTTGAAATTTTTCGTCAATTATTTAAAAATAAAATTGCTCTACCTTTATATTTGGACCGCATACGTATTGCACTTTTCTATGAAACAGCAGATTTTACTTTTGATAACCGACGCAAAGTTTTTACGCCAGGGGGTCTAGAATATGCGGGCTGAGGTCGCCCGCTTGACAGCCGCCATGGAGCTCCTCCGAAAGGAGAATGAGGAGCTCCGAGCGGACTTGGCCGGCCTCCGGGCAGCCAGCCCCCGGGAAGTGCCACAGGCGGGGGCGAAGCATGGGCAGGGCCGGCCGGTGCCGGTGCCTGCAGAGGACCGGGTTCTGACCCTGGTGCGGCGGGAGCTGGCTGCCTTCCAGAGTCGGTTTTCGACTCTGGAGGCTATTGTCCTGCGCCCCCCGCTAGCGGCGAGCCGGCAGGTATCGTTTGCCGCCGCTGCGGCAAAGCCAGGAACAGCCGGGCGGTCTAAAGGTGGGCCAGTGTCGGAACCCGCGGGACCGCCCCCAGCGAAGACAGCGCCGCCCAAACCCAAGAAGGGTGGAGTGGCTACGCAGCCGGCGAAGGCCCCAGCCTTGGCGGCGAGACGGCCGCCCCCTCCACCTCCTAATGCTCCTCCGGCTCAAGCCGAATGGCAAGTAGCCGGAGAGAAGAGGAAGGCGGGGAAGGCTTCAAGGGCGGCCAAAAGGAAGGAGAGGCGGCAGCGGCGCAAAGAGCGAAGCGTCGCGGCTAGGCTCCGCGCCCCGAAGTCCGCAGCTGTAGTGGTTACACTACAGCCGGATGCGGAGAAGAAGGGCGTGTCCTACCGCGACTTGCTCACTAAGGCGAGGGCGGCGGTGAACCTCGAAGAGCTTGGCGTCACCAATGGCATCCGGGTAAGGGTTACTGCGACTGGTGCCCGGATGCTGGAGGTCCCCGGTGCGGCCAGTGGCCCGACCGCTGACGCTCTGGCCGAAAGGCTTAGGGCGTCCCTTAATGCGGATGAGGCCCGAGTGTCCAGGCCCACCAAGTGTATTGACATGCGCATCTTGGGCCTGGACGACTGCGTGACGGAGGCTGAGGTGGTGGCCGCCGTCGTTAGGACTGGGGGGTGCTCTGCCGAGCAGGTTAGGGCGGGCACCATCCGGCCTGACAACGCGGGGATGCAAGCCGTGACGGTGAGCTGCCCCGTGTCGGCGGCCAAAAAAATTGCCGGGGAGGGCCGAAGGCTCCTGGTGGGCTGGGTTTCTGCGCAGGTTAAACTGCTGGAACCCAGACCTCTGAGGTGCTTCCGCTGCCAGGTGGGCAACCACGTGGGAGTGCAATGCACCTCGGAGGTGGACCGCAGCAATCATTGCTTCCGCTGCGGTCAGCCCGGTCACAAGGCCGGCTCGTGCACTGCCACGCCGCACTGTTTTCTATGTGCGGCAGCTGGCAAGCCGGCCGATCACCGGGCTGGGAGTAAGGCCTGTGCTCCACCCGCCAAAGCCAGGGGCAGGGGCAAGCCCTCCGCCACCGCCGTCACCGCCGCACCCGCCGCCACTGCCGCCGCCGCTGCCGCACCCGCCATCGTAGCTGCCGCAAACATCGCGGCAGGGCCCTCACAGGGGGCTCGGGAGGGGGCTGACATGGAGTGCAATTAATGGCCCCATTACGCCTCCTCCAGGCGAACATCAACCACTGCGCCGCTGCTCAGGATCTGTTGCTCCAGAGCATGGCGCAGTGGTCGATCAACATCGCCGTGGTCGCTGAGCCGTACTTTGTCCCGCCCAGGGATGACTGGGTGGAGGACCTGAGCGGCTCAGTGACCCTCATTTCGTCGGCCGCCGCCGGTACCCCGTCGCTTGAGGCAGTCAAGAGGGGACGGGGTTGCGTGGCAGCACGGTTCGGGGAGATTGTCGTGGTAGGGGTATACTTCTCCCCGAACCGAACTCTCGCCGAGTTCCACAACTCCCTTGCGGAGTTGAAAGTCGTCGTCGTCGGGTACCGTACCCTCCCTGTGATCGTACTCGGGGACTTCAATGCCAAGAGCACGGCTTGGGGTTCCCGGTACACGGATACGCGGGGCGGGATGGCGGAGGACTGGGCTCTGGAGACAGGCCTGGTCGTCCTAAACCGGGGTTCTGTCCCCACGTGTGTGCGGATGCGGGGCGAGTCAGTGGTGGACATCTCGTTCGCCAGCCCCGCTCTGTCACCGCGTGTCATTGACTGGCGCGTCATGGAGGGGGTGGAGACGTACTCCGACCACCGGTACATCCGGTTTGACGTCTCCGCCCAGACCTCGAGCGCGCTGGTCCGACAGGCCCCGAGTGGTCCGCGATGGGCGCTGAAGAAGCTGGACCGGGAGCTCCTCCTGGAAGCCTCGATCGTGCAGGCCTGGGTGTCACCACCGGACAGGCCTGCAGACATCAACATCGAGGCGGAGTGGTTCCGGGAGGCCATGTCCGAGATTTGTGACGTGGCAATGCCCCGGGTCCAGCCCGGACGTGCCTGGCGCCAGGTGTACTGGTGGTCGCCGGAACTAACGTCTCTGCGCGAGGCGTGCGTTGCCGCGCGGCGCCTGTACACCAGGCACCGCAGGCTCCGTATCCGCCCTCCGGATACGGAAGCCATTCAGGCGGAGCTGTACGAGGGTTACAGAGTGGCGAAGATCGCCCTCCGAGCGGAGATCCTGCGGGCCAGGGGACTGGCCCGTGAGGAGTCGCTGGGGACTCTGAACAGGGACCCGTGGGGGCGCCCATATAAGGTGGTGCGGGAGAAACTCCGCCCATGGGCTCCCCCACTGACGCAGAGTCTCCGGCCCCAGCTCGTGGAGGGCGTGGTGAGCGCTCTGTTCCCTTCGCGGGGGGAGCATACTCCCCCGCCCATGGCTCCGCCTTCTGCGGTGCCAACTGTGGACCACATAACCGACGACGACGATACGCCAGAGGTGACCGAGGTAGAACTGAGAGTGGCGGTACGTAGGCTGAGTGCCAAGAATACCGCCCCAGGACCCGATGGCTTACCTGGAAAGGCCTGGGTCCTGGCCTTGGAGGCTCTCGGGCCTCGACTAAGAGGGCTCCTAAGCGCATGCTTGGAGGAGGGCCAGTTCCCACTTCGTTGGAAGACGGGGAAACTGGTCCTCATTAAGAAACCGGGGCGCCCGGCGGACTCTCCGTCCGCTTACCGGCCCATCGTGCTGCTCGACGAGGTGGGCAAGCTCTTTGAAAGAGTCATTGCAGACCGCCTCGTCGGGCAGCTGGTGCGGGTGGGGCCGAATTTGGCGGAGAGCCAGTTTGGTATCCGCAGGGGGCGCTCCACGGTGGACGCCATCATGCGCGTGCGAGCCCTCACGACGGGGGATGCTGTGGCCCGGGGTGGGGTCGTTTTGGCGGTGTCTCTAGACATCGCCAACGCCTTCAATACCCTGCCCTGGAGTTGCATCAGGGAGGCACTCCGGTATCACCGGATGCCGACCTACCTCTGTCGTTTAGTCGAGGCCTATTTGACGGATAGGGCGGTAATCTACCCCGGTCACCAGGGAGAATGGAACCGGCGAGAGATGTCGTGCGGTGTCCCACAGGGATCGGTCCTGGGGCCGCATCTGTGGGACATCGGTTACGACTGGGTGCTGCGCGCCGACCTCCCTAGCGGCGTCAGCGTGGTGTGCTACGCTGACGACACGCTAGTCCTGGCGCAGGGGAGGTCGCACCAGGCGGCGGCCGAATTGATGACACGCGGGGTTGCGACAGTCGTCGAGAGGATCCGGCAATTGGGACTCGAGGTGGCCTTGCACAAGTCCGAGGCCATGTGTTTTCATGGTCCTCGGAACGCGCCACTGTCGGGTTCCGAAATAACGGTAGGAGGGGTTCACATCGGCGTCGAGTCGACGATGAAGTACCTGGGACTCGTCCTCGACAGCCGGTGGAACTTCGTGGAGCATTTCCGACGTTTGGCTCCCAGACTGCAGCGGGCCGGGGCTGCTTTGAAGCGGCTCTTGCCCAATCTGGGGGGGCCAAACGCCTCCTGCCGGAGGCTCTACGCGGGGGTCGTGCGGTCCATGGCCCTTTACGGGGCACCGGTGTGGGCGCGTTCCTTGAGGCTCCGGCCAGCCCGCCGGTTGAAAGCGTCCCAAAGGGTCATGGCCATCCGGATGGTACGGGGATACCGCACGGTCTCCTGCGAGGCGGCGAGCCTCCTTGCCAGATTGCCGCCGTGGGATCTGGAGGCAAAGGTCCTCGCGCACGTTTGGGAGTGGCGCGAGGAGGCGAAACGCCGGGGCGTAACTCCGCTGCCGCGAGAAATCACGGCACAGCGGACAGAGCTCCGGCGGGATCTCATGGCGGCATGGAGAGTGCGACTGTCGCAACCCAGCGCAGGGCACGCCACAATTGCGGCGGTAAGACCCCTCTTTGAGGAGTGGCTTGAGAGGCGCCACGGCGTCCTCACCTTCCGCCTGACGCAGGTCCTCACCGGACATGGCTGTTTCGGGAGGTTCCTGTTTCGGATAAGGCGGGAGGAAACGCCCGGGTGTTATCATTGCGAGGATCGACCGGAGGACACGGTGGAGCATACGGTGGAGGTCTGCCCGGCTTGGGCGGAGCACCGCCAGGTCCTCGTGGCGGCGATCGGCGGCGGCGACCTCTCGCGTCCGGCCCTGGTTCAGGCCATGGTACGGAGCGAGAGGGAATGGGAAGCCGTCACCTCCTTCTGCGAAGCAGTAATGCTCGCGAAGGAGGAGGCGGAGCGCGAGAGGGAGAGGCAATCTCTACGCCCTCGCGCCCCTAGCCGCCGCAGGAGGAGGAGACACCCTGGGCGTCGGGAGTCGATTGCCGACTCCCGGCCACCGTAGGCGCGGGCTTGCGGACGGCGAGCAATGGGCAGCTCGCCGTCCGGTAAGGACCAGGCCCGGGTCGACGGCGCGTCGTGTTCCACGCGCGCCTCAAAGAGATGTCAGCAAAATTGACGGGGTCCGATAGGACCGATGCCTGCCGGGGCTGCGGATTGTTCGAAAGAGTTACCGTGGCCCTGGCGCACAGGCAACTGAAGGAACACGGGTGGGTTTTAGTCAGTAAGAGTCTGACACGCCCTTCCGCTCCGCCCAGAGCGGGAGACGTCATTTGATGATTTACCACCCAAAAAAAAAAAAAAAAAAAAAGGGGGTCTAGAATCATGTTCTGAATTCATGGTTTCATTTTGCGCGTCGCTGTTCTAGCCACCCTGTATAATAAAGCGTTTGTTTGTTTGGATTGAACGCGCTAATCTCTGGAACTTGCAGTGGGATTTGAACAATTCTTTTTGCACTTGATAGCTCATTTCTTGAGGAAGCTTACAGGATATTTAAAATCACGCTCCGACCCTTAGAAACCGAGCAAAAATAAAATAAAACTCAGAAAGAATGCTAAGTAATAGCGGAAAACGAAGTAATAGCGCGGGAGTGCAATGCGATGCGACGCGCTAGGTCGGGGACCCCACATTCTGTTCGCACATGCACCACAATTTCACAAGTGATTGAATTTCTCAATATTCTAGCGAGGGCCAAGCTTCCTCACGGAAATTGGAACGTCTCCGTCTAGCGCACTTCCAAATCAAATACACGATTTCCACTCAAAATTCAACACAGCATAGGAATTTACACTTCCTTACGTGGCAATAAAGCAACAGACTTTGAAACTATAGAAAATAAACAAATTTTTGCAAAAACTAACATTTCCGCGTGTCTTTGATTGACCTAGGTATAAAACAACATAAACATCACGCCTTTAATCCCCGAATAGTTAGGCAGAGGTATAGCTACAGTAAACCTACATTTCGCCAGATAAGTTTAAGTCCCATGTGTGGGAGTGAGCTTATAAAAAATATAGTTGGTAATTAACAGAATATTTAGAACAAATAATTACTATGTAAATCTAGCCTAGTCAAGAAACAAAATAAATAATGAAGCAGCGTTTATTCACACATAATCAAAAATCTGACAAAACGTCTTTGCATCATCATCTCCCTCTCTCTACCTTTCATCTTTGGTAAAATATCTCCCCGGTGTCCGTATGAACAATGTGTTCAATGCTATGATTTAAAATCACTGCGCGACCGTTGACAGACAGATCTGATGTTCCTCTACAAACTGGTTAATTAAATAAATTAGACGGCGATAAATTTGTCATTTATCATTTATCATTTGTTGTGTGTATTGGACTAAAACTCCCTTACAGAATACCTAGATATCCTGTAGCTAAATATTCCACACTCAAACATCCAACACAAATATTGGGGTAAACTCGCCACTTTAACCGACTCAGTAGAGATGAATTCCTTTATAAATTCTGTACCATATATAAAAAACATAACTAACAAAAAAAAAATAACACTATCCATAAAAATCTTTAAAACTAAAACACTAAGTCCCGAATTATTTATTTATCATTTATCAAAATGCAACCTTATGTTAGTATGTTCTGGGAACATTTAATATTTTATTGTAACCCAACTTTTTACTCAAAATTATTATTATTTATTACTAGTTATATTTTTATGTTGATCTCATTTTTATTACATTTTATGTTGTTTATTTTTTAATTGTAAGTAATGAGGGCTACCACGCTCGAGTTCGCCGCTAGAGGCGCTAGTGTAGAGTAAGGTCTCTAGATGTCAAAATATGTACTTACTGAACGTTCACTGTTTGTGGGATTTTTTATCACGGATTTTATCGAATGATTCATAATAGCTGTAATGGTTGTGCCATTCTTGATTAATTATTGCTTAAGAAAAGGCTTAAGGCTTATGGCTTAAGTAAAAAGTTAGGATCTAATTTGGTAGCACTTGAAGGAAGAATAAGATTTTTCTGCTTCATGCTTGCCAATTTTAGGAATATTATAATCCAAATATTCATTTGAAGTTTTAAAATGTAATAAAATAAACATAATATGAATATAAGGGTACTCAAACATATCCAAAACATCAAATAAAAGTACTGCAACAGGACCTTACTCGACAGTCGCGCCAACTGGTGAGCACAGAAACGATAGCCCCCATTGGGCAAAATTGCAATAATGTCTGTATAGTTTTGTTTCGTTTTTCAATTTTTTTTTCTTTACGCCGTACTTTAATTCTAGCGCCACTAGTGTGAGAATCACCAATAAATTGATTTGTTGATTGATGATCCAAGACTAATAAATTGTTACCTATACTTATGACGGAGAAGGTACGTCTCTCTCGTTATCATAAGTCGTATTTTAAACTACTGTGGGCGTACTATGGGTAGTGTTGGTTATTGCGCAATAGGAAAATCGTTTGCAGTTCAAATCAAATTATAATTTACGATCAAATTAATCACACTAGCGAATCACATACTGTAGGTACACGACACAACTATACGGAACGCGCGACAGTTTCTGAACGTGTTCACTGCTTAGCCGCCAACAACAAACTCTTCTTGAACTCCGGTCAAGCGTTATGTTATAGACTCTGTCGAGCGCCACCTGGTGGCGCTGGCGTCCTAATTAGTCAAAGTCAAACGATTGATTTAACGTATTTCCGACACTTATATTGTATGCAGAAGCTGTTGGTAAACCTTTATAAGTAACTAAATATTCTTTTCTATTCTATTCAGAAGTTCTAAAAAACACAAAAATAACGCCATAATATCGTACAATCTAAACAGCCTCCACAAAATCTTCAAAAGATTGCCTATTAGCTCAGGGGCACATACGTCGGCGACACGTTATTTGCGCTTCGTTGTGCCTAATCCATCACTAATCAGCAGGACTCATTACCGAAATGAGCGGAGAAATCTCGTAATTACAAGCTTTCCCTTCATTCATTCATTCATCGTTCGTTCACTGAAGGTCGGGTTTCTTTTGCTAAAAGGAATGTTTTCATGTAATTTATCGTAGTTAGAACAGATTAGGGCGTGAGGTTATGAGAATTAAGTATGTTTCTTTATTTTGTTTCTTTTACTAGGTCGGGGAAAAGTTCTTTCGTATTTTCTAGGTATCAAGTTGTAGTAAAATCTGGCTGATTTTGATACGAAAAACAATTTCCCGCCATTTTTCAACCGTTTTTCTGTCCGCCAATGATAAATGGTAAATGATAAATGATATATGATTTTATTTCTGTAAGTAGGTTTGAACAAACACTTTTACACGTCAATCATATTTTAAAAACTAGATGAGGTCGGCGTTGCCTATCTGACTACTCTGAGAAGAAAGGCCGGAACAAACTCAGAGGTCACAGTCTCTTTTAAAGTCTAGACATAATCTTGGTCAGATCATGTGAAGACCATGTAGATTTGTGTCTGAAATAGTCTTTAGAGGAAAAACCACACAGATTGAGTGGACCTGTCCAGTCAGTGCACGCATTTGTCAGTAAACGTGCAGCTCAACTCAGAACTTAAGGAGCTCAACGATTCGACGAACAATACCAAAGAAAAGACATTTGGGTAGGCCACAAAAATTACTCAAACTGCCAGACCATGATTAAAATTAACTGAGGAGAAAAAAAAAGCAACAATGACCCACAAAGTCTTCACATTCAATTTAATATGAGTGTATCTAACGAAGAAAATCAATATATTTTGAAGTTTTATTATAAAAAGGGGGAAAATGAGACAGAAGCCGCGAAAAAAATAGGTATGTGATGTTTATTGACTTACGTAGTGTCAGTAAAAATTGCACAAAGTTGTTTCAAGCGTTTTCAATCCGGAAATTTTGATATCAAAGATGTAGCTCGTTCTGGTCGCCCTGTTACGGATAATGTCGATGCCATTTGTGAATAAGTGACATTAGTAGTTTACGATATAGTTGAAGAGTTAGGGGTCGACCACAAAACAGTTCTGACCCATTTGAAAAAGTCTGGGTACTATATAAAAAAGCTGGATATTTGGGTGACACATGGGCTCTTAGTCTTGAATTTGTATACAAAATACGAAAGAACTTTTTCCTTGACCTAATTATATTCTTCATAATCCTCTGCGTTGTCATTAAGGTCTTAGTCCATTGGTAATGAACGCTTTAGGCTAGATTAAGATGCTTTTTTTTTGGGAGGGTAATCATCAAATAAATTCTCCCGCTCTGGGCGGAGCGGGAGGGTGTGTCAGACTTTTACTGACCCAACCGACCTGTGTTTCTTCAGTTGCCTGTGTGTCAGGGCCACGGTAAATCTTTCGAACAATCCGTGACCCTGGCAGGCATCGGCCCTAGCAGACCCTGTCAATTGGTGCTGACATCTCTTAAAGGCGCGCGTGGAACACAAGTTGACCCGGGCCTGGTCCTTACCGGACGGCGAGCTACCCATTGCTCGCCGTCCGCAAGCCCGCGCCTACGGTGTTCGGGAATCGGCTATCAACTCCCGACGCCCAGGGTGTCTGACTAGGGGCGTCAGGGCGCAACGATTGTCTCACCCTCACGCGCTCCGCATCCTTCTTCGCGAGCATTAATGCTTCGCAGAAGAAGGTTACGGCTTCCCATACCCTCTCGCTCCGTACCATGGCCTAGACCAGGGCCGGACGCGAGAGATCGCCGCCGCCGATCGCCGCCACGAGGACACGGCAGTACTCCGCCCAAGCCGGGTAGACCTCCACCGTATGCTCCACCATGTCCTCCGGGCGATCCATACAATGGTGACAACCGGACGTTTCCTCCCGCCTTATCCGGAACAAGAACCTTCCGAAACAGCCATGTCCGGTGAGGACCTGCGTCAGGCGGAATTTTTCAGAATCATATGAAAATTCTTAGGTGGAACAAATTTCCAAAGTTGACGATGGATATGAAATTGATGATTATTATTCAGTAAATATATAATCCTACAGTCGCGAATCGCATTTTTATCAACATACGCCGTAAAACAGAGCTGCAATTTGCAAAAAACCAAAGATAATTTGAATTTGGCGGGCTACAGCTGAGGAACCACCTTAACTTCGATCAACTTCTCGAGTAGTGTAGTGCAAGGTTTAGTTTCATTTAGTAAGCTACTTAACATATTGACTTACAAATCATATCCCATCTGCCAAAATCAATCCCTCCAAATTCTATTAATTAAGACACCAATATTATTCAAAAGATTATCAGCCACCGTCAGCAAGCATACATAAACACACGAGCGTTGTTTGGAGAGCAAACTACCGCTGTGCTGAAATTAATAGAACCTGTGACCCAGTTCTGTATACCTTATGCTATCCTGGTAGTATGTTGGCGAGAATGTATGGAGTGAATTGCTACAAAGTTATTATGGTCCGTGGAGTGAATTGATACAAAGTTATTGTTGTTGTAGCAGGGAGGTTGAAACAGCACCAATTAGATTTAACTGGGAGAAATCAATCTGCCTACTTTTCCCAACTGTAATGGGGTCGGCTTCCAACCCAACCGCAAGACGACGTAACTCAACTTTTTGATAATTTGTTGCTTGTATCTTATCTAAATAAGATTTTAAGTAAAATTTTCTTTGAAACCACCAATAAGAGTAAGCTTCTTAGTTTCACAGATACAGCAACATAGCTGTATAACAATCAGACGGAGAGCAACTCGTCTACTCCTACAATAGTAACCAAACAATTACGTTTTCTAATACAATTTGAATGAATTAATAGTACAATTCATCCCGCCCTCTGATTGGTCGTTCCGTCAATGTCGCCTCACTGCCCTTACACCCACAAACAAATCCCTACTCTAACTTAAAGAAAATAGAGCTGAAGTCAGATTAGCAGAATTAATAATTAGAATAGATTCTAAACTTAATTAGTCCATTCTAAGAAGTTAGGTCGAACAATGAATGATATTTCGAACAAAATGAATATAAAGGAGTACGTTTTAGATGTTCTCACATTTTGGTACTTAATATAATTCTTACTACTGAGAATATTTACTAATAAGCTTAGGAATCATTATTAAAACGCTACCAGATTGCTATTAGATTTACAAAATCTTAAAACATCGAATATCTATGAAATAAATAAAGATTTATTAATAATAAAACATTCGTTTCAGAGAATAAATGATTTTCAGAATATGTAAATGCATTTAAAGTTTAAGTAACGAATTTAAAATATCATTCTGTTTCTATCAATCATGTCAAGTTGACAGGTTAAGGGTGAATTTCACCAAACTTTTATACCTAGACTTAGAACAGTCTTATCCTGAGAATACATTTTGAATGTTTGATAGTTTTTCCATAGGTACTAGAACTGTAAGACGTCAATTTTATTCGACAGATAAAAATATCTGACTTTGGTAAAATCAGCCCTTAGATTGATAAACCATAAATTATTTTATTTCTGTAAGTAGGTTTGTACAAACACTTTTACACGTCAATCATATTTTTTAAACTAGATGAGGTCGGCGTTTCCTGTCTGACTACTCTGAGAAGAAAGGCCGAAACAAACTCATAGGTCACAGTCTCTTTTAAAGTCCAGACATAATCTTGATCAGATCATGTGAAGACCAAGTAGATTAGTGTCTGAAATGGCCTTTTGAAGAAAGAACCACACAGATTGAGTGGACCTGTCCAGTCAGTGCACGTATTTGTCAGTAACCTTGTCTAGATAATGGAGGCAAGAGGCAAATGACAATCATAATTGTTATAAAAGAAATAGAGTATTTGAGAGCATTTTTTTTTAAATTTGAAGTTTCAAAACCTAGAAAAATATTATGACACAGGACTGTTTTTTCTTTCCTCAAATGTGGCGTATGTCCATGCGTTTTAAAGTCGATGCTTGACAGAGACAGCAATAATAGCATCTGACGTCACAACATAGGAACGCCATATTAACTTGCGCCATTCAGTACAATTTTGCGTGACAAGGTTAGAAGAATCATTTCAAAAGTCGGTAACTTCTCCATTTTTCCAACGATGTTATGAATTCTTTTACAATTCGTCTTTTTTTAGTAAGTATTAATTAATTTATATTTTTGATATTAGTCAAATACTGTATTAAGCCAATAATAAAATTGAACAATAGCACTGGGTATTTGAATAAAATTAAGAACATAAAAAACACAACGAAAACCAACATGTCATCGAAGTAAAAAAAATCCTTTACTTATTGACTGTTCAAAAATAATCCTTTAGCGGATATCGAATTTTGTGTGGGAGGGTTAGGGAGTGGGTCCCGGCGGACTCCCGATGCTGAACCGGCACCGAGCCGACTCCGGGTGAAAGTTTACACCTGATATCGACAGGTACCGGCATTGTACGAAACGTGTGGACTTGTGCCAACGACGAAATTCGGTAAAGACGGAATTTTACAGACCCTGCTGTTATAACTTCTTTGCATTTTCGTTTTTTTTTTTGCATCTCTATGCGGAGTAACATTGAAATACTAACAGAAAATACCGTAGGGCAAACAAGGTTCAATACTATTTTATAGATCTTCAGTATGTACCTCGGATTCTTCATCTTTCTCACGTTTTTCTACGTTTTTTCATGATCTTTTACAAATTCAGACGCTGTTAATTCTGGGATTTTCAATTACAATATTATAATGCTTCTTAAATTAAGTAGCTCAATCGTAAACAATATTCAGTACAGGCCCAAAACAAATGAAAACTGGGCCCAAATATTTTTTGCGAAGTCCCGACACAAACCGTCGTCCTTAAATATTTCTAACTCGTCCGATACCGAATACTGAATTCCTGTTGGTATCCTATTTCGTATTCAGCCGGGGAGAGGGTTTGATTTTATTATTTATATCGGCGTTAAAATAACAGCATGGATGAAAAATATTATTTTTCATATACGACTCTGGAGTCTGTTGGCTATTAAAATGTGGCGATCGATTTCTGATGAATTTATTAACATAGGCAATAAAAATGGATGAATACAGTCCAAAGTTTTAGAAAAGATTTATGAATGTAAAGTTGCTGATTTTTTATTGTTTGATTAGAGAGTAGGGAATATGTTGAAAACTGCCTCCTATGATAATTAAAAAATAGCCGTTCCAATGATTGCGACGCAACCAGTAGTCAAACTGATGCAGCGCCGTGATATAGAGGGTCAAATTTTAGCCAGCAAAACCCCGTAGACGTGATAGGTATTGATATCTAAACACGATAAAATAAGGAAAAACAAACTTTTAATATTTTTTTCTGGGTTCACTGACCACTGGTAGTGTAGTTACTTGAAGTACCTAGTCGACAAAATCTGTCTATTTTTATTTGTATCGTGTTTGATATTGATACCCGTCCCATCACGTCTTTGAAGTTTACACAGAAAAAAAACTGATTTTGAAACTGATATTTTAAGTAACTGCAGTCGTTGACCCCAAAAAAAAAATTTTTTTTTTTAGTTTATCGATGCCCATCAAGTCTGCGGAGTTTCGCTAGCTAATTTAATTTGACCCTGTATAAGTCATAGAATTGGGTAAGGGTAATGGTAATGGTAATTGGGTATTGGTAATCATAAGTAGCTAATGATAAATGATTTTATTTCTGTAAGTAGGTTTGTACAAACACTTTTACACGTCAATCTTATTTTAAAACTAGATGAACTCGGCGTTTCCTATCTGACTTGAAAAAAAAATTTTGTGAAAAAAAAAAAGAAAAGACGAATGAATGAATTGTATTGCTTGAGAATGTTTTTTTGTTGTAATTTTAGTTTAAAATGTGTTGTGTTGTATGTTTGATGTTCTATAGAATATCCCTAAATTCCAGTAACGTAAACTACCGTATGGTGATGAATCGTTCGCAACAGGACAAGTTAGAGCATGTTCTTGCAACACTAAGTTTGGCAGGCCTGAACTTGATAACACAGCTTGAGTAAGTTACCGTCCACACCGACTTATCTATAGGCTAATTTATTTATTTATTTTATTTATTTATTTATTAGGGACAAAAAACAGTTACATGCTACAAATTACAGAAAAATACTTAAACTAGGATTGAACAAGCACGTAACCCACACCATTGTCCACGTTTTAACTTAAGGTTAGAAGTGCTAAATACATTTAAAAAGAAAATATTTAAGTAAAATAATAGTCGCTGCCACAATAGTATAACTATGTTAGGTACTTAGCTTAGCTCAACAAAAACAAAAATTACTCGCTAAACAAAATATCCATAGCCATTTTCTTAAATGCTAGCTTCGATAAACAAAATATGTCCAGTTCAACAAAATGCGTGTTATAGGAGTCAACAAGGCGACGAAGAGGTGCACGTTCACCAGCGTTAGTCCTGCAAATGTCTGTATGGAATAGTTGAGGGACACGGACCCCCCTTCGAATAACACATCTGGGTACCTTGTAGCACAATTTGTTTGTGAGGTCAATACAATCAAATTTGTTACTGCATATGCCGTGTAGTGTCATGACATCAAGTAACAGCCGCCTAGATCCCAAATCTAGTACGCCATACCGCTTCAATAGCTGCACGTAAGGAACCTTTGACCGGAAGCACTTATAGTTCATGCACCGTAAGAACTTCTTCTGTACACTTTCAATTCTAGTGCCGTATATGTCATAGAAAGGGTTCCAGATCGGGACGGCATATTCTAACTGGGATCGTACCAAAGTCTTATAAAGCAGCAAGAACGTAGAGGGCCGCACAAAGTCACGTGATGATCTCATGACGAAACCATACATCTGATAAGCCTTGTTTACTATATTGTCAACGTGTTTGTCGAAGTGCAAACTGTCATCCAGTGTAACACCTAAGTCACGAACAAAACTAACTACATTTAAGAGGGCGTTATTAATTGAATAATTAAAGTTTATTTTAATTCTCTTTTTGGTAAATGAGATCGCATGACACTTGGGTAGACTGAGAAAGAGCTTATTGTTCTCACAGTATGTGTACAACCTATCTAGGTCCTCTTGAAGAAGAAGACAGTCTTGTATATTCTTGCAAGATTTGTAAATTTTTATATCATCTGCGTACATTAAAAACTTAGAGTTGATAAAACATTGTTTAATGTCATTAATAAATATAATGAAGAGAAGAGGGCCCAAAATGGATCCCTGTGGCACGCCAGACGTAACAACTATAAGGTCTGACTCGTAACCATTAACGACAATTTTTTGGGACCTATTATAAATATATGACACAAACCATCTAAGCAAATTACCACGTATTCCATTGAACGCTATTTTTTCTAAGAGCAGTGTATGGTCCACCTTGTCAAAAGCCTTCTGGAAGTCTGTGTACACCGCGTCCACCTGAACTTTTTGATCCACTCTTTCAAACAAGTAGTTGGTAAATACTAACAGATTAGTTGTGGTTGAACGACGTTTGACGAAACCGTGTTGCTCGGGTAAAATAAGCTGATGAATGTGGGGGTACACGGCGCCATGCACAAGACGTTCAAAAACCTTAGACAACGTAGAGAGGATAGAGATGGGGCGATAATTCTCTACATTATTCTTGTCACCACTCTTATACACAGGGGTCATAAACGCACGTTTCCAGATTGCAGGAAAGACTCCCTCACGCAGACATTTATTAAAAATTATATACAGTGCAGTACACAAGCTATCACGTGTTCCCATGAAAAAGCTAGGTGGTAAGCCGTCAGGTCCAGCCCCTTTAGAGGAATCTAAAGATTTTAAAGCCGCGCGTATAACTTCCATGGATAAACATATTTCTGCAATGCAAGACGAGCCATTAGCATAGTGATCAGGAGGTTGCCATGTAACGGGGTCCAAAGTAGAGGGTTCGTAGACAGAAGAAAAGAAAGATGAAAATAGATTGCAAATGTGCGTGGGGTCATCTGAAGAAACACTTCTGAAATACATACTAGCCGGATAGTTAGCTTTTCCCTTTCTAGATGAGATGTAGGACCAGAAATGTTTTATATTCTTAGTGATGCCGTCTTCGACCGAATCAACATATTTCCGATAACATATAAGCAATTCTCCGTGGAAAAGCTTGCGATAGTTAGAAAACCTAAAGTAGTCAGATTGATTATTGTACTTCTTCCATCTTATCCAAGCCCGTTCTTTTGTTTTAAAGATTCTTATGAGAGAGGGTGTAATGTTATGTTATGTATTGACTATGTGTTGCAAGGTAAATGAGAATCTATCCGGTGCATTCAATGGATTTCAGAGGATACTTAGATGTGGATATTGTGTGCTATAGACTATGGCTCATCAGATTTATTTTATAACACCTATGTTAGGGGCACAGAACAAGGTTGGTGATACGCCAGGTAGGAACTGATGAACGTTACAAATAGTGACTTGTGACGTGTGTCTGTTTGACGATATGAGTACAATTTATTAGGTTTATAGAGGTATGAGGAACAGGGTGTAAAGTTCACTCTACCTCCTTAGAAAAAGGAGGATCCTCTGACCAGACGGGTGTCGTGTCTGGTGGGCAACTGCCCAACGTTTGATCTCGGGACGTTGTATATATTCTAGTTGCGCGGTAAACTCTGCTTGCGCGATGCAGGATTTTGCGTGACGTCAGTGTGACGCCTAGCTTACATGTGGCGATGTAGATACCGCTACAGGTTAAACGAGGAACAAACTTGAAAGGTGTGTTAGTGCTCTTGAAAATGATCTTGGCAGATGAAATGCAATACTTGTCGTCGAAGCATTAGAAGAAAACAAAAAATTTACTCAGCTCTAATAATGTCTCTTTAATTTCTTTGAAAATCAGTCATTTAAGCCTCTTCAAATCAAATCAAATCAAAATATTTTATTTCACATACACCTACATGGGCACTTGTGAAACGTCACAAGCTAGGTGCGCGGTTCCAATTGGTCGTTTTCTATGGAGAAGAGTCGGTAAAAAACTCCACGGTTACTCTTTAAAAAATAAATTGGTATTATACAATGTTTTCAAACTACAGTGTTAATAGGTGTGGGAGGACAGTGTAGGCCTGTCAACTAGTACCAGGTACTTAATAAAATAGAAAATGTTCCACAAATCTACAGTCTACAAGGCCTAAAATGTTCCCACATTCTCAAAATATAAAATAATCTATATTTATAAAAGATAAATCTACACAAATAAATAAAATTGTAGTGTCTGTTTGTAATGTCACAATAACAGCTTTATACTAAATGCATATGAAAATATATACAATACTTATAACAATAATACTATTTTTAATTTATTTGTCTGTCTGTCTGTTTGTTCAGGCTAATCTCCGAAACGACTGGACCGATTTTGACGGAACTTTCACTGGCAAATAGCTGATGTTATAATCCGGTGGCATGTTTCCTTGGGATAATGTCGTATATCCATGCGGGCGAAGCCGCGGGCAGAAGCTAGTTAAAGAATAAAATAAAAAAATCGATTTAAACCAAATGACATGATTGCCATTACAAAGAACATGAAATAAAGAATTAAAATTAGAATTGTAGGTACATAATGTCGTCGCGGATTGTTCGAAAGAGTTACCGTGGCCCTGGCGCACAGGCAACAGCAGGAACACGGGTGGGTTTTAGTAAGTAAGAGTCTGACACGCCCTTCCGCTCCGCCCAGAGCGGCAGAAGTCATTTGTTGATATACCACCTAAAAAAAAAAAAAGTCAAATAATGAAAAGATTATGTCAAAGAAGTATGTAAAATATAAAAATTTAAATAAACATCATAATTTTGGAGCAGTTATTAGACATTTACATGGTTACGCCGTTAATGAGATACCAAAGAAAGTCATATGCGCAGAAGGAATTATTGCCAAACTTCCTTGTCTTCAACGTAGTCTTTAATCTTATAATATACTTTTTTGATAAGGACACGTTTTATGTGGGTTTTGAACTTTCCATCGCAAACTTCTGTAACCGAGTTTGGCAACTTGTTATTAAAGCGAATACTGTTTGTAAGAAATGACTTGCTAGTTTTAGTTAAACGTAATATATCTTACATAATCTACAAATAATATGAATAGTATGTACAACTAAATAACAATAAATAAAAATTAACAAGGGAGGAAAAGAATCATAGGGCATCAAAAAATTCGTCCGCATCGCTGTCGACAGGAAAAGTGCCCAAAAGGCTGGCAGCATTGCCACGTTGTATAGCGATACTGATTCTTTGGCCAAAAAATAGGCCAGCCGTCTGGTCACGTGAAGAGTCGACCAACAGCTTAGCGATGTCTCCAAAAACCAAGTGGGTTCTCGGACCCCACGACCCTAGTGTTTCAACCCCAAACGGCTCGAACATATAATTCCCAATAAGATTCGAATATCTTCGCCGTTTGAGGTTTTCCGCACCTGCAGCAGCCGCCCCAACACAGCCCGCCGTGCTAGGAAGATGGGATGGCGCAAGGGTGTCGACACACGTTGCATCCCATACCAAAGGCCTGCCTCACTTCCAGGGCATTATGGTCATTCCGTCTGGTCTCTTCCCATCGTCACATGTCAAGCCGTTGGGTTCTAAAACAGCTGGCACCCCGGCGGTGGCAAGAGCACGGCGGATTATGTCATTGCCCGCAAAGTGTACCACCAGTTTGTCTCAATAGTGTTCCCCTAGACTGGGTGAAACAATTTAAATATTTGGGGCATTTGGTCACGGCTGGCCTCAGGGATCATGCTGACATCGAAAGGGAGCGGAGGGCTTTGTCAATAAGAGCGAATATGTTGGCACGCAGGTTTGCACGCTGCTCTAATCAAGTTAAGATATCACTTTTTAAAGCATACTGCACTTCTTTGTTCACGTGCAGCCTGTGGGCTAGCTATACACAGGCGAGTTACAGTGCCCTCCGCGTCCAGTACAACAACGCGTTCAGGGCGGTATTGGGGCTGCCCCGTTTCTGCAGTGCCTCGGGCATGTTTGCGGAAGCGCGCACCGACTGTTTTCACACCACAATGCGCAAGCGGTGCGCGTCCTTGGTGCGCAGGGTGCGGGTCAGCTCCAATGCTGTCCTAGTGATGATTGCTGGACGTTTGCATTGCCCTTATATGGGGAAATGTTGCAGTAGGCATATAGCCAGGGCATGTTAATGAATGACGTGAGATTTGCTGTTTTTATTAATATATTATGTTATTATTTTTATCTATAAATTTGCCCAAAACTTTTATTTTTATTTGTATTTTATATTATTAATTTCCGGTAATTTTTTACATTTTAATTTAAAAAAAAATATTTTTATTATTATTTTAAATTTTTATTATTTTTATTTTTTATTATTATTTTCATTTGACATTGAGTTGCTTATTTTTATTTGACATTGTATTTGTCGGGATAGGCTCAGACATCAGAAGTAAAACACAAGGATCGGTATAGTTTTAAATAGTTTTACTAATTTAAATCTTATTAATTTACTTAATAACTAATCCGACACTAAATCAACGAATAATGGCAATGAGGGAGGCAGAGACTCGTACTGAGACTGCAGTCCGTACACCGAGACGTAACCGTTAGAAATGCGTGCCGCTACTTTTTTTTTTTTTTTTTTTTTTTTTTTTTTTTTTTTTTTTTTTTTATGGCAACTCGCAGTTTTGACCACTGGGGGTCGTGGCTGCTTAACCGGTCTGTCCTGTGGTTGCCTTTCGGATTTTACTCTAAAAGGCCTCCAGCCAGGAGCGGAAAAATTTAAAACTAAACTTAAATGTTAGATGACCGCACGCTAAGGGCACCCCCTGTGGGGTACGGACCTCGGCTTAGGGCGTCATCGGAAGAGGGCAGCGCGATATTGGGGACGGGCTGGATCGAAAGGTTCGTGCCGCTACAACGGAGCGGCCCGTTTTATAAACTCCAAGCGTAGTGGGGGGTAGGTGGGGGTGATGACGTCCGGTGCACGTGCTGCTAGCGCTTGATATCGCTGTCTCTTTCTTGCACTCAATGTCAGCTGCCGCCGTCATATTTATAATTTGATGACATTGTATTTATTTTTATATTGTGATTTGTATTTATCTCGTGTTTGTTATTGTAATACTTGTGTGATTGTAATATGGGAGAACCTGAAATAAATGGATTTTATTTATTTATTTATTAATGCTGGCGTGTCGTGCTATCCGGCCTGCGCTCTTGCTGCAAGATATGCCATGGTGTCCGAGGCAATCGACAGCTTCACCGCACTGGCAGCGATGCGGAGCCCCGCAAGGAGCGCCCAGACGCAGACAAGTAGCGAGCCGGAAAGTGGTGTCACCAAGCATAGTGCCTATGTTAGGTGATGGTAGCGCCTGAAGCCAGAGGCCCGACTCCCACTCTACCACAGCCAGCAGACGGGCACGCTCAGTCGTATTGGAGGACGTATTGATAAGTTTATTCCGTACCAACCTGCAGAGCGGCTCATCCCATTGTCTCTGGGAAGATGGGTTCACGGGCCGATCTGTATCTGGGCAAGCCGCTGTCCAGGCGTTCACCGCGTCAGTCAAGTACGGCACTTCAGAGTCAACCAGGGAGGGGGCTAAAATTTTCCTGGTTAACTTTTCGGTGCTGTGGACAGAGGACAGGAACCGGTCGGTAAGCTAATACTGGTATTTTTTTTTAGTTTTAGTTGATCTAAATTTGGGTATCACAATTTCATTTTTATTACGTTTATTTATATTATGGAAATCGCTTCTTATTTTGAAAAGTCCCAAGTTTTTGCGAACATACAAAATACTTTCTAAGATATAAAAAGAAGTCAGAGTTAGTAGGTATATCAATTTCTTTAAATTTGTTTCTATGGGACTCGCGAGGACCCATTTTATAGATCGCCCGGATTGCCCTCTTTTGTAAAATTAAAATTAAATCTACGTCAGCTGCCAATCTACTGTAGAAATAAACAAAGTATACTAAACTAGCCATGGCTGTCCAGTCCTGTGCCTTTATATTCTTACTGCATATGCAGCTGATCTTAATCTTCCTGAAAGAGCTCTACTGTGGGTGGCCCATCACAATTTTGAATCTAAAGTAATTCCTAGAAATACAGTTTCCATAACAGCACCTAGTTTTCCCCCATCAAGTTTTAAATTTAGACGCACTTGGGGTACATTTGGTAATGAGAACTTAAGACAGTTAATTTTGTTCGTATTAAACGGCAAACCATTTTGAAAGAACCGCCAGACTATCGTTGACATGTAAAACATCCGTATCTTTTCCATCTATTTTAAAAATAAGAGAAGTGTCATCAGTGTATTAAATTATATCCGATAGCTTAGCCATCATCTAAGGAAGATCATTAATATAAATCTTGCTATCCCGGCTGGCATGCGTTGATATTGTTCTTATTTCAGTATTTCAAATGATCGAGATAATATGCACTAGTTTAATCTTAAATCATTTAGAGTCTCTTTTCTGACATCTTTTCTATTATGTCATCTGGAAATCCTCATTCTGTTATTGTTCAAGGAATTTCATAACATGGCTTGTCAAATAATATTTAAAAGTTACATAAAAAACCTTTACAACTGCGATAAAATCCGAGGACACCCTGTAAAAAGTTTGACAGCCCGACGTAAAAATTTTCATCAATTCAATTCAACTTTTTTACAATTTGTTCGTAGATACACAAAAGGCGATATTTTCTAAAGCAAACGAAATAGGCGCATAAAATAAACTGCACAAAACAGTCCACCATCTGCTTTTTGGGACGCACCTTGGAAGTACTACGACAAAAGAACGTACTACCACTTGTGAAGCTTCCCTTGCCACAATCAGTCTTTTGTGTAAAATCACCAATTTAACATTACCGTCAATGCATATCCTTGTTTTCCTTGCATCACTTAAATAACGGTCAAATTCGCTTGGATGTATGTTTTCGAAGTGTGAGGTTATGTTGGTGTTAGCTAGTATACGTCATATTGCCCGAAGGCGCGAATCAAGAATTTTGCTCGTCGCTTCGCGCCAAAACAAAAGACGTCATCTTGAGGTGTTGTTCAAAGGAAAAGAGGTTATTTTTTTTTAAGTTACACTCTAGAGGATTGGAAATGCATGTACTTACATTGTAGGTATGTGTTGGTCCTTTCATGAGTTTCCATATTTTTTAATAAACAAGCAAGCTTCTTGCATAAGGCAAAGGATGTAAGATGATCCCAACTAGAGACTGTAGAGGTGAAAAAAAAAGTGGTTATTAGCTTTTTATTTAGTTGTTAGTTTAGTTGTGTAGTTGGTTAAATAAATAAATAACCAAATTTCTGACAAAACAACATTGTCCTATCTGCTCATGTCAATAAATTGGGAACACTGATCATCAGAGATCGGATATTCGGATGCATATTTACCTAAAGTAATTTTTTTGCTGTGCTCTGCTATGGAAGCGGCTTCTTAATATATTTTTTTTATTAAAAAAATCGGGTGCATATTTATTTAAAATTTATATTTAACACCCGATGCAAATATGTGTATGTAGGGTGTAAGAGGAGGGTCGGTGTGTGCCAGTTAAAACAAAAATAAATATTTTTACTAAATTAACTACTATATTCTGATTGGGCGTAAATATTACCTCGGCTACAACAACTTTAATCACTACCTCTAGATCGCTAAGATTTGGTCCGATTTGGTCACTGAAATCTGACGATGGCGGGATTTTTCCGATACAAAAGTGCATTCCATATTAGCCAACATCTCAACTTTAGGTGAACTCGCATCCGAATATCCGATCTCTACTGATCATAGTGATATTAAAAATCCCAATAACCGTTAGATTCCATGATCATTGAGATGCCAATTGTCAGCATAGTTGGGTTACAAAAGTCAAAGTAAAACGTTTATCGCAAACTAAGTGTACAAATATTGGACAAATTACGTTCTAAAGTCTGGACAATTTTAATAACAATTTTTTTTACATTTATTTATTTATTATTTATTTATTAAAACTTTATGCACAAGTAAAAAAAAAAATACTGTACAAAGGCGGACTTAATGCCTGAGGCATTACCTTAACTTACTACTTACTACTTACTTTACTTACTTAGGCTTTATTTAACTAACTTAGGGCTCCTTGTTTGATCAGTAGTCGAACGTACTAATAGTAAAAATGCGTTAGTTAAACTAACAATTTGTTAAAAATTACAGAAGTATGTTGTTTGACAAATGGTTAAGCTAAAATATATTTTGGTATGAAAGTTAACCATGCGCAGACAGATTAGTTAAACTTTGTCAGCTATTGACTATTGTCAAGTGACTAATTGTTAAATTGACTAATGGTCATGTTTAACTAAGTATCAAACAACGGGCCCTTAATCAAAGTCACCTTAAAACACCTGTTGAGACAAATGAAAACCTAGACTTTGCAACAATCAAAGAAAAAAAAGAAAGAAAGAAAATACATTTATTTGCGGTAAACATGACGCAAAGAAAAAACACACAAATACAAAAAATAACGAGTGGGGGAAAAATATGCGTCACATTCACGCAAAACGGCAATCGCTCAGCATAATGCTACGACCCTATGCGAGACAGAGCCCCAGCGCTGGTTTTCAGCGATAGCCGGCGCTGACGTGATGAAGTCAACCAGTGCAGCATACGAAAATTAAAAATAAACATTAAAATAAGAAATAAAATAAATACACTATAACCTAGTTCAAAAAGAATAAAAACATAATATTTATAACGTGGTAACATTCCGGGGAAACGACTCATACTAAAAAAAAACACAAAAATAAATAAAGACAATGCTTATGTAATAAAATGCTTTATACCACTTACCATTTTTCGTAGACACTCAAGTCAGACTAAGTTAGATTACTCGTACTAAGTTACTGCCTGCCACAACTTAGATAATTAGGCGAACCTAATTATTAAACTAACTTCCTTATAAGCTAACGAGGTAGACTGGCTTCAACATGCCGCGCTTGATTCAGAATAGAATACAGGGTCAAATTAAATTAGCTAGCGAAACTCCGCAGACGTGATGGATATCGATATTTAAACATAATAAAACAAAAAAGAAATTAGTTTGATGTTTTTCTTTTGTGGGGTCTTCTACTTCGAGTGTATTCACATGAAATATCGTTTAAAAAACCTTTTTTTTTGTAAACTTTATAGGCGTGATTAGTATCGATATCTAAACACGATAAAACATATTTTCTCAACTCATACTTCAAGTAACAACACTACCAGCGGTCCTTGACCCCTAAAAAAAAACTTTGTTTTTTATCCTTTGTAGATATCGATACTCATCACGTCTGCAGAGTTTCGCTAGCTAATTTCATTTGACCCTGTATAATAGAATACTCTTTCGGAGAATTCTCTTTACTCTTCTCTACGTAATAACAGCCCCACGGGTCGATCGAAGGTTAAGCTACGCTTGCCGCGGTCGGTTCGGGGATGGGTGACCATCCATTACACATCGAGACCCCTCCATGCTTGGGTCCTGGCTGTCTTCATAGATCTATGACAGTCGTTACGGGTAGTCAGATTATTAATCTTATATTTTGAATTGTTCTCACATATAGTGTAAAACAAAAAGAATGTAACCAGGATTTTGTAATATCTTGATTTAAAAAGAGTGTCCTTGGAGTTTCTTGCCCGTTCTTCTCCATAGAGATCTACGTTTTGGAGTGGGCTTGAAATGGGTTTTAAAATGGCAGCTTCAACTTTCTGACTAACTGACCGACTGTTTGACAGTTCAAAAGTGCCTGTAAATGGTTTAATAAATGCTTTGAGTTTGAGTTTGACACATTGGGCAGTTACCGTGGCCCTGGCGCACAGGCAACTGAAGGAACACGGGTGGGTCAGTAAAAGTCTGTCACGCCCTCCCGCTCTTCCCAGAGCGGGAGAAGTTATTTGCCGATTACCAACAGGAAAAAAAAGTGACACGTTGGGCAGTCTCGTCGCTAAAAACGATGGATTCAGTTATATTCTGTGTGGATTTTATTGTTTTCTACAACTCGTCGGTCGCATGACTAACGGTCCTATCTCCGTAATGTCTTGTTCAAAACAAGCGTTTTGCGGTTACGACATTCCTAACTAGCATAAAATGATAATTTATCGGCTTTCCAAAATGGTTATATTTTGAGATCCATTAGAATCCAATCACGAATAGAAAAATGTAGTTGGCCTAATTCAAATCAGCTAGAAAATGAGATAGGACTTTTAGTCATACGAGCGACGAACTAAGAAACGTAAAAACAAAATCATGAATGTATTGTTTTATGGCAAATACAGGGAGGCAGGTACTGACGCACCACCTGTTACCATGGATTCAATACATGATGCTGAACCCGCCTGTGTTGAAATGTTTCGTCTGTAATTAACATATATACGCCGTATTTAATTGAACCTCAAATAATTCCCATTTAAGTACCTTTCTTAAAAATATTATTGAACATTGTGATATAAAGTGTGCGCTTTTAAATTTTCAAAACAGAAGCGCACACTTCTGTTTTGAAAATTTTATAATATCTATGTTGGGGTCCTAAAAATACTAAATAGCCAAGTAACTGCGACCAAGTTGGATAAAGCGCTGGCAGGCCGCGGCCGCGGCACCGCCCGCTTCGCTCGCTCGGCTCGCGCGCGATTTTTCACATTTCTAACATTACCTAACCTATTTCGTCGGGGTGCCCTAGTTTGTTTAAAGCGACCAACTTTGATAAAACTCCATAAATTTAAAAAGAGGCTCATTCATTAAAAAAAGTGTGGATCATTAGAATCCCATGAAATGTTTAGAGTTTCGTTGATTAAAAATAGAAGGATATGAGGATATCATTTGGAGGTCAATAAAAATTTTTGAGGATCAATTAAATATTTCATTTGTTTTTGTTGTTTGTTGCATTTTTATGGTGTACATAATAAAGAGTACTGTTCTATTTTATTCATTTAACAGAAAGGTGTGGTCACATTTAAGAGACAGAAATATTATTTTATTATTAACATACGCAAATAGATGACTGATATCGTTATTAATTTGATATTCTTATTATAGTATAGACCATCAGACGGATTTTTATTTTTTCTGGATCACGACATTGGTCTCATGGAGAAAGTTGGTCAGTTTAATGGTCGGTACCACAGCCTTAAATTTGCCCACACCTTTCTGATACACGCTGTATAAATGAATAGGGGTTAAAAGATATGAGACGGTCGCTAGTTGCAGGACCCTTAACCCACAAAACAAAAATTCTGTGGGTGCGGGAACAGTTTTACCTTAGAAAATAAAGAGAAACTTGTACCTAGCAACGTGATAATAAATTTTATATCACAGCTATCCACACTATGTCATGTAAATCTGAAACCCATTTACACTATGACACATGCATTACCTATTCCAAAAATAAATGGAGCTCGAAAACATTTTAAACCTTTTTTTTTATTTATTGAACAAATCGAAAGCTAACTCAAACCACTTATCCGTTAAAAAGCCACATCAAAGAACTATCATTCGCGAACGATTCGAAAAAAAAAGCGCTGTCCTTAAAATCACATCGCAATCAAACCAAACATAGCTCTCAACGTTTCGACCTTATATTGTATTTACTAATACAGCCACACACCTCGGCAACCACTAGGTACGTAGGCAATTTAACGTGAATAATTTAAAACAGTCGAATTTCGAAGTTCACTCAAAGTCGAAACGGTCATTTACAATTTAGTAGCATTATAGACGTGTAACCCTGTGGGGTTAAAATTGGAATGTTTGGTCTCGGTCTGAGTGAACGAGTGAATAATGAATGAGTGTACGGTGCGAACGAGAATGTCAACGTGAGGTGGAAAAAGCGCGGAAAAATTACAACATAAGTTTGGCTCTTGATTTTGAGACATGTCTTGTTTTTCTCTTTTTTGTCATAAGAATATCAAATTAATAATGATATCAGGCAGCTGTTTGCGTATGTTAATAATAAAATTACGTAGGTACCTACTTATCTTAGTAAACGTGATCAGCGGGGTAATTACGTAACACACTAGCAGTAGGAATGGGTTTCATTCTGACAGTTCAGCAACATTCATTGCGTTATTTACGTTGTGGAGCAGACTGCTGAAATTTTTCGAACATTAAAGCAATGGATTAGCAATAGGCTTCAAAATGATTCAGATTGTGATAGATAGTGTGTTACGTAATTAGGGTGCTGTTCTTTCAAATATTTTATAACAGGCAGCTAAAAATTTTTCAAATTGCACAAGTTTTACTTTTCATGAAGACCACAAAAAATAATTAAAGAAAAAATTAATGAAAAAAAATATGATGAATGAAAATTAATGCAGTGAAAAGCTACTTTGACCATTAGGTGTAGTCGATTTTATTAAAACGACGCTCAATGTCATCAATAAGTGTATTTCAGACTAAAATATTAAATGTACATTTACCACAATATCGTCAACTAGACATAAACTACAGATCTTAGACCTTAATGGAAATAATCAGTTTACTTGTAACCTAAATACCTTGACAAGGAGATCGTAAGGGGGATTACAGACGAACAAGTTTAAGCTGTACAATAATCGATGAAGATAAAAATTCTTGGTGTGAAAGTTTGTGAAGTCGTTTGTTGGTCAAACAGACTCATGCACAGATATACTATGCCCTGGAGTAACCACTTATAATAGTTTGTTAAAGTGTTCAATTAATTAATGTGATTGCTTTGAGTGACGTCAGTGACATTGTACGAAAATCTATTTAGTTTGTCCTAAAAGACGAAGAGTAGTAGTATTAAAACCTTTTTTACAAAAAAAAAAAAACAACCGCCTTCCAAATAATAACACAAAAAGTGAAAAATTACTTTAATTTCGGAAGTCGGTGTCTTTGGTTTTGTATTTTCGTTTTATGTCACCGACTTCCGAAATTAAAGATATTTTTCACTTTTTAGTGTTTTTTTGGAAGTCAGTTTTTTGTTTTGTTGTAAAAAAGATTTTATTTTTCACTTTTTAGTTTTGGTAACTACCCCAAATACCACACAAATTCGTATACCACCAGGTACTTTTTTTTTTGATAGATTTTTTAATTTAATTAAGTACATGAATAACAACTTACATCTAATTAAATATTGATATATATACTATATACTAGATACTCTTGCGCCATCCCATCTTCCTGTCTCGGCGTGCTGTGCTGGCGCCGCTGCTGCGGCTGCAGAAAACCTCAAGCGGCGTAAGTATAACAACCTTGTCGGTAATTATATTTTCGAGCCGTTTGGGGTTGAAACGCTCGGGCCGTGGGGTCCGAGTGCCCATGTTTTATTCAAGGAAATCTCCAAACGCCTGTTTGACACTTCGCGTGACCCAATGGCTGGCTTTTACCTTGGCCAGAGGCTAAGCACTGCCATACAACGTGGCGATGCCGCCAGTCTTTTCGGTACATTATCAGTCGACAGCGATGGGGAGGAATTTTTTGACGCCATTTTTTAGTTTGTTAATAGTTTTAGTTAGGTTAGGTTAATTAACTAGGTTCTTGATATGTAAATAACAGTGACAGGAAGTTATTAATACATCATCTATATATGCTTAGTGGAAAAATACACATTATTAAGGATAACTCAAAAACTACTGGTCAGATCTTGATCAAATTTATATGGAACCACGTGAAAAGCACCAGCTTTCAAATAAAAAAAAAAAGAATCATCAAAATCGGTTCACCTAGAAAAAAATTTGTGGGGTAACACACATAAAAAAAAACAGTCGAATTGAGAACCTCCTCCTTTTTTTTAAGTCGGTTAAAAAGACCAATACATTCCATTAGAGATTCAGAAGACTCTTTGCATATGGTCACGACTATTGCCAATTATTAAGACCACCTTAGGTTCTTAAAATTACCTCTTCTACTATTACTGTATTGTCTTTTTTACGCCATTCAAACCAGAAAATAATAGTTAACTTTCAAAACTGTTTTACACAATCTTTTGGATTTTTATGAGTCAAAACAACGTTGTAAGTTTATCTTTATAGCTACTAGCTAGACTAGACTAGACTAGCTTCTGTCCGCGACTTCGTCCGCGTGAAATTTTGACCCCCGACCTACCACGTCGCATCATATCGCCCGTCCGCGCTATTACTTCATTTTCGCTTCGCGTTCTTTCTGACTTTTTTTCTTTTTGCTCGGCTCCTTAGGGTCATAGCGTGATGTTAAATAGCCTGTAACGGCATCTACAAACGCCACATGCGAGCTACACGTCACACTGACGTCACGCAAAATCCTGCATCGTGCAAGCAGAGTTTACCGCGCAACTAGCATATATACAACGTCCCGACATCAAACGTCGGGCAGTTGTCCACCAGACACGACACCCGTCTGGTCGGAGGATCATCCCTTTTCCATAGAGTATGAGTGAACTTTACACCCTGTTCCTCATACCTACATAAGCCTATTTATTATTATTATTTATTTATTTCAGAGAATCTCCATATCATAATATCACAAAAAACAAAACATAGAAATATAAAATGTTAATGTGTTCGTAACAAAAATTGTACCAAAAATTATGTTAGTATTGTTAGCACCTATACCTAACTGATGCCTATAGCTGTCCTTATCCACTGATTCGGGAAAGGACAGTCAAAACGGGCAGCAATCACAATCAGAATGCTGTTGCTGCTGCTTCGCACACGGTGCAGCAAGGAGTTTGCTTGAAAGCCATCCATACGCGCTTCAGCAAACATACCAGACGCGCTGCAGCGCCACGGCAGCCCCAACAGCATCCCTAAAGCATTATTAAACTGGGTGCGCAGGGCTGTGTAGGTTCGCTGCGCATGTTTCACCCACAGGCCACTCGAGTAAAACGACTTGCAGAACGCCCTAAACAATGTTATCTTCACCTCGTTGACCTACCACCTATGACCTTCCTCAAGAATGGGGCTATCAAATGCAAAAATATTTTTTGAAATCCGAATGGTAGTTCCAGATATTCCACACTACATACAAACGTAGAAACAAAAAAAATAATCAAATGTTACCTGTTTATAATATCAATAAGTATAGATTTTCTGCTGTCTTCTTCTTCTATTTTTGTTGATCATGTGTGGGGGAAAATCGCCAACCGATTATTATGTCTCGTTTGTGTCAAACCTAAGGTTTTAATCACTAAATACAATTGTCTATAGTCTGAGCCGCGGCGACCTGGCTCAGTACAAAGGGACATCTCGACTCTCGAAGTTCAGGCAGTGTGGCTTGCTCTGTCCTTTGGAAATATTATTAGATTTGTAATACTAGTTTCTCGTTTGATCTAAGACATTCTATAACGTGGAAATGACAATACGACAGTAAATAAAAACACTGGCAATACTAATGCATAGGAGTATTTTGAAACTATCAAACATTATCATAACAACGGAATTTAAAAGTGTGTTTTTAAACAAACTCAAACCATTTATTTCAATTAAACCATTTACAGGCACTTTTGAATTGTCAAAGAGTCGGTCAGTTAGTCAGAAAGTTGAAGCTAGTTGCTCATTCCAAAACGTAGATCTCTATGGAGAAGAACGGGCAAATCAAGATATTACAAAATCCTGGGTACATTATTTTTGTTGCTTCTACATGTTAGAACGATGCAAAAATAATAATTAAGTAACATTTCAAAATATAAGATAAAAAATTAGCCGTGGCAGTTAAAGGATGATTTTCACCAAACGGCTCACATTACCTCGGATCGGAAAGGAGACGAACGGATGCGGCGACAGTTGATCGCGTCCGGCAGGATGTCGACGCATACGATCGGCTCCATACCGTCCCTTGCGAACGTATCCGTTTCTGCGCCTAGTCAAATAGTTTCATTCCTACCGTGTTGACGTGTTCTAATTCGGATGAATCTGTGTTCGGATACGTGGAAAGGCGATTGGAGTCGATCGCGCTTCGCAGCATTCGTTCGGCTACGATCGCGTGTCGCGGAAGCTTTTCAATCATGCTCGCGTTGACGATAGATGGACCGGGGAGGGCCCTCTTAAGAGGTTTTCAGTCATTTCAATTATACATCTTTTGTATTAAGCATAAATCGTCGCTCGTTATTTTTGCTATACTTAGTTAATATGCTTGCCCCCTCTGTCACATGGGACTTAAACATAACTTTACCCGCTATGTGTGGAGGCGGCGCCACCCGCCGCTGCTGGCCGTGACCGTTGCCAGGATCAGCCTTCGCGCCAAAACACCATTGACCCGCGCAATTCGGGTTATTAACGATCTTCACATGAATATCGATGTATTTACGTGCCATTTGAGCTAATTCGCAAAAATACTGTTGTTTATTTTTTCTTATAGTATAGATTAGAGTATCCTTCATGTTGTTGTTTTTTATATATTAAATATAGTGTTTTTTTTACGTTTTTCATAGTTTTAAATTGTAAGTAAATTTTAAGACCACGCTATCGCATTAGGTATACACCTTTTTTTTTTTGGGTGGGAAATCATCAAATGACTTCTCCCGCTCTGGGCGGAGCGGAAGGGCGTGTCAGACTCTTACTGACTAAAACCCACCCGTGTTCCTTCAGTTGCCTGTGCGCCAGGACACGGTAACTCTTTCAAACAATCCGCAGCCCCGGCAGGATTAGGTATACACCTGTAATGATAATTGGACGAGAGATTTTAATAAATAAATAAATTTTAAAAAACTGGCGAAATGTAGATATACTATAGGTACAGCTCTGCCTAACCCTTCAGAATTAACAGGTGCGATGTTATGATAATAAAAAATGTGTGCATCATTAGCAGCAGAAAAAAGTATTATAAGGTTCATTAATTTAAAAAAGTGTCCATTATTAGAAGGTCAGTTTTAGAGGATCGTTTAAATATTTACATAATTAAATTCCATGTGATATATGGGGAGCTTATTGCCATATACCAGGTACAAATCAAGATGACGGGCATTGAGGAATTTATAATGGAAATACCGAAAATAATTCTGTAATACGCAAACAGTTATATGTATAGAAAAGCATTGAAACATTAACGAAGTTACAATTAAATTGAACAGAGAGTTTTGAACGAACATCAAATCCGCCATTAGCAGAATATTCGATTCCATTTCACAATTCCGCTGGTTGTAAATTGGCATGGCGGCTCGCTATAATTATGAAATATTTGCTGAAATGGTCGTTGACTTGGGTTTGTTTCTACTTATGTTCGATATTATGCTATTTTCATCGCGTTTGCGGTAGTTTTCTAATATCAATAAATAAATCGACGGAGTCACACTACATCCGCTACGCGTAACGTTCGTTTATGTCCCTATTGTATTCTTGAAAGTGCATTTTTTTCTCTGATAAGTCGCGCTACAGCCTTTCAAATTTCTTTTTCTTTTGGGGTTGGGAAATCATCGATTAACTTCTCCCGCTCTGGGCGGAGCGGGAGGACATGTCAGACTTTTACTGACTAAAACCCACCCGTGTTCCTTCAGTTGCCTGTATGCCAGGGCTACGGTAACACTTTCGAATAATACGCGACACTGGCAGGCATCGGCCCTATCGGACCCCGTCAATTGGTGCTGACATACCAATATTGTCAATATTATTGTGTACATATGTGTGGGCGTTCATAATGTTGACAATATTCCTTGGTATTGTCAACAAAATTGCGAGTGTGTAAAAAGTATCTCCTGATAAGTCTACTCGCCTAGTACCATGTTTCACAAAATGTTAATTAGGTCTGTGTGATTTTTTTCTAATCCCAAGCACTTCTAGAGTTCAGTGTACTTTGGGTTGAACGGTTGTAACGCGACTGATCCGAGAAAAATGCACCTTCAAAAATACAATAGGGCCGTAAACGGACCTTACGCGTACCGGATGTAGTGCGACTCCGTCAATAAATCAAGGCGTTCGTGGTGCGAGTACCGAATTGTTACCTGTCCGTCGTCATGCAAGAAGACTTTTGGCCGCAGGACGTGGTGTTCCGTCGCTTCCGTGGACAAGTACCACAAGGCAGCTCAAGGACAAGCTAGTGTAATGCTACTAACATAGTTTTAAGCTATTTTTAACACAAGTTTTGTTTATACTTTATATATGTTAGTTTGTAAGGTATGTGTCTATGGGCCATTTTGCCTGAAATAAATGTTTTATTATTATTATTATTAAATCAATCTGCCTAGCCTTTTCCCAACTATGTTGGGATCGGCTTCCAATCTGTGACGGCACCGCAAGTTATACGACTTAGCCCACTATCGACCTCTGGTCTCCGGAGGGGAGTTATGTGGCGGCATCTACATCGCCACATGCGAACTATGCATCATAGTGACGTCACGTATCCTGCTATCCTGCCTGTCTCGCCTGCATTGTACTCTGTGTACACCAACGACATACCTGCCACGCACACCGCAAAACGCGCGCTGCACGCTGATGACGCCGCGTACATCACCACTTCACTGTCGACTGATCACGCGGCCATCAAGATGCAGCGCGTACTGTCCGACCTCTCCGACTGGCTCAGCAAATGGAGACTGTCAGTGAATGGAGGTAAGACGCAGGCGGTCATCGTCACGGCACGCGGTCATCGTCACGGCACGCGGCTGTATGAACCCACCGAGCCTTGAACTCATGGGGACCGAAGTCAAGTGGATCAAGACCGCCAAATACTTGGGGGTCACACTCGACAATCGGCTCTCCATGGGCCCGCACGTCTGCAAAACTGTCGCGCGGGTAAAAATAACCCGCCACCTACTTCGCCCGGTGCTTTTGTCGCACCTCTACATGCGAGTCAAGCTGGGGATTTACAAGACCTACGTGCGACCTCAACTTATCTACGCCGCCCTGGCTTGGCTCGCCCTCACGGCAGAGAACCACAGGAAGAAGCATCGGACGCAGCAGAACTACGTGCTGCGCCAAATAGTTAAGGCGCCTCGGTACGTCAGCAACTCTGTGATCCATAAGGACCTGCGTGTCGAGAGCATTGATGACTTCAGCAAAACCCTGGCGAAGAGGATGTTCGCGCGTGCCGACGCCTCTAAACAACATCATATCAGGGACATTGCACCGTAGCACCCGCGACCCCCTGACTACAAGCGCTTCCCGCGCGACCTCGTCGCAGACGTCGCGCCACCGGACTTGACGCCTGAGTAAGTCGCCCTTACTCTACACGCGACCTACTCAAACAATAGAACTCCACACTCATGACATGACACCCACCGCGCGCAAAGCGTCCTAAGTTAATATAGGCGCCACGTGCACGGCTCAGACATACACTACTCCACACTCGCAGAAAAACAGAGATAAACCACACGAGCGACATACATACACCTCAAGTCACTCGATACTCACTACAACGCTCCGCGCCCTGCAATGCTACCGGCTAGATCTGGTTACGTTGTAGGGAATGGAGACAGCTGCCACTGTGGATGAGTGCCAACCAAAAACGACGCCCTTGTTGCTTAATCGGGTCTTGCTGGGCCTTCCCTAGGGAACTATGGATCTTACCCGGCAGGGGCCTAGTCGCACGGGCGTCGTTACGCACTTCAGGCGCTCCCACAGTCACACCCCTAGAAACTCATCACAGAACGCTGAGGGGAGGTATACCCCTCAGCAACTAGGTGTGCAATAAAGCACTCCCGACTCCCGACACTTCCCTCCTGGGAGGAGGACGGAAACCCACAGATGGGTTCCCAGGTTTGGGGACCGAGAGACCGAAGCCTCGAGTAAGGGGCCAAGAAGCCCCAACACCGATTCCTCGCGCCCCCTTCGGGAGCGCTGAGAAGACGTCTAAAGTCGGGCAGTTGTCCACCAGACACGATACCCGTCTTGTCGTATGATCCTCCCGTTTCTATGGAGAGTGAGTAAACTTTACACCCTATTCCTCATACCAATTAAATTCTAACCGGATGCAGCTGCTTCCCACTATTTTACATGGAGCGACTGCCTGTCTGAGCTCCACAACCCAGTTACTGGGTTACATGATACCCCTTGGTAAGACTAGTTGTCAGACTTTTTGGATTTCTGACGTCCCGTAACAACATAAATAGTGGTATAGAAACTACAATTTTCTAACGAAAAAGAGTGATTACACAGCTACATCAATTTCTACAAAATAATATCATATCACTGGACTTTATGCAGTAACTTACTCAATTTATAACCAGAGCTACACTGCAGTGAAATTACAATACCCGATTTAATATTTGCCATGCCCGCTCATAAAGCACCATATTTCTAACGTGAATTTCTAAGGAAATATTTCATAGAAATTAATTTTACAGCTGCACATTCACTTTATCAACATTTGATATGCTTTTTGCACTGTAGTCAAAATTGTACTAATAAGCGCGATAAGGCTTGCATTTTAGTACCAAGGACCAAGGTAACCGACATAGCTCAAAGACAAAGCAAGCTGAAGTGGCAATGGGCTGGTCACATCTCTCGCAGAACCGACAATTGTTTGGGAAAACGAGTTCTAGAATGGAGACCGCGTTTAGGCAAACGTAGTGCGGGACGCCCGCCAGCCAGGTGGAATGACGACTTGCGAAAGGCGGCTGGCAGAAACTGGACGAGGAGAACCGAAAATCGGGCTCAGTGGCGTTTACTAGGAGAGGCCTACGTCCAGCAGTGGGCGAATATAGGCTGATGATGATGATGACGTTTTAGTATGCCATCATTCGGTGTCCATCGCCTGGACAGAGCCGTCTAAAGTCAAATTCAATATATTTTATTTGATACAATCTTCTGCCGCGATACAGGGGTTTATTTATAAGCGTTACTTTAATTTAAGAGACGTTTAAACGTCAAAATTGTATGGTTAGACAGTCGCTAATCACTACTTAACTTTATGCAACGTGTAATAAAAACGTTTATAAAACATTTATAAATGTTTATAAACGTTTAATTAACTCCTTAGTCCGCGTGAAATTTCTTGTTACCTCCACCCACCGCGTCGCATCGCATCGCACGCCCGCACTACTACTTCGTATTCGCTTAGCGTTCTTTCTGACTTTTTTTTGTTTTTGCTCAATTCCTAAGGGTCCTAACGTGATGTTAAGTAGCCTATAGCCTTTATCCAGAACTGAGCTATGAAATGCAAAAATAATTGTTCACATCCGACAGGTAGTTCCAGGGATCAGCGTGTTTAAACAAACAAACAAAAAACAAACACTCTTCAGCCCTATTATTAGTCAGGGTGAGTTGTAATTTGACGTATTGAAGTCGGTGGTTTGTAAAGGTTTTTGGAAGTCGGTTTTTTTGTTGTAAGTTAGTTTTTATTTTTCACTTTTTTTGCTGTGGTCCCTACCCTACAAAAATCATATACCACCACTTATGTAAATATCAGTGACAGGAAGTTATTGCAACATCATCCGTATAAATACGTATTATAGGAGCTAACTCAAAAACTACCCAAGCAAAGTTAATAAAATTTATATGGGTCTACCGAGCAAGCTTCTTCTACCAAATAAAAAAATAATTTCAAAATCGGTCCACAATTGACGAAAATATCAATGAACATAAATATAAAAAAATCAATATTAATATAGACCAATTGAGAACCTCCACCTTTTTTAAAAAGCTGGTTAAAAATGGTCAACAATCGCACGCCATTCCACTCGACCCTCGACTAACCCTCATCCAGCCACACTGCGAAGATCGTCGCTCCACCAAACTTCAGAAAGTCATACATAACCTATCCTTAAGGGGGCTAGGCACATGTTCGGGTTGACACATTTAATTTGGCAGTATTTGTTCAGCAACAAAACCGACCCGAAGCAATTTTTTCACATTTCATTTGACTCGTGAAGGTCGAAAAATTTCGTTCGTTTTATATTGTCGCATAATCATATTCGGTTCGACTCGGCAGAATTCGAGCTAAGCGGAGCGGCTTGTTCCAAAACATATTATTATATAAATATTTGATTATGCCTCCCAGCTGTGCAGATTCATGCTGAGCCGAACTAAAATAAATAATTAAAATTAAAATAGCCTTTATTTTCTCTAACACTTCGTCCTACATAAACAAGTACTTAATACTTTGAGGGACACGAAACGCCCATAGGCGTTATAACAATAAAACTGCTATTGCGTCTCGTTCAGTAAACATCAACCGATTAACACTAACAACATATAATCCTAACCTTCCAACCCTAACCCCACATATTATAAGCAATTATCATTCACCAGGTCAGGCTGTCTTCCCAGAGGGTCATGGCCATCTGGCTGGTCCGGGGATACCGCATGGTCTCCGGTGAGGCGGCGAGCCTCCTTGCCGGATTGCCGCCATGGGATCTGGAGGCAAAAGTCCACGAGCAGATTTGGGAATGGCGCGTGGAGGCTAAACGCCGGGGCGTAACTCCGCTGCCGCGAGAAATCGCGGCACAGTGGACAGAGCTCCGGCGGGATCTCATGGCGGCATGGAGCGTGCGACTGTCGCAACCCAGCGCAGGGCACGCCACAATTGCGGCGGTAAGTCCCCTCTTTCAGGAGTGGATTGAGAGGCGCCTCGGCGTCCTCACCTTCCGCCTGACGCAGGTCCTCACCGGACATGGTTCTTTTTGGGAGGTTCCTATTTCGTACAAGGCGGGAGGAAACGCCGGGGTGTTACCACTGTGTTGATCGCCCGAAGGACACGGTGGAGCATGCGGTGGAGGTCTGCCTGGCTTGGATGGAGCACCGCCGTGTCCTCGCGGAGGCGATCGGCGGCAGCGATCTCTCGCGTCCGGCCCTGGTCCAGGCCGTAGTACGGAACGACAGGGCATGGGAAGCCATCACCTTCTTCTGCGAAGCAGTAATGCTCGCGAAGCAGGAGGCGGAGCGCGTGAGACAATCGTTGCGCCCTCACGCTCCTAGTCGCCGCAGGAGGAGTCGCCCAGGGCGTTTGGAATCGATAGCCGATTCCAGGCCACCGTAGGCGCGGGCTTACGGACGGCGAGCAATGGGTAGCTCACCGTCCGGTAAGGACCAGGCCCGGGCGACGGCGCGTCGTGTTCCACGCGCGCCTCAAAGAGATGTCAGTACTAATTGGCGGGGTCCGCTAGGACCGATGCCTGCCAGGGTCACGGATTGTTCGAAAGAGTTACCGTGACCTTAGCGCACAGGCAACTGAAGGAACACGGGTGGGTTTTAGTCAGTAAAACATAAAAAAGGTCAGCCTGTTTTGCATCATAGGCCTCCTATAATTCCCTCCACTTGTTACCAACCTGTTCCTCTGCCAACCTTTTCACCCGTCTTCTTCCATTCCTCGGGTACAAACCACCATGCAAATGAACATCCCTTACGTAGCGCGTCTTAAAATCGTGGAATATTTTAACATGCTGTGCAAATGTGTAAATGCGGTAGGAAATCAAACCCCGCTCGACAGTTTTAATTACGTTTTAACAATTATTTTGAATTTAAACCATCCAAGCTATGTCACATTCGATATTTTCCATTTTAGCGAATTTCTGAGTTGTTTATGTCAAAAGAGTAGGATGTTTAGGCAATCTATAACTCTGTTTACAAGCGTATCAATTTCGTATTGCGGTTGTTTTTGCAATGCAATAAACTACATAGTACAAAGGAGTATTGTTATTGAACTGGTCAACTTTGATTTACTAGGTGTTC
The DNA here is from genome assembly GCA_917490735.1 of Dryobotodes eremita. Lineage (NCBI taxonomy): Eukaryota > Metazoa > Arthropoda > Insecta > Lepidoptera > Noctuidae > Dryobotodes > Dryobotodes eremita. Next base: position 18,288,168 of record OU823263.1, read on the forward strand.
TGAAAGAACTCATTTATAATAATTATTATTTTATGGTACTACACTCAGCAATACTGTAGCTTTCTATTAGTGAAAAAAAATCGGAATCGTATGAGTGGTCCCGAAGATTACCCCCCTATATAAAAACTCATAAATGTTACCTCTTTTTAATAAAAAAAATAGAACTCCTTCAAGTTTGCGCCTGACTATCGTTGCGTGTTCTTTTCTAAAATCAGCCGACTCATTTTTAGTCAGTTCATTAATTTCTATTTATGTCGTGTTAATACAGTTATGTAATTATATCTTGTGACTAAATAAATATCGTGTGTTGTTTGGGTAAATTGGCTCGACATCGCCATGCAAATCCTAAGTATTTGGTTCAGTTTCTCGTCATGTTTAATTGAAGGTAAGTACCCCATTTAAATTTACTTGACACCTTCGGTTTTTGCCAGCCTCGTTGATCGCATGCGCTGCTGTTGAGGTACTGCGTCCGATTCCAGGGTCGAGCAAAGTGTTATTGTGTATTTCCATCTGAAAATCTCAGTTGCAGGCCGCCGGAGTCTGGATTTGTACCCGGTGGATGACAATAAGCTAGTCCCCTATTACATGGGACTTAGACATAACTGGCGAATGTGGGTGTGTTATATGGTACACCGCTACCTAACCTTTCGAGGAATACAGGCGTGATATTACGTGTGATTTTTTCAACTTTTCTTGAGGTACTTCTAATGGCAAGCTCAGGAGCACTACGTTCTACCTGCCTCCCAAGGGTTCCAACTCACTAACTGCTAGAGTCCTGGATATTCCCTGCCAGTGGTGTTGCAGCAGGAGATGTGCCTCTAAGTACATTGCTTTTTTTTTGGTTGGGAAGTCGTCAGAAGACCTCTCTCGCTCTGGGCGGAGCGGAAGGACGTGTCAGACTCTTACTGACTAAAACCCACCCGTGTTCCTTCAGTTGCCTGTGCGCCAGGGCCACGGTAACTCTTTCGAACAATCCGCGACCCCGGCAGCTGGGTACATAGCTGACTGCCTCTCCAAGGTGCCTTCGACCTTCTTATTTTCGGTACTTCTGGGAGCACAGATAGTCGGAATTAATAAGAATATATGATTATTGTTGTCAGTAATATCCATGTCCTGTGGTATCGACAAGTCTCCTGTGACGCATGTATATGAGGGTGTCGCCAAAATAGAGACCTATCCATGGCTTGGAGTCCTGTACTATCAGCAACGTAAGTTTTTATTTTACCGATACATTACCCGTGTTAAACTGAGCTGCGTACCTAAAAGTAATGAGATAACAATTAATAAACTATAGTCTGTTCCAGAAGTATCTGATGAAAATGTAAACAAATGGATCAGAAAACTTAATGTGTATGCCAATTTTTAGTGCCACTTACAAATTGAGAGATATGATTTTATTATTTAAATACTTAAATCCGAAATTCAAATTTTAAATCACGTTAAAGATTTTTCGCATTTGGCAATTGAGATTAATTTTATAACCTCAATTTAAGTCGATTTTTCAATTACGATTTGATAATGTTATTGGAACAATAATTGTTGGAAGATATAAAGTTGAAACATTCTAAATACAAGTTAATGTGTTACAAATTATCTTTAGTGATTAATTGCGTAAGAATTTAACCTGAATAGGGTTTGTTTACACTTTCATCAGATACTTTTGGTACAGACCTTACATCAAGACCCTAATAATAATATGTAAAAGCTCATAAATCAATAAAGTTTTATCTACTACACTCTCAATTATCGCGAATAATAATGTTTACTGAATAAATAAACCTAATAGTAAGAATCCATTTTAGAAGCAAATTTTTTGTTAATTGACACGCATCGCGGCAACAAAATAAGGTTCAAAGCAGCGATGCGTTTAATATTAGTTGAATCGGATGACCACCAAAATAAAATAACTTTTGCTGTTTTAATTAAATTAAAAAGTAAATGCACGGCTCAGTAGAATATTTTTTAGGTATTTCTTTATTTAATTGCATTACCTTTATTATCATTAAGCAAATAAAATATGATAGCTCACGCTCAAAATTTTGAGAATTATGCGACGAAAAAATTTTTTTGCTTTGTTTTACGATTATTTTATCATGGTACTATTTTATTTTTATGAAATATTTTTAGATAAGTCTTTTCTTTGAACATTTGACAATACACCAATTTTTTTTCTGGCTTGTAATATGTACGAATACGCCTAACCGTGCGACAAAAACTGAGCATTTTACGGTGTCCTACGTTTGGGCAGTGCCTAAGGCAAAAAAAAAACGAAAGTTTCCAAAAGCTAACATGATTTAGTACTTATGTTGTTGCGTGTTAAATCACAGAACAGAAACCTTCAATAGGTCCACTTCAAACAATTCTGAAGATAATATCTACAATGTTTGAACAAGATACACGTAAATAGACTAGCTTAAATTATTTCATAGTAAGTAAGTAAGTAAAATCAGTATTTTTTTTAGTTGGGAAACATATTTTTAATCTTCGGTTTCCTTCGACAGCTGTGGTTGCCACAAAATGGCCGCAATGTCGGACGTCATGAAACTGATGTCACCGAGGTATGACTTTACGTTATCAAAACACGTTCTCTAGGGAAATACACCAACGTGACGTCAGTCGACGGCAAATTGTGAGTGGTACGTGGCTGCCACCGCAGTCTTAGGAAACCCTAGAGGGCTCATTCACGCGTACCATAACCACACCACATCGCAGCAACAAAATGTGGTCAAGCTGTGGTTACGGATGGATTTGCTTACAAATTAGAGCCCAAACATGTATTGTGGTTGTGATGTGGTTGTGGTGTGGTGTGGTTGTGGTACGTGCGTATGGGCCCTTAGGAAATCGATGGCCGACCTAGTCGCTGGACTTGTCGTGGTAAGGACATTGTGATGAAGAGGAATGAGGAGCATGTGACAAAAAAAGGTTGAGTATAAATATGAATGGCTGTAAGAAATGAAGCAGACCAAAGAAAAGATTGTGTGAAAGACGATTTTATGAATTTTGAGATGACGGCTAATGAAGATGCATGGAAGAGAAAGAAGTGCTGCGCCGACGCCATATATGAGGAGCAGGTTGATGACTGTTGCCAGTGCAGGATAATATGGCAAATCTTGGGTGGTATGATGATGATAAAGACGTCGACAGACCCATCATCTGTCTGCCTTTCCCCAACTCTGTTGGGGTCGGCGTCCAGTCTAACTGGATGCAGCTTAGTACCAGCATTTTACATGGAGCGACTGCCTTTCTGACCTCCACAACCCAACTACTGGGTAGCGCGATATTCCTTGACAAAACTGGTTGTCAGACTTTCGGGCTTCTGACTACCCGTAATGACTGTCAAAGATCTACAAATGACAGGCGGGACCAATAGCTTAATGTACTTTCCCAGACACGTTGACAGAATTCCTATAGATAAATAAGATTGTAGCGGTATCTACATCGCCACATGCGAGCTACGCGTCACACTGACGTCACGCAAAATCCTGCATCGCGCAAGCGGAATTTACCGCGCAACTAGCATATATACAACGTCCCGACTTCAAACCTCGGACAGTTGCCCACCAGACACAACACTCGTCTGGTCGGAGGAACCTTCGTTTTCTACGGAGGTATGAGCGAAGTTTACACCCTGTTCCTCATACCTCTTTAAGATATAAGATTCAACAATCTACAACCAACACCGATCAATATACTGCCGATCAATGAGCCGATGATGCTGTTAAGCCGTTGCTCCTGCGCCTGATCTCTCTCCGGTCATGTCGGATTGCCGTCCCATCGGACTATGAGAGTGAGGGAAGAGAGAGTGCACCCGTGTCTGCGCACACACTTGTGCACTCCTCCACTTGTGATCTCCTTCGCCGAAGGCTAGTCTCCGTTGAGATAGGCCGCCATGACCGAAATACGGTGTAGAGGAGCACATAGCCTATAGCCGATCAATGTCAACCGTGTGTGTGCAATTACACCCTAAATGATGATTTCCACCAAACGGCACGCATCTCATTGGTTCGGAACGGATTTTACAATCTTTAAACAATATTAAATCGTGTACACAGTATTTAAAGTCTATATTACCAAGTCGCGCACAGCAGCTTGACCGCAGGCATCTTCCGCGACACGCGATCGTAGCAAAAAGTATGCTGCAGCGCGCGATCGGCTCCGTTTGCCTGTCGTCGCATCCGATCACACATTCATCCGAATTAGAACACGTCAACAAGGTAGGAATGAAACTATTTGACTAGGCGCAGAAACGGATACGTTCGCAAGCGACGGTACGGGGCCGATCATATGCGTCGACATCCTGCCAGACGCGATCTGTTGTCGCCGCATCATTTCCTATTCTTTCCGATGCGTTGCGAGCCGTTTAAAAATAAAAAATTGAAGTTGACGTTGCGTTGCGACTCCAGTAACTGCACCCTCGGCGTGTATCTCGTCTTCTGGCGCACGTACTCCACGATGTCCACCGCCTTTGTGGCGTAGTGTAGGCGGGAGATGTACACCGGTGGTTTAGTGGAAATCATCCTTAAAACAGAAACTGATACTTTTGCAAACATCTGAGTTGTAACATCTTCCTTATTACTCTCAATACTAAGCAAAGTTTCGCAGAAACATCAAAACTTTGTTATTAAGATCATAAAGTACATTATGGTGTTGTGTATACTTATAAATGTAGTAGCTTGTACATTTCCACTGCTAAGCCCGGGCATCTCAATGACCTCCACGATAAACGGCACTGACTCATTTTATAGCGTTCTGGCAAACAACATTGTAATACCCACCCACCCTGATGACGTCACTGGCGTCACTAAATAATAACAGCTACACTGGTCGATCGAAGGTAGAACTACGCTTGCCGCGGTCGGCTCGTGGATGGGTGACCATTACAAATCGAGACCCCTCCGTGCTTGGGAAAGCACGTTAAGCCGTTGATTCCGGATGTCATTCGTAGATCTTTGACAGTCGTTACGAGTAGAATCTATCACTATCAGAATACCAGCGCTGGTACTATCAGAACACCAGCGCTGCGACACTTTATTTTTTTAAATGTCGCAGCATCATGCTGAGATAGGGGCCTTTTGGCCTCGTACGGGACTTTCTGTTGTTATTTTCACTTTACTTTTGTTTTTTACTTTTATGCTTTTGTTTTTAAGTGTGTTTAGTTCAGTTTGTAATAATCCTGTGCGAGTCCCAATAAATACTTTTTCTTTATTTAGTAGTCAGAAGTTCAAAAAGTCTGACAACCAGTCAGCTAAGGGGTATCGTGTCATCCAGTAACTGGATTGTGGAGGTCAGATAGGCAGTCGCTCCTTGTAAAATATTGGTATTCAGCTGCATCCAGTTAGGATCAAAGCCGACCCCAACATAGCCGGCAAAAGGTTCGGCGATTGATTGACGTCACTAGAAAAATAATAGACGTTATGTTTCTATAAATTTAGGTAAGAGAAGGTTCACAACAGCAGTGGTGCTCGTTACCAGGCAGATAGTTCTTGCAGCAGCTAATGAAGTCGACAAGCTGCCTAAGTATAACTTCAGGTAAATATACACTATAGCTTTACTGATACCGCTGTACCGCGCCTTAGGTATGTGCGCGGCGAGACGGGGGACAGTGCAGGCCGCTCATTCGTCAACGCTCACGGCCTCCCGCCCCCCGCTTTGCCGCGCTTACCTTTTTTCTAACCCACCCGTGTTCCTTCAGTTGCCTGTGCGCCAGGGCCACGTTAACTCTTTCGAACAATCCGCGACCCCGGCATTCATCAGCCCTATCGGACCCCGTCAATGGTGCTGACATCTCTTTGAGGCGCGCGTGGAACACAACGCGCCGTCGACCCGGGCCTGGTCCTTACCGGACGGCGAGCTGCCCAAGGCGTGGTACAGCGGTATCGGTCCGGCTATAATAAAATCAACCACAAAAACTACGCAAGCACTACCGCTAAGCATGAGGTCCTGGATTCGATTCTCAGATCGGGAAAGTGTTATTGGATTTTTCTATCTGGAATTTCTCAGTAGCAGGCCGGAGTCTAGATTTGAGTCCAGTTGATGGCAAAAGGCTCGCCCCCTATTACATGGTATTTAAATATAACTAGCAAAATCTTGGTGCACGTCTACGTAACCCTTCGGGGAAACAATGTGTGATGTTATACTATGTATGTTAAAAACTAGAATTACTGCGGAAAAAATACCGCCATTTTGGATATTATGTAATATCATAAAATGTAGGACAACATTGTTATACTCAGAACCAGCACCCCTATTACGTAACACACTTTCTAACACAATCCGAAAGATTTTGAAGGAAATTCCTTAAACCATTCCTTCATATATGTTAGAAAAATTCCTATGCTGGAGAACGTAACAATGAATGTTGTCGAATTTTCAAAATGAAAAGCATTGCCATTATAAGTGCGTTACGTAATTACCCCGCAATTACTCAGGTTCTGCAAATCGCAATTAGCTCGCGGAAACTAATCAATTTAAGGATTTTTCTCAATTACGTCAGTTAGAGCTTATACTTCATTTTTAATTCTAGCTAATAGACCATTCGATCGCTTATCTAATCGCTGTATTTTAGGGCTCGAGCGCGTGTGGTCATCGGTGAAACCTGCAAAAAGCGCTACATCGGCGTCCGTGACTACACTTACCATCCTGACTATTCCAAGAACACGTATAGTACACTAGCTATGATCCAGCTGGAAACCGACCACACAACAATGGGTGAGACCACGAAATGGAAATTATGACTCGAAAAACGTAACTCGAAATGCTTTCTATGCGGTACCGTCAAACGAGGTGAATAAGGATGCAGGGGTAAATCGAGACGAAACTTTAAAAGGGATTTTAACATTGAAATAATATAGTTTGTTGCCAAAAAGGACTCTAATGTGTTTACTGTATTATAATTAACGATTAAGTGCCCTTGTTGTCAACAAACTACATTATTTCAATGTTAGAATCCCTTTTAAAGTTTCGTCCCGATTCGCCCCTAGATATCTATTCACCCCGTTTGACGGTATAATGTTTAATTAGCAGACGAATCCTGATTAGAGGACACATTCATCTTCTGTTACAGACCTCCCTGTTATTAATGTATGTAGGAAAGCAAGAGAAGACCCAAGATGCTACCCTGAGGGACACCTCTTTATATTTGTGGGGTACCCTATCATACCATTCATTTATTTATTTCTATTATTTATAAACTTACACAACACAAAAATCATCATAATATTTATTTATGTCATATATTCACCGACGTTCGGTTGATGACAGGCCACCGGTAAACACTGGACTCGCGCACGCCGACCTACTCGTACTTCAATGTGACGTAGCCGGCAAGCGCAGAGGTGGGAGAACGTGGTAGCGATCGTTCGATCACCTCGCCACGACCTTTAGTCAAAACTAGCTCACACGACGTTCGGCTGCGCATGATTCTGTGACACCTCGTTCGCCTATTGTAGATGGCGGGCCAGCGGTAAACACTGAACTTGCTCACGTCGACCTACGTTATTATGACGTACCCGGCAAGGACTGAAGTGGAAGAGCGTGGTAGCGAACGCTCCATCACCTCGCCACGACCAGTCAAAACTAGCTCTTACGACGTTCGACTGCGCATGATTCTGTGACACCTCGTTTACGTGAATCAATCCGGATAACTATTATCATTGTGCTGTAACTATTGTGACTGTGTATGCCTATTGTAATCGTGACTGTTCTCCTTCTGACTGTTTTCTGCGTTGTATGTGTGTGTTGCTCAATACAATCGTGAGTGCTATGGCAGATTGACTTTCATTTTATTACTCTGCCTCTCTTCCCTCTGCCTTAGTTAATTCTTTATTGTTTTATAATTAAATAATTTTGTATTTTTTGTATTTTTAATTAAGCTCATCTAATAATTATTTAAACACTAAGTTAGCCTTCACAATGTGTCTGGCAGGGAGCAACGCTGACACCTGAGATACAGGGCATGCTCTAGTTTGGGTGTCAGGAGTTTCACGAAATCGAGCATGTACTTAGTCTAATAACCCCTATATATTTTTTGTGAGATTTAACAGAAACCTTCACTTTCTTAGAATTATAATTTGTAATTACTGCTAATTGAGTCCAGTCACAGAGGTAGCTCCTTAGATTGTAGTGAGCAGGACTATGTCTACCGAAAAGTTAATTTATTTGCAGTATCAAGTAATGCTTTACGCAATCGAACGCTTAACTTAAACTAGTACGGAGGCCAGACAGCTATAAGATATTTTTTTACCTAACACACACATATAATCATACACACATATACACACTCTCACACATACACACACCCTCACACATACACACACGCACACATACATTTTCCTGTCTGAAATTCGTTCTGTTTTGGGACATAAGACTATAAAGAAAATTTCTCTTGTGTACTTAATGTTTTTGTTTCAGAGTTGCGGCCCATTTGTCCACCTCCGTCCCACTTCAAGGATCAGAATTTCTACGCTATGGTATTATCTGACAGTAGGTATTGTAGCGCATTAACCGCTAAAGAGAAAATTGTACTTATAGATTTCTAGTAAGCCGGCTGCTTCACACGGTTTTTTACGATTTCGAAAAACACCGAGTTTTCTTAATTACATGTAAGTTTAATATACATCTATTATACACGTAAACCTTCTGGAATAAATTCCCAAAAAGATAATGTGCCGCCGACCGCATCAAAAGCAGTCATCAGTATCGCATCAATACAGGCAGACACGAAAAGTCACTTTGATCTACAGGGTGTTTGGCAGAACGTTGAACATACGAAAATGGTGGATAGGTGGGGTCATCTGCTACTTACTCAGCCCTAATTTGTTTAAGCACTGTCATCCCCCAACCTTTTCTTAACTATATTGGTATCCGCTTTGACAACTGTATAGGTATTTGTAAATTATGTCAAAAATCTGTCGGAACACTGACAGAGTTACTTTCACAAAAAAGTTGAAACTAGATAGTAATTCTTCATAACAAAGCGCAGATTCCTATGGCAACAAAAATAAAATTTGCGAGTGTTCCCTTCATCTTCTTTTATTTTTTAGATTGTAAGCGGTCCAAGGTGAGGTTACACAAAATGAAATACGTTTCTCCAGAAAAATGCAAAACATTTTACAGGCGGTCAGGGGTAAGTAACCTTCCTTGTTTTGGCCTACAGTCCTTTGACAATTATTTTACCTCTAACTGCAGCAACGCAACAGCAACCTCATTGTAACCACAATAGAGATCACTGATTTTGAAAAATCTAAATATTTTATTTCACATAAACCTACATGGGTACTTATGAAACGTCAAAAGCCAGGTGCATGATTCCAATTGGCCGATTTCTATGGAGAAGAGCTGGCAAGAAACTCCACGGTTATTCTTTTAAAAATAAGTGCCTTTTACTTACTTAATAGGTATGGGAGGACAGTGTAGGCCTGTCAACAAGTAACAGGTACCTACTCAAAATTTTTTAATAAGGTCTACAAATCTACAGTCTACAAGTTAAACCTACAACGTTCTCACATTCACAAAATAAATAAGAATCTATATTTAAAACATAAATAAAATAATAAAAATAAAAGCCTATCTAAACTAAATGACATGATTTCCATTACAACTGTAACAAATCTGAATTAAAATCCTGTCTACAAAAGCCATTAGTAAAAAAAAAGTGGAAAGACTTGTCAGTAGCAGCCACCCAACATCAACCTTGTAGAAATTAGCATAAAGATCACTATGATTTTGAATGTGAAAGGAATGTAGCACTCATACTAAGGTAAACTGAACGGTGTTAAATGATAAATGATTTTATTTCTGTAAGTAGGTTTGTACAAACACTTTTACCCGTCAATCATGTTATTTAAACTAGATGAGGTCGGCGTTTCCTATCTGACTACTCTGAGAAGAAAGGCCGAAACAAACTCAGAGGTCACAGTCTCTTTTAAAGTCCAGACATAATCTTGGTCAGGTCATGTGAAGACCATGCAGATTGATATCTGAAATGGTCTTTTGAGGAAAGAACCACACAGATTGATTGGACCTGTCCAGTCAGTGCACGCATTTGTCAGTAATCGTGCAGCTCGACTCAGGAAGTTAGGACTTAAGGAGCTCAACGATTCGACGAACAATACCAAAGGACATTTGGGTAGGCCACATAAATTACTCAAACTGCCAGATCATAATTAAAATTAAATTAGAAAAAAAAAAGAAAGCATTTTCCCACATAGTCCTAAAAATGGCTAAATGGTTAATGGCTAATATTGTTAAAGGTTTCTCGAGGGACTTTTCATGCCCCGCAGACTTCTTATTAATGACCGCGGCAAGCTCGTCTTCACCTTACAGTATTTAATAATAATAATAATACCATTTATTTCAGGCGACACAATCTGCGAGGTTCACATTTTATCGATGCAGGCTTTTTTCTTTTTTTAGCTGGACGTAGATACCTTGTGGCCATCCCACACGGCTTGCGCCAGCAGTGTGAGGAAAGGCCACTGCGTTTGGCGAAGCGGGGCTATACTCGTGGTAAAAGTGGGCAAACGCTGGAGACTTGTGAGTATCATATTATTTCATCTTCTAGCTGCCCACTGAGGGCTATCGCGCTTGAGTTCGCCGCTAGAGGCGCTAGTGTAGAGTAAGGTATCTAGATGTCAAAATATGTACTGAACGTCCACTGTTTGCGGGATTTTTTATCACGGATATTAACGAATGATTCATAATAGCTGTAATGGTTGTGCCATTCTTGATTAATTATGGCTTAAGATTTTAAGTAAAAAGTTAGGATCTAATTTGGTAGCACTTGAACTAAGAATAAGATTTGTCTGCTTCATGCTTGCCCATTTTAGGAACATTATAATCTAAATATTCATTTGAAGTTTTAAAATGTAATAAAATAAACATACTATGAATATAAGGGTACTTAAACATATCCAAAACATCAAATAAAAGTACTGTAACAGGACCTTACTCGACACTGGCGCCAACTGGTGAGCACAAAAACGATAGCCCCCATTCCCCATGCTTAATTTCACTTGAGGTCGTCCAAAAATTTTCTTCTCTTCCATTCTCTACTGTCAGAGGTCGTAGATGATGCCAAAGGCTTCTTTTTAAAATAAGGTGACATCGGCGCCAGTTGAACCTTCGATGGCAACGATGCTTTGCGATGCGATGCGATTATGATAATAACTGATGGTTTTCAGCTGGGCTTCGGCGTGTACGGGCCCGGTTGCCAGGCCCCTGCCAGATTCCTGGACTATGGAATGTACCACGAGTGGGTGCACCGCAGCGTCGAGAGGATCGGTAGACCTGCCATCACCACTCTGGCTGACAATCACGTCGTTTTGAGAAGAAGTAAGTTACAGTTGTGACTACGATTTTAGACGCTAATGCTTTATCTGGGCATGACCGAAGAATTCGATGATTCGACAGGATACTCCAGGATATGTAATACTACTAACGCGAGCATTTTGTTTTCAGCACTATCCAACGTTCAGAGGTTTGGACCTTGCGACCCTGAAGAGAGAAATCGGGAGCTCTACTCTGATAACCTTATAATCACGCCAGCTTATGGCAGAATTAGATATAACGTAAGATAAGATTGAAATCAATATATCAACAAACGGAAACATGATTATGTCTCTACTAAATATCTAATTTTCTTTCTTTCAACTTTAGTTAACAATCGTCGCAGACACTGAATACTCTTGCATAGTGTTCAAAGCTGAAAGTGAGTCCGTGAGGGGGACGCCAAAAATACGGCTGCGGCGGTGGTGTGCCGGCGATGTCGACATGTGTTACGGATTAGGTTTTATCGAAATACAATTCTACGTCGAAATAATTTTTCAACACAAAGTAAATTTCCAGATGTCGGCTCACGGAAGAGAAGTAAAGTTTATAGACCCATTATTAGCACTTCGTTACTTAAAAGGTCATGATTACCAATATCCGATTATCCAAAGTTACGCTGAGACCAAAAAGGGTTATAGGACGTTACTAAACGATTTAGATTACCCTGCGTTTGGTAGAAAACATTCAGAAATATTAATTACTGATGACTAATGTTACCTATAAAGCACATTTTCTAAAAATTAACACACACACATCACATTTTCGGAAATGTGTTAATGAAATATTACTGTGAATGGATAAAATAAATTATTATGAACCTCAAATTCAAATATATTTCTTTGCACAGGTACATACATAGGTATAATGGTACATGATGTTATAAAATGAAATATTGTGTCACTATGTGCTGCCTTGCAAGGCGTACAAATATTGCTTATACAATAGGTAATAGGAGTAAAGGTAGTATAGCGTATATAATTATAGAAATACTGCTAAGTAACATCCTCAAATCTTTAGCAATAAAATAAACATAAACAAAAAGTAAGTAGGTAATAAATAAATCTGAGAAAAAAGGTGTTACGGACTTTATTTTTGTTCTGAACATTGATATAAAATGTAATATACTCTCTGTATTAGGAAGCTATGGAGTGTTTCTTTTTTAAGTAGTATTTAAGTCTAGCATTTATCGATTTAGGTAGTTTGGTAAATATTTTTGGAGCAATTCCTAGGAAACATTTGGGAATAGGTGGTTTGATGGGTTTTTTATTTAAGAGCACCTGGATGGGGTTTAGTGAATAGGTTTTCAAATAGGTTATGGTTATTTTTTTACAAACATAGCAACTTCATAAATATATATGACGGAGAAGGTACGTGTCTCTCAGCCATATTTTAATTACTGTGGGCGTACTATAGGAAATGTTGGTTATTGCACAATAGAAAAACCGTTTGTAGTTCAAATCAAATCATAATTTACAATCAAACTAATGACAATAACAATTTGCACACAGTAGGTACATGACACAACAATACGGACCACGCGACAGTTTCTAAACGAGTTCACTGCTTGACCGCCATCGACCAACTCTGCTTTTACTCTGGTCGAGCGTTATTATTATTATTTATTTATGTCAATCAACTTTGGATCATATAATTAAACTAAATTAAAAATTATTAATCAATTACATTACATAAAATATACATTACTATAAACAAAATTAAAATAATATCTTAACTTTAGTCAGTACATGAACCATGCAGCAGTGGTTCACGTACTGACAGTCAAAACGTTCAGCAAAAGCGTTCAGGATACTGTTGCGGCTGACCCGCACCCTACTCACCAGAGATGTGCACCGCTTGCGCATGATTGTGTGGAAACAATCCACACGCGCCTCCGCAAACATCCCCGACGCGCTGCAGAAGCGAGGCAGCCCCAAAAGCACCCTGAACGCGTTGTTGTATTGGACGCGTAGAGCGCTGTACTGTTTCTGCGTGTAATCCATCCACCGACTGCCAGTATAAAAGGACGTACAAAATGCCCTAAATAGGGCTATTTTGACGCCCCTCGAACACCGAGCAAATCTGCGGGCTATCATATTCGCACGAACAGACAGCGCCCTACGTTCCCTTTCAATGTCTGCATTATCTTCCAGGCCAGAGGTTAAAAAATGTCCAAGATACTTAAACGTATCAACTTTATTAAGTGGGTATCCGTTGAGCTTAATTGCCGGTAAGTAATCAGGACATCCCCCCCCGGCCCGAAAGACCATGCACTCGCTCTTATGTGTTATGTTGTAGACTGTCGAGCGCCGCTTGGTGGCGCTGGCGTCCCGATAATTCAAAGTCAAACGATTGATTTAACGTATTTCCGTCATTTAGGTATATAGGGATGGAAATTTTAATAATTTTAAATTAATAAAACAAGGTTTGCAACTGTCAGTGTTTTGGATCATACTCACTGCATGAAGATCTTTTTTTGGGCTTTACAGGCCAATTCCCTATGCGCAGAATTAGACAGAACGCAAGACCGCGGCTCAGATTACAAACCGATTTTCAACCACAGATAACTTATTTCATAATTCCCGATACCCACGCACGGATTGTGGCAAAAATTTGCTACATTTATCCACCTTTCAAAAGAAATGGAACGCAAGAGGTGGGTCCACGCATAAAATTCTAAAAAATAAATAACTAAGAGGCGGTAACGCGCGCGCCGCTGTCAGTTTGAAGTGGTGTGTTTCGTGCGTTCGGGCGTTTTAGAGTTTTCTAAACTGGTGACTTTGTAGTTTCGGGCAGTTCAGTGGATATTGATTCAGTGTTTTAATTACATGATCAATGTGTGGTTTCCATGTGCTGATCTAACCAAAGCCTTAGAAATTTTGTGTTGTCTATTTTAGCAATATTGTTACCTTCGTATTTAATATTTGTATATATATGTTACCGGTCAAACCCGATTTTCGGATGAACTAGTTTCGCCTAGGCCAAACCAGTTCTCTCTACACACGATAGGACAAACCAGTATCGTCTAGGCCAAACTCGTTCATCCTGTTACCGATAGGATAAACCAGTTTAGCCTCGGTTGAATCGGTTTATCCTAGTTAGAATATATCCTATATTGAAATGGGTGTGTAATGTTTGGTATAACAAATGCACAAATTTTACTTGAAATAACGTTCATATAATATAATTTTCATATGCTATAATATAAAGTAACCTTAACTCATATGACCTAATGTTCTATATCATATAATTTTGCTTTAATATAATAACATTTAGTATAACGTTCATTTTATATAATTTTCAATATTTATAATATTCATTTTATATAACGTTCATTTGATCTAATATTTTTTTGACCTAAATTTCATCTTTAATGATCACAGTTCTAACCTAACTCAAATGGCATCTAACCAAACCTTAAAATATTCTATGCATGGTCGAGGGGGGCTTGGTCGACGGAGCCCCGCTTGGCGGGGCTCCTACTTCTGGGTGGTTTATAAAAAAATAACCACAAAGGGGATGGCTGGATCTTTTAGCTCGCTTCGCTCGCTCACACGACCCCGCCATCCCCTTCTAACCTAACCTATCCGAGTCGGGGTGCCCTAAAGTCCAGATTGCAACCAGTTTCTCCTGGTAACAATAGTTGAGGGTGGGTAAATCCAATAAACTTTATTCTTCACTTCCCTGTTTTTGTTATAAATGTATCCATTTACAGCAAGTTTTAGTCCACCTTTAGAACTTTTGAATGTACTGCAATTTATAGTAGTCATTTTAATAACCAAAACAAATATCGAGATTGCAATAGCCACACAATGAATAAGTTTGCTGTAACTGTATAACAGTAAGAAAAACAATAATTATTTAGTCTACCCACCTCACGCATAAAAGCAATCTTTGGTAGCAATTAATGTTTATGCGATGCATTTTTGCTAGAACCATACTAGCAGGCGTTTAAAATTGTATCAGGTTTTCTAAATTATATTAAAAGTTACTTAGAGATTATGAATATTATAGTAAATGAATAATATACTAAATTAATATTATGGGAAATGTTCATTATATTATAAGAAACTAGGTAAAATGTAATTATATCAACAATTCATTATCTCAACTGATCGTTATATTAAACAAAAGTATATTAACTGAAATTAGGTCAAGTGAACGTTAGATTTTTTGTTATTATATCAACCGTTACATACCCCATTGAAATACCTTTAAGGACTGCAGCCACGAAACATTCTATTGGATCAGGGCAAGGCTTCGTGAAATGCAGTTGCATGAAAAACTGTACAACAAACAAATACAATTGTAAGAAAAACAAAGTACTCTGCAATTCTAAGTGCCACCAGAGTAAACCTTGCAGAAATAACTAAATAAGCAAATTGCAGATAAGGTGAGTTCTGTAGATGAATATAAGTTGATCTAGTGATAGATGTGAAATTACAGATTAGTTAATAAATAACTTTAATAAATCATATTGACTATTTTAATTCTATTCCTTTATTCAGTTTACTTTGAAAAGCTTATAGAAGATACAAACTAAGTGAAATTAGTTCAGACTAGGACGTACCAGTTAATCCTAAAGCATGTAAATTCTAACTAGGATAAACCGATTCGACCTAGGCTAAACTGGTTTATCCAATCGGTAACAGGATGAACGAGTTTGGCCTAGGCGATACTGGTTCGTCCTATAGTGTGTAGAGAGAACTGGTTTGGCCTAGGCGAAACTAGTTCATCCTAAAATCGGGTTCGGCCGATAACATATATATGTAATAGCGTTTGTTCGTTGGTTAAATTCATGACATGGGTTTTTCCAAAATTAATTTTTAGGTTGTTATCGGTTAGCCATTGAATAGTTAAGCCTAAACTATTATTCATTTATTTCATTTTCATATCTTTCTAAGTTTTTTCCTATAAATATTGTAGTAGTCATCGCCTAATAGTCATAGGTCTGGAAATATCGTTTATACAACATAGGAATAAAAACGGACCAAGTGCACTCCCCTGCGGCACGCCGTAGTTTATAAATCTTTGTTTCTATAAGTAGGTTTGTTCTATTTAAGTTCTATGGCTTATTTTTGCTATTTAAGTTATTTGTTTTCTGCTGACTCAACTCAATTAATTCTGGACATTGCCATTACATTCTATTTCTTTGTTTAAGTTTATATGAACCGACATCTCCTTCGTTGCCTTAATGGAAGCCTCTGCAGGACACCAACGCACTACACGATGTCTCTATTTGCGACCTTTCTTTTAGTGAAGAGAACATATAAAATTAACTTAAATACCTAGATCCAGCGAAAGGCCCTGGTCCTGATGAACTTTCACCTTACTTCCTTAGGAATACTTCGACTTCCATCGGCAAGCCTCTATTTATCATTTATAATAAATGTATATCTGAGGGAGTTGTACCTAAACTGTGGAAGCATGTGTATATTGTGTCCATTCACAAAAGTGGATTCAAACGCAGCGTGGAACACTATCGTCCCATTTCAATCCTGTCTGCCTTGTCCAAACTATTTGAAAGGTTAGTCCCTATCGAAATTTTTCTTGTACTCCACAATATCCTAATTCAATAACAGCACGGTTTCGTTTAACGGCGGTCGACCAACACATTTTTTTTTTTTACATCTTTTTGTTTGATTATGTTGACAACCGTGTACAAGTGGATGCAGTGTTTACAGACTTCTGTAAGGCTTTTGACAAGGTATATAAAAGTAGGTAGGTAGTAGATAAAATAGCGTTCAACGGAATCCGTGGTCATCTTTTGAGATGGTTTACATCTTATATAACCAATCGCAGTCAGAGGGTTGTAATCAATCGTCACCAATCTAGCATCGCACCGATGAATTCTGGTGTGCCTCAAGGCTCTATACTTGGTCCACTTTTGTTTATTTTATATATTAATGACACCAGCCAATGCTTTCGCAATACCAAGTTTTTACTATATGCCGATGACCTCAAGGTATATGTATATGTATATCAATATTATAGCCATTCGACAAACAAATGATTGCCTTCTGCTGTAACAAGATTTGGACCGACTATCCTGTCATCCTACTATCCTGTTATCCTGTTATTGTCAAAGCTATTTTTCATACTGTTCATTTTAGTTGTGCGCAGATGGGGTTGAACATGGTATTGTCATGGTTGACTAACAATGGACTCGCTCTGAATGTTGATAAGACAAAGTATATTTCTTTCTACATAAAAAAAACCTACTTGTTCTCTCGATAATTACAAAATTACCGCTCATTCATCCTCGTGCATTTTGTCTCATAGTGCTCATTGTTTATGTCCCCACCTTAATAAAACAGATTCAATAAAGTACTTGGGCGTCATGCTAGATAACACGCTAAGTTTTCACCCGCACATAGATGCTCTTTCAGCAAGAATCCGTAAACTAATATTTGTCTTTAAAAATCTCCGTCATGTTGCGGACTCTGGCTTGTTGAGATCAGTCTATTTTGCGTTATGCCAGTCGCTAATCTCGTACTGTATAACTGTATGGGGTGGTGCGACGAAAACATCTATGCTCCGGATCGAACGTGCACAAAGGGCCGTTCTAAAGGTTAGTAATTTCCTGCCTTTCTTATTTCCCACCAGAGAACTTTATGAGCGAACTGGAGTGTTAACCGTACGTCAACTTTTCATTTTAAATACGATCTTGCGCAAACACTCTCTTCTTGCCTACAATCCTACTATATTTGAAGGTAAACGACGTAAACACGCAGTTTGCCCTTCAACTCGGTTCCATACTGCTTTCTCCCGTCGACATTTTGGTTTTCTTGGAAACTACTTGTACAACAAAATTAACGGAATTTTGTCAATTTATGCCCTACCCAAAGTGCGTTGCAAAAAAACACTCTCAGTCTGGTTGCAAAAATTGGACTATGATGCCACGGAGCAGCTACTGATTGTTCCCTCATAGTCATAATATTGAATAATTTCGGGTTTTTGACTGTAATAAACACCCTACGCACTCACACTCACATCATCATTCTACGTCTCCTTACACTTCACATGCACACTACACATACATTACACTATACCTATGTTTTTTAAATTCAATATTTTGTTTTTCTTTTGTTTAGTCAATTTAAACATATCTGTTTTTTTTTCACTTCATGGATATTTAATTTGTTTAGAGTTTATAAAAATTACCACTGCAATGTTAATTATATTTAATTCGGGGTGAGAGCCTGGTGATCCGTCACACAGGGTATCCTAGTATGGACGCCAGTCTCTCACAAAGGATCATATTATATGTATTGTTGTCGAAACGCTTGTCTCTATGTTTATAAATATGTGAACCTTTGTGAAGAGAGAAAATAAAGATATTATTATTATTATTATTTACTGAGGGAGACAAAATAAAATGTACTCACCAATGTTACGGGGTACATTTGTTTTGGCTTCCTTGGTGTGAAATGGTGGGTTGTTTTATTGCTATTTTTAGGTTCGTTTGTTTAGTATAACTTTTGTCTTAGGATAATAATAATAATAATAATATTTTTTTATTTCTTACCACAAATTACAGAGATAGTAATACATAGTCTTCAGACACAATTTCATAATTAATTTGTGGAAGACTGGTGCCTAAACTAAGTTTTTTACAAAACCTGTATGTCAGGTCACCAGGCCCCCAAATCAAAGTCGTACATTATTTTTGTTGCACTGGAGACCATCGGGTTCATATATCATATTTACATAAAAATCTCCCACATTATAATATTGCAATAGTGCTCATTTAGCTTGGTTTATAAAAATAGTGAAAAGAGGTAATTTATTAAGAATACATGCAAGAGAGGATGTATGTGAATGTATATGAAAGCGTGTGGGGTGAGTTTGTGTGATGTGGAGTGAGTGTGTGTGTGTGGTTTGGGAATGCTTGTGTATGCGTTGCAAAGGGAATTTTGTGTCATGAAATAGTTTTGAAAAGATCTTCAATTTGTGTATAATCTAATGTAATAAGCCATTCAGTTATTTTCCTTTTAAAAGCTATTTTGTTTAGGTTATGAACAGAGAGTAAATCATTTAGTCTGTTGTATAGAAAAGGGCCAAGAAAAGAAAAGAAATTTCGGGCAAATTTGGATTTTACTGATCTAGGTTGGCATATATTTCTTCTTCTTCTTCTCATGTCAGAATCTTGATCGGTATTTATAAAAGGAATAAGAGATCGTTGTTTCAAAGCAACATGGAGAACAAAAAGCTGCCGAATTGAGAGGACTTTAGCAGACCTATAAACTTCTACAGTGGGATGACGGAAAGGAAGGAATAGTGCAACTTTAAGGACTGCCCTTTGAGCCCTCTCAAGTGCTAAGAGGTTAGTTTTATACGTTCCACCCCATGAAGTAATGCAGTATGTCAGGAGGGATTGGCACAAAGCACAATAAACAGATTGTAGTTGCTTGGAGTTAAGGATTGACCGAAGATTTTTAACCACAAAGATAAATTTCCGTATTCTGCTAGTCAGACAATGTATATGTTCGGCAAAGTTTAATTTAGAATCCAAAGTGACCCCCAAATACTTAATCTGGTCCACTTTCTGCAATTTGGAACAAGAACAATCACCGTTATGAGGGAATGAACAGGTGTGAGCAAGAATGGAGAATGTTTGGAGAGATGACTGCGGACTAGTCCTTAATGAAAATGCAATATATTTGGTTTTAGTGGAATTTAAGGTGAGTATGTTAGTTCTTAACCAATCATTTACAGTATTAAACCCAACTTGTGCGTACTTATGCACCTCTTCCCATGAGTCAGCACTGAAAAGAAGCACAGTGTCATCCGCAAAGGTAATAATACGACCATTTTGAAGACAGAGATTGCAGAGGTCGTTTATATACACCAGAAATAATGTGGGCCCCAGGATGCTACCCTGAGGAACTCCAAAAGCTACGGGAAAAGTGTCACTAAAGTGGTTATCAATTTTAACAATTTGCGTGCGGTTATTTAAGTAATCTTTGAAGAGTGACAATTGATTTTCACGTATACCGAGGTTTTCAAGCTTACGAAGCAAGATCGGGACCGACACTGTATCAAAGGCTTTAGCTAGGTCTAAAAAGATGGCTAACGACTTCTTTCGATCATCCATGTTAGAAACAATAGAGTTTGTTAATTCGTGCACTGCCATGGCTGTCGATTTCCCTGCACGAAAACCGAACTGAAACTGGGACAGCAGGTTGTTTGATTCTAGATATTTCACTAACCTGTTGTTCAATAGCCGTTCCAGAATTTTTGATAAGGCAGGCAGAATTGCTATTGGTCTATAATTATTAACACAGTGTCGGTCCCCACTCTTGTGAATCGGATGGATAAGCGCCTTTTTAAACGCAAGAGGAAAGGTACCAGTTTCTATCGCCAAGTTGCAGATATGTGTAATCGAGGGTACCAAAAGATTCTTATGAGCAATGAGAAGGTTTGAAGAAATATTGTCGCAGCCCACGGCGCAGTCGCGCTTGAGAGAGGTAATAATGGCAGCTACCTCATGCTCATCAGCGGGCAGGATAACCATGGAATGTGAAAAAGTTGGTGGGTGGGTAATAGCAGGGGGGTCATCATAACCCTGCTGTTGGGCGGTTATTTTACCAGCCAGGGTTGAGCCAATATTGGCAAAAAAATTATTTACATTGTTTAAGCAATTAACTGGTTGATCCTGCGGGCTTATTAACTCAGTCGGTGATGTTTTGGGTCTTGATCTATTTGAAACTTTATTTATTATTTTCCAGAGGCGGCGGTTGTCCTTTCCCGCCTTTTTTACTTCTTCTCTTTCAAATTCCCTTTTAACTTTTTTCAAAATTTTGTTGCAATAATTTCGATACCTTGTGTATGTTGTCTTTAGTATTACATTGTCAGGATGTTTTTTTTAATTTTTTATTTAGATTGTCTCTGTTCTTTATACATCTTAAGAGACCTGGAGTTATCCAGGGTTTAATAATTGTTTTCCGCGAGGAGACGGTAATTATTTTAGTGTTTGACTCCACTACAGTTTTAAGAATGCGAACCAGTTTGTCCGCTGCTACGTTTGCATCATTTGCCTCGAGAACTGGTTGAAAGTTTGCCCCATTTAAGTCGGAAAGTAATCCAACTGAATCTATCCGTGAGGTCTTGTGCTTCATGTGTCTAGGAAAACATTGATTCAACGAAAGGATGACAGTATAATGATCTGTGAGGGTTGTTTGAGCTATAAAAACTTTTGCGGGCAATTTTGTTTTCAGAATGACGTGATCTAGACATGTTTTTCCGTGTGTAGGGATAACGTGAGCTGGTAGCAAGCCGTGATACGATGTCAGATCGAGGTAATAAGTTTTCAATTTAAATTGTATGGGTGCTAATGCCTGAAATAAACGATTATTATTATTATTATTGCGAGGAAAATAAGTTGCAATTAAGTTTACCCAAATGTAACTTCATAAATTTCACAAAAAATAAAACTAATATAAACTATACATACACGTTGTGCAATGCCCCCTGCTTATAGAGGACTTTATTCGTGATATCGGTGTTCTTCGTGATTCCAAGCTTCGCTTGGACCTACACATAGAAAAGATTGTTGATAAAGCGTATCAACTTTACCGATTTGTAATGCGATCAACAGTTGATTTTAAAAAGCCTTCTTCCTATATTTGCCTTTGTAAGTCTCTAGTGCGCTCTCAACTGGAGTATGCCGTGGCCGTCTGGAGTCCATACTACAAAAAGCATGTTGAAATGATTGAGGCTCTTCAATACAAATTCCTGGATACCATGAATTATAGATGCCATGGATGTTATTTGCCTTACCAAGATTTGCTTGGAAAGCACAAGCTCGCAACACTTGAAAATAGACGAAGGTACTTAGAAGCCATGAATGTATATAATATTGTTAGAAATAAATTTGACTGCATTGAACTGTCCAATATATTATGTTATGCGTTTCCTAGGACAGTTCACAAGCGTAAGGTATGCGCTGGTAGATTATTTTCTGTGGGCGCTTGCAAGTCCAACTCTGGCTTGCGTTCGACTATTCGCAGAATGGTCGATTCCTGCAATAGGACTTTCGAACATATAGATATTTTTGCATGTGCTCCCTATAAATTCAAAAATCTTATATACATAAGGAGCTCACTTGAATATTCGTTCTATATTTATCTTTTTCGTTTTATTTTTTTCATATACTATTTATATCTTAAACGCTAAATAGTTAGTAACGGTAAATTAGTTATTAAAACAAAACAAAAGCGATATTTGTAAACTCAGCAATTATTATTTTATTATTTTTATCCCACAAGTTAATCTGTGAACAGCGTTGTGGGCTGCAATGTTGTCTATGTGTTTTGTGTGTTTCATGTTTTAAATTGTAGCAGTTTGTTGTTCCTTTTCAATAAAATAAAATAAAACCTCACTGTTCTTTAGTTAGGATATTGTTTTTTTTTTTCTAAGAATGAATTAATAACTTTTTCAATGTATTTGGAAAAAACTGGGACGAGTGCAATAGGCCTATAATTTTTAATTTTTGTGGATCATCCTTTTTATGAAGACATTGTATAACAGATAGTTTTAAGTCTTCAGGGAATTTAACGTTATCTATACAAAGGTTTATTAAATAACTAAGAACTGGTGAGATTTCAGTAACTACGTTTTTGATCAGATATGTAACAATATCGCCACAGCCGGAACTATTTGTATTTTTTGGAGCAATAGTAATTTTATGAATATTTTTTGTGTACGTTTGGAAGCGTACGGAAGCATATAACTGAGAGGCACAACAAAGATTAAGTAAAAGTATATTAAGGCAAAGATTTATAGCGTTACAGCGATAGTCGGAACTTATAGTTAGAAAGGAAATAATTTTATGCAAGAAGGATGACAATACGAAGTTCATTAGGATAGCATGTGAAATTTGGAATTACGCGAGCTACTTGAAAATATGCGGTAGCGAGCCAATGCAACGAGGATTCGCGTTAAGGGCTTCTGACTGAAGGGCCGGCGGTCGATGCTGTGTGCGTCTTGAGCGGGTTGTGGAGGCGGCGCGGCACTCGCACAGATAGGCGGCGCGTAGTGTGCGCACCAACAAGAAGTAAAAGAGTAGGTACTAGGTAGGCTAGTAGGTGGGCATACTGTGAACAATAGTATAATATTGCAGAAATCAAGGGAAATCCTCCAATTTTATAGGCACACCTATAGCGATTTGGATATTTTTACTCGTGCATTTGCTCCAGGAAATCACCATTCGGTGAAGTGTAACTAATAATGAAGACTAGAGGTGGCCACCGAAACTACTCAATAATAAGTATTTCTCGGGTTGCGATTAGATTACTTTAATATGGTTGCTAAGCAATTTATGCTCGTCACAATGCATATGGTAAAATGGAGCTGATGGTGGCTTCACCATCAGCTCTAGTTCTTTTGGTTCTATAGAGGTATGAGGAACAGGGTGTAAAGTTCACTCATACTCTATAGAAAAGGGAGGATCCTCCGAACAGACGGGTGTCTGTGTCTGGTGGGCAACTGCCCGACGATTGATGTCGGGATGTTGTATATATGCTAGTTGCGCGGTAAACTCTGCTTGCGCGATGCAGGATTTTGCGTGACGTCAGTCTGACGCGTAGCGCGTATGTGGCGTTTGTAGATGCCGCTACATCACTCCCCCCGGAGACCGGAGGTCGATAGTGGGCTGAGCCCTGTATCTTGCGATTCTTGCCAGGGCCAGGTGAGGTTCCAGTGAGTCGGAACCGGTTGTCGCATAGTTCGCGGTGAGTCGGAACTGTCTGCGAAGATTCCCCAGTGAGTCGGGGTGGCGCTGCGTTATGTTCCAGTGCGTCGGATGTGGTACAGCGCCGGGTTGAGGCTGACTGCTGGCGTCGACCAGGAGAGGGTTTGAAGGCTCTGCTTGTGGACCGGCCGAGCGTGCAGAGTGCTGTGCCAAGGTTGCTGATGAGGCTGAGGGTGATGACCAAGTATGCGCGGTCGCGGCATGCTGGTGGTCAGGATACCCGTTGAAGCCGTGGGTGCTGGCTGGCTGTGTGACTCGCCGCTCGAAAGCTTGAAGGAAGTGATGAAGACGTCACGCTGATGTACTTGCACGAAGGCTGCGCTGACGTTCATTTTTGGGGTCACCAGTACTATAGAGGTATGAGGAACAGGGTGTAAAGCTCACTCATACTAAATAGAAAAGGGAGGATCCTCCGACCAGACGGGTGTCGTGTCTGGTGGGCAACTGCCCGACGATTGATGTCGGGCTGTTGTATATATGATAGTTGCGCGGTAAACTCTGCTTGCGCGATGCAGGATTTTGCGTGACGTCAGTCTGACGCGTAGCGCGTATGTGGCGTTTGTAGATGCCGCTACATCACTCCCCCCGGAGACCGGAAGTCGATAGTGGGCTGAGCCCTGTATCTTGCGATTCTTGCCAGGGCCAGGTGAGGTTCCAGTGAGTCGGAACCGGTTGTCGCATAGTTCGCGGTGAGTCGGAACTGTCTGCGAAGATTCCCCAGTAAGTCGGGGTGGCGCTGCGTTATGTTCCAGTGCGTCGGATGTGGTACAGCGCCGGGTTGAGGCTGACTGCTGGCGTCGACCAGGAGAGGGTTTGAAGGCTCTGCTTGTGGACCGGCCGAGCGTGCAGAGTGCTGTGCCAAGGTTGCTGATGAGGCTGAGGGTGATGACCAAGTATGCGCGGTCGCGGCATGCTGGTGGTCAGGATACCCGTTGAAGCCGTGGGTGCTGGCTGGCTGTGTGACTCGCCGCTCGAAAGCTTGAAGGAAGTGATGAAGACGTCACGCTGATGTACTTGCACGAAGGCTGCGCTGACGTTCATTTTTGGGGTCACCAGTACTATAGAGGTATGAGGAACAGGGTGTAAAGCTCACTCATACTAAATAGAAAAGGGAGGATCCTCCGACCAGACGGGTGTCGTGTCTGGTGGGCAACTGCCCGACGATTGATGTCGGGCTGTTGTATATATGCTAGTTGCGCGGTAAACTCTGCTTGCGCGATGCAGGATTTTGCGTGACGTCAGTCTGACGTGTAGCGCGTATGTGGCGTTTGTAGATGCCGCTACAGTTCTTACCAGGAGAACTCCTCAACAATTAATGTTCCTGTATCGGGAAATAAATATTTGGTAAAAGGTGATGAGCAGTTGACATTAGGCTTTTGTAACCTAAATAAATTAATAACTGACTCACTAAAAAGTGAAAAATAAAAACACTTTTTTACAAAGAAACGACGTACCTTATCATTTGTTGGGAAGAAACACTCACCGGGGACTCGGTAGCTACTCTCCAAACACCAATTCTGCTGGAGAACCTTGCAAGTCAACTTTGCACACTGTCTGTAATACTTGTAAACTAACCCAATCTTTCGTACCGTGTGACATCAAATCAGGTTGCTATGAGCGTGCGATATAAAGGCTCAATCATGCCGTTACAGGCTGTATGGTACGCTGTTGTTCTCGCCAACTTGCTTCCATACGTCTTTGCAAAATTTTGGAATAAGTCTGATGGAAATTGTTTACCTTGGTCCGTAATTTCCTTCTTTGGGTAACCATACCGAGCAATCCACTCCAACATAAACGTCTTCGTCACGGTCTCTGCTGTCATGTCGGGAAGTTAGATCTCCTCAGGCCATCTGGTATACCTGTCAATAATAGTAAGACAGTAATTAAAATTGGAAGATATTAGTAGTAGTTCAATTAGGCCCATATTGACATCTGCGAAACGTACATTTGGAACATTTAATTTACCAAAAGGAGATGTGGTATGCCTTGTTATGTTAAACTTTTGACACGGAATGCACTCTCTAACCCAAACGCGAACATCTTTCTTAAGGAAAGGCCAAAAAAATGTTCACTGACCATTTTGATGGATGCCTTCGCACCAGGGTGGCTTGGGCTGTGCAACGTCTCGAACACATGGCGTCTGTGGGTAGCTGTCATAAAAGGTCTGTGTTTTAAAAACGAAACATCACAATAAATATGTACGTTTGAATTTGGTACTTGCACTAACTACAGTGTCAACGAATGGTTACCCTTCAGTAGCTGTTACAGCTCTGGATTATCACGCTGCGCAAGGGTAAGCTCCAAGCAGTCTACCAGCGCAGTGACTGCCTCAATCCGAGGTAACGCATCGGCCACCTTGTTGGTATTTCTTTTTAAAGGCACTCATCAGCGGCTTATGATCGGTATAATTAGTGAAATGTCGTGCTTCTACCATATGCCGAAAAAGTTTTTGATCATTAGCACTGTATTTCTGGTGCTTGGGGCTCATCTTCTTCGATTAGAAAGCTAAGAGATGCCAGACGTTATCCACTCTCTGCTGTAATACGGTTCCTAGGGAAACATTAGATGCATCTACTTACAGTGCCAGCTACGCATCGGGAACTGGATGAATCAATAATGCTGTATCTATAAGGTTATGCTTACAACGCTAAAAAAAACTAATAACTGGAAAAGCGACTTCACTTGTTTCGATCCTTTCATGCCTGGGCCTGCCAACAAATAATTTAGTAGGGCTTGTAACTCTGTAGCATTTTTCAAGAAACGCCATATAAATTGAGCATCCTTAGAAAACTTCTCAAGCATTTTATAGTTTGAAGCTGTGGGTAATTCTGAATAGCCTTCACCTTCTCCCTTAACAGGCGCACTCCTTTTGCTGAAACAGAATAAGCAATAAAAGTTACCTGAGGCTGACCAGAATTACACTTAGCTCCGTTAATGACCACTTCGTACTCTTTGAAGCGAGCGAATAGCTTCCGATTATGTTTTCCATGCTTCTGCGGACTTCTAGAAGCTATTAAGAGGTCATCGATGTACGGAAAATAGAAGTCAAAATCATGTACCAATCCATCTATGAAACATTGGAATGTCTATGCGGCGTATCTCAATCCAAATAACATAAATGGGAATTTAAACAACCCAAACGGTGTCGTGGTGGCTGTATTCTCAATATCTGCTGGAATAACTGGAATCTATTGATAAGCTTTGACTAGATCTACGACTGAAATATAGTACTTCCATGTAAATGCTGTGAAAAATCTTCAATGTGACGTACTGGGTACCTATCTGGCACCGTCCTTGCATTCAGTGCACAGTAATCACCGCAGGGTCTCCAAGTGTCGTCGTGCTTGGGCACCAGGTGTAGAGCAGACGCCCAAGGTTTGCTGGAGTAACGAGCTGTCCCCTCTTTCAACCATGACTTGGAATTCTGACCTAATTATCTTCAAATAATCTGGGGCTAAACGGTGTGGCATACAGAAAACGGGTGGTTCGGGCGTTGTATTAATAAAATGTAAGATAGAATGACGTGCCTCCCTTGGTGCACCAGATGGACGAGAGATGGCCGGAAATTCTCACAACAACTCTTGGTACCGAGAAGTACCAGTAACAGCTTTGCCGCTGGGAATGTCCAGCTTCGCAATAGCTCTGCTAACAAAAAGTTTAGTTAATTCATCAATCGACCTATTGTTTTGGCAATCTACTTAAATCATAATGGAAGAGAAAATCATACCCAATAATTGGTTTGGTCACATCTGCGACGACAAACTTTTAGCTAAACTCCCTGCGTAGTCCTAAAAATTACAAATTAATATACCCGTACGTGGATATAACAGCTATTTTTGCTGCGTTCAGGTCGCATTTTACAGGTACCTGCTTTTCATTTAAATAACTGCGAGGGCAGACGAACAGATTAGAACCCGTATCGACCAGAAAAGGTTTTCTAGATTGAAGATCTATGACGACTAACAGCTGAAAATACTGCAGCAATCGCTCGCAGTCACTAGCGACTAGCTTTGGCGTTTTCCGAAACACGATCACATGGCTGTATGTAGTGATGAGTTTCGCCTCCGAATGTATGGTGGTACCAACATCAGCGACATTTGTCCACAATTTTGAATGGACGACCTCTTAAACAACTTCTTGAATGGGAAAATTGTTGGATACGACTATCAATAACATTACCTATTAACAAGTAGTCTTACAATAACTAGTGCTTTTGCTGGAAAGAAGAAGTGCACAACAAATTCCCCAGCATCCAGCAATAACTCTTGAGGTTGGAGTTTCAATGAACAGATCCAAGACCCAAGTCATGACGAAAAGTTTGGTGGTCATGATGGCATGAAACATTGCCTCGAGCGTCGAGGCAGACGGATATATTCCCTCTTACTTACGAACCTTAATGATTAGTGGATGTCTAACCTTTATTAATTTATTTGACACTTAAGCCTGTTCTAACTTAGAGCAAAGGCTTAATAAAATGGAATTTGTAGTTAAAAACCGCCAAGAAAGGGAAGTCAGAAGACTTGAAATACAGGTGGAATTTTTGAGATGTGGCAGGTTCCTTATCCGTTGTAACTTAGGAGCCTGTCCCTAACTTTTTCAGTAGGTTAACACTAACAGAAACAGACAGACACAATCAGACACAACACACACAGACACACACACACACACACACACAGATCACACACAGAGTCACACACACACACACACAGATACACACACACACACAAATCATACAGATGGATACACAGGTGGATTTTTTCACAGATTTTGAAAAAAAAATCCGGTAAGGGTGAACCGGTTCTGAATACCGATGAAAATTCAAAAGTCGAGTTGCAAGCGAAATGTTATAAATAAGTAATTTATCAAGTACATAAAAACTTCCTCTCTCCTAAAACATCATCATTACATTTAGTTTCCTTGCTCTTGTTTTATGTTTATTATTGTATATATTATATGTAGATAAGTATATGTTTTATGTATGTATGTATTTGTTGTATATGTAAATGGTACACCACTGACTACCTGCATTATTATCTCTCCTTCTCCCTTGAATCCATCCAAAGGTTGTCGGTAAAAGATCGCTTTTAGCGATAAGACCGCCCATTGTGTCACCCTGTGTAAAATGTCTACATTTATATCTTTAATTTTTGTGGTGTACATAATAAAGAGTATTCTATTCTGTTCTATACAAACGCGTCAAAACAAATGAATGCAAGCTATTCCGGGTATGACGTAACTAATAACAAAATACACTCAACAGATTGTTTGTATTATAATAAGTCGTTGAATGTTTTGATTGTTTATTTAACAACTAAGAAATTATTTACACTTACATTATAATAAAATAATAGACAACAAGCATCCATGTTTTTCATTGCAGTTGTTTCTGGCTTTCAATGTAGGCAATGTTTTTTGTTACCGAGTGGACTATTTCTATTGAGGAAATAAGATCATGATGTGTTCTGTGCCAAAGTGCAGAATAGAATAGAATAGTATAGTTGAATCGGTAGATTGTGATAGTCGGGATTGTATGAAATAACCATGTTTATCCTTAGTATTTGGACCAGTTTCTCATGTTTAACTAGAGGTAAGTGATCCATTTTACTTAACCTTAACGCTTCGATGATTTTTTGAGAAATAACTGCCTCGTTGGTCAAGTGGTCGCGAGCGCCACTGCTGAGCATAAAGTCCTAGGTTCGATTCCCAGATCGATCAAAGGGTTATTGGGTTTTTCCGTCTAGAATTTCTCAGTAGCAGCCCGGAGTCTGAATTTGTGCTCGGTTGATTGCACTAGGCTCGACCTATTACATGGAACTTAAACTTTACTGGCGAAATGTGGGTGTTCTATAGGTACTAAACCTCTGCCTTTGGGGAAACAAGGTGTAATAAACCTATTTTTCTTTCTTTCTAATTTTATGTGAGCAACTACTCTTACCAACTCAAATGATTGTTTTCAGTAATATCTTTTTCCTGTGGTATCGACAAGTCTCCAGTGGAACATGTCTATGACGGTGTCGCTAGAATTGAGACCTATCCATGGCTTGGAGTCTTGTACTATCCTCACAGTAAGTTTCAAATATCGTAAAAACACCAGCTAAAAACGTCCATCTTCTGGGGAACCTACCCCCTTTCAGTATGCAGTCGCCATTTTACAAGTTTTTGGCGATCCGTACTGATAGCAGTGCCGCCAATAGCACATTAGTTTGGCAATTCTTCGGGACATATCAGTTTCCTTGATTCTCCTGTGGATCTTATCGAGCCTTTCCGAGCATAGCCCTCTCTATGGTCTGTTCCAAAAGTGTCTGATGTAAATGTAACCAAATGGATCAGAAAACGTACCTATATATGACAGAACTATGTACCTACTATAAAGCTGCCATTTACTAGGTTTGTCTTTCATTGACTTGAATGTGCCCTGGCGGCTGAGAGTATGTCATGCTCACTCAAAGGTCTCGCTGGTGGTGGCGTGTGTATTGGATCATTAAGTTCCCTTCAAAATGGTTGAGCCGAATGGTGCTGATCCATACGTCATGTTCGTGATCGGGCGCCGTCAGTGGGGACTGGTCATCTCTTAGCTGCCACGGCTTATTTTAATTTAATATTTGAATTAGTTTTGTCTTTTTATCACGGACGCTTTTAACGTTCTGCATCGTCCTCACATGCATAATTTCAACATGAATGATGTAACCACTATGTTGTAACCATATTTTGATTTAAAAGAGTATCCATGAAGTTTCTTGCCCGTTCTTCTCCATAGGTACTTACTACGATTTGGAATGGGCAACTAGCTTCATCTTTCTGACTGACCGACCCCTTGAGAATTCAAAAATGCCTGTAATTGGTTTATTTGAAATAAATGCTTTGAGTTGAGTTGAATTGAGTTGAGTTGACAATTTGTAGTGCTACTTACAAATTGAGTGCTTTGATTTGATTATTAGAATACTTAAACCTGAAATTATAATTTTCAAGCACCTTAAAGATGTTTTTCATTAGACAATTTACTGAGGTTAATTTTATAACTTCAATTTTCGTTGATGATTTTTAAAAAACAGAACAATAATTGTTGGAAAAAACCTAAATAAAAAAAAAACTTGTTAATACGTCTTTTGACCGTGTTTCTAATCTTAGTGAGTGATTGAGTAAGAATTCGAAAACGAGAGTTTGTTTACATTTTCATCAGATACTTTGGAACCGACTACAGTTCCTTTATTTTTGCCTCGAGTAGTCACTACAAAAATTATTGACGTTACGTTACTTTTCATTTAGACAAGAAAAGGTACACAACTGCAGTGGTGCTCGTAACCAGACAGATAGTACTTGCAACAGCGCTTGAAATTGACAAACTGCCTAAAGAGGACTTCAGGTAAAAGTATAGCACTACAAATTTCTTTCAGTGCGTGGCTAAAATCGGAACTGACGCCGCCATATTGTTTTGCATTAAATTATCATCACAAAACAACGGGGGCTATCATTTTTGTGCTCACCAGTCGGCGCCACTGCCGAGTAAGGTCCTGTCAGTACTTTTATTTGATGTTTTGGGTATGTTTAAGTACCCATAAATTCATATTATGTTTATTTTATTACATTTTAATACTTCAAATGAATATTTAGATTATAATGTTCCTAAAATTGGCAAGCATGAAGAAGACAAATATTATTCTTCCTTCAAGTGAATCTAAATTAGATCCTAACTTTTAATTAAAATTTTAAGCCATAATTAATCAGGAATGGCACAACCATTATAACAAGTATGAATCATTAGTTAAAATCCGTAATAGAAAATCCCGCAAACAGTGAACGTTCAGTACATTTGACATCTAGAGACCTTACTCTACTCTAGCGCCTCTAGCGGCGAACTCAAGCGCGGTAGCCCTCATAGCACAAATGTTTACCAACAGCGCCGCCTGTCAACGTCATCTGAACACCAAAAAATAATTCTAATAGTGTACACTGATCTTGAGTGAATAATATTGTAGCAAAAAAGGTAAGCAGCAATTACAGACAAAAAATATTAAATAGCATATTGCTTATCATGGATCATTCCATCCGTTCGAGCATAATGTGGAGAGTTGGTGACCAAAATTGATTTGATTTAAGGTAAGGGAATCAAGTATTATATCATATATTATACTCAAATATAATATTTACTATATTATATATATTATTATACCATATTATACGAAAATGTCCTTTCTTTGGTATTGTTCCTCGAATCGTTAAGCTCCTTAAGTTCCGAGTTGAACTGCACGATTACTGACAAATGCATGCGCTGACTGGTCAGGTCCACTCAATCTGTGCGATTCTTTCTTCTAAAGACCATTTCAGACACTAATCTACATGGTCTTCACATGATCTGACCACGATTATGTCTGGACTTTAAAAGAGACTGTGACCTCTGAGTTTGCTTCGGCCTTTCTTCTCAGAGTAGTCAGATAGGCAACGCCGATCTTATCTAGTTTAATAAATATGATTGACGTGTAAAAGTGTTTGTACAAACGTACTTACAGAAATAAAATAATTTATCATTTATTTACCATTTACCATATTTTTTATTTGAAGACCAGTGACATTATGCCCTATATTTTCACTACAGACGAATAAATCATTCCATTATAATATTCCATATTTCCTTAACAACGCAAAAGTGCCCGTAAATAATTTAATTGAGTTTTATGCTCCTGTTTTCACATATTTTCAGGAAACGAGCGCGTGTGGTCGTCGGACACAACTGCAGTGCCGGACCTGGCGTCGGTATTCGTGACTATTCTTTCCACCCTGACTATTCCAGAAGCACTTTTAGTGCAATAGCTTTGATTCAGCTGGAAACCGACCACGTGACCACAGGTAAGAATATCCTGGAGTCAAAATTGATTGATGACTCGGCAAACGTGGTGATCGCTTATCTCTGATCCACGCTAGCCTGCATACGATATTTCAGCTATTTAGGACTTCGGGAAGTACCCTACAACTTTTATTTTATATACAGACCTGCGCCCCCCACTTCGAGGGTTGGAGAGTGAAAGTTATAGATTTCTTAATGTTTTTGTTGTTTGTGTGCAAATCCTAGCCTGCATACAATATTTCAGCTTTCTAGGACTTCGGGAAGTACCCTAGAGGTTTAACTTTTTATACAGACCTGTACCACCCAGTACAGGGATGGGACGGTGAGAGTTACAGATTTCTTAATGTTTTTGTTGTGTGTACAAAGCCTAGCCTGCATTCCAAATTTCAGTTTTTTTGGACTTCGGGAAGTGCCCTAGAGATTTTGATGAGTGAGTAAGTTAGGCAGTGTCAAAATCGACGTATTTGAGGTAATAAAATCCATAGTATACAAACTAGATAAATTAAACTTAGTGTCTTCAATACAGTAATAAGTTTGCTAACTACGTTTTATCCTGAGAATTTGAGTTCTCTAGCATTGCCCAAACCAAAGCTATGAGTGTATGAAAATACGACGAAACGCTTCGAGAAAAGGTAGGTGATGCCCCAGCTTTTTGTTTTTGGCCCGTCTTGGCGGGAGTACTACCGTGGCCCCAGAACCCAAAAATAAACTCCACATTGTAGTTGAAAGACATGTTCTCCCATACATTCTAACTGCAAATGTAAGTTTGTGCGCACAATATTGAAAGATTTACCATGTTATTTTAAGACTTCTTATATTTTTCTCTATATTTTTCTTTAATCTTTAAGTGAAGAACTAGTTTCTGCATTTTATTCAAAATGTTAGGTTCAGTAAGTTTGGAAATAAGAGAGGGGAATGGTAAATTTTCATATACTCGTATGTTCATTTTAAAACTAACTTTACCCGACCCGGCTTCGCACGGGTAGGTAGCTCTAAGTATCTAACACCTACCCCACCTACTAACCCTGCCTACCCTACCTACCCTATTTACCTACCCTACCTACCTAGCTGACCCGTCAGACATTGTCCTGTCTAAATTTTTCCTTTGGGTTTTTCCTATATTTTATTTTATTTTAAACCACCCCGGTAAAGAGGTGAACAAATCAAAAACGAAAAAAGAACAAATCGGTCAAGCCGTTTCTGGGTTTTAGCGAGACTAACGAACAGCGATTCATTTTTATATATATATATATATCAGATAAGATAAATTATACAAAAAAAATATTTGAGACCCTCGCAACAAGCCCTTTCATTAGATATATCACACGGTACAGTTTGCAAAACTTTTGTTTCTAATTTTCTAGATTACCCTCCAAAAGTCAGTCCCATACTCAAAATTCATTCATTTACGTTACTACTTCGATTGAATCAGATTCGGAGCAAATTGGCTGTGACAGGCGGACAGACAGACAGACACACGAGTGATCCTACAAGGTTTCCTTTTTTTCATTAAGACGTACGGAACTATAAAATCTACATAAAATACAACCCGACTGCGTGTCGGACCACGCACAGTGAAGAGTTCTGTAGTTGGGATATTTGTTTAATTTACGCATGCAGTCTTGATTTTATCGACCGCAGAAATAAGTTTTTTATTTCATAGTTTGTTCAAAAAATATGATGAAATACAAACTTATTACTTAAAACTATGTTAGTAATCTATGAAATGTTAGAGAACCTATGTTCGTAAGAAATGCAAGAAACTAAAAGGCGCTAGCAAGTCACAATTATCTGTTTAAATTGGTTGGTGAGATGATATTTCATAAGATATTAAATTGTAACACCTCGTTTCAGAATTACGGCCCATTTGTCCACCTCCGAGGGCGTTGCCCTTCCAGAAGCAGGACTTTTTCGCTATGGTGTTTTCTGAAAGTAGGTATTCTGAAAGACTATGACGAAAAGGAGGCAAGGGAAGTAGTGAATTTGAAAGGGCAGATTTAGGTTTGGTAGCCAAAATCCAGAAGGACCATATAGGTAACGCCAACGACGATGTTAAAAATTTAACAAAGTATAGAATGCTAAGCAGGAAGGTGGGCCCTGGCAAGGTTGAGTCTAATATTACCAGATTAATAACGCCAGAGTAGAACCTAGATGAAGCTGGCACTGGAGCGTGGAGATTTTCTTCCGAGACCGTTACTTTTTGGAAATAGAACGACGAGATCCTCGAAGGACAAATGTTAGCGCGGGGAGCAAATAAAAGAAGTGGACTGTATGAAGTAGGCAATGGTTTAATACCGCGCTACAATAATAAAACTGTCCCGGACAAAACAATTAAATGGTAAAGTTAGAGAGGAGAATCGTCCGTCGCGGTGGAGTCCGAGGAAGTGAATGATCACCGGATCGTGTCACCGTCGCGTCGCGCCTCGGCTGGCCGATGATGCGCTGATCACGCTGCCTACGCGTACAGTCCGTGTGTAAAGTGTTTTGATGGGTTCGATTCCCAACAGGATTGGCACAATGTCCTTTTACCCCACATAAGGTTTTGTTTCTATGAACTCTGAGCTTTTTGCGACACATATATGGGCATTCTCTTTTCCTTGATCTTATATTTTCTAGATTGCAATCGATCCAAGATGACGATACACAGGATGATGTTAGTTTCAACAGAGGAGTGCAAGACTTATTACAGGCGAGCAGAGGTGATACTTTTATATTTTATGCGGTACCTACTAGCTTTTGGCCGCGGCTTCGTCCACATGGAGGTCAGAAGATATCCCACTGGACAGAACTGCCGGGATAAAAAGAATATTAAGTCCAAACATAGGTCATTATCTATCCGGGTGCCAAGTCACATCCAAATCCGTTCAGCCATTTAGGCGTGAAAGGTAACAGACAGACATGCAGAGTTACTTTCGAATTTATAATATTATATTAGTATGGATCTGGAACAGGGTGGTAAGATTCTCATCCCTCATAGAAAAGGGAGGATCTTCCAACCCGATGGGTTTTATTTCTGGTGGGTTAATGGTCTATGGTTGTTGTCGGCTGTTTTCGCGGATAACTTTGCTTGTGTGATGTAGGATTTGTGTGACGAGTTGACGACAGAAGTCATGCGTAGTTCGTATGTGGTGATATAGCTGTCATCGCAGATCTTATAAGTGAATTATTTTCTGAGTTTAATATTAAATATAGAAGTGGGGGATTTAGTTTAATTTTCTTGGCAGAATACTCAAGAATTTTATTTATGAGAATATTATTTGTTTATGATGCATCAAGGGATTCAAGGCTAATCTTGAAGGTCACGCTTAAATATCTAGATGTACCACTGAAGAAAAGTCGTGAGAAAACCAGGACTTTAATTATTTTCAGTATTGATAATAATCCAAAGTAGTACGAGTAGCAAGACGTATGTTGATTTGCAGAAGCTATGTAGACGTCGGTTCTGCTAGCTCTGGTTTTGAGGATCTTAGTCAGATAGACTGTCATGCATGCCCCAGAAAAACTATAGGCACTTGTTCGACCGCCAACGAGGAAGAGACTAGCTATCAACGATATTCTCGCTCAAGAAACGTACAAAAGATTGTAGATCCCATGTAAGCAAAAGAGATACATACATATATGAATAGTTGATTGCTGTCTGTGCACACCACTGGCAAGTACTCGTTTGTCGCAGTTACAAGACCTATCAAAGAGAGTAGGTACTCGCTCAGCGATGCTCGTTCAACGGGCAGAATACTCTCTGAGAGAGTCGAGCTTAGTACATACGCATACCAGCGAGTAAGCAGTTGTCGCCATCGCGTCTTCACTTCTCTTTGCTCGCCAACTCGTATTTAGCTAGCTCTACTCGTTTCTCGTTAATCGCTGGTGGTGGACAGATGCCTAGGGTGAAGGGCAATAATATAACATGGTTGCAACAGAGCCTCCATGTACTCTTCGAAGCCTGAAGGTTTTTTATGCCAAGAGTGAGCCAAGGTCTGGGAGGTTCTCGATCTATCCATAATGCTAATTTTCTTTTCACCTAATTGCGCGACAGCAAAGACGCCTTTCGAGCAGAGCTGCAGTTCCAATCAGTTGACATATGAAATCTGAGATTGAACTTGTGGCGGCATCTACAACTCCACATGCGAACTACGCGTGACACTGAGGACACGCAAAAATCCTGCATTGCGAAAGCAGTTCGACGCGCGACCAGCATATTTACAAAGTCTTGACATCAATCGTCCGGCAATAGCCCATCAGACACAACACCCGTCTGGTCGGAAGATCCTCTCTTTTCTATGGAGGATGAGAAATTTTCCACGCTGTCCCTCATATCTCTATAAACTAAAATAACTACCTCCATAAAGCAAGTTTTCTTTTTCCAGCTGGATATAGATACAATGTGGCCAACCTACACGGCTTGTGCCAAGAGCATAACGAAAGGTCACTGCGTCTGGAGGAGTGGTGCAGTCCTCGTGATGAAAATAGACAGACGCTGGAGTCTGGTTGAGTATCGTAATCACTATCTCTCTCTCTCTAATCATTACTATATCCTTATCCACGTCATGGTCGATTCGTGTACTAAAATTCATCCAATTCCGTTCAACAGTTAACGCGTGTAACGGTAACAGACAGAGTTACTTTCGCATTTGTGGCGGCATCTACACCACCACATGCGAACTACGCGTCACACTGACGTCACGCAAAAATCCTGCATCGCGCAAGCAGAGTTTACTGCGCAACTAGCATATATACAACGTCCCGACATCAATCGTCGGGCAGTTTCTCACCAGACACAACTCCAGTCTGGTCGGAAGATCCTCCCTTTTCTATAGAGGAGGAATCTTTACACTCTCTTCCTCACACCTCCATGATTTAAAAAACTTCGTCTGTAGATGTCTAAAATTGTCGAATAGGAACATACTACCAGGATAAAACTTAACTCAGGTCATGGTCCATACGCGAGCTAAATTTCATTCGAATCTGTTGAGACGTTAACGCTTGAAAAGGTACCAGACAGACTGACAGAGTTACTTTTGAATTTATAATATTATCAGTAAGTAGTACCTATAGAAGTATGGGTAATCATCTTTATGACATCTGAATCACCCTTATACTCATATTTGAACGTATATTCTATCGTGATGATTGAGATGTAATATTAGAGGTGTTTGTATCCAAACGGACTTTAGGTTATAACTGATGGTTTTCAGCTCGGTTTCGGCGTTTACGGGCCCGGTTGCCAGGCCCCTGCCAGGTTCCTTGACTATGGTATGTACCACGAGTGGGTGCACCGCAGCGTCGAGAGGATCGGCAGACCTGCCATCACCAAAGTAGCACCAAACTATGTCGTGTTGAGAAGAAGTAAGTTGTTACCATGATTACTAGTTGTAGACTCAACTAAACCCTTAACAGATACAGTGAAATATATAAATAATAATTGAAAAAAATTACAAAACCTAACTTTGTAGGAGATTTTTACGAGCGGGATTTTTTTTATTTTTTCATCTTAAATCATTTAATGAGTTATATTTTTTGAATCTTCTAGCCTTTCATTGTAACTAACTGATAACTTACATGACTATGCAGCAAAAAACTGGCCAAGTGCTTGACGGGCACAATGAAGGGTTTCGTAGTCGGGATGAATTTATCCCAAGAACAAACTTAACTTTGTAGTTGAAAACATGTTTTCCTATACATCGATATACGTCACGGTCAATTCTTCAACTGCAATTGTAAGTTTGTAATCGCAAAAAAAGATTTCTATATATGATAAAACTACAAATTAACGATTTTCGGACTTTGTCCTTTACTTGTACTGTAAAACCTTGCTTCTTGCCAAATTTCATGATTCTAGGTCAACGGAAAGTACTTTTAGGTTTTGACTGATTTGCGAGTATCAAAATATGTCGCATATATGGCCGTATTTTTTGATCACATTCACTTAGAAGCTTGATTTTCAGCTACAAGGTACCACAAACCTACTTATTTGATATTCATTTCAACTTGATACCTCCACGCGTTCCTGAGTAAAATGGTAATGACAGACTGACCGACGGACAATGAAGTGATCCTATAAGGGTTCCGTTTTTACTTTTGAGGTACGGAACCCTAAAAAAGACCAGTGTCACTTCTCAGACCAAATAAATAGCTTTTCTGTATATAAATGCATAGTCTCATTCATTACTTTAAATAGTATTAAGTTGTAATTTTTCGTCATTGTATTTAGTTCATTATTCAATATGATATCACTGTAATTAATACTGATCCTATAGATTTAACCGTCCTATCCTAAATCCCGTTATAATTTTTACTAGTAATATTTTCGTTTCCCTAACTTTGTTTTCATCATTTAGAAGAAGTTTCTTCAAACGTGACATTGGCTGAATGCACAAACCGTGGGAAGCCACAAGAAAAAAAAAAACATCAAGACAGCGCTGTGTGACAGCGCTGTGTGCAGCGCTGTCAACAGCGACGTGAGGCCGGTGTCGGAAACATGTGTGCACTTAGTGAGGTGTAGTTTGGTTGTAAAATGGGTTGTAAATGTGTGCGTGTGAGCGTGTATGCACAGAGCAAGGTATAGTTTTGCATGCTTCACTGTATTGTTCGCAGCGCTATGCCTTGATTTTTATTTGGTCTGAGTGTCACTCATAAAGTCATGACGAATCTAATGAACACACAAACTACCTACCCATAAAAAACGTTACACTATTATGGGTAGTAAATATACTACCCTCCTTCAGGGGGCAGTTGGATAACATCGCTAACGTACCCTATTGTTTTCAGCACTATCCAATGTTCAAAGGTTTGGTCCTTGCGACGAGGAAGAGATGACACGAGAACTTTACTCGGAGTCAAGCGAAATCTACCGCTATCCTGACCCATTTGGACATATGCCTATGGGCAAATATAATTTTAACGTAAGTTATAAAAACCTCATCCATTCGGACAGTCAGACAGACTGTGTTGGAAATAAAAATGCTGTTGTAAAATGTAAAAATAACAAATTTATTAAATTAGTAACTGGAGCTGAATTTAGCCATTCAAAAGGGGACAAAATTGAGCAAAAATTTTTTTTTTCGTAAGTTAGGCCACAGACAACCAAAGTGGCCAGCAATACTTATTCAAATAATGTATGTTCAAGTAGGTTCTATTGAACATTGTCTTCCAATCTTCAGCTTACAAATCAAAAATTGTATGAACAAAAGAAAACGAAAACGTTAGAAGAGAACGTTAAGTCGGATTCACACTAGGGTAACGTTTCATGTCAGCATGCATCAGTAGGTACATCAGAAGCCTAACGCAGTCACACATTTTTGTATGAAGGCGGGACACTGACGTGCATTGACTTGATACGCCATTAGCCCTAACAGCATTCTGAAAACCATAACAGAAAGGTGGGATTGACCCATACTGGGACATTAGAAGCCACATGATACCTGTGGCGTAATAATAAATAATTTGTGTTGTTTTTCTGATAGTTGTAAGTACTAATGTAGTGGTATCTACAACGCCACATACGAGCTACACGTCACACTGACGTCACGCAAAATCCTGCATCGCGCAAGCAGAGTTTACCGCGCAACTAGCATATATAAACGTCGGGCAGTTGCTCACCAGACACGACACCCGTCTGGTCGGAGGATCCTCCCTTTTCTTTAGAGTATGAGTGAGCTATACAACCTGTCCTCATACCTCTATACCAACACTAATTTCTCGTGTATATGCTAACCATATGGACGTTATGGGCCTGATTTTTTTTTTTTTTTTATTACAGTCGTGTGCATACGTAATTATTTTCGTATGGAGCGGTACTTTATTTTTGATTTGTATTTTTTTCAGTTAACAATAATCGGGAATGTCGAATACAGCTGCGTCATCCTCAGAGCGGACTATAAGGCCACGGTAACAGATAAGACGCCGAAACTGCGCCTGACACGCACCGGAGTACAACTCTTAGAAATACAATTCTACGTCGAAATCATATTCGAAGCTGAATTAAAATATAGCGTAGCGGCTTACGGAAGAACGACTAAAGCTATAGATCCATTTAGGGCACATGAATATGCTAATAAGCATAGTAATTCATTTCCGTCACTTTTGAAATATGACGAATACAAATCGTTATTCGAAGTGTGTGTGGAAGATCCCAACTACCCTTTGTACGGTAAAAAAGAAATGACATCAAGGGCAATCACAGGTCGAACCACGACAGAACTCCCGACTACCACGACTTATCAGGAAGGATAGGTAGTAGGGTAGCAGTTGCAGTATTGGTCCCGCCCGACTGTGTTTTACATCTGGCTAGTGCGCTACACAAGTCGATTAACAAGTATTTTTTTTTAATCATCATAACACAGAAAAACAAAATCGTTTTTTTTTTTATTGCCTGAAGTTTTACTACGGTTGTTTACTAATTAGGTTGCGCTGATTTCGAATCTAGCCTCAGTTTTTTTGTAGCAGCTCTAGTTAGTGAGATACAGGTACCGTCTTAAATTTACTTAAGTAGTCGATAAGTTCTATCAATAACAGTGTAACTAAACTAGCTTATGTAAAAATTTTATTATGTCTTCCTCAAGAAGGACGTGTTTAAACAGCCCTGACTGTTGTTGTGTTATTTGTGGAGAATATATTTTCAAAAAATTCCGTTTGAACGTCTCCGACTTCGTGAAAAAAGTATACTTAGACTAATTGGGTTTCCATTGCTGACAAATGCCAAGCCTTGGATACCTGAACATAACTGGGTTTTATGTGTTGATTTGAAAATGGTAAATTTCCTCTCGGGCCAGCAAAGTGGCTATACAAATTATCCCTGTTTCCTATGCCTATGGGACAGCCGAGCTAAAGCCGAGCACTGGAAAAAAAGAGACTGGCCGTCTAGGGAGGCATTGATTCCCGGAAAGCAAAATGTAATTAATGTTCGACTAGTATCTAGAGACCGAATCATATTTGTATCCTTTACATATAAAACTAGGGTTAATTAAACAGTTCGTAAAAGCTCTTAACAAAGATGGCTAATGTTTCAAATACATTGAAAAAGTAATTCCAAAATTGAGTAGTCAGAAAATCAGAGCTCGCATTTTCGATGTCCCACAAATTAGACAGCTGATAGAAGATACACATTTTATCAATCATATGACTGTAATCTAAAAATGTGCATGGCAAGAGTTTGTTTGGTTAGTGAGGATTTTTTTGGGAAATAGAAAATCTGATGGCTACATTCAGCACATTGAACAGTTGCTGATGCACTTTGAGCGACTGGGATGTAAAACGAATATAAAGCTTCATTACCTTCGTAGCCATCTAGAACAATTTCCTTAATATCACAGTGACCTCAGCGAGGAACAAAGGGAGCGTTTCCACCAGGATATTCGCACAATGGAGGAGAGATATCAGGGATATTGGAACGTAAATATGATGGCTGATTATTGCTGGAGCATCAAAAATAGCAGTACTAACAAACATCACGCGAGAAAATCATATAAAATAAAATTTCATTCGGAATAAACATATTTAATATTTTTTTATACCTTGAACTCAGTGCATTTTAGTAAAAAATCCCATCACTCCATAGCTGCTAAACTAGAGCTGCTGCATAAAAAAGGCATATGTTTTTGAAATAAGCGTGGAAAGACTATTCAGATTCATGAAATAAAATTCATGTAACAGACATGCTGTTTTCCTGTGTAATGATTGATCTAAATATTTAATTCAAATCGGAACAGAAAAAATGTAAAAGAACTCTTAGAAATTACATGCATTTCATGTAATTTCTTAAATAAAATATGTCAAATGATTATTGTGTTTTTTATTTAGATTATGTGTTAAAGTAGCAGTGTTAATCGACTTCTGTCGCTGACAGTACTATAGTCGGATTTGGAAGAGTATTCAAATTAGATAACAGAAATGAATAAACAGAATGATCTGAAATATAAGAAGTGGCAACACTGTGTATCTAAACCTTTACAACGACGACGAAATCACACCACCATCAGCATTTCTCGACTGCAAGGATGATGATCGTTAAAAAGGGCGCTAAGCAGGGTGTTCTACCACACAAACTATTCTCAGCAACTATATTTAAAATTTGTTAATAAAGGTGTAGAGCCTCCTTGCCCTAGTTGACTCTGAAGTGCCGTACTTGACCGATGCGGTCAATGCCTGGAAAAGGGCATGCCCGGATTCAGATCGGCCCGTGAACCCATCTTCCCAGAGACAATGGGATGAGCCACTCTGCAGGTTGGTACGGAATAATCTTATCAATACGTCCTCCAATACGCTGAGCGTCCCCGCCTTTTGGTTGTGAGTAAGTGGGAGTCGAGCCACCGGCTTCAGGCGCTACCATTATCCAACATAGTCACTATACTGGGTGACATCAGCTTCCGGCTCACTATTTGTCTGTGTCTGAGCCTTAGGTGTGGGATGCAACATGTGCACAAAGTGCTAAAACCACAGTCTCATTTAATACAATTAATTTTTGTTAATCAATAAAACAAAAAAAACTTAAATAATATTTATTTATTTATTCAAGTCAGAAAACAAGCTATATTGCCTTTCAAGTCTTATATCTGAGCATTGGCTACAAAGTCTACATGTCAGAACCAAGTCTTAA
This sequence comes from Dryobotodes eremita, assembly GCA_917490735.1. Classification (NCBI taxonomy): domain Eukaryota; kingdom Metazoa; phylum Arthropoda; class Insecta; order Lepidoptera; family Noctuidae; genus Dryobotodes; species Dryobotodes eremita. The sequence continues at coordinate 18,331,680 of OU823263.1, forward strand.
AGTCGTCAAGATATTTTAGGAGCGTTGAACGTTCCTGATCGTTGTTTTAAAACTTTTTCCCTCTGAAAACCGATGAAACTTGAACGTGAAGTAGTAGCGAAGTTACAAGTTTGATTCCCATTTGCATAATTTGAAACGTTGAGAAGTGGGGTCAGATTCAGAAGAGGTGGCTTAGAAAATATTGTAATGATCACTGATTTAGGAGATTTGCAATTTTTAATAAAATTGTGATATTTACACGTACGAAAACACTAATTACGAAACACACTTGTTATTACAATCTTTTCCATTTTGGTTGCTCTAAAATATCCATCGACTTTCTCGTTGGTCTAGCGGTCGCAAACGCTACTGCTGAGCATCCGGTCCTGGGTTCGATTCCCAAGTGTTATTAAGTTTTTCCATCGGGAATTTCTCTGTAGCAGCCCGGAGTCTGGATTTTGTGACAGATTGATGGCAATAAGCTCGTCAGCTCGTGCTTGGTTGTGCACTTTTCAAGCAGTCTGATGCAGTTAGTGGCATTTAATCCAAGATTGAACCAAAATAACTGCCACCAGCTGCATCAGATTACTTGATGAATTATTTTCTAGATTATAAAAGAAACGACCAAAAAATAAAAATAATGTGACCTCTAGCACAAAATTACACACATATTAGCATAGCATTCAATTGCTTGATGTTGTCGTGACGTCATATTTGATCAATATTGCAAAAAAATTAGCATTTTAAGTTGGACATTGTGACTGTTCCTAAATAATCCAAGGCTAATAAAGGTTTCGTTTTTCCTAATTATGTTAATATTAGTATTTAGGTCGATTTCCCCTTTAGGGGAATAGGCTGCACTCCACCCCATACGGCCCTGTAGAGCTCGTTTTCAGAGTAGACACTCTCCCACCGATAGAAATTAAATGAATTCCGAAATAGGAAGAAGTCCGATGCCGTGTCCTATTAATAAGGCAGGGAAAGGATTGAAACTAATAGTAATGACTTAGGAATTCAAAGTTATGGAAATACATTAGATGTGGTTTTAGAAATCTAAATAATAGAGGGATGCAAAGTATATTATTATATAAACTGGTGAGTAACCCATACGCTAGCGTAACAGATATTTGGTCAGTCGTTACTCACACGGTACCTCACATTTACACTCGGAGTACCCAGAGCAACACTTCCATAAAGTGTCGCAAGTAGCTTTTCAGCGACATTGCGTCGGCATCATGCTCTTTTGGAGACATGGTCCCTAGCAGTTCTCCCGAACTAATAAACGTGACGAAGCGGCTTTCCCTGCGGCAACCGTGCGACTGTCCTTGTCTAGCAACGGGGCGGCTAGTTCTAGCGGCATTGCGTCGGCATCATACTCTTAAGGAGACATGGTTCCTATCAATACATAGACTGGATATGAAATAGATGTGGTCACCCAAACCCCTGGAAGTTCACCCTTTGCACAACAAGCATATCTGCAAGACACGGGTTCATGTCAGTATGACCGAATTATTGGTCGGACGCAAAGAATATGAAATTCAACAATTATTAGTTATTAGAGTAGAAAATCAGAACTTAAGCATAATTAATTAATAGAGTTGTGCATCGACTCTCTTAAAGGTCTATAGACAGCTCCAAAGAGCCCACTCTTCACCACTTCCTAGTGTTTGAGCTGGGGAGAAGAAGTGGCGCAACAAAATCCACAGCAACTAGTCTCTGTCTGATAAGTTATAAGAACTAATGAACTAATAACTCTATCAGCCTAGGATAATTGTTATAATGAAAAACTCACTCAGTCGAACTAATAACACACACAAAATAGCAATATCATCTGCGTACCTATAATTTTTTGCATTTGGTATGGATATTTTATAGAGGTCATTTATATAGAGGGTCCATATTGGCTCAACTAAAGTTCTTTACCCGAAATTGTTCTTCCTAACGATTTGTAATCCGAATGATCACTCTTCCTAAAATTTTTCATCCTAAAGTTTTCATTCATACTATTTGTAGTGCTACCGGCGATGTTCATAACACTCATGTTTCCGAAAATTGTAATTAATAATATCATTAATGTAAATATATTTAAACTCCTACTGTTTTTTATCATAACGCTTTTATCCCTAAACATAATTACCATAATATTTTCACCCAACTTATATATAACCTACCCACTATATTTTAAACCAACTGTTTAGAATGATTAAAGGTCGTTTGACTGATTTTTGTCTTAAATGAATGAAATTCAGGTCAGAGTGTCGTCTTGGGGGCACTATGAAAAAAATACTTAGAAAAATTTCGCGACCAATTTCGAGGTAGCGCTCGCCGGCCGCTGCCGCGGCACCGCTCGCTTCGCTCGCTCGGCTCGCGCGTAGTTGGTCACAGTTCTAACCTAACCTAACCTATGGATATATTTGCAGGTACACATCGCTATAAATAAAATTAAAGAATACGCTTTATTCTTATATGTTACACATGTTATGTGAAAATAAAGTTACGCAAAATTTATGTATATAATACTGATTATTATGAATAAAAAGAAATCTAAACAAAAAAAATATGACTTTGAATAATAGTGTATAAGATGGTTATGTTGAGAAAATATAGGAAAACAAATACAAGTATAATAGATGTTTATTGCTACTGACATTATGAAGTTGAATGCTTCGGAATTATGAACATTAGAGACAGAGTAGTTAGGAATTGTGATTGTTAGGATGAAAAATGTTAGGAAGAACATTTGCGGATTTCCAATTATCGGAGTTAAAAATTTAGGTGAACTTTGGCGCACCCTTATATAGATTATGAATAGTGTTGGGCCTAAAACACTGCCTTAAGGCACTCCAAAATTTACAACTTGATCATCACTGAGATAGGAACCAATACGCACTTGTTGAGTCTTATTAATCAAATAATCCTTAAACATATGAAGAGGTTTTCCCCTGATACCCATGAACTCAAGTTTGGACGGTAAGATGGGGACAGAGACCGTGTCAAAGGTTTTCACCATGTGTGCATGAAGTGGGCCGAGCCATTTGCCGGCTTTAAATTAAATATAATATGTCGTTATTAAATAGGAAGAGGTCACAGACAGTCACACCATGTAGGAAGGTATATAGCTGGTTACTGAAAGAAGCAGTCTTGACAGACAGACGAACGAACTCGCACCATAAGGCCGTTTATCCACCGCCACGTAAACGAGACGTCAAAGAGAACGAGATGGTGGCGCCGAAGTTGTGATAAATACATTTACTATGGCCACATTTTCACCGCACGCCGTCATTAGGACGTCACGCTCGGTTCGAATAATCTCTTTTCTCGTGAACGTCCCGTTGATGGTAGCGGGTGGACAAACGGTGTAAGAGTACCTTTTATTTTGTGTATGGTACGGAACCCAAACAAAAGAACTACATATCAAAAAATCTTTATTTCACACTCTCGTTTTAAAATCATAATTAATGAACAACAATACAGTAAATTACATCACAATTAAACAATTTATAAAAGATTATCAACTCAAAACAATGAGACAATTTACACAGCGACTGTTTGTGTCTACAACAAAGCGTCATGTGGCATCATATTAGTGAGATTGGCCACTGCCGTGGCAGTATAAACACTCCAACAGACGGGTGCGACGCGACGGTGTCACACGATTCTGGTAGAACAATATTCACGAAGTTTCATAGAAATTGTTCTATTAGAGTCGCGCCGCGCCTGTCTGCGGGAATCTTAAATCTGCCAAGTTGTGAATAGTATGGTACTATTAACATCGCGATACCCGCCCGAATCACCGAGCTACTCGACACAAAGAAAGAAAATTGGTTTATTGGAATAAAACATAGCAGATCTGTATGCTATGTTGCTGCTGTATGCTATGTTCTATATAGCAGATACAGGTCTGCTATGTTTTATTCCAATAAATAAATAAGTAAATATATAGTGTAATAATAATATATAGTGTCGGGCGTAAATACAGGGAGGCAGGGTCATCGACGCGCAAACTGTAACCAAAAAGTTAAAATGGTGCAAATGATGATCATTCCATTTTAAATCGTCTAAGGGGCCTCTGTGATTTGGCTTTGGTCCCTCGTACTCCTTCCAAAGGACCGAGGCCTCATGGTCCCGAGATATATAAACATAATTAATAAATAATAAAAAATAAAAAAAATAAAAATTTAAATAATAATAATAATATATTTTATTTGACATAATCACTGATCTCCTACGCGACGATGAGGACTTGAACAGAGATCAAAGCGAACGTGATAGCCCACAGGTTTAAATTTTTTAATGCTCAAGTGCAAATAACACTCTTCAGAGCGCATTATGTTCTTCACTATACACGTGCTGTTTGTGGGCTCATTGAGCGACAAAGATCATTGAGCACCCTGTGCGTCCAATATAACAATGCATTCAGGGCGTTGTTGGGGTTGTCGCGCTGATGCAGTGCGTCGGGCATGTGGACGCACACGTTGACGGTTTCCACGCCGTGCTCCGCAAGGGATGCGGCGCGTGGCGCTCGGCAAGTAGCGCACCTGCACCAACAGCATCCTGGCTGTTACTGCGGACAGGCTGGACACGCGTTACGTCCAGCACTGGGTTAATACCCGCATTATAAAATAAGTACCTAATTATGTTTATTTTTTTAACTAAATACAGTAAAATTTACGAAACTATTAACAATAGTTCAAACTACTAGTAACAATCTATGGATTTCAAAGTCTGTTTTTTTTATTTTTATAAGTTCGTATGTCAAATAAAAACTACACAAATACAGGGTAACTCTTAATTTAAGAATGCAAAGAGCTTGGGACAAAATAAATGAACCCCAGGCTAGGAAAAACCTGTGTACTGTGGGTCATCCATCCGTCCATCATGTATGTTATAAAAGTTACAAATGAGTAATATGCAGTTTGTAAAATAAACTAGACTTGATGATGATAGTCATGGATTGGAAATGTAATGAGCACAGGTGAACCAGATGACCTATAATTTTATTACTACAACATAACATCCTGACAAAGTTTATGCTATTTATATGTAACCCCAAGCGGCTTGAAACCCTCGGGCTATGAAGTTGAAACCCTCGGGCCGTGGGGTCGGAGTGCTCATGGTTTGTGCAACGAAATCTCCAAACGGCTGGGTGACACTTCCCGTGACCCAAGGGCTGGCTTTTACCTTGGCCAGAGGCTAAGCATTCAAAATCAAAATAATTTATTTCACATAAACCTACATGGGCACTTATGAAACGTCAGAAGCTAGGTGCACGGTTCCAATTGGTTGTTTCCTATGGAGATGAGCTGGCAAGAAACTCCACGGTTACTCTTTTAAAAACTAGGGGCTTTTACAATGTTTTCAAAATAAAATAATTATAGGTATGGGAGGACAGAGTAGGCCTGTCAACAAGTAACAGGTACTCAACGAAATAGAAAAAGGTCTACAAATCTAGTCCACAAGTTGGGCCTACAACGTTCTCATATCCATAAAATATAAAAGAATCTATATAAAAGATAAATAAAATAATAAAAATAAAAGCCTATTTAAACCAAATGACATGATTGTCATTACAACTGTAACAAATCTGAATTAAAATCCTATCTACAAAAGTCATAAGTAAAGACTTGAAATAAGAATTGGAGGTATATAATGTCAAATAATGAGAAGATTATGTCAAAGAAGAAAGTAAAAAGCAAAAACAAATATTTCATGGGATAAAATCGTAATTTGGGAACAGTTCATAGACATTTACATAGTGATGCCGTTAATAAGGTACCAGGGAAGCCACATGTGCAGAAGGAATTATTGCCAAACTTCCTTGTATTCAACGTAGTCTTTAATCTTATAATATGCATTTTTGATAAGGATACGTTTGATGTGGGTTTTGAACTTACTGACTTTGGCAACTTGTTATAAAAGCGGATACTGTTTATAAGAAATGACTTGCTTGTTTTAGTTAATCTTTTGGGTTTCATAATTTCATTTTTACTACCTACGTACAAACGCTCTTCGTGCTGACTTCACGGTTACAGTTTGCGGTTCGATGTCCCTGGCACCCTGTATATCTATGTATTTATTTTTGTATTTTATAGTTATTTTCACCTGCCAAGTTTCCTCTTTGCATCACCCTAAGGGTAACTGGTAAAAAATGCCTGAGGCATTAAGTCCGCCTTTGCACGGTTTTTTTTACTTGTGCATAAAGTTTTAATAAATAAATAAAATCACGCCTATATTCCTCAAAGGATAAGGCAGAGGTGTGTGACCTATATTTACTTCAGATCCATAATCTCAAATTTCTTTGAAAACACCTTTACCATACGCAGGATAATGTGAATCGTTTAATTGCGGCTGAACTTGCAATTTGGTGTCATTATATGACAAAATAGTCGGATATCGTTTATTGCGATTTAAGTATTTATACACGAGTGATGGATGAATATACTTAGCTTCTCTTCCATAAGCTGTAACACGCAATTTTATTGGGTCCTCGAAAAATAATTCGATGTAGAAGTGTATCTCCAAGAAACCGAATCCGTAGCACAAGCCCTTAGGCCCGGGGCCCGCGCACCACCGCCGCACCTTCAACTTTGGGGCCGTAAATTTACTGCCCCTATTATAATCAGCTTTAAATACTACGCAAGAGTATTCAATATCCGCGACAATCGTCACCTAGGGAAGAAAGAACAAAATACTACTGTAATACGGACCTAAATAATCAGATGAACATTTGTTGACACTGTGCTCTTTAATAATTGCTAACGTGGTGGTATTACCGTATACGCCCACGTCACGGCATCACGATAACACGGGGAAGTAAAATGTATGAAAATACTTATAATGAAGACGCATTTAAACCGTCCACGTCCTTATAACGTGCACGTGTTTCCATACATTTTATGGACGTGGACGTCCACAATAATTTCGTCATGTTAGAAATTATAAAGCTCAATGGCTGTAAATATTCTTCCGGACCAAATTCGAGCCATGGCGACAAGAGAGAATCTGCCGCAGGACCAACGACTTAACGCGCTTTGCGAGGCACGGGGGTATCACACCGCCAACTTCCAAACTCCGGGCTGTTACTGAGAAATCCCTAATGGAAAAACTCAATGACGCTTAGCTTGACCTGGGAATCGAACCCAGGACCCCACGCTCGACACTCGCGCTTGCGACCACGAGACCAACAGGGTAGTTACCAAAAACCAAGTACTAGCTGTATACCAGGATGAACTAACAAAATTATTGTTATAGCTAATTAAGCCATACATACTACGGTCCACCAGAGAGGTCTACCTGCGCAGGTACGCCAGCAAAGGTAGACCTCTTGTGTGGCCGCCATAGCTTTAATATTATTTTTATGGCCCTGTTCACGGCCTTGAGCGACACGAGCGCGTCTTCTGTTCCCATCGCGTCGCGGTGACACGTGGCATGCTCTAAACAACTTCTTTTATTTGTTTTCACCGCAGTCGCTGTCACAAGACGTGTACCACTTGAGCGTGTAGCATGGTTTATACGAGTCCAGTTACTCCGTTTTTGAACCCAGTCACTAGGTTTGTACAGACGCGAAAAAAAAACCAAAAAAAAAAACAAAACAAACCTATAAAAATAAAACACTCAAACGTGAACACTACAAAAATCCGGCAGAGACTGCCCAACGCATATAGAGGAAGTCTGTGATACGGGACTGACTTGGGCGGCGCGGGGGGAGTAGCTACTGGGTCGAATAAATTGAGCGGGTGCCTATCTGCAGGATTGACTTGCAAGCTCGTGGTCAGCCCTGGACTGACTTGAAACTAGTGTATACACTAGCCCAGTTGCAAGTCAGTGCTGGAATGACTTACTGTACTATCATATTACTGGGCTCGTATAAACCTGCCTTGTAGCTCGTGGCCGCGGGGTAAAAACTTACGTTATGTCTTAATACTGCCGGTTGCATCGTCTTGGAGATGTTCGTGTCTTCAGTGTAGAGCTCTTCTTTCATCTCCTCCTCGTCGCAAGGACCGAACCTTTGAACGCTGGATAGTGCTGGAAACAAGATGCTGACGTTAATAGTAATACATGTCCCAGAATAGCTCGACCAATCCCGGACTCTAACTGAGCCTTAAGGGGGATCCGTCAAGGAACGCGCGAAATTAAAAATTTCTTAGGTACCTATTTTTTTTGTGAATTAAATTCGAATTTGCAAAAAGTATTTTTTTTAATTCGCGAGTTGCATTGAACAAAACATTTTAAGTACGTACAAGTGCATGCCCAGATAAGGCGTTTGCACCCAAAACTAGTCATCAATGTAACTTACTTCTTCTCATCACGACGTGGTTGTCGGCCAGACTGGTGATGGCAGGTCTGCCGATCCTCTGGACGCTGCGCTGCACCCACTCGTGGTACATACCGTAGTCTAGAAATCTGGCAGGGGCCTGACAACCTGGCCCGTACACGCCGAAACCGAGCTGAAACCAACGGTAAACAAATAGTTTAAAGGCAAACATTCCAAGCTGAATTTGATCAGATTCACGAACACACAAAATAACGTTCTCGTCTTTCTCCAGCTATATAGTTGGAGTTAGACCCTCTTATTATTAATATTATTATAAATTATAATTATATTATTATTTCTTGTAATTATTTCATGTTCAAGTAATAAAATAAATATTTTGGTAATTGTTTAAATATTTTGTATTATTTGTCTACTCCATAGATGCATAGTGCGAAAATTTCATAGACCGAGAAAAATTTACGTTACTTGGCTGGCACGCACATATTTCTTAGATATGTTTCTGTCTTTATCTTGCACTTTTTGATCGACAGTTGTGCAACAGTGACAAGAAAAATGCTTAGCCAAAGCCCATGCTAAGGAACCTTTTTAAATTCCAGTCAGTAATTTTGTTAGTTCCTCTTTTGACCATTGGTTCAAATAAGTTTGTAGCGGCGACGTGGCGGCCGACCGTGGAAGATTGATCCGCCACTCCCCGCGTGCGGGGGAAGTAACCCACGCCCCTCAAACTACTATTTATTTTCAAAGTAGGGCCTTAACGTTGAAAAAGCGATTATGATGAGATAGTGATATGAAACTAACCAGTCTCCAGCGTGTGTCCACTTTCACCACGAGTATAGCCCCACTCCGCCAGACGCAGTGACCTCCCGACACACTCCTGGCACAGGCCGTGTGAGATGGCCACAAAGTAGCCACGTCCAGCTAAAAAAGAAAACTGACTTTATGGATAGAAAATAAACCTCCCAGGTGTTAGGTTTACGCAAGCTATACGGTCAAGCGTCACGCGTCTTGTGACAGCGACTGTGCAGAAAACAAATGGAAGTGGTCTAGAGCATGCCACGAATCGCCACGATGCGACTTGCAGAGCGACAAACGGAGAAGCACGCGCGTGCTGCTTGACGCAAGTTCCATCGCTCGAGGCCCTGAACGAGGTCTAAGAGCAGCATGCATAGATGCATGAGACCTAAGCCAAAACTGCAATGTTAGTTACTTACGTCTGTCCGCCTGTAAAAAGTCTTGCATTGTTCCAAAGAAATGAATTTCATTTTGTGTAACCTCACCTTGGACCGCTTACAATCTATAAAATAAAAGAAGATGACGGGAATACATAGCAAACATAGTACGTACATAGAAAAACGTAACCTTCATACGATGACTTTTTTGTCCGTCTGTCACAAACTGCTACAATTTTCCTGTAAAATAAGGATCAACTCTATTTTTTTAATCAACAACTCTATTAAAATTAAAAAAATAGCTTTATAAACCTAGTAGATAAGGACCCCGAACGGTCATCTTTTGAAAATTTTGATCTATATCTTCAAAGCTGCTGAATGCTCTTATAAACGATACAAGCGATAAGTGCATGTATAAATGTCTAATATGACAATAAGTACCTTAGCTTCTCAAACAAAACGATACCTACTATCAGATAATACCATAGCGAAGAAACTCTCGTATTTGAAGTGTGACGGCGGGGGACAAATGGGCCGCAATTCTGAAATAATGTATTTTAAAAACTTCATCTTAACAATTTTTAAGGCCAGAACAGTAACAATTTCAGAAAGGAAACCGTACGTCTCCAACGTGAAAAATAAAAATATAAACATGAAAACACTTTTAAGTACGGCCTTCCTTTACTTGGGTAAGGCGTTTGATTTTGTGTAACACGAATTGATACTGCATAAATGGAAATTCTATCGTAATCATAGGCTCACACACACACACACACACACAAACACACACACTAGTCGTACACACGACTAGTTCAAGAACTGCATGTTCAGCATTGACTGGATACAATTATTAAGAATTGCATTCGGTTTAAAAGTAAAAATGTTGTTATTTGCTGACGATACTTGTTTATTTTTTTTAATTAATAGACGTGTATCCAAACTTGGTGACGTGAATAACGCCCTACTGCAGTTCCAAAATTAACAAATTAATTGTTTATTATTTAGTGCTAATAATTTAGTATTCAATGGAAAAAAAACTAAGTGCTTTTGATTTTCCAAACCTTTCCCTTCCTTTCCTGTCTTTCCTTTTTCCTTTTTTTTTCTTTACCAAATGTCAGAAGTACTAATTGTAAGATAGTATTGAATCAAGAGAAACTAGATTTCCTGAGGATCACCCTCGACTCAAGGCTTCAATGGGGTCCTCATTTAACATCCCTTGTAGGACGGCTAAGTTCAGTAGCATATGCTGTGAGATAAATCGGTCAATTTACTGATGTAGGTATCGCGAGGCTAGTCTATTTTAGTTACTTTTATAGTATTATGTCGTACGGTATTTTACTATAAACACGGGCTGCAGCCATCGAGTCTATTTTTACTGTGCAGAAAAGAGCCATCATAGCCATAAATTATTTTAGCCTCCACAGGCACGACTTATTAACATCATGACGGTACCTTGTCAATATATCTATGAAAACATCATGTACGTAAGGAAAAATCGACATATTTTTAATAAAAGAGATGAAAGACACAATTATATCACTAGAAATAATGACCAATTAATTAGAATCATCTTTCAAAGGGTACTGTTTAAAATGTTGCAATAAAATATTTCCCCGCATACTTCAACTGAAACGAAATTTAAATCTTGTATAAAACGCATACTATACAGTCAAGCACATTATAAGTTGGGGGATTACATCGCTGCTAAAAAAGGCTTGGCTCAACGCTGGTCCTGCTCCACAAGGGCGCATAAACTAATTGATTAGCATTTGAAAATACTGTTGGAGCTACTGAAGATTTTAAAAACTATCAAAAGTATAATTTATTGAGCACATGTGTGAGTACTATGTACATTACTATAAAGCTACCATTTACTGGGTACGTCTTCCATTGACTTGAATGTGCCCTGGCGGCTGAGAGTTGTCATGCTCATTCTAATGTCTCGCTGATGGTGGCGCATGGGGTGGATTATCTAGCGTCATGTTCGTTAATGGGCGTCGTCAGTAGGGACTGGTCATCTCTTAGCTGCCACGGCTTCTTTTATTTTAATTTAATATTTTATTTATTTTTATATTTTTATTACGGATACGTTCTGCATCGTTCGCACATGCATAATTTGAACATGAATGATGTAACCAATATTTTGTAACCATATTTTGACTTAAAAGAGTGTTCATGAAGTTTCTTGCCCGTTCTTCTCCATAGGTACCAGCTGCGCCTTGGAATGGGCAACTATAGCTTCATCTTTCTGACCGACCGACCCCTTGATAGTTCAAAAGTGCCTGTAATTGGTTTAATTGAAATAAATGCTTTCAGTTTTGAGTTGAGTTCGAGGTTACAGATAATAATTACAACAAAGTGAAGTTTTCTATAAAATTTCACAAAATATATAAAGAGGTGTCCCCCAGGACAGCATCCTGGGCCTTCTCTTCCTTTCCTATTAATGACTGGGAGTTCTGAACTTTTGATAAAGAAGATCGATGTCTCCTCTATCAGGTGTCATTTCCAATGTAACCAATATACCAGTAGGTAGGTAGATGATGTCGTTGTCTCACCAATAGTCGCGTGGTCGATTTCCAGCTGGATCATAGCCAGTGCACTATACGTGTTCTTGGAATAGTCAGGATGGTAAGTGTAGTCACGGATGCCGACAGAGGGCCCGGTGCAGTTGTAACCGACGACCACGCGCGCTAGTGACCTGAAAAAAGAGAATTAGGGGTAAAGTAAACTTGTAACGGACGGAGTTGTGTATGAGGAAACCAATTTCATCTGTGGTGAAACTTGAACTAAGCCGAATTCAAGAAATTACTGTCATTAAAGTGACTCAGACACCCAGGTCATGACCCATCGTCCACGACGCTAGATACACAAATTTATGGTGTTATAAACTGAAATCATTAATGAGTAACTAGATTGTCACAGCACTATTATTTAGTCAATGGCGGTCCGTACACGACGCAACCAGTCACAAACTAGTCGATTACACGTTATGCACGGCTACAAAGGTCTTCTGGTGTCGTTGTTGATAAACATTTGTGCAATTGTTTTGTGCAATGGATTCAAAAAACAAGATTGTGGCGTCAGTTCCAATTTTGGCCAAGCGCCAAAAGAACCTGCGGGGTAGTTGCGTAACACACTGTAGGAATAGTTTTCATTTTGACAGTTCAACAACATTCATTGCGTTATTAACGTTGTTGAGCAAACAAATTTTTCGAACATATGAAACAATGGATTGGCAATAGGCCTCAAAATGATTCAGATTGTGATAGATAGTGTGTTACGCAATTAGGGTACGCTATTAGTCGCATCGTGTCCGGACCGACATTGAAATACTAGTGCTCTGACAATCTGGGTACTTATTGGTGATTTGAGTTAATTGTAACACGTTACTTTTCTTTTAAGTAGCATCGTCGACAAAGGGCCAAAGTCGCTGTCGAATTAAGCTGTAGTTACCTGTAATTGAGTGTGCATAAGGTACAGGATAATGAATAGTATAGAAATTTTAATATTTTAGAAGATAATTTGTAATAATGTCTCTCGTTGGTAATCCTTAAATAAATAAATCAATTTTATTCTCTTCCATTTAGTTTATTCACTTGTCGTTTTCTACATAATTTTATAATCCTACCTCCTACTTAATATTATAAATGTGAAAGTTTGTGAGGATGTGAGGATAGATGGATGGATGGATGGAAGGATGTTGTTACTCTTTCACGCAAAAACTACTAAAGGGATTTGGATGGAATTTGGAACACAGATAGTTCGTAACCTGAATTAAGATGTAGGATATTTTTTATCCCGGTAGTACGTTCCCGTGGGATATATTCTGATCTCCAAGCGGGCGAAGCCGCGGGCAAAAGCTAGTTAGTTATAAGTAGTTAATAAGTGTATATATTTACCTGAAGTTATACTTAGGCAGCTTGTCGATTTCATTAGCCGCTGCAAGTACAATCTGCCTGGTAACGAGCACCACTGCAGTTGTGAACTTATGTCCATCTAAATGAAAGGAAAGTTACGTCAATTATTCTGCTAGTGATTTTACAAGAGGCTGCATAACATAATCGCCTCTGTAGACTCCGTACCTACTGGGGATCCGTCAATGAAGCCCGCTTTTCAAAGGACATCGTCATAAAGGGCCCTGGGACCAACAAACAGTCGCAGGTCAAGCTACACGAAACTGACAAGTTTCTCCAAACGATTCTAAACCTTAAAATTTTAACAGTTAAGTTGAAAATCTAATGAGAAAATCTGACAGTTCGTGATAACTTGATGTGCACAAACGCCCCAAGTGAGATGCATTGAAATATTTCAAATAGAATAACAAGCTGAGTACTGGACGGTATCGATTTTGTTTAAAATATATCGATACAGATCGAATGTATTAGCATCCCTAATCCTTGTCATGTCATTTTAATCAACTCAACTGTCAAGTTATTGCTATTGCCACTTAAAGGCAATAGAAATAACATTAGTGACAGGCATTTACTAGCATGTATTTCTAAGTATTGAAAGGATTGTTTCTTATTAAATATAACCTCAAAATCTTTGTTTTCTTCTTTCTGCAAGTTGTCCGTCATTAAACTTTGTCTTCATGGGCATAATTTAAACTTGTAATTTAGAACACGCAAAGTAATATATTTTCCTTCGCTGTTAGATCTGGGGCGAAAGATGTATGGATGCAGAACCATCTCCTTTCTTATGTTTTTATTAATGCAGCGTTGTTTTACGTTATACGATGATCATTCAATACGCAAAAATAATGACAAAATTATTGTAATTTAAATCATCAATAACTTTCAAAATTATATCTGCACCAACTCGCCAAATTTTCACGAAATAGTCTTATTAAAGTCATCAAATATTAAAAACGTTAAAAAAAAATAGCGTACTATTTTCAAGGAATTACCATAAGGGAAGAGCAGTATATTATAAAAACTTACTGTAAGGATAGTACAAAATACCAAGCCATGGATAGGTCTCTATTCTGGCGACGCCCTCGTAAACGTGCGATACTGGAGAACTGTCGATACCGCAGGACAATGATATTACTGAAAATCATAATCATGATCAATACAATCATACTTACATCTTCTATACAAATAAAAATGAAATGCTGTTCATAAGTAAGCGTATCAATTGAGAACGATTGCTTGATCCTTTTTTTAATTTTCAGAATAGTTTGAATGAGGTTTTTAGGGTTTTGTCCGGAAAATTGGAAAATTCGGGAAAAACTTACTTTTTGTATGAATTATTGAAATATGGACAAGACAATGTCTGACGGGTCAGCTAGTAAGGAATGTATTTTTTAATAAGTAATAGGCTAACGTGCCCGTACATCATGATCCCACACAAAGAATTCCTCTCCAAAAACCTCTTCAGTAAACCAAAACGAAGCACTTACCTTCACTTATAAATGTTAAGAGACTTATCCAAATACTGAAAATAAGCATGGTGATTCGAATCAAATGCAGATTAACACTACCTCACTTTACCTCACCACACGCAATAAATTTTCCGCGATATAAAATACTTGATACTGTCCTTGCAATTCACAAGCGCATGTCATGTGATTCCTTATGTTTTCTTATGTCATTGTAATAAGGTATAAATTGCTATGATCGCGTTCGTGAAATATAACAACAATACTAGAAATTTGTTTTAGAAACTCAGAATAACTGAGTTAACTTTTTATTTGAATAAGTTCGATCTAGGACAACAACTAACTCGTATATATCCAGTAGACAAATTAGAAGTGGATCGGATTTCGTCAATGTGAATTAGAAATGCTTGTAAACAGTTTTAATAGACTGTCGTAACATCCTTGCTTCTCAAATACAAACAAATGTTAAGATTTAGACGGAGGGTGTCATCAAAGCAAATGTGAAATAGCTTGAATGGTTTAAATTCAAGATCGCTCATCAAAACTTAGACCGGGGTATGATTTCCTTCCGTGCCATTGTTCGTAAATATTTTTTAGTGCAGGACCCCATGAACAGAAAGAAAAGGAGAGGAGGAGAAAAAAGGAGGAAGGGGGAGGAGGGGATGGATGGAAAGGGAGAGGACAGCCAAAGAAAAGATGGATGAATTGTGTGAGAAATGATAAGAAAGAAAAGGGAGTGTATGATAGCGTGATGGTTGACAGGGGAGAGTGGGAGAAAAAAACGTGTTGCACTGACCACAAGTTACATGGAATAAGGGCAGGGATATTATGAGTGTAGGAGGCCTTCAGGATGGATATAGCGACTGAATAGAATAGAATACTCTTTATTATGTACACCATAAAAATTACAGATACAAATGTAAATTTATTACATAGGGTGACACAATGAGAGGTCTTATCGCTAAAACCGATCTTTTACAGACAACCTTTGGATGGATTAAAGGCAGAAAGAGAGACAATAATGCAGGTAGTCAGTGGTGTACCATTTACATATATAAAAAATACATAAAACATATATTTATCTACATATAATATACACAATAATAAACATGAAACAAGAGCAAGAAAACTAAATGTAATGATGATGTTTAAGGAGAGAGGAAGTGTTTTTTAACCAGAATTTTAAAAGTGGACAAAGATTGAGCACGCCTTATCGACACGGGTAAGGCCTTGCCTTGCTTGCTTTTACAAAAGACTTGTCATACAAACTGGTGAAATGCATCGGCATCTCTAGTCTTACGTTTTTCGATGACCTCAGATATCTATTATATGTGTCGTGAAGGAACTTGAAACGTTATTTAAGATAAGAGGGGGGTGTGACAGCTTCGCTTGGCAACTGGTAGCGGTTGGATGAGAGCAGCCGATGATTGAGTTAAATAGCCTGTGATTAGAGAGGTCGTATGTCCAGCAGTAAACTCGATTGGGTTCAAATGGGTTATGTTTGACACATTACTGTAAAAAGTATTGTACAAATATTAAAATTGTCTAAGAATGGTATTTAGAAAAATATTTTATTGCATATTTAAATTATATAAAAATGTCTATTAAGATTGTGTTTTCGTATGTGTAGATCGACGAAGTACTCTCGGCTTTTGCATTAATAAAGACTTTTCGCGATTTTTGCTTGTGCTGGATTTTTCACCCTAGTTAATCCTGACGTTCAAATGTGATAAAAATATAAAAATAAAAGTTTTTAAAGATTTTGATTGCGTAAAATAAACAATAAATGAGTAGTCAGTATTTCCGCCGTTAACGCGTATAACACAATCGCAGCGACTCGCATACTCAATATGAGTTCATCCAAATCACGTTGCGGAATGGCCGCCCACGTCCGTTGTAACAGGCGAAAAAGTGTGTGTACGGCATTTATATTTGGCAGAGCTCTTCTTTGAAGCATATCTCATGCGTGCTCAATGGGATTCAAGTCCGGTGATTGAGCAGGCCATGGTAGGACGTTGATATTAGCTGTGGCAAGTGTGTTTGCAACGACTCTGGCAGTTCGTGGACGTGCATTATCAATATCATGCATAAGCAGAAATGAAGCACCAGATTGGGTCCGCAAAGGAATGACAACATCCAATATAATCGTTTCAGCGTAAATCTATGCATTGAAATTGCCTCTGATATAAATCAATTCGGTTCTTCCGCCGACCCAAATACCCGCCCATATCATGATTGTTCCACCACTACATGCATGGACTTTCTGGCATGATTTTAAACGTTCTTAGCATCCAAGGGTTCTCCAATTCCGTGTACGTCTAGTATGCGAGATTCGTCTGAAAACACACAAAACGTCACTCTTCTTCTGCCCAATTGCTGTGTTCACGAGCCCATTGTAAACGGACTCTGCGATTGCGGGACTCACTATTGAGTCCCGCAATCGCAGAAGGCCACAACGTGTGCCACCTATGTGGCACACGTTGTGGCCTTCGGGAACGCAGATTAACTTCATGCAAGCGATTTCCTTATGGTTTGATCGCTTATCCCTGAAGAGCTATGAAGCCTCGTAACCAACATCATCGGTCATTGTACGATTTCGTCGAGCAGTAATTTGTATGTAACGATTTTGTCTGCGCGTGGTGATGCGAGCTCGTCCTTGATGTCGCTCTGCCACGCTGCCAGTGATGCGGTAACGTGTCCAAAGCCAAGTTCTAACACTCTGCGTAATGCCCAGAGCGATTGTCACAGCTCGTTGCCAAGAACCAGCTTCCAATATTCCCACGGCTCTGATTATTTTTACACGGCTCAAATGACGCATTCTCTCCATAATACCGTTATTTTGTATTGATTCCACGCAGAAGTATGGCAGAATTTTTACTGATTTGACCTCAAACCCGTTGCAGGATTTTCTCAGAAATACGACTTGACAGAAGATTTTCGTCTATTGACCGAAATTCAAAAACCATTCCTTTTTCAAATTTAATGACGAAATTTACTAAAAAGTATCCATATGAGTTACAAAAAATATGATTAAGAAACCTGATGTTTAGTAGCTAGCAAGAACGTGCTTGATCCCGACACTTTTGTGTGTGTAGTAGTAATTTCCAAAAAATATATATATTTGGTTTTCAAGATTATAGTCTCATCCTCACTAAGACAAATATTTTGATAACAGCAGTACCTATATTCAAAACTTATAAATTAACGTTAACCTTTAGGGCATAATATGCACACGTCGTTTTTTAAAGGCATGTATTTAATCGAACCGCAAATAATTCCCATTTTGCTTTCCCAAAAATATTATTGA
Organism: Dryobotodes eremita; assembly: GCA_917490735.1. NCBI lineage: Eukaryota > Metazoa > Arthropoda > Insecta > Lepidoptera > Noctuidae > Dryobotodes > Dryobotodes eremita. The sequence continues at coordinate 18,349,790 of OU823263.1, forward strand.
ACACTCTAATAATTACAATGATTGCGTCTCTTTTTGTGAACTTCAAATAATTCCTGCTTTAGAGTCCTAAAATACTGAATAGCCATATAACTGCGACCAACTTGGATGTAGAGCTCGCCGACCGCTGCCGCGACACCAATCAAAGCTTTTCTTTTTTGTTCCTGTGTGGAAAATCCTCATGGACGTCCTCCGCCCTAGGGGGGTTGGAGGGGTCTGTCAGACTCTTACTGACTAAAAACCACCCGGTGTTCCATCTCACACCTACGCCGGGGGTCGCGGAAACGTACGATTCTTCCGCAACCCCCGACTGGTGCCGGCCCGCCTCTGCGGGCCCCGTCTGGTTGATCGGGGGGGTGAGGTGTTTGACCCCCCCGCGACGTCTAAGAGGGGCACGCGTGGAACACTACGCCACCACCTCGGATCCTGATGTATCGGGGGCAACGGACGTCCCCGAGTCCGTAAACCCCTGGACCCATTTAAGGGGCTGGAAGAGGGCGTTGTCCGCCCTCCGCCAACGCCCGGTTGGCCTGCTGCGAGCCGAGTGAGAAGATGAGATCTCTCGCTCCCTTTCCGCAGCTTCCTTCTGCGAGATTACTGTTTCGCAGAAGGATACCACCGCGTCCCAGGACTCCTCGCCGCCGACCATCGCATTCATAACGGCCGACAGCGACAGGTCACTGCCTACTCCTGAGATGAGGGTACGGCGCGGCTCCTCCCAAGTGGCACACTCTGCCAGCGTATGCCGCGCCGTGGCCTCCCGGCACACCAATCTAACCTTTTTTTTTTTGTTCCGGGGTGGAAAATCCTCATGGATGTCCTCCGCCCTGGGGCGGCGGAGGGGTCTGTCAGACTCTTACTGACTAAAATCCACCCCGGTGTTCCATCTCACACCTGCGCCGGGGGTCGCGGGAACCTACGAATCTTCCGCAACCCCCGACTGGTGCCGGCCCGCCTCTGCGGGCCCCGTGCGGTCGAGCGGGGGGAGTGAGGTGTTTGACTCTCCCCGCGACGTCTAAGAGGGGCGCGAGTGGAACACTACGCGCCGCCACCTCGGGTCCTGATGTATGGAGGGCGACGGACGACCCCGAGTCCGTCAACCCTGGACCCATTTAAGGGGCTGGAAGGGGGCGTTGTCCGCCGTCCGCCAACGCCCGGTTGGCCTGCTGCGAGCCGGGTGAGAGGATGAGATCTCTCGCTCCCTTTCCGCAGCTTCCTTCTGCGAGATTACTGTTTCGCAGAAGGATACCACCGTGTCCCAGGACTCCTCGCCGCCGACCATCCAATTCACAACGGCCGACAGCGACAGGTCTCTGCTTACTCCTGAGATGAGGGCACGGCGCGGCTCCTCCCAAGTGGCACACTCTGCCAGCGTATGCCGCGCCGTGGCCTCCCGGCACACCAATCTAACCTAACCTAACCAATTTGGTCGGGGTACTTTACTGCGACCTATTTTGAGAGGGCTCATTTATATAAAAAAGTGTGCATTATTTGAAGGTCAATAAGTTTTTAAAAGATGAGTTAAATAATTCCCTTTTTGAATGTCGACAATGCTTAAAAAACGCCGCGTGCATAGGCTCTTAAAAGTCAGGATTTTTTGCGTATCCAGCATCATCATAATTAATTTCCGCTCCATACGCGGCCACGTTGAAGGAACACATAGCCCTGTACTTGATTTCTATAAAGTAGTAAACAGCCCCCGTGCCAGACTGGTCACAGGTTTGAGAGGGACCGGTGCACCAGCGGCGAATCTTGATTGTCGGGGTCATAGAAGTGCCCAGCTCGTTCCAGACCTGCAGGACTATGCAGTGGTAGTCCACGGACTTCAGTAATGTCACCTGAAATAACAGTGCTTTAAGGATCTTTTGGCAGTCGGATGACGTTGACAGGGAGGCGCTGTTGGTAAACATTTGTCAAATGGTTCTTGGGAAATTTATGGAAAAACAAGATGGCGACATTGGTTCCGATTTTGGCCACGAGCCAAAATCTTTTTATTTTTTTACCTTTATTAATAAACTAAAACATTCTTATAAATTTATTACAATCTAGCCTAATAGACTAATAAGCAACTGAAGTTTAACTTATTATTTTACGTTATAACTATAGCCCAGGGCCAAACTGTTTAAAATATCGTAATAGACGATAAATTCTTAGCAGTATACGCCAACGATACGCATTCCTTACGCCTACGATAAATAGTACCCTTTTCTCGATGAAAAGTACGTACCTTCTAGGCCCAAATTGTTTAACATTCCCATTGCAGTTTAAACAATGTTTCCGGGACTTTGAAAGCCGAGAATAGTTAGGTACATGTAAATTACTTGTAAAACATAGTATTGTATGAGAATTAACGCTTTTTATGAATGTAAACGTTTATTTACAATAAATGTTATTTTTTTGTAAAACAGTTTTTTTTTTCATAACAAACCAACCCTCAGTAACAACCCGGATTCTGGCTTATAGGGTAGCTATAACATGTGTTGGATATATATATTAGAACTGGCAAAATTTCGCCTATAGTCGAATTATTAATCATTGTCATCATCATTATTGACAGGCTTGTTCCACTCATTGCTGAGGATAGGCTTCCTCTCTTTTGTGCCATGCTTCCGGTCTGTGCGAGTCGCGTCCAGTTCTTCTCTGAATTATTAATACAATGGATTAAACTGACAGCTGTTAGCCGTCAGTTTATAAAATAACTAGCTTTTGCCCGCGGCTTCGCTCGCGTTAATTTAGAATTTGACAATCAATTTCGGTTGTTCAGGGAATTATAGTTAGGAGGATGAAAAACCGGTCTATCGACACTCTAGACTCACAAAATGTATTAATTACTTAAATATAAAATAAAAAACCTCTTATCACAGCGGGCCCTATCAGAATACCAGCGCTGCGGTATTTATTTTTTTAAATATCGTAGCATTATGCTGAGATAGGAGCCTTTTTGGCCTCGCACAGGTTTTTTACTTGTTTATTGTTGTTTTTTATTTTTTATTGTTAATTTTGTTAGTTTTAAATGCTCCTTTTTTATTTATACTTACTCTTTGTATTTCCAGTGCGTGTCCCAAATAAAATATTTTTCTTTCTTTCTTTCTTAATACACTACTAAAGTTTCTACAATAATATTATTCAATCATGATTCGAAAGACACGTGGCGCCCTCTATTATCATAAGAACGTTATTGTTGTTTTCCTCGGGAACAGTACTTTTTTTCGGGTTGAAAAATACCCTATGTTCGTTTCTGTACATCTGACAAAGTGTATGCAAAATTTCAGGATGATTGGTTCAGTGGTTTAGGCGTGAAAAGTTAACAAACAAACCTTAGTGCTTGGCCAGACTGGCAGCGCGGGCGCGGGGCGGGCGCGGTGCGACGTACTTAAACATAAGAACTTCATTTGAGTGTCCATAGTGGGCACGCGGGCGCGGGGCGGGCGCGGGGAGCGGCGCGAGCTACTTGGCGCGGGGAGCGCGCGGGCAACTCAAGCAATAGGACATTCATACAAGTGGCCGCAGTGAGTGCGCGGGCGTCAAGCGGCAAACAACGCGGAGCGCGGGGATCTCAAACTATTCCGAGCTAACCGCGCGCGTTGGCAACATGGCGTCTTCTGATTTAAATATTGAAGAATTTATAAGCGCAATTCAAGCACGACCTGCACTTTGGATGTCAAAACATAAGCAATATAAAAACAAAAAGGTTATTTCAAGACTGTGGAATGAAATAAAATCACAATTTCCTGGGCATGAAGGTACCTATATATTTTTATATTTAAAGAAACGTAGGGGCTTTTACAATGTATGATTAAACATTATTTTCAACTTCTATTTTCCCATAAATACGAACAAAATTTATCCCGTATTATTTTTGCTCTATTGCTATATGTAGCATTGGAGCGACTTCCAGTTCGTCTTGTGTTTTGGTGATTTGCTGATGTAGTTATTATATTAATATAATCATCATCCTCGTTACCATCTAAATCTCTAATAATGTTATGAAGCAGACAACAAGCTTTAATAATACGACAGGCATTTTTTGTGTTCGTTTCTATTGGCTTCTGGAATATACGCCATTTTGCTGACAAAATACCGAATGCGCATTCAACTGTCATTCTTGCTGAAGATAGCTTTTTATTAAAGTAATGTCTTTCAGGTGTTAACGTACGTTGTGGATATGGCCGCAGTAAAAAAGGTTTTAATGGATAGGCTTCGTCACCTAGTAATACATGAGGCAAAATAATATTGGAACTGGGGAGACATGAATCGACGGGTACATTAAACAGTCGATTTTGTAATAACTGATTGAGCTTAGAAAAGTGATAGGTTCCTCCATCACTCTGCTTCCCTTTGCCTCCAACTTCAATAACAATAAATCGTTTTTTAGCATCAGCTACAGCTTGTAAAACCACAGAGTAAATTTTTTTGTAATTGTAATATGCAGATCCAGATTGTTTGGGGCATTTTATTCTAAAATGTTTTCCATCAATACAGCCAAAACAATTAGGAAATTTCCACATGTTTTCATAATCGTGTACGTTACATTTTAACTGTTGCTCAGTTGGTTTTGGCATATGTTGGCTCAAAAGGCATTTCCATATAGCATCGCAGGAATCATAGACAATTTCAGCTATTGTAGTTTTTCCCATCCTAAAAGAAAAGGCAAGCGATCTAAATCCCAAGCCCGTTGATAGAAATCTGAAACAAATAAGTAGGTTATATTATTAAAAGGAGATTACTTATGTAACAAACTGTCATTTTCAGAGAGTAAATTGAAAAAAAAATGGAAAAATCTAAAAGATCATTTTAAAAAAGAAGTAAAAAAGTTTCCGATTATTAGATCTGGAATGGAAGGAGAGTCTGTATCATCTACTTGGCAGTACTACGAATTAATGACGTTCCTGAATGATGATGTAATACCAGAACCAACAGGAGGGAATTTAGACAGCGATCATGATGATGATAACGAAGGTGATAACGCTGACGTGTCAGACGACTTGGATCGCATGACAGATATCTCTACCACGACAACGTCAACTTCATCCACGCGTAAAAGAAAAACAGCGGCAGAAGTTAGAGACGAGTTTATTGCACTGGAAAATAAAAAAATTAAGTTGCTGGAAACTAAATATAATAATAAACAAACCAGTGACGACATGGATAAGGATGATGATTACCACTTTTTCATGAGTCTTATTCCTCAAATGAAAAACTTCACTAATATTCAAAAGTTAAGAATACGCAATAAAATTACTAAAATAATTATAGATGAAGCAGAAATGTATACCTACACTCCGACTCATTCGCGCGATCTCGCTTCTCATAATTATTCAAGGGACTTGAATATTACTCATTCACACGATCTCACCCCTAGCACCCATTCGAGGGACTTGACACCTACATATGGTTACCATAGTATCGAGTTTGATTCTAATAATTACTGATCTTTTTATTAATTATGATAAGACTTGCAATAAATTACAATAAATAAATACTTATACTTAATACTTTTCTTTATTTGTTTATATACCTACCTCTGCGTTGTTTTATTAATTATATAATATAGTAAAACAAATAATCCCAAAGGATTAAATGTATGTAGTACATACTTACCGTAATGTTATGAATAGCTTCTCAATAGGTGGGATGCTTCGGCGAAAGTTGGTATTCTTTTTTAAAAGACAATTTTCTATGTTTTCTAATATGTAGTCAAATGTGTCCATTGACATTCTTAAATATTCAAAAACCTTCTGAGGTTGCATTCGCAATTTCTCATATAGTGTGTAAAATTCTCCTTCACTTTCTCTAGTCAAATTAATATCATTAATTCCATTTTTCACTTGTAGCACTTGCCATTTTAAGTAAGAATTTTCTAGTAAAAATAAATCCTCTTCATCCATATTGTATTTGAAAAACACTGGACACAACACCACTCGGACGAGCCGCGTGCTTCACTGCGGACAAGTGACGACGCGCGCGTCCCCGCACCCGCGCCGCCCCCGCGCCCGCGCTGCCAGTCTGGCCAAGCACTTAGTCTCGCATTTATAATATTAGTTGGAATACTTAAATAAATACTTACATTAAAATGAGCAGTCTCAATATGGTCGATCTCGACGTCACCTCCAAATGGCGGCACTACAGTGGTTTTGTCAGAATAGATCTCCATTTTCGACTCCTCTGGGTCACATTGACCATATCTTGGAATGTTCTTTATTGCTGTAACGCGAACATTTATATACAACTTGTAAAAACTGAATTAATGCACATTATGAAAGTAGTTTGTTTAGGATCGTTTACTGAATAAACTTTTGTCATTTTAAACATCGGTAATTTTTATCCCAAAAATAAGTAAAACTACGTAAATTACAGTCACACTTCCGCTGTACAGTGAAAACTAACCAAAATGGACGAAGTACCTACAACGCTAGATCCTTATAAGTACGTTTGCGAATGTGTGCGTGCACAGATTTGTAATGTGACCATAATTTTCTCTTAACATAATTATGACGTATATCATGCGAAATCTTAGACTGCATCTTCAACCAATACTATGTGTTTTTCATAAAATAATAACTGTTTTGTTTTAATGCAAAACAGTTATATTCTAATTAGGGTGTTTGGGGGTGTGCTTTAATTCAAGGACATGTTGTATAAACTTCTTAATAAACATTAACTAAGTCTATTACACTGAAAAGTAAAGAGCATTGATTTACGCTGTCTCACTCCGTGTTTGGATTCAGACCATAGACAAAAATTCACAAAAAGACACTGTGATCTGACCCGCGATGATTTACGTTAAAAATAAGTAAGACTGCTCTAGTACCTACTTACCCTTCAAAATTATCTAGGTATAGACGACCTCCTAAGTATTTTACCACTTTTGACAAAAACTCCCAGTAAATTAAAACTTCACTTACACTCCATTTGAAATAAGATTAGAAATTTAAATAAACTTTTTTTACAGTCCGTTCAATCGATTTTGACTTCTATTGCGTTGGTGGCACGACTAATGGCAGCTGCAGTAAACAGTTGGTATTGTAACCACGTTTATGCTTTTAATGAAATCCTTATGTCTCCGGAATAGAATTCAAAGTCGGTTGACGAACTGTAAAAAGGTTAATTTAAATTTCTAATCTTATTTCAAATGGAGTATAGGTTGAAACAATCAAAAATAGTTGACAGTTATGTCACTTAGGCAAAACGACCTCCAGGGCAATTGCGTAACGCACATAAAATGCCAATAGATCGCAATGCCTTCATTTTGACAGTTCAACCACATCCATTGCGTTATTCACTTTACAGAGCAGACGAATTTTTTAAACCTATGAACCGATGGATTAGGAATTTCCTTCAAAACTCTCGGAATGTGATTTAAAGAGTGTTACTCAATTAGGGTGCTTCGTCATTCAACCTTGGTAAACTTTACGAATAAATACTGCTTACTCCGCCGCAATATCAGATGGTTAGGTGCAATCCTGGAGATGGTGGGCTGCCCAATGCCGGCGATGATGCGCTTCACCCAAGGATGGTACATGCCGTAGTCTATGAATCTGGATGGAGATTGGCAACCAGGGCCGGAGATACCTACACCCAGCTACATCAAGAAAATGAAAACATGTTTTAATGTTATAATCAATTGTAAGTTTCGATTATCTACCACCTTAAATTGTTTCAGGAATCACGGAGAAACTTGTGTATCTACAAACATAAAAAACTCGTCTAATACATAACCTCCTCATTTTTAAGTCGGTTAAAAATATGATCGTTTTTAGATTTTGTGAAAAGTAAATAAATAACACTTCATAATAATTACAATGCGCCAAACTAAGTTGATTGTAGTAAACAATAACTTTCCTAAGGTATAAACTACCTAAGGCCACATTCACAAAAAAAATATTACAGTCGGCCGCCAATTGCATGTTTGAGGTGAGGGCGGCTAACTGTATTATTGGTTTTAGGGCCTTATCACACGTAGCACAAACACACCACAACCACAACAACACCACAACGACACCACGTGGACGGGCGTTAATTTTTATGAAAATTAATAGTAAGTTAATATACCCGGACCACATTTGGCTGTTAAGATCAACAGTGTGGGCGTTACTGACCACACCAAAGCTACGTCGCAGCCACAACGCAACCAACTGGCAAACACAGCGATCTGTCTGTCTACAAACATTAGCCATAACGTAACCACATCGCAACTACTAGCGACAACGCAACCACATAGAAATTTTGTAGTTACCTCAAAGCAACTACAAGAAGTTACAGCGACACTATTCATACGTAACCACTGCTTGCCCACATTTTGTCGCTGCGATGTGGTGTGGTTGTGGTTGTGGTACGTGGGATCCCGATCATACGCAAAAATAGACCTGGACGTTTAATGACGATTCAATTCAACCGCAAAGCAATTATGATGTCGATATCGACTATACATAAAAATGGCAAAAAGGACTTGTTTTCACTCACCAGTTTCCATTGACCACTGTGCCGTATCACCAGAGCGGTCCCACTTCGCCAAATACAATGATGACCTATAAGACTTCGCGCGCACACCCAGTATGATGGCCACATAGTATCGATGTCCAACTGTGGGCAAACCCAGTCGGTTTATGAATCAAATAAAGTGTTTTTTTTATTACTGGGACAGTATTTCGATTTTTTTTACGAAATTTTTATTTGTTCTAGTACATTTTATAAGTTAGTCGGCCATTATGCATTAACTTGTAGAGCCTATTAAGCTGCGCGAGCTTTCCTTTTAATTTCGTTATGATATGCTGCTATAGTGAATACTTTTATATATAACATATACAAAAACAAAATCAAATTCTTCTCTTCTTGTTCTCACACACTGTTGTCTATATTTCTTGTTCATTTCTCCTTTCGCAGGTCTGCTGGAAGAAATTTCTTCAGAATTATGCAGTACCTTTGTACTCAATACAGTTAAGCCATATCTGTACCTATTTTACTGTGTGTACATAAATAATAAAATAAATAAATAAAACATATAATTCTGAAACATGAAAAAGAAATCTGCTGTCCTATACAAAAGTGCAATTCAGTGTTACATACCTCCATACTCTTATAGAAGAGGCGACAGTTCGGTGTGTCCACATGCTCCATCTTGAACACCACCACCATAGAACTGTTATAGCAATCTGAGAGATGATATTATTAACGGAACCGTCACTAAGGACCCGTTGTTTAATCAGTAGTCAAACATACTAATAGTTGAAATGCGTTCGTTAAACTAACAATTTGTTAAAAATGACAGAAGTGTGTTGTTCGACAAATGGTTAAGCTAACTAAAGTTAAAAGAATTGTCAATTTGCTATAAAAGTTAACCATGCGCAGACAGAGTAGTTAAACTTTGGCAGCTATTGACTATTGTCAAGTGACTAATTGTTAAAGTGACTAATGGTCATGTTTAACTATGTATCAAACAACGGGCCCTTAGGGTCTAAACTGGATTACCTATGATCTGTTCCAAAAGTATTTGAAATCATCGACAAAAATTGAGTTTATATAAAATTAGGCTTAATGAAAAACATAAATATAAGGTGATTTAAAATTAGAATTTCGGGTTTAAGTACTAAATAAACAAATAAAATCACTCATTTGTTTACATTTTTATGCTATACTATGCTTTTTTTAATATTTTCTGTTTGCTATCGGTCGTCGGACCATAAGAGAATTTGTTCCAGGTCAAATGGCGTTGTGGTGCAGCAGCCAGTGCTGCGCCTCCTACTTATAGAAGTAGCTTCCATTTCAGTACTTTCACCACCGCTGTTGCGTTTAAAAGTTCAGTAACTAGTGGATTTGGATGCAAAGATAGGCATGCAGGCTATACTTTTAAACATTATATTTTGTAGGTACATACCGTTTACCATTGTCAAAGCGTAAATCTCGTCTCCGTCTGAAAAATGTTGTGGCGGTGCGCAGATTGGAATGACTCCTGCAAATACAGAAAATATAAGAATGTAGTATTTTATTATAGACGGATTTCGAATACTGAAAGTTTTCTGCTCGAAATATGTGTGGGAAATGAGACTTAAGTCGACCGTCCACTGTCTGCCCGAAGATGTGCGCGAAGTCGGACCCTAAAGGATGATTTCCACCAAACGGCTCGCATCGAATCGGATCGGAAAGGATTCGAACGGATACGGCAACACCCGATCGCGTCTGGCAGGATGTCGACGCATACGATAGGCTCCGGACCGTCGCTTGCCAACGTATCCGTTTCTGCGCCTAGTCAAATAGTTTCATTCCTACCGTGTTGACGAGTTATAATTTTTGAAAATGGTTGAAGTTGAAGTAGTGCTGTTGGCTATATAGAGTTGGCAATATAGACTTTAAATAATGTGTACACGATTTAATATCGTTTATACATTGTAAAATCCGTTCCGATCCAATGCGATGCGAGCCGTTTAGTGGAAATCATCCTTAAGTCCACGTCTCACGGACGTAAAAATATCGCGGCGTGATTTTTTCGCGCACTGGATCTTCAACACACTTCTTAGCACCGAGAGATGAAAATCGAACAGTGGTTTTTTCGACGCGCTGGGATCCACTCAGTTGGAATCTCAATGTTAGGTTCAAAACCGAGAGTTAAAAATCCAGTGTGCGATAAAATGCCGCCGCGATATTTTTACGACCGTGATAGTTATTTCGTGCGTAGCGTGGCCGTGGGTTGCAGTGAACGATCCCGCCTACATTTTTATACAAAGCGATCCTAAGTACAAGTGCGTAGCTTAGCGGTAGGCAGCTGTAGAGCAGCGTCTGTATTTTTTAAGAAAGACAAAGAGTTGGACACAATTCGGGCCTGCGCCCACTGGCGGCACGGCAGGGCAGAGGATCCTTCGGCATCACTACATGCAAGCGCATTCTGACGGCAACGATGCCGCGGCATGCCGCGTCGTCCTTAGGCATCCTCATTGAATTTTCAAATTGATTGTCATACTATTAAGTAATATTTCTATTCGTTGCATAAAAATTCCTTGTCGGAAATAACCTCAACAAATAGTTGAGTTTGAGTTGACTGAATATTTATCAAATAATTTTCTTTACTCACTTAAGTTTCGATCGTTCAAAATTGTATGGTTGCATAACAATTACCACCAGCACGTGCCAAACATATTATATGATACTAACCACCCGCCGCTGCTCCGCAAAGTTTATACGACTTGGCAAAACATCAATATTTCTTTATGTAAGTTTCTGGAAACTTCCGAAATAAATTCTCTAAATGATGGTGAGAACCGCATCAAAATCCGTTGCGTAGTTAAAAAGAACAAACTCGATCACACAGATACACACGAAATGCGACTTAAATTTATAATACTAATTTATAGATATAGTAATTTATTATGATATATAATGGACAGATATAGTAAACAACAATAGCCTTGTAGCCCCGATTAGTTTCCCTCAAACCCCTAACCGGAAAAAATTAATGGTAGTCTTACTCAATCCACTGTTCCAGATGTCCAGTTGCAAGAGCGCCAGTGTGCTGAACGTGCCGCGCGTGTAGTCGGGGTGGTAGGCATAGTCCCTGATGCGGATGAAAGGTTCAGAGCAGCTGGTACCCAAAACCACTCGGGAGCGAGCCCTGAGGAGAAAAGTATCCCTAAAACCCTACTAATTATAATTATATTAATTTTAAATCATAAATGCGAAAGCAAATCTGTCTGTCTGTCACCTTTTCACGCCTCAACGGCTGAACGAATTTCGATAAATAAAATTTGGCACATAGTTAGACCATGACCAGGGATAGGTCATAGAATACTTTTTATCATGGTATTAAGACCCCATGGGATAGTTATGAACTCCACGCGGGCGAAGCTGCGGACTAAATCCAGTAGTATAAGCTCTTATCAATACATAATTAGCTGAATAGAGGTGGTTGCTTACTTATCTCTGCCGTCAAGCATCTTTGCAGAGCTCCAATATGATGTGGGCGATATTGCATTACTGGTACATGAGACTTTTAACTTTTCTAATAAACATTCCAACCCCCTACCTGGTGAAGTATCTAGAAACTTTCTGATGCGTTGAAAATATAAAAGACCTATTGTACTCTAACCTGAAAATAAGGTCATCATCATCTATCTGCCTAGACTTTTCCCAACCAAGTTGGGGTCGGCTTCCAGTCTAACCAAATGCTGCTGATTACCAGTATTTTACATGGAGCAACCCCTATCTGACCTCCACAACCCAGTAACTAGGTAACACAATACCTCTATGGGGTACAATTACGAAATTCCTACTATAATGCTACATGGCTATGTTGGTGCGTGGCTAAAATCAGAACTAACGCCGCCATCTTGTTTTTTGAATACATTTCAAGTGACATTTTAAAAACAATTGCGCAATACCAACAGCGCCCCCTGTCAACGTCTTTCGAGCGCCAATAGATCCTAATAGCAGTGTTTTTTGTTCTTCGTTACCTAAAATCTTCCTTGGAGTAAGAATCTATGTCCAGGGCCGAAGACAGGGCGACGTCGCTGGAGATCAAGATGACAGTTGTTGTAGTGGGAGAATATGTATCTGTGAGAAAACCATAGGTTATTATGCATTCATTCAATAGGTACATTCGCGATAATTATTTGATTATCAAATTGGCACACTACATCAATTTGCTGTATTATAGCCATTTTATACAACTGTCAAAGAAAGACAGCTGTGATTTGAATACACGGACAATTTAAGTTGGTAGTAAATTAGACCATTTGTTGCGTGATAATTGAAATTCTACAGAAACCACAAACAATAGAACATAAGTGACCGTCGCTAGCCTATAAGATAAGCAAGCTGAAGTGGCAATGGGCCGGCCGTATTAGCCGTAAAATCGATGCCCGTTTGGATAGACGTTTTCTTGAGTGAAACCGCGAATCTGCAAACTTGCATACGTAAGGTAACACCCTCAGGCTAGGTGAAGCTACAATCTTTGCTAGCTGTCTGGTAGCAGCCGAAAAAGAGTTGCTGAGGATCCAATTGGTGAAGCCCATGTATGCAGTGCAATGCTTTATGATAATGATTACCATCGCTAAATAAAAAATATGGCCATATTCGTCACACTTTGCAGATGGGTCAGCGCTGTAAAAAGTCAGGTGACCTGCTTTTTGAAAACGATTGAATAAAGAATAATAAAAGCAATTACCAACAGGATAAATGAGTAAACCGAACCAAGGAAAGCTCTCGATAAAACCCAGTCCCTCCTGAACCGTGTCATTTGGTGGTAGTCTGTCAACTCCACAATTTTGAAAAGGTTTGTGTCTTGGGCCAGATCTGCCATGAGTTATTAAACCTGTAAATCATAAATAAGTAGATAGTTATTGATTGGGTCGTTGGTCTAACAGTCCTGGGTTCGATTCCCAGGTAATGTAAAGTATCTTTCGGTTTTGCTATTACGAATTTCTCAGTAGCAGCTCGGAGTCTGGATTTGTGGCCAGTTGATGGCAATGAGCTTGCCTCTATTGAGGCATGAGAAACAGGGTGTAAAGTTCACTCATACCTCCATAGAAATGGGAGGATCCTCCGACCGGATGGGTGTCTTGTCTGATGGGCAACTGCCCGACGTTTGATGTCGGGACGTTGTATATATGCTAGTTGCACGGTAAATTCTGCTTGCGCGATGTAGGATTTTGCGTGACGTCAGTGTGACGCGTAGCTCGCATGTGGCGATGTAGATACCGTTACACCTCTTATTGCATTAGATTTAAACGTAACTGGCGAAATGTAGGGGGGACTATCACATTTCTGCCTAACCCTTCGAGATTACAGGCGTGATGTTATGTTATTGATAATGATATAAAGCCTGAAACTGTTCCGCTGCAGGGAAAGGCGTCTTCCCATAAAAAGACTCCAAGAGCATCACCAACATCGGCCTAGATACCCGTGTTTTTCATGAACTACTGCGTTTTTGACCTCCACAACCTAGTTAGTGGTTAACACAGTACCCCTTGGTAAGACTTGTAGGAGAATGAACGAGGTGGAAACACTGACCCCGTATATTCAATCATGCATGACGGTGGTTCCTTCACCTTTAAACGGCCGCAGGTGACGGTAGTCGTGAAAATGATGGCAGCGGGGTTTGACCTTACGGTGTCAAAAAACGTACTCTTGGGAAACTCACACTTACTTCATAAATAACGTTTCAATGACGTCATTCGACGGTAGATTGCAGACGCTATGTGGTGGCTAACGCAGTCTTAGGAAACCCTAGGTTAATCAAGGAACACCTACACCACCATCACCACTACCATCACCACCACCACCCACCGCCACGACGACTACCTACATACACACCACCACCACCACCCACATACACACACCACCACACCATCACCACCACCACCTACATACACACCACCATACCTACACCACCACCACCACATACGTACACACCACCACCACCACCTACATACACACAACTACACCTACACCACCACCACCCACATACACACCACCACACCTACACCACCACCACCACCTACATACACACCACCACACCTACATATACACCACCACACCTACATATACACCACCACACCTATACCACCACCAGACCTATATCACCACCAGCCACCACCATCATCACCACCACCTAAATTTTAAATTCACCATTAGTTCATACCTATTAATCTTTGATCACTGTTTTTAAGACAAAATTGGCAGGCATTACCTTAAGAATGGACAACTATTGATACGCAAGAACACGCTTTTTAGCAATATTTGCATACATCACGCCCGTATTCTCCGAAGGGTTAGGCAGAGGTGCACCTACAGTACACCCACATTTCACCTGTTATGTTTAAGTCCCAGGTAGTAGGGGGCGAACCTGTTGTCATCAACCGGACACAAATCCTGACTCCGGGCTGCTACTGAGAAATTCCAAATGGAAAAACCCAATAACCACTAGACGACTAGATCAACTGAGCTTTTTACACGTCTTTCAACAAATAATGTCAAATCACTGTTCTTACTCACTCGAAAACAAACTCGCGTAGACAACAATTAGAACTAGCATTTGGTCGAACTAACTTCACTTCTACAAACAAAATTTTTCTACAAATTGCCACAAGTAAACTGATATTTTACACTGAGATCTATATTTTGCACATAAATACTAAACTTCTGTATATAAAATTTATTGGAAGCAATCCTTAGCACAAGAACTAACGGGCTAGAAATCTATACTGGCTAGGAAACTTGTTTGTTGTTGTAAGAAAAATATTATTGTTTACTAATTACTACTAGAGACAATACCAGTCCGTCACGCATTGTGTGTTTCTAATTTACATTACTGCTGCGACGGGCTGTACCGCACCGTATGGCAAAAATGCGTCAAACCACATTAGGAGCCGCGGCGAGCTGCACAGACACGCAGTAATTTTTACAGACAGATAAAATAATTTGAACTGTATCCACTCCAGTGCAACGAAGCCCATCTAAACTAATCCTAACTATCCTAACTAATATTATAAATGCGAAAGTAAGTTTGTTTGTTTGTTTGTAACCTTTGCACGCCTAAACTACTGAACCGATCATCCTGAAATTTTGCATATACGTTGTCAGGGGGACAAGAAACATAGGGTACCTTTCATCCCGCAAAAAAGTACTGTTCCCGAGGAAAACAACAATAACGTCCTTATGATGATAGATGGCGCCACGTGTCTTTCGAATCATGATTGAATTATAACCCGAATTGATAGTCAAAGTCCAAATTAACGCGAGCGAAGCCGCGGGCAAAAGCTAGTATAATATAGATTAAAGATTTTATTTTTTGTATGTCTATTTGTTACGCTTTCACGCTAAAACGGCTGAACGGATTTGAAAGAAATTTGGCACATGGACAGACCATGACCTAGTCTAGGACATAGGATACTTTTTATCCCGTTATTCTTACGAGTACAAAGTTGAGAGTTATGCGGGTGACACTAATATAAAAGTAATTTAGCAAAACCGAAAATTTTATCAGCCTTACGGTAATTTAGGAACAGTCGCATGTGGCCTTACGATTGCCTTGCTATACGCCGAATATATAAATGAGACGAGGACCACCTGACGTGTACGATGGTTTATGCAAAATGTACGAAAATGATCGACGACGGACTAGGACGATTTTGCTAAGACTTGCGATGCGTTGCGGCCCGCCCCATCATCAGCCTATAATGTTCCCCTGCTGGGGCACAGGCCTCCGCTCTGTGAGAGGGAATGAGCCATAATCCAACACGCGACCCTAGTGCGGGTTAGCGGATGTCACATGCCTTCGAATTTTTGGTTCTAGGACATGCCGGTTTCCTCACGATGTGTTTTCCTTCACCGTTTTGAGAGCAGTGGTGATGAAATAATTTACACAAAGTAAAGTACCTGCTTGGTTTCGAACCTATCAGGACCTACAATACGTAAGTCGTGGCCGTGACCCCTGAGTCACCACTGCTCTTTAAGCCAGCCGCCCGCCCTGCTGATATGCTTTACTCATCGACATTAAAAGTGTGTTTAGTCTGTCTGGCAATCTGTGACTATTTCATAGTTGAACTTCAATGTGTTTAATCTAAGGTACATTCAATTGAATCAAAACGTCAACACCAACTACATATGTATATCTAAGAATCACTGTCATATCATGACGGTGTATAATTACTTCTATATCTTTAAAAAACACGTGTGCACTCGGGGACTGCCGTGGTAAAGCTATTGCATAGCATTTTTTATCAACTTATGCAATTATAATTATTTATTTATGCAGTATTTATGCAGTATTTATGCAGTATTTTTTTTTTCTTTGATATTAATTCAAGTACAGTCGTACCATATACATACACGTTAAGCGAACGCTCGGCCGAGCTACATGGTAGGTGGAGTGGGGGGTGTTAGGTTTTATTTTCGTTACGGAATTTCTTGATTCAGTCCTATGTAATAGCTTAAAAATTGTATAAAACAAATTCGCTTTTTGTGTCTGTATATGTATTCCCTTAGTGCTTTTAATCTACACAATGTATTCATTTGGTTTTCACTATAATTTACAGAATATATTCCGGAAAGTATATAGTTGTATTACTTAGATGTAGTATAAAAATATCGATGTTTCGACACGACGCCACATCAGTCGACCGCACCCCAGCGAAGAAGGGACGGGTCGTTAAAAAATCTATAAAAAATAAAAAAGCCACAGCATAAAAACTAAAGATATTGTGATATAATCGCGATAGAGCATAACATTCGCGGATCGTGCACTCTGTGGCTTATCCGAGATCTATACGTGACGTTCCGCTGGTCGACCATCAGATAAGTCACTTATGCCATAAGTACACACTTCCACTGTCTGAGGAACTTCTAACCGATTGGGAAGAAAGAGGGTACTCTTTATGAGTTAAAGAGTAAAGATTACTAAATAATATTAATAATAATACACACATATCATCACGCCTGTAATCCCCCAAGTATAAGGCAGAGGTGTACCTAAAGTACACCCACATTTCGCCAGTTATGTTTAAGTCCCATGTAATAGGAGGCGAGCCTATTGCCATCAACCGAGCATGAATGCAGAGTCCGGGCTGCTACTGAGAAATTCCACATGGAAAAACTCAATAACGATTTGCCTGACCCGGGAATCGAACCCAGGATTTCATTTCAGGCCACTAGACCAACGAGACAGTAATATTAATGATACCAGCCTATTATTGAACCACTGCAGGGTAGAGCAATCTTTTTATACAGAGAAGGCACGAACATTGATCATCATGTTTGCTCAACATGTATTGGCGATTTCAAACTTGTTTACTAACAAATGCGTGCACTGACTGGACAGGTCCACTCAATCTGTGTGACGTTTCCTCAAAAAACCATTTCAGACACCAATCTGCATGGTCTTCATATGATCTGACCATGATTATGTCTGGACTTCAAAAGAGACTGTGACCTCTGAGTTTGTTTCGGCCTTTCTTCTCAGAGTAGTCAGATAGGAAACGCCGACGTCATCTAGTTTTTAAAATATGACTAACGTGTAAAAGTGTTTGTACAAACCTACTTACAGCAATAAAATAAATTATCATTATAAATCCAGGTTTCCTCACGATGTTTTCCTTCGCCAATGTCAGCTACATCCAAGATAAACTTAGAAAGTATATATGAATTGAAAAAGTTACATTGGTACTTCGGCCCGGATTTGAACCCACAACCTCATACATGAGAGGCGAGGCCGTAACTCCTGAGCCATCGCCACACTTCCATACATTCCTCACATATTACTTGTATCCTGTCATCGATGCGAAAATTGTAACCATAAATTCAGTACATGATTCTAGACGCCCAGGAGAAGAAAGTTCTAGCCGGTTTAAAAAAAATTGCTGTTCCATAAATTTTTGCAGATTTCTACGAAACGTTTTATTTTTAATAACCGGCGCAAAATTTCAACGCCTCTGGGGTTCAGAATCATGTACTCCATGGTAACAAGTTGCGCGTCGATGTCAAACATGATGTTGACATGGACACGCAACTAAAAAATTAAGCTACGCTAACGAGGTGAACGAATAGCATCGCTGACATCGTCGGATATTTCGCTCGCATCGTTTGTATTGCTGGCGTAGATTATCTCTGTAGTTCGGGGTGTGAACCGAAGTATGAAAAGAGGTGTAACGATGCTCGCTCGGCTCCCTTGCTCGCTCGCTAGCTGGCGGTGTGTCCTGGCCCTGCAGTCTGGACATAGATAGCAATAAAAATCGGTCGTTAAGTCTAATCGATGTCAAATTTCTTTAATAGATTTTCAACCGTATACTTTCGAAATAAAGTTGAAAATCTATTAAAGGATTTTGACAACGATACGACTTATCGACCGCTTTTTGTCGCTGTCTAATGTCGAGACTGCCGGCCCTGGCCTTGCAGTCTCGACAAATATAACGACCAAAAACGGTCGCTGAATCGTATTGATGTCAAATTTCTTTAATAGATTTTCAACCGTATACTTTCGAAATAAAGTTGAAAATCTATTAAAGGAATTTGACAACGATACGACTTAGCGACCGCTTTTTGTCGCTGTCTAATGTCGAGACTGCCGGCCCTGGCCCTGCAGTCTCGACAAATATAACGACGAAAATCGGTCGCTAAATCGTATCGATGTCAAATTTCTTTAATAGATTTTCAACCTTATACTTTCGAAATAAAGTTGAAAATCTATTAATGGAATTTGACAACGATACGACTTAGGGACCGATTTTTGTCGCTGTCTAATGTCGAGACTGCTGGCCCTGGCCTTGCAGTCTCGACAAATATAACGACCAAAAACGGTCGCTGAATCGTATTGATGTCAAATTTCTTTAATAGATTTTCAACCGTATACTTTCGAAATAAAGTTGAAAATCTATTAAAGGAATTTGACAACGATACGACTTAGCGACCGCTTTTTGTCGCTGTCTAATGTCGAGACTGCCGGCCCTGGCCCTGCAGTCTCGACAAATATAACGACGAAAATCGGTCGCTAAATCGTATCGATGTCAAATTTCTTTAATAGATTTTCAACCTTATACTTTCGAAATAAAGTTGAAAATCTATTAATGGAATTTGACAACGATACGACTTAGGGACCGATTTTTGTCGCTGTCTAATGTCGAGACTGCTGGCCCTGTGCTTAATTACTTATGTTTTTGTTATCCTCTTAAACCAAGCTATGTTTATATTATATACCTACTTACTGCCACATTCAGAGACGTCACTTAATAATAACGAATCATTGACTTTCATTATTAACCAGCATGAGGGACAACATAAGCTAAAAAATACATAACATAATGATTGTGTTTTCTTTTCGGTTTTAAAATTTTATTCATCGCTCAAATACATAGCAAACTACAGTTTTGTATAATTTAGAAGCATTTTTTTCAATTTTGTGAATGTGAGTACCATGGATTCGTTTATGATATAATTATTATATATGTTGACTTGAAAGCATGGCGGTTGAGACTATGTCATGCTCACTTAATTGTCTCACTGTTGGTGGCGCGTGTGTTGGATCATTCGGTTCCCTGCAAAATGTTTGAACTGGATGGTGCTGATCCACGCGTCATGTTCGTGAACGGGCGCCGTCAGTTGAGACTGGTCATCTCTTAACTGCCACGGCTTATTTTTATTATTAATCTTATATTTTGAATTGTTTCTTAATATATATATATATATATATATATATTTCTTTCATTGTTCTTACATATAGAAGGAACAAGAATAATGTACCCAGGATTTTGTAATATCTTGATTTAAAAAGAGTGTCCTTGGAGTTTCTTGCCCGTTCTTCTCCATAGAGATCTACGTTTTGGAATGGGCAACTAGCTTCAACTTTCTGACTAACTGACCGACTCTTTGAGAATTCAAAAGTGCCTGTAAATGGTTTAATTGAAATAAATGCTTTGAGTTTGAGTTTGAGAGTTTAAGAAACACCCACAGGGAGGATAAAGCCGCCACGTTGAATGCAACAGTAATTGGTTGCAATTTGTCCGAAATCACCAGAAATTCCTTTACCCATGACTCCGAGTTAAACGCTTAAAAGTTAATAGCGAAAAAATCTTTATTAACTGTGACCACTCAATTATTAAACAGCGAATTTCTAAAAGGTATTAAAAATAAGTATTTTTTCTTTGAATATAGACTATAACTAGTAAGCAATGAGGTACTATTTTGAATGTAGTGTACAAAAGAATTAATCTGCTATTCGCTTTTATGCTCCCAGAAATACCTATTCATCTCTTTTTATTTAAATAAAAGTCTTTGATTGTTGTTAGTAATTAAAATACCTGCGTTTATACAGAATGGTCCAAATAGTGACGTCATAATAAAAAATAGATACCTCATGCCCACGGGTATCCGAAAATACCCCATGTATGTTCCGCGATTCTTGATAGTTTTCGAGGTAACATAATTTATTAAATTTCTTGAAATGTTATGTGAACCGCTTTAAAAAAATCCAACTTTATTTTTACACGGCTGTTTCAAATTTTTTTTTTCAATTTTCATTGTTATGGCATATTCTGTCCAGACATAAAATAATCATCTTCCTATCATTAAATTAAGATACAAAAATTTTGATCAAAATGGAGGAATTTACGTTCGAGTAAGACAGAGTCTAAAAACCAGGCCCTGCAGTCTCAAATTCAAATTCAAATTCAAATTCAAATTCATTTATTCACGTATAAATAGAGTAAATACAATCGGTGGTTTCCATGTTATATTATTTGGTCTTATAATTCTATTTAGCCTGTGGTATGGCATGTGAATCGTTTTCTTAAAAGTAAAAAGGAATAAAGAAATATAAATAATGGTTAGTCTTAGCCCGTGGTCTTAGCCAATACGTGTCTCCGAAATTCATAGTCTTATATAATGTCAATAAAACAATTATGTGCCTGGTAAAATACATTGTCAAATGCCAATAAAACTCAGTCATTTCTACGTTGAATTAATAATACACAACACACATTATTTAAAATATTTATATATAGAATATTTTCCTTATTCCTGTAGCCATTCATTTACCGAGTAAATAATTTTTTTAAACAGTAGCTCTTTAAGCTTTTTCTTAAATTTTGGTAGGGGGAGATTTTGAATGTCTGTTTGTAACCTATTATAAATTTTAACGCACATAGCTGAGCAATTTTTTTTGAACACCGCAGTCTTTGGTGCAAAATCTAACACTAGTCGCTGACCATGTCTGGAGTTACGAGGGTAGACATTATCCCGTGTATAAATATCACGAGCTCTTACAAATAGATTAGGATTGGACTTTACGAACACACAAACTTCAAAAATGTACATACTCGGCAGGGGTAATATCTTGAGTTTATTAAAGTGAGGTTTACATGACTCATAAGGAGGAATACCAACAATTGCTCTGATGCATCGTTTTTGGGAGAGAAACGCCCGCTGGGAGTCTGTTGAGTTTCCCCATAGTATTAACCCGTATCGTAGCACGGAAGCTACATGGCCATGGTATGCCAACAATACCGTACTTTGGTTAGACGTAGTTCTTAGTCTGTTTAGGACATATACGAAAGTGTTAACTCTCTTGCAGACTCCGTCAACGTGTCCTTTCCAGTCTAGGTATTTGTCCATGGTGAACCCTAGAAATCTTACACTGGTAGATTCATTTATTTTTATACCGTCATATGAAATATGCCTTGGAACAATTTTTG
Source organism: Dryobotodes eremita (assembly GCA_917490735.1). Taxonomy (NCBI): domain Eukaryota; kingdom Metazoa; phylum Arthropoda; class Insecta; order Lepidoptera; family Noctuidae; genus Dryobotodes; species Dryobotodes eremita. The sequence continues at coordinate 18,371,956 of OU823263.1, forward strand.
ATCCACGGGTTTGGAATTGTACAAAAGTCGTCTTATTGATATTTACTTGTAAATTGTTCCTTACTAACCACTCTATAACTAAATCAATTGTATTGTTTATATCAATGTCAAAGTTATTATTAATTATACTGTCATATGCTAATATTATTGAGATGTCATCTGCAAATAATATACATTTTTTAGTAAGAATGTCAGGTAAATCATTAATATATATAAGAAAAAGGAGGGGTCCGAGGATACTTCCCTGCGGAACGCCGTAACTGTTAACAAGATACTCAGACCTCTCTTGTTTTACCGCTGTATTATGTTCACAAGTTATTTCTACACATTGTTCGCGATTACTCAAGTATCGTTCTAACCATTGTAACGCTGGGCCTCTGATACCATAGTTCTCCAGCTTTTGTAGAAGCAGATCATGAGAAACGAAGTCAAATGCTTTTGACATGTCAAAAAATATTACTATTGTCTGCTTTTTCTTGTCAATGTTTACTAGGATATTGTGTACTAAATCGAATGCAGCAAGTGTAGTTGATTTTCCCTTTTGGAAGCCATACTGTTCATTCTTAATTAATTTGTACTTATTCAAATACGAAGATAATCTTTTATGCATAGCCTTTTCAAATATTTTAGACATGATAGGGATTAAAGTTATGGGTCTGTAGTTACCCATTTCTGTTTTCTCTCCTTTTTTATGCAATGGCTTGACTACTGACTTCTTTAACCGGCTAGGGAAATTTCCTTCCTGGAAGGATAAATTTATCAGGTATCCGAGCACGGGGACAATACTGACGACACATTTTTTTTAAATATCGGTTGTAATACCATCATAACCGACAGAACTTGTATTGTTTAAGGACATAATAATATTTACAATTTCAATGTCTTCTATCGGTGTAAGAAATATGGTATTGTTTGTACGGTTTTTATTTGTATTTTGTATGTTATCATTATCACTGTTCGATAGTAGTATTAGGTAATTATTGAAATGATTTGCTATGTCATAAGGATTGGTTACCATACCATTGTCAGTTTTTATTTCATTTATGAACTCTTGAGTGGCATTATATCCCATATCATCATTAATGACTTTCCACGCAGCTTTACATACATTCTTAGATTTTTCAATAAAATTGTCATTAGTGATTTTTTGCGACTTTGATATACAGCGACGCAATAAGTTTGAATAGTTGTGGTACTTAGCTTTATTTTCTTTTGTTCGCTTAGCGTAAAATTTAAATCTTAAATGTCGCTTGGTTTTACAGCTGAGTCGTAGCCCCTTAGTAATCCATTTTATATCCCTATACTTTGTGGTAATCATTTTCCTAATTCTTGGGAAACATAATTCAAAAAATAAGCACAAATCGTCATGAAAGATATTAAAGGCTGACTTCAGGTTAGGCTGTTTGTAAACACTGTCAAAAGTTAACTTGTCTAGACTTTCCCGAAATTTTCGAATATTATCCTGACAGAAGTCTCTCTTTGTTATATAATATTTCGAAGACTGAAAAATTTTGGTTTTTATTGTCACGTCTAACATCTGTGCTGTGTCGTGGTCGGAAAGTCCTAGTTTCAATATTTTACTAGACGCTTTTTTAACGTTACTAATTATATGATCTATGCAGGTATTTAGTCTTGTTGGCTCATTAATATGCATTGTCAGATTATAGTTATGTATGATGTCCTTTAAATTTTTGACAGCTTTACATACTTTGAGCGTGTTAATATTAATATCACCTGCAAGAACAATTTTATGTTGGTTGTATTTGCTGTTAAATAATAATTTTTAAACTTGGCACCTCTATTCCACAGCATTCGAAGATCGTTTCACGAGCAAAGTTTTGTAAAATATTTATTTCTTTGTACAATATACCTTTCTGAATGTATACGCAAGTACCGCCTCGCCTTTTTTCCCTACAGTATGTTGATGCTAAGTTGTATCCAGTTATTTTGGCATTTTTTATATCATTTTTTCCTAAAAATGTTTCACTGAAACATAGTACATGTGGGATGATTTTTGTTACCTGTAAATTTGTGAGAGTCAATTCAAGAATATCTTTTTTGCACATTAATCCCGCTATATTCTGATGCAAAATATGAAAAAACGATGTATTATTTTTTTTGTGAACGAAAAAAGTCATCAGTATTTGACTCGCATTTTTCTACTGGCACGGTTTTAGTACTTTTTACAAAATAATACGGGATTGTACCAATTTTTGGTTTGTTTTCCGATGATATTCTCAAATTTACTTCAGTACTGGTGTGTTTATCATGTTGAGTTTGCAATTGAAAATAATAGGGTATGGTACCTTTCTTTGAAAAACTTATTTTGTTTTTGATTTTCTCGGTGGGGATAGTTACTGGCCACGTAGTATGTACATCTTTGGGAGTTCTATTATTATATGTCAAATATTTTTGCTTGTAGTCAATAAAGTCAATTCCCAAATTTATTTGTTTACAAAGTTCATTGTGCTCATCCTTGTCATAATAATCAAAGTATGTGATAATATTGTCCCTATCGTACCCATTTCCTATACTCAAGTCTATAAATTGACAGTTTTTGAATTCTTTACAAACTAATTTTAGCATATTATTCAATATTTTTTCATTTAAATATTTACTGCTTATAATACTTGTTACAAAAACGTGTCGATCTTCAAGAAGTTTTAAAGCAGCTGAGATTTCTGCCATCACGTGTGTGGGATTTACATCGTGTTCTCCTATAGATAATATAACTCGGTCATCTTCCTGAATTTGAGAATGATGTTCTTGAATTGGTTTTAATATGTCTTTGGCTCTAGCCCCAGGTTTTATTAATCCAATAATAGAATATTTTCGGTGTTTTTTTCCTAGTCGTGAATTTATAAGCTGACTAGATAGTCCTCGGCATTGTTCACCTCCAAATATGTGAATTTTATTTAAGTTGTCCGTACCCTTCCTGTCATTATTATAGTCACATACCTCTGGAGTGTATGTTTGGTCAGCTGAAATCTCAGTAATATCCAGTACAGGATCATGCATCTCTTGGTTCATATCTTGAGTTTCGACGTTTTTAATTTCCATGAATCTAGAAGTGTCAATTAGCATTCGTCTTGATTTTCGCCTTTTAGACTGTATCTGATTCTTAATATTTTGGGTCGGGGGTGTAGTACATATGTTTTTTAGGGAGTTTATTTGTCGAGTTTGCTGACTAACAAGGTTTTTTAATTGATTCAATTCTAAGTGAAGGTTTTCGATTTCATTATTAGTCACCTGTAACTGCTCTGATAATAATTGATTTTCAGCCTTCATTTTTTCTAGTAAATCTACGTCCTGACCAGTAGATAAATCTAAGCTTCGTGTGTGTGGTTCCGTTGCTGACGAGTTGAGTGATGATGAACATAGAGATTCTATTGATTTCGCTCTATGTAATCGCTTAGGTCGCATTGTTACATTCTTGCTTGTATTATTAGGTGTTGAGTCCATTATTGATATATTATTGAAATCCATTATATTTTTGTGTAGTATTTGCCAAATATATAAAAATGTATGCTTAAAAAAAATGCAAAAAGTAAAATCATAAAGAGAAATCCGCATAAGTCATTTCCGCTAGGATTCGAACCCGCAACTGCGCGTGCTGTGCGGCAGCTATATACACCGCTCCGCCAACGAGACTTTACCAGTTGAGTCGAAATATTTGATCGCTATGCGCTGGGTTAAGAGTATTGCGCAGGCGACGACGGGGACGGTAGCGGTTAGCGCGGGAGGTATCGAGCGCGCTGCGGGTTGTCGTAGGTCACGGTTATAGTTCGTTATCACAATTTTTGAATTTTGAGTTTTTTTCCACGGGTTTATTTTTGTTATAACTTTAGATTGCATATGCCAATTACTATAAAAAATACACCGTTCAGTAGGTCACTTCACTGGCGTTGAGTCAATAGCATCATATGGCCACAATATTCACTTTTTACCACTTTTTACATTTAAAATCTGAGGAGCAAAGTAAACAACGTTCCGTCTTTAACACGCCGTAGTTTGTCTCGACATGAATAGCGACAAAAATCGGTCGCTAAGTTGTATCGATGTCAAATTTCTTTAATAGATTTTCAACCTTATTCTTTGGAAATAAAGTTGAAAATCAATTAACAGAATTTGACATCGTTACGACTTACCGACAGATTTTTGTCGCTATCTAATGTCGAGACTGCAGGCCCTGTTATGTTATGATGAGTTATCTGGGACGTTGTCGGTTGAAGACATTTGTAACTTTTTATTTTTAAGAGTTTAAGTTTATTAATATAATTTGACGTATCTAACATTCCTCTCAATCCAATTCGATAAAATTTTTGTATCTTAAATTAATGATAGGAAGACGATTATTTTGTCTGAAAAAATATGTGAATAATCCTGGTAAAAATAAAGACGTAACTTTTTGAAAGCGGTTCCCATAACATTTTCAAGAAATTAAAACAAAATTATATAACTCGAAAACTATCAAGAATCGTGTAACATAAATGGGGTATTTTCGGATTTACCTGGGCATGAGGGAGGAATCTATATTTTTTATGACGTCACTATTTGGACCACTCTGTATTTATTATATATTTACCTACAGAAAATCACTAATACTATTATTCAATCTGTCTAGCCTTTTACCAACTATGTTGGGGTCGGCTTCCAATCTAACCGGATGCAGCTGAATACCAGCATTTTACTTGGAGGTACTGCCTATCTAACCTCCATAACCCAGTTACTAGGTAACACTATTGCCAAGGCAAGACTGACTGGTCAGACTTTTGGGCTTCTAACTACCGTCAAAGATCCACGAATGTCAGCCGGGACCTGCTTTCCCAAGCACGGAGGGTGTCGGTATGTAAAGATGGTCACCCATCCACGGACCGACCGCGGCAAGCTTAGCTTAACCGGATCGATCAACCCGTGCGGCTGTAATAACTTAGCCACGGACCTCTCACTATATATAACAATCGACTACTCGAAAGTTTGCACAAAACTCTTGAGTGTTAAATCTTTTGTGGCGGCAAACGATAATGCGACGTCTAGAGACGTGGAGTGGTCCTCGACGGAGGCTGTGAACGTTGATAATGTGACGCGTTGACGCGCTGCGGGTAGGAACGTTGAAGGGCCTGTGGTTTGTTCGCAAGTCAGGTATTTGTAGAACAATTATTTGTTAGAATATTTTGGAGGTCTGTCTGTAGCTTACTTGTTAGAAAATGCTTCCAGTGGTCTCGAACCTGAAAACTTTTGGTCTTAAGTGAATTTTGTTTAAGTCCACTTTGGTGATAAACAGACCTTAGAATTCTGTTCTCTTTTTGCGCATACATTTTGCAATAGACTTGTCAAATAGTTTTTATTATGTTCCTCTTCAGTGTTCAATCTTTTGTAGCGGGCAACGATAATGCGACGTCTAGAGACATTGAGAGGCCCTCGATGGAGGCTGTGAACGTTGATGCGCAGGGGGTAGGAACATTCGAGGGCCTGTGGTTTGTTCGCAAATCGGGTATTGGTAAGTTTTTATAGGGTTATTATTCTTCGTTGATATTGTTAAGGTCTATAATTAGCTGTTGAAAGAAAGAAGTTGATTCTGTGATTATATTTTAGCTGCAGCTCCATATTCAGGTATATTTGTTGTTTTCAGTTTTAAGAAAAGCAGTGGAAGGAAATGGAAAATGTAAATGGAAGAACTGGATGAGACTCGCACAAAGCAAAGCAAGCATCGGGAAGCATGGCACAAAAGTGAGGAAGCCTATACTCAACAGTGGGTTGAACAAGGCTGCCAATTATGATTATGAATGGGAGAAAAACCAAACTGTCATGTGGAGTTCAATAATAACTTCCAAATAGGGTTAAGACAAGGACAAGTATAGGTATGACGGAGATGGTACGTGTCTCTCGTTATTATCAGCCATATTTTAACTACTGTGGGCGTACTATGGGAAGTGTTGGTTATTCCGCAATAGAAAAACCGTTTGCAGTTCAAATCAAATTATAATTTCCGAACAAATTAAGCACAGTAGCGAATCACACACTGTAGGTACACGACACAGTATACAGAACGCACGATAGTTTCTAAACGTGTTCACTGCTTGACCGCCACCGACCGACTCTGCTTTAACTGTGGTCGAGCGTTATGTTGTAGACTCTGTCGAGCGCCGCCTGGTGGCGCTGGCGTCCCGATTTGTCAAAGTCAAACGATTGATTTAACGTATTTCCGACAGGTATATGAATTGAAAAGACACGTTTTACCGTCAGATAAAAAAGATTCCTAGCAGGATACGGCAGAATGTCTGCATTGCAAAGACCCTTTTCTTAGATAAAAGAGGAACAAAGTAGCTTTGATCACGATTCACGACGTATTTAGACTGTGTATCGGCGATTTCAAATGGCTAAGTTCATATTTCGTCGGTTTACCATAATATAATCGAAGACAAAGTTCATTGGTATTTTACAAATATTCAAGACTAGCTCGTGAGACTCCCAAATATCGACCTTTTTTGTATACCCAGACTTTGACATGACAATTTACTTTCTGAAGTATAACATCATTATTTAATTATTGTGAATGTGAGGACTATGTGCGGCAGTTTTATTTTTTTCACTTTCTCAGGTAGTTTCAATGATGATCTGGCAGTTTGAGTGCTTTATGCGGCCTACCCAAATGTCCTTTCTTTGGTATTGTTCGTCGAATCGTTAAGCTCCTTAAGTTTTGAGTTGAGCTGCACGATTACTGACAAATGCGTGCACTGACTGGACAGGTCCACTCATTCTGTGTGATTTTTGCTCAAAAGACCATTTCAGACTCAAATCTTCACATGATCTGACTAAGATTATGTCTGGACTTTAAAAGAGACTGACCTCTGAGTTTGTTTCGGCCTTTCTTCTCAGAGTAGTCAGATAGGAAACGCCGACCTCATCTAGTTTTAAAATATGATTGACGTGTAAGTAAAAGTGTTTGTACAAACCTACTTACAGAAACAAAATCATTTATCATTTATCATTAATTTATCATTTCATTTGAAATGGGTCAAAACTGTTTTGTGGTCAACCCCTATCTCTTCAGCTATGTCGGAACTACTAATATGCCAATATTGGTCCACTTTTTCATAAGTGGCATTGACTTTATCCGTAACAGGGCAACCAGAGCGAGCTGCATCTTTGACATCAAAATTCCCGGACTGAAAACGCTTGAACCAACTTTGTGCTACTCTTACTGACACTGCGTTAAGTCCTATATTTTTCGCGACTTGTTTAGCATGTTTCCCTTTTTTGTACTAAAGCTTTCAAATGTATCGAATTCTTCGCTAGATTGACTCATTTCGGCGGACAGAAAACCAATTGAAAAATGGCGGGAAATAATTTTTACTTTTATTTTTTTTTTCTTTTTTTGTGACTTCGCACGGTTTGTGCATTCAGCCAATGTCATTTTACTTTTTCATAATGTCATCTGTTTCATGGTATCAAAACCAGCCAGATCCAAACAGTACAGCCAAAGAGATTTTACTACAACTTTATACCTATAAAATACGAAAAATCTTTTTCCCTGACCTAATATTATCTCAATGTATACGTCATAACATTGAAATAGTTACATTAGTACAGACAGCTGCATCTATTGATTTTCTCATTTTCTTCGTTTTCAGGTGTTGCTAGCCAATGAGGACTATCGCGCTTGAGTTCGCCGCTAGAGGCGCTAGTGTAGAGTAAGGTCTCTAGATGTCAAAATACGTACTGAACGTTCACTGTTTGCGGGATTTTTTATCACGGATTTTAACTAATGATTAATGATAGCTGTAATGGTTCCTTCAAGTGCTACCAAATTAGGATCTAATTTGGTAGCACTTGAAGGAAGAATAAGATTTGTCTGCTTCATGCTTGCCAATTTTAGGAACATTATAATCTAAATATTCATTTGAAGTTTTAAAATATAATAAAATAAACATACTATGACTATAAGGGTAGTTAAACATATCCAAAACATCAAATAAAAGTACTGCAACAGGACCTTACTCGACAGTGGCGCCAACTGGTGAGCACAAAAACGATAGCCCCCATTAACGCAGCTCTCAGTATTTATAAGTCACATTTTGAACCCAACGCTCCAAATCCGAGCATTCACGCCTGATAAGTAGATTCAGTACGTAAAGAAAACGGCAAAAGCTCTAGGAGTGCACTCCAACACCGTGGCATATTCGGTAATGTACGTGCGATGTCGCGGTGCTTACAGAAGGGTAGGTAGAGTAGTAGATGTGCTCTTAAGAGGAGGTTGGTAAAATTGTTTCGTAGATTTTGTTGAGTTTTACTGGAAATAAATGGGGCAGTAGTATTATTGATAACGCAACTTAATAGCAATACTTATCAATGCTTGCTTGCATGCCTGACTATGCTATAAGATAATTTTGTTTCTTGTGTTTTCTTATTTTTAAATTCCCTTTTCTTCTATGCAAGAAAATAGCAAGCAAATGTTAATTCATTCGAATCTGAATTTTTCAAGGTCAATTGTAACTGTAATTTCAGCATAGAAAGAACAAACTCTGTATATTGTTTGGTTCAATAAACAGATAACAATTTATTCGTTAAAAATCTGGTCTCTTTCGACTTCTTAATAATTCAACAGGAAATCAAAGTCAAACATTTATTTGCAAATAAATATGGTTACAAAAGTTCTTACAATAGTAGCATAATAGTAGCTTAACATATTTAATCATAACATAATGACATGCAAATTTTTAGTACTTATACAATTAGATCGTTTTAATTTAAACTGAAGGAATTATTTTATTGTATAGAAGGATATCTCAATTAACCAGCTGAGCAAAGCCCTTCTGAAGCGGACCATTGGAAATTCTTTAATATGGTTAGGAATAGTGTTATAAATCTGAATACACAATGCCGACGATCTGATAAAAAGACGTCTGGACACGATGCAACACTAACCCGAACTCATTCGCTATTCCTACAAATGTAATAATGAAGCAATATCTGACAAGTTATCAGTATAACTCCCGCCCCTGTCACATCCCCCCCTGGGCCTCTTCGCGGCACTCGTGGGTGGTGCCGAAACTGTCGCGATGCTTAAAACGAAGCCAACTACCGCCAGGGGTGGTGCTTCTAGAAATATTCAAATGGTACCTGTGGCTGTCACACTGCAAGGCCTATTCTGCAAAAATCTCAACGTGAACATTATGCTGAAGTGAGCTGTCATTCTACAGAGGTATGAGGAACAGGATGTAAAGCTCACTCATACTCTATGGAAAAGGGAGGATCCTCCGAACAGACTGGTGTCGTGTCTATTGGGCAACTGCCCGACGATTGATATCGGGACGTTGTATGCTAGTTGCGCGGTAAACTCTGCTTGCGCGATGCAGGATTTCGCGTGACGTCAGTGTGACGCGTAGCTCGCATGTGGCGATGTAGGTAGATACCGCTACAATTCCACCTGATGCTAAGGATTGACATTATTGACAGCTCACTTCAAGGTTACTTAACCTATGTTACTAAGTTTTCTCGGTGAGATTTTTACAGAATAGATTGCCTGTTGTTCTTACACAGGGAACGAGCATACATTTTGAATTGACCATGTTTGCTCACTGTGTATTGACATTTCAGACTATTTATAAGTTTACTTTCACCGTCACTCAGAGGGACATCCAAGATTATTGTAGTACGTAAACCCATAAAACCTGAAGTTTTAAGAATCCGACTTATTCGCATCTTCTTCGTCGTCGTATCGTTGTTACGACAGAGAATTATACCTTGTTTGCCCAAAACTTCGCCACTTCCACGGCGTCGGCGTCGTCGGTGGCAGCGCAGAGGTCACTATGACTGCATTATTTCGGGCACAGAGGGCAGGATAAGAGGCGGGACATAGTTTGTGCCACAGCTCCACACCCACACCCTGCTGCTATACTATGTTATTCGCATCAAAATAGTTTTATGCATTTAATGCACACAATGCATGGAAACCTAGGCTGAAATCGTTGACGTAATATGCATCAGTTAATTCCTGGCTTATTCCTTTTGAGCATTTAAAGAGGATTTGTTTCCCTGTTATGGGAAATATAGGATATTAAATTATTTTACTAGTTCAGCAAAAAAAGAGCGTTTCATAAATTTTCAATATTTTTGCGACAGCCCTATGTCCAAATCATTAGCAACTTGAAAGCTTCCCGTCGATAGTTTACGTTTTCTCTTTAACGACGCGGCACCGGGACGACATCGGTGCGACATCGGCGCGATAATACTCCCGCAGAGAGACTGTGAACAAATTCGTTATCTCGAGTTCTTTGAAGCATCTTTTATTTTTGTTATTTTTGAGTCAACTTGACGTGCCCAGTTTTTGCCCAAGTGTGATGATTTTCTGGTATCATACTTTTACGAGTATTTGCTAACCATGGACAAACAAAAAAGTCGGACAGATTCTCGCTAGCAAAAGACTGTGTCACTCAAGTCGGCCAGCTCACTGTACGTACAGGCCGCTGTACGCACACATTCACACATTAGTCGGCCGACGCCGACGTTCGGCCATTACGCGCGCTAACGGCAACACTCACACATAAACGGGACTCAGTTTTGTCTTAGCAGAGTTCGGTTTGACATATTTTGTTCGTCCATGGTGCTAAGAATACCAACGGATACGTCTATAAGTGGTAAAATTGCTAATAGCAAGGGACTCGAAAAGATAGGCCATTCTCTCGAAATAAAATAATTAGTTTTTGTAATAAGAACCACTCGAGATATTTAGCAAATAAAACTAAAAGTATGTATGGGAGTTAAGAGACTCTTTCTTTTCAGTCCAATTTCAGTAAGTTCATAACATCATGCCTTGATTCCGCGTTGGGCAGAGGTATACCTATAGTATACACCCACGTTTCGCCAGTTATGTTTAAATCCCATGCAATAGGGGGGCGAGCCTATTGCCAGTAACCGGGCACAAATCCAGACTCCGGGCTGCTATTGATAAATTCCAGATGGAAAAAACCCAATTACACATTGCCCGACCTGGGAATCGAACCTAAGACCGTTCAGTAGTAGCGCTTGCGACCATTTGACTAACGAGGCGGTAACCGATAAAATTCCCACAGCATAAAATTTACCAGTATACACGAAAACAGTCCCAATCAATAAAACTGATGCGCACATAACGTTAGTACTTGAGTTACGTATGTCACAGAGTAGGAACTAGACTCAGTGTCCCGAGATATGCAAACAAGTTGTGTTCGTCCGTACAGTTCCGTAAGTACGGCTGACTGTCACACCGGACTGTACTAAGGACTTAGGAAGAACAAAATATGTTTTACTAATATTTAATTAGATACTGCTTAAATAATAAAAAATATGGAATTTCAATGTTGTGTTTTTTTGTTTGTTGTTGTTGTTGTTTTTAGAGTTGTACAAAAAATCGAAATAAGTATCATTTATTCAAAATAGCCTCAGAATCAGCACTTTTTGAACTTCAAAATTACATGAGACAGTCTACCAAAACGCCCGCCCTTCATCAGTTCCTATTGCTTTAGCTGGGAAGAAGAAATGGCGTGTTGTAATAATAGTATAGAGGTATGAGGACAGTGTGTAAAGCTCACTCATACTCTATAGAAAAGGGAGGATCCTCCGACCAGACGGGTGTTGTGTCTGGTGGGCAACTGCCCGACGGTTGATGTCGGGATGTTGTATATATGCTAGTTGCGCGGTAAACTCTGATTGCGCGATGCAGGATTTTGCGTGACGTCAGTATGACGCGTAGCTCGCATGTGGCGATTGTAGATGCCGCTACATCACTCCCCCCCGGAGACCGGAGGTCGATAGTGGGCTGAGTCCTGTATCTTGCAATGCTTGCCAGGGCCAGGTGAGGTTCCAGTGAGTCGGAACCGGGTGTCGCATAGTTCGCGGTGAGTCGGAACTGTCTGCGAAGATTCCCCAGTGAGTCGGGGTGGCGCTGCGTTATGCTCCAGTGCGTCGGATGTGGTACAGCGCCGGGTTGAGGCTGACTGCTGGCGTCGACCAGGAGACGGTTTGAAGGCTCTGCTTGTGGACCGGCCGAGAGTGCAGTGTGCTGTTCCAAGGTTGCTGATAAGACTGAGGGTGATGACCAGGTATGCGCGGTCGCTGCATGCTGGTGGTCAGGATACCCGTTGAAGCCGTGGGTGCTGGCTGGCTGTGTGACTCGCCGCTCGAAAGCTTGAAGGAAATGATGATGATGACGTCACGCTGATGTAGATGCACGAAGGCTGCGCTGACGTTCATGTTCGGGGTCACCAGTATAGAGGTATGAGGAACAGGGTGTAAAGCTCACTCATACTCTATAGAAAAGGGAGGATCCTCCGACCAGACGGGTGTTGTGTCTGGTGGGCAACTGCCCGACAGTTGATGTCGGGATGTTGTATATATGCTAGTTGCGCGGTAAACTCTGATTGCGCGATGCAGGATTTTGCGTGACGTCAGTATGACGCGTAGCTCGCATGTGGCGATTATAGATGCCGCTACAATAGGTATAATAACTGTTTAATTAGTATGTTATCATTAGCACAAGCATAACATAATCGGCCTATGATGTTCCCACTGCTGGGACACAGGCCTCCTCTCTTCGAGAGGGAGTGGGCTGTAATCTACGACGCGAGCCCAGTGCAGATTGGTAGATGGCACATGTCTTCGAATTTTTGGTTCTTAGACATGTCGGTTTCCTAACGATGTTTTCCTTCACCGTTTTGAGAGCAGTGGTGATGAAATTATTTACACAAAGTAAAGCACCTGCCTGGGTTCGCACCCACGACCACTGGGCCACCACTGCTGTTATCATTGATGCTACAAAATGATAACTTGTTTTCTGTAAAATATTTGTATGCCAGTTCAAGGCGACACGAGATGTTATTGTTACTATTATTGTACCAGGTTTTTAATACAAATAAAAATATTCCATTCCTTTTAGGGTTCCGTACCCAAAGAGTAAAACGGAACCCTATTACTAAGACTCCGCTGTCCGTCCGTCTGTCACCAGGCTGTATCTCATGAACCGTGATAGTTAGACAGTTGAAATTTTCACAGATGATGTATTTCTGTTGCCGCTATAACAATAAATACTAAAAGTCAGAATAAAATAAATATTAAAGGGGCTCCCATACAACAGACATGATTTTTTTGCCGTTTTTGTAGATAATGGTACGGAACCCTTCGTGCGCGAGTCCGGCTCGCACTTGGCCGGTTTTCTATTTTTATATTATATTCTAAAACAGATCATCGTCGCTAGAAAGAAGGTAGCGAGTAATATATAGTCTGGCAGCTTGTAAATACCGGCTAAATATGTTTGAGTTAGTATCCTGCGCAAATTGAGAACTTCTATGCCAAGCAATGCTTGGTAAATAGCTTTTAAGCTACTGCATAGCTTTTATCGCGGGCTTTGAGCGCGGCGACCGAATCAAGAAATTCCGTAACGAAAATAAAACCTAACACCCCCCACTCCGCCTACCATGTAGCTCGGCCGAGCGTTCGCTTAACGTGTATGTATATGGTACGACTGTACTTGAATTAATATCAATGAAAAAAAATACTGCATAAATAAAAAATAAATAAATAATTATAATTGCATAAGTTGATAAAAAATGCTATGCAATAGCTTTACCGCGGCAGTCCCCGAGTGCCACACGTGTTTTTTTTTTGTACCTTTCTTGTTTATCCTTACTTGTTTTGTACCTTCCTTAGCCATATATGGGATTCTATCTGATGAATCATGTCAACCTATATTTAAAAGGCTTGGTTTGCTACCATTACCTTCATTATATTTTTGTAAATATAAAGAATTGTTCAAAACAGCTGAGGAAATAACTTCTCGAAGTCGGCGTGACCAATACAGACTTGTACTAGATGAGCTCCCTAGATTAGCAAAATATAACAAAAGCTGTCTCGCTGTGTGTACGTGTTTATAATAAATTACCCAATGTATTAAAAATATTAAATTGCTGGTTATTCAAAATTAAATTATATGAATGTCTGAATAAAAATAATATCTATAATATTAAGGATTTTTTGAACATACATTAATTTGTTTATTCGTCTAATTTTGCATGTTTTTTTTTTAAGCAAAACATGTATGATCTCATTTTCTATAATAACGCCTATGTATACCATGTTTTAAGCAAATTAAATTATCTTACCTTATTAATCTCACCTTTTCTAGGCGTACTGTAAAATCACCTCTAGTTTCTTGAACTTCAAAATTCAAATTAAATTTCAACGGAAAACACAGCATTTGCAAAGTAAGTGTAATTATAATATAGTACTGATAATTAAATTATATTATCTATATTCTATACTAAATAATAATGCTGAAGAGTTTGTTTCTTTTGTTTGAACGCGCTAATCTCGAGTCGGATTTGAAAAATTCTTTTTGCATTTCATTTGCCCAATTCTTGAGGAAGGTTAGAGGTTATTTAACATCACGCTATGACCCTTAGGAGCCGAACAAAAAGAAAAAAAGCCAGAAAGAATGCTAAAGGAAAACCAAGTGGGAAGTGTGGCTGTTATTTTAGTATAATGAGGTGTCTTACGACTTCCACCCGAACGAAGTCGCGAGCAGAAGCTAGTGAAATGATATAATGGTATTATATCGGTATGAGGAACAGAGTGTAAAGTTCACTCATACCTCCATAGAAAAGGGAGGATCTTCCGACCAGACGAGTGTTGTGTCTGGAGGGCAACTGCCCGACAGTTGATGTCGGGATGTTGTATATATGCTAGTTGCGCGGTAAACTCTGATTGCGCGATGCAGGATTTTGCGTGACGTCAGTATGACGCGTAGCTCGCATGTGGCGATTATAGATGCCGCTACAATAGGTATAATAACTGTTTAATTAGTATGTTATCATTAGCACAAGCATAACATAATCGGCCTATGATGTTCCCACTGCTGGGACACAGGCCTCCTCTCTTCGAGAGGGAGTGGGCTGTAATCTACGACGCGAGCCCAGTGCAGATTGGTAGATGGCACATGTCTTCGAATTTTTGGTTCTTAGACATGTCGGTTTCCTAACGATGTTTTCCTTCACCGTTTTGAGAGCAGTGGTGATGAAATTATTTACACAAAGTAAAGCACCTGCCTGGGTTCGCACCCACGACCACTGGGCCACCACTGCTGTTATCATTGATGCTACAAAATGATAACTTGTTTTCTGTAAAATATTTGTATGCCAGTTCAAGGCGACACGAGATGTTATTGTTACTATTATTGTACCAGGTTTTTAATACAAATAAAAATATTCCATTCCTTTTAGGGTTCCGTACCCAAAGAGTAAAACGGAACCCTATTACTAAGACTCCGCTGTCCGTCCGTCTGTCACCAGGCTGTATCTCATGAACCGTGATAGTTAGACAGTTGAAATTTTCACAGATGATGTATTTCTATTGCCGCTATAACAATAAATACTAAAAGTCAGAATAAAATAAATATTAAAGGGGCTCCCATACAACAGACATGATTTTTTTGCCGTTTTTGTAGATAATGGTACGGAACCCTTCGTGCGCGAGTCCGGCTCGCACTTGGCCGGTTTTCTATTTTTATATTATATTCTAAAACAGATCATCGTCGCTAGAAAGAAGGTAGCGAGTAATATATAGTCTGGCAGCTTGTAAATACCGGCTAAATATGTTTGAGTTAGTATCCTGCGCAAATTGAGAACTTCTATGCCAAGCAATGCTTGGTAAATAGCTTTTAAGCTACTGCATAGCTTTTATCGCGGGCTTTGAGCGCGGCGACCGAATCAAGAAATTCCGTAACGAAAATAAAACCTAACACCCCCCACTCCGCCTACCATGTAGCTCGGCCGAGCGTTCGCTTAACGTGTATGTATATGGTACGACTGTACTTGAATTAATATCAATGAAAAAAAATACTGCATAAATAAAAAATAAATAAATAATTATAATTGCATAAGTTGATAAAAAATGCTATGCAATAGCTTTACCGCGGCAGTCCCCGAGTGCCACACGTGTTTTTTTTTTGTACCTTTCTTGTTTATCCTTACTTGTTTTGTACCTTCCTTAGCCATATATGGGATTCTATCTGATGAATCATGTCAACCTATATTTAAAAGGCTTGGTTTGCTACCATTACCTTCATTATATTTTTGTAAATATAAAGAATTGTTCAAAACAGCTGAGGAAATAACTTCTCGAAGTCGGCGTGACCAATACAGACTTGTACTAGATGAGCTCCCTAGATTAGCAAAATATAACAAAAGCTGTCTCGCTGTGTGTACGTGTTTATAATAAATTACCCAATGTATTAAAAATATTAAATTGCTGGTTATTCAAAATTAAATTATATGAATGTCTGAATAAAAATAATATCTATAATATTAAGGATTTTTTGAACATACATTAATTTGTTTATTCGTCTAATTTTGCATGTTTTTTTTTTAAGCAAAACATGTATGATCTCATTTTCTATAATAACGCCTATGTATACCATGTTTTAAGCAAATTAAATTATCTTACCTTATTAATCTCACCTTTTCTAGGCGTACTGTAAAATCACCTCTAGTTTCTTGAACTTCAAAATTCAAATTAAATTTCAACGGAAAACACAGCATTTGCAAAGTAAGTGTAATTATAATATAGTACTGATAATTAAATTATATTATCTATATTCTATACTAAATAATAATGCTGAAGAGTTTGTTTCTTTTGTTTGAACGCGCTAATCTCGAGTCGGATTTGAAAAATTCTTTTTGCATTTCATTTGCCCAATTCTTGAGGAAGGTTAGAGGTTATTTAACATCACGCTATGACCCTTAGGAGCCGAACAAAAAGAAAAAAAGCCAGAAAGAATGCTAAAGGAAAACCAAGTGGGAAGTGTGGCTGTTATTTTAGTATAATGAGGTGTCTTACGACTTCCACCCGAACGAAGTCGCGAGCAGAAGCTAGTGAAATGATATAATGGTATTATATCGGTATGAGGAACAGAGTGTAAAGTTCACTCATACCTCCATAGAAAAGGGAGGATCTTCCGACCAGACGAGTGTTGTGTCTGGAGGGCAACTGCCCGACAGTTGATGTCGGGATGTTGTATATATGCTAGTTGCGCGGTAAACTCTGATTGCGCGATGCAGGATTTTGCGTGACGTCAGTATGACGCGTAGCTCGCATGTGGCGATTATAGATGCCGCTACAATAGGTATAATAACTGTTTAATTAGTATGTTATCATTAGCACAAGCATAACATAATCGGCCTATGATGTTCCCACTGCTGGGACACAGGCCTCCTCTCTTCGAGAGGGAGTGGGCTGTAATCTACGACGCGAGCCCAGTGCAGATTGGTAGATGGCACATGTCTTCGAATTTTTGGTTCTTAGACATGTCGGTTTCCTAACGATGTTTTCCTTCACCGTTTTGAGAGCAGTGGTGATGAAATTATTTACACAAAGTAAAGCACCTGCCTGGGTTCGCACCCACGACCACTGGGCCACCACTGCTGTTATCATTGATGCTACAAAATGATAACTTGTTTTCTGTAAAATATTTGTATGCCAGTTCAAGGCGACACGAGATGTTATTGTTACTATTATTGTACCAGGTTTTTAATACAAATAAAAATATTCCATTCCTTTTAGGGTTCCGTACCCAAAGAGTAAAACGGAACCCTATTACTAAGACTCCGCTGTCCGTCCGTCTGTCACCAGGCTGTATCTCATGAACCGTGATAGTTAGACAGTTGAAATTTTCACAGATGATGTATTTCTGTTGCCGCTATAACAATAAATACTAAAAGTCAGAATAAAATAAATATTAAAGGGGCTCCCATACAACAGACATGATTTTTTTGCCGTTTTTGTAGATAATGGTACGGAACCCTTCGTGCGCGAGTTCGGCTCGCACTTGGCCGGTTTTCTATTTTTATATTATATTCTAAAACAGATCATCGTCGCTAGAAAGAAGGTAGCGAGTAATATATAGTCTGGCAGCTTGTAAATACCGGCTAAATATGTTTGAGTTAGTATCCTGCGCAAATTGAGAACTTCTATGCCAAGCAATGCTTGGTAAATAGCTTTTAAGCTACTGCATAGCTTTTATCGCGGGCTTTGAGCGCGGCGACCGAATCAAGAAATTCCGTAACGAAAATAAAACCTAACACCCCCCACTCCGCCTACCATGTAGCTCGGCCGAGCGTTCGCTTAACGTGTATGTATATGGTACGACTGTACTTGAATTAATATCAATGAAAAAAAATACTGCATAAATAAAAAATAAATAAATAATTATAATTGCATAAGTTGATAAAAAATGCTATGCAATAGCTTTACCGCGGCAGTCCCCGAGTGCCACACGTGTTTTTTTTTTGTACCTTTCTTGTTTATCCTTACTTGTTTTGTACCTTCCTTAGCCATATATGGGATTCTATCTGATGAATCATGTCAACCTATATTTAAAAGGCTTGGTTTGCTACCATTACCTTCATTATATTTTTGTAAATATAAAGAATTGTTCAAAACAGCTGAGGAAATAACTTCTCGAAGTCGGCGTGACCAATACAGACTTGTACTAGATGAGCTCCCTAGATTAGCAAAATATAACAAAAGCTGTCTCGCTGTGTGTACGTGTTTATAATAAATTACCCAATGTATTAAAAATATTAAATTGCTGGTTATTCAAAATTAAATTATATGAATGTCTGAATAAAAATAATATCTATAATATTAAGGATTTTTTGAACATACATTAATTTGTTTATTCGTCTAATTTTGCATGTTTTTTTTTTAAGCAAAACATGTATGATCTCATTTTCTATAATAACGCCTATGTATACCATGTTTTAAGCAAATTAAATTATCTTACCTTATTAATCTCACCTTTTCTAGGCGTACTGTAAAATCACCTCTAGTTTCTTGAACTTCAAAATTCAAATTAAATTTCAACGGAAAACACAGCATTTGCAAAGTAAGTGTAATTATAATATAGTACTGATAATTAAATTATATTATCTATATTCTATACTAAATAATAATGCTGAAGAGTTTGTTTCTTTTGTTTGAACGCGCTAATCTCGAGTCGGATTTGAAAAATTCTTTTTGCATTTCATTTGCCCAATTCTTGAGGAAGGTTAGAGGTTATTTAACATCACGCTATGACCCTTAGGAGCCGAACAAAAAGAAAAAAAGCCAGAAAGAATGCTAAAGGAAAACCAAGTGGGAAGTGTGGCTGTTATTTTAGTATAATGAGGTGTCTTACGACTTCCACCCGAACGAAGTCGCGAGCAGAAGCTAGTGAAATGATATAATGGTATTATATCGGTATGAGGAACAGAGTGTAAAGTTCACTCATACCTCCATAGAAAAGGGAGGATCTTCCGACCAGACGAGTGTTGTGTCTGGAGGGCAACTGCCCGACAGTTGATGTCGGGATGTTGTATATATGCTAGTTGCGCGGTAAACTCTGATTGCGCGATGCAGGATTTTGCGTGACGTCAGTATGACGCGTAGCTCGCATGTGGCGATTATAGATGCCGCTACAATAGGTATAATAACTGTTTAATTAGTATGTTATCATTAGCACAAGCATAACATAATCGGCCTATGATGTTCCCACTGCTGGGACACAGGCCTCCTCTCTTCGAGAGGGAGTGGGCTGTAATCTACGACGCGAGCCCAGTGCAGATTGGTAGATGGCACATGTCTTCGAATTTTTGGTTCTTAGACATGTCGGTTTCCTAACGATGTTTTCCTTCACCGTTTTGAGAGCAGTGGTGATGAAATTATTTACACAAAGTAAAGCACCTGCCTGGGTTCGCACCCACGACCACTGGGCCACCACTGCTGTTATCATTGATGCTACAAAATGATAACTTGTTTTCTGTAAAATATTTGTATGCCAGTTCAAGGCGACACGAGATGTTATTGTTACTATTATTGTACCAGGTTTTTAATACAAATAAAAATATTCCATTCCTTTTAGGGTTCCGTACCCAAAGAGTAAAACGGAACCCTATTACTAAGACTCCGCTGTCCGTCCGTCTGTCACCAGGCTGTATCTCATGAACCGTGATAGTTAGACAGTTGAAATTTTCACAGATGATGTATTTCTGTTGCCGCTATAACAATAAATACTAAAAGTCAGAATAAAATAAATATTAAAGGGGCTCCCATACAACAGACATGATTTTTTTGCCGTTTTTGTAGATAATGGTACGGAACCCTTCGTGCGCGAGTCCGGCTCGCACTTGGCCGGTTTTCTATTTTTATATTATATTCTAAAACAGATCATCGTCGCTAGAAAGAAGGTAGCGAGTAATATATAGTCTGGCAGCTTGTAAATACCGGCTAAATATGTTTGAGTTAGTATCCTGCGCAAATTGAGAACTTCTATGCCAAGCAATGCTTGGTAAATAGCTTTTAAGCTACTGCATAGCTTTTATCGCGGGCTTTGAGCGCGGCGACCGAATCAAGAAATTCCGTAACGAAAATAAAACCTAACACCCCCCACTCCGCCTACCATGTAGCTCGGCCGAGCGTTCGCTTAACGTGTATGTATATGGTACGACTGTACTTGAATTAATATCAATGAAAAAAAATACTGCATAAATAAAAAATAAATAAATAATTATAATTGCATAAGTTGATAAAAAATGCTATGCAATAGCTTTACCGCGGCAGTCCCCGAGTGCCACACGTGTTTTTTTTTTGTACCTTTCTTGTTTATCCTTACTTGTTTTGTACCTTCCTTAGCCATATATGGGATTCTATCTGATGAATCATGTCAACCTATATTTAAAAGGCTTGGTTTGCTACCATTACCTTCATTATATTTTTGTAAATATAAAGAATTGTTCAAAACAGCTGAGGAAATAACTTCTCGAAGTCGGCGTGACCAATACAGACTTGTACTAGATGAGCTCCCTAGATTAGCAAAATATAACAAAAGCTGTCTCGCTGTGTGTACGTGTTTATAATAAATTACCCAATGTATTAAAAATATTAAATTGCTGGTTATTCAAAATTAAATTATATGAATGTCTGAATAAAAATAATATCTATAATATTAAGGATTTTTTGAACATACATTAATTTGTTTATTCGTCTAATTTTGCATGTTTTTTTTTTAAGCAAAACATGTATGATCTCATTTTCTATAATAACGCCTATGTATACCATGTTTTAAGCAAATTAAATTATCTTACCTTATTAATCTCACCTTTTCTAGGCGTACTGTAAAATCACCTCTAGTTTCTTGAACTTCAAAATTCAAATTAAATTTCAACGGAAAACACAGCATTTGCAAAGTAAGTGTAATTATAATATAGTACTGATAATTAAATTATATTATCTATATTCTATACTAAATAATAATGCTGAAGAGTTTGTTTCTTTTGTTTGAACGCGCTAATCTCGAGTCGGATTTGAAAAATTCTTTTTGCATTTCATTTGCCCAATTCTTGAGGAAGGTTAGAGGTTATTTAACATCACGCTATGACCCTTAGGAGCCGAACAAAAAGAAAAAAAGCCAGAAAGAATGCTAAAGGAAAACCAAGTGGGAAGTGTGGCTGTTATTTTAGTATAATGAGGTGTCTTACGACTTCCACCCGAACGAAGTCGCGAGCAGAAGCTAGTGAAATGATATAATGGTATTATATCGGTATGAGGAACAGAGTGTAAAGTTCACTCATACCTCCATAGAAAAGGGAGGATCTTCCGACCAGACGAGTGTTGTGTCTGGAGGGCAACTGCCCGACGACTGATCTCGGGACGTTGTATATATGCTACTTGCGCGGTAAACTCTGCTTGCGCGATGCAGGATTTTGCGTGACGTCAGTGTGACGCGTAGCTCGCATGTAGCGTTGTAGATACCGCTACAGTATAATAACTTAAAACCTTTACGTTCGACATGCCAATATTAATTTTATCGTTCGTTTCTGTGTAACATAAGAAAGACGAACTGCGTTTTAAGATTCCGTAGGACAGCTTAAAACTTTTGCTACAATGTTCCGAGATGAGGAAAAATTTGTATGTCTTGTGATAGAAAATGTCTCTAGTTGAGTTAAGACTTTATATGAATTGATAGCATGACGCGTCTGATCTGATAGTTACTAGAACTCTTGATACTTAATTCTTTCAGAAAAAGTTATAGTTTTAAATATGTCGTAAAAGTTATAAGATAATTATTAACTAAAATAATATCACGCCTGTATTCTCTGTTAGGCTAGGCAGAGGTATACCTATAGTACACCCACATTTCGCCAGTTATGTTTAAGTCCCAAGTAATAGGAGATGGGCCTATTGCCATCAACCGGGCACAAATCCAGACTCCGGGCTGCTACAGAGAAATTCCAGATGGCAAATCTCAATAACACTTTGCCCGACCCGGGAATCGACAACAGCATCAGTAGTATTTGACCACCTGGACCAACGACGGAGATAATACACGTGCGCATATCCGTCAGAAGTTGGCCGAAACATCCCAGCGTTGATTTGCTGGATTCGTTTTGCTACTCTACCGATCGTTATGAAAATGAAAATATTTTTTTAATTTAATGAAAATGAAAATATTTTTTATTTAAACAAAATGCTTCATATACAATAATTTGTGTTTGGAGCCTCCTTTTAGGCAAACAATGCCTGTGTTAGGAGACACCGCTCCTCCATATCTTAGATATGCAAATGTTACATTTGTTTATATTACATTATGTTATTTCTCCTGACAAAGTTTATTTTGTTTATATGTATGTATGTATTGTATTTTATAGTTCTTTCTGAGCTATGTATCCCGTATATTGGCACCTGCCATGTTTTGTCGCTGCATCACCCTTTTATTTTATTATTTTTTGGTGGGAAATCTTCAAATGACCTCTTCCGCTCTGGGCGGAGCAGAAGGGCGTGTCAGACTCTAACTGACTAAAACCCATCCGTGTTCCTTCAGTTGCCTGTGCGCCAGGGCCACGGTAACTCTTTGGAACAATCCGCGACCCCAGCAGGCATGGGCCCCATCGGACCCCGTCAATTATGCTGACATCACTTTGAGGCGCGCGTGGAACACGAAGCGCCGTCGACCCGGGCCTGGTCCTTACCGGACGGCGAGCTGCCCATTGCTCGCCGTCCGCAAGCCCGACGCCCAGGTTGTCTTCTGCATCACCCTAAGGTTGACTGGTAGAAAATGCCTCGTGCATTAAGTCCGCCTTTGTACAGTATTTTTTTACGTGTGCATAAAGTTTTAATAAATAATTAAATAAATAATTACCATCTCATAAACATAATCATATCGTCATCAGTATTCAGTTCTATCTCAAAATTTTCAACTTGCTTGTCAAATAGTTTTATGAAATCATTGTGTTATTTTTACTACTTACGCGAAGAATTTCCACAAATCTTATACTATACTTTTTCTTTATACCCACAGTCAGCATTTTATTTTAAATTAATCACAACCATTTCCTTCGTTTTACTTTCTAAGCAAACTGGTCCCTCATAGCTTGTCCACCAAGTCACGTCATTGCACGAATTTCAAAATAAACCGGCACCTGACGTTACACAAATTAGTATTCTGGGTCTGAAGTAGTGGGGGGCTGCAGTAGTGGCGGTTGCAGGTATGCAGGCCTGAATAAATTAATACTTTCCACGGATTTTCTAGTAAATTCTGCAGCTCCCTGCTTTGTTATGACACGTTGCGAAGCGGTGGAATATTGTAGAAAGTGTTTAATTTATTTAAGTACTGGTGTACCAGTATACTACGCCCGTGACTACAATTGAAATGGATCTAATTTTCACAAGAGTAGGTACACTACGTGCTGATAAAGTAATTCTGTAAAGTTCACTTTGTTTTTTAAAACAATTCATTATTTTCTGTTTTGTTAATCCGCGTAGCACTCGTAGCCGCTCGTAGACCGTGTAGCATTTTCGTAGCAACCTCTACGAATGTGCTACGCAATAGATTTTTTTGTGTCTAAGTACTGTTATGTACTACTTGCCAAAGACTGCAATGCATGGTATAAACTCGACTGTCCACTGAAAATAAATAAAGAAAAAAAATACGTTTATTTGCGGTAAACATGACGCAAAGAAAAACACACAAATATAAAAAAGAACGAGTTGGGGGAAAATATGCGTCATATCCACGCAAAACGGCAATCGCTCAGCATAATGCTACGACCCTATGCGAGACAGAGCCCCAGCGCTGGTTTTCAGCGACAATCGGCGTTGACGTGATGACGTCAACCAGTGCAGCATACGAAAATATAAAAATAGCAAAATATTAAAAAAAAAAAACTATACCTTGTTGTCAAATAAAATATTTTTCTTTCGTTTTTTCTTTCTTTGTTGTTACGCTAAGTAGGATCAAGTAGGATGTGCACGGAGAGGTTTGCTAGGTTAGATGCGTGGCTCATTTGTTGGCAATCCACGCATCCTTGCGTAACTATGCCGTGCGCCGCAGTGAACGATCCCGCGTACATTTTCATACAAAGCGAAGCTGAGTAGAGTAGAGCATGATATGTTGAGCAGAGTATTCTATTCTATTCTATTCTGAGTACACGTGCATACTTCGTCTGGGGTTTACTGCGGAGTGGTACCTTTACCGAAGGAAGAGAGAGTGCACCTGTGTCTGCGCACACACTTGTGAACTGTAATATCTCCCGCACCGAACGCTAAGCTCCGCTGAGATAGTCCACCATATCCGAAGTCCGGTCCGCAGGACCATAATCATCACACAAACAGTTGGCAAACGTAGCCAATTTTATAAAAAAAAAACAGGATCTTGAATAGGCAAAGGAATCCTTGCCTTTCAGTCGATTCCTTTCATCCGCCAGAGTGCCCTTACACTGCGTGTATTTGAATGCCGGGCTAGGACGGCGGGACCACAATCGAGAGGATAGGTATAAATAATCGAATAGATCGACGAACTCGCTCCGTTTCGAGAGCAGCGTCCACTTTGGGACCGCTCATATTTTAGGTGGGCGGCAAGGGAGGGGAGGTAGCGTTTTTATCGCATTTTTCTAAGTTAGTTGTAGAGATATTGAATATAACCATCAACCATTAAAATTAACTAATATTGAAAATTAACTATGATACGTGTATTATATTATATTATAAACAAAATTAACATTATCGAATAAAAATATCATATCAACTTCTCCAGCGGAATATTGGCAACGCCGAACAAGTAACAATAACAACGGACTTTCTCTTGCTCGCTCTAACGACGCGCTTTCTCTCGCTCGCTCGGGGCGGAATACGGAGCGGCAACGTGGTGTCTTACTGCATCGTCAGTGATCATTAAAAATATACATTCCGTTACGTGCATTCAATTGTATGCTCTATCTCTCTTACGATAAAACACATTTACTGTTGGCGATATTTTATTCTAAACAAACGTAAGTGATATTTTTCACAAATATTTCGGTCGGTCAATGGTTGATTGAACGAATAGGTTAGTTAAGATAAGATAAGATAAGATATAATTTATTTCTCTGTAAATGGTACATGGTGGTAGTTTGATTACTCGACAAAATATTCCAATATCTAACCAAAATAAAAGCTAGTCAGTCCTAAGCCTGTTCAAGTATGAAGGAAAGTTCATTGAGTTTAACTTAACAATTTCAACATGCAGTAGTAGAATATTCAACCATTAACCATGTTGCAGATACCTACTTGAATAAAAATATTAACTAATATTTTCAATCAATAAATCTATTGTTTTTTTAAGCTATTGCATAGCTTTTATCGCGGGCTTTGAGCGCGGCGACCGAATCAAGAAATTCCGTAACGAAAATAAAACCTAACACCCTCACTCCGCCTACCATGTAGCTCGGCCGAGCGTTCGCTTATCGTGTATGTATATGGTACGACTGTACTTGAATTAATATCAAAGAAAAAAAATACTGCATAAATAAAAAATAAATAAATAATTATAATTGCATAAGTTGATACAAAATGCTATGCAATAGCTTTACCGTGGCAGTCCCCGAGTGCCACACGTGTTTTTAATCAATTAACTAATAACCAATAATCAATTTCAACCAATATTCTCATCTCTAGTTAGTTTTTAGGCATCGTCTAGTGGCCGCAAGCACTACTGCTGATCATGAGTTCCTGGGTTTTATTCTCAGGTCGGGCACTCTACATATTATTGAGTTTACGCTGGTATTATTATTATGACTGCCTCGTTGGTCTAGTGGCCTGAAATTAAATCTTGGGTTCGATTCCCGGGTCGGGCAAATTGTTATTGGGTTTTTCTATCTGAAATTTCTCAGTAGTAGCCCGGAGTCTGGATTAGTAATAATAATAATAATAATAAAAACTACAGATTCGGAGGTGACATGACAGTTGTCACCTCCGATAAAACAATCAAAATAACAAAATAGAAAAATGAAGACGATGATATGTTGACAAGATCGGCCGCACTACGAGCACGCCCACCACCTCCGGACTCTTCGCTCAGCTCCGCCTCGCCGCCGCCGGTACCCAGCCTCACTGTGAGCGCTGTGACGACACCGGCTGCGGTAGTTGCGTCGAGCTCGAGCGACGAGTATTTCTCCCCGCCCACGACGCCACCACCTGTTCGTCGACGTGGAGGACACCGGCCGCCGGACGGCTTAGGACCTCGAGGCCCACTGGCCTCTGATAGGGTCCCAGCTCCCGGCGGAAGTGTGCAGCGCATGAGATGGACACGATCCATCAATGAAAACGTCATGCGCTCATACTATGGGGCTACAGAGGGGGGAAAAAATCTGACCGCGTACCGTGTCCGGATGCTCTCTCTTTTTCAGGTGCTTGAGCCAGCTGTCAACGTTTCGGCACAACGACTATCGGATCAGGTGCGGGTCATCCAACGTAACCATATGTTGGACGACACTGTACTTGATCGCCTGCGAAATGAAATGCAGAGTAGTCATGTCATCGCCCCCCCGTCTCAGACCGTTGTAGTTCTACCACAGTCTAACATAAGTCAAGAAGACGAGGAGAGTGATGACAGGACTACAAACGTAAGTACCCAGTGCAATGAGGAATTGAGGAGTGCTTTGGAGGATGCGATTCGACAATATCGGTTCATATCGCCCGAACTTAGACCACGCTTACCTCGTTTACCCATGCATAACAAAAATAGGGTGCTGGTGGCAGTACTGGATGCGCAGTTGTCAAATTATTTTGATGACTGCGTAGACCTCGCCGATACTCATTCGATTCTGTACTGCGCGGCTGTAGCGGCGTGTCGTGTAGCTCACGTCAAATTTGCTATTGATTCTAAAGCTACACGACCGAAACCAGCCGTACCAGCTTGGCAGTGCAGAATTGAACGCCGTATTGGTGGGGCCAGAACGCTCATCGGCAAACTAATCTGCTTCAGGGAGGGCAATACTCGCCCTAGAGTGATGCGCTTTGTGAGACGTGCATTCGCAGGGACTGATATCAGCCCTCAGGACTATATGTCCTGTGTCACAGAGCGCATCGACTTCCTGAAGCAGAAAGTGTATGCATGGGCGAACCGTATTCGTAGGTATAAGCGGCGAGTGGAGCGATACACTCAGAATCGCACCTTCCAACGCGATCAAAGGTGGGTTTATAGGGGTTGGGAGCGACCGGTTCAAGATGTGGCTGACACGTGCCTACCAGATGATGATGTCATGTGTTCTTTCTGGCGCAATATCTGGTCGGTGCCTGTCAGTCACACCGAAGGCGATTGGACTCGGAAAGTCGAGCGAGCCTGCGATCCAATACCAGAAATGGGGGCTATTACCATCTGCCCCCAAGATGTAACTCGTGCAGTCCGTCCGCTGCCTAACTGGAAGTCTCCAGGGCCGGACGGACTGCAAAACTTTTGGATTAAATGGTTCGTAAGGTCGCACGCTCGCTTGGCGGCTCAGTACCAGATTGCTTTGGAGTCTGGTTCGCTACCCCAGTTCCTAACAACAGGAGTTACCCACCTGCTCCATAAATCAGGTAGCACTACGGAACCCAAAAATTATAGACCGATCACGTGTTTACCGACGGTCTATAAAGTTCTTACATCCATTTTGAGAGCTAAAATTAACAAACATATAGACACAAACTCTATCATGTCTCCTTCTCAAAATGGATGTAGGAAATGGTCCCGTGGTACTAAGGAGCTACTCCTCATTGATATGGCCATTAGCCAACAAGTTCGTCGTTCCCGAAAGGATCTGTCGACATGTTGGATAGATTACAAGAAGGCCTATGACTCGGTGCCACATACATGGCTTATGAGGGTGCTGGAGTTGTATAAAGTAGATGCAACTCTGCGCACCTTCCTGATGTCATGTATGGGGCAATGGAGAACGGTCCTTCACTATCCAGGATGTCGAAATGTCCAGAGGAATAGCGAACCGATAAGGATCGAGCGAGGCATATTTCAGGGTGATAGTTTGAGTCCGCTTTGGTTTTGCTTAGCCTTGAATCCTCTAAGCACACTGCTGGAAGATTCAGGTCTAGGCTATCGGCTGAGGAGAGGTGGTCAGGTTATATCTCACCTCCTTTACATGGATGACCTAAAACTCTTTGCCCCCAACAATTTGCAACTGACGGAGCTACTGAAAGTAACTGAAATTTTCAGTAGTGCCATCAGAATGGAATTTGGTGTGGACAAATGTGCGGTCATGCATGTAAAGCGAGGGGAGATTGTGGAATCCGTTGGAACCCAACTCTCGGATTCCATAAACCTTAGAACCCTCTCTGCATCCGAAACCTATAAGTATTTGGGTATGTCGGAAGCATTGGGCATCAATGGTACTGACATGAAGCAATCGTTAAGGGAACGCTTCTTTGGCCGCCTGAAAAAAGTATTTAATAGTCTTCTATCAGGCGGAAACAAGGTACGCGCCTTTAACGGTTGGGTCATGCCGGTTTTGATGTACTCTTTTGGCATACTCAAATGGACTCAGACCGAACTCGACGCCCTGGATAGGAAGGTCCGTACACTGCTGACTGCAAATCGAATGCATCACCCACGTTCATCGGTAATGAGGCTGTATATCCCGCGAAAATGTGGAGGTCGAGGCTTTTTAAATGCTAAGACCCTCCACAATCGCGAGATATGCAGTCTCAGGGAATATTTCTTAGAGGCCGACGTGGGGATGCATCGAGATGTGGTCAAAGTTGACAAGGGCCTCACCCCGCTCTCCTTGGCTAAAGAGAACTGGCGCAAGCCAGTAGTGCTTGACACTAATGATCGCATGGAAGTATGGCAGAGTAAGGAGCTTCACGGACGCTTTTTTCGGGCCCTACATGGACCCGATGTAGATCAACTAGCGTCCGTAGCCTGGCTGCGTTTCGGTGATCTCTTTGGAGAAACCGAAGGTTTTGTCTGTGCAATTATGGACGAAGTTATGATGACAAACAACTACCGGAGATTTATTGTGAAAGACGGCACGGTTGACATTTGTCGGGCATGCCACCGTCCGGGTGAATCAATCAGACACATTATCTCCGGATGTTCTAGTCTAGCTAACGAAGAATACTTGCATAGACACAACCTTGTAGCCAGGATTATCCATCAGCAACTTGCTCTCAAATACACCCTTGTAGAATCGGAAGTGCCGTACTACAGGTATGTGCCCGACCCAGTTCTCGAAAATGGAAATATCACATTGTACTGGGACCGATCCATCATCACTGACAGGACTATTGTTGCCAATAAGCCTGATATAGTGGTGGTGGATCGATTAGAGCGGCGCGCAATGATTGTTGACATAACGGTCCCGCATGACGGGAACCTCGTGAAAGCCGAGAAAGATAAACAAATCAAGTATCTTGACTTGGCTCGCGAGGTTGTCGACATGTGGGATGTGGACTCAGCGATCATTGTACCGATAGTCGTGACAGTCAATGGCTTAATAGCCAAGAGCCTCGACCAACACCTGAGGAGGCTCTCGTTGGGCAGCTGGATCAAGGGTTTGATTCAGAGGGCGGTACTTCTAGACACGGCCCGCATTGTTAGGAGGTTCCTCTCTCTGGAGCCCTGACCGCCGGTAGCTTGGACCCTGTTCCCGATACCGGTGGGCCACTATTTTTTATATTTTTAAATGTTTTTATATTTTTTCATATTTTAATATTTAAAAATATAATTTATATGTACAATAATGAAATAAAGGATCATAATAATAATTCCTTTATTGTCAGGCAACTAAAGCCCATAGATAAAATACACAAAATACAAAATAACAAACTAATACATAATAAAACTGAAACTTGTGTTAATAAATATTACTTAGAACTATGTTAGTAACACTTCACTTCACTAGCTAATTGTCCTTGTGCTGTCCTGTGGTATTTGCCCGCGGAAGCGACGGAACACCACGTCCTGTGGCCAAAAGTCTTCTTCCAAGACGACGGACAAGTAACAATTCGGTACTCGCACCACAAACGCCTTGAAGTTGACGTTGCGGCGCGACTCCAGTAACTGTACCCTCGGCGTGTACCTCGTCTTCTGGCGCACATACTCCACGATGTCCTCCGCCTTAGTGCTGTAGTGTAGGCGGGAGATGTACACCGGTGTGTTCGGCTTTGCGGCACGCAGGCTCACTCCGGAATCCGTAGGAGCTTTGCCGCAGCGGTTCTTGTTCACTCGCGAACGGCGCTTCCTCCTTTGCACCGTCACGAAACCCTCATCATCAACCCAATTCGGCGCCTTTTCTGGCGTTGCCTTCATACATGGAGCGCCTGGGGCACTCGCGGTGACGCTAGCGAAATCCTTTTGTAAGGGTTTCGCCCGGGTGATGGCAATAGGCTCGCCCCTATTAAATGGGACTTGAAACATAACTGGCGAAATGTGGGTGTACATAGGTACACCTCTGTCCAACCCTTTGGGGAAACAACGCGTGATGTTATGTTATGTTGCTTGTACCTAATTGTCACAATTTCCCATATTATAGGGTTTAAAATTATGTGTTCTGTTTGCTGAAATTATTGATCTTAATTTCGTCAAGGTCTGGCTTCTCCCAATCTACTTTACTTTGTTCAGTCATCCGCCCTTCAAGTTGGTTATTTATTCAACATCATCATTCTCCTGCCCTTATACCAACTGATTTGGGTTTTGCACAACATGTCTTTTTCTTACATACCCACTTCTCTATCAGTCGTCATCTCGGTAGTCACCCCCTTGCTAACCATATCATCTTTCACACAGTCCATCCATCATTTCTTTGTTCTTCCCCTCTTAAAGTCATCCCCATTCATAATTAAATTTTCCCCACGACATTTTCCTCATACCTCCACATCACATGCTCATACCATGATAACCGATTTCCACACAGGTGGTATTTATTCAGTCCGGTTGACACTTCCTGTGACCCAAGGGCTGGCTTTTACCTTGGCCAGAGGCTAAGCATTGCCATACAACGTGGCAATGCCGCCAGTCTCTTGGGTACATTATTACCAGTCGACAGCGAAAAGGAGGATTTTTTTCAATGCCATATTTTAGTTTGTTAATAGTTTTATTTGAGTTAGGATATTACATTTTTATTTTATTAATAAAATAGGTATAATTTGTTATTAACCGACTTAAAAAAGGAAAAAGAAAAGAAAGAAAGAAAAATATTTTATTTGGGACAGACACAGGAAATCCAAACAAAAAAAATATATATATATATAAAAAAGGAGCATTTGAAACTAACAAGGAGGAGGTTATGTACCATTTTAATTGTGAATAAACGATCGTTATTGCTCATCTACGGTTCATGTAGGTTATTTATTCTGTCGTATAAATACCACCCCACCTGCGCCAGTAACTTGCGCCAGCGGCTGGCCCCGCTCGCCCCGTATTATGATTTTACTCGACTGCACTTATTGAGAGCACTATCTCTACGGCGGACTCGTTGTCTTCCACCGTCAGCAAAATACATTCGCTTTAGATTAAAACTGAATTTTAAATACTATGCGGACTGCTTGCTAAATTAACGAGGATTTTTTTTTAAAGTTCTTTAACGTGTGTTGGGTTGTGTCGAGTTGAATCTTGTGGGTACCAACTTGGGAACTGTTCTTTTTTGGGAGTCGGTTGAAAAGCTTTATTTTTTACACAAGAATGGCAAAAGTCGAAAGTTTCAAACAGTTATTGTGGTGAGAATTGTAATCTTTTATGTTATATTAAAAAATATTTTTTATTAGAATCATGGTTATAATATTATTGTCATAAGAGCCACTGTAAGATTTTATTTATTTATTACATTTGGTAAAACAAACAGTACTATTAAGCATAAACAGTGTTGTCTTAAAATTAAACTTACTTAACAAATATACTACCCACAACATATTCCACGGAAAAATTACGAGATTTCATTAGATTACGAGAACATTTAAAAAAAAATGGCAAGATTGATCGACAGCTCAGTTTTTTTTTTTAAATTTGTGTTCCTGAGTCTGAGCTAAATTATGTATTTTGTTTAACTTCGTTTCAACCCCCTGTTTGAACCATAAGTTCCATAATCGATTACAACAAATATCATAACATTACGCCTGTTTCCCAAGATGGGTTAGGTAGGGGTGACCTACAGCACACCAATATTTCGCCAGTTATGTATGCAGTTGTGTGTGTGTGTGTTTTACCGGTGGTGTATGTTATGTATCGTTTATAAATCATTCCTAAACAGTAATAACATTCCTAACAGTCAGCACCAGCACTGTTCTGCTGTCGCTACTGCTAGCAAGTCCTGCGCATCGTGAATGAGATCTCTGTACGTCCTCCGTCGATTTCCACATGTCCACCTCACAACCTGCCTGCTTTTGTACACCCTGTCCAGAAGACACTACCTGCCCGCTTTTGTACAACCTGTGCATATGGTCTGTTGTTCTTCGACATTATTGCAATGATCTGTGCAAAAGTGACTGTGATGCAACGGATTTAGATGGTAATGTGTAGCAATTTAGTAGGTAATGCTATTCTGTACACCTACTTGAATCTGAAAAGCAAACAGTTCTAAAGTGAAATTACTTGCATTTTACAATGTTATTTTTTCAAAATATTTATAGTTGGATTTGGTTAAATATGGATTGGACAGAGTTAGACGGGTCGAAGTCGACCCTTACATTGATAGGAAAAGCTAAGGTTCTTCTCCTCTCACACGAACTATACAAGGTTAGTTTTCAAAGATCTGCCAAATTTAAGGGCGGTACAGACCATCAAACTGAACAATTTTCTCCCATAACACCAAAAAGAAAGTTTATTTCGGAACAATAACACAAGACTAATTACAACAAGTAAAACGATAATAGCTGCAAAAGTATAAACTGACAACGCCCTTCTCCAGATACAGAATGGAATGATGTTCCATGCAAAAGTGCTTAATAGGTAATGTTAATACAGTTAATTTAGAATTAGTTAATTAATAATAAAAAAAAACAAAAAATAAGATAAAAATAAACAGTACAGGACTGGGAATTGGGACGTATTTTGACGTTAAGTTACTGTGGGTGAGAGTTAATGAGGTGCGCGAGGAGTGTTTGTGGTGACCAACATCTTAATCGCGAAAAAAAATCAGCCGTCCCATACATTTAGGTCGAGTAGGTTTAATAGTTTTGTATGGGACAGTTGAAAAAAAATCGCTCTTACGATATTGGTCTCATGGAGAAAGTTATTCAGTTTGACGGTCTGTATCACACCCTTAAATTTGAAAGGTCTTTGAAAAGTAACTCTGTATTGCTCATGCCGTTGTAAAAATATTAGCCAGGCAATCTACAAAGTGGCAGCGGGGTTTACTGCCCAAGGTGCGACGAACGCACATTTAAGTAGTGCCTCTATTAAAATCAAGGTAAAACAAAGCTTCAGCTGATGTGGATGAGCATATTACAAATTAGAGGATTATATCCTAGATAAGAATGCTTGGAAACATGCTGGTCCTGCTCCATAGGACAGTCTAGAGTGTAGACCAAATCAAACTGGTTGCTAATTTAATTGTATAATTTATAATTTTTATGACATTGATTGTTACATTATGTACTTAACTACTTTAACTCACACACTAAATTATTACTTGTTAAAATTTTGGAAAAATCATCTACTTTTCAATATTTGTAAATATGTGACCACCATGTATCTATCACATAATTAATTTGCCTGTCATTGATAAATGATAAATGATTTTATTTCTATAAGTAGGTTTGTACAAACACTTTTACACGTCAATCATGTTTTTTAAACTAGATGAGGTCGGCGTTTCCTATCTGACTACTCTGAGAAGAAAGGCCGAAACAAACTCAGAGGTCACAGTCTCTTTTAAAGTCCGGACATAATCTTGGTCAGGTCATGCGAAGACCATGCAGATTGGTATCTGAAATGGTCTTTTGAGGAAAGAACCAAACAGATTGAGTGGACCTGTCCAGTCAGTGCACGCATTTGTCAGTAATCGTGCAGCTCGACTCAGGAAGTCAGGACTTAAGGAGCTCAACGATTCGACGAACAATACCAAAGAAAGGACATTTGGGTGGGCTGCATAAATTACTCAAACTGCCAGATCATAATTCAAATTAAATTAGAAAAAAAAGCATTATATTTAATTATTTGTACCTATTGCGGTATAGTAATTTTATTCTAGGTGCATTATCTTCGCATATAATTATATAATCAATGTGAACCTACATAATATTGTAAAACATTTTAAAAGAGTAACGGTGGAGTTTCTTGCCCATTCTTGTCCATACGAAACTACCTTTTGGAAGGGGCAACTAGAATCAATTCTATATTTTTGTAAATTTCGACGTTCAAAAGTGCCTTTTATGTGCCTATTTGAAATAAATTATTTGAATTTGACTTTGACCAGAAAATTACGAGCATTAAAAAATCCTTTTAAAACAGGCCTGCACGATCGAGGCTTCCAGGAGGAGCTCCTGCTCCAGCTTCTTCAGCGCCCACCGCGGACCACTCGGGGCCTGTCGGACCAGCGCGCTCGAAGTCTGCACCGGCACATCCGGTTTGACGTCTCCGCCCAGATATTAACCTAAATAATAATAATAAAATAATATAATACAATATACTACTCAACTGAAGGAACACGGGTGGGTTTTAGTCAGTAAGAGTCTGACACGCCCTTTCGCTCCGCCCAGAGCGGGAGAAGTCATTTGATGATTTCCCACGCAAAAAAAAAAAGCCATGACATTAATTTATATATCTACCCAAAAATACGTGAGCACACAATATAAGTCAGCTCCATCGCTCCGACGCTCGCTTGATTTACTTCAATCAACTTTATTGCAATTTCCTTGAACATAATTTGGTTCAATCAACTTGATTTAGATACGTTCCCTTCCTCGGGACGTGTGGAAAGGGTAATTCTTCAAATAAGGTCGTGGAGTCAGGAATAAAGATTACTTTTATTATTTGCACAGAGTTTAAAAAAAAATAGGCAGTTATGGGCTCCGAAGGGTAAAGGGAGGCAATGGCTACCTCCGCTAGTAAAAATGAGTAGAAAGGTCTTTAACTACATAACATAACATCATTATGCCTGTTTTCTACATACATACTTACATAAACTCACGCCTTCTTCCCATGGGGGTAGGCAGAAACTACAGAACGCCACCTGCTACGATCCTTACATACTCCTTTTGCCTCGTTTACGTTCATACATCTGCCTGTATTCTCTGAAGAGTTATATATTTGTCGGAAATACGTTAAATCAAATCGTTTGACTTTGACTTATCGGGACGCCAGCGCCACCAGGTGGCGCTCGACAGAGTCTATAATGCTAACGCTTGACCAGAGTAAAACAAAGTTTGTTGTTGGCGGCTAAGCAGTGAACACGTTTAGAAACTGTCGCGCGTTCCGTATAGTTGTGTCGTGTACCTACAGTGTGTGATTCGCTAGTGTGATTAATTGGTTCGTAAATTATAATTTGGTTTGAACTGCCAACGGTTTTGCTATTGCGCAATAACCAACACTACCCATAGTACGCCCACAGTAGTCAAAATATGGCTGATGAACTGATAATAACGTGAGAGACATACCTTCTCCGTCATATTCATATTGCGTTCCACAAGGTAAAATAAGATGTTAACAAAAGGTTTAGAGCTAAGAGCCGTAGTAGACCCTGTTAGGAACTTAGGGCACAGCAAAGGGTATTCTTTGATACATAACTAACATATTTCTTAAGGTTAAAAATCTAAACCGTAACAACTACAATTTAAAAATTAAAATTATACATAAACTAAGCAATTCCGTCGGATAAAAAGTAAATAACATTAACATAAAAAATAATATAATTGGTCAGCTTTTTTGATAAAATACTTACTATTTTTAGTTAGGCAGAGGTGTACCCACACATTTTTGCTGGCTGTTCGGCTGTTAAAGTCCCATGTAATAGGGGGCGAGCCTATTGCCATCAACCGGGAACAAATTAATCTAGACTCCGGGCTGCTACTGAGAAATTCCAAATGGAAAAACCGAATAACACTTTGCCCGACCCGGGAATCGAACACAGGAGCTAAAGCTCAGCAGTAGCGCTTGCGACCACTAGACCGACGAGGCAGTCCGACCAATCACTGTTAAATCACCTCCTCCTTTTTTTGAGGTCGAACTGAAACTCAAACTCAAAGCATTTAATTCAATTAAACCATTTACAGGCACTTTTGAATTGTCAAGGAATCGGTCAATTAGTCAGAAAGTCGAAGCTAGTTGCCAATTCCAAAACGTAGATCTCTATGGAGAAGAACGGGCAAGAAACTCCAACTCCAACTCATTTTAAATCAAGATATTACAAAATCCTGAGTACATTATTCTTGTTGCTTCTATATGTGAGAACAATGCAAAAAAAAATCGGTAATTGTCGGTAAAAATATCATTAGTTTTAGGTACCAAACAGACAGCAAATAGTGTGACTTTTACATCAATAAAACCTTACGAATGCAACTTAAAAAAACATTTACACTAAAATAAATATTAAAATAATGATAATTATTAATATTTTCATATTCAGGCCTCATCACGCACACTGTGCTTAATTAAAAATTATAATGAATCAATATGAATAAACACGTTACAATTGTGATTATTATTTATTGACACACGATCGGAAGTAATTAGGTCCGTGGATGGGTGGCCATCCATTACACGTCGAGACCCTACCGTGCCTCGGAAGGCTCGTCAAGCCGTTGATCCTGGCTGCAGCCCATTCGTATATCTCTGACAGTCGTACGGGTAGTCAGAACCCCAAAATTCTGACAAGCAGTCTTACCAAGGGGTACCGTCTTACCCAGTAGCTGGGTTGTGGAGGTCAGATAGGCAATCACTCCATGTAAAATACTAGTATCCAGCTGCATCTGGTTAGACTGGAACCTGACCCCAACATAGTTGGAAAAGGCGAGGCAGATTGGATTATTAGGAATTAATTAGGTAACAAAATAGATCTATAAATACTTCTGATAAATACTAATAAATAGCTAAAACAAAGTCAAATCAAATCAAATAAAAATCGTTTATTGCAATCCATAATGTACACTTACAGGTGGTGAATAAAAAATAATAGAAACAATTATGGACCCTGTCGGGCACAGCAAAATTTAAATAAGTTGAGAGAGGAAGAGCGCTTTATTCATTTTCCATGTTATTAAGTTATAAGTTCCATGTTTATAAGTCGCTTTTCCTGTCTGTGTAAATTCTCTTAGTTCTGCTTAACTCCGCAATGAATTTTGATATGGTTTTCACCATCAATTTAATAGGCTTTCCCGCTATTACATGAGACTTAAACATAACTGGTGAAATATTGGTACTACAGGTACACCTCCGCCTAACCCTTCGGGGATCACAAGCGTGATGTTTTTGTTGTAATTTGTGTTAGTAAATATAACCTCTCTTTATCCTCATAACGCTATACGTGGCGCCATCTATTGTCAAAATAATTAAGTGTCGTGACGTAAGAAGAAAAATATCTGTCATGTTCTCTCTTGTTTTTTTTTGTAAAATTCATTTTAATTTTAATCTAATATATAATAAAGTGATGTGTTACAACAAAATGTCTTATTAATAATAATAATAATAACCCCACCGCCGTATCTCTACGTTGACGTCGTGGTGGGGCTTGCGCGCTCCTGAACTCTAGGTCTGTACCGGTAGAGTTTACTTTGCTGAAACAGGTCTAGGGTGAGGAGCCAGACCAAGAGAGATACAGGAACCCGCAGGGCAGCATGTGGCGAGCTGTTGGGCAGTAGCGACCCCACGGACCCTGTCTCCCGGGAGAAGTCTTGTTCCTCACCTCTGGCTTGCCTTTATTGGCCAGCTGGAGTGAACAATGACGAGGAACAGAGCTCCCACCTCTTTCTTGCCTTTATTGGCTGGCTTGAGTGGAGATTCGCAAGAGCAAACGTGCTCGGAGGAAGGAAGTATTTCAGTAAGTGCTGGTAGGGATCTTGACCATCTTCCGGGCTCTGGGATTGTTCTGATAGCCGTGGAATACCTCTCCACTCCTCAAGCACCTCAGGAAGTGTTGCCTCCTTGTCGCTACGTCACTATGTGCTAGCGACGGTTTCCGGAGGCCCATTATTGAGTGTGCAAGTCACCCCCTGCCATTTTATCCGTGTATTTTATATATAAAACATTGGTCAGGCAGGGGCCATAGCCGTTCCATAGTTCTTGGTAACCAGTCCATCTTAGCCACAGAAACCCATAGTTTAATAATTATTTTTGTTTCCATATCCTGCAATAGTCCAACAACTACCGGGGATTGTCCTTGGGTGCACTTGCACAGTGCATACAGGGATAATCGTCGGTTGGTGCCTCATTCCATTTAAAATTGTCTAAGGGGCCTCTGCGAGTTGGCTTCGGCCCCTCGTACGCCTTCCAAAGGACCGGGATCTCATGACCTCGAGCTATTTTAACATATAATAATAATAATAATAATAATCGTTTATTTCGGAAATCAGGTTCCATTTTGTTAGTATTACAGTCTTAAAGAAAATGTTAGGACGTAAAATATTAAACTAATCGGGCATGAAAGGAGAACCACTCATCTCCTGTTGCAAAGAGAGTGCCACCCCATCCACGCCTGCAGCATTGGTGAATCCCACCGTTCAGACAAGGTCTTCAGGAGAACGTTAGAGGTGATCCGTATCCGACTCAACAATGAAGCGCAGCGCGTGCGCATCACAGCGAAGAAATCCTGTGTGCGCGCTTCTGCGAACATGGCAGATGCGCTGCACCACCGCGGCAGCCCCAGCATTCCCCTGAAGGTGTTGTTATATTGGACGTGAAGGGCACTGTACGCGCGATGCGTATAATTCACCCATAGCGCGCACGTGTACAGTGTCTGGCAGTACGACTTGAATAAAGTAATTTTTACGTCTCTTGTACAACGTGCGAACCTACGAGCGAGCATATTACACCGCACGGACAGCGCCCTTCGTTCCCTCTCAATGTCCATATCATCCGATGAGTCGTCGGTGACCCAGTGACCAAGATATTTAATCTTACTCACCTGCAAAAGTGGTGTGCCGCAAAGAGTGATCACGGGCGCACGATATTGTAATTTTCCCGCCTTAAATATCATAAATTCACTTTTTTTGGCGTTATATCTCAGCCCACGAGCCTCCGAATACGCCTCACAAATATTCAAAAGACACCTTAAAGCTCTGACTGAGGGACTCAACAGCACCTTATCGTCAGCGTAACTTATGTTATTTATGCATGTTCCTGTTATTAATGAAGAGTCCATCATTCCAACAGTTTTGATTCACCATCATTTAGAGAATTTATTCCGGAAGTTTTGTGATACTATGACCTCTTTAATGGCAAGTAATAAAAGAAACGAAAGAACGATGTATGAACGTAAACGAGGCAAAAAGTTACAGTACAGTCACCAAAAGAGATAAGTAACCAGGGTCGTCGATATAGTTGAAGTTTAGTAAGAAACCGATGAATATTTTCGAATAAAAAATAATTAAATTAATAGCAAAAAAATAGGTAATTTATCAAATTAAATTTCATTCGAAAACATTCATCGGTTTCTTACTAAACTTCAACTATATCCGACGACCCTGGTTACTTATCTCTTTTGGTGACTGTACATATTAATTAGAAAATACACTACTTATTAGCATAGCCGTAAAAGTCAGAAATCATCCCACGGGAACGTACTACCGGGAAAAAAGTATCTTACGTCCAAACCCAGGTCATGGTCTACCTGTGTACCAAATTTCATCGAAATCTGTTCTGCTGTTAATGTGTGAAAAGGTCACAGACAGACAGACAGAGTTAATATTTTAACATTAATATGGATATATGTCTAAGTACGTAATATTTCAACTACACGAAGGGTATTGGCCGCCATTGAGGACGATGCTCGTCTTGGAGAGGGCTTTGTGCCCTCCCTTGTCACGTCCGTGTCGCCTCACAAAAGACTCCATGCTGTGTGGAGAATGCTAGGTATGTACCTAAGGTGTGTTCCAAAAGTATCGGATGGAAATGTAAACAAATAGATCAGAAAACGTACCTAAACGTACGGAAAATTTGTAGTACCACAGGTTGAGTAATTTGATTTGATTATTTGAATACTCAAACCCGAAATTCTAATTCAAAATTACCTTACAGATGTTTTTCATTTGATAATTGAGGTTAATTTGTAAAACCTCAATTTACGTTGATATG
Organism: Dryobotodes eremita; assembly: GCA_917490735.1. Taxonomy (NCBI): domain Eukaryota; kingdom Metazoa; phylum Arthropoda; class Insecta; order Lepidoptera; family Noctuidae; genus Dryobotodes; species Dryobotodes eremita. The sequence goes on from OU823263.1 coordinate 18,412,493, forward strand.
TTTTTATTACAATTGAAAAATGTTAAGGCTCCTACAAACAGGTGCGACACGCGACGCGAATCGCACGCAACACAAAGGCACCGCCGGCCACGTGACGAGCGGTACCTTTGTGGCGCATGCGATTCGTATCGTGTGTCGCGCCTGTTTGTAGGAGCCTTTATTCATATAATAATTATTGGAAAAAGTAGTGATTTATACATATAAAGTCGAGACCTTCTAAATACAGATGAATGTGTTACTCCCTTTAATGCGTGATTGAGTGTGTTATCACAAACTCAAACTCAAAAACATTTAGACCCCTTATGAATTTTCAAGAAGTCGTTCGGTCAGAAAATTGTAGCTAGTTGCCCGTTTCAAATAAAAAGATCGGGCAAGAAACTACATTGACACTCTTGGGTTTGTTTACACTTTCATCAGATACTTCTGGAACAGACTACAGTAGATAGTATTGCTCTGTCTACTGGCAGGGTTCCTGCCTCCTGGCCGAGTCTTTAGCTTAAAAGATTTTGATCCTAATTGAGTTGAATTATTACCTAAGTTTGCTCAAAGAGCGATAATATAGAGCAATTTTCAAATAAATAATTTTCCTACATAACGAGTGCAGTCACCTTTTTTTTTTGTCGGAAAATAATAAGTTGCAAATATTAAACTTCATGTGCTTAACATATTTATTCCTTGTCTGCCCGACCTACTAAAACATATAGGTATGAACCTAAATCCTTTAGAAGCTTTCTTTAAACGTATTTTAGTTTTGTGATAGCCCAGACGGTAAAGTTTCGGCTTCTTGAGCATGAGATTGTAGATTTACACTTAGTAAGTACAGTCAGGGAAATTATTTGTAAATCAAATTGACACACTACGCAAAGTTTCCGTCTTGTAGCCATTTCATACAACTGTCAAAGACTGACAGTTGTGATTTGAATATAATATGGACAATTTAAGTCGATAAATAATTAATTCCCTGACTTTACAAATATGACCTTTTCAATTTTATCTCACTGCTGGTGAATGAAAACATTGCGAAGTCAGCAAAGCTGCAGCCAGGGTTCGGCCGACCGCCTGTAATTTCTTTGCAAATATAAACTGTTGGTGAGATCACTTGTCACCTGTACTCTATCTGTGTTATTAGTTAAGTACTAACATAGGTTAAGACTATTGTTACTAACCCAATGGATCTTTGTTATCTGAAATAAATAAATAATTATTATTATCAACAACAATTTTTCACTAGACCCGCACATTAATTAGTGTATTTCGTTCCGGTACACGTCATTAGCAGCACAGTGTACTATTTCAATTAGAGGTGACCGCATAATCGACGGGTCTGGAATCAGCGGTGAAATGTGATTATTTGTCAAACTCACTCATTCGCGCGTGTTTACACATATTTTGATGCAATCAGGGAAACTGCTGGCTTTTCGTTGTGGTTTTAGTAAATATTGCATAAAGATTAAGCATAATCAGCCTGTAATCTTCCCACTGCTAGGACACAGGCCTCCTCTCTGAGTACTAAAGGCCTTGAAAGTAACATTCGATTAGCGATGAAGCTATAAAAAATGCCAAAAATTGTATGGGGTTGACATAAGCTATTCAAATGTCCCGTGGTCACAGGTGAACGAATAGAATTTAGCTAGACAATGTTAACATCATTCGATTCGATGAAACGAATCGACACCGTCGAACGATTAGGTACTTCCATAGAAATGCGTGGCCAAGTGGCACTTTTTGATAAGCGTTATCGCTAGTTTTCGATTCGTATGATGAAAACATTGGCGAAAGCGATAGCGATTGTAGAAATAGAATAGAATTATTGTCGCTCCGAAGCGAATGCCATTTGTCTAGGCTTTCTGGTTGGTGAAACACACGTCTTCGATTTTTTGATTCTAGGACATTCACGATGTTTTCCTTCACCGTTTCGAGACCAGTGGTGATAAAATAAGTTGCTCAAAGTAAAGTGCATGCCAGCCTGAGTTCGAACTCACGACTTACAACTCATAATTTTAGACCGTTACCACTGGGCTACAGTGGTGAAGGTTCCATACAACTCGATTCCTACCAGCTACCCTTTGAAAAATGGCACAGTCAGTATTCTATAGGCAAATAATATAATCACATTAAAGATATGTACTCCGACTTACCTCTTACAAAAATTGACCTTTCGGCTACTACTGGGCCACCACAGCTGTTAACACTGGGCGACCACTGCTGTTAATACTGGGCCACCACTGCTGTTAACACTGGGCGACCACTGCTGTTAACACTGGGCGACCATTGCTGTTAACACTGGGCGACCACTGCTGTTAACAGTGTGCGACCGCTGCTGTTAACACTGGGCGACCATAGCAGTTAACACTGGGCCACCACTGCTGTTAACACTGGGCCACCACTGCTGTTAACACTGGGCGACCATTGCTGTTAACACTGGGCGACCACTGCTGTTAACAGTGTGCGACCGCTGCTGTTAACACTGGGCGACCATTGCTGTTAACACTGGGCGACCATAGCAGTTAACACTGGGCCACCACTGCTGTTAACACTGGGCCACCACTGCTGTTAACACTGGGCGACCGTTGCTGTTAACACTGGGCGACCATTGCTGTTAACACTGGGCGACCACTGCTGTTAACACTGGGCCACCACAGCTGTTAACACTGGGCGACCATTGCTGTTAACACTGGGCGACCACTGCTGTTAACACTGGGCGACCGCTGCTGTTAACACTGGGCCACCACTTCTGTTAACACTGAGCGACCACTGCTGTTAACACTGGGCGACCATTGCTGTTAACACTGGGCGACCACTGCTGTTAACACTGGGCCACCACTGCTGTTAACACTGGGCCACCACTGCTGTTAACACTGGGCCACCACTGCTGTTAACACCGGGCCACCACTGCTGTTAAGACTGGGCGACCACTGTTCAATATTTTTTATGGATATTCTTATTGAAATATCAGTCTGAAGTTGTCCCACTGCAGGGCAAACGCCTCTTCTCATACAAAGAAGGAACGAGTATTTATCCCCACGTTTGTTCAATCTAAATCCAGTTCTTCTAATGAGATACAATGCACAAAAATTAGTGCGTAGATATTTTTATTACTCGTATGCAAAACACCTCAACATACTTTATGTATTTATTGTACAAATGGTACACCAAAAATTACCTACTGTATTGTCTCTTCCCCCTTGAAAGTCAAAGTCAAATCATTTATTTCAAATAGGCACATAAAAGGCACTTTTGAACGTCAACACTTACAAGAAAATAGAACTGATTCCAGTTGCCCCTTCCAAAAGGTAGTTTCGTATGGAGAAGAATAATCCTTAACTCCATCCAAGGGTTGTCTTCAACCCATTGTGTCACCCTATGTAAAATTTCTATATTTATATCTGTAATTTGCATGGTGTGCATAATAAAGTGTATTCGAAAAAGTTCTTTGTTGAATTTCACTAAATGTGAACACACACACGCATTGCACACACATACATACAAATCTATATACATATTTTAACCCTTGACTGTGTATGAGGTTTAGAATCCACAACCTGTTACTTTCCAAACGGGTCCAAAACCGTTCCAATATTATATTAAAGGCACAATATTGTTGAGAGCTGTAAAAGCAATAAGAAATGAAATTGTTTTTTGCAATATTTCGAGAAAATGTCACCTCATATTTTGTTATAAAAACGTGAATTCTGTATCAACAAAGAAAGTATTCGCGATAAGAAATAACTGGAATCATTATGTTTTTTTTTCAGTTCGCTTCGAATTTATTAAGAAATATTTCTTTTTATTGTTTACGAAGTGGAATTCGAAACATGTTGCTTGTTGTTGTTTATTTTTCCATGAATTTATTGTAAAAAAATGTGAAGAGTTTTTCTTTCAAACGATCTTACTTGAAGTTCCTTTTTGCGAAAAATCCGGCCACGTATTTTACAATTATGAGAGGTACACGCCAATTATAAAAACGCAAGGAACATTCAATCCTAAAATCCTGTATTATATACCTAGTAGGTTTATTTTTCTTCTACTTAATTTTAATAAAACATTCCATAACCTTACTCCTGAATTCTTTGAAGGGTTAGGAAGAAATATTACAATTTGCATTTGTATAGTAGGTAGTGCATCATCGGCACATCATCATTTTAACCGAAAGACGTCTACTGCTGGACAATGGCCTCCCCCCCAAGCTTCGCCAGTTCGACCGGTTCTGTGGTTCTCGTATGCAGCGGATTCCTGGCGTATTCGCAGGTCATCCGTCCACCTTGTTTCTCAGGTCTTCCAACGGTACGCTTTCCGGTACGCGGTCGCCCATTCAGAACCTTTCGGCCACATCGGCCATCTGTTCTGCAGGCAAAGTACCCTGCCCACTGCCACTTGAAGTTTGGCATTTCTTCGGGCTATGCCGGTTACCCTATGCTCCTGCGGATCTCTGTAAAACGGGGTTAGCCTAATGCCAAAAACCGGACGATATTAAAATCCGTTTGCTCTACCAGTCACTGAATGAATAAATACGTTTAGCCCAAAAAAACCATTACCTAACAGGAACAGAACGATGTTTTAAATTCGTTTAGCGCCAAAAGTATTAAGGGGTTTATGGTGCAAGTAGGCCTAAAGATAATACCTTAATAACAGTGTCACTACTGCCTCGTTGGTCGCAAGTGCTACTGCTGAGCATGAGGTCCTGGGTTCGATTCCCAGGTCGGGCAAGTGTTACTGGGTTTCACTATTAGGTATTTCTCAGTAGCAGTCCGGAAAATGGATCTGTGCCCGGTTAATGGCAATAGGCTCGCCCCTATTACATGGGACTTAAACATAACTGCAGAAATGCGGGTGTACTATAGGTACAACTCTGCCCAACCCTTCGGGAAATACAGGCGTGATTTATGAGTGTTTTAATACTGCTCTTTCTATACCAACCTATCATTTCTAGCACGAGCTTAATGCTTGATGCTTAATTTTTGGAAAAAAACGCAAAAAAGTTTTTTCATTAAGAAAAATCTTTTCGTGTTTTTTCCAAAGATTGTCGCAGTCAGAAAGTAATCTCCATTAGGCGCAAGCGATGCATGTCGGCACATAACGTGCTGTGACCGCAGCAGGTCGTGACGTCACACGCCTCATTATTCTACCGCGCATTCGGGTCAAGAGCACCCTCTAATATGCACGTTACTGCCACAAAAGAAATACTGCTAGAGGGGAAGGAAAGAAAGAAGTTTTGTCACGTGCAACATTGACATGGATTAATATCCGCGTCAATGTTAATGTCAGTGTGGTCCATCTTACTTTCCTTTCATATAGAAATATTACAAATGTCAACTTTAATCATTTTGAAAGCAATAACGCCATCTCTGAATCAGTTGTGTCATTTATTTTTCTTTTTCCTTTGTTAATAAGAATTATTAAAGTTCGTATGAATGGATTACAATCTAGCTTAATAGACTAATAAGCAATTAAATTCTAATTTATTATTTTACATGATAAAAATGTTATAACTAAGAACAGTGTCAATTTGCACTCTTACACAATTTCGTAGTACTTTCTTAGGGTCTGATAATTGATAAAACATTGAGTTGAGTCGACCCTAACATAGTCGGAAAAAGGCTAGGCACATGATAATGGTCTCTGTATGCAAAGTTACTTATAATTGAACTATTATCAAACCATGTAGACGATAGCGATACGCATTAACCAGTTTAGGGTTAATATGGTTTATGCCATAAGGCAAAACGGACCCAGGCGAAACGGACCGGAGAAATATGAAGAGATTTAAGAAGAAAAAAAGTGATCGTTCCTTGGGTGAAATCACTGGACCAAAAACATCTAAGAAAGGAAAAACAAGAAAGAATAGTGCTAAAAGAGATTTAAAAATTGAAAAATGACAGTTTTTCCGACGATGAGAATTAGATGAATGAATGAATAAATGCGATTTCAGAATAAAGTGGGGGATAGATTGAATTAAACGGACCAATTTAAGCTTTTGGAAATCATCTAATTTAAAATATTCATTACCTAGAAATATATTGATGTCTAATTAATAAGAAGCGCAGAGTAAATGTTTTAGATTAACTTACTCCCGAAATTTTTAAATAAAACAAACAGTATTTTTACATTAGTTCTTGCTTTATTGGTCCGTTCTGCCTTCCCTTACCCTTAGTAGCATCGAGAGTAGCTGCTAACTCGTTCTTTAGATTTGTAGTTTGTTCTTGTAGCCATTACAGAAATATTTCGGTCTAAACTCACACCTCCTCATGGGGGTAGGCAGTAACTACAGAGCACCACCTGCTACAAACCTTACTTACTCCTTTTGCTTCGTGTACGTTCATACATACACTTACATATTTATACATATACGATCTACGTGTCGTTATCGTATTTATCGACAGCCAGCTTTGGTAAAACTCAATACTATACCGGATTTGAGCTTCAAAACCGGTAGGTTTGTGCTACAACATCTCATTGCGCAAAATTATGAAAAGCAGTAAATTATTAATTAAAAATGTTCAAAAAACGGCGTTTATCGTTTTCGATACACAATAAAGAGCATAGACTGTTTTATTTTCTTGATTTAATCTTTAGTCTTAATTTCAAAGCGTATATATTTTCAAAAAGAATATGTCAGAAGTGGGATTCGAACCCACGCCCTCAGAGAGGACCAGAACAGCTCGCACTCACGTTCAGTGAGCAAGTTCCCTTGAGTCTGGCGCCTTAGACCGCTCGGCCATCCTGACTGATGCAACACGACTCGAAATTATCCACTAAGTGGATAGAATAGTTTATTTAACTAATGTAATGATAAGTCAATGACTAAGGACCCGTTGTTTGATACATAGTTAAACATGACCAATAGTCAATTTAACAATAAGTCACTTAAATGATGATAAATGATAAATGATTTTATTTCTGTAAGTAGGTTTGTACAAACACTTTTACACGTCAATCATATTTTAAAACTAGATGAGGTCGGCGTTTCCTATCTGACTACTCGGGAAGAAAGGCCGAAACAAACTCAAAGGTCACAGTCTCTTTTAAAGTCCGGACATAATCTTGGTCAGATCATGTGAAAACCATGTAGATTTGAGTCTGAAATGGTTATTTTGAGGGAAAAATACCACACAGAATGAGTGGACCTGTCCAGTCAGTGCACGCATTTGTCAGTAATCGTGCAGCTCAACTCAAAACTTAAGGAGCTCAACGATTCGACGAACAATACCAAAGAAAGGACATTTGGGTAGGCCGCATAAATTACTCAAACTGCCAGACTTTGATTAAAACTAATCAAGAAAGAACAAAAAAAGCAATGATCTACATAGTCTTTACATTCACAATAATTAAAATGATATACTATTTTACAAAGTAAATATTCATGTCAATATATTTATAAAAATTCATCAATGTCAACAGGTATAAAAAATCCTGAAATAATCTTGGTCAGATCATTTGAGGACCATGTAATATTGGTGTCTGAAATGGTCTTTTAAGGAAAGAACCATACAGATTTGAGTGGACCTGTCCAGTCAGTGCACGCATTTGTCAGTAATCGTGAAGCTCAACTCAGAACTTAGGGAGCTCAACCATTAGACGAACAATACCAAAGAAAGGACATTTGGGTAGGCCGCATAAAGCACTCAAACTGCCAGATCATCATTGAAACTACCTGAGAAAGTGAAAATAAAAAAGAATATAAAAAAAACTGACGCACATAGTCCTCACATTCGCAATAATTTGATAATAATGTTATACTTCAGAAAGTAAATTGTCACTTGACAATAATCAATAGCTGTCAAAGTTTAACTACTCTGTCTGCGCATGGTTAATTTTCATAGCAAATTGTATTTTTTTTTTAACTGTAGTTAGCTTAACCATTTGTTAAACAGCATACTTCTGTCATTTTTAACAAATTGTTAGTGTAACTAACGCATTTTAACTAATAGTATGTTTGACTACTGATCAAACAACTGGCCCTTACAATATTGTATTACTTTTAACTTCAAACATACCGTTCCGATACTCGTTCCAAGGAACGTTAATTTGTATGCAACCAGTGTTTTTCATTCTAAATGAATAAATAATATTCTGTTTTTGAGAAATAAATGTCTTAAACCGTAAAATATAGGCATATATTTAAATTACTTCGCGCTCTTGAGTGACCATGGATTTCAGTCGAGCTGCGTTTGAGCAACACGTAACTATGCATAATAAGTATTTATTTGCTAGTGAACGCGTAAATTCAGCTCCTGAATTTCGGTGACGTTATTTAGGCAGTTGAATCGCTACTCTGAAGCTTTTCTTTAAGAAAAAACAACAAACTTCCAAAAAAAACACAAAAATATGTGAAAAATAATTTTAATTTCGGAAGTCGGTGGCCAAAAACGAAAATACACAACCAAAGACACCGACTTCCGTAATTAAAATTATTTTTCACGTATGTTAGTGTTTTTTTTTTTTTGGAATTTGGTTGTTTTTTTTTTGTAAAAATGTTTTCATTTTACACTTTTTAGTTGTGGTACCTGCCGTCCACACACATTCGTAAACCACTACTTGATATGTAAATAACCGTGACAGGAAATTTTTAAAACATCATCAATATAAACTAAGTGGAAAAAATACGCAGTATTAAGGATAACTCAAAAACTACTGGCCAGAACTTGATCAAATTTAAATGGGACCAGCTTTCAAATAAAAAAAGAATCATCCAAATCGGTTCACCAAGAAAAAGTTCTAAGTTAACACTCCTTTTTTTTGAAGTCGGTTAAAAATGGGCAGCTTCCTTCTGACTTTAAAAAAAACCGGACTGGTCAACATGGCAACTTCGTTAGAAGTTCAACAGGTATTTAGTATTGAGAAAGTTACAGTTATTTGTTTTAATGTAAATAAATAAGTAGTTTTAATGTAACATCTAACACGGTTAAGATTCACAAAAAAATGTGTGGGCCTTATTTATTATTTACACTGAAATATTCTGAAATTATATTACACAAGCTGACACTAAAATATGTAATAGAAAATACAGTTTTGTAAATACAAAAACAGAATCAACTTAGCAAAACAAGCCGCTAAACTTTCTAAGAAAAATAATATAATTTCGTATATTTCCCAAGAAAACTCAGCACTCGGTGTGCTAATCAATAATCCAAGCTGAGAAACACTGAAAAAGCAATTTCCCGCTAAATAGAATAATAAAACTTAGGTAAAAAGTGTCGGCGCCACGCCTCGGGGAACACTACGTGAAATACACAAATTAAATAAACACAGAAGTACAAACCATTCTTCACCGATATATTAATGATTCCAAAAGAAAATAAATTAAATTCTCTGTTGATTACGAGACAAAAATGGCTTATTTTATTTTCGACATCAAAAAGTAGTCTTCACAATAAAAATACTATGGCCATGTATCCACTCATTAGTGCTATTTTGCAAAAATCTCACCGTGAAATCTTAGGTAAAGTGAGATTTTGGTGAACTGTCTTGCCATGTGGTGATAGGGATTGACAGTTCACTTCACTTAAGTTTTTATGATGAGATATTTACGGAATAACTATACTTACTGGTATCAAAATAAAGGATTTGAGGAGTACGATTCCAAAAATATTGACTGCAACAAAAAAAACCCAAACAAGCACACCTTTCAAGCAATCTGATGCAGGTGGCAATTATTTTAATTCAATGTCAGATTTGATGCCACCAACTGCACCAAACTGACTGTAGACACCTCATGTATTAAAATCCATCCAGCTGTTAGGTTTCTTCTAGAGTATAAAGAATCCCACAGACGTAGATACACGTGAAAACCATAACCGACTTTGCTGTCGTGCAAGCGGGTAAAAAACCGGTGTTTGAACGCACGGTTAAATTTCCAGTAGAAACTGACCTGTCATTGTACGGAAATCCTATACAATGCGAGATCAGCTTATACTGGAACTGCTTCATATGTAGCCGTGTGTACTGATACTGTGTATTTCGAAGTGAATTTTACAGGATAGCACTACTGCATTGTGCTGTTGTGTTGGCGCTCGCGTAAAATAAACTAGAGCTTTTCTGACAAATTATTATGTTCCGTGATTTTTTCTGACGCAGCAAAATGTTTAGTTGTTGTATAATAATAAATCAGATGTTGTTGTTTTGTTTCGAGCGAGAAGATTACTTTCATCTGCCTTTTTCCCACATCGCTACATTTTCTGAATCATCATCTACCTGATCGGCTTCAAGTCTAACCGGATGCAGCTGAATACCAGTATTTTATATGGAGCGACTGCCTACCTGACCTCCACAACCCAGTTACTGGGTAACACGATAGTCCTTAGCAAGACTGGTTGTCAGACTTTCTGGCTTCTAACTACCCGTGACGACTGTCTATGGATAACAGCCAAAACCAACGGCTTAACGTACTTTTCAAGGAAAAGAGGGGTCTCGGTATGTAATGGAAGGTCGCCCATCCACGGACTGACCTCAGCAACCGTTGCTTAACCTTGAAGACCAACCCGTGCTGGTGTTATTATTTAGCCAGGAGCCGACATACCATATCCTTTTTCCAGGACCACTTGGAAGAAGGTGTTTAAGTGGAGAATTTTGTGAAGAATCTTGCCCGAGGAAGAAGCAATGTTGCTGTCTTTGAATTTGAAGGAGTGCCGGCGTATTAACAGCCACATGAGACATCTCTACCTTGCCTCTGAGATAGAAAATTACCTACGATTCATCTGGTATTGCAAATGCCCACAGGCAATGATGACCTCATGCTTGTATGCCATCCAATAAAATAACGTAAAATTACTTGTAAATGTTTAAAAGGTTATTAGTGTTGTATTTCTAAAGGACGTACCTATAACTCTTCCGAAACATAGGCGAATTCAAAGTAATCCTGTTGGCCCAGTACGCAGTGCCTTCCATAACTCTATCGGCATAAGTTACCAGGACCAAACTATAACTTAGTCACCGCCCATACACACTTCACACGGCACACGTACGTACTATCGCTCACGGAAGTAGTAGGTAATATTTCCAATAATTGTAGTATAACATGATCCACGTATCGAACCCAGAGGGGCAATTTTCATATTTTTTACCGACTTCAAAAAAAGGAGGCGGTTCTCAATTCGACTGTATGTTTTTCTTGTTTGTTACCTCAGAACTTTTTTCTAGGTGAAACGATTTTCATGATTCTTTTTTTATTTGGAAGCTGGATCTTCTTATGTGGTCCCATATAAATTCGATCAAGATCTGACCAGTAGTTTTTGAGTAATCCTTAATAATGCGTATTTTTCCATTTAATATATTATATTGCTGATGTTTTAATAATTTCCTGTCACTATTATTTACATATCAAGTAGTGGTATCCAAATTTGTGTGGGGTAGGTACCACAGCTAAAAAGTGAAGAATAAAAACTTTTTTACAAAAAAAAAACAAGTGACTTCCAAAAAAACAAAAAAAGAGTGAAAAATAACTTAAATTTCGGAAGACGGTGGCAAAAAACGAAAATACAAAACCAAAGACACCGACTTCCGAAATTAAAGATATTAATTTTTTTTTTTTGAATTCTGATAAAAGAAGTTTTTTGTCTGTCTGAAGAAGTTTTTTTTAGAAGATCTTCATCATGATCACTGCTTAATCCGCTCCAATCTTCTTCTTCTCGTATGACTTTATTTTGTCCGACCAGTACGTAGTGACCTGGACCCATTAAGCCCAGCCTGGCTCATCGGCGTAATGTTGCTTGCCTGTCGATCTTTTACAGACTGTATCTACTTTGAAGAGTGTGCGCAGTAGCTCCACGACCTGATCCCACCATCTCTCTTCCACTATCGGACTACCCGACGTACTGCACGATACTATCCGCACTAGGTTGGTATACCAACTAGACTAAGCGTTCTCTTCCACATTTATTATGCGCACGGCCAAAGTGTGGAACTTTCTGCCAGCGCCAGTGTTCCCTTCCACGTAAAACCCATCAGCCTTCAAAGCAAAAGTGAACAGGCACCTTCTGGAGTTGCTCGTTCTATCGTAGACTTCATCCATTGCTTTCCACTAGGCGAGATCGAGGTCAAGAGCAGACCCATTTAGCAATTTAAAAAAAGATCCTTAAGAGTGCAGGTAGTTTTGCAGGACGGGCAGGAGAGAAGTTGCGGCATATCCTGTGTCGGGTAATAAGATGACTTCTTATTACAGGGAGCGGATGGCAGCTCATACATTTTCTCTCCCCTATTCTATTTTTGTTGTTTTTTTTTTACAACTTTGTGCGTTTGCCGACTTTGTTTACTGGCTAATCTTTTGATCAGCCAATCAACAAAGTCAGTACCCGTAAATAACGGTACGCCACGTGTCGTCGAAGTTGCGTAATTCTTGGCAATTTCTAAATAATCTTGGTGTTCCCGTAAATTGCTCGGTGTCGTCGACCACCATTGCCAAGATTTGCGAAGTTGTATGCCCTTGTATATAAGCGCACCAGCACACATGAATGCTCTTCAAATTCACCCCTAGCACGCAGTATGTATCGGATTTGAACGTCAAATGACCGCCTAGCTCAGCTAAATATAGCCTGTTTTGGTTTGTGTTGACAATAGTACCGAACACAGATCTGTCTAGATTATTCCGGACATAGGCGTGGAGCGATCATCAGTTTAGTTCGTGTTACTAACGCCCGGCTACTAGCCCACTGAGTGTCAATACAGATACAGAGCGCTGAGGCACGTTTTGGTCTTTAAATAAACTACAAATATACAAATCTTGTAAGTCACCGCGGCTCGTGCTGATTTTGAACACAATTTGTATTGTCACAGTTCATTGTCGTATTTTTAACAATGTTGTATCATTGTTCTCTGCATTATTTTCTGAGTTCGCACTCTAAATCTGTCAAAAATACCTCAAATACTGTAACATTTTTGACTAGTTTTTGACAAAGATTATCGCTGAGATGAGATTGTGACTAACTTTGAACGTTTTAAATTACGGGAATTGGGCTTCAGGTCTTGAACCTCGTCTTATTCATACTCTGTGGTAACGGAGAGCGCCGTATAGCACCGGATAGAGTCGGATAGCCGGTCCGGGCTAGGATGCCGGGTGATTTAGACGACAGAGTGACGATCGGGTGACTGACTGATGGCTGGCGACTGGTTTAGCTAATGTATTTTACTGACAAGCTACGGTTTTGAAACATAGACGCCTTATTTTTCTTGACAATGGTATAAAATTCGATCGATTGATTGAAATTGTTGTCACACAATCATAATAGTGCTGTGTAACCAACACTTGTACGCCTTGCAAGGCAGCACCATAGTGATAAGATATTTTTCATATATACAGCATGTATTTTTACGCGATTACGATGTTAGTTCCATGGAGAAAATTATACAGTTTGATGGTCTGTACCACACCCATATGACCACACCTTTCTGATAAATGCTGTACATATAACACCATGTTGGTACATTTGAATTTGAACTAGTTAGTCATCTAGACAAACTTAGGTACACTACAACTATTTTCTTAATGTCCCTCGGCAATACTTCCTTTTTCGTCAGTCGTCGGATTTCTATTCGACTTGGAAGCATATAGAGTTGTTAATACTCTTTAAACTTAATGTAATGTATTTTAAAAATGGGACGAAGGTTTCTAAAGTCGCAGGCGCGACGGATAATTTTGAAATGCAATGATTCTCGAGGGACATTAAGGAAATAGTTGTACTGTACTCATCTTAATAGGACTGGTCACAAACCTTTGTTTCGAAACCCCGAAACATTCATGTAATTACTGAGTCACTTTAACTTAGGCATTTAGGTTGATTTAATCAATGTTTATGAGGAACTTAGGCTCCTGAAATACAATTATCTATTTACTTAGTTCAGGAGCCAGCTGTGCAAGCTGTTTTCTGACCTCTTGTCTCTTGTCTCTTGTCTCTTGACAATCTTTGCGTGTGTAAATGTTTGTGTATGATTAGCTTTAAGGATGTGTTTTTCTCGTTGTTGTACAATAAACTTATAATTATTTATTCATTATTTATTATTCACCAACATCTCACCAGCAACAGCCAGTGTCTTCACCAAAAACCCTTGGCAATACATTTCGATGTTAGGAATATTCTGTCAAAAAGCGAATCGTGTAAACATCTTGTCCGTCTGTGCCAACAATAACTAAGCGTTAGGACCCGCATAACAACGTACAGTCGCGGAATATAGTTAACATTCGATAGCAGACCGCCAAATCTCCGCAAACATAACCACCTGTATTCTGAGGGACGATACGTAAAATCAAGGCATTTATTCAAAATAGGCTGAGCACTTTGGCATTTTTTTAACGTCAAAATATAACGCCGTGTGTGTGTCGTCGTCGTGTAATGTGACGTCGTTTTTTTATATATATATCGTATATATATATTATGTATAATGTAGGTATATATTATAGTAAATATGTATTTATGTGTATTACTAGTTTATAACCTATTTAGGTACTTGTATACCTATTTCATTTATAATTAATTATGTTATCTTTTTTTTTGTTTTTATTAATGCCTGTTAAACAGAGCACCTGCCATCTTATCTCTACACCACCCTTGGTTGACTGGTAGAGAATGCCTAAGGCAATGAGTCCGCCTTTGTACGTTATTATGAGCGAGAAGTTTAAATAAATAAATAAATAAAATAACATAAGACAGTCCAAAACGCCCGCCCTTCGCCACTTCCTAGCGCTGTACCTGGGAAGAAGAAGTGGCGCAACAAACTCCCCAGCAGTACAGCTGTCTATTCAGTTAGAAGAAATTGATTCTATACAATAGTTTGCAAAGTAATTAACACTAAACATTAAATATTTAATTACTCGTGGCTAAATGATAACAGCCGCTAGGTGGATCGAAGGTTAAGCTACGCTTGCCGCGGTCGGTTTGTGGATGGGGACCTTCCAATACATATCGAGACCCCTCCGTGCCTCGGAAAGCATGCTAAGCCGTTGGTCCCGGCTGTCATTCGTAGATCTTTGACAGTTGTTAGAAGTCAGAAGCCCAAAAGTCTGACATCCGACTGGTTTTCACAGACGGGTAACACTTTACTACGGGGTATCGTGCTACCTAGTAGCCTGATTGTGGAGGTCAGATAGGCAGTCGCTCCATGTAAAATACAGCTAAATTCAGCTCCATCCAGTCAGACCGGAAGCCACCCCAACATAGTTGCGAAAACGCGAGGCAAATTGCAGATTGATTTTGTGTTGATATATATCATTAAGTAATTTTAGTTATTAGCCGATTATTTACCAAATAGCAAAAATCGTAGAAGCTCTAAAATGAAGTTTAATTATTTCTTTAAAATCGTTCCTCACAATATACACCACGCCGCGACCATCAATATTCCGGTTGTAGTTTATGCAAAACACGGCCACCCGGGACCGGTCAAACTTTATGCCCGGGTAACGTGACCACTTCCAGTTCTAATACCCGGCCAATTATGCCGGATATGTTAGACTATAGGACAATACTAATGTTCTAGGTACGGTAAGTATTCGTTTCTGATTTAGAAAAGTTTTTCTGATCTAACTCGGTGGACGTTCGTTATTTATCGAGTGTTAATATTAAGTATGTTTGCGATGAGATCTTAGGTGTTGTGCGCGGGTTCATTAATTACGTGACGCGATCTAGGAGAGCATCATCGCTGGGGAGGGGAGTAAGAACTGACCTGGAATACTGGTGGGAGCTGTTTAGCTGGCTCCACGTGGCTTCATTAGTCGGTGTTTTGTCTGGCACGAGATCACTGCATTTCACTCACGATTAATGTTTATCCAAAGTTAATTAATTAATACGTTACAGTATTAGCAGCCTTACATTATAGCGGTTATAAAAGTTCCAGAAATTGCGCGCGCACACGTAAAAACGAACATGCGATTCCAGCGGTGTCTTGATGCGCAGTGTCATTCGTAGAAAATATCTTGTCTCTCAATCATTATCGGAGGGATGGATATAGGAAGTGACAGAATTGCTCTCATAAAAGACAATCTTAAACATTTTATAGATTAATGAATTAGAGTACGAGGCTTTTCAGACTATAAGAGTCAAATTATTATTATATTATATTATTATTTCAAATTTTTTGGCGTCAACTCTCGGTGTTTTTGCAGGTTGAACCTGTTTTTGAGAAACAAAAGCACTTTTTGTATGTACTGTCACCTTCTGAGCAAACCGGGCCACGACAATGATAACTAACTAGCTTCATCTTTCTGACTGACCGAACCCATGATAATTCAAAAGTGCCCGTAATTGGTTTACTTGAAATAAATGCTTTGAGTTTGAGTTTAATAATATTGCAGTCCAAAATATTACCACTAAGTAATAGATAAACGCCACCAGTTTTTGTGAAAGTATAATGCCGAAATGCGTTGCGACTGTGACACACATGACCACCGCACTCAATACAATCGTAGTTTAATTAGACAATCCCCGCTAACATAACACCAATCAGACCACCAGACCTATTGATCAAAAATTCAAAGGACCCCAAACCTCTTTGTCCCATGGACCCCTTACAATTTTTTTCTCTTTGGAGTGTAACATATTTATTCTAAGTCCCATTAACACCATACAGCTTTCTTGCCTGTGACATATAGTGAAATTGCAGCAACAAATGACTTGAATCATGTAAACACTTTGCCCACCGGTCCCCACTTTGAGTTTTTTATTGTTTCTAGAGCCCCCATTTTTTTTTACTTACCATCTGTCACGATTCTGAAACAGCTCTTGCCACGATCATATTTAAACGTTTAACATTATTATAGTAACGCTCCCTAATTTTATCTAGATCATCTACTGCATCACTGAAAGTCTCAACCGCCCACCAGGGGGCTTTATCGCCCACGTTGAAAACCTATGGTTTAGACGGTGCAACTTTTAAAAGAAAGTGAAAGTCAAAGCCAAATCATTTATTTCAAATAGGCAAATAAAAGGCACTTTAGAAGGTAAAAATTTACAAAAAAAATTAATTGATTCTGGTTGCCCCTCTCAAAAGGTACTTTCGTATGGAGGTATTTTTCTGTTGCTTCAACTTACGTACTGCATGCAACAGGCATTAAGTGCAAATTGCACCATGTAGGTAAATCTGCCTTTAGTTAGGGTCACGTAATCTCTCGGAGAAGAAGGCGTCGGGGAGGCAACCGCCTTGGCGCCTAATACGCCGAAATCCGCTTACCAATCAAGGTAGGTGGACCTTTGAGGTCGCAGGCGCACCGAGTGGGAACTCTGTCCGCCCACCTAGTGACCCCAGGGAAGACGGTAGCACAATGGTCACGTGCTGCCGTGCATAGCGAGGCTCAGAGGAGGTCCCTTGGCTGTATCCCCAGGGATGTACCTTACAGGCGTTGCACAGGGGGGGTTCCGGAACTGGTCTTTTAAGAGGAACCGGGACCCCCTCTATGTGCTAATGGTGATCACCGGGGTGGGTTTAGTGAGGTTAAAATCCCACACTCCCCGACCTTCCTCCCCAGAGGCGGGGTGCCTTTTGAAGGTTTCCCCCATGAAACAAAAAACACAAAAAATCGGGTCACGTAATCCACCTAACACCTTTACTTGTATGGTAACGCATGTGTTAGCGTTAGGTTTGCTGCAACGCAAAAGTCATCGTTGCGTTCCCCCACCGCACTGCAGTATTTTTCTCTTCAATATTTTAGCTTTAACACTAGTATTTCTAGGTACAACACACATGGATTGACCGCATATACGTCACAAAGACTGGACACAAAGGAATAGATAACGAATTTATACTCGATACAGAACAGCAGCAGACCGATGGTTGTAGGTAGGTTGAAAGGAAACGCCTTTCCTAGCCAAACCAAAACCGAACCAAATCAAAGGACTTTAGTCTGAAATAAAAGATTTTTAGTAAAAGTCCTATTGAAAAAGTTTTTTTTTTAATTAGTGCCTACGATTTTGGTAAATTTTGGTTAGGAAAATTACTCTTAAGTCATCTGAAACAGTTTTTTGTTTTCTCCACCATGCAGCATTGTGCATGCCGTTTGAAACTGTATGCAATGGCTGCCAACCAATTTATGTCCCGTCCGGAGCGAATTTTAAAAGTTATTGTTTTTAACTAAACTTAGCATAACAATACTTAGAAGTAAACACGATCATCACCCTGCCAACAAACTAAGCAGACACAATGTTATCAATAAAGACGTTTGCGACACCACAGCGGGAAAAAAGATGAAAAATATGAGAAGTTTGTAAGCAAATGTGCCTGAGTTCTGCCTGAGTTATGCCCGTTTTGGTCGTAAAGCCCGTCGGGCCGAACATTTGTCAACAACATCGCCGGATTGCTATAAGCTTGCCTCGTGGGAACACTTGACGAAAATAGTTTAAGAGACAGGATACCTAAAAAAAAAAATCGTCGTTGCGTTTTCCGTATAAGGTCTACATAGGTAGAAATATTCTAAACTAAATTGCGCCGCTCCACTGAATATAATTTTTAGATATATGAAAGATCTTAAATACTTCCAATTTAACCAATTTCAGCCGGTGACTGACAGACCAATAATGGAAACCTATTTATTTATTGAAACCATATAACAATTGCTTGCTGCATTTTCAGTTTACACCAAAGCGTGCAGCAAGACAACAACATAATATTCAACTAAAAAACTTCATGCAAACATCACTTCGTTCAATTTTATTATTGAATATTGCGTAATATATAAAACCTACATGCGTAAATTGTATGCATACTCAGTTTTTTTTTTTTGTAAGTATTTGTAAAAAATCTTTTAGTTCAAATAGGCTGAGAATCAGCACTTTTTGAACGTCAATAGTTCCTAGAGGCAACCTCCAAAACGCCTACACTTCTCCAGTTCCTAGTGTTTGAGCTGAAAAACGGCGCAACAAACTTCCCAGTAAGCTACTTTATTTGTCAGTCTGGTCTGCCTTTACCTATCAAATAGGCAATCGAAAGCCAAATGCATCAATTATTATTGAAGAATCAAATTCCTATACATAATTACAAGTATTACAACCATAATCATAAAAAATCTTAAGCAATACTTCAATCAATCTGCCTAGCCTTTTCCGAACTATGTTGGGGTAGCCTTTCAGTCTAACCGAATGCAGCTGTATACTAGTATTTTATATGGAGTGACTGCCTATCTGACCTATACAACCCAGTTACTGGATACCGTAAGCAACAGTTATACGTATAAAATTATAGAAACCATCTTTGATCAAAGTCAAAGTCAAATCATTTATTTCAAATAGGCACATAAAAGGCACTTTTGAACGTCAAAATTTACAAAAAATAGTATTGATTCTAGTTGCCCCTTCCAAAGGTAGTTTCGTAAGGAGAATAATGGGAAAGAAACTCCACCGTTACTCTTTTAAAATGTTTTACAATATTTTGCATACATTAATTATATAATTATATGTGAAGACGATGCACCTAGAATAAAATGACTATACCACAATAGGTAAAAATAATTAAAAATAAAGCAATTACAGGTAAATTAATATGTGATAGATTCATGGTGCTCACATATTAACAAATATTGTAAAAATAGTTGAATTCCCTAAAATGTTAACGATCGTGTAAGTGATTACGCGAGCGAGCTCCTAAACTAAGTTGCTGAAAGCTCCCATAACAAATTTGATAAAAATTCTTGCACATGTACCTCTCCTGAGTGTCACACTTCGTTAGTTATAAATATTACAACTTCGTCTGGAGTTTTATTTAGATGTTTAAAGAACGTTTTAATGTCTCACTGTTTTTGGCGAGCTGCAACGTTGTTTATTTGGAAAAAATCTAGTACGACTTCGGTGTCTATCGGTGATATTATGTGTCAAGGTGATCTTACAAGAATATCCATCAAACTCAAGGCATTTATTTCTGTTAAACCATTTATTTTACATGTCTTTTAGAATTGTCAAGGAGTCGATCAGTCAGAAAGATGAATCTAGTTGCCCATTCCAATGGGTTCTAGGTTTCTACGGAGACGAACGGGCTAGAAACTCCGCGGATACTCAAAAGTTAAGCGCGATTAGATTTTAATCAAGAGCAACGTCTATAGGTACCGCTCAGATTAGTTAGTAAATATTCATAATTGTTACTGACCTAAACTGCCAAGAGAGGCGATTAAAGTGTTATTTGTGGCTTAAACTAGCCTCTTTATAAGCCACTAAGAAACATCGTTTTTAAACATTAGCCCTAGGTACCCTACAAAGTCTAGAATCAATAAACATAGCTCCTACTCAATACAAAAAATAATGTAAGAAAAAATCGCGAGAGTTATCACAAAAATTACTAGCATACATGTTCCGTCATGTGTGAAATATAAAATAAATTCGTAATAAAATTTGCGAGGCGAGGCAAGACGCGAGCCGCGCGAGGCTCGGGGTGCGAGGCAAGGCGCGAGGAGTGTCAAAGCTTAGGAATACACTACACTTGATTTAGCGAGACATTCCGCGTTTGGTTAATTTGACTACGTCCCGCTCCCAGAGACTAAGATGTAGCTGTTTTTGGATGTGACAACACAAATTAACATTATTTTAACTTTTTTTGTCGTCAGTCTCAGAATCTATATTTATCGGCTTGTGACACTGTTGGTGGTCGCCGTAGCAGGCATAATTTGATTTTCTAGGACTTTCAGTTTTGTCATGATATTAGCCTTCAACGTTTTTATAGTAACGGTGAACAAAAAAAGCGAACGCCTTAATCCGCATACACGACCTGTTGAATCAAGGCAGTTGCAAGAAAGGCGATCATATAACCACGCACGCCTGTACTCCCCGGGATACGCAGAGGTATGAAGTAGGTACACCCAAGTACGCCAGTTATGTTTAGGTCCCATGTTATAGGGCCGTATTTATCCAGATTCCGGGCTGCTACTGGGAAATTCCTGATAGAAGAACCCATTAACACGTGGCCCGAACCCAGGGCGCCCAGGGCTTGCAAACACTAGACCAACGACGCAGTCAAAGTCTGTAAAAGCACAAGATGATCAATGTGACAATTTTGTACCCCATCCATATACACTTTACATTCTATCTCGATGTCAGTCGACACCCGACAGACGGCTGATTGCCAAGCTCTTATATTTATCAAATAAATATTTAATCATTTCGTTTGCTTCATTCTGTGGCCAGACTCTGTTTTTTGACGTTAACGGGACTTTCTGTATCTTGGAGGGATATAATTTATTACTTTGTACAATACGTGCCTGAGATCATTAGTATCACGAGGAATCTCAAAAAGGCACACTTCACTAACTATGATGGGCATAGGCTTCTCCATTCGTATACCATTTTATTCGACCTTTGGCCACTCCCAGCTGCTTTGAGCCACCCTACGAAGATCGTCGCTCTACCTAGCCCGAAGACCTTACCGGATGCGTATTTTGGTAACCATTCAGTAACACGTCTATGGCCGGCCCACAACGATCTTGTTGCGCGCGGCCAAAAGCGGTACCAACGCCGCCATCTTCTTTTTTCAACACAATTTCACAAAAGTGACTACTACTTCAACTGGTCTTCAACTAAACGACAAAAACGACGCAAGCCGCAGAACTGCCACTGATCTTGTGATGTTACGCAAATAGGTTTGCCTCTTACACAGCGATTGGACGCAGTCGTGCAGCAAGGATTCTGACCGTGTATTACTACTCCCCGCGCAAGGCACTCTCCCTTTGGCTTTCATTTGTTAGTGCTGGAGCAATACCCTCTGTCCCTGCCGCGACTTTAATCTCGTGAGGACTAAAAATTATCCGGCTCGAAGGACCGAAGGTGGTTGATCCGGCCAAATCATTTATTCTCATCACTTTATTTATCCACTCTAATGATTTGCGTTACCAAAAAAAGTGCGGGTAAATTCTCGACTAAAAACGCCATGTAGTCGCTTTTCACAAAAATTTGAGTGCCAAGTAACCTAATTAGGTGCATGTTATCGAATGGCATTAATAATAGAGTGAAATAAGCGAATAAGTAGCTTTTATTTTCAAACTTCATAGTCGCTTTTCATAAAATTAAGAGTGCTTAGTAACATAACTAGGTGCGCGCTGTCAAAGGGCATCGAAGAAAGATTGAAATAAGCAAATAAATAGGTTTAGTTGTGTTATTTTAAATGAGCTCGGGGGGATTTTGGGTGGGGCAAAATGAGCAGGGTGCCCGTTTTGCCTCGTGTTAAGTTTATCTTTTTTTTGCAGATACAATTATAGTTCGCCACTACCAAAGGAAGACAGAACGTGAGAAATGGAGCTTGGGGGAAATGGAACCAGCCGTAAGCGCCTATACATATCATGTAAACACCAATAACACAAATTTAAAAACTAACCAGTTAGAGTTCACCTTATAAGAAGAATCTGAATCTTCACATTTGCTGCGTTTTTTCTCGAATTTAGACTTACATAAGAGCATAAGACTGGGTATGCCTATTATGCCCCGGATATGACCATTTTGCCTCGGGAACGGGGTAAAACAGGCAGTGATGCCGATTCTCTTGTACACCGGACTAAAGCCTAAGAATCTTAAAGCCATTCTGCAACAAAATATCTCTAAATTTAAAAATAATTTTGACGGACTAAAATTTAATTTGACAATCGCGACTCCACGTGGTACTTGTTTGCCCTAACCTGTGAATTTTTTTTAGAGCCGGAGGCTCGTATGGGGGCAGCCTCGACGTGTTTTATATGGAATTTTTCAATTTTTGTATGGAAAATATAAGAAAATATTACCTACATGTGTAGTTTTAAGTCGAAATTTTCATTATTTTTGCGATAGGATACACCGTTTTCGAGATGTAACAAAATAAAAATAAAAAAGATACAGTACTGTTTTTGCACCTGAAGTCGAGGTGTTGTGGTAAATTTTAGTTCATGACAACTAATTTTATTCCACACCTTTTTAACCGCGATTAAAAATAGCCAGATTTATTAATCAACCAAAGTTTTAGGTTAAAAACGTCAAATTCAGAATAGCTAAATTGCCATTTTCACTAAATTAATAACTCAGTGCAATCTTAGTGCTGCCAAACTAAAACATAGTTAAGTTGTGTCACTTTAGGCTATTTCAGAATGAGAAATCGTCGTTTGACAGAAATAAACTAAATTTTAGTGATTTTTAGTCTAGTTTAGAGAATTTTGTGACAAGAGAATCGGCACCAGTTTCTTATATTTCTTAAAGTTACAATATCTTCAAATAATAGTAGGTTAAGATTATTATTTTACATGAATTTAAAAAAACATTAATGAGAGTATTAAATGTCTTGATTTTATTAATTATCTTGTTTTTCATAGGTTTGTAGCGTTTCCGAACGGACAGCTCGCGCCTAGTCAGAGAGGCGTTTTAGCAGAGGCGGGAGATAGGGATGGCACTGAGACATTCATTTTGGAAATAGACTGAATGTAATCAATTTAATTATAATATGTATGTAAAAAGTCAGACTTTAGATATAAGGCGCTTGTTGCACCAGATTACAGATATGCTCTTGTAGCCTAAAGGTTTTATACAAGACTAGCTTTTGCCCGCGGCTTCGCTCGCGTTAATTTAGACTTTGACTAATGAGAATTGTTTTGAGAAAAACGGGTTATAATTCAATCATGATTCGAAAGACTCGTGGCGCCATCTATTATCATAAGAACGTTATTGTTGTTTTCCTCGGGAACAGTCCTTTTTGCGGGATGAAAGATACCCTATGTCCGTTTCTGTACACCTGACAACGTATATGCAAAATTTCAGGATGATCGGTTCAGTGATTTAATCGTGAAAAGGTAACAAACAAACAAACAAACTTACTTTCTCATTTATAATATTAGTTAGGAAGTTAGGATTAGGATGGGATTTCCCTTAAGTGACCCGCATTGCCCCGGGTTCCTTCGCAAGCTGCACCTTTATGTTTGCTTGCGACATACCATACATATACATAATATCTACAAAATTCTTCTATGAATATTCGGAAGCTTCTTGGTAGGTTCTTTAGAAGCCGTTTATCTAACGATTTACTGCACGTTGACACAGAAGGTATTTTTTTATCTAGTAGCTCCTGTACGATAAACTAACTACTGAATATCACAAATTCAAATTTTAAAATCACTTAAAAATCTCACTCTATCCTACAGGGAAATATTAATTATCAAAACTTTATTTATCCCTATTACCCCTCAAAACTTCAAAACAATAACATGTTTCTAAACAAAATGTCTAGGCACTAATAAAACACTAAACGACCAACAGTATCGAGCAGGGAGTTGAAATTCGAACATGTAGCCGTCCCTTTTCCTCACACGATGGCACTGTATCTCTGTCTCCCTCTTTAATTAACCCCTTGTCAGTTTAGATGGAAAGACACTTGACGCGGCCGCAGTGGCTCTACCAATTGGCGGGAAACTTGTGAAGAGCTTGCGGTCCTTATTACGTAAATTATGGCAACAATCTCTATTGTTCGGTGGCTTTTATCGAAGATGGATAGTGGATGCGAATGGCCATGGTCATCATGAGAATGAGGTGTAGTTTTTAACCGCTTTTAAAAACCGGCCAACTGCAAGTCGGACTCACACAAGAAGAGTCTCGTACCACAAGGCAAAAAACGCCAAAAAACACACGTATCTTGTTGGCTTGGGGAGACCACCTTTAATTTTTACTGTATTTTATTTTTATTGTTTGTGGTTTTATAGCGGCAATAGAAATACACACTCTGTGAAAATTTCAATTGTTTACCTATTACGTTTCATGAGATACAGCCTGCTGACAGACAGACGGACGGACGGACGAACAAACGGAGGCTTAGTAATAGGGTTCCGTGGTCATTCTTTGGGTACAGAACCCTAAAAAGGAAGAGGTTATGCATTCGGCTACTTTTTTTCATGTATGTAGGTACACCGATTTCTCCATGAATGCTGGGCCGGTTTACTTATTTATTAAAACTTTACTTGCACAAGTAACAAAATACTGTACAAAGGTGTACTTAATGCCCGAGGCATTTTCTACCAGTCAACCTTAGGGTGATACAGCGACAAAACATGGCAGGTGCAATATACGGGATATATATATATATATATAGATATATATATATAGAGAGAGAGGCAATCACTGCGCCCTCGCGCCCCTAGTCGCCGCAGGAGGAGACACCCTGGGCGTCGGGAGTCGAGTGCCGACTCCCGGCCACCGTAGGCGCGGGCTTGCGGACGGCGAGCAATGGGCAGCTCCCGTCCGGTAAGGACCAGGCCCGGGTCGACGGCGCGTCGTGTTCCACGCGCGCCTCAAAGAGATGTCAGCAAAATTGACGGGGTCCGATAGGACCGATGCCTGCCGGGGCTGCGGATTGTTCGAAAGAGTTACCGTGGCCCTGGCGCACAGGCAACTGAAGGAACACGGGTGGGTTTTAGTCAGTAAGAGTCTGACACGCCCGTCCGCTCCGCCTAGAGCGGGAGAGGTCATTTGATGATGCACAACCAAAAAAAAAAAAAAAAAATGGTGATGCAGCGACAAAACATGGCAAGTGCAATATACGGGATACATAGCTCGGAAATAATTATAAAATACAAGAATAAATACTAATACATACATACATACATATAAACAAAATAAACTTTGTCAGGAGAAATAACAATTGATAGAGGAGAAAACGAATTAAGCAAATCAGCGCTGGGATGATTCTGATTTACGTGATTCTTCCTATATAAATTTTATTAATTTTGCTTGGGTAGTTTTTAAATTAGCTTCTATCATTCAAACCTACGTATTGAATCAACTTTGTGTATGTTAATGATAATATAAAACGTCCTGTCACTGGTTTTTCCATCGCTTATAGTGGTAGGTATACGAATTTAAGTAGGATAAGTACACCACCAACAACGAAAAAACAAATGATTTCACAAAAAAAAAACGGGCTTCCTAAAAATACGAAAATACAAAAACAAGGACACCGATTTCCGAAATTAAAATAATTTTTCACTTTGTTTTGGAAGTCGGTTGTTTTAAATCGTAAAAAATATATGTTCGCAGGTACAATCCTTTTATTTCCTACTAGCTTCTGCCCGCAACTTCTTTCGCGTGGAAATTGTAAAACAACACAATGTACTAAAATAACAGACACATTTTTATACAACTTCCCCTATGTTTGTAGTTGTGGTCCTAGCAGCCAAAATATACATAAAGTCAGAACTGGTGACGTGGGAGCAAGTGACGTACAGTTGTTCGTGTGAGAAACAGCGCGTCCTGAGGTCGACACCCGCAGCCTTCAGTAAAAATTGCACGCCTCATAAGCGAAGCGCGTGAGGTAGTGCTCTACTCTCGCCTTACTAAGAACAAGTAATTCCTTGAGCTAAAAATGTCTATATTTACTTCATATCGCACTTGTAGAATAATATTCACACACACACGTCAAGAAAAAACAATAGTTTCAACACTCATGTTAATTTCAAAAGACATTTTGCTATTTAAAATAATTAAAATACTTAAAAAAAACATATTCTGTGGACGTCCATGTGTCTGTATGTATGGATCCTGGCGTAGTCACGATAACTCCCGAAAAACTTAACTAATCGAGTCCTTTTTTTTTTTCAAACGCTGCAGTATTATCGAAAACTAAGTCCTTTCGAAAATCACGGTCCAATTCAATGTAGTTTAATTGTAACTAAATTTTTTGTTATTTTTTATAGAATTGAATGAGTTTATATGGCGTGCACTTTTGGTTTTTTCCCATTGCTTGCGCAGTTTTTCGTTTATACTCGTAGTGAATTAATGAACACCTGCATTCCTGCATACATATACTACCTAATCGCACATCACTGATTTACTGACTGATGCATTCCTACAGATTTTTCCTGACGAACAGCTATCACTAAAATAATATAACAGTAGATACTAAACTCACGGGATTTCTCATTAAAGGCAACAAGCAGACACGACACACGACGCGAATCGCGCGTGATACAAAAGCAACCCTCGTCGCCCGGCGAGCGGCGCCTTTATGTCGCGCTGTCGCGTCGCGCCTGTCTGCGGGAGCCTTAACAGTCACCTAACCATAGATACCTACCTATTTATTTTTATTATAAATAAAGATGACAGAAGAGACATAAACATTATGTTTTTCTGTGTACATTCTAATTAGGGTTGCCAACCATACTTTATAATAACGTATCCTACTTTATTTCCGATACATATACTTTATACTTTTGCATAAAAATAAAGTATGCGAAAATACTTTATTTCTAATCATAACTGTGAGTCTGTGATGCGTAAACGAAACATATTTATCTATAGTTATATGTCAGAAAAGAAAATCTATTAATAATGCTAAAGAATTTTCAGAGAAAAATACTGTTGACAAATGGCAATATGTATAGACTTAAACATCTGATAGCTTACCAATTAATGTATAATAAATATTTCTTATTTACTCACTGTTCCTGCCACTTCAACTTTCACTGAGTTTTATCGGTAATGAATCTGAAGTGGCGAGACTCGAAAAATACGTTTTTTTCTTCCAAATACTTTATTTTGTTACCTATTCAAAGAATATGATACGTTATTTTTCTCAAAAAAAGTTGGCAACCCTAATTCTAATAACTATCATACAATAGTATAAAAAAATGTCAAAAAAGAAGCACAGGGTGTCGAACTTAGTTTACAAAGCAATCGTCGAATGAAAGTTGACTAAAATAGCCGTTCTTATATTAATTACGGCATGATTGACTGCTTAGTTTCGTAAAGTTATAGCGGGATGAAAATTATTTATTAGGATAAATCTGTAACTATCTGCTATTGAGTAAACAATATCATAATGACAACACATAACACGTAATCGACGAACACGGCTTCTGAAGTTTGTTGTGCACTTTGAACCGGAGTCCGTAGGAAGGTATGTGTGTACCTGCAAGGCTGCAATCTCAGAGATGCTGCATCACTACCATTACGACACTATAACTTAAGTCGCTCGGTAGGATTCAAAATCAAAGTCAAAATATTTTATTTTTTACATAAACCTACATGGGCACTTATGAAACGTCAGAAGCTAGGCACGGTTCCAATTGGTCATTTCCTATGGAGAAGAGCCGGCAAGAAACTCCACAGTTACTCCTTTAAAAATAATTGGCTATTATAATGTTTTCAAATTAGAGTGTTATAGGTATGGGAGGACAGATAGGAAGATATCAACTGTCTGCGGCCGTTATAGCATATTCTATTTCTTACTAGCTGACCCGTTAGACGCTGTCCTATCCAAATTTCAACAACTCGCACACCCATAGCAAAAAGGACGTTCCGTTTTCCCCAAATTTGAAAACTTTCCGGGAAACCTAAAAAAAAATGTTTTCATAAAAAACCTAATTCGGACTGTTAAGAACATTTTAAAACAAGAAATAATCAAATCGCGAGTCTCTTTTTGCATGGGATCGATGTCCGATTGAAGTAACAAAAGGAATAACTGTACTTTTAAGACCCGGCGCTTTTTCATAGTAGGTAGCTATTGCTTTTTGGGTGGAAAAGAGCCTTTTAAGTTTTTTTTTTTTTTTCGAAAACTCCACAATGCACAAAACCGTGTCGTAAAAAATCGCCAGTTTCTTTCGGAATTGGTGGGATAGCGGGAGTATTAAGGATGGGAATTTTTTTTCGCTTTAATTAATTAGGTATGTTATTTGTTTCATAATTGAGTTCCAATGAACTCAAGGGTACCTACCTCAATAGGTAGTAGCTATTTAAAAATGAATTAAAGTTAAAAACTTACAATATTTATACTAAAAACCATTCAAATTCGATGTCACTTTGTCTGAACGTACAACGGAACACCCTGGGAGTGAAACTTGTACATTAACGGTGGTAAAATGTAAATTTTATTATGTAAATAAGTGGGAGTTTTCTGAATCTTTGGGATATTTTCTCAAACTAGGCGTTTGCGCAGTGCGAAATTTAGCGAAAGTGTTTTACATAAAGACATGTATACGCTATAAAATTGTGAAGCTCTGTATGCGCGGATCGGATGTTAAAGTACAGTGGAGGCTAACAAAATATACCTATATCTACTAGCTTCTACTCGCGGCTTCGCCCGCGTGGGTTTCAGTCTGTCATAGGAAGTCTTGATCGTGAAATCTTAACTATTTATCCCATATTCATCCAAATGATTTGGTGTAACATGCATTTTTTATCTACATAACATTTTCCTGACTATAAGCAAATTTATTTCGATAGGGATTTAAAATTACCTACTTAAATTAACCTAGACAAATTAACATATTTGATTTAGACAACTCTGTCATATTTTATCAATTTCTGAATTAACCTGAGCATTGAGATATTTGTAATCGTGGACATTTTTATAGGCCTTTTTATGTAACTTTTCTATAGCAAGTATTTTATTTTTGAAACTGAAACAATGGATAATATCTAAAAAAAACGGCCAAGTGCAAGTCGGACTCGCGCACAAAGGGTTCCCTACCATTATCTATAAAAACGGCAAAAAATCATGGCTATTGTATGGGAGCCCCCTTAAATATTTATTTTACTCTATTTTTTAATATTTGTTGTTATAGCGGCAACAGAAATACTTCATCTCTGAAAATTTCAACTGTCTAACTATCACGGTTCATGAGATACAGCCTGATGTCAGATGTACAGACAGACGGACGAACAGCGGAATCTTAGTAATAGGGTCCCGTTTTACTTGGATACGGAACCCAATAATGATAAATGATAAATGATTTTATTTCTGTAAGTAGGTTTGTACAAACACTTTTAAACATAAACAGAGTATCCGAATGGCTTCGGTTAATGTGCCGAGATGATTTACCAAACAAACCTTACTCCACAAGCTACCGGATTTGTGAAAAACCTTTTAATGTACAGGACATAAATCTACTACCTACAACAAATGGAAAGGTTTTAAAAAATAATGCATCATTTTTTATGTTGGACTTATAAAGTACAGTTACAACCCTAGAGACACAGTCAATGGCCAACCCTAGTGCGTCTTTATCCACCGAGCGGCCGTAGGTAATTATTTCAAGGACACTGCCGAGACGTACTACTGCTTACTTTATTATACTGTGATATGACTCGGGTTCGAATTTCACTTAATACAGTAAAATAAATCATTGCTTATCGGAGCGCCTTGCAATACGTCTAGATCGGAGTCCGCGCGGAAAGGAATTCCGACCAAGCTGATGAAGAAAAGAAAAGATACCTACATTTACTTATTGCATAGCAAGGGGTGAAAAAAAAAATCTTTAAAAGCGAATCTTGAACCCTTATCTGCAACCTTGGTAAGCAGCGAAATAGAAGATTAGGCAGCGGAAATCATATGCGTTGCATACAGAACTATGGACGTATTGAACACAAGGTTATCGCGTTTAATAGAATAGAATAGAATAGAATAGAATACTCTTTATTATGTACACCATAAAAAATAACATACAAATAATAGATAAAATAATAATAATAATACATAGAGTTCATTACATTCATATTATTCAATTCTAATCCAAGGTCTGTCATAATGACAATCTAGTACTGCACTGTGCAGTAGTCGTAAAACACATTAAGAATAAAGGCCCTACACGCACATGTTCGGGTAAGGTTTATCGGTTCGGCAGTATAAATTTGAACAAACCCGACTATACGTATTTTGGTGTCACTCGGCTCGTGCCGAACGGCTAACTCCGTTCGGCATCTACCCTCGTTGAATCATGATCAGCACCCTTATTACGTAACACACTATCTATCACAATCTGAATCATTTTGAAGCCTATTGCTAATCCATTGCTTCATATATCCGAAAAATTAGTCTGCTCAACAACGTAAATAACGCAATGAATGTTGTTGAACTGTCAAAATTAAACACATTCCTACTGTTTGTTAGTGTGTCACGTAACTACCCCGCGGGTCGGCTCGGCACAATTCGAGCTAAGCCCAGCGGCTTCTCCCGAACATATATCACTAGCGAGCCGCCCCTGCTTCGCACGGAGTGCCACCAATCGAGTTCAAAACTATGTTATCTTTCAAGCGGAACTCTTACACATTCACAAAATTTCAATAAATCGGTTGCGACGTGTCAAAGATTAGCGTGTACGAACATAGTGACACCTGAGTTTTATATGTTATGATATCTATATCTATTCCTTTTTGCCACCCGGCTGTGCCGAATTATGTCGGGCTTAACAATTGTATAGGATCCCTTATGTGCAATTTGCACAATATTTTATTTGCATTATTCTTATCGCTTGGACAATTTTTTTTTATTGTGACAGTGTTGACAGCTAAGCAGTCAGTTGGCTAAACAATGCTATAAAGTAGAGACAAAACAGCCCCAGTGTTACCACTGCTAGGACCCAGGCCTCTCTCCTCCCCGTGAGAGGGAGTGGGCTATAATCCACCACGGGGGCCCAGTGGGGGTTGGTGGATAACACACTACATAATAGTCCAAATTATTGTTGCTAGGGCTATTTTCTGCCGTCACAACAGTCAAGTTAAGCAAAATAAGTTCAAAGGAGCTCTTAATTACTGACTGCTGTGTTTTCACTGAGGACTAAAGGAATAGGTACCCGATTTGAATAAAAACAATACATTATTTTATTTATTTATTTGAAATTGTATAAATGATTACTTACGTTAAACTTTAATATGTATAAAATAAAACACTGGAATGATAATAATATATTTTTCTAATACAAATTTGTCATTCTAATAAAATATTTTTACTACTTAGTATTAATGATTGCCATATATTTTAAAAGGAACTCATAGTTAATATTTATTTATTCATCCTAATTATGTGTCCACTGCTGGAACCCAGGTCTCCTCTCTGTGAGAGGGAGTGGGCCGCGTAATCCACGACGCGGGCACAGTGCGGGTTGGTAGACTGCATGTCTTCGAATTGTTAGTTCAAGGCCATGCTGGCTTCCTCACGATGCTTTTCTTCACCAGTATAGTATATTCTGAAGTCTTAGTACTAAATACTGGTGTATAATAATACAAGAGTAAAACTTAATCTATAAATCTGAGACGGACTTAATCTATAAATCTGAGACGGAGGTATCATGAATTTGATGCCAATTTGATCCAGTACTTTGACCAGATGGAGTCTCCTAATACAGGCTTTATACGCTTAAAAGGAGGCTTCAATCACCACTGATGTAAGATGAAAACTTGTTGATTCCAATAAACCTTTTTTTCATTTTCATAAAGTAAACGTGTAATGCGAAGACTCAAAGATGAATTTATCTAAAGCATTAAAAGAAAATAATACTAAATGGTTTTAGGCAGGTCGTATTTACAGGAATGGTGTTTGAATGTGAAGACTATGTGGGTCGTTGTTGCTTTTTTTATTTTTTCTCCTGTTTCTTTTTTTTCCAAGTCTAACAGTTTGAGTAATTTTTGTGGCCTACCCAAATGTCCTTTCTTTGCTATTGTTCGTCGAATCGTTGAGCTCCTTAAGTTCTGAGTTGAGTTGCACGATTACTGACAAATGCGTGCACTGACTGGACAGGTCCACTCAATCTGTGTGGTTTGTCCTCAAAATACCATTTCAGACACAAATCTACATGGTCTTCACATGATCTGACCAAGATTATGTCTGGACTTTAAAAGAGACCTCTGAGTTTGTTTCGGCCTTTCTTCTCAGAGTAGTCAGATAGGAAACGCCGACCTCATCTAGTTTTTAAAATATGATTGACGTGTAAAAGTGTTTGTTCAAACCTACTTACTTACTTAGAAATAAAATCATTTATCATTTAAACAACACCAGCGACGATGCGACACCTAGCGGGATAAATTGGTAGTTGCTCTCCCCATTACATTCCTCATCTATAAGGCCTTATAAAGTGGCATTTTAGTAATACAACGTATATAATTAATTCTACTTATTCATACTTTGTGCGTTAGCGTCCATGGCAAGATTATCATTGGAAGGTGAAATGAGTTTATCACTATGTTAATACTGTCATTTTTATTTGTGGATAATGTGATTATAAATAGGTACTAAATTTAACAGTAAAAGGGGGCATTCATAACCAGAAAGGGGCTCGTGGCTAAATAATAACAGCCGCACGGGTCGAACGAAGGTTAAGTTTCGCTTCCCGAGGCCGGTCCGTGGATTGGTGACCATCCATTACATATGAGACCACTCCGTGCCACGGAAATCACGAAAAACCGTTGGTCCGAGCTGTCATTTGTGACATTAGTTACGGGCAGTCAGAAGCCCGAAAGTCTGAAAACCGGTCTTACCAAGGGGTATCGTGTTAGGCAGTAACTGGGTTGTGGAGGTCAGATAGGAAGTCGCTCCATGTAAAATACTGGTATTCAGCTGCATCCGGTTAGACTGGAAGCCGACTTCAACATTGTTGGGAAAAGGGTAGACAATGATGAAGGGGACATTCCCAAATAAAAATTTAAAAAAACCAAAATAACTGTCGTGCGATCTGATAACGCTAAAGCAATTAGTTGATTAAATGGCAATACAATACATGTAAATTATCTAAGATTGGATTTTCAAGTATAGTAACTATACTTGAAACTCAATGTCATACAATACATGTCAAGTAAAGGTACTTGAATATCCAATCTTAGACAATACATGCAATTATAAAATACTAGCGCCCCGCCCCTGTTTTAATACGGTTTTTACGACTTCACAAAAACATCGAGATTTCTTTATTAAGTATATAGGCTGGAATTTTTTAACCTCACCTGGAGGGAAAGTTTACTCTAAATACTAGAGATAGCAAATTTTACTATACTTTTCTTTTTCAGCACTTTTTCACATTTCTTCGGCAGCTTCTCTGCTTGAAGCCTTTGGATATGCTTCGAAGTATGTTAAAACACTTACATTAAAATCGGAACAGTCCTGCTGAGGACGTTGCTGTTGCCTTTTGTAACGACCAGTATTTTTTAAATTGTCTACCATTCTCTTCAAAACGAATCGAGTTGTTACTTGTCGGCCCCGATATCTCTCTCCAAAGCTAGCACTGATTTAAAAAAATAATAAGCTTCCATTAACCTTTTCACCGCCACGGACTTCAATAGAAGTTCAGCTGCCTTGAAATTTTAGTTAGATTTACATGTTTTAATGGCACGTACGCCTTTAAAACAAAATCAATTTCTAAAGGACACACTCTTATTTTGTTTTAAAGTCATACGTGCCATTAAAACATGTAAATCTAACTAAAATTTCAAGGCAGCTGAACTTATATTGAAGTCTGCGGCGGTGGAAAGGTTAAATCAAATTGTTCTTGATAAGCCATTATTACGGTTAGCTACGCTGCAGCTGACAAATATGAAATAATTTGTAAAAATAACAATTAATGTGAATAACAAGACTATCGTATAGCGTCCTATTTTACTATGTGAATTCCATTTTCAAATGTAACATTCCATACTTAAATTACTCGTGTTTCACGCAGTTATGTCGCATCTAATAGAGTCGGCATTACAAACACGTGCAAATTGCAATCTTCTTATCTAAATAGTTCTTCATCATTTTAATAAATAAATGACGTCAAAGATAATTGTTAATTATGTACTAACATAAGTAATACGATGGACCTTTGAATAAAAATGTTTTATCTTGTCCCATTGAATTTATAAGTTTAGATTTCATGGTTTTCCTTTCATTTAATTTATCATGTTTATTAGAGAGATTTGATCCTTATGGTTGACCCTATCGATTGATGCGATAAAAGTACATGGTATAATTTTTTCGGACTCTAGCCGGTTCGATTAAAAGTGTGGTAAACGAATTTTCGAAAATCCTTGAATGCAGATTTGTTTCTTTTTAAAAATAACGTAATGTTTCCTTTGAGTACAAGTAAAATTTACTATATCCAGTATTTCGAGTCCTTTCCCTCCAGGTGAGGTTACAAAATTCCAACCTGTATGAAAATTTAATATTAATGTATTATACACGTAAACTTTCCGGAATTAATTCTCTAAATGATGGTATAAACCGCATAAAAGTTCGTGGCGTACTTTAGAAGAAAAACTTGGTCACACAGACAGACACGCAATTACTTTAATTTATACCAAAAAAATACATATAGAAGATAGATTATTAAAATTAATCTTATCTTTGCATAGTTTGCATAGAACTATACTTGAATATTCAATGATAGATAACTTACATGTATTGCCACTTAATCAACTATGTACTTTAGCGTTACGTAGTCTAAGTTGATTTTTGATTGACTGGTTATAATAAAGAGGTCCTAACAAAATTTGGTTGCAATGGAATTTGAACTTTGTCATGTATGATATTGAGTTCTTGTTCCCAAAACTTGATGACTACCTGTGATTCCGAATTCAAATATAAGTAGCCCTTTCACAATTATTTAGCCTCCGATTTTGCATTACTGTGATCTTTATTCTCGTTGCAATAAGGTTGCTGTTGGGTTGTAGGCATTGACAAGTCCATCAAAATCACAGTGATCTTTATTCTAATAGTGATAAGGTTGCTAATTGGTTGCGGCCACTGCCAAGTCTGTCTAAATCACAGTGATCTTTATTCGCGTTACAATAAGGTTGCTATTGGTTTGCTGCTGTCAGAAGTAAAATAACTATGAAAGGACTGTAGTGTATTAGTTAACCGGAGAAAGCTGGCAATGCCATAATAACGTAATAAGGTTTTTTACGCGCATAACTTACGCGCTTCTGGACGGAATGTATTTGGCTCTTGTATATCGCTACGCGCGTAAAACTCCATTTCTGGACAAGATGGCGCCAATTAGAGTCACGGCAAGACTCTCTATACACATATAGAAAAAAACATTTTAGAATAAAGACATAACAGTACCTACTGTACATCAAAGAAAACCCTGAAATCGTAAAATTAAAATCAGCTGTTTCCTACATTTTGTCATTTTTTAAGCGGACATAAATGTATGGAAGTGCCGATTTTTTTTTGCGTTTTCGGGCTTGATCCCATAGTAAAACTTATTCATAAGGGGAGGATTTTTTTTTCTTATGAGGAGTACAACGATTCTTTAAGAGGTTTTCAGTTATTTCATTTACACCTCATATACCAGACCTTATATATAAAACAATCAAAATGGCGATGGGTGGCTATGCCAGCTTCAGAATGTTTTTTTCGAATCCCTATCTTCTGTCCATTCACTCTACGCGTCCTACAAACCGGCACCCTAATTGCGTAACACACTTTCAATCACAATCCGACGGTTTTGGAGGAAATTCCTAATACATTGCTTCATGGGTTTGAAAAATTCGTCAGCTCAGCAACGGAAATAACGCAATGAACGTGGCTGAACTGTCAATATGATAGGAATTCCGATCAATTGTCATTTTATGTGTGTTAAACAATTACCCTGCAGTTTAAACAATACATTTTATATGTATCCCATGTCGACGCAATGTTTCACATTGTTCGCTTCCCTTAGTCTCCCTTCCTTAGTTTTGAAAGGTCCGATCTGCCACACGTCATCAATGTTCATCTCTTGGTCGCCCTGTAACAAAATATGGAAGCATTTTTACAGAAAGAAGAAAAGAACGAAAAATAGTTTATTCTGCACAAACAAAACGCACCTAACAAATGAACGACATTAATTTAGAGACACAAAATAGCCAAAAGCCTCGTATTCATGTTACAAACATGCATCTTATTTTGTGGAAATAAGGTTCCTATTTCATTGTTGTACACAAGAGGCTTCTTAACAGGCCATACTTTTATTGTGATTCGATGGCTTGGATGTCATGTCACGCACGCATTTGAAATTTCAAGTATATACTTATAATGAAACTAGGTTCTGCCCGCGGTTTCGCCTGCGTGGGTGTCGGAAATTATCCCACGGGAACGTGCTACCGGGACAAAAAGCCTATGTCCTTCCCGAGGAGGTCATCTATCTCCTTGCCAAATTTTATCGAATTCGTTCAGTCGTTTAGGCGTGAAAAGATAACATACAGACAGAGTTACTTTCGAATTTATTATACTATAGTATGGATTTCTTTATCATGATCATCATACAGCCAGTCCACAGCTGGGTATAGGCCTCCCCAGACCACAAGCATCGCCTTATTTGTCACCGGACTGATGACCTGGTAAACTTAAATATACCTTATCATTTTAGATTTAAAAAATAAACAAATGGTTACCTTCATTTCCATATTCACAGCATCTTCCGGAGCCAGAACTATGAACGGCGTCGATTCGAAACTAAACGCCAAACCGAAGTAGGAGTATTTCTTTATTTCACTCATGAACACCTCCCACGAGTACACCTTGTCTGGGTCAGTGCCCAGAGCACTGATCTGAGTGGATAGAACCTCATAGTAGTACTTCAACAACTCGCTATAATGTCCGTCTCTCAACTCCTGAGAGGTACACGCATATATCACGAAAGACAAGTCAAGCACGGGCGAGGCACATCTACACAGTTGGAAATCTATTATTTTCGCGTCAACTGGACGACCTTCGACGTATTTGTAGAGGAAATTATTCGTCCAAGAATCTCCGTGTGAGATCACACCCCTATCCGTAGTCTTAGTAGCTGCGGCGACCATTTCCTGATACCTCTCGGGGACGGCAAACTTTTTAATCTTTTCAACGTATATAGAATCTGGATACTCTTTTTCAACCGCATCTATCGCTACTCCTGAGATCCTTTTCCAAAATCTTGAATACCAACTCCATAGCCGATCGTGGTAGTACAGCTCTGTTACTTGCTTCTTTATGCTGTCGAACTCTTCGGGTTTCTGGTCTTTCATGGCGAAGGACAGAGCGTGGAACTGTGCCATCACTTTGAAAGTCAGCTTGCAGTGTTCAAAATCGATGCCTTCCTGCCGCACAGCGCTTCCGAACTGGTCTACGTTAGCATCCTCCAGGCATAGCACATCGTTGGTCCCGTCGGAATATGACAGAAACAGTTTGGCATACTTATCAAAAGGGTCCTTCACATCTTTGGTAGACTGGAATGCCAGTAGAGCTGGTAGAACTTTCTCGTAGAAATTAATTTCGTTTTTAAAGAACTCGTGGCTTCTAAACGTCAGCCTACGAGAAACGCTTTTCGGGATGTTTTTGAGTATAACTTGGATGTGATTGGCGACATTATTTTGATTGACGCCGTGAATCCTAATGCGGCTCAGTTCGCTTAAGTAAGAGTCACCTTTGCCTGTTTCGCTCACGTACTGAAACAAATAATTGGACATTTATTCAGCATTCAAACTTCAATACTATAATTAACGATTACGTTTAATGAAAACAAAACATCATCAACAAAATTTGAATTTCGCTGGAAGTTTGGCTTCATGTTCGAGAAATAAAGTCTCTAAAAGCTCCCGAACATGAATATATAAAACATTGTAGCAGTGTCGTAGTAATTTCTCAAGTTAAAGGGAAAATCTACAAGTCCGTGATAAAGCCTGTCGTACTGTATGGATCGGAATGCTAGGCCATGAAGAAGACGCCCTGGTTCAGGCCATGGTACGGAGCGAGAGGGAATGGGAAGCCGTCACCTCCTTCTGCGAAGCAGTAATGCTCGCGAAGGAGGAGGCGGAGCGCGAGAGGCAGAGGCAGTCGCTGCGCCCTCGCGCCCCTAGTCGCCGCAGGAGGAGACACCCTGGGCGTCGGGAGTCGATTGCCGACTCCCGGCCACCGTAGGCGCGGGCTTGCGGACGGCGAGCAATGGGCAGCTCGCCGTCCGGTAAGGACCAGGCGTCGACGGCGCGTCTTGTTCCTCGCGCGCCTCAAAGAGATGTCAGCACTATTGACGGGGTCCGATAAGACCGATGCCTGCCGGGGTCGCGGATTGTTCGAAAGAGTTACCGTGGCCCTGGCGCACAGGCAACTGAAGGAACACGAGTGGGTTTTAGTCAGTAAGAGTCTGACACGCCCTTCCGCTCCGCCCAGAGCGGGATAGGTCATTTGATGATTTCCAACCCAAAAAAAAAGGGCAGTGAAGAAGACGAATGAAAAAAGATTGCATGAAGCGGAGATGAGAATGTTGAGACGAACGTGTGGAGGGAAGAGAATGGATAAAGTAAGAAATGAGTATATAAGAAGTTTGAAAGTGGCGCCAGTGACAGAAAAGTTGAAAGGAAATCGTTTGTCTTGGCATTATGACTAAAAGAGTGATGAATATAAATATTCATGGATGGTGGAAGAGGAAGGCCAAAGAAAATATTAATGGATTGTGTGAGGAATGATGAATGATATGAAATAAACGGAATTTAATGATAGCGTGATGGTTGACAAGGGAGAATGGAAGAAGAAAATGTGTTGGGGCGACCACGAGTAACATGGGACAAGGACAGGGAGATGCTGATGACCGTAGTCATGACGCTAACTGGAGTAATTGCTTACCGCTAACAGTGTTAACCGTCAGAACCTAGGTGCTGACCACGAAGTAAAAACACGTGTGGCACTCGGGGACTGCCGCGGTAAAGCTATTGCATAGCATTTTTTATCAACTTATGCAATTATAATTATTTATTTATTTTTTATTTATGCAGTATTTTTCTTTCTTTGATATTAATTCAAGTACAGTCGTATCATATACATACACGTTAAGCGAACGCTCGGCCGAGCTACATGGTAGGCGGAGTGGGGCGTGTTAGGTTTTATTTTCGTTTGGGAATTTCTTGATTCGGTCGCCGCGCTCAAAGCCCGCGATAAAAGCTATGCAATAGCTTAATAAACCAGTTTTAATCCGTGATTATCATTTGGGGTACCTAGTGACTTCACTAGAGTGACACTAACTTTTGCGTAAAACAGACGTGTGGAAGATGACATGCAGCGCCGACCCCTATAATTTGGATAAATGCTGGAGGATAATAACTCATTTGAATCTAGTAGGTGCACAAGAGTATTTAGTAGAGCCAGTTGCAACCCGCAACTTTTTTTTGTCACAGTGAATCGAATTACTACAAAGTATATTTTGATCGCTATATGTGGTCGAAAATGAAGCGTCTTAGTTCTTATAAAAAATTTAATTAAGGCGTTGCACACTGGTCCCGAATGATAAAAAAGTGGACATTAAGAAATTTTTGACAGAAGGTCAACGGATTCGGCTGATTTTTTTTTTGTAGACAGCTGATGCAATTACAAATCACTTTTATAGATTGAGTTTTTGCCAAATAAGCCGTATTTTCAGAGAAAAAAAATATTGAAATATTTTTTGTATGAAAGAAATCCTAATTTTGTCTTTATCTTCCAAGATTCAAACGTATTCAAAATAAAACTTAAAGCAGCTTGTAGAGATGCTAATTGCTCACTACTTTGTCATAGACACTCTTCTGCGATTTTGTGCTCCTTTTGAGTTACATGCACTTTAAATATTTTTTGTATGAAAAAATCCTAATTTTGTCTTTATCTTCCAAGATTCAAACGTATTCAAAATAAAACTTAGCGCAGCTTGTAGAGGGGCTAATTTCTCACTACTTTGTCATAGACACTCAACTGCGATTTTGTGCTCCTTTTGAGTTACATGCACTTTAAATATTTTTTGTATGAAAAAATCCTAATTTTGTCTTTATCTTCCAAGATTCAAACGTATTCAAAATAAAACTTAGCGCAGCTTGTAGAGGGGCTAATTTCTCACTACTTTGTCATAGACACTCAACTGCGATTTTGTGCTCCTTTTGAGTTACATGCACTTTAAATATTTTTTGTATGAAAAAATCCTAATTTTGTCTTTATCTTCCAAGATTCAAACGTATTCAAAATAAAACTTAGCGCAGCTTGTAGAGGGGTTAATTGTTAACTGCGTTAAGCAATGACTCATTACCAAAAAATGCTTATAATCTGAATATGAGTCACACAATAAATTACCTGTACCTGAACATGTCTGTACACGTTTTGAGATATCCAAGTTGTTTATTTGATATATTTAAAATAAGACTTTTTTTAATAGAAAGACATTTATAAGAGTTACTTATTAATGAAGAAAATGTTATTACATCTTAGTCTATCTTTAACAAGATTATTTCTAATCCGCCTGAATAAATTTTTTAACTCTGAAAATACGGCTTATTTAACAAAAAATACATCTTTAAAAGTTACTTGTAATTGTATCAGCTGTCTACAAAAAACTAGTAAAGCTCATCCGACAACGAAAAATTTAAAGTGCCTGTAACTGAAAAGGAGCACAAAATCGCAATTGAGTGTCTATGGCAAAGTGATGAACAATTAACCCCTCTACAAGCTGCGCTAAGTTTTATTTTGAATACGTTTGAATCTTGGAAGATAAAGACAAAATTAGGATTTTTTCATACAAAAAATATTTAAAGTGCATGTAACTCAAAAGGAGCACAAAATCGCAGTTGAGTGTCTATGACAAAGTAGTGAGAAATTAGCCCCTCTACAAGCTGCGCTAAGTTTTATTTTGAATACGTTTGAATCTTGGAAGATAAAGACAAAATTAGGATTTTTTCATACAAAAAATATTTAAAGTGCATGTAACTCAAAAGGAGCACAAAATCGCAGTTGAGTGTCTATGACAAAGTAGTGAGAAATTAGCCCCTCTACAAGCTGCGCTAAGTTTTATTTTGAATACGTTTGAATCTTGGAAGATAAAGACAAAATTAGGATTTCTTTCAT
This sequence comes from Dryobotodes eremita, assembly GCA_917490735.1. NCBI lineage: Eukaryota > Metazoa > Arthropoda > Insecta > Lepidoptera > Noctuidae > Dryobotodes > Dryobotodes eremita. The sequence continues at coordinate 18,453,953 of OU823263.1, forward strand.
ACAAAAAATATTTCAATATTTTTTTTCTCTGAAAATACGGCTTATTTGGCAAAAACTCAATCTATAAAAGTGATTTGTAATTGCATCAGCTGTCTACAAAAAAAAAAATCAGCCGAATCCGTTGACCTTCTGTCAAAAATTTCTTAATGTCCACTTTTTTATCATTCGGGACCAGTGTGCGTTGTTGCCAAACTTCGGTCAATGGAACGTTTTAGGGGCGGAGTTTCCGATCGACTAAGTTTGAAGCTTAATTTAAAAAGTATTGCAGACGTAAGCCTGCCAATCTTCAGTATTTAGCATATTTTATGAAGCTAGCAAGAAATATGTACTCGGCTTTATTTTTACGCGCGTTCCGTGAAACGCGCGTCGATGGAGGGTAGAAAAGCCGCCGTGTGCATAGGCCCTAAGGCACAAGACTTACCTCCCAATGTGTGAACGTGTACATTTCTTTGAACCAGTGCGTGAGTGCCTCACTCAGTTTGCCATTGGTCAGCGCGGGCGACACATGTGTCAATGTACTGAAATCGTCTAGCATGGTGTGTTAATTCTGAAAATTATAATAATCTCTGTGATTACATCCAATATTCAATTTGGATAGGAACACAGAAAAATTATTTATTCTGCACAAATAAGACGCACATTATAAAATAAACATAAATAAGAATAAAAAACAAGCTGCTCACTATACTTCAATACCTACAAGTTAATTTTAAAATGTTGCCTATTTGGTCACCGTTTTGTTTTATTACCAACTTAGCTTTAACTGAAGCACATTGGTAACAGAAACCATTAGAAGTATAGAATGTTTGGGCTAACTACATCATTAGGAAATTACATAGTCCATAAAACAAATTTAATAAGCAGATAATATATTCATGGCCTAGCATCTAGAGCAGTGGTTCCCAACCAGTGGTCCGCAAGAGCTAAAATATGGTCCGCGCAAGATTTGCAACAAAATGATAGAAACTGTAAGGACGCGTTTGAATATGATTCTTTGGAGCAGTTTTGGTGTAAAAAAACCTATTTCATACACTAAAATTCGAGATAACGCTTTGCGCTATCTTATGCTTTTTTCCACAAGTTATTTATGCGAACAAGGATTTTCTGTTTTACTGACGATTAAAAACAAGTCCAGGAATCGATTGAAAGTAAGGGATGATATGCGTGTAGCTTTGAGCAAAAACATTACCCCAAGAATTCAAAAACTTGTAGGTACAGAAGGTGCAAGCTCAAAAATCTCAATGATTATAACTGAATTATCTACAAAAAAATTAAGTATTGTGTTAATTAATGTTACTTTTGAATTTTACGATTACGTGTTAAACGCCACGTATTATTCATGATTTTAAGAACCTATTTTGTTACATGTGAATTGTGAATAGCGAACTCAGTTTCCAAAAATTAAGTATTCTATTCAGGGACATTACAAAGCCTATGTAGGTAAAATATAAATAAATAATACTTACAGATAGATTGTGGATATCCTTATAAAACACAGCATACAATTCTGTTTTTCTATAGCTGCTCTACCCTTTGAAAGTTCAAAGTTTCAACAAAAGCGCGCGTATGAGTCAATCTTAATAATTTGATAATTTGAAAAGACTATGAGATAAAACGCGCTCGTACTGTGATAACAACAATGCGAAATAAGACTGTTTTTATTCATTTAGACGAAACATTGCGTCAAATTTAACAACCTGTTTTGTTGTTGTTGTGACATTTGGTGTTGACAATGACAGCAGCATGACAAGCAAGAAACAGTGCTACCAAGTTCTGAAAGAAAAGGTTTGCTGTAGTGTGGCCGTAGCCACAAACCACACACGGACACACTAAATAATATTTTTTTAATGAAGAGACTGTACGCATTGCATAGATCAGCACTTTTCTGTCGCCTTTCAAAAATGATAGTGTAACGCGAAAGTACACAACCGGCGTTCATAGTTAGTTGTACTGCGTTCATACAGCATTAGTTGCTTGGTTGTTAAAACTATTCAATAAACCATCATCTTTGGCTATCCTTGACTTATAATTTTAGGCTAATATCCAAGGTGTGTGCGATCCATTCAGCAGCGCATTCAGAAACCATGCTCTTTCATCTGGTAAGCCACACCAAATGAGTGGAAATAAAATATTGGCGCACGAGATAAGTAACGGACAGAACCTCCAGCTAAAGTCAGCTAAACGAATAACAGCGAACCGAATAGTTGTAAATAGCTCTGTTATCATCACATAATTTTCGGTGGTTTGTAAAAGTCCCGTACTACGTTTACTGTCAAACAATATAAAACAATGTTGTTTTCAATACTTAAGCACTAAGTTATGTTACGTAATATCTAACAATTAACAATTTATTTTCCATTAAACATACACTATACCATAATAAAAGTTACCATTCGAAGCGTTCTCACTAAACGAACCTAACAATCGAACTCGAAAACGAATCGAATGGTTGTGAATAGCTATGCAGTACTTATTCTGTAGTTTCTGCCTACCCCTTATAGGAAAAAGACGTAACTGCATGTATGTATTTGACCTTTAGTTCAAAACCTTAAAAAGTGATTTCCCGAATTTAGAATTACGTCTGAGGTAACGAAATCAGTATATTCTATTGAAACACCGTAGTACGCGAGGCCAACTCAAGTTCAAAGCGTTCCCACCGACGACGCGGCGACGCACGGTAACGCGACGTGCGGTCGAATGTAAGTAGGTAGGTACATGGCAGCGCCTGATGCTAGATACATACGCAGCGACTAGAAGCTGGCGCGCGGCGGCGGCGGCGCACGGTGGGCTGAAAATCGCCTTTCATAGACATAGAGACTTGAATTTTGAAATTTTTGAGTATTTGTAATTAAAAAATCGCAAATGGTACCGCAATACGAAGTATATCAAAAAATTACAAATAAATAGTACTATATCTGTGTGTAAGGATATAATGTCCAGAGATAGCATAATTTTTCATATCAGCGCCATACAAATTTTTCTTGAAAAAATTATAACTCCTTCATTTGTACACGCAATTGCCTCATACGAAATTTTATAGTATAGTTATGATCAGCAGAATCCATTTCTAGCCAAAAAAAGGACCCTTCAAAATTCAAGTCTGTGTCTATGAAAGGCGATTTTCAGCCCACTGCGCGGTGGCGGTGACTCGACATACGTCCACAGGCTTTCACACATAGATTTTAACAGCCGATTAGTCGCTAGCGATGTCAAAAAATCGCTAAGAACAATTTTCATCAAACAAGACTTAGGTATTTTTATGAACGCTGGTGGATAGTTCAATAAATAAAGATTTGAGTGTCGACGATACCAAATTTTGCTTGTGTGGCATAGACGTAGGCGACTTAGATCACATTTTTTTCTCCTATCCCAAAGAATATGACCGTTTTTCCATTCTCAGTAAATTCTTGTCCTTCCGTAGGTACTTCTTTTTCTACCTCAATATTTTCTTTACTTTTTACAATGAGCTTTCCTGTATATTTTAATGTATACCTAGCCTCATTCATTACCTTAATTAATATTATTTTTGGAAATTATTATTTTTGGAGTACCTCAGGGAAGTGTGCTCGCCCCGACGCTGTTCCAGATTTGTATAAATTAGTTGTGATATATCGGGATCAGTGGCGTACGAGTATTTTCATATGCAGATGACACAGTAGTAGTTTTCGCCAGTAACTCTTGGGCTACCGTGCGTGCTGCTGTTGAACGTGGATTAGCGGTAAGACCAAGTTGGTTAAATGCTAATCTTTTAACCCTTAATGTATCTAAAACGAACTTCATCTGCTTTACTCCAAATCAGAGGACACAGCCAGGTGCTGATTTTGGGATAGTGATCCATGAGTGTGCAAACCCCCACTGTCCTTGCAATTGTCAAAGCATACAGCAAGTTAGATTCACTAAATATCTTGGTATAACGGTTGACCAAAGATTGTCCTGGCACTCCCATATCGAAAATACCATGGCCAGGGTCAGCAAACTTATAATTATGGATTTTTAAAACGTTGCGGCATGTGATGCCACAGTTGCTACTTAATAAAATCTATACTGCTCTGGCACAATAGGTCATCACATGCTGTACACTGATACGGGGAGGGGCCACCCAAGACAAAATTTCTAGACCTAGAAAGAGCTCAAAGGTCTCTCATCAAAGTTATGTATTTTAAACCCTTTCGATATTCTACAGACAACCTTTATAAGATTAGTAATCTGCTCACTGTTAGGAAATTACACATATTGAACATAATCATACATCTGCACAAGACCCTCTCATTTGATCCATCAAATCTCGATAAAAAACGTGAAGATATTGTGGCCCATTCCTCTCGGGGCCATACGGTTTTCGCCAGGCGTCAGTATAATACTCAATCAACTTATTAAATAATAAATTGAACCTCAAATTGAATATTTACCCCATGTTGCGGTACGAATGTAAAAGTACTTTAACAGAATGGGTAAAATCATAAACGTAAGATGAAATTGAACTTATATTAACCAGAATATGCGAACGAAGAACCTGTACCCAATCATAACATACATCAGTTAATCAATCATTAACACGCACACACACCTACTCACCCCCACACTCCCCGCGGGTCCTCCCCCCCCCCCCACACACACACATACACACACACAAACAGTACAAATACCTGAACATGCTACAACAATTGTGTAACATCCTAGAACCTAAACTTTTTCTTTTCTTTTAATTATGTCTCAAGATTGTATATAACCCATGGGAAGTTGCGAGGTAGCCCCATCACAAGTATCCTTATAACTTACCGGAGCTGCCTCAATTTTGTGCTTTAGAACATTGTATGAGAAACAGTAAAAGAAAGAAAAGAAAGAAAAATTGTTTATTCTGCACAAACAAAACGCACCTAACAAATGAACGACATTAATTTAGAGACATAAAAAATAGCCAAAAGCCTCGTATTCATGTTACAAAAACTTTTTATTTTTTTATTATTAAGTTCTTTTTTATTTAATTTTTTCTTCATTGTAGTTTTCCTCATTATTCACTATGGTATCACCATTATAAATAAAGGCACTCATGCTATCCGTCCTATCCTAAATTTCGTTATAATTAATAATTATTATACTTTGTTTCCTTCGAACTAAATAAACTAAACGTGACATTGGCTAAATGCACCAACCCTGCGAAGCGAAAAAAATAAAAAAAAGATTGAGTGGACGCAACAGATTTTTATTAATAAAATTTAAATTACCCTAACAACTACAGCAGTGGTGCATTAGGGGATATTATTTGCGCACCCTAACACGCGTACTTACTACACCCGAAGATTAGGCGGTTCCGTAGTTCGAGTCCTAGTTTTTCTCCTCGGTGTCCTTCTGGTTCTTTTCGTGGACGCAGTCGGTCTGCTCGGCCGCGCCTTAGAAACTAAAACAACAAAAAGTAGACATGTATCCTTGAACAGAACAGGATAGATAGGCAGGGCAGGACAGGTTTAATGTAACATGTCGCATGCTATGCGTGTATATACACATGTTTTGGAAAAATAAATGATGTTAGTATGAAGCAAAATCACCGTGAACTTCACCTACATATACAGGACTATCCGTAAATTACATGCATTTATTTGATAAATGATTGCCTTATTTAACCAAAATCGCGGATGTTAGCCACCATGTTAGCAGAGTTATAAAATAGATTTTTAGTGTTTGTGTGTTAAAGCCTCGGCGTTTATATGAGCAAGCCACAAACTCTGGCAGCCCTCAAATAGGACATCCGTCTAGAAGTGGAGAACCTATCGACCGTAGTTCTGAAGAAAACCATAGAAAGTGATACAGAACTCGAAATGGTATCATCAATAGCGGCGGCCATTTACAAAACATGTTGAAAAAAAATCTTAATTTCAGAGTAAATATAGGATCAAATTAAATTTGTTAGGGCTTTATTGTTTTATCATGTATAAATAGCGATACCCGAGTCTGCGAACTTTCCCCCCCAAAAAGAGTAATTTCATTTTTCCTAATTCCAAAGATACAGCCTAGGAAAATAGGGTCATCATACTTTGTAGCCCATCCTTTACCTTCTTAGGGCGTAATTACACTCACACAATCAAATAAAAATTCGTATAACACCACTTGCTATGTAAACAACGGTGACAGTACGGCAAATGGCAAAACGAATCACGTAAACATCAGTGTACGTACATACATGAAAAAAAACCCTGCCGAATTTATAACCTGCTCCTTTTTTAACCGACTTCAAAAAAAGGAGGAGGTTCTCAATTCGACAGTTTTTTTGTTTTGTTTTATCTCATAACTTTTTTCTGAGTGAACCGACTTGGATGATTCTTTTTTTATTTGAAAGCGGGTGCTTCACATGTGGTCCCATTTAAATTTGATCAAGTACTGACCAGTAGTTTTTGAGTTATCCTTAATAATGCGTATTTTTCCACTTAGTTTATATTGATGATGTTATAATAATTTCCTGTCACGGCTATTTACATATCAAGTAGTGGTATACTGTACATACAAGTATGGTGTCTTTGGTTGTGTATTTTCGTTTTTGGCCACCGACTTCCGAACTTAAAGTTATTTTTCTCATTTTTTTGTGTTTTTTTGGAAGTCGGTTGCTTTTTTGCAAAAAAAGTTTTTTAAGTCGGTTAATCAGCTAAAAGCTAATGCTTTGATCGATCAATCTACAATATCATAGACCACGATGCATATTCATCGTTCTTAAAGGCGCTCCATCACCGGGAGCATTTGCCTGTAATGTAACCTTTACCCGCATCCTAGCCGTGTTACTTTAACCTATTTAATTGTATGTATTAGCCTATCCTGCTGGTTTCAATTATCTCTCTACACTACCTAGTAGTTGACGGCCTGCGCACGCGCAGTCTACTTGCAAAACCCAAGCCGTTACAGTGGAATCTTGGATTGTTACATTACAGGGGAATGGTCCCGGTGAGGGAGCGAGCGCCTTTAGATTTGAATACAAGTATAGCTTATACAAGGATATTTTGGCGCGTGGCCAAAATCAGAACTTAGGCCGTCATGTTGTTTTTTTTCAAATTTCACAAAACATTTGCACAAATGTTTACCAACAGCGCCTTCCTCTCAACGTCATAGACCGCTAAAAGATCCTTGCAGCAGTGTATAATAAATATAAAAATCATTTTACCGTTGATGGGGATCGCCGTGGTTGACGAGCCGTTATATGGTTCTGTGGTCGTCCAAATGTCATACTCCGGCACCCAGATCGCGATATCGATTGGTTCGAACCCAAAGTCCGTCATATAGGTCGGGCCCCTATATTCTACTCTTGTCATAGAGAAGTCTTCGTAGTATGTTCCCTCTTCCCACTTCCACTCCTGAATGTCTAGGAGAGTCATGTTCTTCTTAAATCCCCACGCGAACATCTCGAAGAGGCATTTGTCGGAGAACATGATGTATACAGCAATGTCGAACACTGAACCTGTATCAAAGTAATAAAGTAAGATGAGAGATTCTTCGGGCTCTCGGTACATTTCATTTAATATCATTACGTTTAACTATTTTAATTTAGAGTCCAAAAAGTAGATAGGTCGAATATGAAAAAAATATACCTTACTAAAATCTATTAAGGAAAAATTCTGGAAATACACATTTTTTACCATCGCGAATCATATTTTGATCAACATACAACCTGACACTGACCTGCAAATCCCATACAAAAATGGAAACACTCCGTTTTGGGTAATGACTACGATACACTGTCAAGTATCTTATGATAATGTGATATAATAAATGTGATAAATAATAACTTGTGATAATGAAAAATAAATGTAGGTAGGTACTTACCAAAGATTTAAATCGTTAGATTTGTCATTTTTGTTTCGTTTTGACATCTCTGACACACAATGTCGAATGTTGCCATGGAAACGCCATATGTGTGAGCTCACTCTCGGGCAAATCTAACGATATAAATCTTCGGTAGCTACCTCTCTTATGGCCTCTCCTAATGCCATTAAATGTTCCTGAATGACTTAAGGAATTATACAACTCGGATGTGTCTGGTATTCCCGTGACAGGTGTCATTTCAGGTCCTTATGATACTTGTCAGTGCCACGATATGACTGATGTCCTTATACCCTTTATAGTTGTACAAGGATTTTTTGGCGCGTGGCCAGAATAGGAACTAACGCCGCCATGTTGCTTTTTTTTCAATACTTTCCACAGATGTTCACCGGCAGCGCTTGAGCGCTTCACCGTCATTCGATAGCCAAAAGATCTTTGTAGCACTTTACAAGAAAAGAGAGACGTAGGGTACCTTTGTAGAAATAACACGCTGGTCCGTAACTGAACCTAGGACAGTAATGCTTGACCCTCATCTCCGATACCGCCGACGCGTTTTGGAGCTCCAAAGTCAAACAAGTGTACTCCACTATTTCTACTATTGTTAGCTGGTAACAAAATATATTATGTTAGAATAGAATATTGTAAATATTTATTAGCTTTAAAACATGGTCTATGGAATGGTAGAGCAGGTTAATAATGATATCAATAGAATCCTTAACATAAAATACACGAAGCATTCTGGCCGGTCTGAACATAGGCTCTCCGAACTTTCGCGCACGTTCTCTCACACTCACACTCGCCTCAAGTCCTTTTGGTTCCAAACAATGATATTGCGCAGCCTTTTACGCCAAAGTTCAGACCGGCCATTATTCGTCGGCCGTATTGTACCATATCTTTTGTGTTATTGATAATCTTATGTAATTGGCCATAGCAGTTGGTAAGTTTTTCGAAAATCCATACTAATATTAAATAGGCGAAAGAAACCCGTTTTCATCTTTGGGTAAGGACCACAAAAAAAAAAACTATAGGTACTAACATTGTAGTTCAGGAACTGATACTGATTGTTGTCCGTTCGCAATATAATAGTTTCTCTGTACACCAAGTTGATTTTTTCTTCAGGATCGCACGCGCCGAATTTCTGATACGCCATGCTAGCTGAAATATACATTATCACATTTGAGGAGTACATTAAAATAGCCGCCACGAGTCATATTTAGATAGGCAGGGAAACGGTTACGGGAACAGCTTAGTTTAAAGCATGCCACGACTCACCACGACGCGACTTGCGGAGCGACTCACAGAAAATGAACCTCTCCCAAAGTGTAGATGAATACTCACCGCGCAGTACGTATTTCTGTTTGGATATCTTGGAGATGGTGATCCTGTTGAACTGGGACAGGCTCTGCTCCACCCAGGGGTAGTAGCTCATCATGTCCAGGAAGCGGGAGGGCGCGCCGCAGCCGGGCCCGCGCACGCCCAGCCCCAGCTGCAGGAGGCAAGGTCACAGCTCTCATTGCGGAATATGCTTGTTTTTTACCTTTCTTTGTTATCCAGGGTCAAATTTAATTAGCTAGCGAAACTCCGCAGACGTGATGTACATCGATGTCTATACATGATAAAACAAAAAATAAATTAATTTGAAGTTCTTTTTGTGGGATCATCGACCGCAATTAATGACTTGAAATATCAGTTTAAAAAATCAGTTTTTTTTTTGGTGTATACTTCACAGACGTGATTGGTATCGTGGTATCGTAAACCTAAACACGATAAGTAAAACATATTGTCTCAATTACTTATACTTCAAGTAACAACGCTATCAGCGATCGTAGACCCCTTAAAAAAAACCATCAAATCTTTTCTATTTTTATTCTATCGTGTTGATATCGTGGCATCGACATCTAAACACAATTTAAAAAAAATACGAAAACCGCATCAAAATCTGTTGTGCAATTTAAAACAACAAAACAGTCATACAGACAGATACTAAAAGAGACTTTATTTTTTAATATTAAAAAAAAGAAAGAAAAGGAAAGAAAGATTTAAGTATAGATTTTTACTCTTTTTTATTGATGTCTTTAAAATGTGTTTAAATAGTGTAATGGCTTAAAATTGCCACTTACTGAACTATCTACTTTAGTACCACAGTAATACTAAAGTATATAGTCGAGTGTCTGTCCCACTGCTGGGCAAAGATCTCCCTCATTTGTAATAATAAAATTAATTGGTTGCAAACTTGCAAATTTTGTAAAAGCGTTTGAACTTTTAATGTATGTATTCAGTTTGTAGTTACTCACTCCTTTTGCATCATAAAGAGTTAAGATTTTAAATTGAAACTATTTAACGACGCATTCACACATAGAGGAGTCGTCATTTTTCCAAAACGTGATTTAGGTATTACAATCATGTTTATTCCTTGCTTGGTTGCCCACACGCACACGCTGTCCTACGCCACCGACACACGTGACGTCACTACACGTCGGCTGTCACACGTACCAGTTGCCAGCGTCTCCACACGTCGCGCGACACCAGAGCGCAGCCCGGCCCCCACACGCACACGCCACGCGCGCCGTCCGATTTCACCGACACGCGTGACGTAACCAGACGTCAGCTACGTTACACTAACCAGTTGCCAGCGACCCCACACTTCGCGCGACACCAGAGCGGAGCCTGGCCCGGCCCCACACGCACACGCCGCGCGCGCCATCCGATTTCACCGACACGCGTGACGTAACCAGACGTCACCTACGTCCCACTTACCAGTTGCCAGCGACCCCACACGTCGCGCGACACGAGCGCGGAGCCCGCGCCCCACACGCAAACGCCTTCAGATTTCGCCGCCACGGCGCACGCGACATACGGCGGACGCATCTTACGGCTGTATAACTAGAAAAATCACGACATTAACTTGTAGTATAAGAATAGACACAGACTTATTTTTAATATTCGTAAGGTCCCATTCGCGAACTTGGGCGATGCGACTTGCGACGCGATTTTTGTCAAGCGACACGCGTGCACGACTTCATGCCATGCCCGCTCTGAAGCCGTGGCCGCCGCGCTATTAGCTAGTACGTTTGCTTCACTCGCTAGACAAATCGCTCGTCATCTGTTTCCGTCGCGCGAGTATAACGCGCCAAAAATCATTTGTTTTCTCCCCAATCGCTGTCGCAAGACGTGTGTCGCCTGAGCGTGTAGCCCGTGGCCACGAGTTAAGGTTTTAATTAGTTGAGTCCATTGATATAACTAGCGGTAGATACGCTACGCTTTAACATCACAATCACTAAACCTGGGCTCGGTGCACAACTCAACGAAACTCAAACGTCTTTATTACAATTGCATACTTACAGTTACCGATAGACAAGGACAGATATAGGACCCGACTCAGTCGTGCGAGCGCAACCGCGTTAGCCGCCGAATGTTTACGATTAAGAATGACACTGATGTAGCGTTAGCAAGTCGCGTGATGCATCGCATCGTGTCTCACGCTGTTTTGTATTATCTATCTCACTCTCACAAAAATGGTGAAGCAAACAATACATAAAATTATATTTTTCAACAAACTAACATTTTTGTACTTACGAGTGAAAAGTAATCCCATGTGTCTTTTTTATGTTTCTTGAGTGATTAGAACACTTATTAAATACACATTAAGCCATTTTGATGCGTATTTATATGTATACAACCAAATATATTATTGAACTGTATCGACATGCACTGTTTAGACAATGGTCCGCGTGTGACTGAGTGCAACTGTGTCAATGGACCTAATTCAGAAGGACCGCGCGTTCAAGTACCGTATCTACCGCTAGTATCAATGGTTATGTATCTAATCAATGGTTGAGCCACGTATTTAAGTAAATAAAAGTTGCTTAATAACATTATACGTGATGTGCGAAATTATGTTACACGTGTAACTGTACGAAATGTTGCCAGCAACTTGATGCCCGCAATATTATTATGATGCTACGACAATGTTAGGAAACTTTTGTGACTCATGAATGCGAGGCTTCACGGACAGAACGAAAATGTTTGAAGTCGACAATAGTTATAGACATCTATCTACGTAAATTCCACTTATCTTTAAGACCGTTTCAATCAAATTAATCAACTCAGTCTGTCGCAGTCCACTGCTGGACATATGCCTCTCCCAGGCTGCGTCACAACACCCTGTCCTCCACCTTCCGCATCCAGTCTGTCCCAGCCACCTTTTTTAGGTCGTCCGCGTCGGTCCATCTAATAAGGCGATTATCACACTGCCACGTATCACGCTGCATGTTGCGTGTCAACGCTCCTACGCGCGTACTTGCGGGAGTGCAGATCTGCATCATCGTGCAGGTTTTTTACGCACTCACGCGCGTAGTTGCGTTTTGTGGATTCACGGCGGCTCTGACTTATTTCCTCAGTTCAGTTTTCAAACACACGGCAAGCCCATCCAAAATCACGCACGGCACTGCGAGACTCGGTGTGTCATACCTTGCGTCTCGCCCCGCATCCACGGGCGTGTGCGCATATTTCTCCGCTTGTAGGCGCGTGATCTGAATGAACGCGCGTGGATGCTTTTCTGAGTGTTGGACTGTGCGTGTTTTCTATAGAAACGGAGATACTTACAAGCAACGTTAAAACACGCACTACGCTGCGCCGTGTGTGGCAGTGTGTTAATCGCCTAACTGGGGGGCGTCACACACTACGCTAAGGTCTTCAACCAGTGCGTCCTGCCCGTTATGACATACGGTGCCGAAACGTGGACACTGACAGTCAGGCTCATCCGCAAATTTAAGACCGTGTACCCATAAAATGGTATCATACAGGGCGTAAAAAATATCAACTCGCAAACTGTTCCCATGAATTCAGTACATGATTCCAGACCCACCAGCGTCGAAATTTTTCGATGGTTATAGATAAATGATTTTATTTCTGTAATAAGGTTTGTACAATTATGTTTTAAAACTAACGAGTTCGGTGTTTCGTATCCGACTACTCTGACGTGCGTATATGGCCAGATGTATGAACGTAAACGAGGCAAAAGTTTCTGCCTACCCCCATGGGAAGAAGACGTGGGGTTATGTATGTAAGTATGTACTCTGAGAAGAAAGACCGAAACAAACTTAGAGTCACAGTCTCTTTTTAAAGTCCAGACATAATCTTGGTCAGATCATGTGAGGACCATGGTACATAAAATTAGTGTCAGAAATGGCCTTGTGAGGGAAAAACCACACAGATTTGAGTGGACCTGTCCAGTCAGTGCAGTCAGTGTCAGTGGTCGTGTAGCTCAACTCAGAACTTAAGGAGAAAAAAGACACCACAAAAAAAAAATTGACCCTTCCCTCCCCCTTAACATGTGACGTAATTTAAGGATGGCCCCTAAATCTACGTTTTCCTAGAAGAGCGGTGGTCGTAGTGACGGATGTCAATAAAATGATGACAGCGACAAAGATTTGAATCGTTAGATTCGCCCTACCGCGTCCAAAGATAGTCGCGTTTCTATTTCGTTTTGACACCTCTGACACATAATGACACAGTGACTTGACTTGATTGTCATGGAAACGCTATTTAATCATGTGTGAGCTCACTCTTTTCAGTATTGAGATGGACACTTTTTTTCATGTGACTAAGTACGTTGAGAGCAAATCTAGCGATTTAAATCTTTGGGCAGCGAAGCTTGACTTAATGTCAAATACTGATGTAAATGACAGATTTCCATGACGGTCGTTATAATAATGACGGAACCGCTTTCCTAGGAAACCACGACATGAGTTTTCATATACTTTACCGTGCTGGCACGAGAAAGTAAAAGTGGACTCACATTGGCGGCCATATAGAAGTCCCTGCACATTTTCCCAGGAATATGCATCACATGGATCACTTCTTTTTCCAGGACGTCCACCTCTGAAAGTAATTTTTTTATTTATTTTTCTCTTACATATTTACATTACTAGCTAGTCCTGGGAAATTCGATAGTGTGGTTATCAGAAGACCAATTCCCGTAATTATAATTAAGTAACTCAATTTATAATTTATTTCATTTATTTTTCCTGTATTTGTCTGTGTATTGTTATTGTAGTTGTGTGCCTAATAATGAGTATATTGTTACTTGATAATGAAAAATAATAATAAAATAAATAATTGTTCAACATCTAGTAGCAATCTCATCTCAGTATCAATAAATGTCAAAAACTAGTCAAAAATGCATGAAAATTTGAGGAAATTTTGACAGATTAAGACTGAGATTAATTACGACCGTTCTTGAAAATACGGGAATTACCTGATATTATTTATATTAAGAATATCAAATATACTATACGTGCCCGCGGTTTCACCCGACGTTTAATTTAAAAGAAATCGGATTATTTATAAATTATTTATTTTTCGCTTAGCGTACTTTCTGATCAGATCTTAAGGATCGTAGCGTGAATGCGTGATGAATGTGATGATTGAATATATAGCCTATAAACTTCCTGAAGAATTGAGCAAAAGACAAAAAAAAAGACTGGTAATCTTTGGGACTCCGAAGAAAAAGAAACAAACTCTTCAGCTTTATTATATTAGTATAAATTTAAAATAAAATACTTAATAAGTTCATTATGGTATTCAAAATGGTAGGGGAAAAGTTTGTGAGGAAACCGGCATGTCCTAGAACCGAAAATTCGAAGACATGTGACATCTATACCTACTAACCCGAACTGGGCCCACGTGGTAGATTACGGCCCACTCCCTCTCACAGAGAGGAGGCCTGTGTCCCAGCAGTGGGAACATTATAGGCTGATTATAATATCTATTATGAAATTATCTAGGTACTACTTTTTAATTCAATTATGGCGGTCAGTGGTCTGCGAGGACAAAGAAAGAAACCAAATATGTGTTTACCTTCTTTCATTTTGATGACGTAGAACACTGGGTTTCTTAAAATGTCGGGAGGGGGACATACAGGCTTGATTTTTACTGTAAATTGTGACAAAATCACGATTAGTACAAAAAATATATATAAATAAGTCGAGAAATGTCGTGGGACACCCGTTTGGAACGAAGTTCCTTTCGCTGTATATTATGTATTAAATAAAGGGATACAGGCACAATGTGGACTATCGTTTTTGTGCTCACCAGTTGACGCCACTGTCGAGTAAGGTCCTGTTACAGTTATTTTATTTAATTGTTTGGATATGTTTCAGTACCGTTATATTCATATTATGTTTATTTTATTACATTTTAAAACTTCAAATAAATATTTAGATTTTAATATTCCTAAAATTGGCAAGCATAAAGCAGACAAATCTTATTCTTCCTTCAAGTGCTACCAAATTAGATCGTAACTTTTTACTTAAAGTCTTAAGCCATAATTAATCAAGAATGGCACAACCATTACAGCTATTATGAATCATTCGATAAAATTCGTGATAAAAAATCCCGCAAACAGTGAACGTTCAGTACATATTTTGACATCTAGAGACCTTACTCTACACTAGCGCCTCTAGCGGCGAACTCAAGCGCGGTAGCTCTCATTAAATATATTAACAACGTTTGAGACTAACTAAATGAAAAAATTAACACACAAACACACAGTATACGTGGGTACAGTAAAACTATTTTCTTTATGTCCCTTGGGAATCATGAAAACAAAACAACAATAAAGTACTTAGTTCTGAATTCAAATTATTATACACGATAAATCTGATGTAATTGATGAACATAGAAATTAGCATTCGTTTGTATTCGGAAATCCGATGATTCCCGAGGGACATTAAGAAAATAGTTGTACTGTACTAAGTATAGCATAAGTGTCGTGACGGTCAAAATGTTACACTTTTTTCGGTCTAACTCTCATTCGTCACGTGTGCAGAGTATAACGGGCGATAAGGAACTTCGATCCAAACATCTTTTATTGAAATGCTGTGGATCAATACTATGGTGGTTATGGGTAGAGATCGAATATTCGGATGCATATTCACATAAAGTTGAGACGTTGGCTAATATGGAATGCACATAATTTTCTTCACATAATTTTATTTGAGTCTGAATCATCGTGATCATGTACCTAGCTTTCATCCAACGATGTTGGGGTCGGCTAATTTGATCCTGAATAAAATTCACTAAAACCAGCAAAGCTGCTTCGGTAACCTTCGTGTTTCCGAATTAGCAGGCACGTCGCGCCAGAGAGTAACCCACACAGAGGCAAAGTTTCTAACTTTTGTTCTGCCGCACTTTATAGTAGCGCATGCTTTTCCTTTAACATCAGCTGATCAGCAAAAATCTCACCGTCAAGACTTGGGTGAAGTGAGCTGTCAATAGTGTCAATTTCCGAGCATCAGCTAATTTAAACGGTAAAAATAAAAATCTCACCGTCAAGACTTGGGTGAAGTGAGCTGTCAATAGTGTCAATTTCCGAGCATCAGCCAATTTAAACTGTAAAAATATCACGGTGTAAAGGAAATAGCACGCGTATCAAATCGGAAAGGGATCGTCACCGTATCAACTCGAGCCATTCTTTATTTTTTGTATGGAACTCCCCACTGCAACGTAAACTAATCGGAATCGTAACATAATCGCCGCGCCTCGAGGTCGGCGAGCCGTAAGCGCGGCGTCGCCTAGCCGTAGCCGAGTCGACGTATCGGAGCTGCTGATCCGCTTTGGTTACGTGCTTACGTTAGGTTGACGCCTGTTTGACGGCGAGGCGAAAGGCGATACGGTGACGATCCCTTTCCGAGTTGATATGGATGCTATGACCTTAAACTGGAAAAAAATTGGTGGAGTGAGCCATTAATAGTGTCAATTACTTGGAATGACAGCACACTTGAAGATCACTTTACCTAAGTTTTCACGGTGAGATTTTTACAGGACAGACTGGCTGTACTGAAATCATCAAGAATACCCGGCCTGCCTAAATCGTTCTTTAGATAGAAATAAGAACAGCTACTCACTATCTCTGACGGGGGAGCTGAGCTGCACCAACGCGACGGTGTTGTACGTCTCGCCGTACTCCGGGTGTATCACATAGTTGCGCACGCGGCGTCCCGGACGGTCCCACCCCTCGCCGATTAGAACGCGAGAGTTCTTTCTACAAATTAAGAGAGACAGGAAAGTATTTATTTGAGACTTGCACAGGACAAACAACAAAATGGAAAACCTGAAAAAAAAAACGAGTGCAATTCGGACCACACGTAGTTAAAGCTTTCGTAGACGACTTGCGACGCGTCTTACGTCAAGCGACAAGCGCGCACGTCATGCGCGCTTTTTTCTATTTCGTTTGAGAGTGTAGCTCGTGGACACGGGGTTAGTGCATGCGCCTGAGTCGCATTTCGGCTGTTTTTAATTTTAGTATGCAGTCCTGCACCTTAGGCCTAACCTTAAGCTTAACCTTAGGCCTGTTTAGGCCTAACTTGTAGACTGTAGATTAGTAGACCTTTATATATAAATATATACATTTTATTTTTGTATTTTGTTGAGTGCCGGTTACTTGTTGTAAGGCCTACACTGTAATTTGAAACATTGTAAAAGCCCCTTATTTTTAAAAGAGTTACCGTGGAGTTTCTTGCCGGCTCTTCTCCATAGGAAACAATCAATTGGAACCGTGCACCTAGCTTCTGACGTTTCATAAGTCCCCATGTTGGTTTATGTGAAATAAAATATTTTGTTTGATTTGATTTGCACAGATAGTTACCGGAAGTTAGTCTTAGGCATAGGTCCTATGTCAGCTGCGGCGGCGATAACAAACTCCTTCTGTATCAAAACTACCGTTGTTACAGACCGGCTGTCACCTTCTATGCCGTCTGAAAAAAGAAAGCAATCCACATCAAATAAAACCTATCGAAGAAGCGACGAGAAAAAATCGTATGCAGTTCACACGCGATAGAAGTGAAACCTTCAAAAGTATTCTATCTCATTCTCTCGCACGTTAAATCCTATAGATGCATGTGTTTGTCTGTTTTTTGAATGTCGCTTTTTCGTATCATCGAGTTTCACATCACAACGGGGCTAAAGAAGTTTTTCACGTGAAAATATTTTTTTGATTTAGGCCCGACATGGAATTAAGGTAGGTACGTCACATATCTTACTTCGCTGGTACTTGTTATAGCTATACTGCACACCCTATTTCGCTAGTTATGTTTTGTGTTCCATATTAACGGACGGGTTGGTACCTATTTACTCTACACAGGGTCAACTTAAATTCTCTCATTCTTATTCAGTCTCTAATTTTGGAATTAAAGATTATTTGCATGCCCATGAAACAGTAGAATATGGAGGACTATATTTTATAAAAAATATCTATGTACCAATTACCCATGTTTGCAATAATAAATGATTTGATTTGATTTGAAATTATCTAGTAAAACTCCTCAGAAATGATGGGTTTAAACACGATAAAACAAAAAACAAAAATATTTGAAGTAATTTTTTTTAATTTAGTTTAATTATATGATCCAAAGTTGATTGACATAAATAAGTAAATAAAAAAATAAAATCAGTCTGCGACCGCTTCGCGCTTGTACCTAGTGTACCTATTTGAAGTATGAAATGAAAAAAAAAACGTTTCGTTTTGTTTTATCAAGTTGAGATATCGATACTCATCACATCTGCGGAGTTTTGCTAACTAATATAATTTGACCCTGTATAGAAGAAGCCATGTTGGGTGGTAGCACCATCCCTTTTTCCTAATAAGCAGTTTTGAAGGTAAGGAGTAGATAACTGGAACTCACAGTAAGTGTAGAAGAGTATGCCGACCCAGGGATACTGCGAAATCTCGACGTCCCCCTCGGCCACGTCTAATGCGTGGTCTATTCCGCAATCGACCACGTCCATTTGTACTGATAATGTTTTGCATGCTGGAAAAAAGCAAAGTGACCGACTGGTAAGGGTGCCCGCAGAAAACAGTCTATTCAAACCCTTGTTTCCACTTAAAGGCTCCTACGCGACACATAGTCACCGCTCGTCGCGCAACATGGGTGCCTTTGTGTCGCGTCCGATTCGCGTCGGGTGTCGCGCCTGTTTGAAGGAGCCTTTAATGAATAACAACTCTGACATGAAGTTGTTATTCGTTAATAAGTTGATGGAACGGAGTATTCTGGGTATTCAACTTGTGGACCCGCATGTCAGATGATCAATGGGCCAAAGTTACGACCCAATGGGTCTCGCTTAATGGCAAACGACATCGTGGCAGGCCCAGACGGAGACGGCGGGATGAGCTGGACTCCTTTAATAATGTTTGGTCCTTGCCAGCTCTGGACAGAGAGAGGCAGAAAGAGAGAAGGGAGGCCTTTGCCCAGCAGTGGGACATTATTGGCTGACCACAAAAAAACGTTGATTTGAGAATACTATTAGGTACTACTATTTACTATTGGAAAATTCATAAAATATTCACACGTCTCCCGCAAAAGATAAACTATTTAAATCAAATAAGAAAACAAGTAGGTACATACCTTGCAGCAAAATAATTAACGTTACCAACATTTTTATCTAACCGCTTCCCTGTAGCCACTCACAGTCGCTCACTATAAACGAATGGTCACTGTTACTCACCACATCACCTTTTTATAGTACACTATGTTGTTGTTATTAGCAACGAAACTGTTATTTGTTTATTATTTTTAACTACTCCAACGGACGTAATACTCACGACATCCTAGACTAGTTTTAAGGTATTTCAATGTCTGCCCTATGTTGAAGTGACAACAATGAATAATCCGTGGTAAATAGTAAACATAGACCAAACGTTTTACTAGCTGCAAGCCAACGCAAGTTAGACAGATACACTTGGCCTGGCCGAAAGGTAGGTTGATAGCAATGCCTTGTTAACCAATGCCTATAAGTCTACAGTATAAGCCTCTCCACAGAGCTTGGCATCGCCGCCTCGGTAGCGTCCAGGGACGGCAGTAGGTACTACAGTATTTTTATGTCACGAAGCGACGCGCGCTTCGCAGTACGGACGTCGAGAGAATGCGTTCCTGAATTAGGTGTCAGGAATGCATTCCCTCTCAGGGCGACAATTCTAGTAACTAATAAAGATCAAATTCGCAAAACACGTATTCGTTAGTATGAAACTGACAGGTGTCAAGAACGCAGTCTTTCATCGGCCGCTCCGTACTTGTGATTACCAAGTGTACAAATACGCTGTGAATGCGTGTGTAAGCGCAGCAGCTCTCGGTACCTTCCGAGACAATGGCGAAGTCAGAAGTGTGTGACTGTGTGTGTGTGTGTGTGTGTGTGCGCGTGTTATGTGCTGACGCTACTCGCTTCACGCGCACATTGACAGCGTGTTTGTAAAATTGGTTACCACAAGTAAAGCGCGCGTAGCTTTGTGAGATAAAAATACTATAACAAAATTTGTGGCGTCGAGAGTACGTTGAGCGTAGCACTTCAGCAACCGCCATTCAAAGGCGTCAGTTTCTATTTGTGACCTAGTGTGAGTAAACGATGACACGCTTGGTTCGGACTTCGGCCTCTAGCAGCGGCCGTGGAGTTGTCTCCGTACTCTGTGGGCCTCGCCAATATCTCGCCATTTTACCCTATTCTTAACTACTCTCTTCCAGCCATTTGGGAGCGTGCATCTGCTCCTCCTGCTTGTGTTAGGTCAAGCAGAGAAAGATGCGAGACGGGTCATGGTTTGTAACTCTACGTGGTGGAATCTGAGTCCTTACACAAACTTTAACCATACATTCAGTAAATCGTTCTAGACCCCCAACGGACATTTTTCACCTGTTTTTTGACGCTGGGGTATCTATCCTGCGTTCGCAATTTAGTTTCCAAACATGTTAACATGTTTTTTTCGGAAAAATAACTTTAACATAAAGTTTGGTTTACTCTACTTCTTCAAAAAAAGTTATGACCATTTCAAGTCATTTTGAAATCAACTTACCTACTTTACACTAGTTTAAAGTTGGCATTTGTTTAAGTGCAAATAACTTCAATTGGAAACAAGGATTTAAATAGATTTTAAGATCATGAACTGAATCAATGGTAGTTCATTTAGCGATGCCTTCACCCTTAGATGTGAATTAAAACCCCGAAACTGTCAATTAAACCCTGCCTGAGCAACTTGTCCTTGCCAACCTGAGCCCACTGGTTCAAGGGAGTTACTTGACTCCTGTAGTTCTCTAATTGTAAAAGACCCTTAAAAAATTTATAATTTTTACTTTTTAGTTGTTGTTCCCCACAAAAATGTATGTACCACTACTTATTATTTAAATAACTAAATTAAAATCCTATTATTGACATTAACTCAGAAAAACTGCTTAAGCAAAGTTAATAAAATTAATATGGGACCACCGCGCGGGCGTCTTCTACCAGATCAAAAAGAATCACGTAAATCAGCCCAGCAATCGCCGATTAATCGGTGTACATAAACGAAAAATAAAATCGAAAGCATAACTTCCTCATTTTTTTAAACATAGGTACATACATACATAAACTCACGCCTTCTTTCCATGGGAATAGGCAGAAAGTACAGAACGCCACCTGCTACGATCCTTACCTACTTACTCCTTTTGCCTCGTTAACGTTCAAACATCAGGTCATACACGCATACACGCACACACGTTGCAAATACTACGCACCTGACCTTTCTGAATGTCCTTCTAGGAGGGCGTCCCCGGCGTTTCCTTTTTTGAAAACGGTTAAAAAACTTTAAAAAATAAATTGTTTTATTAGAAAATATTTATTAAAACGTAACTTACAACTAATTCACTTGCACAAACATACACTTTAATATTTCTATGTGCTACGTACTTCTCATGCCTGTAACCTTTCTATACGCACTGAAATGTTCTAGGTACTGGTAGATTGTGTCTATCGGCGTATAGATCTCGTTCATCCTGCTGTGCAGATGCTGTGTTGGATGCACAGGGACCGAGGGTCCCAGCAAACCTTGTATGAACTCCCGTAGTAGATCCCACACTGCGCTTGGTGTTACACATGGACGATATTCTATCTGAAAATAAAAAGTTTTTTTTTTTTTTTGAAAATCCAAAATTGCACGCCTCATAATCTCATTCAATTCTATAAAAAATAACAAAAAACGAACGAAATGTCCAGTCGTATTTTTAATATTACTAATTACAATTAAACTACATTGAATTAGACCGTGATTTTCGAAAGGACTTAGTTTTCGATAATACAGAAGCGTTTAAAAAAAAAATGGACTGGATTAGTTAAGTTTTTCGGGAGTTATCGTGACCACGCCAGGATCCATACTTACAGACACACGGACGTCCACAGAATATTTTTTTTAAACAGTTTTTTCATTATTTGAAATAGCAAAATGTATTTTGAAAATAACATGAGTTTTGAAATTAGTGTTTTTTCTTGACGTTTGTGTGTGAATATTATTCTACAAGTGCGATATGAAGTAAATAGAGACATTTTTAGCTCAAGGAATTACTTGTTCTTAGTAAGGCGAGAGTAGAGCAAAATGTAGGTTTTGAAATACAGTGAAATCAAAGTGTTTTAAGATAAAGATTATCAAGTAAATAAGTTGATAGTAAGTACAATTCTGAGACCTCCTTTATGTGAAAGAGTTCTCCCACTTAATATCTTATGTAGCCCTAATTATGTGTGTGTAATTTGGAATTTAGTCTTATGTGACTCGATTCACAATTCTAGCGAATTCACAAAGTTGTTAAAAGATATTTATGGCATGTGGCACATCATTGGCAAGAGGATAGAGAATTAATGAGGGAGTTGGAAGATCCCGGTCGCTTTAGTTTTTTTTTTTTTGTAGCCATGTAAACAGCTGTAACCTTTACCTTTGCAAGTAAATTAAAAAAAACTAGATGACTAATGTCACTAATTTTGTATTTAAAAGTACTGTAAAACAATACACATCTAAATAAAATTAAAATTCAGAGTCTATGCCTTATACTTTTTTTTTTAATTTGTATTTGAATGTAAAATTGGGGTCTTTTTTTAGTAAAACAATAAAAAGTCGATAAAAAAGTCCACAGAGCATGAGAGGTGTTAAGGGGTCTGAAAGGCTAGCAGATGACCCCCTCTGTCGACCATTTCAATTTGGCACACGATGCACCAAACACCCTGTATATTTATTTGGCAATAGATGATTTAAGACAAAAAATGTATGAGCAATCATAATTATTGGAGAATTGCCCATTTTGAAGTAGGAGAGTCTATGGAACCAGTCTCATACTGTAACTGCCAATTGCGTTCAACGCGTTTGATATTAAGATAACATACATAAATACATAAACTCGCGCATTTTTCCCATGGGGAGGCAGAACAACAGAACGCCACCTGTTACGACCCTCACATACTCCTTTTGCCTCGTTTACGTTCATACATCTGGTCATACACGCACGCCGCCGCCGGTTGCGAGTACTACGCACCTGACCTTTCTGAAGAATATCACCAATAAGGTCACTATAATTATGTTCTACAAGGGCGCCCTCACAGAGTTTCCACTCACAACTGCCTTGTAAATACCTTTCGTTAGTCACCTTTCATTTATCCTCTCAACGTGACCAAAGCATCTAAGCATTCTCTTTTAAATTTCTGTCACTACATCTTCTTTTAGATCGCAACATTGCCTTGCTACATTATTCCTCAGTCTATCATTCATAGTTACACCACACATACTTCGCAAGGAAAGCATTTCCAGTTCCACAGCATTTATTCTGCTTTCATGCCTCTTTCGCCACACCCAACATTAACTTCCATACTTAAGCATAGGCACGAGTACATCATTGTGAACAGCCAGTCGAGCCTTTTTTTTAAATGGACTGGTTGGTCATAATCGCATGTTTTCATCAGCACCGTTCACTATATTTCCCACATTCACTCTCCTTACAACATTTTCATCCATCTTTCCATCTCTTGTGAACAGACTCCCTAAATACAGGGTCAAATTAAATTAACTAGCGAAACTCTGCAGACGTGATGTGTATCGGTATAGTAGTACAAAAATATAAATTGTTGTTTTTTATGGGGGTGCACGACCGCTGGGAGTTTTGTTACTTGACGTATGAGTTGAGAAAATCTGTTTTCTTTTGTTTTATCGTGTTTAGATATCGATACTTCTGTGAAGTAAACACAAAAAAAAACAAATTGATGTTTCAAGTGATGTTTCACTAATTGCTGTCGATGAACCCACAAAAAAGTTATGAAATTAAATCCTTTTTTGTTTTATCATGTTTAGATATCGATACCAATCTCGTCGGCACAGTTTCGCTAGCTAATTTAATTTGACCCTGTATACAAACTCATTCACTTGCTCCATGCTCATAATTAACATAAGTATGAATAAAAACACTAACCTCCACAAGTATCCCTTTAAAACTCTGATTCATGGTTACGGAACCGAGTTTAACGCAAAAGTCACCGAGCTCAAACCTCGGTCCTTTACTCTCGATCTTGGTCTGCTTCTTAGAAGTATAGTGTTGAGACAGCTTCATCATTAGCAAGTCAAACAGACCGTCCGCTATAACGTGGATTTTTTTAGCACCGGTGTCCAGAATTGAGAACACAGATGCAGGCTGCTCGGAGTTATGGAAAATGTGGACTGTTTTCGTTGTACCTGAAATTAAAATTTTGATGTTTATGACTTTACGAATTTCTCCAAAATCTTTATAAATAATAATAATCTTTATATTATTATTATTATTTTTTCTATATTGTCGTAGAGATCATTTGGTAGCAAATTAACAACCTACAGGAGGGTTTTTTTCAAACCATTGTGGGTAGATTCTGAACTAAAGAAAAACCATAGGGAAAATATTTAAAAAATTATTGTGGCAGTTGAATTATGAAGAAGAATAAAGAAAATTAAATTGTATTTTTTATTGATCCTGTTTATTTAAACCAGTTTAGAGAAGATACATAAATGTAAGGTTTTGATCAAGGGAACATAAAAATACCCCGTTTTTTTTGTACAGGACGACAGCCAGAGGGCTTCAATTTCGCAAACCAGAGATCCCAGTATTTCGGCATCCCCCGCCATGTTCCAGTCCCGCAAATACCGAGATTGAAGATTGGCTGCGGGATTGGAAGAGTACTTAGGATTTGTAAAGCATTATTGTTTCACATTGTGTATGAAATAATTTATTATTATTATGTTATATAAATGTAGGCTAGCATACTTAAGGTCTATTCAAATAATAGTTTTTCTTTCTTTTCTTAATTTTCACCTAACAAATATAATTTTTACTAAATTAAGTTAATTTTAGCATAACTATTGAAAAAGATAAGAAATGGTAAAGCAAACTGAAATTTATTTGTAGTTATTCAAATTAATATACAAAAAAAATTGTGTAGGTAAATATCGTGATCGTTTACATGTTTGGAAACTAAGTTGTGAACGCGGTCTAAATCGGATATTTCTGTTTGAGACTTCCACAACAAATCTGCCCTCATAAAGAAACCACATTAAGTTTGGTTACTCATGTTTAACTGAAGTTAATGTATTTTGATAAGTTATAAGTTATATTGGTAAGTTATTCTATCCCAATTTTTTTACCGTTTTTTAATTAATAAAATTAGTTAGGATACATTTGGTTTAACAAACATACCAACACAAACAATTACGGTTTTAACAGCAGTATTTCAGACACGGCAACTTTGTGCCATATTATATTATATGTATATAGACTATCTGACCGGACAGACGTTGTCTTCTTTTCTAGAAATCGATTGCAATGCCACCTACCTGTTCCAATGGTGCATCTAAAACATCCAGGGATCCACTCAAACACATTTTCGCTTGTAAGTTTGTGGGATGGGTAATCTCTGGAACTACCGGTCGGACTTGGAAAATCCTTTTAGCATTTGATAGCCCAATTCTTGAGGAAGGCTCTAGGCTATTTACCATCCCGTTCAGGAGCCGAACAAAAATAAATGAAGTCAGAAAGAATGCTAAGCGAAAACGAAGTAACAGCGCGGGCAGGCGATGCGATGCGACGGGGTGGGTCGAGGGAACAAGAAATTTCACGTGGACAAAGTCCCTGGCAGAAGCTATGTAAGTGAGTATATAATAAATATATGACGTGGCACCGAGTTGCCGTGTCATATTAAAACTCAAAAATCAAAGTATTTATTTCAAATAAACCAATTACAGGCACTTTTCAATTGTCAAGGGGTCGTTCAGTCAGAAAGATGAAGCTAGTTGCCCATTCCAATGCGTAGTAGGTACCTATGTAGAAGAACGAGCAAGAAACTCCATGGACACTCTTTTAAATGAAAATATGGTTACAAAATATTAGTTACATCATTCATGTTGAAATTATGCATGTGAGAACGATGCAGAACGTTAAAAGCGTCCGTAATAAAAAGACAAAAACAATTAAAATTAAATTAAAATAAGCCGTGGCGGCTAAGAGATGACCAGTCCCTACTGACGGCGCCCGTTCACGATCATGACGTATAGATCAACACCATTTAGCTCAACCATTTTGAAGGGAACTTATTTTAAATATTAAGCTCATACTAACCCATCTGTGGATGTGACAAGTAACTCTCACAGTCGACCAGGAACTGCCCCTGCTGTGATGCTCCTAATGCAAGTATTCGTTTAGTCAGCAACTCTATCACATACGTCCCTGTTTTGTTATCAGGAACTGGGTACTGCTGCAATCTGAAAATATACGCAAAATACTTTGAGATGAAGTGAAACTGTTAATTTTTCTTTGCCGATATATGCAGACAGGCAAAGTCCTTAATAACAATATACCGTTATATTGTTATTTGTTTAATCAAACTCAAAACATATTTCAATTTAACCATTTAGAGGCACTTTTGAATTGTGAAGGAATTGGTTGTTCAGAAAGATGAAGCTAGTTAATGTTATTCATATCAAATGTATTCTCTATTGGTATACTTGCTTGCAATAAATGATTTTTAATTTATTATTATAAGTTAAGTTTGCCCAGGAGAATAAGGTAGCATAACTAAAGTCAATTTGTATTATAATTAATTACATAAGTACACAGTTATTATTATTTTTATTTATTTATTTAATCAGTAGTACACATACATATATTTTTTAAGAGTTACATTTTCCTAGAGAAGCACCAGCATTTGAAATAAAAAGTGTTATTGGGTATTCATGCTGAGATAGGGGCCTTTTGGCCTCGTACAGGACTTACTGTTGTTATTTTCATTTTACATTTGTTTTTTTTTTAATGAATGTGTTTAGTTTAGTTTCTGATAATCCTTTGCGAGTCTCAATAAATACTTTATCTTTCTATTAGTAATTTCTCAGTAACAGCACAGTCTGGATTTGTGCCCGGTTGGTGGCAAAAGGCTCACCCCATGACTTAAAACATAACTGGCAAATGAGGGTGTGCTATAAGTGCACCTCTAAATACCCCTACGGGGAGAGCAGGCGTGATGTTATGTTATTGTAACTGGCCATTCATCTCAACTCATGCAGGTTATGTATCTCCCCTACTCAACAATGCCAGCAAATGCATGTTACATGTATTGATTTATCTAAACGAAGCAAAAAAACTATGTGGGGATCGTAGCAGGTAGCGCTCTGTAGTTTCTGCCTACTCCCATGGGAAAAAGGTGTGAGTTTATGTATGAGTATGTTATCTACCATACTTTGTCAGGACATACATCGGTAACATACTATCCACTCTTTGGCAACTGATTCTAAGTTGTGAAAAATTAAGATTGGCCCTTCTTAAAACATATTTCTCACTTGTTATACGAGATAAAATAAGATAAGATTTATTTGCCCAAACATGTGTATACATACAATAAGAAAGAGCGAGACTCAATGGGAAAGTCATACTTTTATTCTAATTATTGATAACTAACATTAATAATAATATATTTATTTGACATAAGAAAGTACACAGATTCAGGTAGTCACTTAATTTAAGCATGCTAATAGCCTGGTACAAAATAAATGATCAATGACCCCCATGCTAGGAAAAACCTGTGTTACAGGCTTATATTCAATTTCAAGTTCAGGTGTTAAGATCAGATGCCTACTAGTAGCAGTGGTGGCCCAGTGGTACAGCCCCCACTTACGAGTTGTAGATTGTGGGTTCGACCACAGGCAGATGCTTTACTTTGTATAAATAATTTCATCAGTACTGCTCTCAACACGGTGAAGGAAAACATTGTGAGGAAACCCTAAGACGATCCACTGACTGGAAACCAGCATGTCCTAGAACCAAAAATTCGCAGACTTGTGACAGCTACCAACCCGCACTGGGCCCCGCGTGGTAGATTATAGCTCACTTCCTCTCAGAGATGAGGCCTGTGTCCCAACAGTGGGAACATTATAGGCTATTATGTAGTACTCGCCACCGGCGTGAGTGTATGATCAGATGTATGAAAGTAAAGGAAGCGGATCGTAGCAGTTGGCGTTCTGTAGTTTCTACCTATCCCCATCGC
The DNA here is from genome assembly GCA_917490735.1 of Dryobotodes eremita. Lineage (NCBI taxonomy): Eukaryota > Metazoa > Arthropoda > Insecta > Lepidoptera > Noctuidae > Dryobotodes > Dryobotodes eremita. The sequence goes on from OU823263.1 coordinate 18,482,090, forward strand.
AACGGCTAAAAAGCAAGCACAGCTTCTTGAAATCGACAGCGTCTCTACCAGGAAACCCGGCCGACGCCCGTTGCAAACTGTTGCAAGACTCTATTTCCCCTTCTACTTACTATCTACCACCAAAGGAGCATCTTCCTGCAGGGTGTAACCTTTCGTGGTCCACTTGGAAGTCCCTGAACCGTCTCCAGACACAAGTGGGAAGATGTAACTCCAACCTGGTAAAGTGGGGCTATCTTGATGGAACGGCAACTGGGTGTGGATGTGGAGCTGTGTCGCAAACTATGCTCCACCTTGTATCTTGCCCTCTGTGTCCCAAAACTTGCAGTCAAAGTGACCTCTGCGCTGCCACCGATAACGCCGTGGAAGTGGCGAAGTTTTGGGCCAACAAAATTTGAGAGAAGTCGTGCCAGCGACACGAAGAAGAAGAACCTATCCCAATGGAACGCAGCCGTCAGTTTATGTATGTGTGTCTAATATTAATAATATAATTTTAAAACACAACTTACATAGTTACTCCCATGATAGCGGATTTGTTTGTAATCAAACTTTTAAAGGTAGAGGTTACAAAAGTTTCATTTTAATTATACACTTCTAATCGCAAAGAATACCTATTTGACAAATTCGTGATATTTACAATAAATAATTTATATCGTTTTCTATGATTTTAATTTATTTTTATTAATAACTATAACGTTAAATAAATACGTTTTTGATCCGATTTCATATTTCTTTTTTTTTTAGACTGTGATCTGACACTTGACACTGACAGTTTTGACAATCAACAGAATATAAATAAAAATGTACTCTGTGGACAGAACATAAATTATGTTTTTCGGTGGCTGGCTGGGGCTACCAGTCTAAACTTCTAAAGTTCTAATAGAATATAATTTGTTGCTACAAGTCATGAATACTAAATAGTATTCATGACTTGTAGCAAATCCGAAAGTTTGCTTGTTACCTTTTCACGCCTAAACCACTGAACCGATCATCCTGAAATTTTGTATATACGTTGTCAGGTGTACCGAAACGGACATAGGTTATCTTTCATTCCGAAAAAAGTACTGTTCCCGAGGAAAACAACAATAAAGTTCTTAAGATACACATAACTCATACATACTCATTCATATTACTGTATTGAATGACTATTTCATTAAACTATGACATTTGAGGCCAATTCTAACTTAAGGAGTTGTATTTTTGATTCTAATGTTTATAATTGTGTAAAACCATATTTGTTACGGTCGCGAAACATGTTTTAATCAACATACAACCTGACACTGACCTGAAAATTGCAAAAAACGTAAGTAAATTTAAATTTTGCGGGCTACCTTAGCACATCCCCTTAAAGTTTCATGAACTGAACCGTATTACCATGCGGTATTGTAGATCCAGGGCTGTATTCAGTGTATATTCTTTCTAACCGTAATTAGTAGCCACTTCAAAATGTATGACAAAAATAAATATACTTTTGGTAGCATGGAACCCCTCTCGCACTTATTCGGTTATTCGGTTTTTTAATATTTTCTTTGCAAGTTTGTTTCTGTGCAATGCATCAGAAAAACTCTGTGTAATGCACGGTCCGTACTTTTTTTAAGATTTTTGTCCGTACCTAAGACAACCGTAGAATTCTTGTAAAACTTGAGTAGCTATCAATGGAGTTAAAAACTGAAAGCTCGTAGGTGGCAGCACAGTTCCAAAGTCTTCTAATCGCCTTTGTTTTGTTTATGTTTACTTTTGTGTCGATCACAAATTAACCGGAAACTAAAATGTACGAAAATTGGGGTGTAGCATTATTTTAAAAGACGAACTAAAGATAAATAAAGCGACTACATCTGGTAAAAAAGCAGCTTTAGTGGAATATACAATAAGTGCTGAACGTTTTAAATTTATAGGTTATCTTGTGTTTGTTAACTTGAAGTTCATTTTTTGGTGAAGACTGGAGGCGTACGACAGGAATAATGATATATACTGATTGCAGTTGAAAACCAACCCGAGGATGATTTTCCTGACTGAAAAACATTAGACAAATTAATTCTAGCACTGATCTAATAATATAATATAAACATAAACACACACACACACACTACTATTAATTACGTAATATCACACTACAAGTGCCTGTAGGTAATAAAAAAGGACTTAGTTCCCTTGGGAGCATCACCTGTTTACGAATTTCTGCCATAAAAGTCTTCAGGGTTAAATAGCACATAATCTCGATGAAATATCGAGTCTCCATGTGTTTTTTGCAGAGCTTCTCCCACAGTTTTCGTCTTTTAATATCTTTGGCAAATACACGGGTCTCTGTGTTTTTGCAGTCAACAGCTGCGCAACGGGGAATATTAAATTAATAATGTATATAGGAATTCGCTTGTTTACGAAAAATGTATGGATAGTGACAGCTAGCTGTCAAATTCTTGGACGTTGGAACCCAGCGACATCTGAAGTAAGTAAGTGGCAGTTTTTATCCCCATTGATCAAAAGCATATAAAATAAACGTTTTCAAGTACTGATCTACTGAACCTTGGTTGAATAATTTTAATTGGTTGTAATTGATTGAAATGGTTGGATGACCAATAATAATATGCCGAGTGACATTTCTCCTTAGCGATTTTTCTGTCAAACACGAAACCGTAATTAAAAACAATAATTTGACGTCACAATTGAACGCTGGACCAATGGAGTAACGACAGATAATTTCATGGGCAAATTGACAAGTGCCGAGCCCCATTTATCTAAGTATTTATTTACATCAGAACCGTTTTATTTGGTCATTACGTATTCGAAAGATAGACTTGTTATACAGAAGAACTTTTGTGGTTTTATTGCGTCAGTGTAAAATTCTTGTGTTCTTTTATCTATTCTGTAGTGCTTTGAAAAGCAATTTCCTGAATTGGCTGCGTGTTTTAAAAATCACGGGATTTTTAAGTGTTATCTAATAGTAGAGTGCAATTGGATGATTGAAGATGATACCGAATAACGTGACTTTGATTGTTAAGGCGCCGAATCAACAGATTGAGGATCAAAATATCGAATGCGAGTCGTCATGGACGGTTCGGCAGTTAAAGGGACACCTATCAGAAGTTTACCCCAGTAAACCTGTGAGTATTGTGATTACAATGTTATGTTTAAAATATTAAATAGCCGCAAAAATAATTACGCTTTAAAAATATTCATAGCTTTAGAAGACTGTTTTCATATGAATTTCTTATACGAAAAACAAAAAATTGAACGTATATTGGTAAAAACCGCTCAGGGATATAAATATTGCTATAATAAATTGAATTACTAATGCCTAGTTTCTAGGGCCCTCCAAAGTCTATTTATGTGAACAGTAAGTTTCCCTTCACTGAGTTTTTAGGAACATAAATAACAAGCCAAGTCCACTGCATTGAATAATAATATGCATAGTGTAAGGGACATTGATTCGCAACCTGTTACCATGAATTCAGCACATGATTCTAGACACACTAGTGCTTAAAGTTTTTCATCAGGTATTAAATAAATAGTTATCTGCTGTTCAATACATTTGAATGTTGTAGGTATTGTACTTTTGTATGAAACAGCAGTTTTATTTAAATATTTTGTTTGTGGTAAACAATACTGTAGAAACCAGGCATTCATTGTTAATTTGAAAAGATCAAGAATGTTATTTTAGGCTGGTGATCATCACTACGTAAGTCCTCGTAAGTAAGAGTATAATGACCAAATGAAGAACATAGGCTTCTTCTCATACAAAACTTATTACAAACTGTGATTGCTTGGTTGCCTAATTCATTATTCAAATAAAAATATTCAAATCTTATTCTAACAGGAAAATAGATTAACTCATTAAACGTCGCCAATGAGACACAATCGATTTTCTATTGTTATGATCCCCTAGCGGCCACCTGGGGCCAGACTAGTATAAATTAACCTGTAAATACACAGGCTGGTAGTCTTACCAAGGGGTATTGTGATACCCAGTAACTGGTTTGTGGAGGTCAGATAGGCAGTTGCTCCATGTAAAATACTGGTATTCAGCTGCATCCGGTTACACTGGAAGCCGACTCAAACATAGTAAGGGAAAGGCAGGCAGATGATAACACAGACTAATAATACCCACATTTCAATCAAAAACTCTCTGTATTGCAGATAATATTGATAATAATTTTCGTTGTTTTCACTGTTACTCCTACCTACACTCAAAACCAATTCCTTTCCAAGTAGAATCCTACTAATATTATAAATGTAAAAGTTTGTGAGGATGGATGGATGCTTGTGACTCTTTCACGCAAAAACTACTGAATGGATTTTGATGGAATTTGGAATGCAGATAGTTGGATATAGGATACTTTTAATCGGGTAGTATTTAAACGCAAATAAAAAAATATCCTTTTTCTATGCAATAAGATTCCGAATTCCCATCAAAATTACTGATTGCACAGCAAAATATTCAACTCAAAATATCACTAAACACACAACAATTTATTTTCGCAGCGTACAGCGATTTTTCCTAAAGCAAAAGCTTTTTCATCAATTTATTTTCTATTCCCAACGAGTACCACATTTTTTTAATTGCGTTTTACCGAAATCTAGGGTAATCTAAATATAGGGTTAGGGTTAATAAGCTGGTCAACGGAGCCCCGCTTCGCGGGGCTCCTATTTCTGTCTAAAGGGTTTAAAGGAACCTAACCAACCGAACCTCGGGATGCCACTGACGTCGACCATCTAGGGTTAGTATTTTCGGGAACATTTATTATGTTTTCGGAAACTTAGTTCATTCTGGTTGATTTGCTGTGCAGTCAGTATTTAATTTGCTGTGCAGTCAGTATTTAAATGATGGAAATAAATTGATATGTGATTATTTATTTGATGTGCAATTAATAATATCCCCTTTTAATCCCAGTAGTATGTTCCCATGGGATAATTTCCGACCTCCACGCTGGCGAAGCTGCGGGCAAAAGCTTGTAACATAACTTTAAACACAACAGCAGTCTATTATTTTGTCTATTTTTGTATGAATGTAATTTTAAAGAGTGTCCATGGCGTTTCTTGCCCGTTTTTCTCCATAGGAACCGACTATGCTTTTCAATGGTTGACTAGCTTCATCTTTCTAACTGACCAACCCCTTGACAATTCAAAGGTGCCTGTAATTGGTTTAATTGAAACAAACGGTTCGAGTTGACTTCATTTTACAAAGTAGTTAAATATAACTGAGGCGGTAAGGAACAAAATGTGACATTTACGCATCCGGCTTGATTGTTTTTTTTTTAATTTTTATTCAGATTTAAAACCTTGAATATTATCAATTTCTGAATGGATTTGTTTCAATTAGTGACTTGTTTCACGAAAAAATGGCATTTAACTCATCAAGCATCGTTAATGAGACACAATTGATTATCTATTGTTTTGGCCCTCTAGCGGGGCACCTCGGGCCTGACTAGTTAAAAGGAGTATTCTGTACAAAAGGTAACACTTACATTTGAATTATGCATACCCATATTACATTTTTCTCGGTACCTGAGAAAAAAGAAAAAGTGTAAATGTCACTTTTTGTTTCTGACCTCCTCAACTGTTATTTTTTTTTTTTGTTGCACTTACAGTTGGGAAAAAGCTAGGCAGATGATGAGTGTATCATTAAGTAATTTGATATATGAATTTACAATCATAAATTTAAATTGTTATTCATATTCAAGTCATGGAACAAACACCGGTGCTGTGTCCATTCAAATTTGGGAAGGCATATGTCCAGCTCGTGTACGTTTTAAATTTCCCTATTATAAATCTATAGCTTATTCAATAAAAAATTTGGTATTCAGCTGCATCCGGTTAGATTGGAAGCCGACCCCACCATAGTTGGGAAAAGGCTAGGCAGATTGAACTTGTTCAATGCAATTAAATCGAGCGATAATATTAATTGCACACACAATCAGAGTGTGTACATAACTAAGTAATAAACGCCGATTTTATGGTAAAAATTACTGGCAAGTGTTGTGTGTTACATCACCACATACCATACTTTTATAGAAAGGTTCCATAGTTCCATAAAATCACGCCTGTAATCCCCGAAAGGTTAGGCAGAGATGTACCTATAGTACACCCACATTTCGCTAGTTATGTTTAAGTCCCATGTAACAGGGAGCGAGCCTAATGCCATCAACTGGGCACAAATCTAGACTCGGGGCTGCTACTGAGAAATTCCAGATCGAAAAACCCAATAACACTTTGCCCGACCCGGGAATCGAACCCAGGACCTCATGCTCAGCAGTAGCGCTTATGACTACTAGACCAACGAGGCAGCAAGGTTCCATAGTTATCACAATAATTATAATAAAAAGGTTGCATCAATGGAGATTACTCTGGCTTCATACCTACATTAACAGAAATTGAAGTGCCAGAAATTAATTAACTCCTATTATGCATTCAACCAACTGTTTTAATATGTAATATTTAAATTAACGAAAGTTTGGGAGTGTAGTTTTGATGACTGTATTATATTTAGAACTTTTAAATTGTATGTTTGATCCTAGTCACCCAGAGTGCACGAAAGCCCCAAAAAAAAATGTTTAAAAAAATCAAATTGCAAGTTGCCATGTGAAATGTAACATAGACAAAAAATTAACATCATTTTGTACAACTGGTCACATTTTCATAAACAGCTTACTGTAATTAATTAATTAATTCACCATTTTATTACATTAATTTGTATATTTACATCCATGTGGCATAAACGCAAACTCAAAGCATTTATTTCAATTAAACCATTTACAGGCACTTTTGAACTGTCAAGGAGTCGGTCAGTCAGAAATATGAAGCTAGTTGCCCATTCCAAAAGCGTAGTAGGTAGGTACCTATGGAGAAGAACGGGCAAGAAACTCCATGGACACTCTTTTAAATTATATTGTTACCAAAATATTAGTTACATCATCAATGTTGAACTTATAATTATATGTGAGAATGACGTAAAAAAGACGTACACGATAAAAGCGTCCAGAGTACAGCAAATAGAAAAATAAAAAAATTAAATAGTTAAAATAAGCCGTGGCAGCTAAGAGATGGCCAGTCCCAAATGACGGCGCCCGTTCACGAACATAACGCATGGACCCGCACCATTCAGCTCAACCATTTTGAAGGGACCTAAATAATCCAACACACGCACCACCATCAGCGAGACATTTGAGTGAGCCTGACATACCATCAGCCGCCAGGGCACATTCATGTCGATGAAAGACATATTACCCGATAAATGGTAGCTCTATAGTACATAGTACTCACACCTGTGCTATGCAATTATATAATACAAAGGAGATTGAGTTTCTACAATGCAAAGATAGTCTTACAATGATCAGCAGCTCCAACAGTATTTTCAAGTGTTAATCAATTAGTTGTGGTTGTAGAGCAGGACCAGCATTGAGCCAGGCATTTTTATTAGCGACGTAATCCCCTTAATCCAATAAACTTATAATATAGGGCCTGCATAGTGTGCGTTTTAGACAAGATTTGAATTTCGTCTCATTCAGCTGAAGTATGTGAGGAGGTATTTTATTGTAACATTTTAAACAATAACCCATGAAAGATGAGTCTACTTTAGCCAGTCTGAGACATGGTTGAACTAATAGGTATCTATTTCTAGTACTATAATTATGTCTTTCACCTCTTTTACTAAAAAGATGTAATTTTTTTCTTACATACATGATGTTTTCATAGATATATTGACAAGGTACCGCAGCCCGTCCCCAAAGTAAAATACCGTAAGACATGATACTATGAAAGTAACTAAAATAGACTTGCCACGCGGTATCTACATCAGTAAATTGACGGATTTTTCTAACAGCATAAGCTGCTGAACATAGCCGTCCTGCAAGAGATGTTAAATGAGGACCCCATTGTAGCCTTGACTCGAGCGTTATCCCCAGTTATCGACGAATTCTAGTTTCTCTTGATTCAATACTATCTCACAATTACTACTCTTGACATTTGGCAAAGAAAATCTTATGCACTTAGTTCTTTTTCCATTTAATACTAAATTATTAGCAGTGAAACAATTTTGAACCTGCAGTAGGGCGTTATTTACGTTGTTAAAATTTGTAGCACGTCTATCCACCTCAAATATTAAGGAAATATTGTCAGCAAATAACACCATTTATAGATGATTTTTAATAAATGGAGTACATCATTAATATATACTAAAAAGAGGAAAGAACCCAATATTGAGCCTTGTAGAACACCAATTTTTTACTTTTAAACCGAGTGAATTGTCATCATTTATTTGAACTTGCTGTTGTTTATCATTTAAATAAGATTTTCCTAAACTGAGCGCAAGTTTTCCAAGTCCGTAATACTTAAGTTTCAAGAGTAAGGTTTCGTGCTCGTCGCAACGAAATGCCTTAGAGAGGTCACAAAAGATTTCTATGGCGTGTTGGGCCACTTTCCACGCGTTAAAAATATGTTTTAATAAGGTTACATCGGCGTCGGTCGTACAACGCCCTGTGTTGAAACATTTTACGTGAAGCATTTTAATTGTGTTATAATGATTGAGCATTTAATTAAGCATTATCATTTCAAACACCTTGCTGAAAACCGGCAACATACAGATACGGATACAGGTCTATAATTATTTGGTGTCTTTACTGTTCCTGGATTTGAATAGTGGTATTACCTTACTGTTATTAATTAAAACTGGGAAGACTCCTTGATCCACACACAAATTTAATATTAAGGCTAAGTAGTGCGCTATAGTCTCAATTATGGGGGTACAGACTTTAATGGACATTGCCCAAAAAGCTTCTAATACTGTTATGGGGTTAATATGCTTAAAGATAAATTCAATCGGGTAGGCCGAAACATTCGCCCTTACAAAATCAAAAGCGAGTGAGGGCGAGGAATTTAAGGTTTCAGATGAAGTGGGATACTGGTAAAGAATTTACAAATTCTTGGGTAACTTCTTTGTTATCGCAAATGAGACCACACGACGTGTCCAGTGTGTAATCAGAATTGTGCTTTTTGTTTACGTTCGTAAAATATCAACATCACAAGTAATAACTACTGTATTATTTATTTTACAGTGGAAAAGGTGCTCCATTCATTCTACAACCAGGTCACTCTCTTGACTGCATTAGGTACAAATTAGAACCTATGTGATAAATAAAATAGTTGTAAGATAGTAGGTACAGTAAAAAAAACAGATGCAGTAGGTCACTGAATTTTTTATAAGTACAAATATTTATATTCCGAATTCACCAGTTACTAGGAAGTGTTATTTGTAAAGAATATGTTACGCATGCAAAGAAAAATGCTCGAAATTTTGCGCGTTTCTCTGCACAGATTAATTCCTATCCCAAGACAGCCGCCTTGCCGTCCTCCGTGTAATTATTATCACGTAGTTGTCCGAGGTAATATGAACTTTAATAGAGAATTGTATTGATGATTCTGATCATAATAATTCCGTAAATACATATTTGTTACGCGTTGTTTGTGTTTGTTTTGTTTGTTGAAACTTACAAATTGCAAAACACGTTAGAAAAATTGTATTTCGCGGGGTACCTTGTCGCATCCCCCTTAAAGCCGGGTACGTTTAGAATAACAAGCAAACATTTAGCTTGGTGAAGCATAACAGCGAAATTGCGTCGAAAACTAACACGTGCAGATATTGTTATAGCATAAATTCTAAACACCGCCCCGGCTATGTTCTAAATTGACGGTTTTGTACCATCAATTCACAACTCACTCAAACTATCTTTACTCGATGGCTGTCCTCTATTAAAGTTCTCATGGCTATCTATAAAGTGAATGAGGGCCATGCTGCACTGTTTTTGGTGAGTGGTGGCTCCACGTAATCAAATTGTTTCCCGAGTACGTGTTACGTGAAAAGGCATTTATATTTCTTCTGTTTTGGTGAGTGGTGCTCCACGTAATCAACTTAATTCCAGACGATGTGTAACGTGAAAAAGGCATGTATCACGTTCTAATTTTTGATCTTCTACCTCTGAAAAACTCAGTTTTGTCCGGACCCAGTCTTACTCAATATACCTTCTTCAGATTATTGGTGCATGAGGCCGTCTCAACTAGACCACTGCGTTCGCCAGGCTATGGTTTCGGCTCAAAACCTCTTTGCTCTTGTAGTCGTCATGAAATCCTTATTTCGTGTCTTTAAAAGTGATACACCCGGGGCAGTTAGTCCTGCCGCTGCCCTACGAATATTGTTACCAATACTACGGCATGATCTATTGGCTCATAGTTCTTGCCGGTACGTAATAAAAAGACAAATACTTCATCATCATCATCATCATTCTCTTGCCCTTGTCCCAATTAATTTGGGGTCGGTCCAGCATGTTGAAAGAAAGAAAAATAGGTTTATTTGTCACAGAAACACGTACATACAAAAAGATAATTAGCTCTGGTAATAATGTAAAATAAAAACAAACAAAACAGATCTATGATCACGACCATAAAACAAAAATAGTCGACAGCTGCACAAGTGACAAGAAGGCTTCCTCTCAGCATGATGCTGTACTATGGGGGACCCACAGCACAGCGCTGATTCTCAGTGGTTACCCAAAAAGGACGTACGGAAACCAACTCAGGTTTAATGATTGGTACTATAGGTAACAGAATAAAACAAAACAAACAGTAAGCACTAAGAATACAAAGTAACCATGTCGTCTTCTTTCCTACTTCTCTATTTGTCGTCATCTCGGTAGTCACCCCCTGCCTAGCCATATCATCTTGCACACCAATCTATCCATCGTTTCTTTGGTCTTCCTGTTTTCTTATAGCCATCCGCATTCGTACTCAAAACTTTCCCCACGACATTTTCCTCATACCTCAAAATATAGTTTCACTATTTGGTAAATCCCAAATTATCGCGAAAGAAATGTCTAGATTTATTTGGAAATTGCTGATATTTAAAACACGTTATCAGCTGTAGATTAGACTGATTAACAATAACCTTGAACACGGAATTAGGAAACCCTCTAAACGAAACGTTGCTGACGACAAAAAAATATTAGTCATTTTGTTGACTCCCAACTTTTTTATTTAATAGTTTTACCTTCATACCAATACTTCAAGCATTTAGAATTTATTTATTCATTAAATGAAGCATGTATTGAACGGAATTTTTGTTGATAAGAATAAAAGATAACATGTAGAGGTCTTATGATCAAGTGCACGTGTTTATCCAAGACTATTTTATTAGGTTACTACAGCCTTTTTGTATGGTTTTTTCCCCGCGGTTTCGCTTGGTTCCCGTTCCAGCATTGAATTTGCGATGGGTCGAGATATAAGCTGTAATTTAACTATGGGCGTGTGATCCTATAAAAACAGATAGAGTAGTATCACCACACAATGAAACAAAATGTAGACAATACTATTAAACTTCTTTTAATATAGCATTAGGCGAAACGAAAACAAGGTTGTATGGTTAAATTAATGTTATAATCTTATAATATATGGCGTAGGTACGTGTATTGAATGAAAAAGTAGACTACAAAATATCTTTACAAATTGTTTACTAAATGTCTGTATTTACAAAACCTTCATTTTTAAAATACTTTTCGAGATCTGGCTGATGGTCTGTGAGAATTGAGGGACCACACTTTTTGAGCTGTAGTTTTTAATATATTTGTTTACAAATTCCCAGATTCGTTCTACAATTGTTTTAAGTCTACTACTAAATCCTGGGATTTTTATTTTGCCAAATCCCGGTGTGGTCCCTCAGTTCACACGCACATATTCAACTTTATAGTTTCGGAAAATAAAGCAGCTAAATTCATTTTGGTTAGCCCTCGTCTCAATATACTCTTTTTCAATCAGAAATCTAAGATCCACATTAATTTATTTTACAGGGCACAGACGAACAGAAAATAATTTACTCCGGCCAGCTCTTAGACGACAACACAATATTGAAAGACGTTCTTCGTACATATGAGAGTCAGATAGCTCACACCATGCACCTCGTCTGCACGCCAACCCGGAGAGTAGAGACACAGCCCACTCCCGACCCGAACACCGACGGACTTCGCCGAAGGGTCGTCGCCGAGCCCACGACCCAAACCGAAAGAGTCACGGAACCTCCCAGACCAGAGACAAGGCAGAACGATCAGAACCATAACGTAGAAATGCAGAATTATCTGACCTCCTTCGTGAATAACTATGGGAGGGTCCCCCCGTATCCTAATTATAATTTTGGGGAGGGGTACTTGCCTGTACCGAATGATCCTGCGCAGTTGGCCAATCATATGATGATGATGCAGCAAGCTTATTTGCAGTATATGCAGCAATATGCTAACATGTAAGTCTTTAGCCTTGTAATTTTAGTAATAGTGTTATTGGGTTTTTCATCAGGAATTTATCAGTAAAAGCCCGGAGTTTGGATTTGGGTCCGGTTGATGGCAATAGGCTCGCACCGTATTACATGGGACTTAATCCTTAATCATAACTGGCGAAAATTGGGTGTACTATATGTTCGCCTCTCCCTATACTTTCGGGGAAAAAGAGGCATGATGTTTATTTTGACTTTTTCCCTGTTTTAGATGCAAAAAACGTTGAATTAAGCGCGAAGGTACTTCTGTATACTTTCAGCATGATAGCGTAGCCTAGTTACTTCAAGAAAGAAATAATAAAGTCATTAAATACACGAGCAAGTAAAAGTTGTTATTTCGCCAAACCAATATTGGTTAGACCAATTCTAAAACTCGCAATTTAACAACCATTCTTTCGTTAACAGTTGGGTAAACACACGTAGACCAATGGAATTTGAACAAATGTAACATAATAAATATGATGTCATTTTGCGACTGACTGTCACCAAAAATATGAGTACAGAAGTTCATTAAGTATGACTAATTTGTAATGCGGTTATTAGTGCTCAAAGAGTGGTGGCGGTAGAAGGACCTTATTGGTGACGTTCTTCAGAAAGTTCAGGTGTGTAGTAGGTAGGTACTTGCAACCGGCGTGCGTGTCTGACCAGCGGGGTAATTACGGTACACACTAACAGTAGGAATGGGTTTCATTTTGACAGTTCAACAACATTCATTGCGTTATTTTCGTTGTTGAGCAGACAAATTTTCGAACATTATGAAGCAATGGATTAGCAACAGGTTTCAAAATGATTCAGATTGCGATAGATAGTGTGTTACGTAATTAGGGTGCAGATGTATGAACTTAAATGAAGCAAAAGGAGTATGTCAAGATCGTAGCAGGCGGCGTTCTGTGGTTTCTGCCTACCCCCATGGGATGAAGTTATGTATGTATGTACACATGGCTCTACATATCAAGCTCTAAAATTCCATTATAAGCTGATCTCGCATTGTATAAGATTTCCGTACAATGAGAGGTCATCTTATACTGGAAATGTATAGCTTGATACAGTTCGCGCAAAACTTTATGAGCTCTCGGAAGTTGCAGCGAGTGGCTGCGCAGTATGCATAATATAGGTGTCCGAGGGAACTCTCTCACTGTCACTCAACTGTACGATGCGCGGTTTCGTTCTTGGGCCTACGTTCAGAGGGCTCATAAAGTATTGCTCGAACTGAATGTAGCCGTGTACGTAGTGGTCCACTCTCACAATATTACCAATGTTAACCTAGTGGTCGCAAGCGCAACTACCAAAGTGCCGAGCCTGAGGTCCTTGGTTCAAACCCCAGGTCGGGTTATGTGTTGTTATTGTATCTTCCCAAATCCGCATGGAAGCCCCGAGTCTAGATTTATGTGCGGTTAATGACATTAGGGTCGCCCCCCTCCCCCTATGAAACATAACTGGCGAAAAGTGGGTGTTCAAAGTCAAATCATTTATTTCAAATAGGCACATAATAGGCATTTTTGAACGTAAACATTTATTAGAAAACTAGCTACACACCGCGGTTTCACTCGTAGCGGTATGAAATATACTTTACGACCTATTCTCAGAACTACCAAATATACACAAAAAAAAAACCATAAAAATCGGTCAAGCCGTTTCGGAGGAGTTGGATAACAAACACAGTGACAAGAGATTTTTATATATTAGATAGAATTGAATTTGTAATAAGTAATTACACCTCTGCCAATCCTTGCGGGAAATGCAGGCGTGATGTTTTGTGCAGTCACAATGATTAAACCATTAGTTGCTATGTAAAGTATAATACTTGTTAGAAGCGGAAAATAAATACTAATGGGATATCAGCGGCACGGATCGATTTTAAAAGGTTAAGAAACGCTTGCCGAGGTTAGCCTGTGGATGGGTGACCATCTATTACATACCGAAACCCCTCCGTGGCTCAAAAAGCACGTTAAACAGTTGGTCCCAGCTGTCATTCGGAGATCTTTGACTGTCGTTACGGGTAGTTAGAAGCCCGAATGTCTGACATCCAGTATTGCAAAGGGGTATCGTGTTACCCAGTAACTGGGTGGCGGATTTCAGATAGGCAGTCGCTCGATGTACAATACTGGTATTCAGCTGCATCCGCTTAGACTGGAAACCGACTCCAACATAGTTGGGTAAAGGCTAGGGAGATGATCAATAAATTGTTAGGAGTGAACTTTCTGCGGACACTTGTAATGGTGTCTATCGAACCTTGACATCTTTGAATTTAGTCGCCAAGCCATTAAGTCTCTTATTATTTCCTGTTTACTTCTTGTTTAACCGACTTCAAAAAAAGGAGGAGGTTCTCAATTCGACTGTTTTTTAATTTTTTGTGTTTACGTCAGAACTTTTTCTAGGTGAACCAATTTTGATGCTTCTTTTTTTATTTGAAATCTGGTGCTTCTCATGTGGTCTCATATAAATTTGATCACGATCTGACCAGCGGTTTTTGAGTTATCCTTAATAATGCGTATTTTTTCCACTTAGTTTGTATTGATGATGTTTTAATAATTTCCTGTCACTGTTATTTACATATCAAGTAGTGGTATACGAATTTGTGTGGGGTAGGCACCATAGCTAAAAGAGAAAAATATTTTTGTTTTTTACAAAAATAACAACCGGCTTCCAAAAACACTAAAAAGTGAAAGATAACTTTAATTTCGGAAGTCGGTGGCAAAAAACGAAAATAAAAAACCAAAGACACTGACTTCCGAAATTAAAGTCATCTTTCACATTTTTTTGTGTTTTTTTGGTAGTCGGCTGTTTTTTTTTTTTTTTTCTAGAAACAGTTTTTATAGACAACTAGCTGCCCGCCCCGGCTTCGCACGGGTTGCGGTACTTATCTACGGCGTACCCTACCTACCCTACCTACCTACCTACTCTACCTACCTACCTACCCTACCTACCCTACCTACCTACCCTACCTACCTACCCTACCTACCTACCCTACCTACCTACCCTACCTACCTACCCTACCTACCTACCTACCTACCTACCCTACCTACCTACCCTACCTACCTACCCTACCTACCTACTCTACCTACCCTACCTACCTACCTAACCTACCTACCTACCTAACCTACCTACCTACCTCCCTAACTCCCTACCCTACCTACCAAAAAAAAAAAAAAAAAAAATAGATGTTGGCCGATTCTCATAGATACCGGATAAGCACAAAAAATTTCATCAAAATCGGTTAAGCCGTTTCGGAGGAGTATGGCAACGAAAACTGTGACACAAGAATTTTATATATTAGATGTTGTGGATCGTTATAGTTTTGTTATCTCACTAAAATTATGTTAATCGTTACTGTTACGTAATATGGCAAAGACTTCATCTTCATTTAATCAATGAATCAGTCCAGTCTTTTCCCAACTATGTTGGGGTCGGTTTCCAGCCACACCGGATTTTCATCTTCATTATTTAACAAAATAATTGTATATTATAACACAAGCTAATGCGTTCCAATGCCTTTTAAAAACCTCCGGCTCGCACGCAACAACTTACCAAAGTTTCACCGCAATCGGTCGAACGTCAATTGTTTTTTATATATAACACTAGCTTTACCCGTCCCGGCTTCGCACAGGTAGCACTAAGTATCTAACACCTACCCTACCTACTTTCTCTACCTACCTACTCTACCTACCTGCTCTACCTACCCTACCTACCCTGCCTACCCTACCTACCTACTTACCCTACCTAGCTGACCCGTCAGACGTTGTCCGGTCAAAATGTTTCCTTTGGGTTTTCCCAATTTTTTTTTTTTCTTTTAAACCACCTCAATAAAGAGGCGAAAAACAAAAAAAAAAACTCAATCGCTCAAGCCGTTTCTGAGTTTTAGCGAGACTAACGAACAGTAATTCATTTATATATATATATATATATATAACATAGCATCACGCCTCTTTTTCCGAAGGATTAGAAAAAGAAGTCCCATCTATTAGGGGGCGAGCCTATTGCCATCAACCGGGCTACTATAATATTATCTCTAAGCAAAAAACGGATTTTAACTCAGAAAATCCTGACATACTATTGAGCATTTCTTAACGAAAACACTCAATAACATCGGCTGACCCGGCGATCGAAGCCAGCACCCTACGCTCAACTCTCGCTCTATTGATCACTACACCAAAGAGACAGTAACTATAGTCTGCTTCAAACATGTCAGCCCGAAATAGTAAACAAATGAAAATAACATTTGGCATGATGCCTACTACGCGTATTAATGAACTGATGTCACAAATTGCTATTGCGAAACTCGTGGGATGATAAGCTCTTCCGTCACCGCGACTTTTAATAGGTGTATGGGTGTATATATGCAGCATTTTGTTCTGAGTGGGTTAAATCACTCGGTAAGATAGTAAGATCGTGGAATACGCTGATTCCTGCAAACTCGGCTGCTAAAAGGACATCTCAAAAATCTTAAGCGTCATATAAATATAGTTGAAAAGAGTAACCGTGGAGTTTGTTGTCGGCTCTTTTCCATAGGAAACGACAAATTGGAACCGTGCACCTAGCTTCTGAAGTTTCATAAGTGCCCATGTAGGTTTATGTGAAATAAAATATTTTGATTTTACTAATTCCCTATCTCCAAACAATTGAAGGTGGCAGGCAGCAGGCGCGACACCCGCGGCCCCGGCGCCTGCCGAAGCGCCCGCGCCGGCCGCAGAAGCCCCCGCGCCCGTAGAGGAGCCTGAAGAAGCCCTAGCCGCCCGAGACTGGCTCGACCACTTGTACGCAGCCTCCAGACTTGCCATACTGTTCTCGCTGGTCTATCTGTATGGAAGCCCGGCAAGACTACTGCTGGTCCTGCTCTTGGCTGCTGCTGGGTACCTGTGAGTATTCTTTGTTTTTAGAGTTGTATTATGGTCTTCCCATCTGAAAAATGTTGAAGGAGGATAAAAAAGTTTTTCCAAACTTTTTATTACAAGTCTCCAACCGCACTGTGGCGGCATCTACGACGCCACATGCGAACTACGCATCACACTGAGTTTACACCCTGTTCCTCATATCCGGCCAAACACCACAACCGGCCGTTGACATCGTCATAAAATTAACATGACTATGATTTCCTTAAAAACTTGATTTTTTTGCCATGGCCAGTTATATATTATGTTATTAATAATTAGAGATCGGATATTCGGATGCATATACACCTAAAGTTGAGGTGTTGGCTAATATGGAATGCGCTTTTGTTTCGAAAAAATCCCGCTAACGTCAGATTTCAGTGACCAAACCGGACCAAATCATAGCGATCGAGAGGTAGTGATTAAAGTTGTTGTAGCAGAGGTAATATTTACGCCCAATCATGATATAGTAATTAATTTAATCAAAAATATTATTTTCATTTAAGTTTTTATTTGTTTTAATTAACACACACCATACGCATATTTGCATCGGGGTTACACATAAGTATGTCGCATCATGGGTGGCCGAGATGCGAAACATCGGGTCTTCTTCACGATCCGAGAAGGTAGGTGCGGGCACTGTAGTGGGTACTCGAACGAAAAGATAATTCCAATTTAAAATAACTTTAATAAACTAACGAACGATATCAACACGTGCGTCGGAAACAAACACGTGCGTTGGTACGGAGCGTTTGCCAAGACTGTCCGAGGTCGACTGTCCACCATAGACTGTCGCCACACTCGGTCTCTCCGCCAGTCCTTGCTGCATCCCCTCCACCGACGATCGTGTCCAAGCGGTAGGGCTCGCTTGCGTTTCCGATCACATGATTATTCGTTTACGTATCGAATTGTTAGATGGCGCTGTCCGTTATACTGTGGCGCCATCTATCCACGACAAGTACATTTTAAATAAATATGCATCCGACTTTTTACAAAAAAAAATATATATATGTCGGAGAAACAGCATTCTTCTCGACATCGTCATTAGTGGTCACGAGTTTAGTGGGCGTCATTAGGGTGAAATGCGAGCACAAAACAAAGTATTCACTGTTTCACACAATTTAATGGCAGTTATTTTACAACGTTGATAATCACTGAAGGAATCAATATCTCACAATAACTAATTTGCTTAAATAATTATATTCGAGCAGCAGGTTTGCGACACCGATCTAACTTTTTATCACCAGCGATCCACCTCGATCAACCACCGTTACTCTAATGAATCCTCACTCTACCCCACCAAAGTTAAGATGGCGCCTCGACCCCACTCTAGATTTATCCTCTGCTCTGATTGGACGTTATACAATGCAGTGACTTTTAAATAAATTAGTTAGATTTACACAATATTAAAATGTAATAAATTAAATCAAATTAAATTAGGATTTAACAAGTTATTTTCAGTTAACAATCAACCTTATCAATTAATCGTATGCAACCAACAATCAACTCTCCGTTTACTTCCTCCGACATATATATACATATTAAGAAGCCGCACTTTCCATACTTTCTTAGCTAAAAATTAACTTTAGGTAAATATGCATCCGAATATCCGATCTCTGTTAATAACCGTACATTTCAATTTCAGCCACCAGATCGGTTTCTTCCGCGACCTCCACGTCAACGTAGCTGACAACCAGCAACCCAACGGCCCCAACCAACCGAATCAGGCCAACCAACCGAATCAACCCAATCAGGCCAACCAACCGAATCAACCCAATCAGGCCAACCAACCCAACCAGCCAGCCGACCAACCGGCCCAACCTGCGACCAACAACACCCAACAGTCCCTGCTTGCCGTGACATGGATGATCTTCACTTCTTTCTTCGCCTCCCTCATCCCGGATACGAATTAATATAAAAATGTAGGTTTAGACGGAGTTACTCAGTCTTGAAGACGTAAAAATAATTTGTATAGAAACGCTGAAAGCTAAAATTAGAGCGGTTACGGTTAACGGATTATGGGCTTTGGGTCTTTCGGAAAAGGGCAGTGTTTCGCGTGGAAAATTTATAAATCATGTCTCTTGTGCAGTTATGCCTTTCAATACGTTTTGAGCACTCGAGATATTTTTAGTACGAGTTTGAAGAATGTTGGGCGATGGTTGAAAGTTTTCTAAAGTAACAAATCTGGGCAAGTATGAAATGAGCAGAGATAATGAACGTTTGCGATTGGACGATTGCTAGCACTGCGTCATAAAGCTAGCTTTTGATTGGCGGATAGCATCAGTTCGGTCGCGGGGTTTACATTACCTCTTATTATTTTGTGACAATAACTGAATCCTTGAAAATGTTGCTTTTTTGGTTCATCAAATTTAAAAACCGACGTTTTACTCAAATAGAAAAGGTATCATTTTCGTTTTTAAATAGGAAGGCACTTAAAAAAGTATTTTTTTATTAAATTCAAAAAGTATACTAAACGCAAAGACGATAGTCGTGGTCATAAAACGTGCGAGCAGGACGGTGAAATTGAGCACTTCTTAAAACTCTATGAGTATCGTGTCATCTCGCTCTCACGTGGTATTACCGCGACTGCCACGTACTGTGGCGTATATTAAAGTGATTATATGTTTTTTTTTTATAAGAAGCAAATACAAATGGGGCTTTCACTATGGCATAGTTTAGTAAAACAGAAGGATTAAATTCAATAAAAAATAATTGTCGGGATGTTAGTATGCGAACCGTAATTTAGTTTAGTTTTAACAATAAAATTTAAACCAGTGTAAAATAATACATTTTTCTTTTCTTGTCTTATTTGGTAAACAAATATTTGAATTTCGATTTAGATTAAATCTAACTAAATTATTAATAATTCCCAGCAGTTTCTGATGATGTAATTAATATGTATTGTATACTGTATGTATTTCGTTATATTGATATATGCGAAAACTCGTGATTTGTACCGTGTTTGTTTATCAAACATGTACAGCCAAAGAAATTAATTGTTAAGCAAATTAACACTCTTCGTCTATTTGTCTTGTTACCTACAGCCATTTCAAAGAATGACAGTTGGGATTTGAATTTACGGGCAATTTAAGTTGGTAATCAATTTGCCCAGCAATTAGTTTCCCTGGCTTTACATTGTGCACTGTTAGTTTTAGGCTGATTTCACAGCTGTCCGGGAGACCAGTACGGGCCGACCGTACGGGCTAGACACGTAAGGCACTAGAACATCGTTTCACAGCGACGTGGATTGGTCTGTACGCGACCATCATACTACAGCTCCCGTGTACGGTCGGCCCGTGCGGGTCTCCCGGACAGCTGAGAAATCAGCCTTAAACATACCACGGCTAGATGCAGCCTCAAACGTTGTTAAACTTAGTGGTAGAATTACAGAACGCTTTTGAAACTAATCACCTGGCGAAATGATAAAATCACCAAAGATTTTGACCATGGTATCATAACATAAACATAACACCACGCCTGTAATTCCCGAGGGGTTAGGCAGTACACCCACATTCGTCAGTTATGTTTAAGTCCCATGTAATATGGGGCGAGCCTATTGCCATCAACCGGGCACAAATCCTGACTCCGGGCTGCTACTGAGAAAGTCCACATGGAAAAACCCAATAGAATAGAATAGAATACTCTTTATTATGTACACCATAAAAAATAACAGATATAAATGTAGACATTTTACACAGGGTGACACAATGGGCGGTCTTATCGCTAAAAGCGATCTTTTACAGACAACCTTTGGATGGATTCAAGGGAGAAGGAGAGACAATAATGCAGGTAGTCAGTGGTGTACCATTTACATATACAACAAATACATACATACATAAAACAACCACACACAATAAACAACAATAACACTTTGCCCGACCCAGGAATCGAACCTAGGACCTCATGCTCAGCATTAGCGCTTGCAATCCCTAGACCAACGAGACTAAAATAAAAGTATTAGTAAATCCACCACTAAGTAAACCGCATAGAATTTCAGCAAAGAACTATCACTTTTGTAAATAATAAACCCCTTTATTCATAAACGTTGCTTAAAGTTAAAAGTAATGATTAGCGACTATTTAACCATACATTTTTGACGTTTAAACGTCTCTTTAGTTTAAGCAACGTTTATAAATAAACCCCAGTGTTTTGATGGGTCATTCACACAGGGAGAGCTTCTCGCCTCGGAATAGACGATTATCGAAGGGAGATAAAGTTGACTCATGTAAACAGTACGTTCACTTGAACTACGAAAACCGCCCTTACCACTACGAAATAAAGACGTTGTCCAAGTCAAATTATCATATCCGTGCGATTGACTGAAGTTTAGTACCGGAACTAGATTTTTAAAATTTCCAGTACCAACCCCTCAAGAAATACATTGAAGTTCAACTGAACAACTGACAATTGAACAACAAAGACAACTGAACTGACAATTGAAGATTATTATCATTTTTTTTTTTAAATATTGCCCACTTGCGTTTCCAATTCACTTTAGACTTTGGCAGAATATTCGACATTGCCTTTGCTAGCTATACTAAAAAATATAAGAGAATAAACTTTAAAATTGACAGCGATAAATGTATCTTAGCAAAAAATGGAATTTGGAGTTTTCAAATGACAGTTCGATAAAACCGCCTGTTGTTTCTCACTTAGATATTCTCTCTATACTAGTTCGTAATTTAGTTAAATTTTTTTTTTAAGTAATATGTGTTTTTGGAAAAATAACTTTAATACTTACACACAAAGTTCAGTTTGCGGTAAAACTTCAAATTTTTATGACTCAACAGTACTAGTCATTCTGAAATCAATTTAATTTACACTACGATAAAGTTGATATTTGATTAAGTGGAAAAAAACATCACTTGGAAACAAGGATATGAATACGGAATTTAGTTCTAGCTAGACGGTCGAGACACGCATCATCTGCCTAGTCTTTTCCCAACTATGTCGGGGTTGGCTTCTAGTCTAACCGGATGCCGCTGAATACGAATATTTTACATGGAGCGACTGTCTATCTGACCTCCACAACCCAGTTACTGGGTAACACGATACGGTCGAGAAACTCTCCCATGTAAATGAGCCTTTAATGATAAAGTAACTAACTAGTAACCGTATTTATAATAATTATTATTAGTGAGATATTTAAATTTTATTTTATAGCGTGTTTGAAGTAACTATTTTGATGGATTGCTGTACACATTTTACGTAAAATGCCGAATATATAACAACACAACATAACATCACGCCTGTCTCCCCCGAAGGGTTAGGCAGAGGTGTATGTATAGTACACCCACATTTCGCCAGTTATGTTTAAGTCCCATGTAATAGAGCCCTGCATAGCCTATTGTCATCAACCGGACCCAAATCCAAACTCCGGGCTGCTACTGAGAAATTCCAGCTGGAAAAACCCAATAACATTTTGCCCCACCCGGGAATCGAACCCAGGCCCTCATGCTCAGCAGTAGCACTTACGACCACTAGACCTACTAGGCAGTTTTAAGTCGTTAATGCCCTTTCTCACTAACACTAGACGACACCTAAACGAATGCCTAAATAAAAGCGCGCTGTTGGATTTTCAACCCTCAACTCAGCGCCGAAAGTTAAAATTCTTATGCTGTCTCTGTTACTTTAAGATGTATTGTAGCGAAATAAAAATTTAAGCGGCATACGAGCTAGACAGAAAGATTTAAGGCACGTCTTATCCAAATTAAGCGACATTTGATTATTATAAATTCAAATCTGTAGTATGTGGTAGCGAGATGGCGAAAATCGTATGAACGAGACAATTTAAATAGTACATTATAATGCCAGTGAGCAAAGATTCTCAGTGCATAGTTTAGTTTTCCGAACAAGTGCGGGAATACGAAGTAAAATGTACGCGTGTTAAATACACAGCATTGTGAGACTAAACCCGGTGCAATAAGAACTATTTTAGGAACAAGTGTGTTAAAAACATTGTTTGAAATCGGTAATAAATCAGTGTACTCATTTGTACTGTATGTGAAAAGGGCTCAACACTGGCCACACTAAAAATAGAACAAACAATCGTCTCTTGGAGAGAAAAATGTGAATAGCTGCCAAGATATATTAATCAACATCTTATAGGAATGATGACATTTTTTTTTTTTAATCTAAAAGTAAACTGTTTGCCAATAGTGCAAACAATATTGCAAAAAGCGTAAAAGCTTAAAAAAGAACCGAGTTATAAACGTTTTAAAATAACTGCACTAGCGCAGAACAAAGACGGCACTATCACAGAAGTGATGTCACGACTATGTAACTATATTAGAGCGCCATAAATTATTCGTCCCGTGCGATAAGGACGGGAATAATCAATTCCAAAAACTTTTAAAGCGTGTAAGCTTCTACATATTTACATCGATTTTACAGATTTTTTTGATTATTTCATTTAACTATCCCTTTGGACCTACCCACCAAAACATTACGGCTGTAATCCCCGAAGGGTTAGGCAGAGGTGTGCCTACAGTATACCCACATTTCGCCAGTTATGTTTAAGTATTATGTAATAGCAATAGTCAATAGGCTCACCGCCTATTGCTTATTTAAACACCCTGCATAATACATGGTTGTAGGGAAATCGGCGCGCAAACTGTAATTATAAATTCAGCACGTGATTCTAGACCCCCTAGCGTAGAAATTCTTCGTCGGTTATAAAAAAAAAAAATGCTCTTTCATAGAAAAGTGCAATACCCACGCGGTCGAATGTATGGAATAGCAATTTTTTTTTTAACTAACCAGCGAAGTTTTTCAACGCAGGGTATTCAAAATCTTTTGCTGAAGTCATGGTAACGCGGGTTGCGCTTCGATGTCCCTGCCGACCTGTATAATCAGATGGATACAGGATTGAACTGATAAATACATCCTTGAAAAAAATGTGTACAGTAATTCCAAGGAATAGAAGTAGTTTTTAAATAAAATTCGGTGTACTGATGTGAAACCAAATATTATTTTGTATATACTCTTGTTAGTGTATTGTAACATAGATTTAATATTCATAAAATAGCTGTAATAAGTTTACGCTTTTTGGCGAAGACCACAATAAAACTACTTATCGCATGTCCAGTTCAATGTTTTAAATCGATGTTCAACAAGTCTTTGAAAAATACATTGTAAATCTGGAGTGGCAATTACTAAAATAAAATTAGTAAACTTTGTAAGCATGAATTGTATTAAAAATGTACAAAATCATCAATAAAATATTATTTTTGTGACAGATCACGGCCCCTGTATAGAGTTATTTAAATTACAATTATAACACAAGATGTGCTATTGTAATGACGCCATGACGGGAACTGTGTTGATTTACGTTGTATAATTATCATAAATTATGGAGAAAAAATATATTCTGTCTGTGAAAAAAATATGTAGGTAAGGTAATCGCATGTTAATGTAACCATAATGCCGGGAACAGACTATTACACGTCATGCCACGCGACGTCAGTGCGTCGTGCTCATTGGTCACATTTCATATCGGGAAGCAACGTTATGTCATTTGGCCAATGAAAACGCGTGTGGTAGCGTCGGGTGTTACATTTGTGCTGTAGTCTTGTGTCTCTCTATAAGACAGTTTCTCGAACGAAATTTATCGCGAAATTAATGTGACAATTGTCAAGCGCACGTGAACGGTTGCGATTGGCTGTTGATAGGTCATAAAAACAATCACAGCAGTACAGCATGCCTAGCATGGCCACTATAGAAACAGAAGAAACGGAAGACAAAATGACAGATTGTAGAAAGATTTCTACGGCGCGATGTATAATTCAAAAAAAGAATAACTTTTTGTTAACGAAGTGATTTGTCTTTTCTTCGTAGAGATAGAAATGGTCATGCTACGCATGAAGCAGTGGCCCTATTAAACGAAGATTTTCTCCCGTTTCTCAAAGGCATAAAAAAAGCCAATCGAATTACTTCAAATTAAATTTAACAATAACAGTATTTTCATAAAACGGGGGTTTAAAATAGGTATCTGAAAAGATCTCTCCTTGGGGCTATGGCCTGTCACAATAGTTAAAACATTTTTCGAGAGAATGTAATGTTTCTTATTTAATACATGTAAATTATTTCCTAATATGACTACAAACAGTTGTATACGCAATACCCTCAAACGGGGTGAATAGGGACGCAGGGTTGAATCCGAACGAAACTTGAAAAGGGATGTAAACGTTGAAGTTATATAGTTTGTTGCTAACAAGGGCACTTTATCGTTAATTATAATATAGTTAACATATTGGAGTCCTTTTTGGCAACAAACTACATTATTTCAATGTTTACATCCGTTTTAAAGTTTCGTTCCGATTCACCCCTGCGTCCCTATTCACCCCATTTGACGGTATCTATTCTGTAGATATATTAGAAAACATTGTATTCTGTAACATGAACTCATAATTTTAAGTTTTTCGGAAAGTTGTTCAAAAAAATATTGATTTGGATAGAAGAACCAGTCAAACTTTTATTTAAAAGTAAAATTAAATTATCACTACACCTCCGATTATTCACTAGCATCGATACAATTATTTGAAATATCGATATAATTGTATCAGAATATGAAAGCTGAGCAATTTGTGCATCTCTTAGGGACTAGAGTCCCAACTGGGGATGGAACTCACGATACAGATAAAAATAATTTGATTGTTTCGAATCTAAAGCTTTGTGATTTACCTGCATTTCATTATTATTCTGTTTAGCAATTCATTATTGTATCATTAGTTTAGGTAGATATAGGAAAGGACGACGTGTGCATTCAATATAAAGTTTATAAGAATTTTATTTTATTCTGCAAAGAGTACATTTTAATAGAAGTTTTCGTCAAAATATCAAAATTGACGTCTGATTGTTGAAAAATTCTATTCAAATGTGCTAGTTACATGAATTATGTTAATATTTGGTTATCTGCCTACTTTGTTATACATAAACCATGAGTCTATATTTATCTACAATATCACTCCTTTTTACCACTGTGCAAGTAGCATGCATGCATGTAATGACTACCTGCAAGTCTGGTATACTTGCATGCAAGTGATGCAAGCAACTTTTTTATTGGGCGTGCGGCTTTCAACGAAATGTCTCTTACCATCTGGAAAGTTTTATAGTCAAGGAGTAGACTAAGATAAGGTTTCGACATTGGCATGAATCGGGTTAACTATTTGTTTCGTTTCAATGTATTATAATCGCGTGAATTTCAATAAAATGTAGACGGTTAATTTTGAAGCTTTTATCTGTGATTTTAAAATAAATAATTGTACTAAAACTTGGAGTTATATTATTCTCGAAATCCAAATCCCACTTTGAAACTTCTCGACATATTTCAATGATCCTTCATCTAGTTCTTCATTCTAGTCTGTTCTATTCTTCTATTTTTCTATATCTCTAATATCTGTATGTCATTTACACGCTAAAAATTTTTTAATCAACAGAGTATTTCTAAATACCAATAGAGTATTTTAAATTTTATTAAAGTTGTCTAACAACTTGTGAACAAAACAACATTGTATTCAAATAAATACGCTTTATTTACAAAACACACAATTTAACTAGAAATCATCACTAAAATCAACATCCATGATATCTTCAATGACTTCCGCCACATTAGAATCCTTATCCAAAGTACCAACATCTTTTGAGTTAGAATCTCTAGTGCCATCTTGTATTTCTCCTATTTTATCTTGTTCAGTGTTTTCATTTTGAATGGATTCATTATCTGTTGTGTTTTCAATACTGTTATTGTCATTAATTACTACCTCAGGTGTTAGTGCTCTGTTACTAGTAGTTACATCAACTATTGAAATATTATCATTTTCTTGTATAACTTCAGTAGCTTTACTTGTACTAGTTTCTTTGACAATGTCTGTAGTAACGAGATCGTTTATTTCAATAATACCATCAATTACTTTATCTGCAATTTCGCTAGCAGCGTGATTACTTTCATCATCAATTTCAATAATACCACTTACTACATTATTTTTTTCATTATTTGTTTCGATAATTTTATCAGTCTGATCATTGATCTCAATAATTTCAACAGCTTTATCAGTATAGTCTACTACGCTTACATTTCTACCAATATCCTTATCAGCATCATCTATTATCTCAACGACGACGTCTTGATTAACTTCTTGAGTATCATTTTTGTCAAGATTTTCCTCCATTTCTATATCATCAAGATTGTCTCCAGCCTCTAACACAACTTTATCGTTACATTCTGCACCCTTCTTAGTACCATTATGAATATCAACAGTCACAGACTGGTTAACTGAAGTTACATCACATTCATCATCTGAGCTATCTATTACATACGATTTGTTATGTTTCTTAGCTGTGACATTCGTTTCTATCTCTTCATCTATTTCTATTATAACACTTTCTTGTTTACCACTAGTATCCATAGAATTTTGTTTGAGTCTTGCAAGGCGTCTTTCTTCGGCCAGTTTCCTGTTTCTGATCATTCTTTCCTTTTGATCGTCACTGATGGATGGAGAGGAAGTTGCTTTCGGCATCGTGAATGGTGATCTGGAAATAGATAAATGAAAGAAGTGGGTAAGTGGTAAATTAAATTAAGAAGTCTAAGGCCCGTCGCCCACGGCGACTTATTGTAGCGATGCGGTCGCGCGTTTCGTAAACGCGCAACAGCATCGCTACTATTGCGCATTAGTCGCATTTGCAACGCGCTACAGAAGCGATGCCAACGCGCTATAGCATCGCGACTGTATCGATGCAAACGCGCGACCGTGTCGGACGACATCGGGGAGAGAACGGAGGGAGGGCGGCGCGTGCGTGCAAAAATGTTTGTGCCGTTACTGAATGGCGTTTGCATGGCGACAGAAGCGCGACAGTATCGCGTTTGCATCGCGACAGAATCGTGGTGTAGGCGAGGGCAAACAGCTAGCGGCCGGATCGCGACTGTATCGATGCGAACGCGCGACAGCGTCGCTACGAAAAGTCGCCGGGGGCGAGTGGCCTAAAGATAAGGTTTCCCAAGACTGCTGTGGCCGTTACATAGATAGCGTCCGCAATTTACCGTCGAATGACGTCGGTGAAACGTTATTAATGATAAAATAAGTTGGTGTGTTTCCCTAGAGAGCATTTATTGACACGGTAAAGTCAAACCCCAGTGTCATCATTTTCATGACATTCGTCACTGCGGCCACCGCTCTTCTAAGTAAGCGGAGTCTTATACTGAACATGGTTCTCCAATAACTGGACAGAGAGGATATTCCTTCTGAATTAATAAATATCTCTTAGGAAGAAAGAAAAAGAAACAGTATGGAAAATAGGTATTGTACCCATGGTTAGAGTGATAGTGGCATATTTGTTACAAATTATATTTAACCTTGCAGTACAAATGCAAATACTGAGTCATCACTACCTACTGAAATCCATCCATTACAAAATAAAGACATTACTTGGTTTATAGCAGCCTTGCAACTAGAATATTTCATCTTCAAAAATTAAGCAAGAAAATAATTGGGAGTGGTGTTGACTGGTCCACCTATTTTTGCACAATGCTACCCACCTATCTTTTTTCGGAGTTCCCATAACTTTCTTCACAGACCCAGGTGCTGGCGTAGCCCTGGCCAGGTCAATTTGCTGCTGCAGTAGCTTGTCAAACTCATCCTGCTCCTGAGGAGGCTGAGTTTCTTCATCGCTAGAGTCTTTCTGGACAACGGTCTCTTCCGATATAAACTGGTCTGTGCGGATTTTTTGGAGGTGCACCTGAAATTGTTGAGTAAATTATCTATCTATAAGTAGTATATAAAACAAAGTCACTTTTCCTGTCTATGTGTGTGTTCCCATAGTTCTCCTAAACTACACACTGGATTTTGATGCGGTTTTCACCATTATTTAGAGAATTTCTTTTGGAAGGTTTTATGTGAATAAATAATTTAGTATATTTCTTAAATATAGCACAGTAATCTCTGTGTTTCAATAATTACATGGTGCTAGTTAATTACATGGATGGAGTTAATTTCATGCCTGAATTACCTGGATTTGGTGACAGTGTTTAGTCCATGTAAGTCATTACAAGTTCAGATACTGAGAATTTTCTTATAATGATTAAACAGAAGCACACAGCACACATTATCTTACTGGCATTGAAAGTAGGTAGTATAATTTTTGTCCTACAGCTATGCACTGCTAATTTACCTTAATTAAATTATTCTTCTTATGCATAATTCCTTTTTTATTTGCCACAAAGTATTATTGTTGGCTTTATTTATTTATTTTCCACAGGTGGGCCAAACCTCTCTATTTTCTAAAATTTTCAGGAATATCCTATTTTTTGGTGTTGGAAAATCTTCCTGGATGCCCTTTGTGTGAAGATACCTAAGGATTAAAACCCTATTACACTAAACAATATTCAGGGCCCAATATTTAGGTGATGTGTTTTTTTAATAGGGGCCCTTCCTCCCTTTCTCTTATTACACCATTACAATTTAGGGAAAGGGTCCCTGAATATCGTGTAGACGAGGCTTTATGTCGGACCCCTACCGTAACCTAACCTCACTGTTCCTACCACTATCATGATTCGGGGGCTCGGGATACTTGTACTTTGGTGCACCCAGGTAGGTACATCTACCCTGCAAATAATTCTTGAGTACAAAGCTAGCTACTTGCTTTAAGAAATATATAATCAGAATAATTTAAACTTACCATAACAGGTCTCTTTTTGCCAAGACTCTCCATCTTCTTCAGACAGTCCTCAAACTGGAACTTCGGGTACAGCCTGTATGCCCAATGTTCTAGTTTCTTTAGAAGCATATCTAAGTCTTCCTTCTCATGCCCTTTGCCTGGAACATCAATTAATACATATTAAAAGAAATCACTCACTGAATGACTTATCAATGCCAGCTGAGTGCACAGAGTTTCCCTTTATGATATAGACAAGTATTCTGTGTCATCATTTATTTTTGGGAATGTTGGTTAACCTGTAATTGGGGATTGTGTAAGTCTGCAGCTAATAGTTACTTATACTTAAGATTTATATGGAATTACAGAAGCATGCACCAGTTAATCATCACTGTAACTTTTCTCATTTTAAGCAGTGGACAGTTGAATGGACAATGCCGTTAATAATAGTTTAGTGATCACAAGTATAATTGCTCAAAGACAACTAGGGGTGTTCTTATTGTTTCATTAAATTGACAAATTCAACCTATCTCCTATTGTGGTTGAAAAGTGTGTGATAATGGGATCACCCACTAAATCAAGATTAAAATAAAACTGTGTGGGTGCTAGTATGTTGCAACAGGTAGCATGCTGGTTCCCGCTGCCTCCTGCATGCTTCTAATTGTGCTAAAATATGTTTGATCCTATGAAATGGGGCAATCACCAAGAGTGCATTGAAGCTTTAAATAAAAAAATTATAAAAATAAACCTCACTTTAACTTACCCTTAAACTTGAAATCCTTGAAGTGATCTGGTAAGATCTGTATGCCTCTCGGGCCTGTAAGACGGGCTGGGTTCAATATAAACCGTGGATTCTTTGTCACCCTCTTCGTTTTGGTAGACGAAGGGTCCACCCGTCTCTTGTCTTCTTCTGTAAAATACAACATTGAAATTGATGATTTTCTTGAACATATAGCCAAAACATGTATGGAATGATAATGGATTTTCTTATGTAGGTAAGCATAAGGTACTTATTCAAATTTTATTATTTATTTCTGATGTAGCTATACAAGCAATAGCAGTAGATGCTCTTTTACAAATGAAAATGGATTACTTGGCTGATCAATGAGTTTTGCTAAAGCAGTGTCAAAGGATACCTTCTTTTTAGAACAGACAGACCCAACGCCTTGCACGTTTGACTGATAGGTTGTTTAGCAATTGTACTACAGCTCAATACAGCGCTATTTATGTCTGCTTTCTATTAGGTTATGGAGCCGGCAAAATAACAGGGTATGAAAGAGGTTAGGACGTATAAACATATTATTTTATAGTAATTTAAGTGGTATGATTAACAAAAATAAGAGAAAATTATGAACCTAATTATTAAGTACCTGCTTCATCATCTTTGGGTTCATTTCCGTCACTGTTTTCGGGAGACTCGGATCGAGAACGGGGTCTTTCGTCAAACTCATCACCTTCAATCACTCTCCCCAACTCCTGCGCCTCGCCCGCTTCGTCTTGCAAGAATATGTCTTCCAGGAGAGACATTTATTTGTATGATTATCATCAAGAACACAAAAACCAATCAGATTATCTGACAAACAACATTATTTTGTAAAACCACTTTGACGTAAATTTTAGCGGGACAAGTTTTGTTTTCCTTTTGGTTTCGTTCGAAATCATTACCAAACTTAAGGCGTTTTCGAAAATATTGATATTATTTGAATTTATTTAAGCAGTGCGTGTCATTTTAAAGAATACTTTCAAGTTTAAACATATTATTTCTAATAAATGTATGATAAAATATTTGAATTTGGGATATATAGGATTTATTAATTTAGGTAAAAGAACGCAAAAAATTTTAGAACGAATTTTTTTACCTGTGGAACGCCCTAAAACAATGCGGAGCTTCCGTTTGTCGAGTGTATACGGTAAATTTAATTCTTACGGTAAGCTTTGTTGTTAACTTCTCAATATTATTTTAAACACTGTTTAACATTTTGCGCCTGATAGCTGTACCATTTCAATCATTGTTGTGATATTAATAAAAAATTGTAATGTCATCACATAAGCAGCATTACGTAAATCGCAATGAAATTAAAATAAAGTTTATTTTACTGAGTAAAAGTCATAGCTCTTCAAAATCTGACCGAATCGATAGATGATTTCAGCACAAGCAGCAAACAGAACGTTTATTAGTTTTGTAATCATGAGGGAACTAATAATAGTATGTAATGTACCTACGCTTTATTTGTACATACAAATATACAGGACATGCAGGACTGATGCAATCAGGTTAACTAATGTAAAGTCGATTTAATTTGATATACTATAAAAAAACATTGTTTGCTTACTCTTGGTGATGCTAGGGCTACTAGTGATGAAACTTTGCAATCTATTCTCCCAAGACAAAGATCCATTAGAAAAACAAATTGCCTGCTGCTGTTTCTCAACAGTGGTGGACTAAGCCCGTCGCCCAGGGTGGCAAAACTAAGCCTAGGTACGTAGAAAAGTTTGAGAAGTTGGAGAATTTCAGTACCTATAGTTCAAAGTACTTTGTGAGGAGAATGTTGGTTTTATAAGAACAAGTGAGGCAAGCTCGATTCTTTTTAAAGTTTATATTTAGCACGTGTAGGGGGCCTCCAACTACAAACTGTCTTTTACGTAATGAATATGTTTGGAATTTGTTTATTTTAAATCAAATTCCATATTTTTATATTTCTCGAGACTTGGGGGGGCCCTGGGACCGGGGCGTGTTTATCATGTTAAGATTGCTTTTCATGAGACAAGATCAGATAAACAACATGGTGCGATTTCAATGACTTGTGCATTGTTATTAGTAACCTAAATATTTAATAATCATATCATAATATTTAATTTCATGTATTTTATATAAAAGTCCCAAAACTAAACAAAGATTTAAAAAAAAAATTAGGGTCATGACTGTTATTTTAGTTAAATTGTTTTACGTTACTCATTTCGATTTCGTTTTTACTTTTAATAGCCGGGCTGCACCACAGCGCACAGATATTTAAGCATATTTTAGTCAACGAAAATCACACTTGACGACCACACGTTTTACTTGTGCAAGCTTTAGAGTAACGCTAACATTTTGAGTTGGTATGTGTGTGGAACGGGTATTATAGTCCACTTTTACCGGTACACAGAACCGGTTTTTGTTTAATTTAACTTTGTTCTAAAATATGGAAAATAAATATAAAAGTATTTAATTTGAAATAAATTATACAATGTTTGGTCACACGTAGTTGTACCGTATAAAAACAAATTTGGCATTAAAACTGGCCATTGTTTAAACGGTTCCGAAATTTTACATCCATGTCCCATCCCTCGAAAGTCACGTGACCAGCTTGCGTTTGAGCGCACTAACAGGTATGGAAATTAGTAAATTTTATTAGAAATTTAGCTATATTTTGGATAATATTGTAGAAATAAGGTAAATATTAACGTTGCGCTAAAATTGAGTGATCATGTGCGTGCAAACGAGGTGTTATATTGTGCTGTGCACGGTTATTTCGTCAACAAAGACTGTCATTTTGATACCAAGAAAGGTGCTTCAAGAATGGCGTCCCCCACATGTGCCGCTGGCCTATTGAGTTTCGTCTTGGCGGTGCTTGAATCTGATGACGTGAGCTGTTGAAATGGCGTGAAAAACAAACTGCCTCAGGTTTCCGTCGATGTTCCGGTAGAATTATGTCGAAAATTTCGTAGTTCGTTCGGTGCCCTTGCGCTGCCACTCTCAATGATTCATTGTTTCGATTTTTGCGAAAAATTACATCAAAATTCGCCACAAATCAATGTTTTAGACATAATGGAAGCTAAATTGTGTGTTCCAATTAGTATTTTCCTTCGTTTTGTATGGTAAATTAGTGAATTTTCCGCGATCCGCCCATTTGTTTTGTTTACCATTTTACCGCTTATACGACAGCCGGGGTATGCTAACTTTCATATTATCTTTGATAGTATTGTTTTCTTTGTAGGTGTTTAGTGTAATGAATTCGACGAGTTGTTATGTATCAAGTCGTTATCGTGTCGTGATCAGTGATGCCGGTAGTTCGATTTCTCACACCCACAACATTATCGAAACGGCCGTTAATTACTTGTTTTTTGGGGAATCCGGTCGCTAAACATTGCGTTTATCATTGTCATTCCTAAATAACACAGTGTAATAAGGAATCATGCAAAACAGTGAATGAGTTCACCTATATTTATGTGATCAATACATGTTCTGTGATTTCCTTTATTTTACATTGAACAATGTTAAGGTCAAAGTTATAATATCATTTACCTGTTTAATATAAAGCTTTATGTAATCCCTATAGCAGATTTTGTTTCAACTCATCTTTGCAAAGATTTCATCACATTCAAGTTCATTGACCTCCAAATGTTTTGTAAAAAAACAAGAAGTTTTTGCTAAATCTCTTGTCCGTGACTTGTAATATTTATGAAAATGCTTTATTTTTATTTCATACATAATTTATTAACATTTCATGCTAGTTAAGTTCATATCATATGAGTTTTTCTTCAGAAAATATCTAAATAAACTCCTTCCTACTACATATTTTAGCTCTTAAATGAAACTTTTCAGTTGTTTTTCACAAGTTAATCCTCATATTATTAAAATGATCCATTTCGTACCTATAAAGGATTCTTCAAAAATTATATTTAATAAAAACACATGTTACCCTAGAGTTTTAAAGAATACTTGACAAATGATTTTATTTCTGTAAGTAGGTTTGTACAAACACTTTTTACAATCAATCATATTTTTTAAACTATATGAGGTGGGCGTTTCCTATCTGACTACTCTGAGAAAAAAGGCCGAAACAAACTCAGAGGTCACAGTCTCTTTTAAAGTCAAAACATAATCTTGGTCAGATCATGTGAAGACCATGTAGATTGGTGTCTGAAATGGTCTTTTTAGGAAAGTACCACATAGATTGAGTGGACGTGTCCAGTCAGTGCACACATTTGTCAGTAATTGTGCACCTCAACTCAGAACTTAAGGAGCTCAATGATTGAAAGAACTACTTCTTAGGGCTTAACTGTTAATGAATAAACATATAATCCAGTCTTCTTTTTTGTGCCCAGTTGTTGACAATAGGCTCGCCCCCTATTACATGGGACTTAAAACATAACTGGTGAAATTAGGGTGTACTATAGAGTATAGGCACAGCTCTGCCTAACTCTTCATGATTACAGACGTGTTGTTATGTTGCTCTTTAGAATTATAAATTACACATCTCCATTGAGGAATTCTTATTATGCAAGTAATGTTTTGCATTACAGTCTGCTTTGACCTTGACCTACCTATTCAGTCAATTGAAAGAGAATTGACTGAACAAATAACTGTCCAAATTAAACCTGTACATAATGTAAACAAACTTGACTTAATTATCTTCAGTTTGCTAACAAATGCCTTGTATTAGTATAGTTTCCGTTAGGTATACTTTTCACAACTGGGAAAAAACCAATCTGTAATGTAAATACATGTATGACAAAAAAAACCATAAACATAATAAAAAAAAGAAGTTTTTTTTAACAAGTTCCGTAGACCAATAGTACATAATCCTTAACAAGACCTCCTTGACTAAATTGGTTAACAGTCTCAGCAATGTACGCAAGGCATCACATTGAATCTGCATTGGCCTGCACTGCTGCACAAATTACGTCCATCAATCTATTACTAACCACTTTGTGTGACGTCTTGACTGTTAACTCTGACTGACTGTGTGTTGGGAAACCAGTTTGAATTACTGCGAGGCAGTTGGTCAAAGTCTATTTGCTGGGGGCAGTTAATTGAATTATTTTGCATCAGATGGCAGATGTTCTGTGCAGAATGCTGGTGCTCAACTTTTCAGTCACAGGTGCACTTCCTTTTACATAGTCAAATGTAACAATTACTGTCAGTATAGTAATCTAAGTACCATTCAATAAAGTGATGAAAGCCTCTATGAGTTGGTTGCTATGTGCCACAAATAACAACAATTGAACAGTTATTCAAGCATCATTTATAGAAGAGACACATTGGCACTACTTCAAATAAATTAACAAACCGTTTGCATCCAAACTTGAAAACAAATCCTTATCTGTTTTCTTCTTTGAAATAATTTCTGACATTTAATACAATTTGTTAGCTTTTTATCACTGAATCATCATTCTGACTAGCCTTTTCTTAATTATGTTGGTGACGGCTTTCCGTCTAACCGGATGCAGCTGATTACCATTTTTTTACATTGAGCAACTGCCTATCTGACCTCCACAATCCAGTTACTGGGTAAGGGTGCTAGCATAAAGAAGCAGATTCCCGGCACAGACAAGTCGGTACTGATCGGTGCGGGTGAAATAGTTCCGTGTTAACTTATGCGCTCACACAAAGAAACAGGTAAAACATGTAACCGTTTCTTTTCAAAGATCAACCTGTACCGATTTGTACCGGGAGTCTGGCCCGAAAACCTGCTTCACCCTTACACAAATCTCTTGGACAGACTGGTTGTCAGACATTAATTTGGGCTTCCATTCTACTGTCCCCATTTGAATTTATTTGGGGTTGATGCAGCATGTCTTTTTCTTTGATACATCTCTATCAGCCATCATCACAATATTCTACTAGTTTATTGTTTATCATCATTATCATTTTGGGCATATTCTTGGGCGGGAACTCTATGAAAGCCAATTACTGTAATTTAATTTATAGCATAAGGACAGATTGCTCCCCCTACAATAACAGAAGAAAATATTGAATCAACATGGTGGTAATTTCTCTTATCAAATTTGATAACATTTTGTAAACAAAACTTTTTGTAAACATAATGTTGGTCATACTTCTGTTTTCTCGAGAATAGATTGATAGCTTGACCCGTTGCAGTTCAATACACTTAACTTATAATAACATTACGTCTGTAATCCTCGTAGGGTTAGGCAGAGGTGTACCTATGGTACACCCACGTTTCGCCAGTTATGTTAAAGTCCCAGGTGATAGGGGGCGAGCCTATTGCCGTCAACAGGGTACAAATCCAGACTCCAGGCTGCTACTGAGAAAGTCATTATTTCCCCTCCTAAAAAAGGCTGCTACAAAGAAATTCCTGATGGAAAAAGTCCAATAATACTGCCCGACCTGGGTTCCGAACACAGGACCTCATGCTCTTTACTTTTAAATTATTGTATGCATCTTGTATAAATTTTTTGATGCAAACAATATGCTATGGTTTTCATCAAAAGACCATTTAAAACATAGGAGACATACATTATACATTTTTAACTTAGGAGTTTTAATACGACTGACTTCTTTGAGTTCTTGCCCGCGTATTTTTCTTAGAGATGTGAATCGAAAATCCAGTTTCTTAAAAATTTTAGATTCTCTCCCAACTTCTATTCAAAGCTTGTTTGAGTTTTATTAAAATTCTTTGTTATCATAAGGGGTTTTTTATGCATACGGATATGCCAACCCCATCGTACCTTATTAACTATTTAACTTTTATTAAGGTTACTACATAGGTAATTACTATGTAACAGAAATATAATCATTGACTAGCTTTGATTAGGCATCTTCACCAGGCCACACAACCTCTTTGCAATCGCCGATCTAGGGTTTGCTAAAATGTTTTGAATTAGCCTAAAGCAACGTCCAAAATGTTACATTGAAATTCTACCAATCAATCGTTCCATCAACAAATGTTGCACATCTTATTGTTTGAGGTAACATGGCCTGTAATTAAATAAAAAAAACTCTGTTTCAACCCATGAGGATTTAAAACCGTCTTTTCTACCGCACAATCACATATGGCGATATTATAATTCCCACAATAATACACCAGCTGCCTTCATTACAATGAACGAACCCAGAACCTAAGCTACGCACTCATTACAGTTTAACACTAATAACGGCTGCAGAAAATGACAGGTTACCTACCAAGCCGTGTTTATTGACATTACAGGCTGAACGACTTTGTGCCTTGTGCATGCTTTGATAGATAGAAATGTATGTTGTCTTTGGTTTATAATGAAGAGGTTGGGGGAATGCGGTTTTACTGTGAGTCATAGTGTTGTATCTATGTTACGTGGTTTTACCTTGGCATGTCTTGGTCATGGTTAGGGTCTTATGTCCGAGTTTCCGGGGGAACCTGTTATCGTAATACGATGTTATCAAATTCTATATGATTTAATGCTGCAGTTAACATAACGCCTATAATCGGGTTAGGCTGAAGTGGCCTCCACGTTTCACCAGGTACCATACATGTAATAGGGGGCGAGCCTATTGCCAACCGGGGACAAATCCCGACACCAGGCACCTCTGTCTAACCCTTCGAGGAATACAGGCGTGATGTTGTGGCGGCATCTACATCGCCACATGCGAACTAAGCATCATACTGACGTCACGCAAAATCCCGACATCAAACTTAAAGACGTCGTCGTCGGAGTCGTTTGATCAAAGACTGATCAAACATCGGGCAGCAGCCCACCGGACACGACAACCGTCTGGTCTCGGAGACTCCTCCCTTTTCTATGGAGGATGAGTGAACTTTACACCCTGTTCCTCATACCTCTATAATGTTATGTTAAGTGATTCACTTTGATGTTAGTTTGACACAATACATCTAAAAGGTCACTTGAATATTCCATCTCTATTTGCATAGTATGTAAACTGTAACATTACCTTGATCCTACGCTAGACAGTCATCTCTGTCTAGTGTACAATATTTTAACGACGCGTAAACGAAAACGTAAAAACTATGGTTCATGCGGTTACGATTGATCTTCACCATTTACTCTGCTGCTTACGATTTTATTTGTTTTCATACTTTTTGGTCTTTAGAGGAGCTCATGGCTAAATGATAACAGCCGCACGAGTCGATCGAAGGTTAAGCTACGCTTGCCGAGGTCGGTCCGTGGATGGGTGACCATCCATTACGTATCGAGACCCCTCCGTGCCTCGGAAAGCGCGTAAAGCCGCTGGTCCCGGCTGTCATTTGTAGATCTTTGTTAGTCGTTGCGGGTAGTCGGAAGCCTGAAAGTCTGACAACCAATCTTACCAATTGGTATCGTGTTACCCATTAACTGGATTGTGGAGGTCAGATAGGCAGTCGTTCCATTTGAAATACTCGTATTCAGCTGCATCCGATTAGACTGGAAGCTGATCTCAACATAGTTGGCAAAAGGCTTCAGGCTTGGCAGATTGATTGACTTTTTGGTCTTACAATGTGCTTTTCTGAATCTAAACAGTGAGACTTCCCTTCACCTTATAACCAAGATAGACAGTACTGAGGACTGATCTACCTTGCAAATTCGAACGGTAAAATATTTAAAGTGGGAAGGAAACTGTCCGTGTTCGAGAAGGCAATTCGTATTTCAAACGCAAAAACACCGGTCAAGAGCGATTCAGGCGCTCACAATTAGAGATCCGTACCTTACTACACTGAGCAGGACGATAGACAGACAAGGAAGTGGTCTTATAAAGGTTCCATTTTCCCTTTTAAGGTCAGTAGTTTGCAATCATAAGTTCGTCTTTAATGCAATCACTAAATGGTCCCCTCTGTTGGACATAGGGATCTCCAAAGTATCCCTTAATACTTGGCTCTCTAACAGCACCATCAAGTTTACTTCCGACAACATTCTTTAGGTCATCAGTCGAATCTAAATCCCGTAAAAGGTTCTGGTTCCTTCTCCAAGAGTCTCTTATCGAAGGAGTCCTTATAAATGCTGGGTATAAATCTTAGGGCATCATGTTTTTGAACGGGCGCCATCAGTAGAAACTGGTCATCTCTTAGCTGCCACGGCTTATTTTAATTTAATTTAATATTTGAATTGTTTTTGTCTTTTTATTACGGACGCTTTTAACTTTCTGCATCGTTCTCACATGCATAATTTCAACATGAATGATGTAACCAATATTTTGTAAACATATTTTGATTTAAAAGAGTCCATGGAGTTTCTTGCCCGTTCTTCTCCATGGCTACCTACTACGCTTCGGAATGGGCAACTAGCTTCATTTTTCTGACTGACCTACCTCTTGACAATTCAAAAGTGTCTGTAATTGGTGTATTTGAAATAAATACTTTGAGTTGAGTTGAGTTAAACCCGAATATGCTGACAGTTTAATCCAAATAGACCACCGCTATTCTTCCGACAGCTATTTGCTGTCGAGGACTAGGCAAATCAGGTAACAAAAAATGTATCATTTTCTATTCGGAAGCCTGTCGAATGGTTGTGAATAGCTATGCCGGTTTCGCATCCGGTGGTTATTTCGCAAATCAGTGATACAACTGGTTCGAATTACGTAGGTGGTTATGGAAATTCTTTTGATTTGCAAAATACTGTCCAAATATATGCAGGTAATAATGTTTTGAAGGCTTACTTATGTCCTTGAGTCCTTGATATTTTTAGTTAGCATTTGACCTCGTTCCTACTCTACACCCACCATGATTTTGCATGGCCCATATATTTTAATTAGGAGCGATAAGGATTTTAGGCGGGCATTGTTTATTTGGTTGGTTATAGTTGCTTCTTGAATTTCTCATGGTTGTCATGGGTTCAAAAATTGTTTCTAGTTTTTGACCATGAACCTCGTACCGTCTATTAATCCATCTTCGAAGATTTATCGTCAAACTCGAAAGTATTTATTTGCATTTTGGAAAGAATTTTGTCAATTGCAGGCCCTTTTGGATTGTCAAGGTGTCGAGCTAGTCAGAAAGTTGAAGCGTTGTTACTTCTAACGGTTCCCTGCTATTCATAAAAAATCATAGAATCCTTATAGGGCTCCCTCAAGGGTATTGCATAACTAATGAACCAAAGCATCTTTCTTAATTTTCCTCATTCCGACGACGTCTCCGGAGAGATTTGGTCGTTATCGCAGTGTTTATTCGAAAGAGAATTGTTCTTTAATATTTTTTAGGATTGTTTTTGGCTGACTCAGGTTGTATTTTATGTGAACTGATTCTTTGGAATTGTGTCATTCAATCCTAGTGTTAACTTTACTCAATATTGTGACCCGAAGTCGTAAGGTCTCAACCTCGATTTGACCGGATTTTTCACATTGATTTCGGGACTTGTAAACAAAAACGGTTATCAAACTTAAGACCTAGGAGGAATAGCTCTACTGGACACTATTCAATTTTATTTGTTGAAAATTTATTTATTTTACGTATAAACCGAAGTCAAAGTACACCGTAATTACCCCGAAATAATTGTTTTTGTTCCAGTTGACGAAATAACCGGAGGCACTCACACGTAAATTATCTTCTAAGTTTTAGGAAGCTTTGCTTAAGTTGTCTCGCGTGTATGCAAACTACTATTATCTATTAATATTCTTACAAATGCTTGTGAATATATTATTTCAGTTGAGAAAAAAAAAACAAAATATAAGATTTAAAATGAGCTCTAGCTGACCATCTCATAACTGCTAGGGCTCATTTTAAATCGTATAATATATATTTTTTACATTGTTCTGACATATAGAAGCAACAATAATAATATACCCAGGATTTTGTAAAATCTTGATTTAAAAGAGTGTCCTTGGAGTTTCATG
Source organism: Dryobotodes eremita (assembly GCA_917490735.1). Taxonomy (NCBI): domain Eukaryota; kingdom Metazoa; phylum Arthropoda; class Insecta; order Lepidoptera; family Noctuidae; genus Dryobotodes; species Dryobotodes eremita. The sequence goes on from OU823263.1 coordinate 18,523,428, forward strand.
CCCGTTTTTCTCCTGAGAGATCTACGTTTTGGAAGACGAAACTAGGTTCAACTTTCTGATTAACTGACCTACTTCTTGACAAATTAAAAGTGCCTGTAAATGGTTTCATTGAAATAAATTCTTTGAGTTTGAAAATACTAAACACAACTAAACTTAGGCAAATAAATGTTAATTTTGTTTTCATAACGGATTATGCCAAAGAATATGCGAAGGCCCATTCTGTTTCTTCTGTACGTGTCGATTTGACTTAAATTTTAGTCCGACCAGTATGTAGCCACCTGCATAGATATTTACAACCATTCGATACGCTTCCGTGCCGAAACGAACATCAATAAGTTTTCGAAGGAGTCCTCTAAACGCTGTTCACAAAACTGAAACCCGAAAATTTTGACAGTTTAAACCAAATAGACGACCACTATTCTTCCGACGGCTATTTTGTGTCGGGGACTAGGGAAATCAGGTAACCTAAAATGTGTCATTTTCGACTCGGAAGCCTGTCGAATAGTTATGAATAGTTATGCTGGACAGCTCTATCATTGGCTTCGTTTAAATCCTGGACGCAGGTGGTGCATAATGGGCAGGAGAGGCCCATTAAAAACTCTCTCGGCATCTTTTTTTCTAGACCCGACCTTACATGCGGGTAATTTTTTATGTTAACGAATTGTTTGTGTCTTTACTAATATAATATTTACTTTGTTCCAGCTGCTTGTAAATAGAGGCTGTAAATATAACGTATATAGTTTAAAGATGAGTTTGGGTGCGCGCGCCACCAAAGGTGGTGCGAAGGGAGGCGCCAAGGACGGCAAGCATGCACAGGACACCCGGAAGACCACAGACAAAACCCAGAGTAAGGAGAAGGTTAAACCACAGGTGAGCAGCTTTGCTAATTAGTAGTAATTTTGTAATAGAGCAGATATAGGTGTAAAAGTGCTTGTTAAAAATGCTTAAGGCGAAAGCGTCAAGAGTATCCCAGGAAATTCAAATTTTCTTACGTTTTTTTGCAATTTGCAGATCAGTGTCAGGTTGTGTGTAGATTAAATTATGATTCGCGACCGTAACAAATATGGCTTCAAAATTATAATCATTAGAATCATTAAAATACAACTCCTTAAGTTAGAATGTCATGACTTCATGAAATAGAAATTCAATAGGAATATGAAAGAAAAAAGAAAAGAAAGAAAGAAAATACGTTTATTTGCGATAAACATGATGCAAAGAAAAAACACACAAATACAAAAAATAACTAGAGAACAAACTAACTAACGAACAACATGAAGATGATGTTCATGTTCTAATATGAAATTAGAGAGTTGTATTGATGATTTTTAACCGACTTCAAAAAAAGGAGGAGGATCTCAATTCGACTGCATGTTTTTTTTTTGTGTTTCTTAGCTCAGGACTTTTATCTGGGTGAACCGATTTGGATGATTCTTTTTTATTTGAAAGCTGGTACTTCACATGTGGTCCCATTTAAATTTGATCAAGTACTGACCAGTAGTTTTTGAGTTATCCTTAATAATGCGTATTTTTTCCACTTAGTTTATATTGATGATGTTATAATAATTTCCTATCACGGTTATTTACATGTCAAGTAGTGGTATACGAATGTGTGTGGAGTAGGTACCACGACTAAAAAGTGAAAAATATAAACATTTTTACAAAACAACAACCGACTTCCAAAAAAAAATACTAAAAATCGTGAAAAATAACTTTAATTTCGGATGTCGGTGTCTTTGGTTGTGTATTTTCGTTTTTGGGCACCGACTTCCGAATTAAAGTAATTTTTTAAGTTTTGTAGTGTTTTTTTTTTTTTGGAAGGCGGTTGTTTTTCTGTAAAAAAGTTTTTTCATGATTATAATTCTGTAAATATAAATTTGTTACGAACGCGAATTATATTTAGATCAACATACAACCTGATACTGACCTGCAAATTGCAAAAAAAAACGTAAAACGTAAATTAAAATTTCTCGGGCTACTCTGACGCTTTCGCCTTAAAAAATGCTTTAAATCCATCCAAAGGTTGTCTTTAAAAGATCGCCTTTAGTGATATGGCCGCCCTTTGTGGAACCCTATTTAAAATTTCTACATGGATCTGTAATTCATACGGTGTACTTAATAAAGAATATTATATTCTATTCTTGTTCGTCTAACTGCTAGAACCATACCATGTCTGCCACCATGGAGCATTCTTTTTTTCCGCTCTGATTGGCATGGGTGCCCCAGTGTCTTTTTTATGTCGTCGAGTGCAAACCCCGGGCGGTCGACCTGATGTTAACTGGTCATCGCCGCTTATCGATATCTGCAAGCAAGTCTGCAATACCAATGGCACCGCAAGTGCGTTGTCTATTAACGTCCATCCTTCACAAATAGGCAGCTTAGGCTCAAGTACATTTCCGATGCGTTGCTATTCCAGTGACAGCATTTCAGCTGTTTTACTGAGATACCTCTGGATGCAATAAACAGCAGTTATCAATAAGAGTGGTAACCACCATCCCTTATGGTGGCATGGTGGTAGGTGATAGTGGTTCAGCCCCCTGGCATGTTGATAGGAACGGGCAGGAGTAGTCCACACCCCAGATTCTCAAGACAAACTTACACCTCTTCCTCATGAGGGTAGGCAGAAACAAAATTAAGCCACGTGCAATCTACCCTTACGTTCCTCTCGCTTCGTCCACGTTCTTACCGGCCAAAGAAGTATAAACAATGCAAAATTCCTCAATTATTTTCATATTATGAACGCATTGATATCGCAAACAGATAAGTTCTAATCATAGATATGACAATAACACCGGCCAACCTTCACGCGTGACCTCCGAGGTGTCAATGACATTGTTCGGGTGACGCTAAATTTTACGATGGAGTTCCGGCGTGGCTCTTTCTAACGAATGTCTAGCGAATCTGAGTAAAAAATTATAAGGAGAAAAATAATGCCTTTGCCTATGATTAGCACCTAAAAATAAAACTAGATAAACCAAATGGTTGGTGTAAATGAAAGATAGTAAGTCACGAGCATTAATACGTAAACGCTTAGAGAAATAAAAAATGTGATTTTCTGGTGGATTAAGGATTGCATCATTGATATAAGACCTATTTCATAATAATATAGGTTCCAAAATAAAATACAATGTTCGAAACAACATAAAAATACTATCAATACAGTTTAAGTAGTCCATACATTTTACAATTAAAGTCGCTTTTCATGTCCGTCATGTCTGTGTGACCGCGTTGTTCTTCTAAACTACGCAACGTATTTTAACGCGATTTTCACCATCATTTAGAGAATTTATTCCGGAACGTGTATGTGTATTACATTAATAATAAACTTACAAAAAATAAAGAAATCTCCATGTTTCGTCCAGCCGTTAAAACCGTGCGAAGCATGCGGCGGGTCACTAGTACTAAATAAATAAATACAGTAGGAGAAAGTCACTTTAAAAACATTGCTGACTGTTTACTTATTGCACATGACTAAGTACCCGTGACTGTACACCCAGTTTTTGAAAGCTTTGTATAAATTTTGTGGTTGGGTTATGCTGATTAGCCAATCGGAGCAACTAACATGATGTATGAGACAGTAGATGTACTGATCAAGGATCTAAGATGAGGCATTTGAGGAAAGGGTTACTGCGGCCCTGGCGCACTGGTAACTGAAGGAACACGGCTGGGTTTTAGTCAGTAAAAGTCTGACACGCCCTCCCGCTCCGCCCAGAGCGGGAGAAGTTATTTAATGATTTCCCACCCAAAAAAAATGATGAGGCATTTGGAAACTGGGGGTAAGCTGGCAATCTGCCAGTCTTAGTACAACTTAGGAGGATTTATTTGACTTAAGCAAAATAAAGTACGAAATAACGCGTTCTTACTCTTATAATAGGTTTGGTCTTGTTTGTATAAAACTACTTACACTCATTAATAAAAATCTTAAATCACTTATAGACAACGTACAGCTTAAACCGCTGTGTCTAGAATTTGGTCTAGAAGCATAAAATTTTATTTTCCATATGAGACGGTGAGCGCTAAGGAAGGATTTTTAGAAAGTCATCCCTTACAGGAGTCAAATAGAGGTTTAAAGTTTGTATGGAAGTTCGTCATCCCATCGGCAAGAATGGCGAACTTCCATACAAACTTTAAGGCTGAATTTAGTGTTACGCTGACGTCGGTCACGGGTACCAAGACCCTGACGATAAATGGACGTGTATAGCGTAGCTCCGACGCATGGTCACCGAGCACGAGTCCATATAACAACTTGCTGCGCTTGATTTGGTGGAACGCAGAGCTGAGGCTCATTGCCGACGTAAAACTGGTGGATGCGAAGCTTCACAGCTTGGCTCATAGCCGCAAGGTTGCTTGCTTGTCGGTCTTCTACAGATGGTACTTCGGTGAGTGTGCCCAAGAACTCCATGACCTCATTCCACCGGCCCCTTTCTACCATCGGACATCCAGACGCACTGAATGTTATCATCCCTGCCTAGTTGCTATTCCACCAATTCGCACTAAGCGTTTCTAAATGTCCTTTGTAATGCGCACAGCAAGAGTGGAACTCTCTACCTGCGTCTGTTTCCGAACGCATACAACCCAAATCTCTTCAAAGTGAGAGTGAACAGGCTCCTTCTGGGTAAGCTCACTCCATCGTCGACTTTGTCTCTGTCACCTATGACCCAGACTAGAGTCAAGATCAAACTCATCTCAAATAAAATATAAATCGGTACGCGACCGATGTCAGCGCTGACCGTTGGTCGAGCACTAAATCCAGCCTAACCCCAATTTGATGCCTTTAGGGGATGAATTTACAAAAAGAAAAGTCATACATAACGAGCCAACGTTATGTATGAGTTTTCTTTTTGTAAATTCATTAAATTGTTTATCGCTATTTTATAAAAATTACAACATAATGATAAAAGTACAGAGTATTGTTTTATTTTCTCTTAACAATACAAGGTTTGGTTCATTCAGTAAAATAATCACATTTTTTTACAACATGGAATAACAAAGAAATAAATAAAATAAGTAAATCGGCACAATCCATAACAGAACAATGTTCTTGTTGTTTGTTCGGATTTCTATAATTGCTTGGAGTATTATTTGATTTGCGAAATAATGAGGACATGATACGGGTTGCTATGCTACCGACCGGTGTCGGAAAAAAAGGGGTGCGGCTAGGGCTGTCAAATACCAACTTGTACGGATATGTTCAGAAAACGAAATATCATCATAATCATCATTCGGTAGCCTAATTGCGTAACACTATACAGGTGAATTTTTATCCATTGCGCAAACTGTGACCATGAGTTAAGCATATGATTCTAGACCACCTAGCATAGAAAGTTTTCGTCAGTTATCACAAAAAAAACTACTGTTTCATAGAAAAGTGCAATACCTACGCGGTCAAAATGTATGGAACTACAAGTTTTTTTTTTTTTATAACCAACCAAATATTTCTACGCTAGGGGGTCTAGAATCATATGCTGAATTCATGGCCACAGTTTGCACACCGGATAAAATTTCATTCTGTTTATCAAAATCTGAATCATTTTGAAGCCTATTACTAATCCATTGCTTCATTTGTTCGAAAAAATTGTCTGCTCAACGACATAAAAAACGCAATGAATGTTGTTGAACTGTCAAAATGAAAGCTATTCCTACTGTTAGTGTGTTACGCAATTACCCCGCTGCGCTGGTGGCCGTCTGCGCAACATGTCTTTTTCTTCCATACTTGTCTATTTGTCGTCATCTCGGTAGTCACCCTCTTCTAGTCTTATCATTAACACAGTCCATCCATCGGAAACAGAAACATCCCGATTAAAAAAAGTATACGTATATCAGCGCAACAAAAGCCCACCCTAGGACGCCTGAAACACAAAATAAAAATTTTCACAGTATTGCAAATCGTGGGTGCCATTGCAGATGCAGACAAATTACATTCACTGTTATACACAACATCACGCCTGTAATTTTCGGAGGGCTAGACAGAGGTGTCCATATAGCACACCTGTATACCTACATTTCTACATTCACTGTTATGAACGTTATTTCAATTCGTATAAGGTATTGGTCAACCCGTCTTGAGCAAGCGTGATCAATGCTTTGCGTGGGACAATATTAGGCTGGTATAGTTGTATTGTTATGTGCGGCAACCGTGCAATCGCTGCGCCCTCGCGCCCCTAGTCGCCGCAGGAGACACCCTGGGCGTCGGGAGTCGATTACCGATTGCCAGCCACCGTAGGCGCAGGGTTGCGGACGGCGAGCAATGGGCAGCTCGTCGTCCGGTAAGGACCAGGCCCGGGTCGACGGCACGTCGTGTTTCACGCGCGCCTCAAAGAGATGTCAGCACAATTGACGGGGTCCGATAGGGCCGATGCTTGCCGGGGTCGCGGATTGTTCGAAAGAGTTACCATGGCCCTGGCGCACAGGCAGCTGAAGGAACAAGGGTGGGTTTTAGTCAGTAAGAGTCTGACACGCCCTTCCGCTCCGCCCAGAGCGGGAGAGGTCATTTGATGATTTCCCACCCAAAAAAAAAAAATCTGTGGCAACCCTAGTTAGTGGGAAGTGCGTGGGTGAGCACTTGTATTGAAACGTGTTGATATAAATATACTTACGTTGTTCTAACTGTTAATAATGTACATTAGTAGTGCAGTATTTATTAGTAAATTTATACATATGTAGATTAGACTACCTCGTGGGTCTAGTCGTCGCAATTGCGACTGCTTAGCATGAGGTTTTGGGATCGATTCCCCGGTTGGGCTAAGTTATTTTGACCTGTGATTGGATGTCTCCGCTTCAGTGTAAAGGTATCTTTATTGGAGCAGTGGTGGTCGACTGATAACGGCACCGACTTACGTGTTGTAGGTTCGAACCCCGGCAGGAACTTTGTGTAATTTGTTTCATCAACACTGAGGCTATACCATCGTTAGGAAGCCGCAATATCCTAGAATAAAAAATTAGAAGATGTAACATCCACCAACCCGGACTGGGCCCTCTCACAGAGAGGAGGCCTGTGTTCTAGCAGCGAGAACGTTTATAGGCTGATTATGCTGTATTCCGCCCCCCTATTCCGTGTGAAGCAAACTCTAGAATATTTGGTCTTCTATAATATAACTGTTGTAATATGTAATGTAACCTATATGTTTGTCGACAGGCTACTACAGAACAGCTACGGATGGCACATATGATCGATCGTAAAAGCGAAGACGCGTCTGACGTTCGAAGAATGGTGAGTTTATCATACTAATTATGTATTTAAAATACCATAAAACATCCTATGGCACTCGGCAGTAATTTAGCTTTTTACAAAATAATTTTAGGGTTCCGTACCTGAGGCAGTCAAGAGGGGACGGGGTTGCGTGGCAGCACGGTTCGGGGAGATTGTTGTGGTGGGGGTATACTTCTCCCCGAGCCGAACTCTCGCCGAGTTCCACAACTCCCTTGCGGAGTTGAGAGTCGTAGTCGTCGGGTACCATACCCTGCCCGTGCTCGTACTCGGGGACTTCAATGCCAAGAACACGGCTTGGGGTTCCCGGTACACGGACACACGGGGCGGGATGGTGGAGGACTGGGCTCTGGAGACAGGCCTGGTCGTCCTAAACCGGGGTTCTGTCCCCACGTGTGTGCGGATGCGGGGCGAGTCAGTGGTGGACATCTCGTTCGCCAGCCCCGCTCTGTCACCGCGTGTCCTTGACTGGCGCGTCATGGAGGGGGTGGAGACGTACTCCGACCACCGGTACATCCGGTTTGACGTCTCCGCCCAGACCTCGAGCGCGCTGGTCCGACAGGCCCCGAGTGGTCCGCGGTGGGCGCTGAAGAAGCTGGACCGGGAGCTCCTCCTGGAAGCCTCGATCGTGCAGGCCTGGGTGTCATCACCGGACAGGCCTGCTGACATCAACGACGAGGCGGAGTGGTTCCGGGAGGCCATGTCAGAAGTGTGTGACATGGCAATGCCCCGGGTCCAGCCCGGACGCGCCTGGCGCCAGGTGTACTGGTGGTCGCCGGAACTAACGTCTCTGCGCGAGGCGTGCGTTGCCGCGCGGCGCCTGTACACCAGGCACCGCAGGCTCCGTATCCGCCCTCCGGATACGGAAGCCATTCAGGCGGAGCTGTACGAGGGTTACAGAGTGGCGAAGATCGCCCTCCGAGCGGAGATCCTGCGGGCCAGGGGACTGGCCCGTGAGGAGTCGCTGGGGACTCTGAACAGGGACCCGTGGGGGCGCCCATATAAGGTGGTGCGGGAGAAACTCCGCCCATGGGCTCCCCCGCTGACGCAGAGTCTCCGGCCCCAGCTCGTGGAGGGCGTGGTGAGCGCTCTGTTCCCCTCGCGGGGGGAGCATACTCCCCCGCCCATGGCTCCGCCTCCTGCGGTGCCAACTGCGGACCACAGACCCGACGATGACGACGTTGCTCCTGAGGTGACCGAGGTAGAGTTGAGAGTGGCGGTACGTAGGCTGAGTGCCAAGAATACCGCCCCAGGACCCGACGGCTTACCTGGAAAAGCCTGGGTCCTGGCCTTGGAGGCTCTCGGGCCTCGACTAAGAGGGCTCCTAAGCGCATGCTTGGAGGAGGGCCAGTTCCCACTTCGTTGGAAGACGGGGAAACTGGTCCTCATTAAGAAGCCGGGGCGCCCTGCGGACTCTCCGTCCGCTTACCGGCCCATTGTGCTGCTCGACGAGGTGGGCAAGCTCTTTGAAAGAGTCATTGCAGACCGCCTCGTCGGGCAGCTGGTGCGGGTGGGGCCGGATTTGGCGGACAGCCAGTTTGGTTTCCGCAGGGGGCGCTCCACGGTGGATGCCATCATGCGCGTGCGAGCCCTCACGACGGGGGATGCTGTGGCCCGGGGTGGGGTCGTCTTGGCGGTGTCTCTAGACATCGCCAATGCCTTCAATACCCTGCCCTGGAGTTGCATCAGGGAGGCACTCCGGTATCACCGGATGCCGACCTACCTCTGTCGTGTGGTCGAGGCCTATTTGACGGATAGGGCGGTTATTTACCCCGGTCACCAGGGAGAATGGAACCGGCGAGAGATGTCGTGTGGTGTCCCACAGGGATCGGTCCTGGGGCCGCATCTGTGGGACATCGGTTACGACTGGGTGCTGCGCGCCGACCTCCCTAGCGGCGTCAGCGTAGTGTGCTACGCTGACGACACGCTGGTCCTGGCGCAGGGGAGGTCGCACCAGGCGGCGGCCGAACTCATGACACGCGGGGTTGCGACAGTCGTTGAGAGGATCCGGCAGTTGGGACTCGAGGTGGCCTTGCACAAGTCCGAGGCCATGTGTTTTCATGGTCCTCGGAACGCGCCACTGTCGGGTTCCCAAATAACGGTAGGAGGGGTTCACATCGGCGTCGAGTCGACGATGAAGTACCTGGGACTCGTCCTCGACAGCCGGTGGAACTTCGCCGAGCACTTCCGACGTTTGGCTCCCAGACTGCAGCGGGCCGGGGCTGCTTTGAAGCGGCTCTTGCCCAATCTGGGGGGGCCAAACGCCTCCTGCCGGAGGCTCTACGCGGGGGTCGTGCGGTCCATGGCCCTTTACGGGGCACCGGTGTGGGCGCTTTCGCTAAGGCTCCGGCCAGCCCGCCGGTTGAAAGCGTCCCAAAGGGTCATGGCCATCCGGATGGTACGGGGATACCGCACGGTCTCCTGCGAGGCGGCGAGCCTCCTTGCCGGATTGCCGCCGTGGGATCTGGAGGCAAAGGTCCTCGCGCACATTTGGGAGTGGCGCGAGGAGGCGAAACGCCGGGGCGTAACTCCGCTGCCGCGAGTAATCACGGCACAGCGGACAGAGCTCCGGCGGGATCTCATGGCGGCATGGAGAGTGCGACTGTCGCAACCCAGCGCAGGGCACGCCACAATTGCGGCGGTAAGACCCCTCTTTGAGGAGTGGCTTGAGAGGCGCCACGGCGTCCTCACCTTCCGCCTGACGCAGGTCCTCACCGGACATGGCTGTTTCGGGAGGTTCCTGTTTCGGATAAGGCGGGAGGAAACGCCCGGGTGTTACCATTGTGTGGATCGACCGGAGGACACGGTGGAGCATACGGTGGAGGTCTGCCCGGCTTGGGCGGAGCACCGCCGTGTCCTCGTGGCGGCGATCGGCGGCGGCGACCTCTCGCGTCCGGCCCTGGTTCAGGCCATGGTACGGAGCGAGAGGGAATGGGAAGCCGTCACCTCCTTCTGCGAAGCAGTAATGCTCGCGAAGGAGGAGGCGGAGCGCGAGAGGGAGAGGCAATCTCTACGCCCTCGCGCCCCTAGCCGCCGCAGGAGGAGGAGACACCCTGGGCGTCGGGAGTCGATTGCCGACTCCCGGCCACCGTAGGCGCGGGCTTGCGGACGGCGAGCAATGGGCAGCTCGCCGTCCGGTAAGGACCAGGCCCGAGTCGACGGCGCGTCGTGTTCCACGCGCGCCTCAAAGAGATGTCAGCACCATTGACGGGGTCCGATAGGACCGATGCCTGCCGGGGTCGCGGATTGTTCGAAAGAGTTACCGTGGCCCTGGCGCACAGGCAACTGAAGGAACACGGGTGGGTTTTAGTCAGTAAGAGTCTGACACGCCCTTCCGCTCCGCCCAGAGCGGGAGACGTCATTTGATGATTTCACACCCAAAAAAAAAAAAAAAAAAAAAAAAAAAAAAAAAAAAAAAAAAAAAAAAAAAAAAAAAAAAGGGTTCCGTACCTTGAAATTAAAAAACGGAACCTTTATAGGTTTACTTCGTTGTCCGTTCGACCGTCCTTCCGATATGTCTGTCTGTCAAGACCCTTTTTCTCAGGAACGTATGGAGGTATCTAGTGGAAATTAATGTCTAAAACGTAGGTCTAATTCAACGCAATAAAGAAGGGCCATTTATGCGACATATTTTTATACTCTCAAATACATCAAAACCTATAGGGTACTTCCAGTTGACTTAGAATCATGACATTTGGCAAGAAACAAAATCTCACAGCACAAGTAAAGGAAACATCCCGAAAATCGTATTTCTTTTGCAATTACAAACTTTTTGCAGTTAGAGAATTGACCGTAATATATTTCGATGTATTGGGAGAACATTTTTTCAACTACAAGGATAAGTTTGTGGATAAATTCATCCCAACTACGGAACCCTTCATTGTGCGTGGTCCGACATGCAGTTGGCCGGTTTTTTGTAATCGAATCACTACTTCCAAAGATTACCTCTTTATAATATTTGTTAAGATGTAATCAGCGTGTCACATTCCATTGGTCTCTGCGGTTATAAGTGTCGAGCTTAGTGCAGATATCACAAAAATATTTCATGTATTGTTCTCACATAAATAAACTATAAATACCAAAAATTTGTAGTAGAGAATGATGACTGCGAAATGCGACTTTATTTGTAGAACACAATGCCTGCTAATAAGGCACAAATAAAAATAAAAACAATCTGCCTAGTCTTCTCTATACTCTCCAACTATGTTGGGGTCAGCTTCCAATCTAACGGGAAGCAGCTGAATATCGGTAATTTACATGGAGCGACTGCATCTCTGACCTCCACAACCCAGTTACTGGCTAACACGATACCCTTTGGTAAGACTGGTCGTCAGACTTTTGGGCTTCTGACTAACCGTAACGACTGTCAAAGATCTACGGATGATAGCTGGGACCAACGGCTAAGCGTGCTTTCCGAAGTAATACGTTACGTTGAGTAACAAAAAAATTGTTTGGTTTTGTAAAGCGCCGGCTCTTTCACTCTTACCTGTGACAATCTCTACAGCTCAGTGTGCCATTTGCGACCTGAAACTGAACCTGAAAATCCTTACGATGAACGCAATCTAAAATCGCTTTGTATGGAAACGGAAGTTGTTAAGATAAAACCAATCTTTGCAATAGGCATTTGTTGAAAATTACGACGGAAGTTGGCGTGTAGTACGATAATAATTATGAAGTTGTCATTTAGGCTAAACTATATTAATATAGGTAAATTTGTTTGTTTGTATGTAAGAAATCTCTGGAGGTACCGATCCGATGACAAACATTCTTTCATTGATAGAAAGCTACACGAGTGCCATAGGATATGCTATGTTATGTATGTTTGACTGAAGGACAGAAGTCGCGGATAGAACCTAGTTTAATAATCAGGATGTAGAAATATGATTCTAGATGGATGCAAAGTGTGGTATCTATCCTTGGCATTCTGACAACCGTGACGAAATAAATATTCGCTATAAGGCCTGGAGCAATTACGACATGAATCATAAATAGCTTTCATAAAATAACTCCCCTTTTTTGAGGTTTAAAATAGTACTTTTTGACGTCAATCAAATTAACAAAAGACTAATTTTTTTCCCTGTTCTTAAAAGTTAATCAAGTTGTTATAAAAATATCCAGTTTTCACATAATCTAAGAGACCCTTTTCAGTCACGTTGCAAGAGTTGTTTCACTGGTACCATACAACTCTGGCTGCCTCTTATAAAAGTCCTATTCGTACTTAAAAATAAACTTTGAAACATAATGAAGTATTGCGTATACTCTTTCTAAGAAACGGCGCAAAAGCAAGCCTTCAAAAAGAGAAGTTTTTAAACAATTTTGCGCAACAAATTTCACGTTTACATTTTTAGGTTTTCCTGTACAATATGCTGGAAATAGCGCGCTCTTGGAACAAGGATAAAGAGGCAGCTCCAATTACGTAGACTTTACGTTTTTATGTTGTGTGGGATATGATAGGATTGATAGGTATAATGTTCTTCAGGAAAGTCTGGTAGGCTGGTGGTCTGGTAGTCTTACTAGATTCTGCCCGCGGCTTCGCCCGCGTGGATGTCGGCAATTATCCCACGGGAACGTGCTACCGGGACAGAAAGTAGCCTATGTCCTTCCCCAGGATACCATATATCTCTTTTGCAAATTTTATCTAAATCCGTTCAGTAGTTAAGTCGTGCATAGGTATCATACAGACAGAGTTACTTTCGAATTTATAATATTAGTATGGATTAATACTAAGCTAACTTTAGCCAATCATGGTCCACAAGAGAAGGTCTACTCAATATACAAAAAATCCGTAGTATCGACCATAGTTACGGGCGTGTCCTACTCCGTATCTTCTACGGACATAAGGTTAGTTTGGGGCCCGAACTAAAAATAAAAGACAACACGTTTTGATAGTTGTCCTTACTTCCAATCTGTTTTAGCCCATCCAAAAATGTTAATTAGTCGGAAATAGGGTTCACTCCGAAGTATAGAACTACTTTCGGACTGACACGTATCTTCGTTGACGGACTTAGAGAGTATGTCCCTGTACTTATTGTATAGTTATCATCATTCCCGGTCTACCCGCACTTATCTCAGTTTACGTACGATTGGGGTGCCATGCTTTCTCTTTCATAGATCCAGTTGTTAGCTAAATTTGATTGCTGCACCAGAACTGCTGGAATCTAACCAGACCCTAATCAGTTTCAAGTTTCAGACTTATACGTCGCCGTACACACGTTTCTTTTAACATAGAAAGTTACCATGCGTTTAGAAAAACATTCCTTCAATAAAGTAAAACATGATTGTAATCAGTACTCCATACAAGAATAAATAGTAGTTTCACACACATTAATTATAGATTTGATATGCGTTTTCTAAGCGCCGCGGCGTGGGAAAGTTTATGTAACGGCGTCGTCAGTTGTCGATGGTTAACTGTGCATAGGTAGAAGTAGTGCGGGTTGCTGCAGTGTAGTGATTTCATTATGTTGAGTTGGCTGAGCCCTTAATTGGCATTTTGATATGTTGAAAATAGGTATGGATTTTGTACATACTTATTAAACTATTAATTAACTTATTAAATTAAGTTTTTTGACGTATAAACTTTACCGTAAAATAGCATCGTTGCGTTTTTATTCCTTTTGGCTCATTTCATATTAAAAGTAAGACTAGTTTGACTACTTATTTCTAGTTGTAAGTTGCACAAAATTACAGCAAAAGGATTTAGTAAACAGCCAGCCTTGGCATTGCCATCGGCCAAAATGACGAACTTCCATAATTATAGTCTTTCGTCCCGTCTTTCTTTCCTAGTTAACCCCTTTGGGGGAGGAATTTTCAAGAATCCTTCATTAGTGCTCACCTTCGTTACATAAGGAACTAAACTAATGTGCTTAATTTCGTGCGTCTAGACCCACCTGTGCAGGTTGTGCGTGTTCTTTCTGTGAACTTAAGATTTTTATTACATAAAAACATTACAAACAACAAAATAATTTAGTAAAGAAAAACCATAAAAAAACACATTAAATAAATCCATAAGTATGCAATTTTCTTTAGTATAATTAATAAAGTAATAAATAACTTGAACCAAAACAAACGCACAACGTCTAAAAGCAGTCATACCTACCTTTATATTCACTAATCAGATAATAATCTTATCCATTGAGAAGTCACATTGTGTGAGGTAACATTCACCGGCAAATTACAAGTAGTCGCGTGTATTGCCGACTTCCGGGCTCCGGCGCACTCAAACAAAGAGTACTAGTCAGCTGTAAGTGCAAGATGCAAGGATGTGGGTTATAATGTTGTTACAGTATTTTTATCTCACGAAGCGACGCGCGCGCTACTTGTGTTAACCAAGTGTACAAACACGCTGTGAATGTGTGCGTGAAGACGTGAAGCGTGAGCACATAAAACACACACACACACACACACTTCCGACTTCGCCACTGTTTCGGAAGATAGCTCCTGTGCTTACACACACATTCACAGTATGTTTTGTACACTTGTTAACCACAAGTAAAGTGCGCGTCGCTTCGTGAGATAAAAATCCTATAATATAGGCCAGGGATGGCGAACCTCTACGCATCTACGTGCCATTTTTTCCAAATAAATATTTAATGTGGCCATGACGTGTCAACAAAAAATCTTGACCTAAGCCAAGATTTTTTTTAAATAGCACGTAGATGCGTAGAGGTTCGCCATCCCTGGCCTATACTATAAGGTTTTCAGAAGTCACTAATGACTTCTGAAAACCTGCTTTCACAATAATACGTACATACTCTTTATTTGCAAACAGAAAAAAAAATACCTTTACTAAAATACAGTTGGCTATTTTAACATTAACAGTTTTATATTTATTTAAATTAATTAACAAATTAGTGCAACTTCAGCTTTTGTTCATATTTTGTTACTTTTATCAGAATGCAAGCTGAACCAGAAACATCTGTCAAACGGGTTCCAAGCGAGTCTTTAATGTTATTCTTTCTGAAAATAACGACAAGCATAAGTAGATGATAATCCTCAATTGGCTGCCGTGCCCAAATTATTTTGTCGCGCGAACCAAAGGCACGCGTGCCATAGGTTCGCCATCCCTGGTGTAAGGCTAACGAAATGATGCTAGGTATGTTATATATCATCATCTGCCTAAAAATTTCCCAACTATCTATAGATGAATCTTTTCCAAAAATATCTGATGAAAATGTAAACTGATGGATCAGAAAACGTGCATGTGGAAGTTTAATCTAGAAAGAAAGAAATAAAGAAAATACATTTATTTGCGGTAAACATGACGCAAAGAAAAACACACAAACACAAAAAAGAACGAGTGCCACTTACAAATTGAGTGCTTTGATTTGATTATTTGAATACTTAAACCGGAAATTCTAATTTTAAATCACCTTAGATGTTTTTCAATTGGCAGTTGTGGTTAATTTTATAACATTACATTTTCGTCTATTTATGTTTTTTCAATTACCATTTAATAATGTAAACCAACTATAATTGTTGGAAAAAATGGTGAGATATAAAGTTGAAACCTTCTAAAATATAGATGAATTTCATACTAATTCCTTTTAGTGAGTGATTACGTAAAAATTAACCTGAACAGGGCTAGTTTACACTTTCATCAGATAGTTTTGGAACAGACCATAGTTTACCTACTCTACCTACTGTTCTGATTGGTATTGACCATATAATAACAATAATTGTTTATGTCAGGTGCTAGAGCTGATGGAGATGACGTGCCGCCCCGAGGAGGAGGTGTGCTCGGCGCTGCACGACTCTGACAACGACATGGTCGCCGCCTGCAACCTGTTGCTCGAGGAGAGTCAGCGGATACAGGTACACACCTATACTATATCATTCTGAGAGACATGTTCTCGACTCTATGGTCGACTAATTAAAACCTTACAGCAGTCACACCAGCCACCATGTAAAAGGTAATACGGACTATTAAAGTATTATGTTACTTTAATTATTGTGAATGTGAGGACTATGTGGGTCATTGATTTTTTTTTCTCATTTAATTTTAATCATGATCTGGCAGTTTGAGTAATTTATGCGGCCTACCCAAATGTCCTTTCTTTGGTATTGTTCGTCGAATCGTTGAGCTCCTTAAGTCCTGACTTTCTGAGTCGAGCTGCACGATTACTGACCAATGCGTGCACTGACTGACAGGTCCACTCAATCTGTGTGGTACTTTCCTCAAAAGAACATTTCGGATACCAATCTACATGGTTTTCACATGATCTGACCAAGATTATGTATTTTTATGTCTGGACTTTAAAACAGACTGACCTCTGAGTTTGTTTCGGCCTTTCTTCTCAGAGTAGTCAGATAGGAAACGTCGACCTCATCTAATTTAAAAAATATGATTGATGTGTAACAGTGTTGGTACAAACCTACTTACAGAAATAAAATCATTTATCATTTAATGACTTTAAAAGACCTTAATAATAAAAGTTAACTTAATGACTCTGGATTGTATTCACTTCTTTATACTTGCACCCTAATTTCGTAACACACTTACAGTCACAATCTGAATCATTTTGAAGGATATTGCTGATCCATTGCTTCATATGGTCGAAAAATTTGTCTGCTCAGCAACGTAAATAACGCAATGAATGTATTTGAACTGCCAACTGTTCATTTCTGATGATTATTATATTTGAAAGTGGTTCCTGCTAGTAAATACCTATGTTACCTTTTTATTGAATGCTATTGCTTCGTTTCCAGGGCGAGTGGCGAACCAGCGAGAAAAAGAAAAAGAAGCCACCAGCCCCCGCAGGCAACGGCGAACTGGACCCGCCACGTGACCCGCGCAGTCGCTCCGGACCCAGACCACGTACGTATACGATAATTTACTGCTCATTGTTAAGACTGACAACTTGTAAGTTTGAAAAATAATCTTAACGAATTTGGTCTATATTGCTCTTTATTCATAACATAATTAGCCTATAATGTTCCCACTGCTGGGACACAGGCCTCCTCTCGGTGAGAGGGAGTGGGCTGTGATCTACTACGCGGAGCCAGTGGGGGTTGGTAGATGTTATATGACTTTGAATTGTTGGTTCTAAGACATGCCGGTTTCCTCACAGTGTTGTCCTACATCGATTTGAGAGCAGTGGTGATAAAATGATTTAAACAAAGCATAGCGCCTGTCTGGGTTCGAACTCACGACCTATAACTCGGTAAGTCGGGGCCGTTATCACTGGGCCATCACTGCTCTCTACTTTATTCATATTTTTATACTAATATTATAAATGAAAAATAATTCTGTGTTACTTTTTTAGACTTTAACCATTGAATAGATATCGCTAAAAAAATTGCTGCAATGGTAGACCATTGATTGGGTTAGATCGTAGGATATTTTTTATATCGGTAGTACGTTCCCATTGGATAATATCCGAGCTCCACGCGGGTGAAGCCGTGGGCAAAAGCTAGTACAAAATATACTGCTCATGCTTATGTTTTAGGCTTTCATTGAAAAAAGAGACACAATTTTCGACAAAACGAATCCATTGAATTTGATCTTAGAATATTGCCTGCGGTAACTACGAATTTGATTCGACTATTCAACAGTTTTTTTTAAATTTAATTACATTACAACATTTACTTAAATTACTTGTAATTTTAATCTGATCTCAATGTTGTCAAAAACTTTATCTCAAATTCTTATTGTAAACTTCTGTTAGTTTGATGTTTATCATTTGCGCTACAAGTGGTCGGTGTCCGTTTGCAGGTCGCGGGTCTGGTGAGAGGGGCGAGCGCGGCGAGCGCGGAGAGCGCGGCGAGCGAGGCGAGCGCGGCGAGGGCGGCTGGCGCGGCCGCGGCTCCACGCGGGGCCGCGGCGGGGCCCGCGGGGCGCGCGGGGCCGGCTCGCGCCGCCCGCGCCCCGACCGCGACGTGGCCGCCGCCTGCTGGACCGACCACCCGCAGCCCGCCAGTATGTACCGCCTATGTCCTGCCACCTAGTGTATGCTCCACGCGCGGGGCCGGCTCGCGCCGCCCGCGCCCCGACCGCGACGTGGCCGCCGCCTGCTGGACCGACCACCCGCAGCCCGCCAGTATGTACCGCCTATGTCCTGCCACCTAGTGTATGCTCCACGCGCGGGGCCGGCTCGCGCCGCCCGCGCCCCGACCGCGACGTGGCCGCCGCCTGCTGGACCGACCACCCGCAGCCCGCCAGTATGTACCGCCTATGTCCTGCCACCTAGTGTATGCTCCACGCGCGGGGCCGGCTCGCGCCGCCCGCGCCCCGACCGCGACGTGGCCGCCGCCTGCTGGACCGACCACCCGCAGCCCGCCAGTATGTACCGCCTATGTCCTGCCACCTAGTGTATGCTCCACGCGCGGGGCCGGCTCGCGCCGCCCGCGCCCCGACCGCGACGTGGCCGCCGCCTGCTGGACCGACCACCCGCAGCCCGCCAGTATGTACCGCCTATGTCCTGCCACCTAGTGTATGCTCCACGCGCGGGGCCGGCTCGCGCCGCCCGCGCCCCGACCGCGACGTGGCCGCCGCCTGCTGGACCGACCACCCGCAGCCCGCCAGTATGTACCGCCTATGTCCTGCCACCTAGTGTATGCTCCACGCGCGGGGCCGGCTCGCGCCGCCCGCGCCCCGACCGCGACGTGGCCGCCGCCTGCTGGACCGACCACCCGCAGCCCGCCAGTATGTACCGCCTATGTCCTGCCACCTAGTGTATGCTCCACGCGCGGGGCCGGCTCGCGCCGCCCGCGCCCCGACCGCGACGTGGCCGCCGCCTGCTGGACCGACCACCCGCAGCCCGCCAGTATGTACCGCCTATGTCCTGCCACCTAGTGTATGCTCCACGCGCGGGGCCGGCTCGCGCCGCCCGCGCCCCGACCGCGACGTGGCCGCCGCCTGCTGGACCGACCACCCGCAGCCCGCCAGTATGTACCGCCTATGTCCTGCCACCTAGTGTATGCTCCACGCGCGGGGCCGGCTCGCGCCGCCCGCGCCCCGACCGCGACGTGGCCGCCGCCTGCTGGACCGACCACCCGCAGCCCGCCAGTATGTACCGCCTATGTCCTGCCACCTAGTGTATGCTCCACGCGCGGGGCCGGCTCGCGCCGCCCGCGCCCCGACCGCGACGTGGCCGCCGCCTGCTGGACCGACCACCCGCAGCCCGCCAGTATGTACCGCCTATGTCCTGCCACCTAGTGTATGCTCCACGCGCGGGGCCGGCTCGCGCCGCCCGCGCCCCGACCGCGACGTGGCCGCCGCCTGCTGGACCGACCACCCGCAGCCCGCCAGTATGTACCGCCTATGTCCTGCCACCTAGTGTATGCTCCACGCGCGGGGCCGGCTCGCGCCGCCCGCGCCCCGACCGCGACGTGGCCGCCGCCTGCTGGACCGACCACCCGCAGCCCGCCAGTATGTACCGCCTATGTCCTGCCACCTAGTGTATGCGCTTCGGAAATACGAACCCACCGAAATCTTCGTCTATCTTCGGAAATACGAATCCGTGATCATGAGATCTAATATAGAGCTGTTACAACCGTTGTATTATTTTATCTTACTGTCAGGGTACTTAGCAACTACCGGGTCACGGATGGTTCGAAAGAGTTCCCGTAGCCCTGGCGCACAAGCAACTGAAGGAACACGGGTGGGTTTTAGTCAGAGTCTGACACGCCCTTCCGCTCCGCCCAAAGCGGAGATTTGAAGATTTCCCACCAAAAAAAAAAAAAACGTTTCTTAGCAAGATGTTGCTGAATTTGAGGTGAAACAAATGTTTATGTTGAACACTGTTAACTCACTCTCAAACTATTATTAAGGTTAAAATATTATTGAAATGTTCATGAAACGTTTGAATAAACCCGGCTATTGCGATAGACAAAACTGCACTGAATATAATATGAAAAAATAAAATTAAGTTTGCGCGCTACGCCGATATTACAAATGAAGATGGTCGGTGAAAACACCGACCTATTACCATGATTAAAAAAATTATAGTCTAACAACTCTATGCAATTCCAAAAACTTTCAAAACTACAGTGACAAATGACAATCCGCGCCCGGAGTAGGTAACCTGACAGAAAGAAAACTTCATTCAAACACACAATAAGAAATGCTACAAAGCGCGCCAGTAGAAAAATTAGGAGCATTGTCTATTACTCATTGGGTTACTCAGTGGCACGCTGTCGTGCCAATTCGGAGACACTAAGATAGCGAAGCGCGTATTTTATTTGGTTTACCTGGGCCTGCAGTCTCGACATTAGACAGCGACAAAAATCGGTCGCTAAATCGTATCGTTGTCAAATTTCTTTAATAGGTTTTCAACTTTATTTCTAAAGCATAAGGTTGAAAATCTATTAAAGAAATTTGACATCGGTTAGAATTAACTACCGATTTTTGTCGTTATATTTGTCGAGACTGCAGGGCCTGGCCCTGCAGTCTCGACATAGATAGCGACAAAAATCGGTCGCTAAGTCGTATCGATGTCAAATTCCTTTAATAGATTTTCAACCTTATACTTTCGGAATAAAGTTCAAAATCTATTAAAGAAATTTGACAACGATACGATTTAGCGACCGATTTTTGTCGCTGTCTAATGTCGAGACTGCAGGGCCTGTACCGTGCCGTTCACTTAAACTTATAAGGCAGTTTTAATGACTGCGCGTATTGACATGAAAGAGAATGGTAATAGCGTTTTAGAATGGCGTCATTTCCGTTGGCCTAATATCTCTTTTTAGGAACTCGAATAATAAGCTATACCTTGAGGGGACGACAATACGGCTGGCAATATACTAGTGCATAGAATTATTTTGAAACTACTAAATTCCTAAAACCAAAACCGAAAAAAAAATACAATCTAAATAGTAGTGAGTGCCAACCAGGGCTTGGAACCAGTACCAAAAATACAGTTTTTGTATCGGTACTTAGCGGTTCTTGCCATTTCGGTACCTGGGTACCGGTTCCAGACGGGTAGCGGTACCAAATTCAGTTACCCGGCGTGTACCACAAATCATATTTATACGAGGAACCTTGTACAGCATTAAAGTTATCTTTTGAATGCCCGTCTAAATAACGGAAATATTTGTTTGGTACTGATACAGTACCAATACTGATTAGAAATACGAATAGTACAAGTAATACTCGGGAACTGGTATCACACCAAGGCCAGTGGTACCGGTTCCCAAAAATTCCAGAATTTCAAGCCCTGGTGTCAACCAGTCGACAACCTGGAATTAGTAATTGTCAGATTAAAAATTTGTTTGTACACTGGGAACGTTATTAGTTGGATATACGAAGTTTAATTTATTGTAGTATTGATGTCTCCACCCTGTATATCGTTGTTTATTTGTAAAAAATCCTGAGGATCACTTTAAATGTCTATTTAAGACGTTAACAGGCTCTTTTCTGTTTTTGAAATAGAATATAAATGTAGGCGGGTCAATGACCTCTAATGCCATGTTAAAACTCCAATGATATAAACTAGCGCAGCTTACATACATACATTACTGACGCCACCTTCCCATTAGTGTATGCTGCTGGAGCGTTGTAATGTTCCAAATTCAAAAAACGCTCCAGCAATGGATTTGAGTTTCTTTGTCCGTAAATTCGATACGTCGCGTGTTCTTTTTTCGAAAATAATGATAATATTTCCATGCATGTTTGAGTAAAAACTACAGAACCTTACATACTCCTTTTGCTTCGTTTACCTTCATACATCAGTACCCTAATTTTGTAACACGCTTTCAATAATTATCTTAGGGTCGTCCATTGCTTCATAGGTATGAAAAATTCGTCTCCTCAACAACGTAAATAACGCAATGAACGTGGCTGAACTGTCAAAATTAAAGACATTGCAAACAATTGTCATTTTATGCGTGTTACGCAATTACCCCGCTGTTCACACTACACATTTGATCTTTCTGAAGAACATCACCAATAAACTGTGATAAAAATTGTTAACTCCTAACATGTTTTTTTACGTGTTGCGCAGGCGGCAGTAACATCGTCGACACATTCCCCACAACAGAGGACTGGGACAACGAGGAGTGGTCCGGATCCCTTTCAGACACCAAGGTGAATATAAACATAACAATACATACGACAATTGTGACACAACACCGAGCAACACTAACAATACTCAGCCAGAGGACCTGGGTTCGATTCCCGGGTCGGGCACTCGGTTATTGGATTTTTCCATCTGGAATTTGTCAGTAACAGTCCGGAGTCTGGATTTGTGCTCGGTTGGTGGCAATAGGCTCGCTCCCTATTACATGGGACTTAAAAATTACTGGCGGAATGTGGGTGTACTATAGGTGCACCTCTGTCTTAGCCTTCGGGGGATACAGGCGTGATGTTATGTTACATTAACATAAACACTGTCTCATCTGTGAACTAAGCGTCGGCAAACTATTTTGAAATGGCTTACCAATAAATGAATATGCATAAAATAATGTCCATGTAGTTTCTTGCCTGTTTTTCTGCATAGGTACCTACTACGCTTTGGAATGGGCAACTAGCTTCATCTTTCTGACTGACTGACCCCTTGACAATTCAAAAGTGCATGTAAATGGTTTAATTGAAATAAATGCTTTGGGTTTGAGTTCGCATTTGTCCTGGGAAATTTGAACTACATATTTATGAGCACAGAATCCGTACTTATAGATTTTTAAGAATACAAAGCATGCTGTAAAAATTTCTTTTTGTAATTTTTTATTTTATCACTATAATTATGGTGTATAAATATTATTTATATGTCATTCTTAACTAAATACAGACAATTTTATGAGTATATTTTCACTTAAGAAACAACAAAGTTCTTGTCATGGGGGCATTTCTTGCAAACATAACTATCACGCTGCATCATTTTAAATTATATTATTCTATAATTGACTTGCGCTAAAGCAGGGATTTATAGTTTTCTTTTATGTAGTTAAAATGTACAAGATAGACTTAATTTAATAAACAACTTAATTTTTTTTAAATCTTTAACATAAACGTTTGAATTATCTACCTAAGAGAGCAGTGTTCACCCACACAATTACTTATTTTGTAAAACTGTATTATTAACATATATTATAATTCTTTGTTTGAGTAAATAAATATTATGTTATATTATACACCACACAGACTATGCAGCGACACACACACTAGATTGCACTAAGATTTACTTTCATTGCTCATTTGATGCTGTTACAAAGCTTCCTAATGTGTAGTATTGGGTATACGAGAGACAATTTGGCAGCGGCCTATGTCCAGCATGTGCAGTTGCATACGGTTAAAAACAAATGTTGTATGAAACTGCCACGTGATGCCAATATTATACATTATAGAGTGCCACAAGGATCTTTGGTGCCAGAAAGACGTTGACAGGCTATCTGTAAAAATTTGTGAAATTGTCACAGAAATTTTATTGAAGAAAAAAAAACATGGCGGCGTCAGTTCTGATTTTGGCCGTTACACCAAAAGATCCTTGTACAAGAATACAGTACCGTGGCCTCGTTGGCTCCCCGTCCAGTAAGCCCGCGTGGCCGCCGTGTAGTGTCCGTAAGCTCGTCGTGCTGGTTCAGTGTAGTCACATAATTATAAAGCTTGCCGTGTTGCAGGTGTTCACGCCCAGCGCCGCCGCGCACGCGCCCGACGCCGCGCCGCACACTGACGTGAGTCACGCTACACTACATACTAGACTCCACCACGTTACTCCTCCACCGCTTTTCATAAAAACTCCTAGTTAATTGAAACTTCACTAAAGTTGAAACTGTCTAATTATGACACAGCTTCATCATTCTCTTGCCTTATCCCAATTGATTTGTGGTCGGCGCAACATACATTCATCCACACTTCTCTATCAGTCGTCATCTCGGCAGTCACCCATTTCTATCCATATCATCCTCCACACAGTCCATCCATCATTTCTTCGGTTTTCCCCTACTCTTACAACCATCCACGTTCATACTCAAAACTTTCCTGACGACATTTTCCTCATTCCTCCGCGTCACATGCCCATACCATGACAACCCATTTCCACACAACTATTTAGCTATAAGTACCACTTTCATACTTCGTCTTATGTACTCATTTCTTATTCTATCCATTCGTTTAACACCACACATCCCTCTTAGCATTCATCCTTCACGCACTACATTAAGAAACATATTTAATTGCTCAAAAGACAACATTTGAAAGGAAAAAGGCCTTTGTCCAGCTTTGAAAAAAGAAGCAGAAGAAGAAGCATGGGAAAATATAAGTTTTCCCATGCTTCTTTTTGAATCGATGATACAACATAATACTTGTTTACGACATTTCTGTAGAGATAAGCGAATAAGACAAAAATAAAATCTCGGTTAGAAATTATCTTTACAATAACGCGATTTTCAACCCTCACGTTGTAAACCATTATGCTAACTCTGTTATTTATCTGTCATGCCTCAGAACACGGAAGCCAAAGTAAGTGTAAGCACATAAAAATACATTCAAATTAGTGGATATAAGCTAGCGTCATCTTATTGTCGCGGCACGTGGGCGGGAGGCAGTGGCTGTATCTTGCTCCAAGAACATTACATGGAGCTCATAGCAAGAAATGACATTACAAACATGTCTATGAGAGTATATTATAGAGTTATGTGCTATTGAATTGCATAAAGATTTTTTTTAAATATTTACTATATATTGGAATAGAAGAGAGGAAGAAGTATTTTATCAAAAAATGAAACTAATTCTGAAATATGTATAAACAATAAATATCCTAAATTAAATAAAGTTATAGGGGGCGACTTCAAAATGGCACGTACAAGAGAGACCCGCGTTCCGCGCCACGGGACGTGCGCGGCGCGAGCACGCGTCTAGCCGGTACAAACAAATCTTGTAAAAATTACTGAAAATGCACAGGCAAAAAAACTGCACTTTAAAAATAAAATTACAAAATCAAATAACAAAGTTAAAGCTATGAACGTACAAACAAGAATATTAAAAATGCAAAGCATAATATAACTTCACATATTAATAATAACGAAACTTCAAAGCCCAAGGATGTAGCCAACACTTTTAATAACTTCTTTGCTTCTATTGGGGACGGTAACACGAACCTGACTAGTTACAAACTGAAAAGAGCAGAAGCCCCTGTGATCTCGCCAACAGAGAATAAAATATTCCTTAGTCCAGTAGATCCTTACGAGGTGAATGCATAATTAAAAAAACTTAAAAAAAATATCCTCGAAACCGGCGAGATCCTCACAGGCTTATATTAAATGACTTACCAAGATTGGCTACATATAGTAAAAGCTGTTTAGCCATATTTGTTGGGATATATAATAAAATTCCAAGTGATTTAAAAACTTTAGATCTTAGGTTGTTTACAAAAAAAACTACATAAATGGTTAAACACTAATTTTTACAGCATAAAATAATTTATTGATGGGAAACATTTTGTAATGTAACCTTAATTAATATGTTTGTATTAATATTATTATTTTCATGCTTCTTTAGAATATATAAGCAAAACATGTCATGGTCTATAATTAATTTTTACAAAAACTTTATATACCATGTTTTATAAAAATAAATATTATTTCTAAAGTAGTAATAAAATAAAAATACATTTATAAGAGTACATAAATAATATAAACACAAATAGGTAAGCTCTCTTCCTCCTCTCTCCTACTATGCTGAGTCCGACAGGGTCCATAATTGTTTCATTAATTTTAAGTCTACTAAATGTTTTACCAACATTATGGAATGCAATAAAGAACTGAGAAATTAATGAAGTTAACTCCATTTTCTATACAATGTTTAGTAGGCGGATTTTTACGTTGCGATACGGTCCGATTTAGTCCGTCTGATGGAAACTAAGACTTGAGCTTTGGAAGAACTTTAGTTGACTAAAGTGTACATTAATTCTTGTTGAATGAATTGTTCAGTAAGTGTAGTTGTGTTGTGACAGGAGTGGGACGGCGCGGACGCCAACGGTCCGCTGGAGGCGCACATCCCCACCTACACGTACCACAACTCCGCACACATACCTGCGCACGCGCACCGGGAGCTCAGAGACGTGAGTAGCACCGGTAGCATTCATACCTATTGCGGAAGCTTCATGTGTATCATACATTAATATTAAACTTGGATAACAAGATAGCTCGATATTTTGTCAAGCCGTAAAACCGTGCGAAGTAGGGGCGTGCCGCTAGTATTATTTTAAAATGAGTGTGTATGTGTGCGCAGCAAATAAGCTCGGGCAGTCGGCAGTCGCCCGTGGCCGCGCCCGAGCCGCCGCCCGCCGCGGACTCCTACCTGCACCAGGTGCACCACCAGGTAACACTAACCACTACATTTAGTTCTAATAAACCTTTTACAGGCACTTTTGAATTGTGAAAGGGTCAGTCCGTCAGAAAGATGAAGCTAGTTGCCCATTCCAAAGCGTAGTAGGTACCTATGGAGAAGAACAGACAAGAAACTCCATGGATGCTCTTTTAAATTAAAATATGGTTACACAATATTGGTTACATCTTTAATGTTGAAATTATGCATGTGGGAACAATAGAGAACGTTAAAAGCGTCCGTAATAATAATAATAAAAAGACAAAAACAATTCAAATATTAAATTAAATTAAAATAAGCCGTGGCAGCTAAAAGATGAGCAGTCCCTACTGACGACGCCCGCGCACGAACATGTCGGCCGCACGTGCGCGTGCTCGCGGCGAGCTGCTACTAGCTGGCTGGATCGTCCACTACACACGAACTGCTCTTTGAATGCCGTTGAGTAAAGTCGATGAATAATTAGACATATAAAAGCGCGTAAACACAAGGATAGTGTACTTTTGAAGCGGTCTTGCAAATCGACACATCAACATGAAAAAAAAGCCCCCTTCCAATGCTGTCACTTATTATATTTGTTAAAATATTACTATTAGAATAATACAAAATTATAAATATAAATTATAATGAATATACACTTTTTGGGATTCCATACCCAAAGTATGCCAACGGGACCCTATTACTAAGGCTCCGCTATTCGTCCACCTGTCCTTCCACCACCACCACCACCATAATGTGTCACAATGTGTACTACTATGGCTGCTATAACAACAAATAATAAAAATATGTAGTGTTAAATATTGAACGCCGCGGCGGTACGTAAACCCTTCGTATCGGCCGCTTTTTTTTAATTGAAACCTAGCTCATTTTGTAATAACGAAATAACGCGACAATTTGTAGAAAATATGACTGTACGGCCAGCGTTAATCTTAAACAAAACAAAAAAAAACTTGTTATCTTCAAAATTAATTGAATTAAAAACGTTTTGTTACTTCCAGCCAATGGGTATGTCGGGTAGTCTGACGGCAGCGCAGTCGCAGTACCTGTCGCAACTCACGCAGCAGTCGCAGAGGCACGACAACAGTGAGTAATCACGCAAAATCTTTATCTATACACATTATACAGGGTGGCAGGGACATCGACGCGCCACCGGTTACTATGGATTCAGTACATGATTCTGAATCCCTCTGCGTTGAAATTTTTGTGGGTAAAAAAAATAAAATACTGTTCCATACATTTTGACTGCATAGGTATTACACTTTTCTATAAAACAGCTGATTGTTTTTTGATAACTCACGAAAAAATCATACGCTAGGGGGTCTAGAATCATGTGCTGAATTCATGGTTACAGTTTGCACGTTGATGTCCCGCTACGCTGTATATTAAAGTCGCTTTTTTCTGTGTGACCACGTTGTTCTTTTAAATTGCGCTACGGATTTTGATGCGGTTTGCAACTTCATTTAGAAAATTGATTCCGGAAACTTTATGTATATAAAACATTAATATTAAAATTACATATAATAAAGAAATCTCGATGTTTTGTCAAGTCGTAAAAACCGTGCGAAGCAGGGGCGGGTCCCTAGTATTTAATATTACAAATTTACAAAAACATTGCTAGCTGCTGAAAAGAGGTACATCATTACTAGGTCATAGCAGTCGACTGCTGGACATAGGTCTCGATTTTTACCTCGATTTTCACTCAGTACTGCTTGCACCACAAAATCCTACACGCATTTAGCGCTAAATATTAATTTAAAACATCTTCAAACGATTGACAGAAACTGAAGGATGTTTTAAAATTCGTTTAGCACTATTGAGTGATTTGAAGTACAAGCTGGCCTTACTCTTTTAATTTGATAACTACCAGTTTGCGAAGATCGCCGCTTCACCTAAGTTAAGGACGTTTTACTCAAAACAAGATTGATTATCAATCTTAAAAACATCTGCAAAATCGTAGAATTAGCAGACGCTTTGCCAGTTGCGAAGTTAAAATTCAGGATTATTTAAAGAAAATTCATGAATGAAATAAAATGTTTTATCGACATAAATACGGTGTTACATTTTAAATTGAAGCATTGACTCCTGAGCTAGGCGGTACCTGTGTTACAGGAGTTAGTGTCACAATAAAGATTGTTTCTCTACCTATACGGCCTCGATACATAGATAGACTACAATATTTGTGTTTGTTAACGTTGTGGTCCATTTTTTCAGGCGTGTACACGTCGAACTACGGCGTGTACAGCTCGTCAGACATCACGAGTCAGAGGAAACCGCAGCGCGCACGAGTGCCGCCGCCTTCCAAGGTCAGTCATCACCTTCTACCTAGCCTTTCGGTCAGCCAGATCAGCGTGGTGTTGCCGTACTGTAAAGGCGGAGGTTTATTTTTCCTGGACATTTGATTTTTTTTGTGAATGTACACTACATCTGTATTTCCCGAAGGTTTAGGCAGCGCTATATAGTAGACGCTCATTTTGCCAGTTATGGTTAAGTCCCATGTAATAGGGGATGAGTCTATTGCCATTCACTGGGCACAGAAAGCAGATTCAGTCAGTCAGAATTGAAATGTTATTACAGTACAGTTATGCCCATATACACTGAAGTCGTCCAAGTCAGAGCTTAAGAGGGCGAACACGGTTCCACTAGCGCCACTCCTTTAAAATAATATTATCTCGTGACTCAATAAGCACCCTCGGTAAGTGTGTCTAGAATTTTCTTATACCTTTTATAAACTTTCATATTGAGACACGAAACGACAAGATTCGATCTAAAAAAAGTGGCCACATTCCTCTAGAGGTTGATTCAACGCATTTTTATGGCTAAGTGCATCCTAGAGAGTCAGACATGAACTTAGGGATTGTCAAACTTTAGTGTACATGGACATTACAATACTTTCGATGTGTGAGTAGCTTCAGTCCGCGACTTCGTCCGCGTAGAAGTCACTTTACTATAAAACATATCCACTCGGCAATAGCGTAGTTTTCTATCAGTGAAAGAATTTTAATAAATTGGATGAGCAGTTTCGGAGGTTTCCTCCTTTATAGTATTAGTGTGGACCTAAGTGAATGTATGCTTTCCAGATCCCGTCGTCTGCGGTAGAGATGCCAGGCGGCGCGGAGGGCGCGGCCATGTTCCTGGACGTGCAGTTCGGAGCCCTGGAGCCCGATGCGCTCCGGGACAACCACACGCCCAAGCCGGTAAAACTAACATACAGCTTATAAACTGGCTACTACATGACAACAGTTGGTACCTTTGCTACGTGGAGTTGAAGCCAGATCTCTATCCCTTTCTGACACTCAGAAACATCCTTTCCTTAAAGCGAGAAAGAAGTAGCCACGATATCTGTTCGACGGTGGCAAACAACGTGGGCGCTTGCATGCAATATTTCTCGCTTTAGATGATTTAAGGTTACTGAAAGGGACAGAGTCATGGGAAAATGTGGAGTCTGGCTCAGTTACACACTTTCCATTACCCCCACATGGCCTATTTGCGTATTATATAATAAATTGATTAATTAGCAATATCTTTAAGTTGCCACCTGAGGGCGTGCGTCCATTGGCGCCACGGCACGGTAAGGGATTTTTATGCGACGAATCTGAATATAACTTTATAGTATTACAATAGAAAGAATAAAAAGGAAAAATGTTTTATTCTGCACAAACAAAATGTGCATTACAAAAAAAGACAAAATACACATACAAAGTAGCCAAAAGCCTTGTATTCAACTAATAAAAGTTGGACAATTTTGTCCATTGGTTGATGTCAGGGTAAGGGACCAAAGATATTCATATACAGTTTGGAAACCACAATTAAGGTGTATCTATTCATACACGAAATATTAAGACATACACCTATAGCTGGTACAGAAGCCATAGAAACATTTTTTTAAATTTTTATCTAGGTATGTTATTAAAAAAAAATTGAATAATTTATAATTTCTTGACACACAATAAATAATGGCTCCTTCTTATTTAGTATCATCCATTACGCTAGTTTCCACGTAGTATTTACTGTCATTGATGCGGGCGACGGCAAAGATGGTGCGCGGTTTTTTTGAATGACCAAAGAGTAGAACGCGAGTGCGCGCCCTTCTCCTCCGGCCCCGCGCGGGCCGCGTATTGCACCGCGCGGCTTTACTAACACGCGTTGGGCTTCGGGCTACGTGCTGCTATGTTACAGTAACAACTATCATAGGGAGGCACTAAGTGGGTCGATTTCAAATTTGGGGCCAAAAAAGTGTGAATTGCATGATATTTGAAAAATGAAAAAATAAATAATGGTTAAATACCTAGGTGCATTCATTAGTTAAAAAAACACGTGCTACTCAAACAAACCTTTAATTTCTTCCAACAACAGGGAAAATACAATTTTTTAAGTGACACGAATGAGCGATATAATTTCTCTAATGATATTTTGTGATTTTCTAATGAGATCTCTGGTTACACTAATGAAAGTATATATTTTTTTTTTTTACCTTAATAAATAATCAACATTACATAAAATATTTTTCATTAACATTATTTGTAGTAGGTGCAGTGGCCAGCGCATCAACCTACCCTGAACCTAATGTCAAATTTATTTAAATGATTTTCAATTTACTGTAACAGTGTAAAAAGTGTCAAGTTCCATTAGGAAACTTTGACGGGGTAGGTTGATGTGCTGACCACCGTATGACAGATATTAGTTATTTTAAACTTAATTCCAAAACAAAACAAAAACTTAATCAACTAAGCTAATCAATGGTATACATTTCTGATTCAAGTCTTCAAAATTAGTGCTAATCGTTTTTCATTGCGGATATAATAACAATATTCATATTATTAATCATCATCATCTTCACATTTCTTTAAAAAATCAAGGAATTCTTGTTCATGACCTGTCGCTTTTGTATAATTATTTATAAAAGATTTGTTGGTCCAAGAGTGTCGAACACTGCGGAGACTTGAAGTTGATGGCGCGCTGTCATGTAACATTGGGTCGGTATTATTGGCATAGCGAACGGTAACATCACTAAGGACCTTAATTTTTTTAGTTTCCGGGATGACCTTTACATTTTCCATTGTAGATCCAATAGGAGTATTATATATTTTAAAAAATTTCATATGCTTGCCATGTATACAAGCAGCATTGAAACATTCGAAACAGCTCTGTTTTCTAAATTCTAGATAAGCAGAATCGGCAGCCCAGACGACCTGAAAGAAAAACAATATTATTATTACATTTTGTACGATAACATCAGCATATTTTTTTATTTATTTTTTTGTATAAAAATTACCTGATGAACTGTCATAGTCCCCTTGAAAGTAGCAATATCTTTAGGCAAAATTAATTCCTTTAATTTAATTTCGTGCTCCTGAATGATACCCATTTCTACGTTTTTTATATTTGTTAGAATGATGTTAACAAAGGCATCAAAGTCTCCGACATCCTGATGACACCTTAATTCATAATCCGCAGTCCTCTTGATCACTGCTCCAATGCCATCAGGAGCTCCCTTGCCATGCCCAGCTTCTTGGTAATTCCATGTGACAAGTTTTAATTCTGGGAAGTCATTCCTTAATTGGGTTAAAATATAAAATATATATTTATTTCTATGCTGGCTAGAGGGACTATCTGTTAAAATGTGAATGCGATTAATTTGCGATGATCTGTTAAACACAAATTTAATTAAATAATTTAAATGAGCCCACACTGCCGCGGCATCATGACGGGTGCATTCACTGGCTGTGCAAATAGAGAAGGCTTGAGTAGCATTGGAATCGTTCTTTAAATAAACCACTGCTGTATGAAGTGAGACTTGACCACGGCTGCCACCAAAGTGCATGCTTTGCACTTCCTCTGCATATTTATATGAATAATTTTCAGAAAAATCCATATGGATCAAGGCTTCATTAATAGTTAGAGCTTCTTTTAAATATTTAATAGTAGCGTACTGGTTGACAATATTACTCGTGTGTGATAAAAATTTTGGCAGCATATTTTCCAATTCATTTATCAGGTTACGTGGATCAGATCTCTTTGCTTTCTTCTTGATTATTTTTATTTCTTTGTTATTTACTCTCTTTGTATCTCTTTCCCATACCATGTACTGTATTTCTTTATCATTTCGGAATTCTTTATATGGTACTGTTTTATCCTTACAAGAAACGCATTTGCGATTAAGACAATCTAGGCTATATTTATCACAACAGATTTCCTTTGTCAAATTTTGACTATCTTTTACATGAAGAATATCATTCTTATTAAGAGCCGATATTAATAAGTTAAAATTTGTGTGCAACAAGCAGGCACACGTATCACGGTCGTCAGTTGGAAGAGAGACCCAAAATGGTCTGAGTCTTGTAAAAGTCGTGTAACTAATTTTAATGTTAGTATTTTCAGCCAAAAATTTCTTGTGTAAATTTTTCATAGAATCTAAAAGATATCTGACTTGTTTAACGATTCCATTTTTCTTCTTATATTGTTTCTTGCCTGGAGTAATGCGACTGTTAATGTCGTCTTCGTAAAACTTTTCTACTAATTGTTGAACGTTGATGTTATTTCGTGCATTTTTCTTAAATCGTTCTCGGAGATGAACTTTGCGTAGATCAGTAGCAACCTTAAATTTTTTAAACTTATCTTTATCAATTAAGTTAGTGATAACGCGTTTGTCTTTCCTCTTTCCAGTTGTTGCAAATTTTCGTGTTATTTCAGCACTTATAAGTCTATCAAATAATTGTTTCTTGTCTTCATTTTTTGTATTTTCTGATCCGTTACTTATTTCACCTGTTAGTGTACATATTTTTCTTTTTAAATAATTTACCCTGAACCTGTATCTGTTTAATAACAATATATAATTTCGTTTCTCTTTTTCATGCTGCATTTTCATTGTTTTGATTTTTTTAATTAGGTTTTTTTCACGCACATTTAGTTTCGATTTTATTTCTTGTTTTTCTATATTTAAGGGATCTGTATTCAAGTTAACATTTTCAATATCACAACTTTCTTCAGTTACTGCAACGTTTTCTATCACTCTTTGACTTACTTTCTTTCTATAAAACTTTTTGGCACTCTCTTTCCATTTTCGTCTTTGAATTCTTTGCTCGCGTGGACTCATTTCGTTAATACTTTTAATCTTTTTATTTTCCTTCGCTTTTAAGTAATATTGTCTTTTTTTTTCTTGCTCAGCCGCATATAACTCAGGATTTCTTTTAATAGTTTGATATTTTTCTCGTCTGGCTATTCTACGTCTCTCTAATTCTTGTTCGCTTTTTTGTTTTTCTGGTTTCGCCATTATTTAATACTTAATCTAAAAGTAAAAAAAATATCATTAGTGTGACTTTCAATATAATTCGTGTGACTTGTGAATTGACACAAATGAGAGTGACACGAATGAGATTTTTGGTAGTAATTCGAATTTATTTCGTAAATGGAACGTTCTAGAATATGTACCTACATTAGAAACCAAATATGCTCTCAATTGTTTATTAGGCAGCTAAATCAAAAACAAAAACACATTTAACTAAGCACGATAATGTGACATAACACTAATGATATAAATTTGTTACAAAAGTCAAAATCTTACCTGAAATTTGGAATTTCTCTTAAAATAACGACAAAACACAACTGTGGACCACGCGCGTTCGGTCACGACTGGACACACGGGATGCGCGCGGGGTAAAGGGCAGGGTAAATCAGGGACAAATTCTGTTTACTGGTACATTTTCAAACGGTCACACAAATGATACTTTAAAAACGAACAGTTTTAGAAAGCTAAAAAAACCTATGTTTTTTATAGCCAATATTGGTTTTAATATCTAATTATTCATCTTTAAAGTGTTTACAAAACAGTAATACGATAACATTTTAATTTCCACGACGCGTTTTAGCTTTTTAGATAAATAAAGAAAAAAATATGATTTTGGAGCATTAACACTAATGAGAAATAGGTACTAATTTGAGATCTATCTTTTTAAGTTACAATCATAAAAGATTCGTTCTAACTGGCGTTTGGGCATCTCATAAGACTACATGATTTAAAATGATTTTGGTTACGATAAATTCTACACCATGAGAAATAAATGAAAATATATGCTTTTGGCCCCAAATTTGAAATCGACCCAAGTACCTACCTCGCGAGTGCCGATCGTGATGTGATTCCGCTGTCGCCGGTTAGGTTTGGCAACGACATTGAGTTTTCTGTAAGTAAGGCAATTCTCAATAATAGCGTGTACCTACTATAGTAGGTATGTCCCCGACTGTCTATCTCTGGTAAGATTTTTGAATCAGTTGATGGATACGACTCGGCGCACTCGTAACTTCACAGAGGTCATTACCTTATGTGAATTCGAGTTGCACCTGTCAGCTGTTTATTAGTATTTACCTAGTTTACAG
Organism: Dryobotodes eremita; assembly: GCA_917490735.1. NCBI lineage: Eukaryota > Metazoa > Arthropoda > Insecta > Lepidoptera > Noctuidae > Dryobotodes > Dryobotodes eremita. The sequence goes on from OU823263.1 coordinate 18,558,257, forward strand.
ATGTATATTTACTGTAGATTATGATTGAAAGTTGTTTTAATTGCACCTAAGTTTCTTGTCGTAAAACAAGGAGGGAATTTAATAATGTATTTATTTAGGTTTAGGTCGTTTTGTAGTTTAAATTCTCATTTATTATTATTGTAAGCGATCAGCTTTTAAAATAAGGCTAGATCGAGTTACGAAATCTACTTACGTTGGTTTATTTTTAACATCATTACGTTTGCATTCTCTGTAGTGATAGGCAGAGGTGTATTTTTTACATTCACTACAGTTCTCCAGTGATGTTGTTAGGTCCCATGTAAAAGGAAGTGAGGCAGGTGTTTGCGTCCGGCAGCACACAGACTGGAGTGCGATAATCGTCAGGACGCGAAATAACTAGCGTGCTTGTGCGGGCACGCGGAGACATGCGTGCGGACACTATGTCAGCACCGCGCTGCGACACACGACACGCGGCGCAGCGGCGGCCCGCAAGGGTCATTCATAGAATATAGAGTAAAGATTTCATGCAAAAAGTCTCGAGCAGTTTTAAAATTATAATAATTACGTAAAATAAAAAAAAAACACTTATATAAAATTACTTTTTTCGTGTCTATAGGTTCTGTACCAAATATACATGTATCGCATAAAATATTTTGTGTATGAACATATACACCTTATACAGCCAGGCGCTACAATGGCGACATTAATTTAACACATGGGTAGAGCTAGTAGCCAGTAACAATAAAAACTATAATAAGAAAAAACAAATCGTTAATTGAAAATTTTAAAGGAAATTGTCCATTCTCAGCCTCGCATGGACACGGGTGCTCAATATTAAACAAATTGTTCAAAAATCATATTTAGTTTTTAAACGCTTATTTCTTCTATACTTTCATATCAACTTGGATCCACGAATAATGTATTTAATAAGTAATGAAATTGTTTTACTCTTCAACATATTGACAGTACGACCTTCATTAATTCATAATGATTGATATCAACAATTACTCGTCTACTTTAAAATAATTATTTACCAACCAATTCTACTTGTCATTTTTGAAGTACAACTACGTCCTCCATATTATAAAAGTCTAGAGTTTTCAGTAAATTAAAGTAAATCTATTTTTATAACACCTTACATATTTCGAAGATGTTTTATCCATAAATCTGAAAACAAAAATATTTAAAAGTATCGAAGTTGGTCAATGAATCGATTTTTAGTCAATTATTGAATCGATTATATAAAACAAAGTTTATGTCAATGGGGAAGAAAACTGTTAATCAATTCCGCGTAGATAGCGCTAAGTGTTTGTTACAAACGAATTGTCAAACTCCTAAGAAATTAAACAATATTTGTTTTTTACAGGTTGCTTCAAGATGGTATTTCATGAAATTGTAAATAATAAAGTTTAGTGAAATTAAAATTTCGCCTTTAAATGAAAACGCGAAACCATATACGTGTGTTAAATTAATGTCGCCATTGTAGCGCCGAATTCGACGTAGCCTCTGTGCTGTGTTCAATATTCGTTAGTAACATAGTTCCTCCTGCCCGAACAGCAGCAGCCGCCTGCCGCGGTGGTGGAGCCGGTGGCGCTGCCGGCCGCGCCGCTGGAGCCCGTCGTGGACGCGCCCTCCACCACGCAGGCCTACCCCAGCGCCAACAGTATGGTACGTAGCGCTGTAGCTGTACATCAGTCCCCTGCACTGGTAGTGGAGCCGGTGGCGCTGCCGGCCGCGCCGCTGGAGCCCGTCGTGGACGCGCCCTCCACCACGCAGGCCTACCCCAGCGCCAACAGTATGGTACGTAGCGCTGTAGCTGTACATCAGTCCCCTGCACTGGTAGTGGAGCCGGTGGCGCTGCCGGCCGCGCCGCTGGAGCCCGTCGTGGACGCGCCCTCCACCACGCAGGCCTACCCCAGCGCCAACAGTATGGTACGTAGCGCTGTAGCTGTACATCAGTCCCCTGCACTGGTAGTGGAGCCGGTGGCGCTGCCGGCCGCGCCGCTGGAGCCCGTCGTGGACGCGCCCTCCACCACGCAGGCCTACCCCAGCGCCAACAGTATGGTACGTAGCGCTGTAGCTGTACATCAGTCCCCTGCACTGGTAGTGGAGCCGGTGGCGCTGCCGGCCGCGCCGCTGGAGCCCGTCGTGGACGCGCCCTCCACCACGCAGGCCTACCCCAGCGCCAACAGTATGGTACGTAGCGCTGTAGCTGTACATCAGTCCCCTGCACTGGTAGTGGAGCCGGTGGCGCTGCCGGCCGCGCCGCTGGAGCCCGTCGTGGACGCGCCCTCCACCACGCAGGCCTACCCCAGCGCCAACAGTATGGTACGTAGCGCTGTAGCTGTACATCAGTCCCCTGCACTGGTAGTGGAGCCGGTGGCGCTGCCGGCCGCGCCGCTGGAGCCCGTCGTGGACGCGCCCTCCACCACGCAGGCCTACCCCAGCGCCAACAGTATGGTACGTAGCGCTGTAGCTGTACATCAGTCCCCTGCACTGGTAGTGGAGCCGGTGGCGCTGCCGGCCGCGCCGCTGGAGCCCGTCGTGGACGCGCCCTCCACCACGCAGGCCTACCCCAGCGCCAACAGTATGGTACGTAGCGCTGTAGCTGTACATCAGTCCCCTGCACTGGTAGTGGAGCCGGTGGCGCTGCCGGCCGCGCCGCTGGAGCCCGTCGTGGACGCGCCCTCCACCACGCAGGCCTACCCCAGCGCCAACAGTATGGTACGTAGCGCTGTAGCTGTACATCAGTCCCCTGCACTGGTAGTGGAGCCGGTGGCGCTGCCGGCCGCGCCGCTGGAGCCCGTCGTGGACGCGCCCTCCACCACGCAGGCCTACCCCAGCGCCAACAGTATGGTACGTAGCGCTGTAGCTGTACATCAGTCCCCTGCACTGGTAGTGGAGCCGGTGGCGCTGCCGGCCGCGCCGCTGGAGCCCGTCGTGGACGCGCCCTCCACCACGCAGGCCTACCCCAGCGCCAACAGTATGGTACGTAGCGCTGTAGCTGTACATCAGTCCCCTGCACTGGTAGTGGAGCCGGTGGCGCTGCCGGCCGCGCCGCTGGAGCCCGTCGTGGACGCGCCCTCCACCACGCAGGCCTACCCCAGCGCCAACAGTATGGTACGTAGCGCTGTAGCTGTACATCAGTCCCCTGCACTGGTAGTGGAGCCGGTGGCGCTGCCGGCCGCGCCGCTGGAGCCCGTCGTGGACGCGCCCTCCACCACGCAGGCCTACCCCAGCGCCAACAGTATGGTACGTAGCGCTGTAGCTGTACATCAGTCCCCTGCACTGGTAGTGGAGCCGGTGGCGCTGCCGGCCGCGCCGCTGGAGCCCGTCGTGGACGCGCCCTCCACCACGCAGGCCTACCCCAGCGCCAACAGTATGGTACGTAGCGCTGTAGCTGTACATCAGTCCCCTGCACTGGTAGTGGAGCCGGTGGCGCTGCCGGCCGCGCCGCTGGAGCCCGTCGTGGACGCGCCCTCCACCACGCAGGCCTACCCCAGCGCCAACAGTATGGTACGTAGCGCTGTAGCTGTACATCAGTCCCCTGCACTGGTAGTGGAGCCGGTGGCGCTGCCGGCCGCGCCGCTGGAGCCCGTCGTGGACGCGCCCTCCACCACGCAGGCCTACCCCAGCGCCAACAGTATGGTACGTAGCGCTGTAGCTGTACATCAGTCCCCTGCACTGGTAGTGGAGCCGGTGGCGCTGCCGGCCGCGCCGCTGGAGCCCGTCGTGGACGCGCCCTCCACCACGCAGGCCTACCCCAGCGCCAACAGTATGGTACGTAGCGCTGTAGCTGTACATCAGTCCCCTGCACTGGTAGTGGAGCCGGTGGCGCTGCCGGCCGCGCCGCTGGAGCCCGTCGTGGACGCGCCCTCCACCACGCAGGCCTACCCCAGCGCCAACAGTATGGTACGTAGCGCTGTAGCTGTACATCAGTCCCCTGCACTGGTAGTGGAGCCGGTGGCGCTGCCGGCCGCGCCGCTGGAGCCCGTCGTGGACGCGCCCTCCACCACGCAGGCCTACCCCAGCGCCAACAGTATGGTACGTAGCGCTGTAGCTGTACATCAGTCCCCTGCACTGGTAGTGGAGCCGGTGGCGCTGCCGGCCGCGCCGCTGGAGCCCGTCGTGGACGCGCCCTCCACCACGCAGGCCTACCCCAGCGCCAACAGTATGGTACGTAGCGCTGTAGCTGTACATCAGTCCCCTGCACTGGTAGTGGAGCCGGTGGCGCTGCCGGCCGCGCCGCTGGAGCCCGTCGTGGACGCGCCCTCCACCACGCAGGCCTACCCCAGCGCCAACAGTATGGTACGTAGCGCTGTAGCTGTACATCAGTCCCCTGCACTGGTAGTGGAGCCGGTGGCGCTGCCGGCCGCGCCGCTGGAGCCCGTCGTGGACGCGCCCTCCACCACGCAGGCCTACCCCAGCGCCAACAGTATGGTACGTAGCGCTGTAGCTGTACATCAGTCCCCTGCACTGGTAGTGGAGCCGGTGGCGCTGCCGGCCGCGCCGCTGGAGCCCGTCGTGGACGCGCCCTCCACCACGCAGGCCTACCCCAGCGCCAACAGTATGGTACGTAGCGCTGTAGCTGTACATCAGTCCCCTGCACTGGTAGTGGAGCCGGTGGCGCTGCCGGCCGCGCCGCTGGAGCCCGTCGTGGACGCGCCCTCCACCACGCAGGCCTACCCCAGCGCCAACAGTATGGTACGTAGCGCTGTAGCTGTACATCAGTCCCCTGCACTGGTAGTGGAGCCGGTGGCGCTGCCGGCCGCGCCGCTGGAGCCCGTCGTGGACGCGCCCTCCACCACGCAGGCCTACCCCAGCGCCAACAGTATGGTACGTAGCGCTGTAGCTGTACATCAGTCCCCTGCACTGGTAGTGGAGCCGGTGGCGCTGCCGGCCGCGCCGCTGGAGCCCGTCGTGGACGCGCCCTCCACCACGCAGGCCTACCCCAGCGCCAACAGTATGGTACGTAGCGCTGTAGCTGTACATCAGTCCCCTGCACTGGTAGTGGAGCCGGTGGCGCTGCCGGCCGCGCCGCTGGAGCCCGTCGTGGACGCGCCCTCCACCACGCAGGCCTACCCCAGCGCCAACAGTATGGTACGTAGCGCTGTAGCTGTACATCAGTCCCCTGCACTGGTAGTGGAGCCGGTGGCGCTGCCGGCCGCGCCGCTGGAGCCCGTCGTGGACGCGCCCTCCACCACGCAGGCCTACCCCAGCGCCAACAGTATGGTACGTAGCGCTGTAGCTGTACATCAGTCCCCTGCACTGGTAGTGGAGCCGGTGGCGCTGCCGGCCGCGCCGCTGGAGCCCGTCGTGGACGCGCCCTCCACCACGCAGGCCTACCCCAGCGCCAACAGTATGGTACGTAGCGCTGTAGCTGTACATCAGTCCCCTGCACTGGTAGTGGAGCCGGTGGCGCTGCCGGCCGCGCCGCTGGAGCCCGTCGTGGACGCGCCCTCCACCACGCAGGCCTACCCCAGCGCCAACAGTATGGTACGTAGCGCTGTAGCTGTACATCAGTCCCCTGCACTGGTAGTGGAGCCGGTGGCGCTGCCGGCCGCGCCGCTGGAGCCCGTCGTGGACGCGCCCTCCACCACGCAGGCCTACCCCAGCGCCAACAGTATGGTACGTAGCGCTGTAGCTGTACATCAGTCCCCTGCACTGGTAGTGGAGCCGGTGGCGCTGCCGGCCGCGCCGCTGGAGCCCGTCGTGGACGCGCCCTCCACCACGCAGGCCTACCCCAGCGCCAACAGTATGGTACGTAGCGCTGTAGCTGTACATCAGTCCCCTGCACTGGTAGTGGAGCCGGTGGCGCTGCCGGCCGCGCCGCTGGAGCCCGTCGTGGACGCGCCCTCCACCACGCAGGCCTACCCCAGCGCCAACAGTATGGTACGTAGCGCTGTAGCTGTACATCAGTCCCCTGCACTGGTAGTGGAGCCGGTGGCGCTGCCGGCCGCGCCGCTGGAGCCCGTCGTGGACGCGCCCTCCACCACGCAGGCCTACCCCAGCGCCAACAGTATGGTACGTAGCGCTGCAGCTGTACCACAGTATGCTACGTAGCATTGTAGCTGTACAACAGCGGCTAGCACCAGCACCGGCTCCACTACCAGTGCCCCCTGCACTGGTAGTGGAGCCGGTGCTGGTGCTAGCCTCTTCCGTGTATCCATATGCCTTGAAGCTACTTTGAGTCTTGACTAAAAGAATCGCCACAGGTTTTGAAACTTGGAAAAGGGGATAATTCTCCCCCTTTTTCTATGCTGTGAATCTATTGTAAATTTCTGATGAAAAGGAGCTGGCAAGACTATTTAAAAGGTGCCTTACTTGACAAAACGTATGCCCGTTTTCAGGAACACGAGGCGACACCTAAATTAATACCTAAATAAAACCGCGCTGTTAGATTTTCAACGCTCGACTAAGCGCCGAAAATTGAAAATCCAATAGAACGCTTTTATTTAGGTTTTCATTGAGTCTCCTATAGTTTTGGAAATAGGCATAAGTTATGTCAAGTTAGTAGTAAGAATTAGGACTCTTCTAACTAGGCTTGCTAGCTTCTTTTCGTCGGAGAAATACATAATTATTTCGTTCTACTAATGCCCGGTTTCTGAGGCACTTTTAATGGTGGTTTATCTATCGAATAGCGCGATTGCTTCGATAACTTGTGAAAATGCGTTTCCGAACACCGCAATATCGGATAAACTCCGTTCAAACTTAAGTTAACTTAACTGCCCAATTTGTGCCGTTTATCGATTCGATAACAATACTGGTCATCAAAAAAATCGACCCAACCATTTTTTGTTTAATATTAATCGATTGTTTTACAGAAAAGCTGTTGAACACATGTTTGTTTTTTATTTTGAGGGTCGATATGATGACTGACGTCTTGTTTGTCATAAATCTTATTGCAATTATTCATATAAAATTACTTCAAAAGTCAATTAATTAACTCCTGTTTACAGGAGTTAATTAATTGACTTTTGAAGTAATTAAGTATTTATTTATGAAAAGTTTTAACTTTTCATAAATAAAAGGTTAAGAAAAAAAGAACACTAGTATTCATTGTTTTTGCTGATTGTAGAACAAACGGGCACTATTTATTTAAAAATCAAAATGCAATGCATTTATTCGAAATAATAGCAAGTCGGCGAGTTTCTAATAGTAATTTAAGCCATTTATTTACCCTCGAATAATATTATTATAGAAAAAACAAGTATTAAAGACGAATTTAAAAAAATAAAATCAATTTTAGACGCAATCTCTCATACAGACCCATCTAGCGGCAACTAAGGTTCTAGTTATCGGTTTCATAGTTATTGAATGGTTCTTTGCGTATTCAGAAACGCAGTGACAGTTAACCGACGTATAACCTATGCATAACTTTATTGAATCAATAGCTAATGAGAGTTTGTCTGGGAACTTCAGAAACCGGGCATAAGTCAAGATGAATCTATTTATAAAATAATTAGAAAGAGGTTCGCTCTATTTGATAAATATTTACTAGTAATCCTACTGTATTGTGGTTGTCATAAACATAATGTTATATTATATAGATAAAACACCATGAAGTGTATGTTTTGTTCTGCAGCTTAGTGAAAGCTTATCAGTAGTGGAGCCGACGCCAGTGCCGAGCGTGCCCGCTCCCACCACGGAACCCATTGTCACAAACACAACCTGTGAGTATATTACGTTTAGATTAGATCGTAAGAAGTTAAGTGCCGCCAAATCGAAGAGATAATTAAACGATAGTTACAACAACTAACTGTGAACATGTTTTTTTTTTCGCTGATACAGTATTTTTATCTCACGAAGCGTGTTATGTGCGCTTCTCGTCTTCACGCACACTTTCAAAGCATGTTTGTACACTTGTAAAGTGTAACTGTAACTTGTAACCACAAGTAAAGCGCGCGTCGCTTCGTGAGATAAAAATACTTTATCAACGGGTTGTTTATTTTTAGGGTACATATTTATTTTATTTATTTATTTTTATGATTGCGGGATCCGTTTGTGAAATATTAAGCTTTAAAGTGGCCATTTTTGTTAGTCACGTGTCACCCCCTCTTACAACAGTATTGTACATTTTACGGTTTCCTTTTCGGGGTAGGCAGAGAGAATTTAGCGGCATATAAGCGTGTAGGGTATTGTTAGATCATATAATTGAAAATATTATGATGTTTCTAAGAGACTTAGTTTTTGAGATATTTTTGGTTACAGCCGTAGAAATAACTTCGTTTTTCATCGTGTTTTCGAAAAATACTATGATATACAAACTTATTTTTGCAGTTGATAAAAACAGTACTGTGCATGCGTAAATATTCATCTCAATTCCTTAATTGTACGATCCAAAATGCACTTGGACGGTTTTTTTTTATCGTGTTTAAATATTGATACCTGTTGACGCCAAAAATAAAACAAAATAATTTCGCTCTTGTATGTTAAAAAGCCTCGTACTCGCATTCATTAATCTATAAAATGTTTAAGATTGTCACTATGAGAGCATTTCGGTCGCTTCCTTTATCCATCCCTTTCCCTCCCATAATGTTTGAGAGACAAGAGGACGTACTTCGGCCATCTGCGGCTAATGTCGGAACAGTTCGTAACCGCAATGGAATCGATATTGCTACGAAAGACACTTTGCATCAGGACACCGCTGAAGTCACATATTCATGATTACGTGCGCGCGCGCGCATTTTCTGGAACTTTTATAACCGCTATAAAGTAGGGTTGCTAATATAACCACCCTATTAACAACCTATTAACTTTGAGTGAACATTAATCGTGAGTGAAGTGCAGTGATCTCGTGACGAACAAAACACCTACCAATAAAGCCACGTGGAGCCAGCTAAACCGTCGTCAACAGTATTCCAGGTCAGTCCTTACTCCCCTCCTCAGCGACGAATGCTCTCCTCGAACGCGTCCCGTAATTAATAATGAACCCGCGCACGATTCCTAAATCTCACCGCAAACGTAATAGCACTAGATAATTAACCCTCCAATACCTAGCACGACTGGATTTTCACTAGCTAATTTAATTTGAGCCTGTATTTATGTTCTGTCGCCCTCAGCGTCGCTGGACGCACAGCTGTCGGCGAGTATGAAGCAGCTCGGCGTGTCGGGCGCCGACAGCGGCGCCGCGCCTGCGCCCGCGCAGCACGCCGCGCCGCCACACGCCGCGCCCATGCACCGCCCCAAGGTACTACACTCACTGTCACACTGTACTACCCACGCGAGTATGAAGCAGCTCGGCGTGTCGGGCGCCGACAGCGGCGCCGCGCCTGCGCCCGCGCAGCACGCCGCGCCGCCACACGCCGCGCCCATGCACCGCCCCAAGGTACTACACTCACTGTCACACTGTACTACCCACGCGAGTATGAAGCAGCTCGGCGTGTCGGGCGCCGACAGCGGCGCCGCGCCTGCGCCCGCGCAGCACGCCGCGCCGCCACACGCCGCGCCCATGCACCGCCCCAAGGTACTACACTCACTGTCACACTGTACTACCCACGCGAGTATGAAGCAGCTCGGCGTGTCGGGCGCCGACAGCGGCGCCGCGCCTGCGCCCGCGCAGCACGCCGCGCCGCCACACGCCGCGCCCATGCACCGCCCCAAGGTACTACACTCACTGTCACACTGTACTACCCACGCGAGTATGAAGCAGCTCGGCGTGTCGGGCGCCGACAGCGGCGCCGCGCCTGCGCCCGCGCAGCACGCCGCGCCGCCACACGCCGCGCCCATGCACCGCCCCAAGGTACTACACTCACTGTCACACTGTACTACCCACGCGAGTATGAAGCAGCTCGGCGTGTCGGGCGCCGACAGCGGCGCCGCGCCTGCGCCCGCGCAGCACGCCGCGCCGCCACACGCCGCGCCCATGCACCGCCCCAAGGTACTACACTCACTGTCACACTGTACTACCCACGCGAGTATGAAGCAGCTCGGCGTGTCGGGCGCCGACAGCGGCGCCGCGCCTGCGCCCGCGCAGCACGCCGCGCCGCCACACGCCGCGCCCATGCACCGCCCCAAGGTACTACACTCACTGTCACACTGTACTACCCACGCGAGTATGAAGCAGCTCGGCGTGTCGGGCGCCGACAGCGGCGCCGCGCCTGCGCCCGCGCAGCACGCCGCGCCGCCACACGCCGCGCCCATGCACCGCCCCAAGGTACTACACTCACTGTCACACTGTACTACCCACGCGAGTATGAAGCAGCTCGGCGTGTCGGGCGCCGACAGCGGCGCCGCGCCTGCGCCCGCGCAGCACGCCGCGCCGCCACACGCCGCGCCCATGCACCGCCCCAAGGTACTACACTCACTGTCACACTGTACTACCCACGCGAGTATGAAGCAGCTCGGCGTGTCGGGCGCCGACAGCGGCGCCGCGCCTGCGCCCGCGCAGCACGCCGCGCCGCCACACGCCGCGCCCATGCACCGCCCCAAGGTACTACACTCACTGTCACACTGTACTACCCACGCGAGTATGAAGCAGCTCGGCGTGTCGGGCGCCGACAGCGGCGCCGCGCCTGCGCCCGCGCAGCACGCCGCGCCGCCACACGCCGCGCCCATGCACCGCCCCAAGGTACTACACTCACTGTCACACTGTACTACCCACGCGAGTATGAAGCAGCTCGGCGTGTCGGGCGCCGACAGCGGCGCCGCGCCTGCGCCCGCGCAGCACGCCGCGCCGCCACACGCCGCGCCCATGCACCGCCCCAAGGTACTACACTCACTGTCACACTGTACTACCCACGCGAGTATGAAGCAGCTCGGCGTGTCGGGCGCCGACAGCGGCGCCGCGCCTGCGCCCGCGCAGCACGCCGCGCCGCCACACGCCGCGCCCATGCACCGCCCCAAGGTACTACACTCACTGTCACACTGTACTACCCACGCGAGTATGAAGCAGCTCGGCGTGTCGGGCGCCGACAGCGGCGCCGCGCCTGCGCCCGCGCAGCACGCCGCGCCGCCACACGCCGCGCCCATGCACCGCCCCAAGGTACTACACTCACTGTCACACTGTACTACCCACGCGAGTATGAAGCAGCTCGGCGTGTCGGGCGCCGACAGCGGCGCCGCGCCTGCGCCCGCGCAGCACGCCGCGCCGCCACACGCCGCGCCCATGCACCGCCCCAAGGTACTACACTCACTGTCACACTGTACTACCCACGCGAGTATGAAGCAGCTCGGCGTGTCGGGCGCCGACAGCGGCGCCGCGCCTGCGCCCGCGCAGCACGCCGCGCCGCCACACGCCGCGCCCATGCACCGCCCCAAGGTACTACACTCACTGTCACACTGTACTACCCACGCGAGTATGAAGCAGCTCGGCGTGTCGGGCGCCGACAGCGGCGCCGCGCCTGCGCCCGCGCAGCACGCCGCGCCGCCACACGCCGCGCCCATGCACCGCCCCAAGGTACTACACTCACTGTCACACTGTACTACCCACGCGAGTATGAAGCAGCTCGGCGTGTCGGGCGCCGACAGCGGCGCCGCGCCTGCGCCCGCGCAGCACGCCGCGCCGCCACACGCCGCGCCCATGCACCGCCCCAAGGTACTACACTCACTGTCACACTGTACTACCCACGCGAGTATGAAGCAGCTCGGCGTGTCGGGCGCCGACAGCGGCGCCGCGCCTGCGCCCGCGCAGCACGCCGCGCCGCCACACGCCGCGCCCATGCACCGCCCCAAGGTACTACACTCACTGTCACACTGTACTACCCACGCGAGTATGAAGCAGCTCGGCGTGTCGGGCGCCGACAGCGGCGCCGCGCCTGCGCCCGCGCAGCACGCCGCGCCGCCACACGCCGCGCCCATGCACCGCCCCAAGGTACTACACTCACTGTCACACTGTACTACCCACGCGAGTATGAAGCAGCTCGGCGTGTCGGGCGCCGACAGCGGCGCCGCGCCTGCGCCCGCGCAGCACGCCGCGCCGCCACACGCCGCGCCCATGCACCGCCCCAAGGTACTACACTCACTGTCACACTGTACTACCCACGCGAGTATGAAGCAGCTCGGCGTGTCGGGCGCCGACAGCGGCGCCGCGCCTGCGCCCGCGCAGCACGCCGCGCCGCCACACGCCGCGCCCATGCACCGCCCCAAGGTACTACACTCACTGTCACACTGTACTACCCACGCGAGTATGAAGCAGCTCGGCGTGTCGGGCGCCGACAGCGGCGCCGCGCCTGCGCCCGCGCAGCACGCCGCGCCGCCACACGCCGCGCCCATGCACCGCCCCAAGGTACTACACTCACTGTCACACTGTACTACCCACGCGAGTATGAAGCAGCTCGGCGTGTCGGGCGCCGACAGCGGCGCCGCGCCTGCGCCCGCGCAGCACGCCGCGCCGCCACACGCCGCGCCCATGCACCGCCCCAAGGTACTACACTCACTGTCACACTGTACTACCCACGCGAGTATGAAGCAGCTCGGCGTGTCGGGCGCCGACAGCGGCGCCGCGCCTGCGCCCGCGCAGCACGCCGCGCCGCCACACGCCGCGCCCATGCACCGCCCCAAGGTACTACACTCACTGTCACACTGTACTACCCACGCGAGTATGAAGCAGCTCGGCGTGTCGGGCGCCGACAGCGGCGCCGCGCCTGCGCCCGCGCAGCACGCCGCGCCGCCACACGCCGCGCCCATGCACCGCCCCAAGGTACTACACTCACTGTCACACTGTACTACCCACGCGAGTATGAAGCAGCTCGGCGTGTCGGGCGCCGACAGCGGCGCCGCGCCTGCGCCCGCGCAGCACGCCGCGCCGCCACACGCCGCGCCCATGCACCGCCCCAAGGTACTACACTCACTGTCACACTGTACTACCCACGCGAGTATGAAGCAGCTCGGCGTGTCGGGCGCCGACAGCGGCGCCGCGCCTGCGCCCGCGCAGCACGCCGCGCCGCCACACGCCGCGCCCATGCACCGCCCCAAGGTACTACACTCACTGTCACACTGTACTACCCACGCGAGTATGAAGCAGCTCGGCGTGTCGGGCGCCGACAGCGGCGCCGCGCCTGCGCCCGCGCAGCACGCCGCGCCGCCACACGCCGCGCCCATGCACCGCCCCAAGGTACTACACTCACTGTCACACTGTACTACCCACGCGAGTATGAAGCAGCTCGGCGTGTCGGGCGCCGACAGCGGCGCCGCGCCTGCGCCCGCGCAGCACGCCGCGCCGCCACACGCCGCGCCCATGCACCGCCCCAAGGTACTACACTCACTGTCACACTGTACTACCCACGCGAGTATGAAGCAGCTCGGCGTGTCGGGCGCCGACAGCGGCGCCGCGCCTGCGCCCGCGCAGCACGCCGCGCCGCCACACGCCGCGCCCATGCACCGCCCCAAGGTACTACACTCACTGTCACACTGTACTACCCACGCGAGTATGAAGCAGCTCGGCGTGTCGGGCGCCGACAGCGGCGCCGCGCCTGCGCCCGCGCAGCACGCCGCGCCGCCACACGCCGCGCCCATGCACCGCCCCAAGGTACTACACTCACTGTCACACTGTACTACCCACGCGAGTATGAAGCAGCTCGGCGTGTCGGGCGCCGACAGCGGCGCCGCGCCTGCGCCCGCGCAGCACGCCGCGCCGCCACACGCCGCGCCCATGCACCGCCCCAAGGTACTACACTCACTGTCACACTGTACTACCCACGCGAGTATGAAGCAGCTCGGCGTGTCGGGCGCCGACAGCGGCGCCGCGCCTGCGCCCGCGCAGCACGCCGCGCCGCCACACGCCGCGCCCATGCACCGCCCCAAGGTACTACACTCACTGTCACACTGTACTACCCACGCGAGTATGAAGCAGCTCGGCGTGTCGGGCGCCGACAGCGGCGCCGCGCCTGCGCCCGCGCAGCACGCTGCGCCACCACACGCCGCGCCCATGCACCGCCCTAAGGTACTACCCTCACTGTATAGCGTGTGTGCACACTAACTACCCACGTTGACTCCGGTACTACGAAATCCGAATAAAATCGACATCAATGTATTGTTTTGTTTATACCCTTTTAGTTGGCATTTATATCGTAGTTAGGTTTTAACTTTCTTTTTTAGGGTTCCGTAATTCTGACAAGGAACCCTTATAGTTTCGTCATGCCCGTCTGTCTGTCTGTTTGAGGTTTTGCTAAGAGACCGTTAGTACTAGAAAGCTGTAGTTTTATAGCAGTGTATATATATCAATTACGCCGAGAAAGTGGTGAAATAAAATTTTGGAAAATATTTTTTTTTGGATAGCACACGTGAAGTGGGGATGAATTTTTTTTCGTCGTCTACCCCATTGTGTGAGGTATTGTTGAATAGGTCTTCTAAAATGACTTGAGGGGTGCTAAAATTATTTTTCGATTTAATGCTCCATTTACGAAATATTAAAGTGCAAATTGCGTCCTCCCCTCTAAAAGCTAAACTGCGGGCTTGAAATATCTGGAAAAATTCACGATGATAGTGCATTTCATGAACTTTAAAGGAAAATTATAGCAGTTAAGATAACTTTATTAGCTTAGCAGTAATAGTCGTTGAACTTGGGTGTTGGATAATTTTGTACCAAATACAAAATCCTTAGCATTAATCCTTTCAAGTGACTAAGATGAAGTAGTTGCTTGTTTATAACGGGTAAAGACTTGCATTGAGAAACAAAATATGAAATAAAAAAACAAAAAAAAAAAATAATTAATTATCATAACTTTCGCAATACTGCCGCTAACTGGCGCTGTACCAACCGGTTACGTTTTCATTCGAGTACCTATAGAAGTCACAAACGAACTTTGTTTAATTTTAGAATTACAATTTTGTGAATTGAAATAATAACTTGGCAGCAATCGTACTCTTTATGTTTTAGCTTTAGCAGGAAGAAATTGGTTATTATTAGTCACAGACAACTTAGCCCCGTAGACACCGTTTAGGAGGGCAACCGCGCTCGCCAAGCATTAGCTCTACGGCCTCATATGTGATAGCCACGCCCCCAACTCGTCTAGGAAGCGCCAGTCAGTCCGTTACTGAATGTTGACGTAATAATATTGAGTTTTAGTTATTGTTCTGAGGTTTTAAAAATCGAAAAATATATTCAAAATGCCGTATTGTGCAGTGAAATGGTGCAGAAAATGTAGCGAAACTTCGAGGTTACACAAAGACGGCATTACATTTCACCGATAAGTTATTTAAAAGCATAAAATAATTACAAAATATAATTTAACGACATTATTTGAATACGAAACAAATGCAAAGGTGCAGTAGCGCTCGTTGATGTCTTTTGAAAAATCTCTTTCTTTCACGTTATAATTTATATATGACTATCTCGCTCTAATCATCGGTAACAGTTTACTAGTGATGATGAATCGATAACAAATCTACAAATAAAATATCGATATGTTATCACAAACATAAAATAAATAAATAATATTTTTTTTATTTTAAAGGTTTCCAAAATGCCTAGAATTAAACAAAATTTGTATAAGCGCTACAAAACGAGATGAAAATTAGTGTCCCACTACAAATAGTGTTATATGTTCCCGTCATTTTACTACGGATTGCTTTGAACTCCAAAGAAACGACGAATTTTATTTATTACTGCTGTACCAACGCTTATGTTACCAAGTTTCGTGGGTCACTTTTCAATATTGTCAGATATTATCGACTTTACGTTTCCTAATTCCCGAAATATTTTGGCACAAATTAATACACTCAGTGCAATTTGGCGCAAACGTGGCACGTGCTCTCCAAAACTATTTTCTGTTTGATGCAAAAAATATTTCCTGTATTAAGTATACCTAGATACAAGTACTAGGTATAAAGAATTATTATACGTTGTATCTCTGTGCTATAATGTGAGATTAGTATTTGATCAGTGTACCTTTTTCAATAGATAAATAAATCTAAGTACTTACAAATGTTGCTTATCGATCAAAATATCGACTCATACCAACCCTAAGCCGTCCTATGAGTCATTTGACGTATGACATATGACATTGAAATAGCCAATCTCCGCTCTTTTTGCACCTCAGCCCCCCCTGACTTTTGGCGATAGTATATTCGAACAATATGTTCTCAATGAGGTGTCTACGGGGCTAGGTTGTCTGTGTTATTAGTTAATGTCTAATGTGTTTAAATAATTATCTTCGAAAATCAACATTTTGTCATTAGTTTAGTATCGCTATTCGATAGCAAATGGCGTTGGGTCGTGACGTCACTTTTGTAAATCGCGGTGTTAAGATTTTTTTGCAAGGTATTACCTCCGTGGTTACGTTATGTGTTAGTTTTGATTTACTCTGGACACCCTTGTTGTTGTTATTATAACCATTAACTCCTAATATCTTTACCATTACTTATATTCAGAATAAAGAACAACATAATCGTACTATATTGTGATAACGGGCTACTACGGAACCCTCCACTGTGTGTGGCCCGACACGCACTTGGCCGGATTTTTTATAAAAAAAAAAAAAGAAATTTAGTACCTAACTACGATAAAAAGAAATGTATTAGATATGATTATTTAATCATATCTAATATTTTTTGTCTTTTATGGAAGTGTTTAAAAATGTGATAAATAAAACGTAATAAAGGAAAAAAATATATAATAACCATCATGTTGTTTTCCAGACTGTCAGTCAACAGAACGTATACGCACACCACGCAGTGTCGCATCACCCACCCGTGTACGGAGCTAACGTGTATGCGCCACAGGTATGTTCACACTGGGAAATATCAATCATAATTAACTTTTTTAAATAAAAGTAATAACTTTTGGAATGAAGTTCCTTATTGCACGCTACGGACTTGGCAGATGGGGGCTAGGCAAAAAAAAGCGTAAGAATTTTCCGTGAGAGCTTGCGTTGCGTGCGCTGCGTAAACGGTTACAGTTACGCAAAAATCATGTGTGACGGAATTGTTCCCCTTTTAAAGTTCTTAAAAAAAAAGTCCGTGACAGCATATGTCTATCTTTTAAGGTTGACTCAATATAACCCTTTTTATGGCAATCAAATTTGTTCTATGGATGTTCTAAATATACTACGAAGGAACTTCATTCCAACCGAGTGTTCCACAACACTCACGCATTTTTTTTTTTTTTTATTGATATAATGAATGATTGTCTTATAGGTAAACTCAACGAATGCGTCGCTAACAGGCGCGTCGGCGATGACGGCGACGGCGTATCCCTCGAGCGTCACGCTTACGCAGTACCAGCCCATGATCAACTCCTACCAGGTACAGATCTCCCACTTCTCCCAAGAAAAGTATTCGCTTCGGCAATCATCATCTATCTTTGGATTTTATGTAAACACTAGCGGATCTGACAGACGTTGTCCTGCCCGAACAGCGCCACCTACCGGGTCCAATTGTAAATCTAAATCATCCAGGAACCCATACAAATACACAAAAAAAAAAATAAAGAAGATGATCTCTGTGATGATTGTATGCAATAAAGAATTGAGTATTGAGTATTGAAAAAATCATCAAAGTCAGTTCAGCCGTTTAGGAGGACTTCAGTGACATTCAGACGTACAGAAGAATTATATGTATGATGTTAACCATCGTGTGCCTTACGACGAGTCGATAGATACCTCATATAATAAAATCCATCCAGCCGTTAAGATGCTTCGTGGTTATAAAGATTCCCACTTTTAAAGATACGCGCGAAAAGCATAAACATGTCTTTGATGTCACGAATTCGGGTGAAAAATGTTTTATTAATAAATATTTATAATTCTGTCATGTATGTTTTTTCTAATAAATATTTATAATTCTGTCATGTTGTTTACTAACGTATGTCCTTGCGCAGACGTCGTCGTCGGCGGGTCCGTACGGCGGCAGTGCGCTCTACACGGCGGCGCCCTACGCGCCCTACCAGCCCTCCGCGCAGAGCAAGCAGCAGCCCAAGGACACGCAGCAACAGGTACTAGCTCACACGGCGGCGCCCTACGCGCCCTACCAGCCCTCCGCGCAGAGCAAGCAGCAGCCCAAGGACACGCAGCAACAGGTACTAGCTCACACGGCGGCGCCCTACGCGCCCTACCAGCCCTCCGCGCAGAGCAAGCAGCAGCCCAAGGACACGCAGCAACAGGTACTAGCTCACACGGCGGCGCCCTACGCGCCCTACCAGCCCTCCGCGCAGAGCAAGCAGCAGCCCAAGGACACGCAGCAACAGGTACTAGCTCACACGGCGGCGCCCTACGCGCCCTACCAGCCCTCCGCGCAGAGCAAGCAGCAGCCCAAGGACACGCAGCAACAGGTACTAGCTCACACGGCGGCGCCCTACGCGCCCTACCAGCCCTCCGCGCAGAGCAAGCAGCAGCCCAAGGACACGCAGCAACAGGTACTAGCTCACACGGCGGCGCCCTACGCGCCCTACCAGCCCTCCGCGCAGAGCAAGCAGCAGCCCAAGGACACGCAGCAACAGGTACTAGCTCACACGGCGGCGCCCTACGCGCCCTACCAGCCCTCCGCGCAGAGCAAGCAGCAGCCCAAGGACACGCAGCAACAGGTACTAGCTCACACGGCGGCGCCCTACGCGCCCTACCAGCCCTCCGCGCAGAGCAAGCAGCAGCCCAAGGACACGCAGCAACAGGTACTAGCTCACACGGCGGCGCCCTACGCGCCCTACCAGCCCTCCGCGCAGAGCAAGCAGCAGCCCAAGGACACGCAGCAACAGGTACTAGCTCACACGGCGGCGCCCTACGCGCCCTACCAGCCCTCCGCGCAGAGCAAGCAGCAGCCCAAGGACACGCAGCAACAGGTACTAGCTCACACGGCGGCGCCCTACGCGCCCTACCAGCCCTCCGCGCAGAGCAAGCAGCAGCCCAAGGACACGCAGCAACAGGTACTAGCTGCAGCACTGCGCGCGGCCGGGACAGCTTTGTTGCTTGGCTTATTTAAATCCTAGAGGGTGCAGGTAGTTGTGCATAACAGGGAGGGAAAAACTTGTGATCAATTGGAAACATTGAAACGATTTTCTTACAATTTAAAATTATCGTGAGGACCAATAACCCCATGTGCTGCAACAGCCGTCACTTGACGCAATTCTCATGTTCTCACACCTTAAAAAATATTTTGGTTATGTTATACCAAAATCGCGAATATTTTTAAAACAATGAGACAAGATCGTTTCAAAACTTAACAACAAGCCTTTTGTTGGAACTCCTAATTTTATCATCTATACATTGATACAATTATACTCAACTGTGAACGTTTATTTCAGCAGTACGACAATTCGGTGGCGTCGAGTAATAGTTTAACGAGCACCACCACACAGACTCAGACTTCCACCGCCAAAGTAGCCACCACCACAGGTATGTACTGCACGCCTCAATCTGCACACTACTCACTAGGCGTCTCGGAACCTCCAGGCTATACTGAGCCTGGAGCCCCTGAAACGAGTATGAAATAATGCAAAAAATCTTTTCATGACCCGTCATTAGAATCCGACCGAAAAGGGTGTTTTTTATATTTTTATAATGTCATTCTAGCCCTGGGGTTAGTGAGGTTATAATATTGTACTGAATTTCATTATAACCCGCTGGTCAATAATGTAATTCGAATTTGGAACCTTTACAAAAATATATAAGGCAAGGTTTTCCGGGCCAGTAGGTCTTTGAAAAGCTACCTCCGCCGCCCATAAATGCAGCGCGATGTATTTATTTACCATACACCGCCGACCATTTCGCGGAAAATCCATGCCACAGTATAAAATATTCGCAGTTGATCAACTGAGTTACTTTTTCTTAGGTTCGATTATTTTTTTCCTTAGGTTTACATTTTATAGTACTTACGGTGTAGTGAACTAAAATTATTACTTAAAATGTCCTGTGTACCTAATGGGCGGTTCTACATTATCAGATAACGACACCAACCCGATACCGATATGTCGACAGCCATACCCACAGCGATTGGATACCGATATAATTAGAAAGATAGAAAAATTGTTCATTCTGCACAAACGAACCGCCCATTACAAAAAAAAAAAACATCCATATAAAGTAGCCAAAAGCCTCGTATTCATGCAATAAAAGTTTGTAAATTTTGTCCATTGCTTGGTTTATTGAATTACTATCAGCCCGATGATATTGGTGAATATCGATGACCATCGCGACGCACCAGACGAACACAGTACTTTAGTATCGAGTTTTCATTGTTGTAGCCAGAGTGAAAGTTTTTTATTTTATTACCTCCTTACTAATAAACGTTGTATAGCGTCTGTATAGTTACGCAACACTTTGTCTTCTTCTTTCGAACGTCAAATTACTGACGACTGAAAGAGAAAAATCGGTGTGTACTACACAGGCGCTATACAAAGTTTGTTAGTAAGGAGGTTAGTATACAACCGAGAATCGGACCCATCGTATATTATGTGTAATGAATGTAGAATATGATAGTGGCGAAGACAGTTCGATGGAGAGTGAATATAGTAATATGGATGAATCTGATTAAAAAGTCTTAGAAAAATGTGTTTTATTAAAATTTCTTCATAAACGACGATAAGAAATTATACAGGGTGGCAGAGACATCGAGGCGCAAACTGTAACCATGAATTCCACACATGATTCTAAACCACCTAGAGCAGAAACGATGCGTCGGTTATAAAAAAAAGGGGCTGTTTCATAGAAAAGTGCAATACCCATGCGGTCAAAATGTACTCAACAGTTTTTTTTTTAAATAAACAGTGAATAATTTTAACGCAGGGTGGTTCAGAATCATGTACTGAGGCCATGGTAACGGGTTGTGCGTCGATGTCCCTGCCAGCCTGTATACGATTCGCACTTGACTAAATTTTATCGATAATAATTTGTAATGTGTTACACACTACACTATTGTAAGATGACAATAAAACGTCATCATACTGCATAGAAATAATCACATTTTCGAAAACATTTTTATGAATTAAAACTATAATAACGGATGTAAAAAGACACTTAACGAAGCCGAGAGTCACTTGTACTCCCCGTCATTTTAATATTTTTTTTTGTACTGGACCATACCTGGGAACCTTCTGGTTACTGAAATATTGGAGGTCAAAATTAAATTTTTTCTGACGTATTTTTTTACGAAATCAAGATTTTAATGGTATATTTTGAGTTATAACATCAAAAACTCAACTCTAAATACCCCCTACGACCCTTGCACCGTTGCATGCACCCATAAGCACAATGTTTTTCGTGTGTTACATTGCTCACTACCGCAAACAGAAAATTTTCACAGCAAAAATAAAAAGCGTTTCCCACCTATTATTTTTGTGCAAAGTTAGTTTGATGTACAGAATGCGTAGTTGACGGATATGTGATGGATCTTTTTACATCCTGTATAATTTCGAGAATTTTTTTCTGAGCTTTCGCAATAAAATGTCATATTATGTAATGTGTTGTTCTTTTATTTGAATTTTTTTGAACAACAGCAACGCAAGTTTTTTTTTTTATTTGGCTTCTGGTCCGCCGTCCTCGATGACGCGGACGCCCCGCAGGACTCTCAGCTCGAGCCGATTTAGCCAGATTTACTATATATGCGTTTATTAAAAAAAATAAAACCATTAATCTCAAAAATCATACCGTTAAATTCTCTACAAAATACGATTACTTTATGGTACATGCAATTTTCATATTATTTTGTACTGAAATTAGGAAATGAAACGAAAAATGGTTTGGAAATCGACACGGTTTCGGTTTCTTTTTTTCATCGAGCAATTTGCCTACATGTTATCGTGTTTTGAACAGTTAATTTCCCTATGACACATATTTATTAAGATTAGGATGTATCGTACGACATATTTTTTTCCGGACCTAAATGCACTAAAATTACCACTTAAAATTGATCCTAAAACAGGCAAATTCATATAATGCCCTATTAAACAATAAATTGAAGTATTTTTATTACCTCGCAAAAGATGCGAAAAGTAGAATATTCTTCTCTGGGATAAAGGTGTCTTTGTCATTGTCTTGGGGCGATCTTAAATCCCGAGCGCAACGAAGGATCCTAGTGCTTCGGAACGAAGCGAGGGAGTTCTCAGAGTTAACTCCTGAGTGAAGCGAGGGAGTTGAAGACTAAAATCCTTCGTTACGTTCGGGATTCCAAATTAGAGTCCGTGACATAAAATACTACTTTATCCCCTCGGTGAAGAATCTACGTGAGAGTGACATATAATAATGTAGGTGCCGGCTTGCCCGCAGTAGTAGCGGGGCACAACTCGGGCTACGCGGGCGGAGCGCTGTACGGCGCAGGCGCCACGCCGGCCTACGCGCCCTACGACGAGCAGATCATGCGCTCCACGCTACCGCATCACATGGTGAGTGCCACGACCAGCTTGTCCGCAGTTGTAACGGGGCACAACTCGGCCTACGCGCCCTACGACGAGCAGATCATGCGCTCCACGCTACCGCATCACATGGTGAGTGCCACGACCAGCTTGTCCGCAGTTGTAACGGGGCACAACTCGGCCTACGCGCCCTACGACGAGCAGATCATGCGCTCCACGCTACCGCATCACATGGTGAGTGCCACGACCAGCTTGTCCGCAGTTGTAACGGGGCACAACTCGGCCTACGCGCCCTACGACGAGCAGATCATGCGCTCCACGCTACCGCATCACATGGTGAGTGCCACGACCAGCTTGTCCGCAGTTGTAACGGGGCACAACTCGGCCTACGCGCCCTACGACGAGCAGATCATGCGCTCCACGCTACCGCATCACATGGTGAGTGCCACGACCAGCTTGTCCGCAGTTGTAACGGGGCACAACTCGGCCTACGCGCCCTACGACGAGCAGATCATGCGCTCCACGCTACCGCATCACATGGTGAGTGCCACGACCAGCTTGTCCGCAGTTGTAACGGGGCACAACTCGGCCTACGCGCCCTACGACGAGCAGATCATGCGCTCCACGCTACCGCATCACATGGTGAGTGCCACGACCAGCTTGTCCGCAGTTGTAACGGGGCACAACTCGGCCTACGCGCCCTACGACGAGCAGATCATGCGCTCCACGCTACCGCATCACATGGTGAGTGCCACGACCAGCTTGTCCGCAGTTGTAACGGGGCACAACTCGGCCTACGCGCCCTACGACGAGCAGATCATGCGCTCCACGCTACCGCATCACATGGTGAGTGCCACGACCAGCTTGTCCGCAGTTGTAACGGGGCACAACTCGGCCTACGCGCCCTACGACGAGCAGATCATGCGCTCCACGCTACCGCATCACATGGTGAGTGCCACGACCAGCTTGTCCGCAGTTGTAACGCGGCACAACTCGGCCTACGCGCCCTACGACGAGCAGATCATGCGCTCCACGCTACCGCATCACATGGTGAGTGCCACGACCAGCTTGTCCGCAGTTGTAACGGGGCACAACTCGGCCTACGCGCCCTACGACGAGCAGATCATGCGCTCCACGCTACCGCATCACATGGTGAGTGCCACGACCAGCTTGTCCGCAGTTGTAACGGGGCACAACTCGGCCTACGCGCCCTACGACGAGCAGATCATGCGCTCCACGCTACCGCATCACATGGTGAGTGCCACGACCAGCTTGTCCGCAGTTGTAACGGGGCACAACTCGGCCTACGCGCCCTACGACGAGCAGATCATGCGCTCCACGCTACCGCATCACATGGTGAGTGCCACGACCAGCTTGTCCGCAGTTGTAACGGGGCACAACTCGGCCTACGCGCCCTACGACGAGCAGATCATGCGCTCCACGCTACCGCATCACATGGTGAGTGCCACGACCAGCTTGTCCGCAGTTGTAACGGGGCACAACTCGGCCTACGCGCCCTACGACGAGCAGATCATGCGCTCCACGCTACCGCATCACATGGTGAGTGCCACGACCAGCTTGTCCGCAGTTGTAACGGGGCACAACTCGGCCTACGCGCCCTACGACGAGCAGATCATGCGCTCCACGCTACCGCATCACATGGTGAGTGCCACGACCAGCTTGTCCGCAGTTGTAACGGGGCACAACTCGGCCTACGCGCCCTACGACGAGCAGATCATGCGCTCCACGCTACCGCATCACATGGTGAGTGCCACGACCAGCTTGTCCGCAGTTGTAACGGGGCACAACTCGGCCTACGCGCCCTACGACGAGCAGATCATGCGCTCCACGCTACCGCATCACATGGTGAGTGCCACGACCAGCTTGTCCGCAGTTGTAACGGGGCACAACTCGGCCTACGCGCCCTACGACGAGCAGATCATGCGCTCCACGCTACCGCATCACATGGTGAGTGCCACGACCAGCTTGTCCGCAGTTGTAACGGGGCACAACTCGGCCTACGCGCCCTACGACGAGCAGATCATGCGCTCCACGCTACCGCATCACATGGTGAGTGCCACGACCAGCTTGTCCGCAGTTGTAACGGGGCACAACTCGGCCTACGCGCCCTACGACGAGCAGATCATGCGCTCCACGCTACCGCATCACATGGTGAGTGCCACGACCAGCTTGTCCGCAGTTGTAACGGGGCACAACTCGGCCTACGCGCCCTACGACGAGCAGATCATGCGCTCCACGCTACCGCATCACATGGTGAGTGCCACGACCAGCTTGCCCGCAGTTGTAACGGGGCACAACTCGGCCTACGCGCCCTACGACGAGCAGATCATGCGCTCCACGCTACCGCATCACATGGTGAGTGCCACGACCAGCTTGCCCGCAGTTGTAGCGGGGTAAGAATCTTGCACGTTAAAAAAGTGCATTTTTGGAGTTGAAAACCAGTGCTCGGAACAAATACCTCGCGTTAAAAAGCGTCCGCTCGAACTTAAAGTTATCACCATTTTCATTGCATTGGCCTCACCTTTATTGCCACAATGACAGGTACTGTGTGTTTTCCGCATCTAGCGGATTCCCGAGATCTTTACTAGGTCATCAAATGTAACTACGGCCTTCCATAACTTAGGCCCCAGTTTCTCATAGTATAATGATAGTTAATGTATTATTCTTAATACCATGGCAATTGCTAAATGAACTTCTATGTCTATGTATAAATCTTTATTCCTTTTTTTTCTGTCTAATACCGTAATTTTGTGGCAAAAATCCATTAAGTTTTCTTTTATTTTCATTGTATATTCTAAAAGCTGTGTTTTGTGTTTGCAGGGCGGTTATTACGAGGTGGGCTACGGCGGTCGGGACGCGACGTTCGGGCTCAGCGCGGGAGAGAGGTTCGGCCGGACCGACGCCGCCTCGCCGCAGCAGGTAACCTTCCTATCATATGCCAATTGTCAACGCATACTTTATATAAAAATGGCGTCAGAAATTACCTCACAGTAGCTTACTACGGGAATATAAAAAGCCAATCACGAAGCGACGCGCGCTTTAATTGTGGTAACCAAGTGTACAAAGACGCTGTGAACGTGTACGTGAAGACGAGTAACATCAGTGCATAACACATACACAAACACACACAAAGTAAGCGTACAAACAAGCTGTGTGTTTAAACAGCGAGTTGGTACACTTGGTTACCACAAGTGAAGCACGCGTCGCTTCGTGAGATAAAAATACTATAGAGTGACTGAGACGTGTGAGTGTGTAAAGAGACATACAAAGAGAAAGAGATAGTGTTCATGGTTTTCGAGGGTGCTAAAGTCGATATTGAGGTCAATTTTTTATATATGAGTGTATGTGTGTGCAAGTATCGCGTAAGGAGCATGCTTCCTGACGGGGTTCTTCCGACCGTACACGTTTTTTTTATACAAATTACTTGAGGGAGTCTTTTTGTAATCAGACTGGCTCAGTTTGTGAGATGGGACCTGAAAACTCACTTTGTTCTGTCCGTGTCTCCCTAAAATTTACTTTAATTTGTCATCACAAATTTATATTTTATAATGCTCTGAAAAACTGTTGTTTTTTGTGTCAATCAAACAGAACAGGTAACTATTGATTTGCTCAAAGCAAATGAAATCAACTGAAACAAATCATTTATTTAAATTACACCAACTACAGGAACCCTTGAATTGTCAAAGGCTTCGATCAGTCAAAAAGATGAAGTTACTTGCCCATTCCAAAAGCGTAGTAGGTTCCTATTTAGAAAAACGTGCAATAAATTCCATGCACTCTCTTCAAATTATATTGTATTGGTGCAGTTATAGTAATTATGTGTGAATAAATGAAGGTGTAAGTAAGCCCCCCCCCCCCCCCCCCCCGCAGGTGCCGGCGGCGGCGCTGCCCCCCGGCTACGCGTACTTCGCGTACCAGCCGCCCCCCACCACGTACCAGTACGGCGTCTACCCCACCGTGAGTACTCTAGCCTTGTGATATACCACCACACTCTACTGCAGTACAATGCGATTCAACTAAAACTAGGAATGACCCTGTGCCATATTGTGACCATTTTGTTTTATTAAAACAAAATATCGTTTACTCATTTTTGGAGCAAAGTCTGTGAGATATAACAAAAACACATAACAACAAATGTAACGAAAACGAGTAGCGACAAATTTTCTTTGTAAGGTTTATATTTCAACTTTCAGTGGACAAATCGAGGTCATTGACGTTTCTATTCTTAGTTGAATCGCAATGTACAGCTTTCCAAAAAAAAGGTTCGAGAATCATCGTCTATCTTCGGAAATACGTACACGCGATAATTAGATCTAAAAGAGCTGTTACAACCATGGAATTATTTGCTTATTTTGTATTACCATGGAACTTTTAAAAACTTTAGGAGGAGAAAATAACAATCTGAGACCGAAGTAGGTAATCCGTCAGAGAGAACACTTCATACAAACGCGCAATGATACGTGCACTACTACAAAGCGCGGAAGTACAAAACTTAGAAGCATTGCCTCTCTGGGGGGTTACTTATTGACGCGACATTCAGGCTATTCGGAGATAATTCCCGAAGCGCGTATCTTTCTTTCTCGCGCCCCCTAGCCGCCGCAGGAGGAGACAGGCGTCGGGAGTCGATTGCCGACTCCCAGCCACCGTAGGCGCGGGCTTGCGGACGGCGAGCAATGGGCAGCTCGCCGTCCGGTAAGGACCAGGCCCGGGTCGACGGCGCGTCGTGTTCCACGCGCGCCTCAAAGAGATGTCGGCATCATTGACGGGGTCCGATAGGACCGATGCCTGCCGAGGTTGCGGATTGTTCGAAAAAGTTACCATGGCCCTGGCGCACAGGCAACTGAAGGAACACGGGTGGGTTTTAGTCAGTAAGAGTCTGACACGCCCTTCCGCTCCGCCCAGAGCGGGAGAGGTCATTTGATGATTTCCCACCCAAAAAAAAAAAAGACAGGCGCTTTACTTTGTCTAAATTATTTAAACATCACTGCTCTCAAAACGGTGAAGGAAAACACCGTGAGGAAACCGGCATGTCCTAGAACCAAAAATTCGACAACATGTGACATCTACCAATACGCACTGGGTCTGCGTGGTGGACCACTCCCTGTCACCGAGAGGATACCTGTGTCCCAGCAGTGGGAACATTATAAGCTGATAATAACAATAATATTACTATTGCCATCAACCGGGCACAAATCCAGATTCCAGATTTCGAGCTGGTACTGAGAAATTCCAGATGGAAAACCCAATAACACGTTTTTATCAGTTCATTAGTAAATTAATTAATTATTTTTCTTATTGTTATAGTATGGAGGTGGATCAAACGTTGGCGGTGTTGGAGGAGTGGGTGGAGTCGGAGGAGTGGGCGGTGTGTCAGGCCAAGGCAAGGTGTCCACATACACACAGCAGCAGCCCTACGATGCGCAGGACTCGTACAAACCCGGTCAGTACTACTCGTAACGTAAGAAAAAAGAAGGAAAGAAAGAAAGAAAACATGTGATACTATCGCAGAAACACACGCATATAAAAAACATCACTCCTGCTGACCTGCTGCTGTATAAATCTCACCGTCAAAACTTAGGCGAAATGAGCCGGCATTGCAACTAGTGCTAGGGATTGACAATATTGACAGCTCATTCGCATAAGTTTTTTTTACAGAATATAAGTTAAGCATTTATTTGCACAAACATAGACTGGATGTATTTAAGGCGGAGGTGTATAGTGCACCAATTTTTCACCAGTTATATTTAAGTCCTATGTAATAGCTGGCGAGCTTATTACCTGCCACTAACACGGTGCTGTACTGTAAAATGATGCCTTGTAAAATGTTGGGGTGTTTTCACTTCATACGGGGGTCATACATTACGTCCCAAGTTATTAAGGAACGGGACGTTATGGATGACCCTATGTTTCATAATAAATTCTGTATAAAAATGAATTGCGATCCCATCATTATACAATAGAATATCGTACAGTTCAACGCCTTGTGAACGTAGGCTTGCCGGATGCAAATCAAGAGTCGCTATTGTTGCTAAGATATTGCGGATTTGAAGATTTGTGTTTTGTTAAAGTTTATGTTTTGCTATTTTATTTTGTGGGCGTCATGTCGACGCAAATAAATGTATTTTCTCTTTTTCTATGCTTTTTTTGAATTCCTAATGGAAATCCCCAAGAACCTTTTGCCTGACCTAGGTATCGAACCCAGGACCTACTTAGCAGTCGTGCAAACAATCAAATTCTAGGGAGCTCTCCAATCAATTATTTCTAAAGGTTGGTTTACACCAAACGACCGAATGCACATTCTATCCCCTCTACGATTTTTTTTTGTGTAAACAGCTAAAGAGCATTCTTCCGTTGGTTTATCCATACTAAAATATCTAGAAAAGAATGCTCTTGCTCTTGTCCTGGTGGTTATTTCCGGTAGGTATCAACAATTAATTACCATTCAACGTGGCAATGCTGCCAGCCTTTTGGGTACTTTTCCCACTGCCAGCGATGCGAACGAATTTTTTGATGCCGTAGGAGTTCTTCCCTCCTTATTCATACATTTACATATTATTTCAAGACTGTTAGATTATACATAATGTGGATAAAAAATCCCTCTTAAGAGGGAAGCGCTAAGCTAGCCCATGAAATTAAAATTTTCTTACGTTTTTTGCAATTTGCAGGTCAGTAGCGGGTCGTATGTTGATCAAATATGGTTTGCGACCGTAACGAATATGTATTTACAGAGTTATGACCAGAGATCGGATATACGAATAATGCATATTCACCTAAAGTTGTGACGTTGGCTAGTATGGAATGCGCTTTTGTATCGAAAACATCTTAACTTTAACTAACACACAGCACCCCTCCTCTTACTTCCTACATACACATATTTGCATCGGGGGTTAAACATTAATTTTAAATAAATATGCATCTGAATAGTTATAGAATACCGGGTTTTTTTTTTTTATAAACATTTTTTTAGAAGTCGCTTTCATACTATACACTCGAATAGTTATGCATTCCCAGTGTTCCTGGCATCCCGGACTTATTTTTACAAAAATATATATTTTAAGAAGCCGCTTCCATACTTCCATAGCTGAAAAATTACTTTAGGTAAATATCTATCCGGATATCCGATCTCTGGTTATGACTTATGACCAGAGATCGGATATTGGGATGTATATTTACCTGAAGTGAATTTTTAGCTGTGAAAGTATGGAAGCGGCTTTTTAGCATTTTTTTTTTTGTAAGAATTTCAGATGGAGTACTATAGCCTGATTGGGCATAAATATAACCTCGGCTACAACAACTTTAATCACTACCTTTCGATCGCTATGCTTTGGTCCGGTTTGGTCACTGAAATCTGACGTTAGGGGGATGTTTTCGATACAAAAGCTCATTTCATATTCGCCGACATCTCAACTTTGGGTGAATATGCATCCGAATATCCGATCTCTAGTTATGACTTTTAAAATCATCAATCTCTTAAGTTCAAAAAACCCTATTGAATAAATATTTCATTAAATAGTGACATTTTAGGGCAATTCGAACTTAGAGAGTAGTATAGATGAATTTAACTCTGGAAATACATAATTGTTACGATCGCAAAGCATATTTTGATCAATATACAACCTGATACTGACCAGGCCTTGCTGTCTCGACAAAAATAAACGCCAAAAATCGGTCGTTAAGTCTAATCGATGTCAAATTTCTTTAATAGATTTTCAACCTTATGCTCTCGAAATAAAGTTGAAAATCTATTTAATAAATTTGACACCGATTAGACTTAGCGAACGATTTTTGTCGCTATCTATGTCGAAACTGCCGGCCCTGCAAAGTGGATAAAACGTAAGAAAATTTAAATTTCACAGACAATTTAGCGATTTCGCCTTAATGAGTGGAAGTAATAAATCATGGTATTTGATAGGTGGACCGTACACGGGTAACGCGAGCAAGTCGGGCGGCGCGGCGACGGCAGATCTCAACAACGCGATGTACGCCAAGACGCACGTCGCTCTCAACAAGGTCAATGTGAGTATACTCGAAAATTATTTACTATACATATTGTTCTTCTGTAAACGTGGCGGACGCGACGGTCAGTAACTATAGAGATACGTGTTTGAAGTATAGTCTGTTCCAAAAGTATATGATGAAAGTGTAAACAAACCCTGTTCAGGTTAAGTTCTTACACAGTCCCGAACTAAAGGGAATTAGTAACACATTCATCTGTAGTTAGGTTTTAACTTTATATCTGACCACTTTTTACAAAATAAATTAGTACAATACTTGTAAAATTTGCCTTAAATATAATCTAATATATAAAAATCTCGTGTCACAGTGTTTATTATCGAACTCCTCCGAAGCGGCTTGACCGATTTTTATGAATTTTTTTGTGTGTATATTTGGTAGTTCTGAGAATAGGTCGTCAAGTATATTTCATACCGCTGCGGGTGATACCGCGGAGCGCAGCTAGTATTGTATAAAGTTTTCCTCAATTGTCCAATGAATAACATCTTAGGATCTAACGGAGCATTACAATAATCAAATCAATCACTCAATTTGTAAGTTACTCTACAAATTGGTATGGTACGTTGTCAGATCCATATGTTTACATTTCCGTCAGATACTTTTGGAACAGACCATTATAAGTGAGGCCACACAGGCGTTGCCGCTGCGTTGTGTTGTCGCACCGCTTTGATTTCCATAGCGAAGTAAATCTTACTTCTTAAATTTGACGCACTGCAATACGGGCAATGCGATGTGGCAACACAACGCCAATAGCTACGGCACTAAGCAGACTAGTGTGCTCAGTGCCGCACATTCAAAACCGATTTGTCCGTCCGTCCTGACTTGATAGACTTATTATTTGGGAACTTACGAAGATTTTTGAAACTTGTCTGGTTGAACTTGGTCGCGCCCGTGACTTGTACAGTTAGCTGAAAAAGTGTAATCACTCGTAAGATTGAACTTCGTATGCACTTCATTTCACAGGTCTATTTTTTGTGCTTTCCTGATAATGTATTTTGTATCAACTACATTGTGTTCCTAGTTTAAATTCACATGACGGCAAGACAACCATATGGAATACAAAGCGGTATTTTTACTTATTAGGTGAAAAAATAAAAAAATAAAAACTGGTAGACCACTTTCTAGGTCGACCATATGTGAACCTGCATGTAGAAATATAAAAATTACAGTGTATGTAGAACTTCATGGGGGCTCTAAACTCGGTATCGATAAATAAGTTCGCGCGGAGTATCGGCCCATACCGCTACAAGGATGTTTAGTCGCTCGCTTTAACATCACGATGATTTGGTCATTTACATACGATGGTATACGCCTTCTGTTTAAAGTGGTCATGAAGTTTTGCGTAGATATCGTGTGGTGCGACGAGAAGCGTACAATATCTTTGTAGGTTGTCGTCTGAATAAAAATACCTATTTTATTATTTTTGGGTTGTGGTTTGAATTTTTGACAAAGTGCAATGTGTTTTCCTTTATCTCAGTAGATTTAGAGTAGAAGAAGCATGAAGTTTGGCTCGGTGACAGGGCGAAGCTTTGTATGTGTGTGAGAGTGTAGCTAAGCTAGTCGGTTGTCGCAGAGTTACGAGAAGGCGTCGTTCGACACGCCTTCGTCTGGACATGTGTGTGTGAGAGTGTAGCTGAGCTAGTCGGTTGTCGCAGAGTTACGAGAAGGCGTCGTTCCACACTCCTTCGTCTGGACATGTGTGTGTAAGAGTGTAGCTAAGCTGTTCGGGTTGTCGCAGAGTCACGAGAAGGCGTCGATCCACACGCCTTCGTCTGGACATGTGTGTGAGAGTGTAGCTAAGCTGTTCGGTTGTCGCAGAGTTACGAGAAGGCGTCGTTCCACACGCCTTCGTCTGGACATGTGTGTGCGAGAGTGTAGCTAAGCTAGTCGGTTGTCGCAGAGTTATGAGAAGGCATCGTTCGACACGCCTTCGTCTGGACATGTGTGTGTGAGAGTGTAGCTGAGCTAGTCGGTTGTCGCAGAGTTACGAGAAGGCGTCGTTCCACACTCCTTCGTCTGAACATGTGTGTGAGAGTGTAGCTAAGCTGTTCGAGTTCTCGTAGTCACGAGAAGGCGTCGATCCACACGCCTTCGTCTGGACATGTGTGTGAGAGTGTAGCTAAGCTGTTCGGTTGTCGCAGAGTTACGAGAAGGCGTCGTTCTACACGCCTTCGTCTGGACATGTGTGTGCGAGAGTGTAGCTAAGCTAGTCGGTTGTCGCAGAGTTATGAGAAGGCATCGTTCGACACGCCTTCGTCTGGACATGTGTGTGTGAGAGTGTAGCTAAGCTGTTCGGGTTGTCGCAGAGTTACGAGAAGGCGTCGATCCACACGCCTCCGTCTGTACATGTGTGTGTGAGAGTGTAGCTAAGCTGTTCGGGTTGTCGCAGAGTCACGAGAAGGCGTCGATCCACACGCCTCCGTCTGTACATGTGTGTGTGAGAGTGTAGCTAAGCTAGTCGGTTGTCGCAGAGTTATGAGAAGGCATCGTTCGACACGCCTTCGTCTGGACATGTGTGTGTGAGAGTGTAGCTAAGCAGTTCGGTTGTCGCAGAGTTACGAGAAGGCGTCGTTCTACACGCCTTCGTCTGGACATGTGTGTGCGAGAGTGTAGCTAAGCTAGTCGGTTGTCGCAGAGTTATGAGAAGGCATCGTTCGACACGCCTTCGTCTGGACATGTGTGTGTGAGAGTGTAGCTAAGTTGTTCGGGTTGTCGCAGAGTTACGAGAAGGCGTCGATCCACACGCCTCCGTCTGTACATGTGTGTGTGAGAGTGTAGCTAAGCTGTTCGGGTTGTCGCAGAGTCACGAGAAGGCGTCGATCCACACGCCTCCGTCTGTACATGTGTGTGTGAGAGTGTAGCTAAGCTAGTCGGTTGTCGCAGAGTTATGAGAAGGCATCGTTCGACACGCCTTCGTCTGGACATGTGTGTGTGAGAGTGTAGCTAAGCAGTTCGGTTGTCGCAGAGTTACGAGAAGGCGTCGTTCTACACGCCTTCGTCTGGACATGTGTGTGCGAGAGTGTAGCTAAGCTAGTCGGTTGTCGCAGAGTTATGAGAAGGCATCGTTCGACACGCCTTCGTCTGGACATGTGTGTGTGAGAGTGTAGCTAAGTTGTTCGGGTTGTCGCAGAGTTACGAGAAGGCGTCGATCCACACGCCTCCGTCTGTACATGTGTGTGTGAGAGTGTAGCTAAGCTGTTCGGGTTGTCGCAGAGTCACGAGAAGGCGTCGATCCACACGCCTCCGTCTGTACATGTGTGTGTGAGAGTGTAGCTAAGCTACTCGGTTGTCGCAGAGTTATGAGAAGGCATCGTTCGACACGCCTTCGTCTGGACATGTGTGTGTGAGAGTGTAGCTAAGCAGTTCGGTTGTCGCAGAGTTACGAGAAGGCGTCGTTCTACACGCCTTCGTCTGGACATGTGTGTGCGAGAGTGTAGCTAAGCTAGTCGGTTGTCGCAGAGTTATGAGAAGGCATCGTTCGACACGCCTTCGTCTGGACATGTGTGTGTGAGAGTGTAGCTAAGCTGTTCGGGTTGTCGCAGAGTTACGAGAAGGCGTCGATCCACACGCCTCCGTCTGTACATGTGTGTGTGAGAGTGTAGCTAAGCTGTTCGGGTTGTCGCAGAGTCACGAGAAGGCGTCGATCCACACGCCTCCGTCTGTACATGTGTGTGTGAGAGTGTAGCTAAGCTAGTCGGTTGTCGCAGAGTTATGAGAAGGCATCGTTCGACACGCCTTCGTCTGGACATGTGTGTGTGAGAGTGTAGCTAAGCAGTTCGGTTGTCGCAGAGTTACGAGAAGGCGTCGTTCTACACGCCTTCGTCTGGACATGTGTGTGCGAGAGTGTAGCTAAGCTAGTCGGTTGTCGCAGAGTTATGAGAAGGCATCGTTCGACACGCCTTCGTCTGGACATGTGTGTGTGAGAGTGTAGCTAAGTTGTTCGGGTTGTCGCAGAGTTACGAGAAGGCGTCGATCCACACGCCTCCGTCTGTACATGTGTGTGTGAGAGTGTAGCTAAGCTGTTCGGGTTGTCGCAGAGTCACGAGAAGGCGTCGATCCACACGCCTCCGTCTGTACATGTGTGTGTGAGAGTGTAGCTAAGCTACTCGGTTGTCGCAGAGTTATGAGAAGGCATCGTTCGACACGCCTTCGTCTGGACATGTGTGTGTGAGAGTGTAGCTAAGCTAGTCGGTTGTCGCAGAGTTACGAGAAGGCGTCGTTCCACAGCGGTACGCCCCCGCCGTTCGGCGGCGCGTCCCACCTGTACATCCCGGCGCCGCCGCACCACCACCCGCACCACCACGCGCCACAGCAGCATCAGGTAACTACCAACACACACACACACACACACACACGCACATACACTACACACCCACAAACTAGTACCAACACAGATGAACGCCACGCGCGTACTCGCTCGTGGCTCTATCTCCCTCAAACGTTACAACATACAAAAACATCCCAAAAAATACAAAAAATAAGCTTTTACAATATTCATGAATCATTTGAAACCCCTACTATATCATAGATAAATAGAAGTTACCGAAACATGCATAGATTGCGTTGCGAATTACCACCACACGAGTGTAGCATGATCGACACGAGAGTTATCTAGAATCATGTATCTTTGAGCATATAGACTGAAGGCTGAGCGACCAATAGGAATCAATAATTTGGTCCTTTTATAAAATCAGTGAGCTTTTCCGAAATAAAAGTCATTTAAAATTTTTGAATTTATGGATTAAAACTTTGTTTCGACTTACAAAACATGTCATGATGATTAAATATTCCGTTATTTTTGAAACTTGATCTCAAAGCATGTTTGTCGTTCAAAATGGTAGCTTTATACATAATGTCAGCTGATTGTCGCGACGACAGTACAAAGCTTGCGTCTGCCTCCCGCCTATATGCTCCAAGACTGTTTCACTATAAATGAGTTCTGGGACTGTTGATATTTAGCTTTCTTTGTTGTCTGTCTGTATGCTTGTCTTGCCAGTCAATTTTGTACCTGGGACCGTATTTTGAAGTGTTAAGGCTCTGCAATTTGAAATTTGGCAACGTCAGGAATAGCTGTCAAATATTTCGCTATTTTGATTAATTTATGAATATTACTAAATTAAATTTTAAAATACCGCTCTGTAGTGCACTAAAGGACTGATCATTAATTGCGATAATAACACTGAATTAGGTGGTGTAGCAGTTTTTGATGTAAATATAGCATTTGGCAGGTTTCCTGTGCTTGTTTACACCTTAAAGTAAATATTCAGTGTGATAATATTAAAAATTGCCGTTCATAATCAATATTTTAGTGCACTATAGAGCAATATTTTATAATTTAATTTAGTAGTAAAACTATCAAAACAGCGAAATATTTGGCAGCTATTTGCGACATTGTCAACTTTCAGAATGCATCCTCATTAGCCGTTTGTGTTC
The DNA here is from genome assembly GCA_917490735.1 of Dryobotodes eremita. Classification (NCBI taxonomy): domain Eukaryota; kingdom Metazoa; phylum Arthropoda; class Insecta; order Lepidoptera; family Noctuidae; genus Dryobotodes; species Dryobotodes eremita. The sequence goes on from OU823263.1 coordinate 18,593,922, forward strand.
TGTTGCTAAAAAGAGATGGTGCTATTCGTTTTGTTTTGCTCCATCGGACTAGCACTGAAATAATGATGCTCTAACATGCCAAAACAATGCCCCAGATTTATTTTTACACGTTTATAATTTATTTTAAATCATAGTCCTGGGACTAATGCAAAAGAAACTACAAATAAACGTGAAATATAGTAACTTTTGAACGTTTTAGAATCATCCCAGGACGCATTGTGAAACAGAGCATAAAAGAACAAGATATTTTTTGTTTATGCATGCGATACATTCAGTTGATTACGTTTTTATTATATTTCTTAGAGTTTGCTTTCGTTTGTAGATGGATGTACGGGTGAACAGTAGTCATAATAGGCGGGTAAGTTAATATATACATACATAAATATTTATTAACCCACTATATTATTATGTATTCTATGCACCTTTACTGTGTTAACCTTTTCAATGTGACTGTTATTTACTATTCATTAAATATCTTAATTTTATATTGTGTAACAATCGAAATTGCTGAGTCAATTGTTCTTATTTATAGCAATCTATACTGACCCACTGCCGGAAAAAGATCTTCTCTATAGATTTCTACATTTCTCTATGTTGTTTTTTCTGGCCATTCTGTCATAAACAATACCCAAGTCGTAATTCTAGCTTTCCTTCCAAGCTAACGATATTACTATCACGAAAATTATAATGTTTCAATTACCAGGAGGTATATAAGTAACTGCCTCGTTGGTCTAGTGGTCGCCAGCACTACTGCAGAGCATGAGGTACTGGGTTCGATTCCCATTTCCCGGGTCGGGCAAAGTATGCTTGGGTTTTTCTATCAGGAATTTCTCAGTAGTAGGCCGGAGTCTGGATTTGTGTCAGGTTGATGGCAAAGGCTCGCCCCCTATTACATGGGACTAAATATAACTGGCGAAATGCAGGTGTTCTATAGGTACACCTCTGCCCAACCCTTCGGCAAAACAAGGGATGATGTTGTTATAAATAAATCAATCAGCCTGTGTTGTGTTCTCCCACTGCAGGGCAAAGGCTTCCCCTAGGCTTCCCTTTCCTTTTTCCACTCAACTCGAAAGTATATGAATTTTGGAAATTCCTTTGAATATAAAGCATATCCTTGCTTATAAAGGAAGCTTATCTTTAACAGAACTTATCTTTGCTTATCTTTTCCCTTTCTAGAAGAAAAAAAAATCCGTTCAAGATGTGAATGCTTTAGGAAAATAAAACAGATTCTGGAACTAATCATTTTCGGAGAATTTCTGATAGCAAGTGTATTACGGAATCAGGGAGCATTGTCTTTCATATTTTCTTGTCATATAAAACACAGGACTTTAAAGTAACCCATAGATAAACTGTCCCAAAAAAAAAAAAATACGTTTTAGCAAAAAACCATGTCATTGAAAATGTTAACTTGTATGTATTATGTATTGCTATATAATATGTTTAAATTATCTTATAAGTTATAAACTATTTACTTACTACCCGCCTTACACATTATTGCATGTACCTGTCTCGAATGTTCGCTTATGTATTTGTCAATATCAATAATTTATTTTGTCTTTAGCATTAGAATTAGTCACCAATATGTTTGTGCTCGTTTTTAACATCTCAAAAATCTCTCAATGTTTTTCTATGCCTTTTTTCAACAGCAAGTCCGAAAATGTTTTAATTTACATTTTATAAAGCAGATTTATTGCGAAATATATTTTCTTTTACTAATTTCTGGTTGTGGCCCAAATGTTAAGATTGACTGCTTTTCAAATGATATATATAAGCTAGCGTTAAAGAACAGGGTCCAAAGTGTATTTTTGTGTATTATAAATAACGTGGGTGTATCGAAATAGTGAAGCGTAATTTCGACTAATTCAGACATGTCAGGATGGCCGAGCGGTCTAAGGCGCTGCGTTCAGGTCGCAGTCCACTTCTGTGGGCGTGGGTTCGAATCCCACTTCTGACAAGAAACTTTTTGCATTTTTATATTTTTTTGTAAATTTAAACAAAATGTTATAGGTTTTTTTTTTATACTAAATATTTTTAAAGATTCATTGGTATATTTATATTTCCTAACATTTTATAGTGGCTTCAGATAAGTAAATATTTAAGGTGGTGGTTCAAATATGTTAATATCCCCAATATTAAATTATCATTAAAAAAAATCACAACTAAACAATCATAACTAACGTTTTGATATAGCTGTTGACATCTGGCTATTCCATAACCCATCTGTATTATCTATGATGACGTCATTAACGTGTGTCTACCTTATCTCAGGAGAGTGGAGCGGGCGGCGGTCGGGCGTCATCCAGCAAGCCGGCAGCGAGCAAGCCTAGTTACTCGCAGTCCTATTGGGCACCTAACTAATTGATAAACTGGTAAGCATCAAAATATTTTATTTCACATTTCATGGGCATTTATAAAACGCCAAAAGCTAGGTGTACGATTTCAATCGGTCGTTTCCTGTGGAGAAGCGCCGGCAAGAATCTCCATGGATACTCTTCTAAAAATTAATGGGTTTTTATAATGTGTTCAAATTAGACTGTTAATAAGTATGGGAGGACAGTGTAAGCTTAACCCTATCATTATTCGACTGTATGTCTATCGAATAAATAATATTAGCTACAAAGGTGGATTTCTACATACAACGCAAATTCACCTTTCTTAGAACAAGGCAGGAAAATACCAAAAGTAAGGGTCATTAAATGTCGACGCGGCTTTGATTAATTTAAATAAAGATTGTACAACTTCACCTTTCGGTTTACTATTCGTGGGGGGGAATTGTACTGTTATAGGTATCCACATGTAATTATCTACCGTTTGTAGTAGTAAATGCTTTTCTATGTTTGCAGGCAGGCCGTAGCCGGTGTGCGGGTTGTCGTCGGTAGCGTGCGGCGCGCGCACATCGTTCAGTTGTACTCGTACCCTGTGCCCTTCCCCAGATGTACCTAGCTCAATAACACGCGACACAAACCGCATTATTATATAAATTCATAGTGTAAAGGCATCGCCGCCGTCACCCCCTTTTTTTTTCAATTTTTTTGAACGGTATGTCGTAACTGAATGATGCAATATAATTATGTATTTTATTTGTTTATAAGCGTCGTGACGACGTCGATGTCTCATCTCATTTGTTAAGTCCGCTATCATAGGTTTCAATTGTTTAAAAAAAAATTACCTCTAGTGTATAAAGTATGTATATGGTATGTAAGTATTTGGTGCGCTATGCGTGCCGAATTTTTTTATTTAGTTGACATACTTTTTGTAATTAACACTTATTATTAAAAATGATTAAAGAGATGTCATAGGACGATAATCGTAATTGTAACGAGTATAATGGTCGAGCTCTTTTATATGTGGAAGAATGCAGTTGTGATGATCTCGCGGGCATTTGAAAGTATGACGGATTACACATATTGGAACTTGATTGCAGACTTTTATTTTAATACACCACGTTTTTACTACGGAAAAGCTTATGTTCTTAACCAGTTTCTTAAAACCTTTGCCAAATGAGTATTGAATTATTGAGCATTCCCAGCAACAAATCTTTTTTGTAGTAAAACAGTACATCCACAGTGATACTCGCTCGCTAATTGTTTCGGTCATTTGAATAGCATGGGGTAAAACTGTTTTAATTTTGTATGATATTAGTATTTAAAGTCTAACATCCTGTAATGTAAATCTAGGAACATAATAAAATCTTGCAAATTTTTTATTGAAGAAACTCTTTTAGCTCCTGTTTTCCAATCCTGTCTTGATGGTCCTCTCTAGTGATTCAGCTGAATAAGTTTATATTGCACAGACAGGAAAATTATCATTTGTATTTCAATTCATAATCTCAATTTACATATTCAACTATCTACTGAGCATGTATATTTTTAATTGATTTTTGAGTGAACATCTACACAGGGTGGTAGGGAAATCGACACGCAACCTATTACCATGGATTCGGTTCATGATTCTGAACCCCCCTGCGTTGAAATATTTCTTCGGTTATTAAAATAAAAAAAATGCTGTTCCATACGTTTAGACCACATAGGTATTGCACTTTTCTACGAAACAACTGTTTCTTTTTTGATAACCGACGAAGAATCTTCGCTCTAGAATCACGTGCCGACTTCATTGTAACAGTTTTCGCGAAGATGTTCCTACCAGCCTGTATACATATTATAAATTGAAATTGCTTTTCGTGTTTTGTGTGACCGCATTGTTCTTATCAATTAAGCAACGGATTATTTTAACATCATTGAGAGAATTTATTCCGCAAAGTTTGTGTCTATAATACATGAATATTTAACTTAAATACAATAAAGAAATCTCGGATGTTTTGTCAAGTCGTGAAAACCGTGCGAAGCAGGGGCGGGTCGCTAGTTTGTGATAAAATAATGTTTTTTTTTTGGTAACAAGAATTTGAACTTTGCTTTTAAAATTTATGATATTGAGTTTGCTATTCCGAAGCTTGCTAATTATCTGAGATTCTGAATAAATTCTAATAATCGCCCATCTATCCAAGGTTAGGTAAAATAAAACATAATTTGCCAAGACAAACCTTTATTTTAAGCAGTATATAGGAATGTAACATATAAACTAAGAGGCAAAATTGCCAAATTATTATGTTCACTTAAAAAAATCATAAGCTTGCTAGCTCAGTAATAGACGGAACACGCACTGGACAAACTAAGAAAAAGCTGATTAGTGCGTCACCAACTAAATACGTTCATACAATTTATTTGTCAAAGTTTTACGTTTTAAATGCAATGTTAGAAATGAAAGATTGCACATGCACACCAGGCCAACCACGGCCTTGTATTAAGTGTTTGTTAGTGCATCGGTGTGGTTGGCGCATCTGGGTGGTATTACAGGTTCTTGGCAGAATGCTCGTCCAGGATCCAGTAGAGGGCGCCACTGACGGGCTTCACGCGGCGCGCGGGCACACTCTCGTCGTTATCTTTCAGGATACGCTACAATTATAAAAATCATGTTTTTATTTATTTATAAAGGATTACCAATAGCTTCGTCATTCTCTTGCAGTTATCCCAATTTATTTGGGGCTTGCGCAACATTGTCTTTTTCTTCCACAATTCTCTATCAGTCGTCACCTCGGTAGTCACCCCCCCCCCCCCCCCCGTTTCTAGCCATATCATCCTTCACACACTCTATCCATTGTTTCTTAGGTCTTCCCCTACTCTTATAGCACTCTCATATTTTCCTCTTTGTTACCAACAGCTTTTGTATAAATCTAATATATAAAAGTGTCGTGTCACAGTGTTTGTTATCGAACTTCTCCGAAATGGCTTGACCGATTTTTATGAAATTTTTTGTGCATATTTGGTAGGTCTGAGAATAGGTCGTAAGGTGTAATTCATACCGCTGCGGGTGAAACCGCGGGGCGCAGCTAGTAATTTAATAATATCCTAAGTATTATAGGTCTGTAACACTGGTCTCGAATAGTCGCCAAAGTAGGTTAACGAGCATTCTCGGAGACAGAAATAAGAACACAACAATAGCAATACTAGTGGCTCTAGTAAATCCGCGTTCAATATCGTTAGCAAAGGTATTTTACTTCAACATATTGCCGAGTCTCTCTTATTGGGAATGACCCTATTGCTGTGGACTACTAACAATTTCCTTATGGAAAATTCATCCACCATTACTTGACCTGAGGAGCGAACTTTGAATCTCATAGACAGTAGCGCTTGCGAACACAAGTCGGAAATTGTTATAAGATAATCGACAGTCGAACTTAGGAAGTTAGGACAGCACGGTGAGCATTTGAATTATACGACGTAATAGGGTTAAAAGTATGAGAAATTATACAGCTATCACTTACTTTAATCATCTCAGCCTTGCTTGAACCACAGACAGCGAACATACAGTTCCTTGCTTTGTTGATAACAGGGAAAGTAAGTGTGATTCTCTCTGGAGGAAACTTGGGAGAGTCGGTGAGGGATGCCACCCTCACGGTGGTCTCGTTCAGTAACGGATGCTCGGGGAACAAGGAGCAAGTGTGTCCGTCGGGGCCCATACCCAGGAGAAGCAGGTCAAACACAAAGTCTTCACTGCCGAACGCTTTGGTCAGCTGCTCGGTGTAGTCTTTTGCAGCTTCCGCGGCTAAGGAAAGAATTGAATGTCATTAGTAGGAGCCTTACAGTTATCTTGATTGCAGGGGAGTTTTTTGCGCAACTTCCACCCCTATAACAATAGGAAGTGGTGAAGGGCGGAAGTTTTGGGCGATGTGGCTCATGTAATTTTGACTATCAAACTGTTGATTCTCACACTTATTTGAAAAACATTTTTACAAAGCAAAACAACAGACTTCCAAAAAAAACACAAAAAAAGTGAAAAATAACTTTAATTTCGGAAGGTCGGTGTCTTTGGTTCTATTTTCATTTTTTGCCACCAACTTCCAGTTACTCTGGAGATAATACAGGTGTCACTTTACTTGGAATTTATTAATAAATGGGGTTAGAGTTTATTGTAGCAGTTGATTGTTGAGTCAGAAACAAAAATATTACCAAAAAATCTTTAAAAAACATTTGTAGCTAGGTTACCTAGCAGCGTTTTACACAGTGGCGATTTGGATCACATTCTTTGAATGTTCGAAGTGACATATTATTATTATATTAATTTGTATTAACCGCTGAAATGTGATAAACTCATTGCCACTCTATTTTTTTCAATTTATTTAAAACAGACAAACTCTGCTTGTTTCCGTGACTGCTAAGAGGTTTTTCTTATTTATCCAGTTGGCATATATTATAAATAATAATAATAATAATAAATCATTTATTTGCATGAAATATGGTTACACGAGATCTGATCTGATCTTCATAGTAATGAAATAACATACCTGAGACTCCCTGCTTGATCTTAATGAACTGTTTCTCCACAAGCTTGGTCTTCGGGATGAGTTCTCTCTTGTACGTGCCAAATGTTGAGTCCTCACTGTTCTCAGGCACCACACGCTCATCACAGAATGCTACCACCCATTTTGACCATTCTGTGTTAACGATTTGCAGACTCTCGCAGAGGTTGTTTAACCAAGAACCACCTGGAAGCAAAAATATATTTATTTATAGTTTTATTTAATTGATTTTGATAGTTATGTAACTATAAGAGTAGGAGAAGACCAAAGAAACATTGGATGGACTGTGCGAAAGCTGATAATGGCTAGAAAGGGGGATGACTACTGAAATGATGACTAAAAAAGATGAATGGGAGAACAAGACATGTTGCGCCAACACCAAATATATTGGGAAAGGGTAAGAGAATGATGATTTTGATAATTAAGTATGAAAACTGTCACAGTAATAGTGTATCTGAATATATATTCATGTCTGAGCATTGATCTGGAATACGAGCCTTAGTAATGAATGCAAAGGGGAAAGGTCATGTTGGAAAATAGTTGGTTAAATAGGTCACTACAAAGTCCTGACTACAGTTTAGATGTGCATAATCTGGTTAGTTTGACATTTTGTGACCTTTGGAGGCAAAGCTAGGGAGATCTTTGACAGTTGTGATGGGTAATCTTGACAACCAGTATTACCCAGTAACTGGATGTGGAGGTTAGATTGACGGTCGCACCATGTGAAATACTGGTATTCAGCTGCATCCGGTAAGATAGTAAGACGGCCTCAATATAGTTAGGAAAAGGCTAGACAGGTTGATTGTAGACAAAGCTAGGTACAGTCACATAGTTAAATCATCACATTGTTGATTCACAACCAAAAACTGGCCTGATATTGGTTGTAGAGGTGGTACATTCATTTCAGGAAGCAAAATCGATGATTCATTAGATATTGAGATAACATCGTAATCTATCGGTGAAACATAACCTAGAAAAATGTGGTAGCTATATTTAATATTTATGACTAATACTTCTGCCAGAACTGCATGATGCGCGTACAGCTAGGAGGAATGAATCCTATCGTCAAGGTCGGTGCCGGTAGATTACATACCTACAGAAACGCCCATGGATCGGCATGGATGAAATAAATAAGGCTTCTTTCCCTAGAAATGGCAGTGTCGGTAGTAAACACCCTAAATAATAAAGTGATTGCCATTTCCGATCCAGAATCCAGATTCTGTAACGGCAGGCGGTAAATATACTGTCTGACCGGACGGTCTGTCTCTGGCCGGCTTTTAGCGGTCAAATTGGATGATTATAATATCCCTTTTTTTATGTATTTCTTACCTACTTACTAAATAAGTTACTTATATTTACTTTAGATCACTCCAAGACGACGCTCAGACCGTTTCAACAGTTTTATATTATACACTAAAATAACATGAAGATGACCTTCAACACCTTACCCGAAAATCCAACGAGAAACTTTCCACGGTTTTCGATAGCATCATTCGCTATCTTCTCTATTTCTGAAGATAATTTTTTAATTATTTCTTCTTCCTTACTCACTATTATTGAAGTCATTTTGAATTATTTGCTTTTTAAAACTTACAAGCTTCTAACAACTAGCCGCGAGGTTAGAAATTTTGAAATGTCATTCAGTCGGTCGGATTACAATACAATTTTGTGAGGTTTCGATGCCAATGACAATGACCAGTTTATCTTGGCATTTTGGAGTGGCGCTGAAATCGCACGCAAATGTCATTTTCAGTACATTTCAATTTAGTTCCTAAATGTTCCATATGCCATGATATCTTGGTTAGTTTGTACTTTAATCGATTTACTATCTGCGTTCCAGATTTAAATTGTACGTTCAACAGCATCCTTAGAAGCCCGAACTTTTGGTGGCACAAGCTTATTACATTAGCCCTATTGTTTCCGTGACGAGACGGTGGCATCAAGGGCATTAGGGTAGCCCGCGAAATTCAATTTTTCTTAAGGTTTTTGCAATTTGCAGGTCAGTATCAGGTTGTATGTTGATCTAAATGTTTCGCGGCCATAAAAAATATTTATTTATAAAATTATAATCATAAAAATCATGAATACATCTCTCAAGTTCAATTTACCCTACTGAATGACTATTTCATGAAATCATGACATTGAGGCAGATTCTAAAATTTATAATTCTAAGAAAAATTATAATTCTGTAAAGCCATATTTGTTACGCGACTCATATTTTACTCAATATACAACCTTACGCTAACCTGAAAACTGCAAAACGTAAGTAAATTTGAATTTCGCGTTCTACGTAATTGTAACCCCCTGAAGGGGGAAGTGCAAGGTTAGCCCGCGAAATTTAAATTTTGCAATTTAAAATTGATTTAATCCCATTGAATAACAATTTCTGGCCATTCAATGGGATTATATCAACTTAAAGAGTTGTATTGATGATTTTAATGATTATAATTCTGTAAATACATACTTGTTACGGTCGCGAATGATATTTTGTTCAACATACAACCTGACACTGATCTGCAAATTGCAAAAACGTAAGAAACTTTGAATTTCGTGGGCTACCGTGGGGCTTCCCCCTATGTTATATTCACGATTTTATAATTTGGTACTGATGTTGCATGCAATAGATTTTACTGGTACTACAACTGGAATGGTGTACTCGATGTTTTTTTAACCGACATCAATAAAAGAAAGAGGTTGTGGGTTGTTTTAAAGCTATTGCATAGCTTTTATCGCGGGCTTTGAGCGCGGCGACCGAATTAAGAAATTCCGTAACGAAAATATAACCTAACACCCCCCACTCCGCCTACCATGTAGCTCGGCCGAGCGTTCGCTTAACGTGTATGTATATGGTACGACTGTACGAAGCTCGCACGGATCGAGACGAGCTGCTCCGAAATCGGACGAATACGTAAGCAGATTGCATAAGTTGATAAAAAATGCTATGCAATAGCTTTACCGCGGCAGTCCCCGAGTGCCACACGTGTTTTTTTTTAATGTGCTATTATAAGTTATGGGCAAGAGAATGATGATGATGTTAGTACAATCAAGATTCGATAGGTCTTAGTTCCAGTGTGATGTCTAGTGACGAGTAGCTTTACTATCATAAAAAACAACACTACATATAGTGCAGCTATGACATACGAGTATATAGATGGCGATGTTATACCATCATAATAGTTTTCAAGTATTATTTATTTCAAAGAAGTGCTCTGTGGAGAGGAACTTTCTTTAATATTAAAATACACTTATATAATATTCTATTCTTTACATTCAACTTCATTATTTACTTTTAAAATAATGTGCAATAATTTCTATTCAAGTTCTTCTACTGCATAAGAGATGGCGCTGTAAGTCGTTGAGATCCTCGGTAAAAAGTGAAAGTGCGACGAAACGCAATGAAAACGGGCACGGTGACCGCGACATACGGTTGTTGACCGTCAAAACATGTCGGTGACGTAAACGACATAATAGCGGTAAGGGCGGCCTCGTACCTTCGCACAGGACTTGTTTTTCTTCGACTACAGGGCTACTTATTTTGGGATATTTGATTTTTCGTTTTAACACTTTCTAGCTACACGTTTCTTATCTCTGATAGGGCAAATTAGATATTCTTCGGACTACAAACATCCGCAATTAAGTAGGTACGGTATCGAAATCGACAAGTATCTACGAATCGCTTTATTAAAGATCTATTCCCATCCAATACCAAGAGCTAATACCATTTGGTATTAGTTTATTTCCGAATTTATTTTCTATTCCCAACGAGTGCCACATTTTTTTAAATAAAAAATCTATTACTAACGAATACCAAAGCGTGACTTTTTGTACACTCAGCTACACAAAGTTTTATTTAAATTGCGTTTTACCGAAATCTAGGGTAATCTAAATATAGGGTTAGGGTTAATAAGCTGGTCGACGGAGCCCCGCCTTGCGGGGCTCCTATTTCTGTCTAAAGGGTTTAAAGGAACCTAACCAACCGAACCTCGGGATGCCACTGACGTCGACCGTCTAGGGTTAGGATTTTCGGGAACATTTATTATGTTTTCGGAAACTTAGTTCGTCACTCAAAGCATTTTAATTTTACTGAACCTGACTGTATCTGATTTCTTCAAACTTGTTTTGGTATTGGTTTTAAAATGTGGTACTCGTTGGGAATAGAAAATAAATTCGGAAATAAACGAATACCAAATGGTATTAGCTCTTGGTATTGGATGGGAATAGAGCTTATTAAAGAGATTCTCAATAAGGAGGAGGTAAATAATTTGACGCATTTTGTAGAATGCACCTTTTTAGGGTTCCGTACCCAAAGGGTAAAAACGGGACCCTATTACTAAAACTTCGCTGTCTGTCCGTCCGTCTGTCTGTCACCAGGCTGTATCTCAAGAACTGCGTTAGCTAGACAGTTGAAATTTTCACAAATTATGTATTTCTGTTGCCGCTATAACAACAAATACTAAAAACAAAATAAATATTTAAGGGGGGCTCCCATATAACAAACGCGATCTTTTTGCCCTTTTTTGCTCGATATCAATAACGGCAACAGGTAGGCACTTGAAATATTCACAAAATACTCAGTTGTATTTTTACTTTAATACTAAATAATAAAATTAAAATAAAATCAATATTTAAGGGGGGCTCCCATACAAAAAACGCAATTTTTTGCCTATTTTTGCTCGATATCAATAAATGGTAACAGGTAGGCACCTAATTTGTGTACCTACTGTTGTTTACCTAGTCAATGGTACGGAACCTTTCATGCACGAGTCCGACTCGCACTTGGCCGGTTTTTTTTCGCACGCGCACGCATCTATTGAAAGAGGTGCATTGCGGTTAGCGTGGGTACCGCTACGGCGCATGCGGGTCCATTGCATCTTGCGTGCGAGAGCAAATCCGTATGACACTTAAAACGTAGGTTGTCATTCTTCTGGTCTTATCCAGTAAGGTATTGCACTGTCATATCGTCTTGCAGTCTTCAAATGTTTGGAAGACAAGTTAATGTTAATTAATATGTAATGCCTCGGTAACCTCTGTAGAACACATACCTACCTACATTATGTTGAGGTGAACCCCGAGAGATAGAGAGAGAGTTATCGATAATCGAGTTGAATGGCTTGCAATTGGAGAGGCCTATGCCCAGCATTGGACTGCTGTAGGCTGATGATGATGACCCCATAATGTAATAACATTATAACATTACTTAAGTTATAATTATAACTCATGGAGTCATATTACTACATGCCAATTTAATATACAATTGGGAGATTTTTCTATGCACTTGTGTTAAGGCGTAGTTGCTAATGAAAAGGATTTACTTAAGAAAATTATAATTTTAATAAAATTGCTGCTCTTCGAGCCACGTGCTCTCACACCGCCAACTTCATAACTCCAGCCCCCTAATTTCGTAACACTATCTATCACGATCTGAATCATTTTGAAGCCTATTGCTAATCCATTGCTTCATATGTTCGAAAAATTTGTCTGCTCAACAACGTAAATACCGCAATGAATGTTGTTGAACTGTCAAAATGAAAGCTATTCCTACCGTTAGTGTGCAACGCAATTACCCCGCTGGTCGATACGGAACAGAATTTTTCAATAACTTACTTAAGCCAGGCCCAGAATATGATTCGAGGCTCTCCAAGCTTAATACTTTGCAACCACTACACTAATTACGAGGCAGTAAAAAATTACCAGGTGCAGATCATTAAAAACTGGCTTACAGAATGATATATATGACATAACATCACGCCTGTAATCTCCGAAAGGTTAGGCAGGGATGTACCTATAGTACACCCACATTTCGCCAGTTATGTTTAAGTCCCATGTAATAGGGGGCGAGCCTATTGCCATCAACCGGGCGCAAACCTAGATTCCGGGCTGCTACTAAGAAATTACAAATGGAAAAAAACAACAAAAAAAAAACAGATGATATTTGCTACAATATCTGGGCCTTAAGGGGCCGTGCACGAAATCGACTAATTTTGTTTATTGTTTGTGAGAAAGGGAAAAAGAATTTAAACAAAATTCAAATAAATAAATAAATAAATTATTTGTGATTTGAAAAGTTGACTTCTTTATTTTCATGTGGCTAAAAGGGATTTTTCAAATAAGGTAAGTAATCATGGAAAATCACTAATATTCGCAGCAAGTTTTCCGAAAAATTACGCGAGACTGATGTTTGATCATCTTTTTACAAGAAACTACTTTTGATTTTGAACATTAAAAAATATCATCAACATTATTATATGGTTTTTTCATCACTTTTTCAATTTTCATACAAAATATAGCAGAAAAATAATGTTGAAAAAGCCTATTTTTTTTTAAAACCCTGTCACAAATGTATTTTTCCTATTACTTAGCTCACCATTTCAAGAAATTAAAAAATCACACATTAGTCTTCAGCTATCTTTGAAATAAAATCAAAATTTTATCTTATGATAACACAATATCTTCATTAAGTAAATCAATGGCGAATTAAACTATATTTTCGAGAGCGCGAGCGTGATGAAACTATTAACTGATGCTGTCACTGACACGAAAGGTTTAGCGCCATGAAAAATTTATTTTTATAATCCTACAGATTTAATGTTTCAATTATTTCCAGCTTTCTGATAATTAGATAAGAAATTGTCAAAAATTGGCTTTTTTCGTGCACGGAGCCTTAACTAATGAGTCAATGGTTCGCCTCTACGCCGCCTCAAGCGCATGACCTCAGTCGTGTCAAGCTGTGCACCTATAAACCTGGTACATAACCAGTATGTACTTTAAGTTGATCAATATTAATTTTATAAAACCATAAATATCGTTTGCTACTGGTGGTGGTTACTGGTATTCAGCTGCATCCGGTAATACTGAAGATGATAAAATGTCGTCTGCAAATATTTATGATACTTCAGCACGGTTTCAAGCTGAAGATGTTCCAGCCGAGCCGTGGTGCGCAGTATCCTAGTGGATCGCAATAGAACCAAGAACACAACACTGCGCGTTAATATAAGAAAGTTCTCCATGCAACTTAATTTACCTACATCAATTACTTTAGCCACACCTTCGGGAACTAAGCAGCCTATTATGGGATCACAAAACCTAATGAACCAGATAATCACAGCGTATACCAACCAAGCAGAACAATTGCATGTTTCTGCCTATTTGTCTAACAGCAGTAGACTTTAGTACTTTAGATCCTTTCACCGTAGCGCGGGCTTGCGGACGGCGAGCAATGGGCAGCTCGCCGTCCGGTAAGGACCTCATAGAGATGTCAGCATAATTGACGGGGTCCAATAGGGCCGATGCCTGCCGGGGTCGCGGATTGTTCGAAAGAGTTACCGTGGCCCTGGCGCACAGGCAACTGAAGGACCACGGGTGGGTTTTAGTCAGTAACACGGGTGGGTTTGAGTCTGACACCCTTACCGCTTCGCCCAGAGCGGGAGAAGTCATTTGATGATTTCACGCAAAAAAAAGTAGTTTAGATCCTTTATGACATCCGCAAATAGAAAAGGCTTGATGTTTGCTAGGAACCAGTTGGAGCGCATAATCATGCGCATATGAGGACATGTGTACCGGCCGCGTGTGGTGGATTTCTGCCCTTTCCCTCAAAGAGAGGAGCCGCGAGTCCCAGAAGTAGGAACATCATAAGCTGATTATGTTGCTTTTGTTGTTAATAAATCGCAAGGATAGTGTACAAGAAAAAAATGTTGGTAGGATCAAAAGGTCAGTTTTGACGGTATGTCGTGTACTCAGCTTTAAACACATATGCACAGGTTGCACTTGACACACATAGCTTACACTTTCTGCACGATATTGATACATAATATATTATGTGTATGTGTAAATAACACTAGTCATTGCCCGCGGCTTCGACCCGGCCTTCAGGGATTTTAAGGTAACTAGGTGTCAAACTGCTTTAAGACCCGAGGTCTTAGCTCAACACGACACGTCACGACTATACCCTGAGAGGTTAGGCAGGTGGTATACTTAGTGTGCATCCACATTTTCAGTTATGTTTAAGTCTCGTGTAATAGAGGCGAGCCTATTGTCAATAATTAGCCGCACAAATCCAACCTACGGGCTACTACTGAAATATTGCTGATGGTAGATCCAAATAATTATTTTCCAGACCTGGGGATCAAAACCCAGGAGCTCAGGACTCCACGCTCTGCAATCCCATTTTGATAAAAATCCGACGTAATACAGAGTGGCAATTTGCAAAAAAACTGAAGATTTTCACGGGTTACCTTGGCGCATCCGCTTTGGTTTTGCATAACAGTACACCCCCCCCCCCCCCACACAGACACATACACACACACATTATTCAATAGACTATATTAAATCTTCTTTGAGTCTTCGGCCACCATATGTTCATGTCAGAGCACCTGTCCAAGGCTCCCCATTGGTCGATACTTCGTGACAGTCTGCTCACGACTTGTCCGTTTAGGCTAAGTTCGACACATCGGCGCATCTGACCTTATCGGTAGGCACCACGTGAGGTCGACTTGTAAACGGATTGAGCTCTTTTTTGGAGCAATTTGGAGTGGTTTTCTTTGAGAGGTATATTAATAATTAATGTAAATATTAATATTGTGTCGTTCTTTAAGGTCATGGCAAAGAGTTCGACCTAAAGATATCCGTAAAAGGTAACTCTTTCTCGTCTCATGAACTGTAATATAGTTTATGTCGATACGAATCACATTTATATGATACTAGCATGCTGCATGGCTGTGCACGCAGGTACATAGCCATGCAGCGTGCGAGTGTCACGCGGTTACGATTACAGCAGTCACTTGAAATATCAGTTTAAAAAATCCGTTTTTTTGTTTAAACTTCACAGACGTAATTGGTATTGATATCTAAACACGATAAAACATTAAAAAACAGAATTTCTCAACTGATACTTCTAGTAACAACACTGCCAAAGGTCGTTAACCCCTCAAAAAAAACATCAAATCATTTTTATTTTTATTTTATCGTGTTCAGATATCGACACCTATCACGTCTGCAGAGTTTCGCTAGCTAATTTAATTCTACCCTGTATATGCCTGGATATGCTGGGACACAGTCGTCCTCTCTTCGAGAAGGAGTGGGCTGTAATCTACCACGCGGGCCCAGTGTGGATTGGTAGATGTCACATGTCTTCGAATTTTTGGTTCTAGGTATCAGCACGATGTTTTCCTTCATCATTTCGAGAGAAATCAAAAATCAAATCAAATCCATTTATTTGCCAGAATGTAGGTTTACAATGCATGGTCTTAAAACTATAGTGGCCCCTTTACATTCTAAAGCATTCATTATTAATTTGCATTTCTTTGCATTCATTCTTTTCATTCTAAGTGGTGATGAAATTATTTATACAAAGTAAAGCGCCTACCTGGGTTCGAACCCACGACCTACAACTCGTAAGTCGGGGCTGTTACCACTGGGCCACCACTGCTTTGGGTACGTGTGCCGAGGTATTAACAGGTACATGATGGCATGAGACATTTCAGCTAAGTCTCTGATGACCGGTGATTCCTCTAGTATTGCATATGACCATGACGGTGACAGTTTACGGTTGGGCACCCAGTTACGTAGAAATCTATGCATTGATGTTGTAACTGAAGGGCTTTATACTGTCTAGACCACAGGCTCTCAACGTGGGCGATAACGCCCCCTCGTGGGCGTTTAAGACTTTCAGGGGGGCAGTAGAAGAACCAGAGAAAAGTAGGGGGCGTTGAGAGGGGATCTTTCGACTATACTATATAATATTACACATTTAAATACTCGTATAATCGTGGCAATAGCTGTTTCAGATTCGCGTCAGATGGTAAGTAAAGACAATTGCGGGGTTCTAGAAAAAAAAAAAAACTTACACCCCTGTAAGTTTTTTTTCTTTTTTTCTTTCTATTTGGCCAACGCCCCCGCGTTGGCCAAATAAGGTTGAGAACCTATGATCTAGAGTCTAGACTTTCTACGCCTTGTTTTTAGACTTTATTTAGTCCGACCAGTACGTAGCGACCTGGACATATCTGTCATTTGACTTATTTCTGGAGGGTGCAGGAAGTTGGTATCTAACGATCTATTCTGTAAAAATATCACCGTTAGACTTAAGTGAAGTGAGCTTGAAGTGAAGTGACCTGTCAATAGTGTCAATCCCTTTTTTATCGTTTGTATATCCTCATGGATGTACTCCACCCTGCGGTGGGTGGAGGGGTCTGTCAGACTCTTACTGACTAAAATAACACGGTGTTCTAGGGCTACCTTTAGCCAGGAGCTGGAGTGCTTGCGCATTTCATCACGCTCCCCGCCAGGTGTTAGCCCGCGTGAATTCATGCGGACCTCGTCACCCGCAGCGGCCGTGTACGGCCGCAATTCCTCTAGACAGAGGCGCGCGCAATAGTGTCAATCCCTAGCATTGAGTGAAATGACAACTCACTTCAAGCTGACTTCACTTAAGTTTTCACGGTGAGATTTTCACGGAATAGACCGGCTGATAAATATGGGGGAATAGATCGGCTGTTTTGTTCTAGAGTATTTATTATCAAGTATTATCAACGTCCCTGAACAGGCCGTATCAGAGCGCATATTTAAAGCTTGGCCTAGCTAAGTAGTCGGTAGCTACCGACTCGCATGTCCATTTTATCGCAGATATCGATCTACGCTGGTTATTTAGCAATATGTGTGGTGTACCGACAGCATGTTAGTATGGTCAGTCAGTTTTGTACTAAGCAATGTTCTGTTTTTCTTTTGTACGCGGTGGAGCAGGAAAATAGCGCCAGGAAGGGAGAAATTAAAAAGTAGTTTTAACTTCTTCGCTGCTCACCACCTGCTAGCTGTCTAGCTTTTTCCCAACTATTTTGAAGTTAGCTTCCTGTCAAACCGGAGGAATACCAGTATTTTATATGGTGCGACTGCCTACCTGACCTCCACAACCAAGTTACTGGGTAGTACCCGTACCTAAAATGATATTTAACCGTCAAAAAACAAATGAACATAACACACGCGACATTAACGCGACCCTGCTGTCGGTACGCCTCTCAAATGTGTGTCGATGTTTGGGCGCGGCACGTTGCGTGCAGATCCGTGTGTACTGTGTTACTGACCCTACCCTAGTATACACCGTGCCTCTGGAGACTACTGCGTTGTAGACGGTACTTGTACGTGCGATATGTTAAGTTCTACGACGCAGGTCGAGATGTAGGAAATACACATGCATTTTTGACCGACTTTCAAAACGGTAGAGATTCACAATTGGACGTTTGTTTTTGTTGTTTCGGTACACTATAGTAACATTTTTGGTAAGTTCCCTGTGGAATAGTTTTTCCGGAGAAGTAACTAGTACCTAATTCTTGCCCCGAACAAGTTTTCTGCTTTCTTTCGGTTCTTTTATAACCAAATACGACTGGATTGATAAGCAATTATCTTGGGTTCGCCTTCTTTTACCATATACAACTGAATTGACTGATTTTTAGGTTTCCGTACGCAAAGGGTAAAACGGGACCATATTACTAAGACTCCGCTATCCGTCCGTCTGTCTGTCCGTCTGTCACCAGGCTGTATCACATGAACCGTGACAATTTGAAATTTTCACAGATGATGTATTTCTGTTGCCGCTATAACACCAAATATAAAAAGAATGAATAAATCATTTTTTAAGGGGGCTCACATACAATAGATATGATTTTTTTGCTGTTTTTATAGATAATGGTAAGGAACCCTTCTTGCGCGACTCCGACTCGCACTTGGTCGGTTTTTTTAAATAAACTCCATTGTTTTCTCGTCTTTTCATAGTTAAAATAACGATTTAAGTTTGTCTATTTTGTATTAACACGAAGTAAATACGAATTTTGATTAACAGTGTTATACTCTAGTAATGTTATGTTAATAAATGTAATATTATGTAAAGCCGACGTCAACACGATTTTAAGTAGATAATAATTTATTTATAGTTAACACTAACTTAACAACCTAGGTTCACGTTATGGAAATAATCATAGACCTTCCTTTAGTAATATTACTACCTAAGCTACCGAAATGGTTGATGACCCATCTGATGGTAGTCGGTAATTTATGCCATGGGTTCTTATCCACATAGGAAGGACATGCGGAAAGCTTTGGTTTCCCTGAAATGCGGTTCCGAAAATCTGTCATTTTTGACAATGTTGAAATATTATCCAGTTATCACTGGTGGGAATATTGTTGATCGAATACAGTCACCCACATACTCTTAAACTGTACTCGGTATAGGCTTATTCTTCTTAGTCTTCCTAGTCTGTGGCAAAAAACAAAAATACAAGACCAAAGTCACCGACTTCTGAAATTAAAGTTATTTTTCACTTTTTTTGTGTTTTTTTTTAATGTCGGTTGTTTTTTTTTTGTAAAGATGTTTTTGTTTTCACTTTTTAGTTGTGGTACCTAACCCACACATATTCGTATACCACTATTTTATATGTAAATAACAGTGACAGGAAATTATTAAAACATCATCAATTAAAATTAAATTAAAACTAAGTGGAAAAACTACGCAGTATTAAGGATAACTCAAACACTATTCAGAACTTTATCAAATTAATATGGGACCACATGTGAAGCTTTCAAATAAAAAAAGCATCATCCAAATCGGTTCACCTAGAAAATAGTTTTGAGCTAACACACACAAAAAGTAAAAAAATAGCAGGCGAATTGAGAACCTCCTCCTTTTTTGATATCCGTTAAAAATACTGTTAAATGGTTTGACGGCGGAAAGAGGCTTAGTTCCATAGAATAGTCCTTCAAAAAGGTTTATTCTATAACAAACTTCCCGAAGACTACGGGATGCTCTTGCCAATCCATTTAAATTCTTGAAACCCTCCCTTACTGGCGAGTAAGGGAGGGATTTTACGACACCTGCATGTTATTGTGCTTCCTCCTGTATCTTAAATAATAGGTTTATCAATGCAATATGTATTGTTTGATATGTATCTAGAATTCCAGATGCTGGTGTTCCTTGTCAACGTAATCTGCCAAGCCTATTCCAACAAAGTTGGGATGGTTTTTTAGTAGAAGGCCCGTTTACACGGCGCTGCCCTGCAATATATTTTACTGTAATTTGGGATCATACGTCAACATCCCCACTGTCCATAGGGTTAAAAACCCTCGGGTGGGTGGGTTATTTGGGGGAGGGGGGGGGGGTGTTGACTCTTAGTTCTAAGCCTTACCTTGTGGAACGCAAATAAACGAATATGAATATGAAAAACAAATGCAGAATTAAAGTGCCTTGTGATCTCAAATTTATACAGTAAAATATTGTACCTAATGATCATAGCCGCGTGAACGGGTCCTAGGTTTTTAATATTATTTCTTGGTCTTGCAATCAGTTATTTATTTATTTTCTTTGACATTGGAAAAGCCAGTCATCTCTGATAACCCTGGCAGTATTCTCGGCAATAAAGCCATTAAGCCAGTCCGGATGTTTTCCGAATAAAACCAAGTATCTAGCCGAGTAGTGCAGGAGCCGTGACACGGTTGGCGAGGAGCCAGGGTGCGCCCTTTGTTTATCATCTCCTTGCTTATTATATTAGGATGGGAGATAGTTATGAGCGCATCTGCTTAGCGAATTAAATTATTTTGGAGTATAGTTCTTGCCTGTGACTTTGTTCGGGGATTTTGGTTTTTGGAGAGGATTGCAGATTTTTTTTTTATAATGTCACCTCGTCCCTATGATTTGGGCGTAAGTAAATCCTGCGCTCCTGGTATATGGTATCAAGAGGAAGTGTTCTTAATTCCTTAAATCCTCATCAGACGGAAGAATTTTCGCAGATATGTTTAAAAGCCAGGCAAAATCCAATGATTGTTCCAAATGGATACGTGACTATTATTGAACATAACCGACTTGAACGTGACGGTGTACAAAAACATCGTAAGGAAAGGACTTGATGGCCTAAATTGCAGGCATGCAGTGAATAAGCGATATGATTAATGCTTGTTCCTTCTCTATTTGAGAACAAGAGACTCATAAAGCGATTAACGAGAAGCGAGTAGGTAGATCTAGCAACTGCGATTACTCGCCGTTATGCGTATTTACCAAGCTTAAGTGTTTCAGCGAGTGTTCTGAGCGAGTACTCTCTTTGATAGCTAGATGATTGAACAGGTGTGAACAGATAGCGATCTACTATTAAATATATACTTAGCCTCTTCCCAGCCACGTCGGGATCGGCTTCCAGTCTAACCGGATGCAGCTGAATACCAGTATTTTACATGGAGCGACTGCCTGTCTGACCTCCCAAACCCAGTTACTGGTTAACAATACCCTTTGGTAAGACTGGGTGTCAAACTTTTGGGCTTCTGCCCACCTGAAACGACTGCCAAACATCTACGAATGACAGCCGAGCCCAGAGGCTTAGCGTGCTTTCCGAGGCACGGAGAGGTCTCGCTATGTAATGGATAGTCACCCATCCACGAACCGACCGCGGCAAGCGTAGCTTAACCTTCGATCAACCCGTGCGGCTATTATCATTTAGCCACGAGCCTGCTTGTTCCTTTTCTGTATGAAAATAAGAGACTTGTTAAGTTGGGTATTCATCATACAGGCCGGATTTAATTAGAAGCTGTATTGAAAGACAAACATGCCAGGTTCTATATGAATACATTTTAGTATATTATTAGTAAGATAAATACAATGAATGGATGGGTCGTACATTCACGGTCACCGAGTGAATGAATGTAGTCAGTATCAACGAAGGATGTCTGTTTATTAATAAACACATTTCATGTGAATGTATGTTAATTACGGTTCTTTTATATCTTAATTAAGATTAAGATATTACATTAATCATTAATGGCTGTTTGGCGTTGCTTACAAGTCAAGAGTTGATTTATTTAAATCTGTGGAGTCCAACTAGATTTCGATTTAAAAATTCAAGTGTAAACTCCGTAGCAAGAGGCGACAGTTTTTGCTATGGAGTTTAACACTTGCAACCTGCTGTCGGACATTTCTCGCGGAGGTATTCTTGCTGGTGGAAATGCGGCCTTAGTGTGTATCGATATGGTACCCTGCAGCGAGTCAAATAATTCCTAATGGAGGAACATCAGGGTAACGCGATGAAAGAGAGGAAGATGGGCATCCTTATCGGTGAAAGTACCTACGACATACATAACCCTTTTATCTTTTCCAGGGTCAAAGAAATCTCACCTTCATCTACGAGTCACTCAATAATGATGTCTAGCGGGAAGCATAAAGGCTCAGCAGACAGACGCGACGCGACGGTGCGACGCGATTCTGGTAGAACAGTTTCCAAGAAATTGTCATAGAAATAGTTCTATAGAGTCGGTTCGCGCTGCCAAATTGCTCTGTCTATGGGAGCCTTAAAGCTAAGCTGTTTTCTTTTTAATTTTCCACCATAATGGCTATTCTCGAGTCTCGTATAGCTCCTCCACACGAGAATAGAAGAGGATAAGGATAATTTAACATTTTGCAACGTCATGTGGTAAAATTCCACACAAGACAGAGTTCTCATCAGAGCTACACATTATCATACAAGTATGGCGTCGAGAGCCGACTGAGGACGACCGGTGTTTACTGTAGCCGGTGGCTATCTCAGTTATTATAATATGTGTATATCACACAGGGTATAAGGGTCTTGTATTTGTATATATTTATTAACAAACTCTGCCCCATGCTGCAATGGCGTGCTATTTTTTCGGCTTCGTCCATTTTTCCATATATGCGGACCGGGCGAGTTGGGACTAGGGATCAGTATGGACGAAGCCAATTTTTCGGCATGATTAAAACGCTGTCTTTCTTCAGAAAACAAGGTGCCTATTGCTCGATAGTATGTTTGGCTGCGGAAATATCTAAAACAAAAGGATAGGCTGACATAAAGAAAGAAAGAAAGAAAATATATTTATTTAGCAAATAGGTACACTCAATATAAACACAAATAGACTTCCAAAAACAATTAAAAAAAAATAGGATGGATTTCTTACTACGTCACGATTCCTGTGGTTTTTAAAATAGTCCTAAAAGATCAATACCAGCTAACAAGCTTAAAGCTGCAAAAGAGAATCGGCGAAAAAAGCGATTAGAAAGACGCATCAGCCTATCTCTATATCCTGAGGTGACCGAGGTAGAGTTGAGAGCGGCGGTGAGTCGACTGAGTGCCAAAAATACCGCCCCAGGACCCGACGGCTTACCTGCAAAATCCTGGGTTCTGGCCTTGGAGGCTCTCGGGCTTCGACTAAGAGGGCTCCTAAGCGCATGCCTGAAGGAGGGCCAGTTCCCACTTCGTTGGAAGATGGGGAAACTGGTCCTCATTAAGAAACCGGGGCGTCCAGCGGATCCTCCGTCCGCTTACCGGCCCATCGTACTGCTCGACGAGCTGGGTAAGCTCTTTGAAAGAGTCATTGCAGACCGCCTCGTCGGGCGGTTGGTGCGGGTGGGGCCGGATTTGGCGGAGAGCCAGTTTGGTTTCCGCAGGGGGCGCTCCACGGTGGACGCCATCATGCGTGTGCGAGCCCTCACGACGGGGGATGCTGTGGCCCGGGGTGGGGTCATCTTGGCGGTGTCTCTAGACATCGCCAACGCCTTCAATACCCTGCCCTGGAGTTGTATCAGAGAGGCACTCCGGTATCACCGGATGCCGACCTACCTCTGTCGTATAGTCGAGGCCTATCTGACGGATAGGGCCGTCATTTACCCCGGTCACCAGGGAGAGTGGAACCGGCGAGAGATGTCGTGCGGTGTCCCACAGGGATCGGTCTTGGCATATGTGGGACATCGGATACGATTGGGTGCTGCGCGCCGACCTCCCTAGCGGCGTCAGCGTGGTGTGCTACGCTGACGACACGCTAGTCCTGGCGCAGGGGAGGTCGCACCAGGCGGCGGCCAAATTGATGACACGCGGGGTTGCGACAGTCGTCGAGAGGATCCGGAAACTGGGACTCGAGGTGGCCTTGCACAAGTCCAAGGCCATGTGTTTTCATGGTCCTCGGAACGCGCCACTGTCGGGTTCCCAAGTAACTGTAGGAGGAGGTCACATCGGCGTCGAGTCGACGATGAAGTACCTAGGACTCGTCCTCGACACCCGGTAGAACTTCGTGGAATATTTCCGACGTTTGGCTCCAAGGATGGAGCGGGCCGGGGATGCCTTGAAGCGGCTCCTGCCCAATTTAGGGGGTCCAAACGCCTCATGCCGGAGGCTCTATGCGGGGGTTGGGCGGTCCATGGCCCTTTACGGGGCGCCGGTGTGGGCGCGGTCATTGAGGCTCCGACCAGCCCGCCGGTTGAACGCGTCCCAAAGGGTCATGGCCATCCGGCTGGTCCGAGGATACCGCACGGTCTCCTGCGAGGCGGCGAGCCTCCTTGCCGGATTGCCGCCGTGGGATCTGGTGGTAAAAGTCCTCGCGCACGTTTGGGAGTGGCGCGAACTCCGCTGCCGCGACAAGTCGCGGCACAGCGGACAGAGCTCCGGCGGGATCTCATGGCGGCATCGAGAGTGCGACTGTCGCAACCCAGCGCAGGGCACGCCACAATTGCGGCGGTAAGTCCCCTCTTTGAGGAGTGGCTTGAGAGGCGCCACGGTGTCCTCACCTTCCGCCTGACGCAGGTCCTCACCTTCCGCCTGACGCAGGTCCTCACCGGACATGGCTGTTTCGGAAGGTTCCTGTTTAGAATATGGCAGGAGGAAACGCCCGGGTGTTACCATTGTGTGGATCGACCGGAGGACACGGTGGAGCATACGGTGGAGGTCTGCCCGGCTTGGGCGAAGCACCGCCGTGTCCTCGTGGCGGCGATCGGCGGCGGCGACCTATCGCGTCCGGCCCTGGTTCAGGCCATGGTACGGAGCGAGAGGGAATGGGAAGCAGTCACCTCCTTCTGCGAAGCAGTAATGCTGGCGAAGGAGCAGGCGGAGCGCGGGAGAGAGAGGCAATCACTGCGCCCTCGCGCCCCTTATCGCCGCAGGAGGAAACACCCTGGGCGTCGGGAGTCGATTGCCGACTCCCGGCCACCGTAGGCGCGTGCTTGCGGACGGCGAGCAATGTGCAGCTCGCCGTCCGGTAAGGACCAGGCCCGGGTCGACGGCGCGTCGTGTTCCACGCGCGCCTCAAAGAGATGTCTGCACTATTGACGGGGTCCGATAGGACCGATGCCTGCCGGGGCTGCGGATTGTTCGAAAGAGTTACCGTGGCCCTGGCGCACAGGCAACTGAAGGAACACGGTTGGGTTTTAGTCAGTAAGAGTCTGACACGCCCTTCCGCTCCGCCCAGAGCGGAAGAGGTCATTTGATGATTTCCCACCCAAAAAAAAAGAAGCCTATCTCTATAATCTCTTCCTCTAAAATATTTAATGATCCGTAATTCTAGCGAAACAAATCAAGATGTTATACATCTTCCAACGATCATTCGTTCATATACAAGTGCATCCATATACAGATAGACCGGAAACTGGCTTCTATGGACATGAGGAAGAGGTCAGGGTCGACCTTTGCCTTACCGGTAGACCTGCAGCGACCTACATCACCCTTAAGGTAAAGGACAGACATTGTATCAATTTATATTTTTGTAAGGTTTGTAGACTTGGGATGTAACAAATATTACAGGTATTGTTTTATTTTTTATTTGAGATGGTTGACTCTAGTCTATTCTAGTTTTGACTCTAGTCTAGGTCAGAGGTGACAGAGACAAAGTCGACGATGGAGTAAGTTTATCCAGAGGAAGCCTGTTCACTCTCATTTTGAAGAGATTTGGGTTGTATGCAGTGAATAGGTAATAAGGTCGGCTTATCGAGTGTCAAAACACCAAATTCAATCCACAAGAATAAAAAATTATTCTTCTTGGTTTTCAAATTATTCTTCTTCTGGTTTCTCACTGATTATGTAGGTAAATTAACGGTCGAATTAGTTAAATGCTCCTTTTTTATATATATATTTTTCTTTTTTTTATAATTAATTTTTTCGTTTATATTTCCAGTGCGTGTCCCAAATAAAAAATATTTTTCTTTCTTTCTTTCTAAATACGGATTCTGATTTACTACCAGTAAACGTGTACCTGGTTTGTGCTATAGATACGAAAACACCCGTCTGGTTGGAGGATCCTCCCTTTTCTATTGAGGATGAGGATCTGTACACCCTGGTTCTCATACTGCTATAGTAGGAGAGCTCTCCATAACATCACGCCTGTATTCCCCTCAGGGTTAGGCAGACGAGCATCTATACAGGGTGGCAGGGACAGGGACATGTACTGAATCCATGGTAACAAGTTGTGTGTTGTTGACGCTGCCACTCTGTCTAGTACCCCCACATTTCACCAGTTATGTTCAAGTCCCATGTAATATGGGGCGAGCCTATTGCCATCATCGGGCACAAATCCAGACTCCGGGCTGCTATTGAGCAATTCCAGATGGAACATCCCGATAACACTTTGCCCGACCCGGGAATCAAACCCAGGATTTAATGCTCAGAGTATCACTTGCGATTACTAGACCAAAGAGGCAGTTAGAACCTTCTAAGAAGGTCTTCTTCTGGCGGGCGGGAACAGTCTTTTACATAATCAGCCTATTCCACTGCTGGGTCTCCGGCCTCTTATCCACCGCGCGGGCCCAGTGCGAATTGGTGGTACATTTTACATTATATCTTTTTCATTCTACGACATATCAGTCAGTTTTCTCATAACTTTGTTGGAAGAGATTTATTTAGAATTACGCATCGCCTTTGTACGTAGTTTTCTGTTCCTTTCTTCCTGTCTGTTTTTGTGTGTGTACATAAACGGTTAAATAAATAAATCATAACCGTTTTTAGTGCGGTGGTGATTTTAAACTTTTTTAATTTTCAACAAAAGTTTTAAATTTCTTAGCCTAAGTATCTAGCAAGAAAGAAAGAGTATTTATTGAGACTCGCAAAAGATTATCACAAATTAAACTAAACACACTCATAAAAACAAAAGTAAAATAAAAATAACAATAGAAAGTCCTGTACGAGGCCAAAAAGCCCCTACCCTTTCTCAGTATGATGCAGCGACTTAAAAAAAAAAAGTGTTGTAGCGCTGGTATTCTGATAGGGCCTGCTGCTGTGATGTCACGGACAGATACAGAAATAAATAATAAATTTAAAAAAAAAATGAAATATCTAGAATATTGTATTCTTTTTTTCTGTTACGTAGGTACTGGTATGTCTACCTATGTCCCACATGTAGTTGTGTGAGGTGATATGAGCAGCGTGGGCTCGGCTGTTGCGCCACCTGGCGGTCACCTAGCATTTGTGTTGCAACGACTGTTTGAGTATGTGTCGCCTGGAAGCATTCGCGGCTAGTGATGTGACTTAGTCTATCGATTTTGAATGTTAAAATCGAGTTTTTTTGTTAGATGTCGATGTTAGAATATTGATTGTGATAATTATTTTTGCATCAGACATTTTATTTAATTACTTTAAATTATTACTACCGGTTGAAGTGGCGGTGCTATGTCCAGCAGTGAACGTCTTTCGGCTGAAATAATGATGATGATTTGAAATTATTATTTTTATTCTGGGTAGTCCCAGCTTCTTTACCTATTACACGGGATCTTCGGCCATCAAATTCCTCTACCGTCTACTTTTACGCTAGGTACTCTGTTATCACAATAAAAAAAAGGTTTAAAGCTCCGGCTACACGCAGCAGCTTAAAGGTCATAGCACACATATCAACTCTGAAAGGGATCGCTACCGTATCGCCTTTCGCCTCGCCGTCAAACATGCGTCAACCTAACGTAAGCACGTAACCAAAGCGGATCAGCAGCTCCGATACGTCGACTCGGCTACGGCTAGGCGACGCCGCGCTTACGGCTCGCCGACCCCGAGGCGAGGCGATTATGTTACGATTCCGATTAGTGTGCGTTGCAGTGGGGAGTTTCATGCAAAGAATACTGAATGGCTCGAGTTGATACGGTGACGATCCCTTTCCGATTTGATAGGTGTGTTATTTCCTTAAGAGGTGTTGAAAGAGGTTCTCAGGGTATGTTCAGTAGTTCCACTTTTGACATCTAAGTTCATCTATTATCTGTGGCACTGATCGGCTGCCTCGTTAGTTTAGCAGTCGCAAACGCTACTGCTGAGCATGAGGTCCTGCGGGGTAATTACGTAACACACTAACAGTAAGAATGGGTTTCATTTTGACAGTTCAACAACATTCATTCCGTTATTTACGTTGATGAGCAACAAATTTTTCGAACATATGAAGCAATGGATTAGCAATAGGCTTCAAAATGATTCAGATTGTGATAGATAATGTGTTACGTAATTAGGGTGCTGGGTTCGATCTCCGGGTCGGGCAAAGTGTTATTGGGTTTTTCCGTAAGGGCTTTCTCAGTAGCAGCCCGAAGTCTGGATTTGTGCCCGGTTGCTGGCAATAGGATCGCCCCCTATTACATGGGACTAAAAATTTACTGGCAAAATGAGGGTGCTGCCTAACTCTTCGGGGATTACAGGCGTGATGTAAAGTTATGTTGTCATCGGTTGCGTGTTTATTAAACTATCGATAGTAAGTAGTCACAACACTATCGACCTGCTCATGTGCAGGGCGCGGTCGCTCGCCTTGTGCATATGTGCGAGTAACACGCGCGTACCGACAGCAGCATAAATAACTAAATGATGTACCGTCAACTACATAGTTTAGCTACTTATACTAAGTTTGGTTAAGATTTATAAATGATAACATTCGTAATGTTATAACATAAAATCACGCCTGTATTCCCCGAAGAGTTAGGCAGAGCTGCACCTATAGTACACCCAATTTCGTCAGTTATGTTTAAGTCCCATGTAATAGGGGGCTTTATTTTTTAATTTATTAATTATTGCTTACTGAAAGTTCTGATGGGATCATTATAATTACTGTCAGGGTGTATATCGACTCGGGAGTCGATTGCCGACTCCTGGCCACCGTAAGCGCGGGCTTGCGAACGACGAGCATTGGCCAGCTCGCCGTCCGGAAAGGACCAGGGCCCGGGTCGACGGCGCGTCGTGTTCCACGCGCGCCTCAAAGAGATGTCAGCATCATTGACGGGGTCCAAAAGGGCCGATGCCTGTCGGGGTCGCAGATTGTTCAAAAGAGTTACCGTGGTCCTTTACCGTGGTCCTGGCGCACAGGCAACGGAATGAACACGAGTGGGTTTTAGTCAGTAAGAGTCTGACACGCCCTTCCGCTCCGCCCAGAGCGGGAGAGGTCATTTGATGATTTCCCACGCAAAGAAAAAAAAAAGTTTGTATATCGACGGTGTAGTTTCAATATCTAATAACTAAAAAATCATGATTTTACGGGAGGCGAAAAAACGTTTCATTTCTAAAGTTTTTAATATTTTAATTAAAAAGTTATTTACATGTATGGAAAAAGTAGTAGGAAACGCTTGAGATGGTGATAATGATTTCAAACCTTATGTCTTTGCAAATACGAGTTCTTTCATATTTTATTTACGAATATGCAATAAAGTGAAAATCGCTAAAATGTCAGTTATTAGATATTGATAATTCACCGTCGATATGAACTCGTGAACAATTAGTCACTTGACAATAGTCAATAGCTGTCAAAGTTTAACTACTCTGTCTGCGCATGGTTAACTTTTATAGCAAATTGACAATTTTTTTAACTATAGGTTAACCATTTGTCAAACAACATACTTCTGTCATTTTTAACAAATTGTTAGTTTAACTAACGCATTTTAACTATCAGTATGTTTGACTACTGATCAAACGACGGGCACTTAGTGTGTTAATTCATGAATAAATTACAATTTCCCATCTTATTGGTGCGTATTTCTTTCTCCTACACAAGTGTCTTCCCCGACAACCTGATCCCTGACAATGGAAACTCGTAGAAAACAGTATAAGCCTTCTTCATTTTGTAGTTTAGTTTAGCTATGTTAACTGAGTACTCATTTTATTTAATCTTTAACTTTTTGAATTGTTTTGGCATTTTCAAATGGTAGGTTCTCGAAATGCATGGAGAGAAAACTTGAGATCTCCAAATCTATACATATAATAAAATAGTAACAAAATTGTTTTGTCCGTGTGACTGTTTGTCTGGAAGTATATTCCAGATTGGCGCAAACGGATTTGGATGAAATTTTGCTTCGATCATTTATAACCTGGATTAACACATAAGGTACTAACTCTGGTAGTAGGTTCCCATGAGATATTTACCAATATCCACGCGGGCGAAACCGCGGGCAAAAGCTAGTTTAACATATCACAGTCAGTCAGATTCACATTGGCTGTAAATACTGTGATAAATGCCTTTGATTGCAATATTTACTTATAAAAATTTTATTTGCCAACGCTACTCAAAACCAACAATAATAATATATCAAAATATAAGATAATTCGGCTCCGATCGGCCACCGATAACGCCGACCGATACAGCCGCTTGTTTTGCTGACCGTACGCATATATTAACCTAATTGATTTACGTACATATTGGACTATTATTTTTGCGCACCGTACGTGTTGCAGTAATGGTCGATTTAATTTTATCTGATGCCAGGTGTTAAGAATTAATTTAGCAATTATTATTGGTGGGGATAAAAAATCGTAGGACGCTTATTTTTACGATAGTTACCTGAATATTTGGAGATATGCTATGAAATTAATGAGAAAATAATCGTGTGAAAAAGTTTTTTGAAGTCAAGAAGTCGATTGCAATTGAAGGTATTTTCCTTACAATACTGTTTCATGAAATCATGACAACGACACTCACGAACCACGAACGAACACAAGAAATAAGTATGAATTTGATAGTAAAATATTGGGAGATTCTAAAAACATGTGTGAAAAGATTATAAAGTCAAGAAGTTTGAAATTTTATGACACTGAAAAATTCAGCATGAATTTTGTAAGACTTGTTCCTAAGGCTTGTTCAGTAATCTCTTTCTTGAGATTCGTCTGATCTGAGCAACACCCATACCGTGTGTGGTTGTTGCCTGATGCGGCCTCAAGATCGATCAGTCATACGACGGCCGGGTCGATTCTTTTAGAAGCGAATCTTGAAGCTAAAAAAAATCTCATAAATAAAATCTTTGAAGCTTTTTTAGCTTTTTGCAGTCTGACTGTTTTTTGTATGTACTTGTATGTGCATGCATCCGGTCAGACCGATCAGCAGGGTAGTGGCGAAACACACTACAATGGCAATGCCTTTCGTTTTGACATTTCAACAACTTTCATTGCGTTGTTTACATTGCCGAGCAGACAAATTTTTCAATCATATAAAGGCATGAAGCAATGAATTAGGGATATCCTTAAAACCCTTCAGATTGTGATAGAAAGTGTGTTACGCAGTTGGGGTGCTGGTGCAGATTCTTATGTTCTGATTGATCTCCCCATGTATGTTAGCTTTATACCGCGTTGTACGCAGAACGCAGTTGCAGCGTGGTATAATATAATCCCTTGTAATGTAAGGTTTCTTCCTAGTGACCATCAGAGAGGTCGTGTTCTAATCTTGTTGTGCATGCGCCGAGGTTTAGCTGAAACGTGTTTATATTATAAGTATAAAGCTGTTGTCATTGTTGTGAGTACATTAGTACCTGGGGAAGTAAACAACATGATCAGAATAGCAGTGGTCCTGAAATCGCAAATCTTTTCGCTGATCAATTCGTATCCGTCTTTAGTCGAAATGCTGCTACTACTAACAATACTTCCAATAGATTTTCGGTTATTGATAAATATAATGCTGTTATATAATGCCTTAGTTCCGAACCATCATGAATTTGCGAGCGTGGTGTGGAACCCGCACTATACTGTGCACTCACAAAGAGTCGAAAGCATTGTGAGGGCTTTCACAAAACACCTAGCATATACCTTCGGTAAAGTATCTCCCCGGTGCCCATGTGAACAACGTGTTCGATGCTACAAGTCTACAATATGGATTCTCTGCACGACCCTCGACTGACACAGGAACATTAGAGATGTTCATCTACAAATTGGTCAATAATAAACTAGACGGTGACAAATTAGTAATGAACGTATTGGACTAAAAGTTTCTTACAAATTACCCAGATATCCTGTAATTAATGTATTGCACACTTAAGCGTCCAAGAAAAATATTGTGGTAAACTCACCACTAAACAGACTCAGTAGAGAGATTAATTCTTTGATAAGATTTGTACCAGATATCGACTTATACCAAGATTCCATAAAAGTATTTAAAGCCAAAATACTGAAGTCACGAAAAATGCAATCTCATAATTGGTTGTGTTAGTATATTTTGGAAGCTCTTCAAGTTTTTATACTTTATTTTAGAAGAATACTTTCCATTATGATCTCATTTTTATTTCAATTTAAATTGTATAAGTCTTAGTCGTAAGTGGGCATAATTGCAATATTGTTCGTCTTGTAGTTTTATTTTACTTTTTGTTATTAATCTTAAGTTTAAGCAGTATTTATCCATCATTTTTAAATTCTAAAGCCTTTAGTTATTTTTATTATTATGTGTTATTACCTATTTCTGAGATTGCTGACTAACCTGTAATTGGCGACTGTGTAACTACGAGGCTATTATTACCTATAGTACTTTAGATATATTGGACACAGAAGCTGTTGGTATACCTACCTTTATAAATAAATAAATAAACAATAGAGGATGAATATTTAAGAAGGGTTTCAGGGCGAAGTCTGAAACTGTGTGAAGTAGAGCAAAGACATGAAAAGGCACATGAACTCAATGTGGAGAATGAAGAAAACTGAAACGTTTAGTTTGACAGGGATTAGCGAATTAGCGAAAAATACCACCACTGGATGTTGTAATCCTGACTAATATCCTAACCTAATATTATAAATTCTAAAGTGAGTTTGTTTGTTTATTTCTTCGTTTCTTTGTTACGCTTTCACGTCTTAACCACTCAACCGATCATCATGAAATTTTGCATACACGTTGTCAGGTGTACAGAAAAGGACAACGGGTACGTTTCATCCAGAAAAAAGGTAATGCTCCCGAGGCACAGAAAAATAACTGAATTCATTGACAAAATCTACATTAACGCGAGCGAAGCCGCGGGCAAAAGCTAGTAGTCCATCAAACATATTCACACATAGCTACTTATACTTCTGTTTTTAATATCAAGGGTCGAAATAGAGCCTCAACACTAAATAATCATACATAATCATCCTCCTCCTCATCATCCTACATTTTTCCGTCAGTAGTGAAGCCTAATATTCGCATGTGGCGTTGCAGATGAGAGCAGTGGTGGCCCAGTGGTATCAGCCCCGACTTACGAGTTGTAGATCGTGGGTTCGAACCCAAGCAGGCACTTTACTTTGTGTTTTTAATTTCATCACCACTGCTCTCAAAACTGTGAAGGAAATCATCGTGTGGAAACCGGCATATGTTAGAACCAAAAATTCGAAGTCATGTGACTTTCACCAACCCGCACTGGGTCCACGTGGTGGATTACAGCCCACTCCTTATCACCGGGAGGTGTCCCAGCAGTGGGAACATTATAGGCTGATTATGTTGCAGATGCCGTCACAAGACTATAATAAGTATAGGTATGAGCGAAAGAGAAGACCTGTTTTTAAAACTCGATGTGCCATATTTACGGCCGTGTGCCCAGGGGGTTTACTCTCTTAACACGAATCTCGGAGTTTCGGCCGAAATTATGGGCGCTTTCCGCTCCATGTCACCGTTGAACATAATATTAGTTCGGGTCCCGAACTAAGATCCCTACTTAAATCTCCTCATAAAACAAATCCTCATAAAACAAGCTGCTATTCTTATTCCTTCCCTGTCCATGTTGTACGATTGTGGAACTCACTTCCGCCTAGCATTCAAGATTTAAAATCTCTTTTTCTCAATTCAAATATCAAGTAAAAGAGTATTAACTTTCCTCTTAACTGTGAGTATTTATATATTTACATTATGTAAGTTTATTTATTTGAACATTATGTATTTATGTAAGTATATGTTATTTTTTTTGGACTATATGTAAGTATATTTAATATTCTAGTTTAAGACGTCACCAAATCAAATTCTTCTCTTCTTGTTCTCACACACTATTGTCAATTTTTTTTTCATTTCTCCTTTCGCAGGTCTGCTGGAAGATTTTTTTTAAGAAATAAGCAGTACCTGTACTCAATACTAATATATAAATAAAAAATAAAATAAATAAAAAATAAAAAATAAAAATCTTTTATTTACAGACTACATAGGCCCACATTATGTTAGTGACTAAAATTATCTTACAAACTATGTTAGTAAAGGTAGAAAGCAAAAACAAAATAAAAGTTAAAATTAAATCACACACAAAATAGTTTCATCAAGCCCCATGCAATACATGAAGCTTGATAAATCTACCCATGGTAGGGCCATCCAGCCGTTCAGCAAATACCCTCAAGATACTGTTGGTGCTTCCTCCCACTCTGCGCGTCATCGACGCCACCTTCTTACGCATTATTGCAAAATAGTCATCAGTGTGGGCGTCGGCGAACATACCTGACGCACTACAATAGGGTGGAAGCCTCAACAGCACCCTAAATGTATTATTATATTGTATTCGCAGGGCATTGTTTGCTTTTTGGGTATGATTAGCCCAAAGGCTGTTGGTGTAAAATGTTTGGCAGTAAGCCTTGAATAGGGTAATTTTTACTGGTACTGAGCAACCAGCAAACCTTCGAGCCACCATATTTCCCCTCACAGCCAATGCCCTGCGCTCCCTTTCCATATCTGTGTCGTCTTTCAAGTCTTCGGTGACAATGTGGCCCAGATATTTAAACTGGGTTACTCTCTGTAAAAGTGAACCGCACAGCGTTACCGGAGGAATAAATGATGGTCTTTTATTTCTACCCCTAAACACCAACAGCTCACTTTTCTTAGGGTTGTACTTTAGCCCATACTGCTCGGCATACCCCTCACAAATTGAAAGCAACTTTCTAATTCCACAGATAGATGGGCTCAGCAACACCATGTCGTCTGCGTAGCTCAAGTTATTTAAACTAACTCCATCTATGTGGCATCCGACATGTGTGTTGCTGAGCTCAACCAGTAATTTATTAACATAAATGTTAAAAAGTCTTGGGGAGGTAAGACCACCCTGTCTGACACCACACTCTAGTTTGTAGGGGTCTGACAGCACATTTGACCACTTTACAAAGTTTCTCTGATTATCATACCACATAGATAACGTGGACACTAACGAATCAGGAACTCCCGCCTCTCGAAGCTTTCCCCACAGGGCATTATAGGAAACCAGGTCGAAAGCTTTTGACAGGTCCAGGAAACATGCATACACTGGTGTTTTTCTATCAGTATAATACTTGACAGTATGCTTTAACGCAAAAATGGCACTCTCAGTAGACAACCCGGCACGAAAACCAAACTGTGAGTCGTGTAACTGGGTATATCCACCGAGGTGGGCGTCAAGCACACAGTCAAGTACTTTGGCTATAACAGTTGCCAGTGAGATAGGCCTATAGTTACCCTTGTCTGCTATGTCCCCTGTCCTGTCTTTCACAATAGGTATGACTACTGTATCAAGTAGCTCTTGTGGTAAGTGGGAATGTCCCAAGCATAGATTGAAGAACATAGTCAACACTCGCGGCAGATGTACACCAGCGTTTTGAAGATGCTCGATGCTGAGCCCTTCGTGACCAGGAGATTTACACCTCTTCATACATTTAATAATAGATTTTATTTCTTTACATGAAAATCGAAGGGGTGATCCTGAACGACAGTGCTCAGCATCGTTCCTCCTCGACACTGTCTCGAGAGGTGAACTCATTTTAAAGTGTTCTTTGAAGATATTCGCTATCTTAGTGCAGTCATTCCTCCCCTCCACGCTAACCGAAACACTTGGGGTACTATTATTGAGTTTTTTAGTACCTTTCCAAAATGACGTGAAACTTTTTTTTGAATGTAATGAGGCTAGAATGTCCATTTCAATTTTGTCTTGGTTTTTAATACACCATTTTAATTTTGATTTAAATATTTTTCGCGTTAATTTCATATCTTCAAAAATAGGCCCGTAACTAGGTTGACCGTGCGACATCCAATTTTTAAACTTAATCTTTGCTCGGGTGTGAACTTTTTGTACATGTTTGTTCCAGCCCTTTATACCTTTATTTTTTCCTATAATGCCCCGTGAGGTCCTACTACTACTGGCAGCCTCACTTAATACAGATACAATATTGCCATACATTTCATCCAACAGAATTTTATGGTCGAGCTTATCACAATATTTATCCGCACACAGTTTAAAGTTTTCAGGGAAGTCTATGCTCTTTAATTTATTATTACACTGCAACAAGTATTCATTTATTTCTTTTGAGGTTCTTTCACCCCAACGTATGTCATTATATATTTTTTTAACAAATGATTTTACTCTAATTATCACATTCCAATTTCAATGGAAAGTGATCTGACCAAAAAGAGTCATAAATCACCTCAATGTTAACAATATATGCCGTATCTATGTTACTGTCTGTACATAAATAAATAAATAAGAATGAATGACAACAGGATTTGACCTGCGGGGTAATTACGTAACACACTAACAGTAGGAATTGGTTTCGTTTTGACAGTTCAACAACATTCATTGCGTTATTTACGTTGTGGAGCAGACACATTTTTCGAACATATGAAGCAATGGATCAGCAATAGGCTTCAAAATGATTCAGATTGTGATAGATAGTGTGTTACGTAATTAGGGTGCTGTTGTTCTTACTCCCGATAAAACTTAATAAATTGGGATTAGGGTTAATTTCGATATATGGAACTACTTTTGGTCGGGCCCGTATCTTCGGTGACGGACTTAGAGAAGGCCCCTCGGTACCACATTATCATCTGCCTAGCATTTTTCCAACTAGTTGGGGTCGCCTTCCAGTCTTAATAACGGACGCACGGATAACAAACTAACAGATGCAGCTGAATACCAGTGTTTTACATGGAGCGACTACCTGCCTGACCTACACAACCCAGTTACTGGGTTACCACTTTAAAAGACTGGTTGTCAGACGTTCGGGCTTCTGAGTACGCGTAACGATTGCCTAGGTACTTGCTGTACCAGTATGCTGACTGAGTCCAGTATGTTGACTTGACAGCATGGCAGTTGAGACTATGTCATGCTCACTTAAATGTCTCACTGTTGGTGGCGCGTGTGTTGGATCATTCGGTTCCCTACAAAATGGTTGAGCTGGATGGTGCTGATCCACGCGTCATGTTCGTGGACAGGCGCCGTCAGTTGAGACTGGGCATCTCTTAACTGCCACGGTTTATTTTTATTATTAATCTTTTATTTTGAATTGTTTCTTAATATGTATATATATATATTTTCATTGTTCTCGCATATAGAAGCAACAAGAATAATGTACCCAGGATTTTGTAATATCTTGATTTAAAAAGAATGTCCTTGGACTTTCTTGCCCGTTCTTCTCCATAGAGATCTACGTTTTGGAATGGGCAACCAGCTTCAAGTTTCTGACTAACTGACCTACTCTTTGACAATTCAAACGAGCCTGTAAATGGTTTAATTGAAATAAATGCTTTGAGTTTGAGTTTCAGTTTGAGTAGCGAAGGGTAAATTTTTGTAAGAGGTAAGCCAGAGTACATATCTTTAATGTTATTATATTATTTGTCTATAGAATACTGACTCTGCCATTTTTCAAAGGGAAGCCGGTAGGAATCGAATTGTATGGAACCTTCGCCATTGTACTGTACCAAATTATTATGAGAGAAGAAATTAAAGTGAGCGGAAATGCCGGGAGGGGACGCCCTAGAAGGACACTTAGTGACCTTATTGGTCATATTCTTCAGAAAGGTCAGGTGCGTAGTACTCGCAACCGGCGTGCGTGTATGACAAGAGGTATGAACAGAAGCGAAGCAAAAGGAGTATGTAAAGATCGCAGCAGGTGGCGTTCTGTAGTTTCTGCCTACCCTCATGGGAAGAAGCCGTGAATATATGTATGTACGTATTAAAGTGTTTGCCTCAATGTAACTGCTCGAACAGTAAGATTAAGCGTGATTTTACGACCGCACATAATTATACACTGCCACAGTAACGTCCGACATAAGTATATACTTGGTTAAATAAATTTAAACGTATGTAACACTTATAAATCTATTTCTAGGCGTGGGCAATACTTGCTAAAGATCAATGTCAGTTGGTTTTGAATTAATTAAGTTATTTTGTAGTTATTGCCATGTAATTGTAAGTACATATTTATGTATTTTGTTTTGAAAGTGAATGTTGGGTGTGGCAAAAGTGGTATGAAAGTAGAATAAATGCTGTGAAATGGCGTTCCTTTCGAAGTATGTGTGGTGTGACTACGAATGATAGGCTGAGGAATGATGTGATAAGGCAGCGTTGCATTTTAAAAGAAGATTTAGTGACAAAAATTAAAAACAGTATGGTTTTTACAAGGCAGATGTGAGTGGAAAAGCCGCAACGTCCTGGAAGCTAATACTCGTATAGTGACTCTATTGGTGATGTTCTTCAGAAAGTTCAGGTGCGTAGTACTCGCAACCAGCGTGCGCGTGTGACTAGATGTGTGAACGTAAACGTAGCAAAAGGAGTATACACGTATAAGGATCGTAGTAGGTGGAGTTCTGTAGTTTCTGCTTACCCTCATGGGAAAAAGGCGTGAGTTTATGTATGTATGTTCCTTCATCCGGCTTACCCTGGTCTATAAGCCTCTCTACTAGCCTTGCAACTTGCTGACTAATTGACCGAGCGAGCGCGAACTGCGGGAAAAGCGTCTCCGTTTCAGCTTGGGCGAAAATGCTTTCGTATGTCCGGATGTCCAGCTGTTCTCCTCTACAGGTCGCATTTCTCAACCGATTCTCGTGAAGTTTTGTTTGCACGTTCGATAATTACATGGAATTCTATTATCGAATCAGTTTTTCGTTTTTTTTTTAAATGGCGAATATATGGGGATTTAAAACGAAAAAATAATCATATTTCAGCCATTTCGCGCTCCTTGCGCGCGCTTTTTGTTTTGAGGTGCGCGGTGAACATTTATTCAGTTTTAAGCTATGCAAAGACAGACTCGCGAGGTCTACAGCTCACAGAGCCACTAGTCACTTTTTTACTTCGTACCTCGGAATGAGATATTCTCGCGTAAGCCTAGGTGATAAAGGAGAAAGAAGTTGGTATACATTAGGGACGTACATAGGATTTACACAATCAGTAAGTTACGAAATAACGTTCCATATTTAAATCATTTTTAGAACGCAATTAAAGCTATTTAATATTAATGGCTCTGTGAGCTGTAGACCCGGCGAGTCTGTCTTTGCATAGCTTAAAACTGAATAAATGTTCACCGTGCACCTTAAAACAAAAGCGCGCGCAAAGAACGCAAAATGTCTGCAATATGTTTTTTTACGTTTTCAAAACCAATATTTCCGCCGTTTTGAAAAATTTTGATAAACTATGTCGAAATTTTTTTTTAATATAATTATCGAACCTGCCCACAAAACTTCACGAGAGTCGGTTGAGAAAATGCGACCTGTAGAGGAGAACAGCCGGTCATCCGGACATACGAAAGTATTTTTGCCCGACCTGAAACGGGGACGCTTCGCTCGAGATAAGCGTTCGCTCGGTCAAAAAAAAAAAAATATGCGTTGATCTTTTTATTAAAAGCAGTACCTCATTAAAAGTTTTAGGTATAGCTTTCAAAGATTGTGACGTCAAATACAGTCGAACTATTCTGTAAAAATCTCACCGTGGAAACTTCGGTGAAGTAAGCTTGAAGTGAGCCGTCATTCCCTCTGATGTTAGGGATTGAAACTGTTGACAGCTGACTTCACCGAACTTTTCACGGTGATACATTTGAAATAGAAATGTAGGTGCACTATAGGTACGGTCACCAAAAGTGATAATTAACCAGGGTCGTCCGATATAGTCGAAGTTTAGTAAGAAACCGATGGATGTTTTCGAATAAAATTTAATTTAATTAATAGAAAAACAAACAGTTTATATATCAAATAAAATTTAACGTACGCCTCTGCCTAACCTTTCAGGGAATACAGGCGTGAGGTTATTTTATGTTAATATTTTTACAGAATAGACCGGCTGTATTTGGCGTCACGATCCGATCGTCCGAAGTGATCGGCTGTTCTTGCAACTGAAATAAACATACAATTATTTCACACAACTCTACAAGATAAACACTCAAATACGGTTCCCAGTGTGTCAGTACAGAACGAAGCTGTCACAAGTCCAACAATCTGTGCACTGTCAATAGTTAATGCTAATAAGCTCGGCTTTTATCTGCACACATGTGTGAATGGCCTTAGGGTTGTCGAGCCGCAAAGTTTACTGTTATTTACAAAATAAATAAAAACGTTTTTTACAAAAAAAAAACAACTGACTTCCAAAACATACACTAAAAAACGTGGAAAATAACTTTAATTTCGGAAGTCGGTGTCTTTGGTTTTGTATTTTCGTTTTTGGCCACCGACTTCCGAAATTAAAATTTATGTTTCACGTTTTTTAGTGTATTTTTTGGAAGTTGGTGGTTTTTTTGTAAAAAGGTTTTTTATTTTTCTCTATTTAGTTGTGGTACCTACCCCACACACATTCGTATATAACTACTTGATATGTAAATAACTGTGACAGGAAATTATTAAAACATCATCAATATAAACTAAGTGGAAAAAATATGCAATATTAAGGATAACTCAAAAACTACTGGTCAGTACTTGATCAAATTTAAATGGGACCACATGTAAAGCACCAGCTTTTAAATAAAAAAAGAATAATCTAAATCGGTTCACCCAGAAAAAAGTTTTGAGCTAACACACATAAAAAAAATAAAAAATACAGTCGAATTGTGAACCTCCTCCTTTTTTTGAAGTCGGTTAAAAATATAAGACGCTACACAAGTCAGAACATGATGGAAACTTACTGAACAAGATGATGCTCTGGTCTATCAGCACCTTTTAAGGTCTCTCTTAGTATCTCTTACTGAACATGGACAGTCGGACTTAATACACAAACATAAACAAATTCGACTGGTGTTTACACACGGCCAAAATGCGTATATTGTTTAACTTCACAAATTTTGAACGCCAATTAGCACGCGTTAAGGCTCGTACACAATGGCGCGACGCGACGCCCGACGCAAAGGCACCGCGTGTCGCGCGACGAGCGGCGCCTTTGTGTAGCGCTGTCACGTCGCGCCTGTCTGTGGGAGCCTTTAAGGTTCCTTTAAACAGCCGCGATACGCGACGCGAATCGCACGCGACACAAAGGCACCGTTCGTCGCACGACTGGCGGTCCCTATGTGTCGCGTCGCGTGTCGCGCCTGCGTGCCGCCTTTACGGCTTTTGGAACGACGTTCTTTAACGCGACATGCGGTAGGTCACGGGTAGAAACCGTCACTTAAGGAAAAAGCGTTATGCCCCCTTCATGCGACTTTCTCTCTTTCTGTCTCTTTCTATTATATATGAGTGTGTGTGCGTGCGAGTATCGCGTAAGGAACTTCCCCCGACTGCAAACGTTTTTATTTTTCTTCTAGTCATGTCTTTCACATTGTTGATTCTTTATAATTTCGTCATGTCCGTCTGTGTGTCCGTCCAGATGTCAGACTGCCATTTTACTCGGAGACTATTTCCTCTGTTTAACTTTTCGCGTGATGTTATTGTATACGTTTATTTGCACTATCATCATCATCATTCTCTTGCCATCATCCGTATTTATTTTGGGTCCATCGGTCCATACTTATCTAGGTATCAGTCGTCATCTCGGTAGTCACCCCTTTCTATCCATATCATCTTTCACACAGTCCAACCATCGTTTCTTTGGTGTTCCCCTGCTCCTAAAGCCATACTCAAAACTTTTTATCTACAACTCTTCATGTAGTAAGTTTCGCGTGGCAGCCCTGTGTTCACATGTCGTTTGACGACAACGCACTGCATCTCGGTCAAGGCCGCCAACTGATTTTTATACAACCTGTCAAGTGCGAGCTGTTCCTTAAGTGCTCGTAATGTTACCAGCTTTTTATTTTTGCCCAGTTTTGACCTTGTGAGGCCTACCTTTGACATTAAATATACGTAATATAAGTAGTGAATACATGAATATTCATATTAGTTTTGAAATAAAATTGATCCCATTAAAATAAGTCTAGTTAAGATTTAAACTTGAAGGATAAGCGCTAAACTAAGTTTCTTTGTAAATGATCAGTTGGTTGTTTCCTTGGTTGATTGACTCTCCTACAGCATCCAAGCAAGCAAGCATTAAGGTTTTAACAGTTGGATAACTTTTTATCTACCGCGCACTACTCCGAACACTCACACACATATGCCATTAAACATCATTAATCCTTCCACGCCAAGAAGAAGACCAGAACCCTCATGTGGCCATGTCCTACAAAAAGCACGCACTCGACTTTTGCTATTGTAACCGAGACTACCCATTTCTAAGAGTCCTCACTTATAATAAATTGAACCAGATTTTGAATATACGTTCCCTTAACACATTTCATTGTAAATCTAAAATTAAAGAATATTTTTGAACTCCTGACTACAGTAAAACAGAAGACCTATTAAAATAGGTAATAAATTAATACACGACCAATACAATGACCACTCTATACACACACTTACGCACTTACCACACCTTTTTCACACTAGAATTAAACACAAAATAGTTCCCCTAAAAAATAAGTACTAATTACATACCTGTAATCATGTATAATGGCCGGATGGATGACCCCTGTAACACAGGTTCCACTTAGCATGGG
This sequence comes from Dryobotodes eremita, assembly GCA_917490735.1. NCBI lineage: Eukaryota > Metazoa > Arthropoda > Insecta > Lepidoptera > Noctuidae > Dryobotodes > Dryobotodes eremita. The sequence goes on from OU823263.1 coordinate 18,636,411, forward strand.
GTGATTGATCAAATCTCTGTCCACTTGTAAGTACTACGCTGTAAATGCTGCGCATACGTAGCTTTATACATTACTTTTGGAAAATAAATTATTTATTATTATTTTTTAAATTTCTTTGACGTATCTCGGGACTCTCGGGGCCCGGTTGGCGGAAGGCGTACTAGGGGCCGACGACAAATCGCAGAGGCCTCTTTCACAATTTTAAATGATAAGGGGGCACCAACCGACGATTATTATCCCTGTATGCACTAGTTTACCCAAAGACAACCCCCGGTTGGTGCAGGACTATTGCAGGATATGGAAAAAATATATATTGAACTATGGGTTTGGGTAGGTAAAGTGGACTGGTTACCTAGAACTAAGGAAAGACTATAGCCCCTGCCTGACCAATGTTTTATATACAATACACAGATAAAATGGCAGGGGCTGACTTGCACAGTCAATAATGGGCCCCCGAAAATGGTCGCTAGCACATAGTGATGTAGCGACAAATGGGGCAACATGTCCTGAGTTGCTTCAGGAGTGGAGAGGTATTCCACAGCTGTCAGAACTATCCCAGAGCCCGGAAGATGGTCAAGCTCCCTACCAGCACTTACTGGAATACTTCCTTCCTTAGAGCACGTTTTCTCTTGCGAATTTCCACTCAAGCCGGCCAATAAAGGCAAGAAAGAGGTGAGAGCTCCGTTCCTCGTCAGTGTTCACTCAAGGCAGTCAATAAAGGCAAACCATCAGAGGTGAGGAACAAGACTACGCCCGGGAGATACGGTCCGTGGGGTCGCTACTGCTCAACAGCTGGCCACAAGCTGCCCTGCGGGTTTCTGTATTTCTCTTAGTCTATCTCCTCACCCTAGACCTGTTTCGGCAAAGTAAACTCTACCGGTATATACCTAGAGTTCAGGAGCACGCAAGCCCCACCACGACGTGACGTCAACGTAGAGATACGGCGGCGGTGGGGTTATTATTATTATTATCCATTTAAAGGTTGGTTTACCTAGTTTGTTTTTTTTAATCTGATAATTCAGCACTATGTAAGTGAATTTTGAAACTAGCATAATTCCTGGTAAATTGAAACTCATTCTACGTTTTTAATAATAACAATGTTTTTTTTAAATGGTTTATATAAAAATATTTCAAAATGTAAACAATATGTATCAAAAAGTTCAAAATGAATATTCCAGAAAAAAGTTTACTGCGCCTCCTAGGTTCCACAATTTTATAAGACAGCTTTTCTCAATTCATCGCCGGTAAAATAAAAATTTCAACGACATTTCGAATACTCCAAAATAAATTTACATTCGGCGTTCACCCTGATTAGATGCTGTTGTTTTGGCCCAAATTTTGTATATATTTTCTACGCCTTTATTGAAGCAACCACAGCTCTTGGACATAATTTACCAAATTAATCGCAGCACATTAACATTAATTTTAAATGTAGCTTTGGACGACCGAGCGTGGCGTCAAACCACACTACCCTTCCGTTTTGGTGGCCTCGGCGTCCGTAAAATTACTAGTATTAGCATAGATATAATATTTCTATAAGTATTTAGCTTACTTACTTAGTTCCTGTCCTCTGTCCACAGCGCTGAAAAGTTGACCGGGAAAATTTGAGCCCATTCCCTGGTTAACACTGAAGTGCCGTGCTTGACCAATGCGGTGAATGCCTGGAAAATGGCTTGCCCAGATACAGATTGGCCCGTGAACCCATCTTCCCAGAGACAGTGAGATGACTCGCTCTGCTGGTTGGTACGGAATAATCTATCGTCCACCAATACTGCTGAGCGTGCCCGCCTTCTGGCTGTGCGTGTGTAGGAGTTGGGCCTTTGGCTTCAGGCGCTACCGTTCACTGCTACCTTCCGACTCGCTACTTGTCTGCGTCTGGGAGGTCGTTGCGTGGCTCTATATCGCTGCCAATGCGGTGAAGGTGTCGACTGCCTAGGACACCATGGCCTATGCTGCAGTGGGAGCGCATGCGGGATAGCATGGCACGCCAGCATCAATGACATCATTTGTCGTGCTTTTGTCACCGCCGGGGTGCCATCTGTTCTAAAACCTAATGGCTTAGCACGCGACAATAGAGACCAGACGGAATGACCTTGGAACTTATGTAGGTCTGTCTTTGGTGTCGGATGCAACATATGTCTACAACCTTGCCCCATCCCATCTTCTAAGCACGGCGGGCTGTGCTGGAGCTGCTGCTGCAGGTGCAGAATACCTCAAACGGCGCAAATATTCCAATATTATTGGAACTTATTTGTTCGAGCCGTTTGGGGTTGAAACTGTAGGGCCATGGGGTCCGAGTGCGCACTTAGTTTTTCAAGACATTGTCTAAGCGGTTAGTCGACTCTTCAAGTGACCAGAGGGCTGATTTATTTTTTGGCCGAAGAATCACTGTTGCCTTACAACGTGGCAATGCTAGCCTTTTGGGCACTTTTCCTGTTGACAACGATGCGGACGAATTTTTTGATGCCTTATGAGTTATGACACTTTCCTCTTTCTTTTTTATATACTTTTAGGTACATATTATTATTATTTTAAGACTGTTTGCATTTGAATTTTGTAAATATTATGTACAATGTAATAAAAACTGTATTAAAATAAAATAAAGAGAATAATAATGCCATTTATTTCACGTGACACAGTCCCATAGACGAATACCTTAAATAAACATAACATTTTTTTTTTAGATTAAAAAACTTTAGCAGCACTTCACTTTGCACAAGCTTGACTTTGTGCTTTGTGTATTGACATGGATACTGTTTACCAACATTGACACCTGTCAACAGTGTCAACCTGTCAAACTACACGCCTCTTCATACCTAATGATGATGTCTGTAGCCTATATCCAGCGTGCATTGGATTGGAACTGACTGGAACTAACTAGAACGTTTATAATTATGTAGGTACACGTAACGATGTAAATTATTATAAAAAACACGTCGATTTGTGTATGAGCGGCTTAATTTGGTAATACCAGAAAATTTGCGAGTAAAAAAGCGCGATGATCGTTAGTGTTTTGAATTGTTTACCATGTTTCTTTGAATAAGATTATTAGGTAATTTAATTTAATAATATGGTGTTAATTATTTAATAACAGTCCATTTACAATCACACAAACACTTGACTATGTCTGGATACACATTTCATTAAATTACCTCGTTTTTTACCCGACTACGGCGAAGCAAAAAGGAGGGTTATTATTTTGACCGGTATATGTATGTCTCATTTGTCAAATTATGATAAGTAGTTTATTTAGGATGTGTATGAAGTCCACATTACGATATTTCAGTAAGAAGGAATCGTCGGGAATTCTGAATATTTACTTGGATGAAAGAAAGTTTTTAACTCGACACAAACTAGAAGTGCTCAATGTCATACATTTGGTCATGAAAACTACTACCAAAACCTATGTCTGCCACTTAAAAGCATTGCTGTGCCTTAATAAGGATGGCCAGGGTTTACAGCCCACGAGACACTGGCTGTATCAGCTGGTAGTAATTACTGAACATCTTCGTCATCGAAGAGCGATCGAAGCGAACTCGAATATTGGAGCATTTTGAACCGGAATGGGTTAGGTTTTCATTGAGATTTCTAAGAGAATGTAAGTGCAACCGAAGCGAATTCATAAATTGGAGCATCCTGACTTGGATACTTCATTGATACGACCGGTACGGTAGTCGGCCAGTCTGCTTGTTCAAAAAGTTATTTTTTTTTTGTGAAAGGCACCATGTTTACGACGACTGATACATCGGTAACCCGTTGGTTATGATATAATTACATAAGTTCCTCAATCGTATTTGTTTGTCGAAAGTCGTTAAAGTTTATAGCGTCCAATATTAATGTTGGACGCGGATATCATTAGCACCAACCCACGTGTTTTCCGACTTTATATTACCATTGTTAATTATGTTGCGATGAACTACCGTAGCGTATCAATTTATGGTGTTTTTTGTCTTCGTTTTGGGCATAGTTTTGTTTACAAGTAATAATTCTATACCAATATTATAAAGAGGTAAAATTTGTGAGTTCATGTGAGAAGCTACAGTATTGCCGAGGCTCATAGGATATATTTTGAAATTTCACGCGGACGAAGTTGCGGCCATAAGCTAGTTTAATATAAGATACTGGCTCTTTGGTCTAGCGGGCCCAAGCGTGACTTGGAGCATGATTTCCTAGGTTCAATCTCCAGATTTTCTCTGTAGCATTCCACAGTCTAGATTTGTGCACAATTATAGTCTCGCTCGTGCGAAATTTAGGTTTATTACACCGCTGCTTTCCCCTTCGGGAAAACAGGCGTGATGTTATGTGATAATATAGTGAACTGGACAAAGACTGCCTCGTTGGTATAGTGGTCGCAAGCGGTACTGCTGAGCATGACGTCCCGGGTTCAATTCTCCGGTTGAGCAAAGTTTTATTGGTGTTTTTCATCTGGAATTTCTCAGTAATTGGATCTATTCCCATCCAATACCAAGAGCTAATACCATTTGGTATTAGTTTATTTCCGAATTTATTTTCTGTTCCCAACGAGTACCACATTTTTTTAAATAAAAAGTCTATTACTAACGAATACCAAAGCGTAACTTTTTGTACACTCAGCTACACAAAGTTTTATTTAAATTGCGTTTTACCGAAATCTAGGGTAATCTAAATATAGGGTTAGGGTTAATAAGCTGGTCGACGAAGCCCCGCTTCGCGGGGCTCCTATTTCTGTCTAAAGGGTTTAAAGGAACCTAACCAACCGAACCTCGGGATGCCACTGACGTCGACCGTCTAGGGTTAGGATTTTCGGGAACATTTATTATGTTTTCGGAAACTTAGTTCGTCACTCAAAGCATTTTAATTTTACTGAACCTGACTGTATCTGATTTCTTCAAACTTGTTTTGGTATTGGTTTTAAAATGTGGTACTCGTTGGGAATAGAAAATAAATTCGGAAATAAACTAATACCAAATGGTATTAGCTCTTGGTATTGGATGGGAATAGAGCGTAGCAGCCCGGAGTCTGTATTTGTGCCCGGTTGATGGCAATAGGCTCGCCCCCTTTTACAGGTGTGCTATAGCTGCACCTCTGCCGAACCCTACGGGGCACGCAGGCGTGTGATAAAATAGTTAAGTGAACCAAGTTATGTACTCATCAAGATCAAGTGCATTGAGTGGAGCAATGCCCATCCGGACTAATTGAATGTTTCGCAAATCATTCTGCAATGTATTTGTATTCAGAAGCTATTTATAACAAAGCGTTGATAAGTTGCTGTTAGAAAACTAACGATGAAGATGTCGCAAATACAAAAAAAACGAATTGCATGGGCAAACAGACATGAGCCTTTTTTTTTTGGTTGGGAAATCATCAAATGACCTCTCCCGCTCTGGGCGGAGCGGAAGGGCGTGTCAGACTGTTACTAACTAAAACCCACCCGTGTTCCTTCAGTTGCCTGTGCGCCAGGGCCACGGTAACTCTTTCGAACAATCCGCTATCCCCGGCAGGCATCGGCCCTATCGGACCCCGTCAATGGTGCTGACATCTCTTTGAGGCGGAGGCGCGCGTGGAACACGACGCGCCATGGACCCGGGCCTGGTCCTTACCGGACGGCGAGCTGCCCATTGCTCGCCGAAACAGACATGAGCCCTAGGCCTGTTTCCGACTGTATTGAAGAGAATGCGAAGTTGTAAATAGCTTGTATGTGAATAGTTGTAATAATCGTCTCTCGTATTGACACTTATACTTCAACAAGCCGAGTGCCCGATGGGTTTTCGCATCAGCAAAAATGACTAACTTTCATCCCGTGTTTAAACCCCCTAGGGGAAGAATTTTCAAAAACCGTTCTACAGTGCTCACTTATAAAGGAACTCTTGTGGACAAATTCATACTTTTAGACCCAGCGTTTTAGGCTGTGCTTTCTCTGTCAGTGGGTGAATAAGTAGAAAAAGACACATAACCTCATGCTTTGGTAAAAATAAAGGTTATTCAGCCAGCAAGGTATTGGAGCTAACTGCCCAGACTGCGACAAACGTAGGGAAATTAAAAATTAAGCATCGTCACGTGATGGCAATAAAGACCTAAATATTAAAGTTAAGAAGTATAAATTAAACACGTCATCGTTTAGAAATTAAACTTGAGTGTAAGAGTTACTTTCTCCTTAACCGCTGTTTACGTTAGTGACTCACTGTGGCAGTTAACAATATCGCCATAATTGAGATTTGAATTAGTTCTGTGAGTGAATGTTTATTAATGTTATAATTTCTTCCGTTTTCCTGTGGGGTAATTACGTAACACACTAACAGTAGGAATGGGTTTCATTTTGACAGTTCAACAACATTCATTGTGTTATTTACGTTGTAGAACAGACAAATTTTTCGAACATATGAAGCAATGGATTATCAATAGGCTTCAAAATGATTCAGATTGTGATAGATAGTGTGTTACGTAATTAGGGTACTGGTCTATGGTAAGAAAGTATTCACCGACAGGGTACCTACACATTGTGGAAGCAATAAATTTATTGAAGATTGAGTATCACGATAATCAATCAAAACCGAAATATTTTATTTCACATAAACCAACATGGGCTCTTATGAAACGTCAGAAGCTAGGTGCACGGTTCCAATTGCTCGTTTCCTATGTAGAAGAGCCGACAAGAAACTCCACGGTTACTCTTTTAAAAATAATTGGCTTTTACAATGTTTTTAAATTATTGTGTTAATAGGTATGGCAGGACAGTGTACAGTGTAGGACAGTAATATCAATGCCTTCTAGTGTCACTTTATTTAATGTAATAAATTACATTAATTACATAAGTTACGAAGTCTGGTAAACCAGACTTCGTAACTTTTATTGCGGGTTCCATGATATTTGAATAATTTCTGCGGGACTCATCGAGCTTCAGTATCTTTTTTCTAGTGATCGCCACTGTATTTGATTTTGGCTTCAAGGGTTGCAGTGAAAGGGAATTGATAGACGGGTTTGCCTCAAGAGGAGTAATGCCATGTTCTAGTTTTACTACTATGAGTGAAACTAAGAAACTTTTTTTTGAAATAACAAGTATGAACATATGGTTCTAACTATAAATAATGTTGTTTTCAGCAGAATAGGTGGACTATTTCATAAGAAGCTTTACAACCACTTTGGACACCATAAATACATTTCTAAGAAAACTACCATGCAATACAAAACATGTTTTGTGGGCAACATTACTTAGTAGCTTTTTATTACACACAAAAATCCTTGCAATGAGAAGGACAAGTACCTTTCTTTCTTTCCTAGAACTTAGTTTGTGAACCTGTATGAGTGACAGATAATTTCACAACTCCGGCTAAGAGTCTGACCGGTTCTAGTCAGACTTGTGAACTAAAATATTTGTAATCATCGTATGGGATAGTGGTTCTCAATATTTAAGGCCGTCAGAGATTTTGTGAAGCTCGAACCTGGTAAGCTTGAGGATGAATGGAAGGATTGTGGATGAATTTGAATCATTGAGAAAGCATAGAATCTTAAATTTATTTATTAATTCACTGTTAGACAACGCGCTGCTTAAACGGCTAGGTCTAGAAGCATGAAATTTTACACAATAGTTCCTTTTAAAACAAAGGCACTAAGGAAGGTTTTTGAGAATTCACCCCCTAAAGGAGATGAAAGTTTCTATGGAAGTTCGTAATTGTTGCCGATGGGAACCCGTCGGGCACACGGTTGGGCCTCAATAAATCAGAATGATTGAAATGAGAAAATTCCGTTTTGACTGAGGATTTGCCTTGTCCTGTCCTTTTTTAACCTCAGTACTTTCCTTATCTCGTTGTTAGAAATTATCTTTTAACCCTTCATATCGTATCGATCGTGGATCCTCGCGAGAAACAATGGCTGTTTAATTGTCGGCATTCAACCGGTTAAAGGTTTTTATAATTATTGTTTTTAAAAGTATAACGTCATCTCCGTCTATACTGTGTCTAGCGCCTACCTGCACATGTATACCTCTAGCAGCTACAGATAAGTGTAGGCAGTAAAGTAATGTACTAGTCCTGCTTCAGCGTAACGTTTAACTAAATCTTCATAATATAATATCACGCCTGTATTTCGCGAAGGGTTAGGCATAGGTGTACCTATAGCTCACCCACATTTCGCCAGTTATGTTTAAAGTCCCATGTAACAAGGCGTGACCCTATTGCCATCAAGCGGGCATAAATCCAGACTCCAGGCTGCTACTGAGAAATTCCAGATGGAAGACCCAGTGACACTTTGCCCGACGCGGGATTGGATCCCAGGATCTCATGCTAAATCTATCTAATGTTTTTTTCTTGTAAAACCTCTTACTGTCTAAAAGCACTTGTACAGCTTTTACCAAAGTTTGACCACCTTTGTCCGTAGGTAAGGTACCAGAATGTGTTGTATGAGATTATTATGTGCCACGAATTACGTAACTAGTGTAGTGCCCTCATAACCGCACGTGTGTGCCGCGCTTAATGTATTTAGACCACAGTAAAATAGGGCTGTACTTGTCGGATAAGTTGTCGATAACATTTTTGTAGAAGTGCATTAGCCTTCAGTTGTGACGATACCTACTTGAAAACGTGGGGGTATAAAGCCCTGATAGTTACCTTGCATGAGATATTCGTATATGCCTACAGTATTTTTTTCCAAAACTAAATATTAGTAGATTTGTAATAATAAAATATATTTGAGCGTGGAAGGCAGTTTTGCTACTGTATTAAAGATTTTTCTACCAGTTCGATAATCCATTACATTTGCTCAACAGAATACTTTCCAGTGACGTATAAATATTTGTTTTTGTTTGGGAGTTGTTACAACGATTATTCTGCTCATATCAATATAACAATTTGACTGAGGTTGTCGCAGCTTCTTCAACTTCCAAGCAATCAATCCATCTTTATTTCGTTGAAAAATAATAATTGATCTACATTTTTGTATACAGATCTTTATATTTTCATATCAGCACATCCCTAGAAACCAGTCCGCCAGTAATTAGCATACAATAGTGTATTCACAGCGTTATTTATTTAGTTCTGTCTCGAATTAGTCACATTCACATTTACTAAGACTAATGAGTTTATAGTTATTACTACTTGAGTTCGTTTTTGGGGAATTCTTAATTGATATGTAGTTCTAATATTATCTTTTAATTGAGTTGGTACGGGCCATAATTATTTTTAAGTTTACATTTTTATTTTATTATGTATTGTATATTTTTCTGGATGGTAGATGGTTCTATAAAATTAATAAATACTGTGTCAGAAATCAGTGGGGTAATTGCGTAACACAGTAGGAATAGCTTTCATTTTGACAGTTCAACAACATTCATTGCATTATTTACGTTGTTGAGCAGACAAATTTTTCGAACATATGAAGCAATGGAATAGCAATAGGCTTCAAAATGATTCAGATTGTGATTGATAGTGTGTTACGCAATTAGGGTGCTGGTTAATATACATATGCATGTAAAATTTTGTCTAGCATTATTCTTGCAGTTTTAACACATAAATGGCGAAGGTGGAGGTTTTTGTAAATGAAACCTTAGGTACGGAACTAAATTCCCCAATAGGAAACATGTTCATGCGCTATGAAAAGAGGATACTGTCCTGCAATTGATTATAATAAACTAGGTTACCTTTTTAAAACAAACCTTCTCTTGGTTTCAATTCTATCTTGATGTATGATGTGATGACCATAAAAAGGTGTGCCATAAAACTAATAAAGCCTGTAGTACTGATCGCAGTCGCCCTTAAGCAAAAGCTCGTGTCATCTGAACATGATCGTCCCTGGTTGAATTGAGGTGCATCTGTCACGCATTTTGTGCGCAAGATCATCGCTATGTATTGTTAGGTAAAGTGCTTGTACCTATGACTTATGTATGTAAGGCTGTATTATAGCATTTTAGGCGAAATAGGAACAGCGGCTTATGCGAAGGGGCTTCGTGCTTCTACAAGGGGTCTACGAGTGCTCTACGAGGGGTCTACGAGGAGCCTTTGAGTGGTCTACGAGGGGTGTACGAATTCTAAGAGTCGTATACGAGGAGTCTGTGGAGGTCTACAATGGGCCTACGAGGTCTCTATGAGTGATCTACTTAGTGGTCTACGATGGATCAACGATGGGTCTACGAAGTTTCTTAGATAGTTCTACGAGCGGTCTACTATGAGCTTACGAGGGTGTTGCAATGGGTCCACGAGAGGTCTACGAGGGATTTTAAAGGAGTCTATATCTACCCAGTGACTCCGCTGTTCTTACATCCGAGTAACGAGTACTACACTGACAATCGCCCAATGAAAAAATCTGACAATTGCTTAAATCAAAAAGCCTTCAATATCTGTTTTGCAACATTACAAACTCATACATTAGAATCAATGTCATAGGTCCTACATAGATTAAGCCTTTAAGCTTTATAAAAAAACCCGCAGCAAGTCACGGTCAGGCACTAGTCTATGAAACCAGTCGTGCACAGTGCGTACAATCATATTGACATGTGGCCACAATTTACCCATATGTATGTATGTGTGTGTGTGTCAGACATGTTGTGCAATAAAGGAGTGGGTTTGTTTCGTGCGTGATGAGAGCATTTTGTGTTTGTTTGACTGATTTGTTTAGTAATAGGCTTTTGATTTATTTTAGTTTGGCAAACTACAAAAGCTTGGGACTGAATATGTTGGTATGAAAACCTGATTAAGTCGCTGAACAGTAAAATCTTATGCTAGACTGTTGTTTGTTAGCCACGTCTCTGATTTGACTTTGAATCATCCTTCCTGGCTCCCGTTCGAAGACTTTTGAGAGTCATTACCGATAGTCGGAAGCCTGAAAGTCAGACAACGGGTCTTACCAAGGGGTATCGTGTAACTCAGTGATTGCATTGTGGAGGTCATATAGGCAGTGGATCCATTTGAAGTACTGGGATAAGGTATTCAGCTGCATCCGGATAGATTACACTAAAATCCGCCCCGACATGGTTAGGGGAAATCTAGGCGAATGATTTCTATGATGATGATAGGAAATCCTGTAATCGCAGTTTCCTTTTGATTAAAGACAAAAATGTAAGTAAAAAAGCTTTTTAAAAACAAGCTTTTAATGAACTAAAAAGTACTAAATGAAACTTACGTTAACATAAAACTTTAATATTTTCTTAGAAGCTTGTGGCTTATCTTAAAGTGTACGAAGGACGTTCACGCTTCAAGCTTTTAAGAAAATATTACAGTTTTATGTTAACGTAAGTTTTATTTAGTACTTTTTAGTTCATTAGAATTTCTTTAAATATCCGTTTTATCACCTTCTCTTGAAAGGTACTTGTAAAGACTAATCCAAAGAACCTAAACGCGCCTTTACACAAGTAATGGTGTGAAATCATCCAACCATCCGAGTTGCACTATCCAAGTCGTGCCACACTTTAGAACGGGCTATCATCATAATTTAATTAATACTTATACAACATTTCGTGTCTGTGCTGTTGACCGCTGAGGAGTTCTCTCGTATGGAGGCAGTCCTGGGTGCAGCAGCCAGATCATGGTAAACTTTAGAACGAGTTATTATAATTGTATGCGTATATCAAATGTTGTGTCTCTGCTGTTGACCGTTGAGGAGTCCCCTTGACTGGAGCCAATCCTGGGTGCAGCAGCCAAGTCATGGTTAACTTTAGAAGGAACTACCATAATTAAATACGTATATTAAATGGTGTGTTTGCACCGTTGGCCGTTAAGGAGATCCTTCGTCTGGAGCCAATCCTGAGTGTAGAATCACAGGTCATGCATCATAAAAATACATTGTCTTTAAAACAGAATCAACGTATGAAATTTGAATTCCATAGGATAAGAGGAAGTGGTATTTTTTCAGCTTGCAAGATTTGCCCAGAACATACATACATACATACAAACAAACATTCCAAGTTAAATAAAAGCTAGTAAGAAAGTGTTCTTACTTTACGGCAAAACCAATCTACGTCTAACCATAGACTAAGTTTAGAGGTCACGTTGTATGAACGAATAGATTACAGAATCGAACCAAATCTATCAAACCCACTTAACCACAGCCTAACTAGCTCCCAAAACAAACACGACATATCTCACATCGTGACAAATACTAATCATATCTCTCAATCTTAATGAGTGTTACGACACGAATACCCGTGTCACTGGATAACATCACAGAGTAACTGAAACTGAGGGCTGAGCGTTGTTGTACTGCGATTGTATCGGCTGGTATGTACTGATTGTAAACTTGCTCTTAATTCGGTGATCGGAGATATGGTTAAGGGTGGGTTACGTTTGAGATTTTGTACTTGTTTTGTCTTAAATTGAAAATATTTTTCATCTTCATCATTGGCAGCCTCGTTCCACCCACTGCTCAGTAAAGGCTTCCTCCCTTTTGTGCCATGCTTCCCTGGTCTGTGCGAGTCTCATCCAGGTATTCCCCTTCTCTAGGTCGTCCACCTACCTGGATATTGGTCAAAATATTTATGTCACATAAAACTACATAGGCACTTATGAAAAGTCAGAAGTTAGGTGCACCGTTTCAATTGGTCGTTTTGCTATAGGGAGAACAGCTGATAAGGAACTCCACGGTTACTCTTTTAAAATAATTGGCTTGTCTACAGTGCCTATATTTTTTTTTGTGTTCTTTAAGGACGAAGACTGCTGGGACACAGGCCTCCTCCCTGTGAGAGGGCACGGGAAGTAATCCAGCACGCGGGTAGATATCAGGTATGGTAGATATTACATGGCTTCGATTTTTTGATTCTAGGACATGCCGGTTTCCTCCAGATGTTTTCCTTCACCGTTTTGAGAGCAGTGGTCATAAAATAATTTACGTAAAGTAAAGCGCCTGTCAAGGTTCGAACCCACGACCTACAACTCGTAAGTCGTGGCTGTTACCACTGGGCCACCACTGCTCTGCTCTTTAAAATTTTCTGCGTCAAGAACCACATGGAAAAAGGTTTGGTTTTACAGCAAGTTGCATCATTATGGGCCCGTTGTTTGATCAGTAGTCAAACATACTAATAGTTAAAATGCGTTAGTTAAACTAACCATTTGTTAAAAATGACATAAGTATGTTGTTTGACAAATGGTTAAGCTAACTATAGTTAAAGAAATTGACAATTTCCTATTAAAGTTGACCATGCGTAGCCAGCGTAGTTAAACTTTAACTATTGTCAAGTATTGTTAAATTGACTAATGGTAATTTTTAACTATGTATCAAACAACGGGCCCTTAGTTGCATTACAACTAATAAGGAAACTTTTTTTTACAAGGTTACAGAATATAAATAGGTAAGTTTTGCCGCCTAGTTGGCCCTTGATGTAGTTCTTCTTATTTTAGTTTTTAAATATGTGAAACATTTAATTTATTTTTACGTTTATATAAAGAATGTGACAGTGCCTTAACAGATTATCACATTGTGCTAACAAAATTATTGTTACACCAACGTCGTAATTATGAATGATCATATTAAGACTTGAAAATATGGACTACTGTTTATACAGCTGGTTCAAAAGAAAATAAATCTTGACACACCCGAAATAAGATTGAAAATCGATGTAAAGTCTTGGGAAATGGCTATTGCCAGGTATTTTGCGGCGGAAGCACGGGATATAGGACCTTCAGCGGTTTTAAATAAGGTGTATGTAATGTGAATAGTGTTGTAGTGTAATTGTGAAAGGTGCAATGTCGCTATTGTCACTAGAGCGACATTGGGGAAGGTCGGTTTAATGCGGGATGTAGCGTCGCCAGAAAAACAGTAAAAATGTTTAAAAAAAATAAGCTAGTTTTCAGTTTTTGAGAAATGAATAAGTAACGTTCCTTGTGGTTTATTTACCTCAAAATATGAATATTTCAGCGAAATATAAACATTAACAGAACGAATTTTCGTGCGCTTTAAATCGCGTTCAATGTAACGTGTGTAATGGGTTTATTAATATGCAAGTAATTATAAAAAAAAAACTGGAATATTTTTTGTCACATTTTTAGTTCACGAACATTCTACAAGACAACATTCCTTTGGTATTTTTCTTACTGTCAACTAGCCTATTGCTGAAAAAAAAAATTGCTATTGTGACAGGAGCATTGATGAAGACTAAATGCAACTTGAAGACTGGGAGAATAGGTAACATGAAGAACCCTTTAATTCGTAAAAATTGGTTAGGACCAAATAAAACTTGTAGTTTTCAGAAAGTTATCTTGTCTCGTAAAGATTTTAGAGAGAGCGACTATGAAGTAGGTACAACATCCTTTGCAATAGTATACGATCACAGATTAGTTTGTTAAAAAAGGTATGCTCTGATAAACAGCTACAATATAAAATGTTTACCAATAACAATAATGTAGGCTTATAACTAGTATTAACAATATTGCAGCCCACTACATTATCCGCATGTTAACAAAATTAAGATTAGGTAAAAATCCAATTTCGTCCATAAGTCTCTCTGACTAACCGACTCCTTGACTATACAAAAGTGCCTGTTGGTTAACTGAAATAAATGCTTTGAGTTTGAGTTGAGTCCATAAGGTTTACCATGCAGCAGTAAACATTCTCACTAGGCCTACTTCGGTTGCTGTCGCTACCGGTTATCTTTCACCGGTAGTAAGCAGAGGTCGCGTCGTGCGCCCGCGCACTTACTGTGTCAATGACGTCCTTATCTGTCCCAAGCGAAGTTCGATATGTTACCAACTTGTTACCAACTGGTGTATTGAATTTAGCCAAAATCTTTCTGGATTTTTGGCAAGTAGACATTTTCCAGAAGGAGGATGGGGCTCTGATTGCAAAAGATAGAGGAAAATGGGAAGACGGAAGGCCACATAATATGCTAGGCTCACCATAATATGCTATACAAATAAATAAATTTGAACGGTCTGTTTGTGATGTCAAAATAACAGCTTTTTATGAAATTCATATGAAAGTATATATGCTACTAATAACAAAAAAACAATTTAAAAAAATGTCTGTCTGTCTGTTTGTTCTGGCTAATCTCCAAAACGGCTTTACCGATTTTGATGAAATTTGGAATGACCAGTCCCTACTGACGGCGCCCGTTAAAAGAATAGAGCGTGAAATGGCTGGAATATGTTCATATTTACGTTTTCAACCCCATATCTCCGCCATTTCGAAATCTGAATCGACAAAAAAATCCATATAATTATCGAACCTACTCACAAAATTTTACGAGTATCGGTTGAGAAATGCGACCTGTCGAGGAGAACAGACATCTGAACATCCGGAAATACGAAAGCATTTTTGCCCAAGCTGAAACGGAGACGCTTCGCTCGCTCGCTCGAGTTTCTTGCCCGTTCATCGCCATAGGAATCTACAACGCTCTCGAATGAGTAACTAGCTTCATCTCTCTTACTGACCCTTTGACAACTCAATAAAGCCTTTAAGTGATTTATTTGAAACAAATGCTTTGAGTTTGAGTTTGATAAAATGAAAGGATTTCGAGTTTCCATTCCCTTCAAGCTTCATTGAAACGTAAATAAATCGTGAAACGATTGCAGATTATGCTGGATTTATAATTATGTTTGATCTCTGATAGTGACATTATTATTATTGTATTATCTTATTATTACATTATATTATGAGACGGTTAATTATCTTGTTTTGTTTTGGCGGAGCGGCCGTGAATTTGTTTATCATTCGGTCAAGGCTTATTCCTTTCCTTCCGGCCTACAAGTGATCTGTGCGTAAATGTTGATAGCTTGAGGTGATTTATATTTAAGTGTGGCCACATTGGATACTGAAACCAATGTGGCTACACATTAATAAAAACTGTTTAATTTTTTATGGTACTTAAAAGTTTGCTTCAACGTTATTTAAAGAATATTGGGCGCATAAACTGTGAGTACAAAAAACAACCGACCTCCAAAAAAAAAAACGCTAAAAAACGTGAAAAATAACTTTAATTTCGGAAGTCGGTGTTTTTAGTTTTGTATTTTCGTTTTTGGCCCCCGACTTCCAAAATTAAAGTTACTTACACGTTTTTTTGTGTTTTTCTTGGAAGTCGGTTGTTTTTTTGTAAAAAGTTTTTATTTTTCACTTTTTAGTTGTGGTACCTACCCCACATATATTCCTATACAACTACTTGATATATAAATAACCGTGACAGGATATTATTATAACATCATCAATATAAACTAAGTGGAAAAAATACGCAGTATTAAGGATAACTCATAAACTGCTGGTCAGAACTTGATCAAATTTAAATGGGACCACATGTGAAGCACCAGCTTTCAAATACAAAACAAGAATCATCTAAATCGGTTCACCCAGAAAAAAATTCTGAGCTACCAAACATTAAAAAAAAATCATACAGTCGAATTGAGAACCTCCTCCTTTTTTTGAAGTCGGTTAAAATGAAACGTTAATAAGTCTATTTACGTTTAATTTTGTAATCACAGTTCATGCACCCAATTTTGTTTAAAAAACGTTAAAGCATAATTTCAAATCACCATAAAAAATTCCTGAAGTCTTCTTCGAGATTTCAAAAGTCAGACATTTCAAAAAACCGTAGTATGGGAGTTTAAAGAAGGGTGAAATGCCCTTCTCGCAGGGGTTGTCAAGAAAGAATAATCCCTTTCCAAAATATCTTTGGTTAAGGGTATGGAACGTGACCATAAGATGTCTTGACATATAGTAAGCATAGTAGTAGTAGAATGTCTTGACCACAGACACCCACGCAGTAGTTTTAATTCAGCTAATAACGGTCACACTCAGGGCCGTTTTTAACCTTTTGGACGCCTTAGGCATTTTAAGATACTGGGGCCCTATGGAGAATCTAGGATGCAAGAACGAGCGAAGTGAGCTCGAAATTTGTAGCACCCTCCTTCTGATAGTCCCTTGCTCCGACGCTAGCAGGAAATGGGGCCTCATGAATGAGAGGCCCTGGGCACTTGCCCAGAGTGGCCAATGGAAAAGACGGCCCTGGTCAAACTGCGATCACAAATCCGAATACCAAGCAATGTTATTATTTATTTGAAAGGCAATTTTATTATTATGGCTATTGAGCTATATTCAGCATTGAACAAGTTAAGCCTTTAAAAATAAACACAGAAAAAGAATGAAAGGAAGAAAATCCATAAAAATGGTTACAAGACGCCACATATAACCATAAACAATTAACACCTATAATAAAACCTCTACAAACCACAATTAACATCCTTAAAGCCATCAATAGTATAAATAACACCGTTTTATCCTTACCAGAGATAATTCTAGACTTACTTCCTCTAGACTTTCGCAATGTTGTTGTTATCTGCACTTCCTGCGCGCGCAGGGTCGCGTATTATTAGCAACAGATGCTGGTGTTTGTTTTATTAAGTGTTTCTATGTACTGTGTGCTATCAAGGGTATTAGTAGGGAAGGAATATAAAGGATACTAGAAAAGTCTTAGAAAAAGGTTTTTAAGCTATTGCATGGCTTTTATCGCGGGCTTTGAGCGCGGCGACCGAATCAAGAAATTCCGTAACGAAAATAAAATCTAACACCCCCCACTCCGCCTACCATGTAGCTCGGCCGAGCGTTCGCTTAACGTGTATGTATATGGTACGATTGTACTTGAATTAACATCAAAGAAAAAAAAATACTGCATAAATAAAAGATAAATAAATAATTATAATAGCATAAGTTGATAAAAAATGCTATGCAATAGCTTTACCGCGGCAGTCCCCGAGTGCCACACGTGTTTTTTTTTTACGTAGAATTCAAGACTGCATTATTTTGATCGACGCCAGGCTCAGGCCAGTACCTGAAAACTTTAAAAAGGTGTATATATGGAATATAAGGTATCTGAAGAACAAAACATCACACCTGTTTCCTCGAAGGTTAGGCAGAGGTGTAAATAGTACATCCACATTTCGCCAGTTATGTTTTAGTCCCATATAAAAGGGGCGAGCCTAATTCCATCAACTGGGCACAATCCAGACTCCGAGCTGCTACTGAACAAAACTTCTTGATAGAAAATCCAAAAATAACATCTTGGCCAACCTAAACCAAATCGAATCCAGGACCTCATGCTCACCAGTAGCGCGAATTAAGGCTCTCACAGACAGGCACGACGACGCGACAGCGTGACACAAAGGCGAGCGCGATTCGCGTCGTGTGTCGCGTCTGTTTTATAGGAGCCTTTAAGAATTATGAAATGAAATGAAATGTATTTGCAAGAATTGTGGTACATACAGATGGTCGGGTTTTCTTAAACAGTTTCTAAAACAATTCGCTAGAACTAGCATGCGAAATTATTGTTAAATAAATGAAGCTAGTAAAATTGGTACATAAATCACAGTTAAATTTAAAATGTCACATATTTGATAAATTATAATACAAGTCAGTGTGAATCTTTGATGTCTAAATATTCATTCACAGAATATAATGATTTAAAATGTCAAGTATTTGTCAAATTATGATATTAAGATGTCAGTGTGAATCTTTGCAGTCGAAATACTCATTGACAGAAAATAATGATTTTTCTATAAGTCATTTGAATAACGCCACTTTAAACCGATGGAATTTGTCAACGAAACTTGGACGTTTCGAGAAAGCTAATGCCAACTTGCCCAGTCGCAAACTGCGACTAGATAACTTGGTGTTTATCTACGACGAGACTAACATTCCAAATCGGCACCACATTTGCATGCTGTTCATTCACACCAATCAGATTGTTGTGGAATCGTTACCCTAGCTTTCTATTGTATACATATTTGCTTAGCACCTAATCTCTCAGTTGGTACTTGTTAGTTGACAGTTGGTAGTTGTTGGTTGACAGTTGGCAGTTTTTGCTCGATAGTTCTACTTCTTGCAAAAATTTATGCTTTTACTGCAGTCTACAGCCTGTACTGCTATTACATATTATTGATAAGTGTCAGCTGGAGCCAGTCCATGACAGAATGAAAATAAGAAAGAAGAAGTTTTAAGTTATGTCTTAATGAACAGCCAGTTCGCAAAGTTGGAGGCTGGACTGACTGCAAAGGGTTCACCGGACGTATCATCGCTCTTGATACTTTCCATCATCATCATTAAATAAGCCAAACAATTGCTGACCATAGGCCTTCCCTAAGAGATCCATTGCTGGTCATAGGCCTCCCCAAATACGTCTATGGCTGGTTATAGGCCTTCCCAAAGACATCCATTGGTGTCATAGGCCTCTCCAAAGACATCCATTGCTGGTCATAGGCCTCTTCAAACACAACTATTGCTGGTCATAGGCCTCCCCAAAGACATCCATTGCTGGTCATAGGCCTCTCCAAAGACATCTATTGCTGGTCATAGGCCTCCCTAAAGACATCCATTGGTGGCCATAGGCCTCTCCATAGATATCCATTGGTGGCCATAGGCCTCCCCAAAGACATCCATTGGTGGCCATAGGCCTCCCCAAAGACATCCATTGCTGGTCATAGGCCTCCCCAAAGACATCCATTGCTGGTCATAGGCCTCCCCAAAGACATCCATTGCTGGTCATAGGCCTAACCAAATAGATCCATTGGTGGCCATAGGCCTCCCCAAAGACATCCATTGCTGGTCATAGGCCTAACCAAATAGATCCATTGGTGGCCATAGGCCTCCCCAAAGACATCCATTGCTGGTCATAGGCCTCCCCAAAGACATCCATTGCTGGTCATAGGCCTCCCCAAAGACATCCATTGCTGGTCATAGGCCTAACCAAATAGATCCATTGGTGGCCATAGGCCTCCCCAAAGACATCCATTGCTGGTCATAGGCCTGCCCAAAGCATCGTTACAGCAATCGTTTTTGTATCAAAGATTTTTAACTTGAACGTATTTTGATTGATTGCCTCCTTGGTCTAGTGGTCGCACGAGCTACTGCTGAGTATGAGGTCCTGGGTTCGATTCCCAGATCGGGCAAAGGGTTTTACCATCAGGAATTTCTCAGTCAGCCCGGAGTCTGGAATTTTGCCCGGTTGATGGCAATAGGCTCGCCCTTATTACATGGGACTAAAACATAACTGGCGAAATGCCTAACCCTTGGGGGATTACATCCATGATGTTATGCTTTTTTATTGATCTTGCAAATTGTTACATCTATTCACTCCTAGCTCTTCGTTTTCCAATTATTACTACTTAGTGGTTTGTGTTACTTTATAAGAATATTGATGTAAATAATTGCCGAGTCGTATGCAACTGCAGTCATCCCTACAGACCTTGTCTGTAATGTTATGTTTGCTTCCGTGTTGCATTTCCTGCTTCTAACACGCTTCTTGTTAACTGGTGTACGTGGAATAAGGTCTTAAGTCCTTTTAAGTGCAACTCCAGTGATAAGACCCTTGAGTGGAATGTTGGAGGCGTCAAGTTCCTTTAAAACCTTTGTTCTATGTTAGGTAAGATAAATGGATCAATATAAAATGATCTCCTGGTAAGTATGGATCTCCTAATAAATCGTTAAAATTACGATACCATCACATGCGGTCTTGAGGAAATCTTTGTTGCCTATTCTTATGTTTTAGAATTTCCTCTGACAATTATTACGGAGTTGTAATTCTAAGGTAGACTTCAACTTCTGAAGCCCTTTGGTTCTCGTGATCTAGGATCTCGTTCAGAATATCGTCAAAGATAGTTAGATAAACGCTTGTCTTTCAAAGGACAAGACACAGAGCCACTATGTATTATAAAGGCTTTAGTTTGATATAAACAATTACCTACGTCATATGGCGAAAAGTTGACTTCCAATTCTCCAAAAAATAATATCTCGGTAAAGGCAGATCTTTTTCGCGCGAAGCCCTGCTGGTAAAATAATATAACAATGACCATGACCGTGCGACCAGAAGCAATATATTAAAGTGGTTAGAATACGGAACCGCAACTAAACACACAATTTATTAATAACATTGCGGCAGGTCAGGACACGCGGGCTATTGTAGCGCATCTATTAATAGTAGAGTGTCGTGCGTACGCGCATCGCAGAACTATTGTTGTATTGGACGAGTATTTTGAGAATTGGTGACAATGGACGGGCTAATTAGGAGCACAGGAGGGGGGGGGGGGGGGTAATAAGTATGTTGCTTTGGGTCACAAAAGCCATGAAAGTGTGTAACATGGGTACTCCTACCTTGTTAGGTGATCTCTTGTTAGGTGATGTCTCTAGTAAGGCAAGGCATCTGCGATGTCTCTAGTATGGCAACGCATATGTGATGTCTCTAGTAAGGCAAGGCATCTGCGATGTCTCTAGTATGGCAACGTATAGGCGATGTCTCCAGTATGGGAACACATATGCGGTGTCTCTAGTCTGGGAACAGATCTGCGATGTCTCTAGTAAGGCAACGCATATGCGATGTCTCTAGTATGGCAACGCATATGCGATATCTCTAGTATGGCAACGCATATGCGATGTCTCTAGTATGGGAACACATATGCGGTGTCTCTAGTAAGGCAACGCATATGCGATGTCTCTAGTATGGGAACGCATATGCGATGTCTCTAGTATGGGAACGCATCTGCGATGTCTCTAGTCTGGGAACACATCTGCGATGTCTCTAGTATGGCAACGCATATGCGATATCTCTAGTAGGGCAACGCATATGCGATGTCTCTAGTATGGGAACACATATGCGGTGTCTCTAGTAAGGCAACGCATATGCGATGTCTCTAGTATGGCAACGCATATGCGATGTCTCTAGTATGGGAACACATATGCGGTGTCTCTAGTAAGGCAACGCATATGCGATGTCTCTAGTATGGGAACGCATCTGCGATGTCTCTAGTCTGGGAACACATCTGCGATGTCTCTAGTAAGGCATCGCATATGCGATGTCTCTAGTATGGCAACGCATATGCGATGTCTCTAGTATGGCAACGCATATGCGATGTCTCTAGGATGGCAACGCATATGCGATGTCTCTAGGATGGCAAAGCATATGCGATGTCTCTAGTATGCTAACGCATCTGCGATGTCTCTAGTATGGCAACGCATATGCGATGTCTCTAGTATGGCAACGCATATGCGATGTCTCTAGTATGGCAATGCATATGCGATGTCTCTGGGATGGCAACGGATCTGCGATATCTCTGGGATGTCAACGCATATGCGGTGTCTCTAGTAAGGCAACGCATATGCGATGTCTCTAGTATGGGAACGCATCTGCGATGTCTCTAGTAAGGCAAGGCATCTGCGATGTCTCTAGTCTGGGAACACATCTGCGATGTCTCTAGTATGGCAACGCATATGCGATATCTCTAGTAGGGCAACGCATATGCGATGTCTCTAGTATGGGAACACATATGCGGTGTCTCTAGTAAGGCAACGCATATGCGATGTCTCTAGTATGGCAACGCATATGCGATGTCTCTAGTATGGGAACACATATGCGGTGTCTCTAGTAAGGCAACGCATATGCGATGTCTCTAGTATGGGAACGCATCTGCGATGTCTCTAGTCTGGGAACACATCTGCGATGTCTCTAGTAAGGCATCGCATATGCGATGTCTCTAGTATGGCAACGCATATGCGATGTCTCTAGTATCCCAACAAGCAAAGTAATCTTATAAAAAATATGATAAGTGTATTAACACTTATAAGATTCTTATAAGTGCATTGGTGTAGACTATTTTACTTATAGTAGCATTTCACAAGCCTTAATTTACTCAGGAGCATTTGCTTCTATAACTTAGTCTTCTAGTAAATACAAGTTTAACTTATAGAACAGTTATAAGACTCATATACTTATAAATGCATTTCACAAGACTAAATATACTCAAGAGCATTGGTTGCTATAACTAAGTCCTATAGCTACTACAAGATTAACTTATAGGACAGTTATAGGATACATTTACTTTTAACATACTTATCAGAGATCCTTATAAGTATTGGCATTATCGTCTTGTCGAAGTGTCTTATATGATTGTTAGCATGTTACGAATACGCTATGAGAGCAAACATGCTTACAAATTACTTGACCAAGTACTTTGTAAGTAAACGTCAGCCATTTTGTCAAATTATAGTTTGTCATCTCATAGTCAAGTGCAACAGATTATGTAATGGAGGGTTCCGTCGAAAATGATGCTGTACCTGTTGAGTGCTATTCTAATCATGAAGAACAGGAAGAAAAGGCCATGAGGAAGAATATGATTCAGAAATAAAAGAAAGCACAGACTCTGAAAAGAATCATGAATTACTTCAAGATATACAAAGCTGGGCTATAAAATTGAATATAATGCATTTGACACCAAATGAACTATCAATAATATTATTCAAAATAATTAAAAACATTCTACCCAAAGATGCACGAACTTTGTTAAAAACAAATAAAAGTCTTGTAAACTTGCTTAAACAGTTGACGGACGAAAAAATAATCAAAGCTTAGTCAGATTTAACGGGTGAGGTTGATAAACAATTCATGAGGAACCCTAATTTGTTTTAAAATGGAGGAGAAGTGATAGTTACCAAAACTGTAATAAGTACTAATTTGCTAATAGTGATTCTATAAAGTACTCAATGCAGAGCATTTTTAAAACATGGCGAATATTCACAAGAATCATTGAAATTAAATTTTAACAACAACTTCACAATGTTCATTTTTGCTCTAGGCGTTAAGAAAAAATCAATATGCGGTACATATTCACAGTAAATTTGACTTCCCCACCAGTTTCCACACTATATTCACAAAGTAACCAGCTATATTAAAAACGAATGAATACTAATGGAATTATTTCTATTAGTAAGGAATATAAAAATAAACAAATTTCTCAAATACAAAACACGTGCACGTTACAGTTTATACCTATATAGTGTACTTATAACAAATAACCAAGTATGTTACAAGCGCATTATAAAATTGATAGGTTTCATAAGATACTGGAGTCAAAGCGTTATAGAAGCACTAGTGCCTGTAACTGCATAGGCTAAGATTGTTATAGAAACTATTGTTTTTCGTCAAGTATATTATACGAGTTAATGACTTTATCCAAGTTCATTATAAGATCGTTACAGAAATATATGCTCCTATATTTGCGCCCAAATCCTTGTTTGTAGCATACTTCAAGTATCTTATAAGTGCATGAAAAAATAGTCTTGAGACCATTATAAGGACCCGATTTTGCTACTTGGGATGGCAACGCATATGCGATGTCTCTAGGATGGCAACGCATATGCGATGTCTCTAGGATGGCAACGCATATGCGATGTCTCTAGTATGGGAACACATATGCGATGTCTCTAGTAAGGCAACGCATATGCGATGTCTCTAGTATGGGAACGCATTTGCGATGTCTCTAGTCTGGGAACGCATCTGCGATGTCTCTAGTAAGGCAACGCATATGCGATGTCTCTAGTATGGCAACGTATATGCGATATCTCTGGGATGGCAACGCATCTGCGAGGTCTCTGGGATGGCAACGCATCTACAATTTTCTGGCATGGCAACGTATTTGCGATGGGAATGCATCTGCGATGACTCTGGGATGGCAACGCATATGCCATGTCTCTGGGATGGCAACGCGTCTACGATTCTCTGGCATGGTAACGCACCTGCGATGACTCTGGGATGGCAACGCATATGCTATGTCTCTGGGATGGCAACGCGTCTACGATTCTCTGGCATGGTAACACATCTGCGATGTCTCTGGAATTGAAATGTCCTGAATGTCAATGACAACTAACCATCTCGTGGACCGCCCGCCTACTGCTTTGGAACCCACTTCAAGTTCCTACATAATTGTCGCAATAAATCTTCAGTTTAATATATTTTTCCTCGATTCCCACATGAATAAATCAGAGGTCATTGTATTTACAGTGAATTACACATGACATAAAGCGGTTCACTTTTAGGCGGAGGTCACACGACCACACTGTATGTATGTCAATCGATTTCGAGAAAAAAATAAACTGGTTTTTCCGCAACTAAGATAGGTTCACATTTGTAATGTAATTAAATTAATTATTCTAGTAAATAAAAAATAAACAGACTTTATTGTAAGACACCTGAGGGCCTAGACAAATGGCATTCGCTTTGAAGCGATTCTATTTCTACAATTGCTATCGCTTTCGCTAATGTTTCCATCATTCGAATCGAAAACTAGCGATAACGCTTGTCAAAAAGTGCCACTTGGATACGCTACGTAATCATTCGACGCTGTCGTTTCGCTTCATAGAATCGAACGATGTTAACATTGTTTAGCTAATTTCTATTCGTTGCCCTATGATCACGTGACATTTCGATAGCTTATGTCAACCCCATACATTTTTTGGCTTTTCTACTAACGTCATCGCTAATAGAATGTTAGTTTGTCAAGGCCCTCTGGTAGCCTTTCTTGAAAAATAACAGAACAGCATGCCTTTTTTCTCTGAAGCGGTAGACAAGACAATTCCATGCAATAGGAGGTGAGCCACAGATCCAGACATCGGGCTGCTACTGAGAAATTCCTAATGTTTTCCCAATTACACTTTGTCCAATCCGAGAACAGAACCTACGCTCGGCAGTCGCACTTGCGGACCAATGAGGCAGTCCTAGAGGCTTCATCCATACTGATCCCTAGTCCCAACTCGCCCGCGCCATGTAGCTATCCATACACACGGACCGGGCGAGTTGGGACTAGGGATCAGTATGGACGAAGCCGTCCTAGAAATATAATTTAGTAAAATTGTTTTGATCAAATTATATATGTTTTCTAGCATTTCCTTGGAAACAGAAGATGATGATGCTATTGTTCACGATTTGTAAAAATTCCACCTACTTTGAATTATTTACTCCAAGGCCTGAACAATTAATCCTAATATTAATAAAATCACGATTATAATAGTCTGCGTAGAAAAACAGCTGATACAGGACAAGATACCGGTATTAATAATTAAGTTTCCTACCAATTACATAATAGAAGTACCAAAAAATCTGCACGAGCAAAAAATATAAACAAAATATTTGCGGTAGACCTTGTGGAGACAACTTGATCTTACCTGAAGGAGCTTACGTTTTGTATTGTTTTATGAGTATATAGTTTTATACAAGTTGGGTTTCATTCCTGAATTTTTGACAGTCGTTATAGGTCGTCAGAAGCCCGAAAGTCTGACAACCAGGTCAAGGGGTATCGTATTACCCATTAACTGAGTTGTGGAGGTCAGATAGGCAGTCGCTCAATGTAAAATTATTGGTATTCAGCTGCATCCGGATAGACTGGAAGCTGACCTAGTTGGGAAAAGGCAGTTAGATGATGATGATAGGTTTATACAGGGAAATGACAAATAATAATTGTAAGTTGGTGTTTTTTGAATCTTTATTTTGTGCAAAAAGTCTCCTAGGTCTCTTAGACGATACCAATTGCAACCATGGCGGGCAATGACAAACTGCGGGGTAGTTGTATAACGCACTATCACTAGCAATGGCTTTCATTTTGACAGTTCAACAACATTCACTGCGTTATTTACGTTGTTGAAAGACAAATTTTTCGAACATATACAGCAATGGATTTGCAATATCCTTCAAAATGATTTAGATTGTGATCAATAGTGTGTTATGCAATTAGGGTGCTGGCACAATTTTTTATAGCGGAAATCGTAATGTAATACTTTGTTTGGACAAGTTAGTGTCCACGAGGTGCTGATCCAATGTTGGAATGGAAAACATCGATCTTCGATTTATATGTTACGCTTTTGGCATATCCCTGGAAAAACTTGATTTCCTTACCTAGGGTCAGCTGGCAGTCAGCAACCCACCCAAATGCAAAAAATATGCTGTCGTCGATAACTTTCGTTTAGAAACGTGTTTGCAAAACATGGTGCATAATACTGGAGACAAGGGTCATGCAGTTACTGCACTTTTGATGTAGGTACCTGCTAATTAAAATAAGCATGTTTGAACTAGCTGGAGGAGTTACCAAGAAAACTCGTAATACGTTAACCACAATACTAGTAATCTTTAACACGTTCACAGACCCCATATAAATGTATTAATCGACCCGTCAAGTCCAACTTAGATAATGGTGCCGGTGAAATATGCCAACTTTGCCAATCAAGGTATCTTTGCCCAGCATATATAAGCAAAGATAAATTGCTTTTAGGGCAAAGATACTATGTTTGGCAAAGTTGGCATCAAGGTATCTTTGCTCTAAAAGCAATTTATAAGCAAATCTGCTAGATTGGCTTATAAATCGCTTTTAGGGCAAAGATACCTTCATTGGCAAAGTTGGCATATTTCACGGTGCCGATTCTCTTGTACACCAAACTAAACTAACTAAACTATCACTAAAATTTCTTACTTTTGGCTATGAGAATCTTAAAGCTATTCTGCAACAAAATATCTCTAAATTTAAAAATAATTTTGACGGAACTAAAATTTAATTTGACAATAGCGACTCCACGTGGTACTTGTTTGCCCTACCCTGTGAATTTTTTTTTAGAGCCGGAGGCTCGTATGGTGTGCAGCTTCGACCTGTTTTATATGGAATTTTTCACTTTTTGTATGGAAAAAGAATATTACCTACATGTGTAGAGTTTAATGGGTTTTTGAGCTTCATAAAGGGGGTCGAAATCTTCATTATTTTTGCGATAGGATACACCGTTTTCGAGATATAAGCAAAATAAAATAAAAAAAGATACAGTACTATTTTTGCACCTGAAGTCGAGGTTTTGTGGTGAATTTTAGTTCATGACAACTAATTTTATTCCACACCTTTTTAATCGCGATTAAAAATAGCCAGATTTAGTTAGACAACCAAAATTTAAGGTTAAAAACGTCAAATTCAGAATAGCTAAATTGCCATTTCCACTAAATGAATAACTCAGTGCCATCTTAGTGCTGTCAAACTAAAATATAGTTAAGTTGTGTCACTTTAGGCTATTTCAGAATGGGAAATCGTCGTTTGACAGAAATAAACAACAATTTTGTGATGTTTAGTCTAGTTTAGAGAATTTTGTGACAAGAGAATCGGCACCAATGTCAAATTCGTATTTTAAAATATTTTAGTACAACAGATAAAAGGTATTATTCCCGAAAAAAAAACTCCTCTCATAAGTCCAATACATTACATATACTTACTCACAAGTCTAGGCCTCTAAACGTTGTTCGAAGTAGTATGAACCCCGTGACCCTCATGACGTGCCATCAAATTTTGTGATAACCCCACATCGGGGGCACTGGACTGTTAACGTGTTAAAACTTAAGTTGAATGTTCTAAAGTTATCTCAATTCAATGCTAAAATGTCAATTGGTTATTTATTAATTGTTGAAATCCTTCAAGCAACGCGTAAATATTAAAGCTCTAGCATACGAGCAGCCCATGGCACATACACTTGATCACCTACGGCGACCAGTGCGAGCGAAAACTTTAAGCCTTTCATTAATTTGTTGGTTTTAAGTCATGAGCGGTAGCGAGAAGATAAGGATAGATTTAAGATGTTTAAATAAATAACTAAAAATGTACATGTGCACACGGCTTCTTAAAAGTTGGCGCAATGTTAAAAGCTTTAAAAGAACTCCGGATTTCCCGTAATTGATTGAATAAATGTAGGCAGGTTATGTGCTCGATTGCATAAATATAAATATTAACTGTACTAACTAAACTGTAACTGTTTGTACTTAATACTAATATCGGTATCTGTATCTATTTTACTGTATACACATAAATAATAATAAAAATAAATTAAAACAAACTTCTGCATCCAGTGAGAGACAGTAGCTGGAGAAAAATATAAATATCTAGATGTTTGTTAGACAAAAAAGCAAACAAAAAACAGTCAAACTCAGGATGTGAGTAGGTATTTTCATTCGACGAATTAAATTCTGATCTCATTCAATCATTTTCTAGTCTGCTGTTTCGCTTCTCATAATAGTTACTGCCCCCAAGACAACACAGCCTGACAAATTGAAATCCCCGCCGCCGCTTACTTTCTACACCACAGCGAAATCCTTTACATTACCAACATAAGTACACACACAAGATCTTGACCCTATTATATTTTGGCATTGAAAGTATCGTGAGTGACACATCAGGTCGCCCCCCTGCGCCCCCTCGGTCCCCCTCGCCGCCGGTGATCCCTGCACGGCTGCACCTGACGGATGACATATAGGCAGGGATGGCCAACCATTCCAAACGAATGGGGAAGAAAACTGTCAAATTAGTTCCACGTAGATGGCGCTAAGTGTTTGTTCCTTTCATTCAGCTGTCAATGGAGTCTCGTTAAAAAATTTGCTGCGAGCCCCATTCTAGTAGGGGGAATTTCGGCCCGCATCCCGCGCTGTGTACGTTTCAGTTTGGCCAGATCTTGCTGATGAATTTGGCCTTAGTTTTACGTCGCGTGTCACCATTGGTGCGCCTACCATAGGTTTGTCATCTCTGACGTATAGTGTGATAAAGTGTGCTCTAGGCCTTACAGAGGATGATGAATGGTGGATGAAGAAGGCAATTATTTTGTATTGTGTTTGCTTGTTTCTTGTAATGGGTTAGTTGATTTATGTGTGCGATAGTAGCCTGATTCGCTTGGGTTAGGCCCATGTTGCGGTCAATTAATCAACTCAGTCTATCGCAGTCCACTGTTGGACATAGGCCTCTCCCAGGCTGCGCCACAACAGCCTGTCCTCCGCCTTCCGCATCCAGTCTGTCCTAGCCATCTTTTTACGGCCGTCTGTGCACCTAGCTGCGAAGTTGCGGTGCTTGCTATATTTATTACATGTGCCTCTCTGGTTTAACTTAAAATTCTTGATAGGAGTGGGTGGGAATTTTGCAACGGGTGGGGATTGAATTAACGACCTTTTGCTTACCAGTTTTATAGGTGGTTAAAAGTATAACGAGGGTCTTAAAAAAAAAAATTAAGCGTTAACAATAAAAAAATCGGTTAAGAAACCTAAAAGCTCGAAATGGTTTTGGGATCAGCATAGGACATTTTTTATTTACATACCGAATTACACTGCAGGTTTACCAATACGTCGCCGTCGATAAGTGCTACAAATTCTACGTTTCAAGTCGGCACTGGTAGGTAAATAACTTTGATATATTGGTAAAGGCTCTCCGAAACGATTAATTGTAATTGACAATTTTTACGTGATTAATACATATTGTTGCGTAAATAGATCGTCTACCAAATGCAGGTGAAGCGATTGACAATATTACTACAACTGCAATTGATCGTTTCGGGGACCCTTCTTTCGCGACACGATCCTTACACCGGAGCTCCCGTAATAAAAACTTGAAAACACTAAAGAAACAGATTTTAAGTCCAAAAGTAAATATTGAAGAAGTCACGTACGCGCCTGACTCAGTGACCCCTGGTAAAACAAAATGTGCATGTGCCAGGGATTTTGGAAATACCCCACAACTACTTAGAAAATGATGCACTCAACTTTAGTTGTTTTAGGTTTCGCAAACATCCGGTCGCCCGGTGTGCGTCGACTGCCGCGTGGACACGGCGCGGCATACGCTGGCAGAGTGTGCCGCTTGGGAGGAACCGCGCCGTGCCTTCATCTCAGGAGTAGGCAGTACCTGTTGCTGCCAGCCGCCGGCCGTAGTGAATGCTATGGTCGGCGACGAGGAGTCTTGGGACGTGGTGGAATCCTTCTGCGAAACAGTAATTTCATAGAAGGAGGCTGCGGAAAGGGAGAGAGAAATCTCATCTGCTCACCCGGCCCGCAGCAGGCGCACCGGGCGTCGACGGAGGGCG
Organism: Dryobotodes eremita; assembly: GCA_917490735.1. Classification (NCBI taxonomy): domain Eukaryota; kingdom Metazoa; phylum Arthropoda; class Insecta; order Lepidoptera; family Noctuidae; genus Dryobotodes; species Dryobotodes eremita. Next base: position 18,666,972 of record OU823263.1, read on the forward strand.
GACAACGCCTTCTTCCAGCCCCCCTAAATGGAGTCCAGGGGCGACGGACATGGGGACGTTCGTCGCCCCCATACATCAGGAATTCAGGACCCGAGCTGGCGGCGCGTAGTGTTCCACGCGCGCCCCTCTTAGACGTCGCGGGGGGAGTCAAACACTTTACTCGCTCCGCTTGACCAGACGGGGCCCGCAGAAGAGGCGGGCCGCCACCAGTCGGGGGTTGCGGAAGAATCATACGTTCCCGCGACCCCCGGCGCAGATGTGAGATGGAACACCGGGATGGTTTTTAGTAAGTAAGAGTCTGACACACCCCTCCGCCTCCCCCAGGTCGGGGGACATCCATGAAGATTTTCCACCCCGGTACAAAAAAAAAACAGGAAAAAAAAGGTTTCGCAAACATAAGTTAGACAGAGGTCAGTTTAAACAGCGGGGTAATTGCGTAACACACTAATAGTAAGAATGGCTTTCATTTTGACAATTCGACAACATTCATTGCGTTATTTATGTTGTTGAGCAGACAAATTTTTCGAACATATGAAGCAATGGATTAGCAATATCCTTCAAAATGATTCTGATTAATAGTGTGTTACGTAATTAGAGTGCAGTTCATAAGTCTGAGATTCGCATTCCAATTGTGTAACACGCTGTCTATAATAATCCGAAGGATTTTGGAAGAAATTGCTAATCCAATGTAAAAGACGCAATTAATGTTGTTGAATTGTCATCATAAAAGACATTGACATTGTATTATTGTATTTAAACGTTTAGAAAATAAATCAAATGTAAAACGAACTTAGAAAAAATAGAAAACATTTGATTTTGGATTCTGATATTGTTTGACACACAAATTATAAGCGAATGTTATTACGTATTCGGTTCCTCACATTTCCGACTGGCTTTCCTTATAACTTTTCTAAAAATAACCATCACTATTCTAGTCACGTATTGCTAAATTCTAGACTCATCTAAGACCTATGTGAACGACCTTAGGACTACCAAACTTTAATAGTCCACTACTGAACATGACCTTCGAATGATCGCAGTGGACATTGACATTATCACCATGCTTCGTCGAACCATTGGTGATCTTCGTTTGTTTCTTATTAGCAGACAAGGCGTATTCCCGATGGAATTTGCCACCGGTAAAAATTACGGTTTTACATGCTAACTTTCATCACCCATTTGACCCCTTATGGGAAATAATTTTGAAAAATGCTTCCTTAGTGGTCACTGTCGTTATATAAAGATTAAGGTTTGGCCTGTGCGTTGCCTGTCTAAGGGCCCAATCAAACGTACTACAACCACACCACATCGCAGCGACAGAAAGTCGGTGAGCAGTGGTTATGTGTGTATAGTGTCGCTGAAGCTTCTTGCAGTTGCGTTGTGGTGACTACAAAATCAAATCAAATGGTCTCGTTGCTGGTTGCATTGTGGCCGGCTGCTAGTGCGCGGTCTCGCTGGTGGTTGCGTTGTGGCTGTGACGTGGCTTGATGTGGTCGGTATCGCCCACACGGTCGATTTTGACTGCCAGATGTGGTCCGTGTGAATAAACTATTTATTTTCATACAAATTAGCGCCCGTACACGTGTTGTCGTTGTGCTGTGGTTGTGGTGTGGTTGTGGTACCTACATTTGGTCGGGCTCTTAAGTATATAGTAGATGTATATTAAGTAGATAGGATGTCACTAGTGCTGCATTGACATATCACTTAGTCCTTGAGTGCCTTGCTGGTCTGGTCGTTCAAAGCGCGACTGCTGAAAATGGGGTTTCGGGTTCGACCCTGGGTTGGGCAAAGTGGAATTAGGAATTTCTCAGTAGCACCTCTGAGTCTGGATTTGTGCCCATTTGATGACAATAGGCTCGCTCCCATAGGATTAAAAAGTATGGTGGACTGAACTAAACCCTCTGCATTTCCTTTGAGGATTTCAGGTGTGACTTTATGTAGTCGATTTGTCGTTTTTTGTTCAACGACTATTAACACACAAAACAAACCATTTTTCTTGAACTAATTCTCCATAATTACTCATTAAATAATTATCCATAATGGTATTCCTTACATTACCCATGATCTCACTTCTTCAATGCCGCGATAACGTATGCTGACATTGCCCGGGCGAGCTACACCATGCCGCACAAAACATGACGATACTAACATTGTGACCTTATTTCCTTCCGCTGTAGCCTGTGACCGTCAGAAATGGCACTGTGGTGAATAACCAACATACATTTTCAATTATCAAACGAAAATATACCGAAATTCGACTTTAATCGGTTGTGTTAAGGTTAGTTATCAGTTTCGGACTTTTGAATTAATTTTGTCGATGTATCGCTTACCGCTAAGCGATAGTGTTTACAGGATGTTTGTAAGTCAATTAATTCAGTAACTAATATAAAACGTTTTATTACGAAAATAATGATCAATAAGGAATTGATATAATCTCATTTGGTCGAACGGTCATGTGTCATGTTCTCGGCCTTGTGCAAGTTATATTTATTGATCTAGTTCTGAATACCATGGGCAGAGAATAATTATTGTTTTTTTTATTTTATTGAATGTCTGTTTAGGATTTCGTGACAGGTTGTTTGAGTTGTTTCAGACGATAAACTTTAGATTGGCCCCAGCGTGGTAATTAAGTGTGAGAATTGCCCTTTTTAGGGTTCCGTACCCAAAGGGTAAAAACGGGACCCTATTACTAAGACTTCGCTGTCTGTCCGTCCGTCTGTCTGTCACCAGGCTGTATCTCAAGAACCGCGATGGCTAGACAGTTGAAATTTTTACAGATTATGTTTTTCTGTTGCCGCTATAACACAACAAATACTAAAAACAAAATAAAATAAATATTTTAGGGGGCTACAACAAACGCGATTTTTTGCCGTTTTTATAGATATTAGTACGGAACCCTTCGTGCGCGAGTCCGACTCGCACTTGGCCGGTTTTTTTATCCGACGTGGACGTGCAAAAGGAGAGGTTCTTCTCTATTCGCCTGCATGTTTTTTTTTTGTATGTATGTTCAGTGATATCTTCGCCAATTGTAATCTGATTTCGATGATTGTTTTTTGGTCGAAAGAACAGTTTTCCGAAGAAGTTCCATATAAATTAGGTCAAGTTCTGATGAGTGGTTTTTGAGTTAGCTTCTATAATACGTACTAAATCGACTTAGTGTGTTGATGATGCTATAAAACAAAGCAAAAAAAAAAAACGTAAATTCTGCAAAACCAAAAACACCGCCTTCTGAAATTAAAGTCACTTCGTCACGAACACTTGACTGTTTTGTATGGAAGTTGGTTGTTTTTTTAAAAGAGTAACTAAGTGTGAAGTTTTTCTGCTCGTTTCTCTCCATTTGGAAGCAACTACCTTCTGAAAGGGCTAACTAGAATCAATGCATTTTTCTTGTTGACAACCAAAAATGCCTTTTAATAGCTTTCAGATTTGACACTTTGGATAAAGCTTTATGTACCGAAGTAAAAATGTACTAATGGACATTATTTTCGGATGAAACATGTGTAGAATCACCGTATCTTTAATGCACCCAAATTGTGGAAAGCTTGCTTATTAAAACTTTGCTGTTTTCAGAGGCTGAATTTCTTGTTCATTTCTGAATTCTTTTTTAGTAATACCCACCTATATAAAATGCAAGAAAGAAAGAAAAGAAAATATTTTATTCTGCACAAACAAAACGCACCTAACAAATGAACGACATTAATTTAGAGACATACAAAATAGCCAAAAGCCTCGTATTCATGTTACAAAAGTTTCACAGTTTTGTCTATTGCTTGATGCTAAAGCCTGGGACCAAAGACAATACACATTGCTCTGTGTTGCGACACTGGCAAATGACAACAAACAAACGATCAAAACAAAAACAAAATGCCGATTGCAGTGTGGAAAAATGACTACTTTTGTACGTCTTTCGTCTGAAATGATTATGATAATAAATCATCTCAGCCTATCATAGTCCACTGCTGGACATAGGCTTTTCGCGACGCGTCGCGTCGGTCCATCGTTCGGTTGTCGGTCGGTATGAAAAATGCTAAAACCTATAAAAATACATTTAGACATAGCAAAGGGCTTCTTTCCAATATATCATTCATATCGGCATACTACCCTAATTACGTAACACACTATCAATCGCAATCTGAATAATTTTGAAGCATATTGCTAATCTATTGCTTCATATGTTCGAAAAATTTGTCTGCTCTACTACGTAAATAACGCAATGAATGTTGTTGAATTGTCAAAATGAAAGGTATTCTTACTGTTAGTGTGTTCCGCAATTACCCAGCTGGTGGCAATTGGATTGGTGTGTGTCATAAGTACTTTTTCAATGAACCAATTAAATTCATTCAAACAAAATCCATTACTCATTACTTACATTCACTAAAATTCTCATTCAACCAACAACAATAAAAATTATAATTAGACAGTGATTTTGACACAACGGTATGCATTAATTTATTAAAATGATAAATTATGAAACTTTGATATGTTATTATGCATACCTACTTAAATAATTAGTATAATTAGCATAAGTACCTACTTACATACTTTCAGAATGACTTGCTTTGATTGATGTATTGATAAAATGATTACAATTAGTGTCCTTTTGATAGACAATGATCTACCTATCTGATTTACTACTCAATACACATTTAATTTAATGTAAATGGTTCAATTAATAAATACCTTAAGGTTTTTGATCACAAAATTTTATAACTTTTACAATATTTTATATCTAACTATTTATCTAACTATACAAATTAATACAAAGACAAAAGGACACTTAGGCGTCCAAGTACTCGTCCGCATCGCTGTCATCCGAAAACGTGCCCAGAAGACTGGCAGCATTGCCTTTGCTGTTGAATGGCAATGCTAATTCTTTGGCCAAATTCTCTGGACACGTGAAGTGTCGACCACGGAATAGAAAAAAAGAAGGGTTCCACGCCACGCATATCGAAAGTGAAGCACCGTACCGATCTATGTGTGTGTGTGTGTGTAAATAAGTGCCTTACTTGTGATATGTTATTCCTTGACACTTTTTCTGGGATGTAGAATTATTTTTACACCATTTCACAACACAAGAAGGCATTATTTTATTTTATTACTTGAAATAAACAGTACCTACAATGACGCCGTAGTGCCGCGTAATGGCAGCCGGTCGGCATCTTATGGTGTAAATGTGTGCGTGAGGCATGTTTGTACAAAAGGTCCGGCATACTTATAGTGCTTCACTTTCGATACGCGTGACGCGGAGTCCTTCTTTTTTACTAGTCCGTGGTGTCGACCTGTCCATATCGGCGAGAAATTTCCTGAAAAAGGAGACGCGCATTAGGGCCCCATGACCTGAGCGTTAAGGGTAAGGTTACTTTTTTTAACTAGTTATTGTGCCTTCCAGAAGTAAAGAAGTAACCATCAAGTCACTTAGATAACACAGATAAACTCACACCTTCTTTCCATGAGGGTAGGCAGAAACTACTTACAGAGAGCAGGTGCCGCTCTGTAAGTAGTTTCTTCTTCTTTCTTCTTCGATTCTTACATAGGTACTCTTTTTGTTTCGTTCCGAGAACTACCTACGCTCCTGCCCTTTCTGAAGAATATCACCAATAAGGTCACTATATGTCCTCCTCACGTTTCCAGTCATATCTGCCTTGTAAATACCTTTTGATAATCGCTTTTCATTCATCCTCTCAACATGACCTAACCATCTAAGCATACTCTTTTCAATTTATAACTTGCAACAAATTGGCAATTTCAATTTATACCTATCCCCACAATTTTTTTCTCTAGTATCAGTTTGTGGAATCTTGGGTAAACTTAGTAAGTGCATATTAAATTGACAAAGGCGCATAGCTAGATTATTTAAAAAAAACCCCGACACAAAAAAGAGCTGATGACCTTGAAATGGCTGAACCGATTTTGATAAAACATGTCTATGAACCACCGCTAGAAAACCTGTTTCCAAGTTAAAAAAACCGCATCCAAATCGGTTCACCCGTTTAAGAGCTACGGAGCCACAGACAGACACACACACAAATAGCAGTCAAACATATAACACTCTTCTTTTTGCGTCGGGGATTAAAAACCAGCGTGGCATTGTGGATAAGTTATTTATTTTACTTTAAGGCAGAACCTTAGAGGTAGCCCGTGAAATTTAAATTTTCTTACGTTTTTTGCAATTTGCAGTTCACTGTCAGGTTGTATTTTGATTAAAATATGATTCACGACTGTAAAAAATATGGCTTTACAGAATTATAATCATTAGAATCAGCAATATATCTCTCTAACTTCGTATTACTGTATTGAATGACTATTTCATGAAATCATGACATTTGAGGCCAATTCTAACTTAAGGAGTTGTATTGCTGATTCTAATGATTATAATTCTGTAAAGCCATATTTGTTACGGTCGCGAATCATATTTTAATCAAAATACAACCTGACCTTCGAATTGCAAAAAACGTAAGAAAATTTGAATTTCGCGGGCTACCCTTGCGCTTCCCCCTTAATATTAAACCGCCAAAAGGCATTACCTTTATGAGCTCTCGGAAGTTGCACGCGAGTGGCTGCGTACTGTGCATAATATAGGTGTCCGAAGGAACTCTCTCGCTGTCACTCAACTGTACGATGCGCGGTTTCGTTCTTGGGCCTAAGTTCAGAGGGCTCATAAAGTTTGGCGCGAACTATACATTACAGTACCTTGTCCTCTTCCCTTCGGACCACCATATGGTGTAGACGTATAGAAGACCGTTTCGATTTATAATATAAATAAATAACTAAATAAAATTCAAATTTGTGCCAAATAAATAAAAGTGAAAAATAGGACAGCATATGCACAGAGGAGGTGTTTGTACGCAGGAAGTTACGTGAGTACAATTCACACATCCATAGCACTTATCTCTGCCACGAACATACCGGCGAGGTAAACTTACTCCTAATTAACCTGCTGCCCTGGTACCTGACAACAAATCAGCGCACGCGCAGCGCACACCGTCGCGTCATCACTACAAGGACATCCCTGTCGCATGCGCGGCACCACCTTTCACCAGCGCTATTAGTCAGCTGATCTGAGGCCGTGCCCTCGGGCTATCCTAGATCTACGCCCACTTCGTTGTCATTGAACGATATAGGTCGCATACCTGCCCCTGTGCATTTTTAGCTAATTAGCTTAGCAATCTTCGACACTCATCGTATCCTGGTACTTGGAATCTACGTAGTATCAATATGAACAAATCTATTTCTGACGATAACATTTGTGTAATGGCCACCGACGTCACACCACCAAACTACGTTTCCCAACGCAGTAATAAAAGGCTGAGGGATGAGGACTTACCCTCTGAATTTTGCAAATTTAAGGAAGAAATGAAAGAGATGTTTCAGTCCTTAATAATTACCCAGCGAACCGAATTAAAAACCATTACTGCCAACCTTAAGGAGATTCAACTTACAAATATCAACATAGAAACATCTGTCGCGTTTTTAACTAAACAAAATGACGAGTTCCAAAATAAGTTAACTCAGTTAGAACTACAAGTAAAGAAAGACAAAGATTATATCACTGTGTTGGAGGATAGAATTGAGGACTTGCAACGATGCTCACGCAAGAATAATGTCGAAATTAAGAATGTCCCTCGGAAAAACCAGGAAACCAGAGAGGATTTAATAAATATGGTTCTCAGTCTGGCTAAGAATATCAAACTTGATATGAGTAAGCGAGACATCAAGGATATCTTTAGATCACAGGGGAAGAAGGAAGGGGTAAATAGCCCCCCTATCGTAGTGGAACTAGACTCGGCAATTCTAAAACAGGATTTATTGAAAAGTACTAAGTCGTACAACATAAAAAACAAGACGAAACTTCAAGCGAAGCACCTTGCTATCACTAGTAACGGGGACGTTCCGGTGTTCGTTTCAGAACAACTTACTCCCAAGAACTCCCGCCTATTTTTCTTAGCCCGGGACTTGGCCAAATCAAAAACCTATAAATTCTGCTGGACTGCTTTTGGTCGTGTTTTTTTGAAAAAAGACGAGGACGCTAAGGTGATCCTCGTGAAGAGTGAATCGCAGGTGCATAGCTTGCTTCAAAGTGCATGACTTACTCTAGTTATTTTATTTGTTTATTTTCTTTGGCTGGCTTTATTACTGGCCTTTAGTTTGTTTAGATTATTTTATTGTTCCTATGGTTTGTTAAAATTCTTTAGATATAACTTTCAAAAAAACATTTTTACTGTAAAGCATGCTCATCAAATATCAACACTAAAAAAACCCACCTCATACAAACTTTCCACGCAACCCTCACCAATTAACATCCAAATTACAGGTATCTCTCGCTTACATCACACATCCGCCCATACACCCATTATACCCCACACTGAACTAAAACTTCTGCATAATTATGTAGTAATTGTGATTAATATTTATTTTCCTCAATGTCTATTTTCAATCAGTCACCGTGAGTTATGTTTATTAGACTTCTTACATGAAAATGGATAGTAACTTAAATACACTTGAAGAATTAGACCAGATTGAAATTGCAAACTCAGCTTTAGTTAATATTGAACACATATCCACGTCTTTAAAACTCGAAAATACTTACCTGACGGTTGTGACTCAGAACATGAGGAGTATTTACAGTAATTTTGACGACTTGCAGATGAATTTGGCTCTGATGAAGTTCGATGTGGATGTTCTCATTCTTACTGAGTGTAGATTAAATAATAAGAAACAAATACCACTACTACCTAACTATACCTCTTATTTTACCTCGATCCAGCTAAACCAAAACGATGGCGTGGTAGCCTACGTAAGAAACAAACATATGCCCTTGGTAACAGAACTAACTTTAACAGATGCTACTGCTCTTAGAATCACCGTGTCTGATTTTACTGTTATAGGTATATACCGTTCCCCTTCTGTTACCTGTGCTGAAAATTTCATTGGCTCATTAAACAGTCATCTTGAATCTTGTAGTGCGCACACGAATATTATTATCATGGGTGACATTAATATTAATTTAATAGAAAAACCCACAGAAATTTCACAACAACGATCAAATAGGCTAAATTACCTAAATATGCTATCTGTTCACGGCCTCCTTCCAGGACATTACCTACCCACTAGAGAACAGAATTGCCTTGACCATACATTTCTGAAGATTGATAAAACTAAAACCTCTGCGTTTGTGGCAGTGCTCAATACAACAATCACGGATCATGCTATGGTTCTCTTAAATATAACTAGCTCAACTAAAACTCAAAAAACTTGTTCAAAAACCACAACCGTCATAGATTTTGAAAATGCTTATAAATGCCTTATTGATATAGATATATCCATGTTTAATACCTACACTCTCCCTGATAGCTTTGCCACTAAACTGGTGGAGGTGATTAGATCATCCCTCCTATGCAACTCAAAAATCAAATCTGTTTCTTGTGATAAAAGAACTTTGAAGCCCTGGATTACTACGGGAGCATTGCGGTGCATAAGGCTTCGAAATAAAATGCAGCGCCAAACAAGATTAGATCCTTTCAACATAATTTTGATAATAACTTATAAACGCTTCCGTAACTTTTGTTCGAATCTAATAAAAAAGATAAAGAGACAATATTATAGAAAACAAATAGAAGATTCAACCAAAAGTTCGAGATATCTATGGTCAACAATAAATGAAATCACACAGTTCAAAACACCCAAAACTTCAAATACCCACCTTCTTAATATTACCGCACACCCTCTAAACTCATTAAATAGGGTCAACTTGTTTTTTACCACCATAGGCAAATCTTTGGCAGAAGGTATCGTAACTCAGACTGGGATGCCTGTTCTGGCCAGCTCCTGTGGTAACTCTTGCGTTTCCTCGTTTGTGTTATTAGAGACGGATCCACAGGAGGTGGACGGTATTCTAATGGGTCTTGACTCTGAAAGTGCATCAGGTTGGGACGGTATACCGACAAAATATTTAAAAATGTCCAGGGATTTTGTGGTTCCCCTGATAAGCCAGCTCGCTAATTTATGTCTCACCACGGGAATATTCCCGAAAGATTTAAAGCGTTCCGTGGTCACTCCTGTGCACAAGGGTGGGGACGTAAATGATGTTAACAATTATCGCCCTATATCTGTGTTGTCATCAATTTCAAAAATTTTAGAAAAAATAATAAACAAGAGACTAATCAACTATTTACAGAAATACAATATTCTATCAAATGCACAATATGGGTTTAGAAGAGGACGCTCAACTCAAGACGCTATTACAGCTTTGACATCTGATATTGTTAGTAAAGTGGATAAGGGTCGTAAATGCTTGACAGTTTTTTTAGATCTGAAGAAAGCTTTTGATACCGTTTCCGTCCCAATCCTTCTGCACAGACTGGAAAGCATAGGTATAAGAGGTACGGCTCTCTCCCTCTTTGAAAGTTATCTTAAAAATAGACAGCAATTGGTTAAAATCAATAACTTGAGTAGTGTCGAAGAGGATGTCTACTACGGAGTCCCACAGGGGAGCGTGTTGGGTCCCCCACTCTTTTTAATTTATATTAATAGTCTATGCAATATGCAGATCAAGGGAGGGCAAATCTACTCTTACGCAGACGACACTGCCGTTGTTTTCTCAGGAACGTCATGGGAATACGTAAAAACTGTCGCTGAAGAGGGTCTGACTGAGATAGCTGGCTGGCTTAAAGCAAACCTTTTAACCCTTAATACCACTAAGACTAATTTTATTTGTTTTTCCCCAAACCAAACGTCACAGCCTGCATCTGACTATGGCATTGCGATTCATGTTTGCCAAAATAATGCCCTATATAACCGTAATTGTGGCTGTCAAACCATTCAACAAGTCAGCTCCACAAAATATTTGGGCATAATTGTTGATCAAAGGCTATCATGGCACCCTCACATTGAGATCCTTATGAAAAGGATCCGGAAGCTCATTTGGGTCTTTAAAACTTTACGCCATGTTATGTCCACGCAACTTTTAAACAAGATCTATATAGCTTTGGCGCAATCTATTATAACTTACTGCATTCCGATTTGGGGTGGAGCTACCAAAATTAAATTCCTCGATCTGGAAAGAGCTCAGCGATCACTTATCAAGGTGATGTACTTCAAACCATTTAGGTTCCCTACAACAGACCTCTATAAAGTTAGCAACTTGCTCTCAATAAGAAAACTTTATATTCTAAACGTGTCCTTAACCCTGCATAAGTGTCTTCCTTATGACTCGGCAACTCAGCGCAGAAGGCGTAGAGATATTGTGGCCCACTCCCCAGGGATTCGAACTGTATTTGCTAGACGTCAATATGTTACACAGTCCACCTACATCTATAATAAATTAAACCGTAAATTAGTTATATATCCCCTGCTGTTATACGACTGTAAAAAAGCTATAACCGAATGGTTGAGATCCCTAACATATGAAGAAACAGAAAACATTCTAACAAGAATAAGCTAAAAAAAAAAAAAAAAAAAAAAACTTACACCCACACGCACACTCATGTACACATACACACACATACACACTCTCACACATGCATACACACACGTGCAAATCTCATACACCGAGAGCTGCTAAATTAATGTTTTATTTCATTTTTATTTTTGTTTTTTTCTATGATTTCTTACTATTAGCTTCCTCATTGTAAAGCTACCACCTAAGGGAAGAGTGAGACAGCTCCGACACAAGTACTATTGTAACTTAATGGGGCTGCCTCAATTTATGTATGACACAATGCTTAAGTTGAAATAAATATTTTTGTATTTTTTTTTTTGTATTTTTGTATTTTGTAATTTTCAGACGTTGAATATTTGAGCAGTGATCGCCAAGCTTCCCACTATGAGTGACGCACATAACACAATATCACGCCTCTATTCCCCGAAGGGTTAGGCAGAGGTGTACCTATAGTACACCCACATTTCGCCAGTTATGTTTAAGGCCCATGTAACAGGGGGCGATTCTACTACCATCAACCAGGCACAAATTCAAACCCCGGGATGCTACTGAGACATTACGAAAAACCCAATAACACGTTGCCCGACCCGGGAATCGAACCCACGACCTCATGCTCAGTAGCGCTTGCGGCTACTAAATCAACGAGGCAGTTACGTCACATTAATCGCTCAAAATAAATCAATGTAACTAAATAAACTCATCCTGTATGTAAATGTATGATCACGTCTTTCCCCCGGGCCTGCATCTGTAGGTCTAGGTCAGATTCAGACCGACTCCGTTCCTCATGTATTATGTATGGTAAGTCCGTGTTTACGGAAAAGAGTTCCGGTTATTCCGTGGAAGATTTTTAGCGAATTTCGTGGTGTCAAGTTGTTGCTATGGAGTGAAGGACAGAATGAGGAAGATTGTAATGGAATTGTGTTTGTGACTTGGTTTTCGTATATTTTAATGGTTTCTTGAATTGTCACTGTTATACAGAGCGGCGATTAGGTTATCACATTAAATTATACAACGTATACTACATGGTATACTTAGACGATATACAAAATTGGAATGAAATCCATTCACACAAAACAAAATCTGCGGTTCCATACACTTTTTCGAGCTACGTGTAACAAAATGTATGGAACAGCTGATTGTTTTTGTGAATGGATTTCATTAAAATTATACCGTCTAAGTATACGATGATAATCAATGATGACGTGGTATAATTTAATGTGATAACCTTATCGCCTCTCTGTAAAATATATAAGTTTAATGCAGTCTATAGTTTATTCAGAACTGGCTTTTACCCGCGGCTTCGCCCGCGTGGATATCGAAAAATATACCATGGTACGTATTACCGGGATTAAAAGTAGGTACCCTATGTGTTGTTGAATTTGAATTTTTATGAGAGTTTTTTTTAAAGATATTGGTATTTTCACAGTAGCATCACAATTCATCTTCCCCAACATTTTATATATTAGGCAAAATATACAATTATACACTAAACACAGTGATATTCATAATAGTAACACTGGAAATAAGGACAAACTACGTGTTCCCTTTCACCGGCTTCAGAAGGTTCATAACTCATTTGTTGGGCTTGGTATAACCTTTTATAACAAGCTTCCCTCTTCTTTGCTAGATTTGCCTTTGAATGCGTTTAAAGTTAAAGTAAAATCCAACCTTTGTTCAAAGGCATACATCACTGTATGCACTCGAGAGACGCTCTTCTGAAAATGATGCAAACCCATTTTTTCAATACGCATCCAAAACTCAAACTCAAAGCATTTATTTCAATTAAACCATTTCCAGGCACTTTTGAATTGACAGAGTCGGTCAGTTAGTCAGAAAGTTGACGCTTGTTGCCCATTCCAAAACGTAGATCTCTATGGAGAAGAACGGGCAAAAAACTTCAAGGACACCCTTTTTAAATCATGATATTACAAAATCCTGGTACATTATTCTTGTTGCTTCTATATGCGAGAACAATGTAAAAAAAATATTTATATATTAAGAAACAATTCAAAATAAAAGATTAATAATAAAAATAAACCGTGGCAGTTAAGAGATGACCAGTCTCAACTGACGGCGCCCGTTCACGAACAGGATCCTTATTTCGGCACCATAAGCCACTGTTGTCAAGCCAAACTTTAAAAGGTCACGATCGTTCATTGTCAGCAACTCACCATGTCGGAACGTTACGCGATTAACAGAATACGGGTAACCTGAGATAGGATTAGGAATTTGAGTAACTTCCATTGTCAGCAATAACATTACGTAGGAGTCTACGTAATGTTATTGCTGACAATGGTTAAATTATTTGCTGTTACATAAGTTTATTCTGATGATGGGGCATCAATTGAGTGTTGTAGTCATGGAGTGTCTTACCCGTTCTTCTCCATCATCATCGTCATTATTGGCAGCCTTGTGCCATCCACTGCTAATTATAGTATAGGCCTATTAATAATTATTAATTAGTATAGGCCTCTTCCCTTTTGTGGCTCTCTTCTCAATAGGAACATACTATTTGGAATTGGCTTCAACTTTCTGACTGACCGACTCTTTGACAAATCAATAGTGCCTTATTTTTTAACCGACTTCAAAAAAAGGAGGAGGTTCTCAATTCGACTGTATTTTTTTTAATGTGTGTTAGCTCAGAACTTTTTTCTAGGTGAACCGATTTGGATGATATTTTTTTTTATTTGAAAGCTGGTGCATCTCATGTAGTCTCATATTAATTTGATCAAGTTCTGACCATGATGGTGGTGGTGGTGGTGGTGTGAATTTCTACAATCAATCAATCAATATTTGATAGAAAGTATGTTTAGTATAAAGTGTCAAGTGTAAGGTGTCAAGTGATTTTGTTCAAGTGCGGGGTTACTATATTACTGTCAAAATAAAATCTCTGTAGATTAATTATGTTATGGGCCAAAAAAAACAAAAGCCAGACTCCCGGGTCAGCTTTTAGACTTTCAGAGGCACGCTCCGTGTAAAATACAAATTTTCAGCCACGTCTGATTAGACTGAAAGCCCCAAACATCAAACATGGGAGGGTTGGGAGATAGGTAGATAAGGCGGATGCCCATCAACATTACAGGAGAAAAAAACTTACAAAAATCTTGCGGTTTCTTATGTAATTATTCGATTATGGTGAAAAACAAACAAGATAACGGAATAACTTACGTGAGTGTTTTTAGCTGCGGTCCAGATATAACTTTTGATTTTTCAGTAATTGAAGCGCGTCTCCCAGAGTTAGGTATTATCGTAACAATTGATAATTAATATTGTCTCATTAGTCATAGGTAAAATAGCTGGTTTGGGGAAAACCTTCCGATTAGGTTAAGAAATCTGCAGGATTCGAAATGCCCAGGCATTGATGAATGATGGAAAGGCAGTCGAGACTGTCAACATAATTGCGCAATAAAAACTATCATAAACCCTTTCATTTTGGCAATTCAACAATATTCAATTATGTAGTCAAGTACAACAATTTTTCAAACATGTTCTGACTGCTGGGACACAATAAGCCTCCTTTCTGTGAGAGGGAATGGGCCTTAGATCACCACAACCACGCCACGCGGGCCCAATGCCCGTCACTATGTTTTCGAAGTTTTGTTTCTAGGACTTGCCGTTTCCTCACGAAATGTTGCTTCGCCGTTTTATTAATTTTGGTTAAGAACCTTACAAAATATTGTAAAGTCACATTCTGTTCGTACACTGGCGTGCATATAAAAATATAAAATGTCTGGGTCATAGGCATAGGTCACGAATTGGCTTGTAATAACTAATGTCAAGGGAACAGCTGTTTTGATAGATATCACGTTATCAAACACAGATCATAACTCATAGTGGAACTAGCTATCTGTCTTGTAGAAAAATGATTAATGATTGTAAATAATGGTAAAGTAATCAAGTTGATATTGATAAAAATCGTGTTTGCCAAGAGGATTGGAGTATAGACCTGATAGTTAATTGTAAAGCTTAAAATTGAAACCTAGTTATTTTTTATTTAGCTTTTCCAAAGATCATAACTATTCATAAATGACGGAGAAGGTACGTCTCTCCCGTTATCATCAGCCATATTTTAATTATTGTGGGCATACTTTGGGAAGTGTTGGTTATTGCGCAATAGAAAAACCGTTTGTAGTTTAAATCAAATTATAATTTACGATCAAATTAATCACACTAGCAATTCACGACAGAACTTTACGGAACGCGCGACAGTTTCTAAACGTGTACACTGCTGGACCGCCACCTACCAACTCTGCTTTAAGTCTGGTCGAGCGTTACGTTGTAGACTCTGTCGAGCGCCGCCTGGTGGCGCTGGCGTCCCGATTTGTCAAAGGCAAACGATCGATTTAACGTATGTCTGACACATACATAATTATGTTTTCTTTGATCGTAGAACCTTAATCTTTAAAAGATATTATATTAATCCTTATAAGTCAGATACGAAACGCCGACCTCATCTAGTTTTTAAAATATGATTGACGTGTAAAAGTGTTTATTCAAACCTACTTACAGAAATAAAATCATTTATAATTTTTTTTTTATTTATGATATCTCGAGGAAACCAGGAAACAAATTTCTGAAATGTACGAGATTGAGATGTCCGTAAAAAACTTAGTCAAAGACTTAGGTAAACAACACAACACTGTTAATAGTAATACCAATTATTACTTATTTTGTAACATAAGTAGTTATTACTTAACTTTATAATTACATAAGTTATGAGGAAGTGCATTTACAGATCTGGTGACTTTCATTAAAATTAATACCTTCTGAGTTTGACCTATTGTTCACAAAGCTTTGTATGCCAGTGCAATTATCTAATAGTTGAGTAATGTTTGATTGTATCTGTAATTGTTACAGCTTTGATTTTCAGTATTTTTCAGTAATTTTGTATGTTTTTTAAATTATATTATTGTAGGTTACTTTCAGTGCTTTAAACTTAGACGTGTCTTTACAAATAAATTAGTATCACGAAATTGTTTTCAGCTGGGATAAAATTTTCAGCGGAAATAACAAAACTTAGGTTAGTAAGCAACTCGAACAGCGCACTACGTAGTCGAAGTGATTTATAATTTAAAACAAACTAACTACTTATTGCGTGCCTTGTTCAAGATCCTACCTTATTCTAGATTTCTCGAACCAAAAGCTATGAATAAATGCATCATTGTATCTGCATACCTATTTTCTCACGTCTAATTAACATAGAATATGAAATGACTTCAATGAATTGAGCATTGCTTTGGAAAACAAAAGTTTTTTTGTTACCTAGCAACCTATTAATGAAGTGTCATTCCAGTGTGTGAAGGTTGATTTCAGCTGCCACGTCGACAGCCTCGGTAGCGCAGTAGGCAGCGCGTAAGTCTCATAATCTTAAGGTCGTGAGTTCGATCCTCACCCGGGGCATATCTTTTTGCGATTTACCTATTGATGAAGGTTAAAAGTTAATTCATACATTGTGTATTATAGACATAATTTAAGCTTTTATTTATACTTTGTTTTTAACTGTGTTGAATTATTGGTTAAATGTTCAAATAAGTGGAAAACAATCTGAATTAAATAAATAATAAGAACTCTTAAAAAATCCATGAAATGAATTCGATTAAACTTAACAAAAATATACAAGCATTCACAAGCATTCTTCGTTAAACAATAAAAACATTGATAACCAATCACTTATCAAAAGTTGTTTAAAAAAAAACATTTTGCATTATGGAGAGATTTATTACAATTATTTTGTTAGTTTTAAATTTTCTTTTTTTATTGTTTGTATTTTCGGTGCGTGTGCCAAATTCTTTTTTTATCACAACTTCAAAAATCGTGTACAGCAGAAAGCGCTGCATTATACAAAACGCTGCATTATATTGCAGCGCTTTTCAATACAAAGATAATAAGAAACCTTCGCCCTTAACGGCCGTATTAGGTAAACAAATCGCCGTCCGTACCTAGTTGGCAATTATCACACATATAAAATGTTTCCGCATCGGTCGACAAAGAAGGAAAATGCGCTATAATCATCATTATCAGGCAGGAAGTGTTCAAGGTTCTGTCAATGAACCACGATCATCTGTCATATGGAGCAATTACTGATAATGTAGGACATAATTATAAATAGATGCCTAGGTATTGTCAACTTTAGATATTTTACATAAATAGCGAAGACGTTGGTATTGTCTTGCACGGGCTCGTGGCTAAATAATAACAGCCACATGGGTCGATCGAAGGTTAAGCTACGCTTGCCGCGGTCGGTTCGTGGATGGGTGACCATCCATTACGTGTCGAGACTCCTCCGTGCCTCGGAAAACACGTCAAGCTGTTGGTCCCGGCTGTCATTCGTAGATTTTTTACAGTCGTGGCAGGTAGTCAGAAGTCGATAAGTCTGAGAATCAGTCGTACCAAGGGCTGTCGTGATACGGTGATACCCAGTAACTGGGTTGTGGAGATCAGATAGGCAGTCGCTCCTTGTAAAATACTGGAATTCAAGATGCATCCGGTTAGATTGGAAGCTGACCTCAGCACAATTGGGAAAAGGTTAGGAAGATTGATTCAATAGGAAATGCGCCACTGCTAAAAATAGCCCTCCTGCCGACACTTGAATGGGCGATAAAAAGGATCCTTTCTTGTTCTTCTTCAAAAATATCCTTTGCCATAATTAACGTTTGGCCGACAGACTACTGATGAAACTCTTCACTAATGGGCTTCTTTTCTCGTATTGGTACGAACTATATGACAATACCCATGCTGTGTTAAAAATATTAGCCAGTCTGAACCGTGGTTGGTGACGGAACTGACTGACCAAGGTGCATCAGATGTGCTTTTGTTACATTTAAGTGCATTCCGTCACGCCGGCTGGTGATAAAAACCACCTTGGCGGTCATTGGAAGCTAATAATGTTATTGTGAAGAAGACATCTTACTAAAAATAGCTTTCGTGTTCGTTTAAAAGAGGGTCTGTGGAATTTCTTGCCCGTGCTCCTCCATTAGTTCCTACTACGCTTTAGTATTGGTAACTAGCTTCATCTTTCTGACTGACCGATCCCCTGACAATTCAAAAGTGCCTGTAATTGGTTTATTTGAAATGTATGCTTTGAGTTTGAGTTGGAGAACACAAAAGCTATTTTTAGTAACTTGTCTAAAGTGTGTAAGTTGTCAGTTGGATAGTGTGTTGTTGTGTAAAGTTGTCTGGATAAATTGTATAATCATTTTATTAAATTAACTCACAATATATTTGCTAGGAGTAGGAGTAGGGGGTGGTAGGAATTTGTGTTAGGAGTATGTAGGGATCGTAGCAGGTGGCGTTCTGTAGTTTCTGCCTACCCCCACGGGAAGAAGGCGTGAGTTTATGTTTACGTTATGTATATATACAACATCTCCTTGGAACATTCTCACGTCTCCTTTATCTAGTTGACTCATTATGAGTCGCTAGTTCAGTTGACTTCTTTATCCGCAAGCTGGCGTTCTGCCAGGGTCCCTCTTTGTTTGAAAGGATTATAATAATATTATATCCGTTCCTTAGCAACTCCTCGATTAGTTCTTTCATTCATTATTTTGTTAGCTAGCTGTTAGTTCCCGACTGGTTCCGACCACGGTTCCCGACTTTGTTTGTCGTAAGGAATCTACAGTCAGATGCTCATTTGTTTAAAGTCGGTTATGGTGCTTTGGATGTAGATACCTTTTACCGACTGCCTCGTTGATCAAGTGGTCGCATGTGCTTCTGCTCAGCATGAGGTCCTGGGTTCGATTCCCGGGTCGGGCAAAGTGTTATTGGGTTTTGCTACCTCGAATTTCTCAGTAGCAACCCGGAGTCTGGATTGGTGCCGGTTGATGGCAATAGGCTCGCCCCCTGTTACATGGGACTTAAACATAACTGGTGAAATGTGGGTGCACTATAGGTACACCTCCTTTTTTTGGGTGATAAATCATCAAATAACTTCTCCAGCTTTGGGCGGAGAGGGAAGGCGTGTCAGACTTTTACTGATTAAAACCCACCTGTGTTCCTTAAGTTGCCTGTGTGCCACGGCGACGGTAATCCTTTCGGACAAACCCGCGATCCCGGCAGGCATTGGCCCTAACGGACACCGTCAATGTGTGCTGATATCTCTTTGAGGCGCGCGTGGAACACAACGCGCTGTCGACCCGGGCTTGGTCCTTACCGGACAGCGAGCTGCCCATTGCTCGCCGTCTGCAAGCTCTTCCAAGACTCCCGACGCCCAGGGTGTCTCCTCCTGCGGCTACTATGGACGTGAGGGCGCAACCATTGCCTCTCCCTCACGCGCTCCACCTCCTCCTTCGCGATCATTACTGCTTCGCAGAAGGAGGTGACGGCTTCCCATGCCCTCTCGCTCCTTACCATAGACTGGACCAGGGCCGGACGCAAGAGATCGTCGCCGCCGATCGCCTCCGCGGGACACGGCGGTGCTCTGCCCAAGCCGGGCAGACCTCCACCGTATGCTCCACCGTGTGCTCCACAGTGGTAACACCCGGGCGTTTCCTCCCGCCTTATACGAAACAGGAAACTCCCAAAACAACCATGTCCGGTGAGGACCTGCGTCAGGCGGAAGGTGAGGACGCCGTGGCGCCTCTCAATACACTCCTCAAAGAGGGGACTTACCGCGGCAGTTGTGGCGTGCCCATATAGGTACACCTCTGCCTAAGCTTTCGGGGAATACGCGTGATGTTATGTTATTCCATCTACTGGTGCAATAAACGCATATCCCTCCATTTTGTCCCACAACGGGAAAAATTTAAATAAATCCCACGTAATGTTTTAATTTATGGTCAGGTAAAAAATTCGCCAAAAAAATGGTAGGAGCGAATACTGCACGAATAGAAGCAGTGTGTTAGAAAGGAAATTAATTAGTCGCACTTTTACATTTTAGTCACGCTACGCATGATGATAAACAGTAAACATCAAAGTTCGCATAGCAACATTTTTTAGTTTATTTAATTATTCGTTTATTTAATTAAGGTTAAGTATATGAGACTGTTTAACCATACATTTTTGAAGTTTAAACGTCTCCTAACTTTAAGAGGCTGACAACAGCTAAGCGCGGTCACTGTCGGACTGCATAGAAAAGAAAGAGAAGCGCGATGACACAACGCAGGTAATTTATTGCAAAATATGAAGCAATTATCTATTGTTCTTGACCCTTATTAAATACAAAACAATACACAACACACAACAACACAATCGGACTAAACAATTGAAACACTATTACGTTAATAAATATGTTGCTTGTAAAATAATCTGACAAAAAATCAAATTGATTGCATGTATAAGTATTAGTACTCGTATGGTTTTTAATCGTTAAAATATTTTTTGAGGTTTCTTCGTGATCTTTTCTATCAATTACTTAGTTGTATTATGTTCTCAACACACTATATAACAAGCACATATCCTGAAGATTATCATATTATTTTTCTGATTTAGTTAACTGCATTGGATCATATACTTTTAGGCATTACAAAACTTGCGTTTAGGTTCTGTAGTCCCCTTAAGTAACGTTTATAAAAAAGGGGCAAATGTCCACATCTGGCACTTCTGCTTCTTCCAAATGTCCACTTCTGGCACTTCTGCTTCTTCCAAATGTCCACTTCTGGCACTTCTTCTTCTTCCAAATGTCCACTTCTGGCACGTCTGCTTCTTCCTAAATAACATAACATCACGCCTGTATCTCCTGAAGGGGTAGGCAATGGTTTAATAGAACAACCTCATTTTGCCAGTTATGTTTAAGTCCCATTTATCATTTAGACTCACTGACTTTCCAACTGGCATTTTTCAATCACCACACTATAGCCTATCGGATTGGTGCTCGCGATGAGATGTTCATTAAAATCGTATATATGGTGGTTAGCATAGCATAAGTAATCAGCCTATAACTTTCCCATTGCTGGACACAGGCCTCCTCTCTGTGAGAGGGAGTGGTGGTTAATCAAAGAATTATTATGATTTTGTTTTGGTTTTTTCACAGTTGTAGCCCGGAGTCTAGATTTGTACCCGGTAGAAGGTAGTAGGCTCGGCCCTTAATACAGCGAAACGTGGATGTTACATACACCTCTGCCCAACCCTTTGGCGGACAGGCGTGATTTTATAATGATTGCTTACTGTTCTGACGCCTAAACGATACCCATGACCAGTGATGACCAGACCAAACAGGCGGTGGTCATCTCTCCCGAAACAAGACAACATCATAGTTGAAACACTTTTTAACACTAAACTTTCAGTCGCTAATATTCCGCACAATAACGCGGTAAGTGTCGAGGTCGCGTGCGCACACTGTCGTGGCCAAGATCTTGGCACATGACCTCCGAGGCGCGTCGGGAGCATACTAAACGGATTGTGCGAACATTTGCATTATTTTTGGAGCTTCTTCTATTATTATGTTTAGAGTATTTGTGCCTGGTTTCTGAAAGTTTATGATCAACAAATATGCTGTTATGTGGTGTCAGCTGGTTGACCAAAGTAACAGTATTAACTTATATGATAACCAAGGGAACCTGTAAGATTTGTTATCGGATAAATATCAGTTCAAAAATAGATCGTATTTGGTCAGAGGTGGAATAGTTTTATCCTTTCATGCTGAATATTTCCTATCATAAACCTGTGACCAATCGTATCCTATTACTAAAGCTGAATTATTTCATATGCCTGTAGTTAATCCGGCTATGCAAAATAATATCCCAGTATGTGCCTATCCTTCAAACCGGAACACGAGTTACAACAGACTACGCTCCTTGGCGGCAGAAATAGATTTGGTGATAGCTACAACTTTCCCGGGCAAGCCCTTTCTCAAGGAACTTAGCTGTTCTACTATTATATTAACAACAGGATCTAAACACACCGTGATTTCTTAACCAATAATAATTAGTCGGACTAAAAAATCACAAGTAAACAGTCCTTGAATTGTAATAACACTTAATTTTACGACATAAAGTCCCGAATGGACAATAATCACTTGTTTCAAGCGTTGCGGAAGAAATCTATTGCTAAAGTTAACTAATAAATCAATAAAAGGCGTTAGGTGTGGTTAGGAGGAAGCCGTATTATGTAACCCAGTTCTTTTGGACAACTAATTATGTCAGGGTGGCCGGCTTTGGCGGGAAAGAGGATTTGGAAACCAAGGTTTAGTTATGGAGTACCTGTAGAAGGGCGTAGGTTTCGGTTCCAATTTCCATTTAATTAGCGACAACACGGATCTTTTCACTTCAAAAAGTCATAGGCCATCATCAGCCTAGCCTGATCCTGTTTGAGTCGAAATCTAATCTTACAGGATATTATTTATTTATTTATTTAACCATTTATGTACACACATATATAAACAGACAAGAAGAAAGGAACAGAAAAATACGTACAAAGGAGATGCGATAGGAGAGTATATTAAAGAGATGTAGACAACGTGTAGAAGAGTAGAAGGGAAAACAAAATACATAAAATCTAAAATAATTTTCAATTCAAATATAAACATACAATATGAAAATATATATACGTAATAACGTATTCGTATATTTTGATATGGAGATAAAATTATTTATTTTTAAAAGAGTAACCGTGGAGTTTCTTGCCGGCTCTTCTCCATAGGAAACGACCAATTAGAACCGTGCACCTAGCTTCATAAGTGCCCAGGTTCATGTGAAATAAAATATTTTGAATTTTGGAAAAAGCGGTGGTCCCTTTACGGCTCCCTCACCAATATCAAAAATATATAGTTAGGCCAATAGCTAAATTAAGTTCGGCGAGCACTTGATGTGTAACGAACAACAGTCATTAATCCGTATACTGACCTCTTCACTCGTAGCTTAACCTCAGCTGGTTAGATCACGGTCCATTTAACGAAGCGCCTCATGTCTGAATCATTAGTTGTAGTGACTGCGGGATTGAGCACATCGCACTAAGTTCAACATTTCCAAGGTTTCTTGCTTGAGTACGTAAATCGTTCAAACAAAAACGGCTTAAACTGCAACGTTCATAAAAAACGTAATTCCTGAGATCCAGGAAGTTAAAACACGGGTATTGTTTTTATTGTTACACCGGAGGATGTTACTGCCCAACCTCTGGAAGTTATTTTTACGTAGCAATCCTAAAACTATTATTATAAATGCGAAAGTAAGTTTGTTCGTTACGCTTTCACGCTAAAACGGCTGAACGGATTTGGATGAAATTTGGCACACATATAGACAATGACTTGGGTAAGGACGTAGGCTACTTTTCATTCTGGATCACAGACGAAGTCGCGGGCAACAGCTCGTATTTTAGTATTTGCTTAATGGCGGTCAGATTACGACCATTCATACTTCTGCCAAGCAACGTTGCTGTGCTCCGCTTGGTGGAGGTGTGTGTGTCGGGCACACGAAACCTTTTGGAAAAGATACGAATGCATCACCAAACCATTTAATGTACATACATTAAATGTTTTGTTGGCTATAGGTAGCAGGAGGTCTTGTCATGAGGGAACCATCGTCAACGCAGAGCGTTTAAATATGGTCGTTAATCTATCCCAGGCCAGAAATTCCACAGGCACCCATTTGAACTTGAACACGACAAAGCTGGTAGTACTTCCCTTCCAAGTCAAAGTAAAATAATTTATTTCAAATAGGCACATACAAGTCACTTTTGAACGTCAAAATTTACTAGAAAATTGAATTGCTTCAGTTGTCCCTTCCAAAAGGTAGTTTCGTATAGAGAAGAATGGGCAAGAAACTCCACCGTTACTCTTTTAAAATGTTTTACAATATTATGTAGGTTCACATTAATTTTATAATTATATGTGAAGACGATGCACCTAGAATAAAATTACTATACCACGATAGGTAAAAAAAAAAAAATATAAAGCAATGACAGGTAAATTAATTATGTGATAGATACATTGTGCTCACATATTTACAAATATTGAAAAATACATGATTTTTCAAAATTTTAACAAGCAATAATTTTGTGTATGAGTTAAAATAGTTACATAATGTAAAAATCAATGTCATAAAAATAATAAAATATACAATTAAATTAGCAACCAGTTCGATTTTGTGTAGAATTTCTTTCCTACAATAACTGTTAGACAACTCCTACGTAACAATGAGGGCTATCGCGCTTGAGTTCGCCGCTAGAGGCGCTAGAGTAGAGTAAGGTCTCTAGATGTCAAAATATGTACTGAACGTTCACTATTTGCGGGAATTTTTATCACGGATTTTAACGAATGATTCATAATATCTGTAATGTTTGTGCCATTCTTCATTAATTATAGCTTAAGATTTTAAGTAAAAAGTTAGGATCTAATTTGGTAGCACTTGAAGGAAGAATAAGATTTGTCTGCTTCATGCTTGCCAATTTTAGGAACATTATAATCTAAATATTCATTTGAAGTTTTAAAATTTAATAAAATAAACATACTATATAAGGGTACTTAAACATATCCAGAACATCAAATAAAAGTAAGTACTGCAACAGGACCTTAATCGACAGTGGCGCCAACTGGTGAGCACAAAAACGATAGCCCCCATTGGCTCGTTCTGATCGGTCTACTTGTTTACAGATTACATAATCTGGCTGTGCTGACAACGGCTGATAATCCTCCCTTAACTTAATTAGAAAATGACACAGTATGGAGTGACCGGTGTAATCTTGTTATATTGTTGTGGACCAATGAAATTCTGCCATCTGGGTGACGTGGACTGACGTGGCGTTTGAGTAGAAGTTCGTCCCTGTTACGTCATCGAGGTGGGCGGGAGTCCTTTGTAATGTTAATTGCTTTGCATATTATTACAGAATCAAGAATAGAATAGAATACTCTTTTTATGTACACCATAAAAATACAGATATAAATGTAGACATTTTACACAGGGTGACACAATGTGCGGTCTTATCGCTAAAAGTGATCTTTTACAGACAACCTTTGGATGGATTCAAGGGAGGAGAGACAAGTTCAAGAAGTATAGAAGTTTCAAGTTGTATAGAAGTTGTATAGAATCGAGCTAGGAGTTTTTTTGCGCCACTTTTTCCCAGCTAAAGTACTAGGAAGTAGTGAAGGGCGGGCGTGCCAGGGTATTGTCTTATGTAATTTTGACGTTCAAAAAGTGCTGATTTTCAGCCAAGTTTTAATAAATGACTTTTTTTTGTAACAGGCCGAAGAAAATATGCATGGGGTGGCTAAGATGAAAGTGAATTTTGAGATGATGGCTAATAGAGATGATGGAGTGATTTGTGATGACAATATAGTATTTCGCAATGATCGTTACTATGGTAACATTATTGAAGACCATAAACAAGCTGATGTTGTTGGCAGTATATTGTAATTAGCAGACAAGAGGGCACTGCTGCTGCTGCTCGCAACGTTCCGGCACCTAGAACATGGTCGGGCGAAGTGTTATTTGGTTGAAAATATAAAGACAATTCTTTGACTTCCCGATCGGAATGCAAAAACACTATAATAGTACTAGTGGTGCAACTTACTTGAATAAAACAATAAGTTTATTCAACATTATAATTCCAAGTTACACAAAAATACGTCCACTTTCAAAAATTTTTGCGTAATTTAACGAAAATACTTTTTGTTAATGAGTTCTCAGATTTTAAGTTGTGAATTGTAATATTGAATGTAATTTATAAATTAATTGCGACCAAATTTAATATAATTTACTAATGGCGTGCATTATTCAAGTAAATTAATTAATTTCTTATAATAGTATTCGCCGACGTATGACATAATAATTATGGGATCGATGTATGTACCTACCTTATCTATGCAAATAAATGATACTATTTTTTAATGACGTAATTCCGCAATGTACTGTTCGCAAGTTTGTAATGGGTGAAAAAATGATCCCAAACGGTTGAGTAGTTTTTGAGATCAGTTCGATTAATAAAACTATCAGACACGAAAGATTTTTTATTAGCAGATCAAACTTTCGCAGTTCGATGAAATCCACCTGTTTGCAGATAGGGTAAGCAGAGTTCATAGGTTTATATTTAACAAAATTTCCCATGCTAAGGGGGGTGAGTTGTAATTTTGTGATGGCCCAGCCTCTCAAGCTGTGGGTTCAAATCCGGGCAAGTTCCAATGTGATTTTTTAAATTCTATCACGAGTTTATCTTGGACATTACTGACATCGGTGAAGGAAAACATCGTAAAGAAAGCTGGACTTATCCAGGTACAGTTGAGAAAGCGTGGTGATCAATTTTCGCGCCTTTTCCGTATGAGTAGAGGCCGGTGTCCTGCAGTAGGACAGTAATAGGCTGGTATTCTTATTAAGGAGTTCAGGGCCTTTTACAGACGCCCATGATGAAAGAAGAGTGATTTTTTTAAACATTTTCTTATCACAATTTTAAACTGTGGAAATTATATTTTTTAAAGTTATGAGAGCAACCTTTGCGTAGCAGTAGAAATGGTACTGGCTAGAAAATAATAGAAACTTATGAATATATCGGCGGCTAAGGGTCAATTAACTACAACTTTTGATTTCTACAAACTTTCATATCTCGTTCCTCTACGATCGATTCAAAGACATGCATCAATTAACATAACGTCACACACACCACAATTCCCGGAATGGTTAAGCAGAGGTACATTATGTTAAGTACACACAATTCATCAGCACCCTAATTACGTAACACACTATCTATCACAACCTGAATCATTTTGAAGCCTATTGCTTATCCATTGCTTCATATGTTCGATTGTCTGCTCAACAACGTAAATAACGCAATTAATGTTGTTGAACTGTCAAAATTCAACCCATTCCTACTGTTAGTGTATTACGCAATTACCCCGCAGTTATGTTTTAGTCCCAAATAGAGGGGCGGAGAGTTTTAAGTACAGATGAGTGTTTTTTGTTTTGACGTAAATATCGCCATTATGAGAACTATGAAAATTATAATAAAATCAGTAATTACGTATGTAGGTATACGCATTCCATTGTATGCAAATAATAGTTCCCAGGTTGATTTTACTATTTATTAGAAGACATTATAAAATATATTTGCACGAAAATGTTAAAAAGCTCGAGTTACATATCTAATTATTTTGATAAAACAACATTTGCGATGGGATGCGATTTAGTTTCTATAACTTAATTAATAAAAGTAGTTTTTTCGTGCCAATAATTAGTTTATTGTATATTTAGCAAATATTTGATTAGTTAAATCAACCTGGGAACTATTATTTGAATACAATGGATTAATGCGTATAGGTACACACGTAAATTACTGCATTTTTAATGATTTTCATAGTTCTCCGAAGGCGATCTTTATCTCCAAATATATCGGGAACGTGACACTTTAAGGTACCATATTACTTGACATTTTTTGATTGTATAAGTGTCCCCTACCCATATATGTATACTATTTTCATCGTGCGTGGTAACTTGGAAAGAAAATCAAAATGGCGGCGGGACAGATATGCCACCAAGGTTCGAACCCTTTTAAATAAGGAAGTATTCCAGTAAGTGCTGGTAGGGATCTGGACCATCTTCCGGGCTCTGGGATTGTTCTGATAGCCGTGGAATACCTCTCAACTCGCCAAGCACCTCAAGACATGTTGCCCCCTTGTCGCTACGTCACTACGTGCTAGCGACAGTTTCCTGGGGCCCATTATTGACTGTGCAAGTCACCCCCTGCCATTTTATCCGTGTATATTATAGAACATTGGTCAGGCAGATAAGGGAATGTTGACGTTCAAAAGTGCCTTTTATGTGCCCATTTGAAATAAATGATTTGACTTTGAGTTTGACATAGTTATTCCATAGTTCAAAGTAACCAATCCATTATAGCAACCCAAACCCATAGCCCAAAATGTTTTGTTTCCATATCCTGCAATAGTCCTGCACCATCCGGGGGTTGTCCTTGGATGCCCTTGCATAATGCGAACAGGGATAATCGTCGGTTGGTGCCCCATTTTATTAAAAGCGTCTAACGGGCATCTGCGAGTTGGCTTTGGTCCCTCGTACGCCTTCCAAAGGTCCGGGGGCCTAGGGTCCCGAGATATGTCAAAGACACTACGATAATAATATAAATTAATAATAAGTTAGGGCACAGGCTCCTACAAACAGGCACGACACGCGACGCGACACAAAGACACCGCCTGTCGCGCGTCGTGCGGTGCCTTTGTGTCGCATGCGATTCGCGTCGCGTGTAGCGCCTGTTTGAAGGAGCATTAAGAGTTTATATAAGTACACTATCGCATTAGGTTACCCTGTAATGGTAGACTGATGTAAGTTGGAAAGTAAATAAATAAAAAATACAATGTAAACCACCATAAGGCTCATGTCAACGAAAATTAATTGGTCTTTGATTACATTGCAAGGTCACGTATTGTAAACATTAATTTGATTACATTCTAACACCGCTATTGTTCGGTATAATGCAGTAATGCAAAGCCTTTATTGGTGTGAAATTTTGTAATTTCACTTTTCAGTGACAAAAGTGGAATTATAAAAATAAAAAGTTTACGCCATTTTTTCGTTTGTTAATAGTTTTAGTTAGGTTAGGTTATTATATTTTAGTTCAAAGTCAAATCATTTATTTCAAATAGGCACATAAAAGGCAATCTTGAACGTCAAAATTTACGAAAAATTGTAAATACTATTGTAAACCGGTTGTGATATATGAGATTAAAAGTGACAAAATAACACAGAAAATCGAGCCAGTAATCGACAAAGGGTTATGGCCACTCCCACAGACAGGCGCGACGCGACAGCGCTACACAAGGACGCCGCTCGTCGCGCGACACGCGGGGCCTTTGTGTCGGGCGTCGCGTCGCGCCAGTGTGTACG
This sequence comes from Dryobotodes eremita, assembly GCA_917490735.1. Lineage (NCBI taxonomy): Eukaryota > Metazoa > Arthropoda > Insecta > Lepidoptera > Noctuidae > Dryobotodes > Dryobotodes eremita. Next base: position 18,696,162 of record OU823263.1, read on the forward strand.
AGCCTTTAGGCAGAGGTGTTCCTATAGTAGGTACCTACATCATATTTCGTCAATTATATTAATGATATTATATTTAAGTCGCGGGCACAAATCCAGCCTTCGGGCTGCTACTGAGAAATTACTGATGGAAAACCCAATACCATTTTGCCCGACCTGGGAATCGAACCCAGGACCTCATGCCCAGCAGTAGCGCTTGCGACCAACAGACCAACGACACAATACAAACAATAATAATAATTAATAATAGACTAGAGATTGTTAGGAGGTTCCTCTCTCTGGAGCCCTGAAGACCGGGTAGCTTGAACCCTGTTCGCAATACTGGCGAGAAATTAAAAAAAAAAGTATTTTTATTTTTTTTCTTATATTTTATAGGTATGTGTATTGAATGAATAAAGGAGAATACTTAATAATAGTTAATTATTTTAAGCTGTCCATTCAGTACCTAAATAATAATTAAACTTATGTAACCAACCTATATTCTATACACATATTATTAACGAAAATCACTTTTCGTGTCTGTCTGTGAGACCGCGTTCTTTTTTTTAATGCACAATGGATGTAGACGCGGTTTTCTCCACCATTTACAGAATTTATTCCGGAAGAAATTTGTTTAAAAAAATTATATTAAACTCACCCTTACTAAAGAAATTTCGATATTATGACAAGTAGCAAAAACCATGCGAAACACGAGCGGGTTACAGAAGTAAAAAGAACTAGGTATCTACTCTCAAGAGAAAATACTTCTTTAAGATTCAGAACACAACTGACTCCCAAAATACAAGGACTGGCTTAGTTTCTATATTATGTATTTAAACATAATATATCTTACATAATCTAGTTTTATAATAATATCATTAAATAGTTACTCTTTAAGTCATTGAAAATATTACGTCTTCTTTTTAATTTAGCTTCTAATTAATAAATCTATTGTTGTCTTCTTTTTAAATGTTTGATGTTAATTGATGGCCTGAAACACAGGTTTTTATAAACCGAGATTAGGCAGGTCTACATTGCAGTTAGTATTAAATGTTTCCTCGATTGTAATTGATGTGAATCATAATTTTATTATATTATTTAGTTTAGGTATAAGTTTCAGTACCTTAAGTAAAAAAAATACTGTATCTATGTACAAAATTCTTGTGAATTCCTTCATTTGTGACACAAAACTTTTACTTTTTTACAACTCATACTGTAGATGTCAATGTCTACTAGTTGTGATCTGAATCTCATCAAATTGCAGTAAACTATTATTGAAAGATTGAAGTTCATAATTAAACTTGAAGATGTCGTGAAGAATTAGTCAGATAGGCATGAAAATATAGCGACATAAACTACAATCACTTGACACGTCTGGATTGATTGAGCGCTGAAGACTGAAATGTCGCCGCTAGAAACTGTAGTCGCAACAATGTTTAGTGTCCATTTTCTGTCTGAAAACGTAGTACAACTGTCTTAACTACCGACATTCCAACAATGATACATTAACGGTGTGTCCCATATTATTCAATTTCCGCAGACGAAGGTCATCAACCTGAATTAAATTTAATGATTAAATAAAGTAATAAAACACAATGTTAATAATGTGCTAAAAACAAAACAAGAACGTTTAAAGTTAAACGTATCGTTAAGTTATTTAACAAAACATGTTCACTTGAGACCTTGCTCATACGCATCATTTACGATCACATCATACAACATCGCGATTTCCACAAAGCGGGAAAAATATAATTATCGAATATATTACAACTCGTGCAAATGCATCAGCAATAATTGGGAACAATTATCTACAGAATTAGAATGCCAATTTTTGTGCCGTAACACACTGGCGTGCGTCAATCGCGTGCGGCACTCCCAAACAGTGATAAACTTGCGTGTGTTTCAGCCTAACATTAATAGATACAGCACCTAACCTCTTTCCATAATATCCCTCATTAAAACACATGTATGTGCACTATATAGCGTCGCGTAGTCTGGCAATGTCATCTCGTATCGTTTCCGAATGCTTCGCCTCTTACCGGCACATCCCCCCGATATTATAAAAGAGCGTAGTGTGCGCCGCGCGCCCGCAGTCACTCCGCGCCTCCGAGCGAGCAACGTCGCCTGTAATGCAATAGTGTGTCTAGTGTGCCAGTTACCGACATGGAGGGAGCGACCCCTCCCAGCCACGGACTGCCTGAGGACGAGGGCATCGCCTCCGACCGCCGCCCGTCCACCGACGACCACGCCGACCTCTCCGATAGTGCCTCTGATACCGGCTCCGGCGGCGGCAAGGACTCCGGCTGCGAAGTCGCACCTGATGCACAGGAACCTCCTTACACACCCCCCGACGATGAGCTAGCGCACAGGATCGTGTCACAAGTTGAGTTCTACTTCTCAGACGCCAACATCACGAAGGACGCCTTCCTACTGAAACACGTCCGAAGAAACAAGGAGGGGTACGTGTCACTGAAGCTGATCTCCAGCTTCAAGCGCGTGAAGCACTTGACGAAGGACTGGAGGGTGGTCGCCGAAGCACTCAAGCGGTCCACTAAGTTAGAAATTAATGAATTAGGAACTAAATTGCGCAGGATTGAGCCGCTCCCCGCGTACGATGAGACGACTCCGTCCAGGACCGTGGTGGCTGTGAGGATGCCCATCGACCGGCCGTCGGTAGAGAATGTGTCGCGACTATTCGCAGGCTGCGGCGAGATCGCTCTTGTCAGGGTGCTCCGACCCGGCAACCCTGTGCCCGCAGACGTGCGCCAGTTCCTTAACAAGAACCCTAGTTTGGTTAATTGTGTGTGTGCGTTAGTTGAGTTCACTGAGTCTGAGTCTGCGAGAGAAGCGCTGCGATTACAGACCCCTGAAGATGAAGGAATGCGAGTGTATGAGTTGAACGGAGTTCCTAGGGAGCCTAAGAGGAAGGCACCCATCCGTCGAGCGCCGCCGAGACGTCATGAATGCGAGTACTCGTCCTGCTGTAGTGGGTCTGAGCCTGAATACGACTACAGATACGGGACACCGTTCTATAGGAGGAATTCAAGTGGTTTCTTCGCGCCGCGATCTCCTGAGATTCAGACGTGGGTGCCGCGGCGTCCATCAACGTGCTCACACAGCTCGGATTCGGGCGTGTCGTTCTACTGCAGCAGCAGTCGGCGGACGTCGCAGGCGAGCACGGGCAGTGCCGGCAGCGCGGACGGCTGGCTGTCGCGCCGGCTGTCCGGCTGCTCGGTGTCCGGGCCGGAGTGCGGCGGCCGGCGCCTGTCCTGCGCGCCGCGCTTCGAGCCGCGCGCGCCGCTCGTGCCGGACGGCACGCGCGGCTTCCACGCCGCCGCCCGACAGCGCCGCATCTCGGACCTCGCACTCTACTCGCGCTAGAAAGCGCCCGCCAACCGTGACACCTTTCTAATCACGTTGGATAACCGCCTTTCACGTTCTGGCCGCTGATTTTTTAATCTATTTCGCACGAGGAAGCGTCGCGTGTGTTCCGCGATAGTTTTCCTTCCAGAACAAACTGAGTTACCTTCTTGAACAATGTGATCATGCTCATTTAGTTTTAAGCTACGGAACGCTGTGTCTAGTTTCGTAAATCACTTAAACATGTAATTTATTAGTACATTGTATTTATGAATCGCGTAATTTATTGCGAATGCGCGCGCGTCGCGGTCGAGTTTTCATTTCGAGTTATGTCAGAGTTGTGGGCACAAAAAGATCACGCAAAATCGACATTCAGGCGATTGTAGACTCTGAGAGCGATACATGTTCAGACCAGACAGATGGTTATTAGGGCGACGTTGCACTGCACCGAAGCGAGTAATTCAAGCTTGTCTGACCGCTTTGCGAAGTGAGATACTCAGAACATTCTCCGCTTAGTAAGGCGTGTGCAGGCATCGATCTATCAGCTGTGTGGGGCGCTATCTCCGCCTCGCCCGCGGTGCAACATCGTCTTAACTCGGAATAACAGAGCGCGTACAGTTGTAGAATGTATTGCATCATGTAATTGCACACATTCTAACTGCGAACGATTTCCTGTAAAAGTTACAGCCTCTCTTACTCCGGCTGGTAAGAGCCGCGACGCGCTATGGCTAACATTTTTTTTATATTTTTTTTTACAATTAAGTCATTTTTAACTTAAGTCAGTCGCCATTTCATGTTAACTGTCGTTTTTAGTTAAGTCTTGTCGATGTAAGTACATTGTGATGATTTTGTAGATAGCGGGTTGCGCAACCCACTACTTTCTTGTGCGTTTTTTTTAATTTATTTTTTATTGAGCAGAGGAACGTTACATGCTTGTAACGGCACAACTATTTCGCTTTTTATTTTAAGTGACGATGACGTTGTGACTTTTTGATGGAACCTTCGCGCTGAATCTCAACAAAATAGTTTCTAATTGCTTATTTTACGTATTATAGATTTGGTGCGCTGTCAAATTAATTTAAAGTCACACAACCTCTGTATATTGTAATTAAAGTTGAGATGATTTATTTTAAATATATTATTATAAGATTTTTGGAGAAACTTGCTTGTTTTAATTGACCTTCGTCGTGGAAAGTTGGTTCATGATCCGTTTGCCTTGACTGATTGATTCTCACGCTGCGCTGACAGCTGGTGTTGTAACAGGTGAAGTTGACGAGACTATCAGAATCGCTCGTTCCAATGTTAATAACGTTTAAAGTTATGCAAATTAAAACGATAGCTGAGATAATAACTGCTATTAATGTCAGTTATTTTGATATTTGTGTAAAAGATTTGTCGGAGTTATTAATTAAGAGAATTGTGTTGATTGATTTATTTTATTATAGTTTTACCTTCCTGTTGATGTTTGTTAAATTAGGATTCTAATTGAATATTTGTGAGACAAATTATACTTACTTATTTACGTGTCTTTATCGACTACGTAAACACTTCTTTTAGATTCAAGGGCCGTCAGGGTTTCGCACCCATACTTCCTTGAGAAGAAGAATAAATTATACATTAATTAATTAAGTAAGAATGGTGCTTATATAACTATATACCGGTGAAATATGCCAACTTTGCCAATCAAGGTATCTTTTCCCAGCATATATAAGCAAATATTAATTGCTTTTAGGGCAAACATACTTTGATTGGCAAAGTTGGCATCAAGGTATCTTTGCCCTAAAAGCAATTTATAAGCAAATCCGCTAGATTTGCTTATAAATTTATTTTAGGGCAAAGATACCTTCATTG